>CM073583.1:67852468-69228808 GCA_037074715.1 Magnolia kwangsiensis
GTATAGGATCGCGATATAGTAATAATCTCGGTGAGACCAAGGTCGAATCCACACGGACCAATCCTGTGTGTCTATTCTGAAAGTAATTAGAATCAAAACTAGAAAAAGATCTAACTTAAATCAGGAAGGTAGGGAGTAATCATGAGATGACAAATTTAGAAACTGAATAATTTAAAGGTAGGAACTAAGGTTTTTAAGGATCCACTTGTAGGTTCTTAGGATGTTACCTCGCTTGATTTAAGGACACAACTAGAATCAGAGTCCTATCTTATACAATTGGTACGGATAGATTTGTTAGATCTCTAAACTTCTCATGGATTTAATCATCAATGGATGGAAGTTGTGAGGATTTGTAAGTGATTTCATCACCCAACTATGCCCTAGGAGACAAGGCAAACAATAGGATTTACCAATCCCACAACCGACACAACCAATCATAAGAGAATTGTGAAGGTTAAGAACGATTCCATCATCGTACAATGCCCAAGGGACGATGATAAACACTAGGACTTGCTAATTTCACAATCTCAATTTAAGAAAAGAAGATATTTAAAGTAATTGCGGATCTATTGTAATTTGTCACAATAAACCATTAACAACTAAAAATATTCTTTATAATCAAATTAGAATCCAAGAGAGTTCAACAACACATGAATCAAAATAAATCTAACATCCCAATCATGCTACAAGCTTCACTCCCTAGCCCTAGCTAAGGGATTCAGCAAACCATAGACATGATTGGATCTAAAACCCTAGAAGAAAGCATTAAAAACTAAGAAGAAGGGAAGAAGAACTCTTGGGAAGTAACTTCACCCTTTTGCTCTACTTCTCCAAACTCTAGATATCCTAAAAAGACTTGAGAAACCCTTATTTATAGGCAAAGTTCCACAAAATTGTAAAATTAGATCAAATTTACATAGTCCACGTAAACACTAAGTAATGCCTTCATTGTCATCAAACACCTTCGATTCATCGAAGGTGTTTGAATCCAGAAGTCGTTCCTTTTCTTCTTTCGAAATGCATAAATCTCTGTGTCATCAAATCGTCCTTTAATGTCATCGAGCGATGCTTTGATCCATCGAATAGGTCTTCGTGTTATTGAGAATATGTCCAAAACAGTCCAGCGAGTTGCTTCAATTTCTTCAATAAATTTGATTCCATCGAGCAGTCTTCGATATCATTGAGCAGCTTCCTTCAAGTCATTGAACATGTCTTCGATTGATCAAGAAAAGAACCCAATATGTCCAGCAACCAACTCAATTTTTCTTCATAAATTCGATGTCATTGAACGGATCTTCGATGTCATCAAATGGTTCTCGATGGCATAGTCATTGTAATTTCTGTGCTTGTTCCTTGACTTCCTTCCTTTTCCAATTGGTTTTCTTGGATCTTAGCATCTTGAAATATTCAATTTTGGTCTCCAAAGATCCATTCTTTTCTTTGGCAATTCTTGAGTACTAAATCTATGCTTTTAGCATTCTTTTCAATCTAAGCTCTTAAATTCACCTTGCACCATAAAAACATGTAAAATATACTATTAACACATATTATGTTTGTAAAATCAAGAAATAAATGGGAGATAATATGCAATATTTGACCCTCAACAAAACTTCCAACCAGCATTTTTCTAGTCCTGAGCAAAATATGCGATAAATAATCTTCAATCTCAAGTTCAAAATTCTTTTTCAGAAAATAATCTTTTGTGCAGTCAAGTATGAATGAGTAGAATTAAGTGAGATAGTGGGGTCTTGAAAAATTAGAGCCTAATCAAGTAGGTTCTTTATCAATTAAATCAGAATGGAAGTTCAAATATCAAGTTTTCCAATGTGTTTGGCGAAAATCAATTTACTTCCCAGAAGACTACTTTTGATTCATAATGTTAGCCATGTTTATCATATTAAGATTACTTGAAAACTCAAATACTGATTCTAAAACTATCCCCTTTTTCTTCTTTTTTTTCCCAATTTTTGATTTTATATTGATGGTCACCATTATTTATTCCTCTTTTTCAGACATTACATCCTTTTCAAAGACATTTTTCATTTCACTTAGAGATGTTTTCGTTCTTCATTCTTTATGACCTTTTTGTCGATCTCTTATTTTTTAACTAGTTTTTCATCTTTTAAGGTGGACAAGATTCTCCAGACTAAATTCTCAATATCTTATAATGATCCACATATTAACTATTAAAAACTCAAGCACACTCCAAGAAAGAAAATTGAACGTGTCTTGTGGTTTAGATTAACCTGATATTCAAACTTTTTCTTAATCAATTCAAATGAAAGAACTGTGAGTGACATTTTACTTAGATGATCAAGCTCTAACAATTTAAAATCCAATCTCTCTTCTCATCATACTCAAAGAATTTTTAAATACACAATTTCTTGTTTTCTAAACAAATTTCAACTCAAAACCTTAAAAAAGTTTTAAAAATTTTGCTCAAAACTGAGAAAACACTAATTAGGTTATGTAATCCCCCACACCCCCATAAAAATTCTACATTGTCTTCAATGTACAAGAAATAAGCATGTAATGCAAAAGAGGCAACGAAAATAAAGGAGATTGTATTAGAAAGATAGTACTTGGAAGAAGGAATTTTAAAACTTTTCTATGGATCTTAGCATTAAATGGGTTAGCATAAAATGAAACTCAATAGAGTATAAGCAAACTACCCTAGTCCTATTAAAGCAATAAACTAATCCTAAACTAGGAAAGCAAGGGAAAAGCTACTCATTCATGCCGCAAGGTTCCTCATCCAGCCAATATCTTAATAAATGTCTTAGTAGGTTTCTCAAAAAGACCATCGAAAAGCCCTTTTTGCAATAGGTTTGGATGCCATGGATCATAAATTTTCAGAGAAATTTATGAACTTTAGTATAAGGGTTCTTATTAATCTCCTGTGGTGTCCAAAGTATATACGATTCACCTGTGATAAAAAATAAATAAATCACTTTTAGCATAACATGGTGAATCAGAGATTACATGTAAATAAGATTCAGAATAATTCTCAGAAGGTTATGTAGTCTCGCCACATTCTAAAGTTTCATACTCCGGTTCAATTTCTAGCTCTTATTCCTTTAATGGTAAACATTTAGGATATGAGGAATGAGGGGTTTCAAAATAACAATTTTCTTGGTCCGTGATAACTACCAAGGTATTGTCTTGCAAGGCATCCACTATTTCTTTTATTATCAAATTATTTAAATCTGTGTACCAAGCAATCGTCCAAAGAGTTGAGAAATTCAGCTGAGAGTGACTCATTTTCTACATTGAAGTTTATGATGATCTGCCCAAGGATTCCATCGTCTCTGGAAGTGGATGGAAGCATGATCTCTTGCTTTTCATAATGGTGAGAATAAATCGTCACCAGATGTATCTTGTCTTTCCTTACATAGGTAGATTGAAAAATCAACAAGTGGAGAATTAATGTGAAGACTTTGATCATCGGTACTACTGAGTGAAGGCACTGTATTGTCAAGGGTTGACAACTTAGATGGTGCCTCAACTGGATGGTTTCAAATTCCAGAGTCATATAAGGAGACCCGTCCATATCCCTAATCATATTATAATCTAAATAAGGGAGTGGACCGTACATGCCTCAAAAGAGTCTGAAGAGATTCTTCCTCCATATTTAAATCAAATATGTCATATGGGTGGAGTAGAACTTCCTATACCTCGTGATTAAATTCCTTGACCATAATTGAAGTTGGTTCCAATGAATCTTGGGCTGTACTCTCATGATTCTCATCCCAATACTTATCATCATCTAATTCAGTATAATTCACAAGTGGAATGAGATCACTTACCTCACACTGTTTTTCTAGATTGGGTTGAGGTTCAAATAAACTAACCTCTTCCTTATCATTGAAATCATGTGTGTTAGTATCATTATATTAGAAAAATAATGATGTCTCTTGATCATTCCTTTGGACAGTCATTGAGATCCACACTTCAGGAAATTGAAATGTGCACTCATTAGCATAATCCAACTTTTCATTCTCAATTTCAATACTCTTCACAAACGAGTTAGGATTACTTTCCTCGCATTGTGTTTCTGGATCGGGTTGAAGCTTATATGAACTAGCCTCTTCCTCCTCATTAAGACATGCCTGATGTTCTTGAATGATGGGTTCAATTGCCTCTAACGATCTTATCATACTTGCGATTACTTGTACGATATATTCATTGAATTGTTCTTGAGCATCTATGTGCTTCTAAATTGTCTCCTCTTGGATTATTTTCGGTTAAATCTCATAAGTAGAGAATCCAAGGGAGTAGTAATTAAATTCAATTGGCGGTTCATCTCTCCAATGTTGGGAATGAAGAATTAGATTGGGTTGAAGGTGGGATAAACTAGCCTCCATTAGCTTATCAAGGCGCGATTCAAGCACTTCTATCATTTTTCTGATGTCAGCAAAATTGCTTATGTAACCCTGAAGTGAGTCCTCTTGGATCATTTTTTGTTGGATTTCAAAGCTAGGAGGCATAAGAGAATTCTCACTATGATGTTGTTATTCATCTTCCCAATATTGATATTTCCACTAATTATAATCATACGGGTCATAGGTGAGAGAATTTGATGGTTGTTGATACATATTATCACCCATAATATAACTTCTCCTTATTTTCTTCTTGTCTGATGGGTGATAATAATTCTGACTTCCATAGTTATGATAACCTCAACACTCACGTACTGTTTTCTTAATCCGTGATATGTAATTATTCTCCTGCATATGATCGTGTAAGGACTTCTTAACCGGTGGAGCATTGTATTCCGGTTGATTTTCGATGATGTTTCTAGAAAATTTTTGAGACAAATTGTTTCTAGCATAATCATCTGACATCCCTCTCAATGTCTCTTAGTTATCTCAACATACTGATGTTCTCACTCTTGCATGGTGAAACCTTAACTCTGAATCTAATCTTGAAAAAGAATAAAAGTAAAACCCTACAACAATATGGAAAGTAAGTAGAGGAGAAGTTAAAAGGAAGTTACCAAATTGGAGGAGTTCTATGTAAGGATCTTACAAAAGGAAAAAAGAAAGAAAATAGTTTCTAAAAGCAGAAATTCTAAAATTAGAAAGTTTCTAAAAATAGAAATAGAAAGATGAGTTAGTTTCTAAAAAAAGAAATCCTAGAATTATAAAGTTTCTAAAAATAGAAAATAAACCCTAATTTAGAAATAGAAAGAAAGAAAAATTAGAAAAAGATTACCAAACTAGAAGTTTCTGTAAGACCCGTATCCTAGTCTGTACTGTTCCGTCAACTCCCGCGATCCTTTCCGTCAAAGTCTGGCAACCTGCGACATATAATCGATGTTTGCGTGCGACCCTAAGTGGTATCCTATAGATTTGAGTCGACTTAATCTTAGACTTGTACTATTGCGACTGCACCGTCGCCGCGGTTCCAACGCCGCGACTCGCATACTGATCTGATACCCTAACTAAGAGATGTGGGTCAGCATTTATTTCGAAGACAACGCCGTGCATTTGCAATCCTAAGAGAATCTCTACAATATGTCAAATCAATCCCATCATTCAATCCCATCAATCACCTCTCATGTCAAGTACAAAGCACTCATGCTTCCTTTCTCCACAAGTTAAGCAACCACCAAGTCAACCCATCTCTCACCTCACATCCATCATCTCACGCATCACTCACATCCATCACTCTCTCTCCTTACATCCCATCTCTCTCTCTCTCTCTCTTTCTCTACACCATTTTCTAAGCAACAAAGGAGAGAAAGAGAGGTGGACATCCAAGCATTCCAAGTGAGAAAGTGATTTTTAGTGGCCCACCTTTCCATCCCAAAAACCTCCACTTAGCCATCCATTTTTCATCTTCCACCATCAAAGAGAAGCACAAGGAGATAGGCTTTCCAATGGACCGAGAAGATCGATAGGTGGGTGCTTCTATAGGCTAGATTTTCATATTTTTAAGTGGGCCAAGTGAGGCCTACCGATCAATGGTATACATCTCACTTTGGATCCTAAGGTGTGGTCAATTGTCCATCTTGATCATCAATATTATTCCATGATGGGGTCATTCTCCATGGACCCCATCATGATGTTTACTTTCCTAATTTGAATAGAGGTCATCTAGACCGTTTATTTTATTGGAGGAGAAATCTCTACCATTGGATGTTGATTTAATGGGCCCACATGCATTGGGACTCACTTGATGTATGATTGGATGCTTGAAATGGAGGGCCCATAGTGTTGGGGTCCCTCCATCACGCGTGTCCCTCTTGTTCTCTTTCTCTGTCCCTCTCTTTTTATTTATTTATTTTTGTGTGTGATGATATGGCCGTGTGGCCCACTTGGATGGATCCCAACATGAAGCATGTATTTGATCCATGTCATTTGTAGGTGAGGCCCACTTTATATGTGTTATTCCACACCACCCTGCCATGTGGTGGCCCACCTAAGCGGGGTCCACCTTAAATATTTTTGCATGCACAAAAAGAGTCCAGCGTCTGGACGTGACCTTGGAGACAAATATAAGCTTTGGTTAAAAGCTTTTGGGAAGGGTTGTTCCTACAGACCCCCACTTTGATGTATGGATCCAATCCACACCGTCCATCCCACTTTTCAGATCATTTTAGGCGTTGAGTCGAAAAACGAAGCTTATCCGAATATCTGACGGCCCATAGTATGGAAAATAGTATTTTCTACCGTTAAAATCACCTTTTGATGCTCTTACATGCAAAGACACATCGCATATTGGACTTGTTTGGTCCGTCTTGAGTCCTAGAAAACAATGGTTGGGTTGGATTCACCGGATGCGGACCCCACATGGGAAAGGCCGCGGGAAAACCAATTTCAAAAAAAAAAAAGAAAAAGAAAAAGGGATGAGACAGCAGCTGTTGCTGCTGATATAACGGACGCCATCGGTGTCCTGCCTGTGTACACGGGTTGGACCGTGGTCCCAGCCGTGGGCCCCCCTGTGATGTGTGTAAACATCAATACTATGCATTTGGTGGGCCACCCCTTAGCCGTGGATCACCCCTGATTTCAGCTGTACCTATAACTCAGGTGGCCCACGCACTGAAAATAATGGGATTTAACCGTCTGGCATTGAAATTCTTCCAGATTCAAGGAAGTTTGGGATTAATATGAAATTTGTTATTCCTTTTCATCCAGGTCCGTGTGACCCTATCAATCGTTGGATGACAAATAAACGTTAAGGTGGGCCCCACATGAGACCCACAATGATGTATGTGTTTTATACACACCGTCCACAATAGTGGACGGTGTAACCCACCATGAAGTATATGTTTTGTCCACTGTCCATACCACTGGACAGTGGGACCCCCTAGACATGTATGTGTTTTTTTTTTACACCGTCTGTGGACAGTGGGACCCACCATGATGCATGTGTTGCATCCCCACCATCCAACCATTTTGAAAGCCCATTTTAGGGCTTGAGAGTAAAAATGAGTCAGATCTAAGGTTCAGGTGGAACCCACCATGGTATGTGTTTCATTCATGCTGTCCATCATGAGGTGGAACCCACCACGATATATATGTGTTTTATCCACTCCATCCATTAATTTCAGGATGAAAAGTCATCCGGAAAGGACTGTTTTTGGAGTGAAATATGTGTAGTCCACGGGTTTGTCTACTTCACCGTTCATCTTGTATTTAACGGCTCGGATGTTGCAACAGCCTATATGGTTTTAAAATGCCAATTTAGCAAGGGTTAAATCTTCCTTCTGAACACAATGGACAGTACGGATCGATGATTTAGATGTGGAGTAGGCCGTACTCAGAAAATTTTAAATGCACGGTGTGTTTACGTAAATGAGAAAATGTCATGCATGTATGTACGTGATGTGCATGCAATGTACATAAAGGTCCATGGTGATGATCGTGAGAAATCTGCTCCATCTATCCACATTTCCAGCTCATTTAAAGCGTTGAGACCGAATTTGAAGCTTATCCAGATATCAGGCGGGCCCCAAATCATGATTTCAGGGGCTGATCTATCAGTTTAGCCATTTTCAGAAGGATCCAGGATCTGAAATTTGACGTGTATGGCTAATTTGTGGTCCCAAGGTTGTATATAAAGTTTTGAGCTGATTGGATGATGACAACCCCATAATCTTACACTCTGGATGGGTTTTTAGGCCCGTTTAACAGGACGCCTTAGGAATTTTAATGGTGGAAATCTTTACCACTACTTATCTAGTGGTGTGGCCCATTTCATACGCATATGGTTCATGTGATGTGGCCCACTTACCATGTTTAAAGCCCGTTGTTGAGGCCCACCTTTGGTGTGTTGATGGCCCATGGGTTGAGGCCCATTGTAATGAATTTAGGTCCATGGGTTGGGGCCCATTGTGATGCATTAGGGCCCATGGGTTGAGACCCATTGTGATGTATAAAGGCCCGTGGGTTGAGACCCACTGTGATGTATATAGGGCCCATGGGTTGAGGCCCAATGTGATGTATTTAGAACCCATAGGTTGAGGCACATTGTAGTGTGATTCCACCATGGGTTATGTAATGACATTTATGACGAGCCATGCTTTGGGAGCAATGTTGGTTTGACGTCCACATTGTAAGAATAATGTTGATTAAATGTCCGCATTATAATTCTCCTTAAGGCTCATTGATAGGCCCATACTTGTTGTGTGTAGGCCATCAAGGCTCATCTTTGTTGTGAGGAAATTTCATCATCATATAAAATGCTTAGTTTAACTCCATGATTCATGCCTATACGCATCATATGTGTGCCTGATATGAGGAATGTTTGATCATAGAATACACCATTGGGCAGACTATTTATGGGACTTCTTATGAGACGGAGTGCCTGCATTATCGTGTTGTACGCACATGATTGCTGCATGATTGGGTAATGTGACTCATGCATCTCGCATATATGTGACTTGATCATTGTACGCCCTAGCGACATCAGGGTCGTGGCCTTCATAGGCACATCTTGGATGGCCAGATGGGACACTAGAAATACTTGGTTCTAGCATTATGGGCACGTAGGATGTCCTTCAGTGAAAATCCCAGAACCTCCTTGGTATCAGGAGATGCTCCAACGTCTAGATCGAGTGAAATATGAGCGCCGGTGCCTATACCATGAGGCCGTGTCTCCCACTGTGTCATGGTCGGTTGGAAGGGGGTGTGGCCTTATCCACCTGAGTGAGGAGGCTATAAGCTAGGCTGAGTATGACCAGCTCGTAAATGGGTCCGCTATCGACGTGCTGGATAGGTATTGACAGACTATTGGCCAGACGGATAATGAGGTCTCTTACGCTCGTTGGGCTGTGGGGCTAGGGAGGAGGCAGTCGGAGTGGTGTGTAATAAACCTCGGTGATTTCTCAGAGAGGAACTGTACTGATATGTGGACTTGATATGAGGACTGACATGATATTATGACACCCCGTCACTATTGTACATATGGGCGGGCGCACGTGGATGGACGCTGATGTGGGCGGGTGTGATGTGGGCTGGGCTGAGGCCTGGGCAAGCTACCACACTGGGTGAGCTACCAACAGTTGGCAGGCTACTATGCTGACAGGCTACTGAGTAGGAGTTGCATACTCATTCATTCATTCATTCACTATCCACTCGGGCTGGCGGTGCGTAACTATTTGTTACGTGTACCTTCGCAATGGCCAGGATTTTGGTTGGGGCGCGTGACTAACCTGAGATCAGGAGTTTACCACATTGTGTTTGACTATCCAAATTTAAGTATGGGACTGGTTTGGATAGAATTCCCTTGTGATGGACCCCGTAGCCTGCGATACTACGTACTATCATCCCGACTTCACATTTCAGTATAGTCATTTCATTCACACCGCATATTAATTGCATTCACAGTACTTAGCATTTTGGATTACTACGTTTCTGCACTTATATGGCTTTGAAGGACTTGACAGGATCTGCATATTGTATCGCATCTGCAGTATATAATATTTGGCTCATTATGATCTGCATTGCGTACTCTGAATTATGTGACTCATGGACTTACTAGTATATTTCTGCTTACTCTGATATCGTATGATTCATGACCTTGTCATTTTTCCTACTTATCTCAATGATGTATGATTTACAGACTCTATTGTATAGTCGACACTTACCTTACACACACTTACAACACCCTCTAAGCTTTTGTAAGCTTGTGCAATAGATGCGTGCAGGTGGCGTTAGGTTGCAGCAGCGTTGAGCTTGGAGCGTGCAGCGATTTTCAGGAGCTCTGATTTTGATATATGTGTATTTTACTTTCAGCATTGTATTCAAATGATTATATTAGTGGATATGTGATGATGATGTTGCCCTTATGATTTGGGTAAACTTGTGGTTATGCTTATTACAAGACAAATGTACATTGGAAAATCCTTTTTGTAGGATCCCAAGATCAGAATCTGGTGTATGTTGCACTAGGAGTCGAGAATGGGGTACTACAGAGGCTATCGGCACCGGATTCGGTGATCAAGATTCATGTGAATCTGATTTCTGGGTTTCGAGTGTGACAGTTTCTATGTTAGGATCTTACAAAATAGGAAAGTTAAGTTTCTGAAAAATTTCTAGAAAAACCTTAATCCTAAAAATAGAAAGTAAATAAATCTTAATCTTAACCTACTTCTAAAACTAATCAATCTCAGAAAAACACACTCGTTAATCCTCGACAACGGTGCCAAAAACTTGTTCACAACCCCAAGTGTAGGGTCATGATGTAGTAATAATTTCAGTGAGACAGAGGTCGAATCCACAAGGACTAATCTTGTGTGTCTATTCCGAAAGTAATTAGAATCAAAACTAGGAAAAGATCTAACCTAAATCAGGAAGGTAGGGAGTATTTGTGAGATGATGAATTTAGAAACTTAAGAATTTAAAGGTGAGAACTAGGGTTTCTAGGGATCCACTTGTAGGTTCTCAGGATGCTACCTCGCTTGATTCAAGGACATAACTGGAATCAGAGTCTTATCTTATTCAATTAGCACAGAGAGATTTTTCAGATCTCTAAACTTCTCATAAATGTAATCATTAATAGATGAAAGTTGTGAGGATTTAGAAGTGATTCCATCACCCAACCATGCCCAAGAGACAAGGCAAACAATAGGATTTACCAATCCCACAACCAATCATAAGAGAATTGTGAAGGTTAGGAAGGATTCCATCATCCTATCATGCCCAAGGGATGCTGATGAACAATAGTACTTACTAATTCCACAATCTCAATTTAGGAAAAGAAGATATTCAAAGAAATTGTAGATCTATTGTAATTTGTCACAATAAACCATTAACAACTAAAAATATTCCTTATAATCAAACTAGAATCCAAGAGAATTTAACAAAACATGAATCGAAACAAAGCTAACATCCCAATCATGTTACGAGCTTCTCCCCTTAGCCCTAGTTAAGGGATTTAGCCAACCGTGGACATGATTGGATCTACAACCCTAGAAGAAAGCATTAAAAATTAAGAAAAAGGGAAGAAGAACTCTTGGGAAGCAGATTCACCCTTTTTCTCTACTTCTCCAAACCTTAAATATCATAGAAAGACTTGGGAAACCCCTATTTATAGGAAAAGTTCTGTAAAATCAAAAAATCAAATCAAATTTACGTAATCCGCGTAACGCCTTCAATGTCATCGAAGAAGTTTAAATTCAGAAGTCACGCCTTTTGTTTTTTCGCACTGCGTAAATCTCTATGTCATCAAAACGTCCTTCAATGTCACTGAGTGATGCTTTAGTCCATCGAACAGGTCTTTGAGTCATCTAGAATGTGTCCAAAACTGTCTAGTGAGTTGCTTCAATTTTTTCAATAAATTCGATGCCATCAAGCAGTCTTCGATGTCATCGAGCACCTTCCTTTGAGTCATTGAACATGTTTTCGATTGATCGAGAAAAACACCCAATATATCCAACAACCAACTCAATTTTTCCTCATAAATTTGATGTCATCGAACGGATCTTCGATGTCATTGAACGGTTCTTAATGGCATAGTTGTTGTAATTGTTGCGCTTATTCCTTGACTTCCTTTTCCACTTGGTTTTCTTGGATCTTGGCATCTTGAAGTCTTCAAATTTTATCTCTAAAGATCTATTCTTTGTTTTGGCAATTCTTAAGCACTAAATCCATGCTTTTAACATTCTTTTCAATCCAAGCTCTTAAATTCACCTTGCAACACAAACACATATAAAACATACCATTAGGCCATATTATGTTGGTAAAATTAAGAAATAAGTGGGGGTTAATATGCAATATTTGACCCTCAACACAGCTCCCAACCAGCATTTTGCCAGTCCTGAGCAAAATATACAATAAATAATCTTCAATCTCAAGTTTAAAATTCTTTTCAGAAAATAATCTTTTATGTAATCAAGTATGAATGTGTAGAATTAAGTGAGATAGTGGGATCTTGAAAACTTAGAGCCAAATCAAGTAGGTTCTTTATCAATTAAATCAGAATGGAAGTTTAAATATCAAGTTTTCCAATGTACTTGGTGAAAATCAATTTACTTCCCAAAAGACTACTTTCTTTTCGTAATGTCAGCCATGTCCACCATATTAAGATTACTTGAAAACTCAAGTATTGATTCTAAAACTATCCCCTTTTTCATTCTTTTTCCAGTTTTTTATTTTATATTGACGGTCACCCTACAGACCCTCTATGCACACCCGCCGTGCATGGAGGAGCATGAGTAGCATTTGGAGATCACCATGCAAACCCTCCATGCACACCAACTCTATGTGAGTTCTGGCAAGAGGAGGTGAAGTTCCTCGGTCACTTGGTTACATGGTAGGGTATAGCAGTAAACCCTTGGAAGATTGATGTCGTGCATCAGTGAGGCCAGCCCATGTGTAAGTGTTATGGTTTGAATCCTCTTTGGTTGTCAAATTTTGTGTGTCAAAACCTCTATATGTGTCTTGTATTTGTATCTTGTTAAATATGTTCAAGACACCACGTCAACACTTCGAAACAAGAAGATGAACTACAATATTGACGATCTTAAAGAAAAGTTCAAGTTGAAGACTTTAGCTCGAGTTCAAGTTCAAGACTTAAAGTTCACGAATATTCAAGATCAAGGCTCAAGCATAGTTAGGGAACTGAGCGCAACTCAAATTCATATTGACTTCAAAGCTTGTGAAGTGTTCAAGCTACATTAAGAAGAACTCAAGCTTCGTAAAGTTCAAAGTCTAAGTAAATGAAGGTTCAATGTCCTTACTTATTGAGGTTTGATTTACCTTAGGTTGACCTTTAAAGTAGGTCACTTTGGATACATAATTCATATATTTTTTACAAGTATTTTTAGTCTGTTCTAAGAGTAGTCCTGGACCTTGTTTGACTAGTCCAAACATTGGTTCGACTAGTCCAAGAAATTCCAAGACCAGTCGAAGTTTTTTTACAAATCATTAGATTTTTCTGGTCGGTTACAAATAGTCCTGGAGTCTGCTCGACCGATCGTGCGATGGTCTCGACTCGACCTTCGACCAGTTGTGGAGCTACGAATCAAACTCTAGTAACTAAATTAAGGGTCACACGACTAGTCGTGTGTGGGTCTCGACCAGTCGTGGATGGCCTTCGACCAGTCGTGGACTGCTCATGACTGGTCGTGTAACAGTTTTATTCGATCGTGCCCAAAAATTTAAAAATCTGTTTCTTCTTCGACCAGTCATGGTGACCCTATGACCAGTTGAAGATGAATTTCTGCAGTTATAAATAGCACATGAATTTCAGAGTTTTTCATCGAAAATTAAGTGAATTCAAAGCTCCACTCTAAGATAAGTTTGTGTCTATTCTTAAGCTATATTGTGCATAATTCTATTTCCTTTTGTTAGCTTTTTTCTATTTGATTTGATTCGTTATTCCAATCTGATTTGAAAAGAGAAAATATTTCTTTCCTTCTTCTGGGAATTAAAATCAAATAGAGCTAGCTCAGTCTGATTTAATTTAAAATCAATTAGAACTTAGAACCATTATAAAGTGAGTATTGGACGTTGAACTTTCATATCCGAACATTTACTCCAATTGGTTCTTCCGGGCTGCTACAAGAGGAGAAATCCAGGTATTTTACAATTTTGTAAAATTTCAATTCTTTTATTTTTTGTTTGGGATTCGCCAGAAAAATTTTATTTTTGTGGTTATCTGAGGAGAGCCAAAAAACTTAGAATAGTGTTGGTTTTTAGATTGTGTAAGCCCAAGTTAAAAAGACACAATTGTGAAGGTTTTAGGTGAACTTGTGAAACCTATTTTGATAGTGAGCGCTAATATCCCTGTGTGAGGATATTAGGAGTGGAGTAGCATTCTGTGTGGCTGTTTTTTTAACAGTTGGTGTATAATTTTCAAATGGGTAGTGTCGATAAGACGCTCTTTGTTAAGAAGCATAATGATGATATTTTAATGGTTCAAATCTATGTTGATGTATAATTTAAGGATCAACTTGTACTAACATGACTGTTGAGTTTGCAAATCTAATGAAATCTGAATTCGAAATGAGCATGGTTGGGGAATTAAATTATTTCCTAGGGTTGCAAGTAAAACAACAACCTGATGAAATTTTTATTTCACAAACTAAGTATGCTTTGAACTTGATTAAGAGGTTCAGTTTTGAGAATGGTAAGAATTTTGATACTTCTATGAGTACAACTTTAAGACTTTCAAAAGACTCTACAGGTAAAGATGTAGATCTTAAATTGTATTGTAGCATGATAGGTAGTTTACTTTACTTAACTGCTAGTAGACCTGATATTGATTTAAGTGTTGAAATTTGCGCTAGATATCAGTCTAATCCTAAAGAATCTCACTTAACTGTTGTTAAGCGAATTATTAGATATGTCGCAAGTTCAGTTAATTTGGGTCATTGGTATCCTTATGATACTAGTGTTCAATTGGCTGGGTATTCAAATGCTGATTGGGCTGGTAATATCCATGACAGAAAATCAACCAATGGTAGTTGTTTTTACATTGGAAACTACTTGGTTTCTTGGTTTCGCAAGAAGCAAAGTTCCATATCACTCTCAACTACTGAGGCTAAATACATTGCAGCTGGAAATGCATGTACACAGCTGGTTTGGATGAAACGAATATTGAGTGATTATGGTATCGCACAGGATTCAATGGTTTTATACTGTGATAATTTCAGTGCGATAAATATTTCAAAAAACCCAATCCAGCATTCATGTACTAAGCACATTGACATTAGGTTTCATTATATTCATGAATTAGTGGAAGAAAAAGTAATATACTAAGAATACATACCTACTGAGACTCAGCTTGCTTACATATTTACTAAACCGCTCGACAAAAGCAGGTTTAATAAATTAAAATTTGATCTTAGTATGTGCAATTTAAAATGATTGATTATGCATCTCTGTAGCATAGTATATATATATTAATATATTAATGATTTATATTTTAAATTTTGATGAAAATTGTATATTTTTTATGGTACACGACCAGTCGAGGACGTACTCGACCAATCGTGTCACGACCGGTCGAGGACGACCCACGACCAGTTGTGTAGCGCACTGATTGTCCTTATTTTGGGAAAAAACTTCTTCCTCTTCATTCTAACCCTTTTCTCCAATGAGCCGAGCTACGACTAGTCAAACCCTTATGTTTGATTCCTTCCCGTTAGAGCATTTTGCTTATTTTTCTTGAAGAATCATTGTCTTTACTCTTTAATTTCTTGATAGTTGTTATCTATTTCAACTCTTTCTTCAAGTTTTGTGAGTTTTCTTCCTCATTTGCTAATTCTAGAGAAACTCATATCTATTTTCTTGAAATTTCTTGTATTTCTTCAAGAAAATGAACCCTAGAGCTAAAAAGAAGAATCCTAGAGGTGCTTCTTCTTCTAAATCAAATGTTATCACCAGACGCCATCTTAGGGCTCCCGATGATGATCCACCGTATGTTCGTGATTTGCGTATGCGCAATGTGATTGTAGAAAAAGCAGTTGATTTCAACCATTTCGCTCCTTTCAATCTTTTTCCTCTCCTTCAATCTGTAGGATGGGAAAACAGTTTACGCTGGGGTAGGCCGGCATACCAGTCCATAGCACATGCCATGGTAGCATGCATAACTGAATTTTCTACTATGCAATTGACTTTACTATTACTACTAGAGAAGGGCCTTTTCCTATATATTGACATTTAATCTCAGGCCTTATGGATATTTCAGTAAATGATGATGGTATTCATCTTAGCACACTTGCTGAGAAAGTGTCAGAATCTGAAAAATGCATTTGTACTAAAACATTGTGTAACATGGATGCACCATGGAATCAAACTTGGAATGCCCTCGCAACTAGATATTTGTTGCCCAGATACAGAGTCTTACATCGTATCTTCATCTCTAATTTGTATCCCCATTCTGGAAACAAGAACGAGTTGACTCTGCTTATGGTTCGTATTTTGTACTCAATCGTTACTGGTGCT
This sequence comes from Magnolia kwangsiensis, assembly GCA_037074715.1. Taxonomy (NCBI): domain Eukaryota; kingdom Viridiplantae; phylum Streptophyta; class Magnoliopsida; order Magnoliales; family Magnoliaceae; genus Magnolia; species Magnolia kwangsiensis. Next base: position 67,868,869 of record CM073583.1, read on the forward strand.
AATATCTGTTTTCCCTCTTTGATTTGTTACTCTATCATTCAATTCTGTATTCATCCTGGTCATAGTGATATTCCATTCGGGTATCTGATGAATGTGTTAGCCACTCACATGATAGTAGCTATGCCTGTTAGAGAGGCTCCTATCCAACTCCTTATATTCAACAACTCTAACATAAACAAAATGAAGTTGGAGTTGGTTCGAAGACAAGTTGATATTGGTGCGGGTGTAGCTACTGCTGAAGCTGGGAACGATGAAGAGGGTGATTCTCTTCCTCCAGATGATATCAATATGGACGATATTTTTAATGAAATTAATTCTGACTCTGAGAATGATCTTGACTATGAGCCATCTGATATTGATGCACGTCTGAGTGCAATAGAGGAGAAGGTAGAACAGATGAATGTTGGCCACAATGCTCAATTTAAAAATATGCGCAAGTATTTTAGGCGCTTACAAAAAGGCCTTCATCAAATTGATCCTACTATACCTGCTGCTTCTTCTGGATCAGATTGAGAATTTTACTCTTTTGTTTGTAATAACTATAAGACCTTGCTTTATCTCTGTTTGTGTGACTAAGTTTCTTTGACTTGACTTGATAACGTTTTATGATATGATATTCTGACTCCTTTATTAATTATCCTATTTTTGATTCTTCCTTTGTCATATTTTTGATAAAAAGGGAGAGAATGGATTGATGATGATTAGTACACATATGATGATTGGTAGGTGTACTACTCAGGGGGAGTTGGTAAAATGGATTGATGATGATTGGTACACATATGATGATTGGTAGGTGTACTACTCAGGGGGACTTGGTAAACTTGAGTTTGTAATCTTACAGGATGATGTATTATGCTTGCTTATCTTCTCATGACAACTGGTGCATGATTCTTTATTGATGCTTATGATGTGCATTGAACTATAAGAGTGTGTTTTGTCACAAATTTGACAAAGGGGGAGATTGTAAGTGCTATGGGTTGAATCCTCTTTGGTTGTCAAATTTTGTATGTCAAAACCTCTATATGTGTCTTATATTTGCATCTTGTTAAATATGTTCGAGACACCGTGTCAACACTTCGAGACAAGAAGATGAACTACAATATTGACGATCTTAAAGAAAAGTTCAAGTCGAAGACTCTAGCTCGAGTTCAAGTTCAAGACTCAACGTTCAAGTATATTCAAGATCAAGGCTCAAGCATAGCTAGGGAACTGAGCGCAACTCAAATTCACATTGACTTCAAAGCTTGTGAAGTGTTCAAGCTACATCAAGAAGAACTCAAGTTTCGTAAAGTTCAAAGTCTAAGCAAATGAAAGTTTAATGTCCTTACTTATTGAGGTTTGATTTACCTTAGGTTGACCTTTAGAGTAGGTCACTTTGGATACATAATTCATATATCTTTTACAAGTATTTTTGGTCTGTTCCAAGACTAGTCTTGGACCTTGTTCGACTAGTCCAAGCACTGGTTCGACTAGTCCAAGAAATTTCAAGACCAGTCGAAGTTTTGTTGCAAATCATCAAATTTTTCTGGTTGGCTACGACTAGTCCTGGAGTCTGCTCAACCGGTCGTGGGATGGTCTCGACTCGACCTTCGACAAGTCGTGGATCTACGACTCAAACTCCAGCAACTAAATCAAGGGTCGCACGACTAGTCGTGTGTGGGTCTCAACCAGTCGTGGACGGCCTTTGACCAGTCGTGGACTGCTCACGACCGATCGTGTAACGGTTTTATCCGATCGCGCCCGAAAATTCAAAAATCTGTTTCTTCTTCGACCAGTCGTGGTGACCCTAGGACCAGTCGAAGATGAATTTCTACAGATATAAATAGCACACGAATTTCAGAGTTTTTCATAGAAAAATAAGTGAATTCAAAGCTCCACTCTGAGATAAGTTTGTGTCTGTTCTTAAGCTATATTGTGTATGATTCTATTTCCTTTTGTTAGCTTTTTTCTATTTGATTTGGTTCGTTATTCCAATCTGATTTGAAAAGAGGAAATATTGTTTTCCTTCTTCTGGAAATTAAAATCAAATAGAGCTAGCCCAGTCTGATTTAATTTAAAATCAATTAGACCTTAGAACCATTATAAAGTGAGTATTGGACGTTGAACTTTCATATCCAAACATCTACTCCAATTGGTTCTTCCAGGCTGCTACAAGAGGAGAAATCCAGGTATTTAACAATTCTGTAAAATTTTCATTCTTTTGGTGTTTATTTGGGATTCGCCAGAAAAATTTCATTTGTGTGGTTATCTAAGGAGAGCAAGAAAACTCAGAATAGTGTGGGTTTTTGGATTGTGTAAGCCCAAGTTAAAAAGACACAATTATGAAGGTTTTAGGTGAACTTATGAAACCTATTTTGATAGTGAACGCTAATATCCCTGTGTGAGGATATTAGGAGTGGAGTAGCATTCTGTGTGGCTATTTTTTAACAGTTGGTGTACACACAGGCGAACCACTATAACTCATTGTCTTGTGGATTGAATGCTTGGTTAATTCTTTATCTTTCATCATTCAGTTGTGTGGAATGTACATGTGGATGTGAATGCTGTAACAATTTACATTTCAAGCAAGTGTGGGGAATGTTGTAATAATTTAGAGTTTTATTTTAACAATTTTGATTCCTTTATCAATCTGAGCTTCAATTTCAGTAATTATTCTAGTAAGGTTGCCCTGTCATTTTTATGGTGCATGGTTGTCCCTAGAATAATCAATTCTTAAGATTGCAATTCCTTACTATTTATTTTCAGATTGAGTTCTTGATTCAAAAGACGTTCTAGAAATAAGGTTGTCATACCATAAGCCCTTGTTTATTATGGTGTAAGTTTGTCCTTAGAACTGAATTTGTATCAACCTCTCAATGCTTGTTTATTGAGATTGATTTAATTTCAGCATTGTGAATTGATTTATTATTGTAAGGCTATTTCTTTTATTCCGCTGTATTTAATTTTAATTTTGCATAGTCCTATTCACCCCCCCCCCCCCCCTCTAGGACATATAGCTTGGCCATTTCACCATGAATGCGTCCAAGATCCGTAGTTTCCTTACTACTATCAACGTTTCATTGAGGAATTTTCCTGTATTGCACTCCCGTTGACCAGGTTGACCCGGTAGGGTGATGAGTTCATTTTGAGTGAAGCATGTAAGCGAGAATTTGTAGAGTTGAAGGACCGTCTTACGTCCGCACTAGTCCTCACTCTCCCCTCTAGGAGTAATGGATTCGTAGTTTTTATGGATGCTTCACATGTTGGGTTGGGTGTTGTCTTGATGCAGCATGGGAAACTTATGGCCTTTGCATCTCATCAACTCAAGGTTCATGAACAAAACTACCCCACACATGATCTGAAATTAGCTACATTTGTCTTTACACTGAAAGTGTTAAGCACCTTTTTGGGGTTATGTTCAAGCTTTTCTCTAACCATAAGAGCTTGAAGTATCTCTTCTCGCAATCTGAGTTGAACATGAGAGAGAGACGATGGATGGAGCTCCTGAAGGACTATGATTTTGATCTTCAGTACCACCCCAACAAGGCTAAAGTGGTGGCAGATGCCCTTAGCCGTCAACCACGGGGCCTAGTGGCACAGATGATTGTCCAAGAATGGAGAATACTTGAGGATGTTGTTGAGTATGACTTCAAGTTGAGCCTACAGTCTTCCATCGTTCAATTATTGAGCTTGTCGTTTCAACCCTCTTTTGTCGTAAGGGTGATTGAAGCTCAGCAGGAAGACTAGACATTACAGGATTAATGTGTAGAGTCCGCGTCTGAGGGTCAGTCAGATTGGTAGATTGGGTCTAATGGTGGACTACGTTTTCTGGGCTGGTTTTATGTTCTGGATATTCCAGAGTTGCACACGGATCTTATGACCAAGGCACACCGATCGAGGTTTACTATCTAACCCGACTTTACCAAGATGTATCATGATATGAGAAGGCAGTATATTTGGACAGGGATGAAGCATCAGATTACTAGTTTTGTGGCGAGTGTGACACACGCCAGCGTGTCAAGGTCGATCATCAGAGGCATCCAGGTCCCTTGTAGTCATTAAGCATCCTGTTGTGGAACTGGGAGCATGTGACCACATACTTTATTATGGGCTTGCTGAGGACTTAGCATGGTCATGACGCCATATGGGTTGTCATTGATCGTTGACAAAGCCGACACATTTTCTTACGATTCGTGCGACCTGGCCTTTAAACCGTTTTGTTGGATTGTTCATCGATGAGATCGTAAGACTGAAAGGGTCAACTAGATCCTTGAGGATATGCATTGGGCTTGCATGATGGACTTCTCAGGTAGATGGGATGATCACCTGCGTTTAACTGAGTTTGCATATAATAAAAGCTATCAGGAGACTATTGGCATGGCTCCCTTTGAGGCATTGTATGGCAGACCTTGCAGATCCCCGAGTTGTTGGATCAATGTTGGAGAGTGCCGTCTCCTAAGTCCTGAGCTTGTGAAGAGGACATCAGACGCCATCGATATCATTAGGTAGATGATACATATAGCTCAAAACTAGCAAAAGAGTTTTACAGATCGTTGGCGTCGTCCCTTTGAGTTTGTTGTTAGGGACCATGTGTATCTCAAGGTCTCACCCATGAAGGGTGTAGTTCATTTTAGAGCGAAGGGGAAGCTTGCTTCGAGGTTATTGGACCTTTCGAGATCACTGGGCACATTAGCACCGTGGCCTATCGGCTTGCCTTGCCACTTCAGTTGTCTAACGTCCATAACGTCTTCCATGTTTCTATATTGCGAAAGTGTGAGTCAGACATTATTCCAGTGATAGATTGACAACCTTTAAAAGTTTTTGAGGACGCTTTTTATATTGAGTAGCCAGTTCGTATCATTGATCAAAATGAGCAAGTCCTCCGCACTAAGGTCATCCCCTTGGTAAAGGTTTAGTGGGGTCATCATAGTGTGGATGAGGCATATTGGGAGTGAGAGGCTGAGATTCACGAGCGTTATCCCCATCTCTTTGATGTTTAATTATATTTGTATATTGTGTTTCTGATTATATATATAGTTATATTATTTCCCTTCCTTTGTGAGTTTTGTCTAGTTTAGGTTGTAGTGTAAATTTTAAGGACAAAATTTTCTATTATGAGGGGAGAGTTATAAGACCCTTAACCTTGCGAGAGCTTCTGTACACTTAAACAACGACATGTTCTCGACAGACCAGATCGACGAGTTTTGATCATTACCCTACTTTTGTACCGCAATACCCTGAGACATGTACCCTAGAGACCGCATAGGCATTATGTTTGCAACACACGCGACATGCCCCATTTCGACCCTTAGATTAGAAATTACAAGTTTGACACATTTCGAGGTGGACCACGCAATGCAAACGAGCCCCACTTGCACAAATCTCCATGTTGTCAAATCAATCAATCCATTAATCAATCCATCCATCAATCAAGCCATCCATCACTCATGTCACTCTCTCCTAATTAGTCAAATAAACTCATGTCATTCTCATGCAACCTATACCCCTACCTATACTAGCCATCGTTCTCTTATTCTTTTTCTCCCCATTTTTACCCGTCCATCTTCCCCTTATTCCCTCTCTATCCTAAAATATTTACTGCAATAACTCCCTAACTCCCTCTCATTTTTACCATTTCCTAACAAGAGTAGAGAGGGATTAAGAGAGAGAAAAATATTAGAAAGATTAGAGAGAATTTAAGAGAGAAAGAGAGAAAAGAAAGAAAGATTAGGGAGAGATTAAGAGAAAAGAAGGAGAGCTTGTGAGAGTATGAGGAAAGATCAAGAGAGTAGGAGTAAGAGAATATAGAAAAGAGTGATTAAAGGAGGTTAGGGGTGGAGAGGAGCTTGGAGAACTGTTCGATCGCTGATTCAAGCCGATTCAAACGTCCATCCTTCTAAGTGAGTACATGGGTGGGTCAAAACCCTCCCTTTCTTTGTGATTCACTATTTCGGTGCGCCCATAAGGGTGGAGCCCACCTTGATCATGTATTAAGTATGTGGTGGACCCCATAGTGGTGGGAGGCCACCCTGATAGCCAAATCTATCTCCCTTTCTTTCCATTTCTTTTCTTATTCTCATCGTTTTATGGGACCCACAAGTAGGCCATGCTATTGGAGAGCATGTCCCGCACGCTATCATGGCGTGGACAACCTTGTGTGGCCCACTATGATATTTGTTTTCTTTTTTAAACCAATTGATTGTGTAAGCACATTTGGATGGTGAAAGTACACAAAAAATGTATGTGACCCAAAGCTTCTTAGCCCCACCATGAGTTGGACATTCAAATGGATGGAGTGGATTTCCTAGGTGGACCCTATCTCACCCTTAAAACATAAAAGAGGGAGAGGGGTAGTGGCGTTGTCTCCCTGGACACAACAATGTTAAGAGACATGTCTCCATCACTATTTACCTTATAAAGCCACCATGTGGGTTTCTCTGGTGGGCCCCATCATGATGTGTGTGTGTGTGTGTATAAATATCATCCACCCCGTCCATCTGATTTTCCTTCTAATTTAAGGCTTTGAGTTAAAAAATGAAGCTAATCTGAATCCTAGGTGGGCCAACCACAAATGATAAGAGGTTGGGTTACCCACTGTCATTTCTTACTTTGCATGGGAGGTTTGGAGTGAGTTTTCACCCGTGGGACCCATATTGATGTATTTCTTAGATCCACACATCCATCCATCCATTGGCTTATTTTGGCCGTGGAACCCAAAAATCTAGCCGATCCAACCATCAGGTGTACCACACCACAACCGATGGTCAGAGTGGGAGCACTCCCTCACGTCAACCATGAGGACACGGGGTGGGGCGTCCCAACCATGGACCCCACTTTGATATATTTGTTTAATCCACGCCGTCCACGACCTTCCCCATGTCGGTTTAGGCTATGAGATGAAAAATGAAATAAATCTGAGTTCTTAGTGAACTGCACCAAGGGAAACAAAGTCTCACTATTAGAACTTTCTAAGGCCGACTGTTGTGTGTGTTAAGTGGTGGACCTACCCATCATTGGACTTCTTTACCCCGTAGAGAGCTAACCGATATAATGGATGGAATGGATTATCCAATAATGGACCCCACATAGTAGAAAAAATAAAGGAAGGAAAAAAAAAAGAACAAAAGATGTCACTGGGCGGTGACATGAAGGCAGAAGACCATTTGGGCTGCCCCCACACGTGGACCCCATCATGATGAATTTGTTTAATCTAAACCATTCACCATCTTATCCATATAAGTTTAGGCCATGTTCTAAATTTTGAGGCAAATCTGAGTATCCAGTGGGCTGTACTAAGGATATTAATGTTCATCTGTTGAAACACTATGAGGCCCGCTTTGGAGTCCCTGATCATCCAAACTAGTCCTAGTGAGAGTCTATTTGTGTAACACCCTGAAAATCTGGGGTCGTGTATAAACTCAACTCTCGAGTTCCAGACCGTCACTTATGCAACAAAAATGATTATGATTCAATGTTGTCTGAGTTAAAGCATTCACATGAGTAAAAGTATACCAAAACTGCAATTCATACTCCAGATCCAGTGATAAAAGCAAGCGGAAGACTAAAGAATATATATATATCACTGTATGGAAAAACAAAGTAGATCTCAACTGTCTCCAAAGTATGAATACATCTTTGAGTCTCATATACATGTAAATAACAAAAATCAAATGTCAAAATAGTCCCACTGAGTAGTCCCGTCAATCCAGGCCACCTAAGCAAAGCCGTCGTGGTACTGCACATATGAGAACTTATCCTGGTCCTCATCATAGTTCGGCTCTGTCTCCTAAATCGCTGCCTCACCTACATCTAAGACAGGGTCTGGTGGGTGTTGTAAACACCATCCCGTAACGTGGGAGTGAGTAGCTAACTCAGTGGAATAATAGAGCAAGGATTAACATGTTTTCAAATCAATCATACGATAATAGTAAAGCAGTAAATCAAACAATCCTAATACTGTTGTTAATGCAATATGACATGACATGATGGATGCCCTCACCGACGATCTCCCTCATACGGCACCATCTTACGCCCGCGGCATGCATTCATCCCACAGTGCTCCATATCTTCCATGCACATGCAATGTGATGATGATATGATTACCGAGTTATTATTAGTCCATTCAAACAGTGGGATTGGGAAACTAAGGTACTTCCCTTATATCAATCCCAACACAGATCCTTTCTAGGGTCGTCACTCCTAGTAATCTCATACGAAGTACATTTTGTAGGTCGCTGCAAGGGCTGACAGGGCTGTTGCTCACACTCGTTGCATCGCTTCCCCATCACCTTATTAATACAGGCCTACTGTACTCTCACTGCTACGGAAGGGTCGTCGCCTCCCGTAGACTCGGAATACGCTCGCGGTCACTACACAGGACTCGTCGCCTGATCAGTGTAGGCCGACAGTAAGAATATAGTGTCTCATACCACCATAATCTTCTCACGAGTCATAGGTACTCACTGGTCACTACCGGGAGGTTTGTGGCCCCAGCGTAGGCCTACAACTCACCACGGTGTCCCATACCACCATGCCTGGCTCATGAGTCTTTGTAGATCAAGGTACCGTGGTTGACAGGGTTAACAATGGTAAGTTCAGTACCCTAGGTTCAAGCAGTTATGACTCATACAAGGTGAACATACAAAGGCCAGTCGGGTTACTTGACGGGCTCGACTAGCATGAGCGCATCTCAAGTCGAACGACATGAAGTGCGTAAAACACCTCTTGTGGCCTAACCACTGCCGCCAACTCCAAAACACGGCTCGCGTTCATCGACGCGTCGTTCGTGGCAAAAATAAGCCAACCACGAACTTGCTTGGTTACCGACTGCCTGGACTAGGTATAGTCCCAAACAATTATGAATTCACATCAGCCATCATGTAAGAGTAATGGAAATGAAATACAACCATGTGAGCATGTTAACACATGTTATAACATACAACTAAAGTAAATCTTCCAACGCATGTATTTCATACATATAATGAAATCATGCATGTAGCTAACATGTAAGAAACCATTTACATCAGCATATTAATTGAGAAATCAATCTCAAAATAATTCATGACACCATTTAATTCAATACATACTAATACAAGCATTTATACAAACACTTAAACTACACACTTAAGTCTACATATAGTATGTCGACTCAAAGTGCGCATTTAGGCGAATCTCTTCGCCAAACTAATTATGCACGTATTCCTAAAATCCTAATGCGATAAGAAGCCATGTCAATCATATCAGCAAAATATAGATGAAAACAGTATTTCCTACAAATGACTAAAATGCCTTAAATCTCATATTCTTCGTCTGCTTACGAAACAGGAAACGGACGGCATGTTCTACATGTCAAACGGCGTTGCCGTCGATAATCTACTATTAAACGACATTGAAAGCGTTGGAAACAGTCAATCAAAGTGTCTAAAATCTGCACCTTTTCTCCTATAAGGGTATTGATTCGAACGGAGCGTATACGCTTCGTCTACGGTGAACTGGGAACCTAATACACAAGATCCATAAGCTAACATGCTATGAAAATGAGGGAACAACAAATCAGCAAGTGTTTAGGGTATTTTCTTACCTAGAATTACGGCGAAATCACCGGCAAAGTGATTGAGGTGCGTTGCTTAAGCACGTGCAACACGTCGCACAAGCAGCAGGAAATTCCCTTCCACTTTCTCCCACAAACTCTCACTTTCTCTCTCACTCTTGCTAGGATTTCTAGCAAATTCGGATGGGTGAGAGGAGTGAGGGTTTAAGCCCCTTTTATAACCTAAATCTTGGCCGAAACAGGCTTGGGAACAAGGTTTACTTGATACCTAACCAAATCGGGGCTGTTTCGACCCAAAAAGGCATTTCTGGTGGTCCCCTGACCAAACGCGATCGGACTTAAGTCCATGCGTGTCAGATGTCGCTCACATCCCATTTTCAGGCCAGTAGTATTCGTAGATCGCACGTGGCGGTCCATTTTCAGTTCAGCGGTCACCGCACGTAGATCAGGTCTACAAGTCTCATGATATGAAATAGAAATTTTTCCTGATCCAAGGGTGTAATTTAGCTGAATTCTGACGGTCAGGATGCTTAATACTGACACGTCAAGTCATGTGCCAGATTTGAATTTCAAATTTCAATTCTAACCCTATTCTCACTCTCTTCAGTCTAGGCTCAATGAAATAGCCTGTGAATGTCGGTTGGACTTGATTTTCGAAATGATTGCCAAGTCCAGCTAGGCGGTTATAATGGTCTAAGATTGTAGGTATCGGACTTTCGACGCGCGGTCTAGATCCAATACAAAGTTTCAAAGAGGTCCAGAGAACAAACCGACTTAGAGTTTGATCCGAGGTTTATGAGTATTATAGCGTCATTGGTTCTACTCGCTTTGGGTCTTGTAGAACGTATTTAAAGTGATCAGGGACTATTTTCCAGCTACTCTAGCGTTGCGCTAGCTAACTTATACTTATTTTCTAAAGGAATTAATCCTACGCGATTTCTGGTCGAGTTGGTACTCGAGCCCAAGTACTGATTTTTCCAGGGCGTTACAATCTACCCCCCTTAACAAATAATTTCATCCTCAAAATTTGTACCTTTTTGTACTCCTCAAGAAGCTGTGGGTAGTTCTTTCTGATCTCGGCTTCTATCTCACAGGAAGCCTCTTCCTCAGAGTGATGCGTCCACAATACCTTCACAAGGGGAATCACCTTGCTACGCAGTACTTGCTCCTTCCTGTCTAGGATACGTGTCGGTCGCAGGATATATGTAACATCCTCTCCTAACTGCACCTGCTCCCATCTGATGATATGGTAAGGATCAGAAACGTATTTCTTCAGCATAGAAACATGAAATACGTTGTGAACGCTCGCGAGAGGCGTGGGTAAAGCCAAACGGTATGCCACTGATCCACACGATCGAGGATCTGGAACGGACCAATGAATCGCGGTGCTAGCTTCCCCTTCTTCCCGAACCGAAAGACTCCCTTCATAGGAGAAACTCGCAAAAATACATGATCCCCAACTGTGAGCTCTAGCGGACGCCGTCTCATATCGGCATAACTCTTCTGTCTGCTATACGCTGTGAGAAGCCGACGTCTAATAATATCAATCTTCTCCGACGTCGCCTACACTAACTCTGGGCCAATCAAGCTATGCTCACTGACCTCTGCCCAGCAATGCGGTGTGCGACAAGGTCGCCCATACAACGCCTCGTAAGGTGCCATACCGATATTCGCTTGAAAACTGTTGTTGTACGCGAACTCCGCATATGCAAGACAGTCATCCCAACTGTCCTTGAAGTCCAATGCGCAAGCTCGCAACATGTCCTCTAAGATCTGGTTCACCCGCTCTGTCTGTCCGTCTGTCTGTGGGTGGAAGGCAATACTGAACTTCAACTTCACACCCATAGCCTCCTGAATGCGAGTCCAGAAAATAGAAGTGAACCGCGTGTCTTTGTCCGACACGATCTCCAACGGAACTCCATGCAGACGCACAATCTCTCTGATGTACAGTCTAGCCAGCTCGTCTGAAGAGTTCGTGACTCTGATCGGTAGGAAGTGCACCGACTTCGTCAGATGGTCGACGATCACCCATATGGAATCATGTCCCCTCCTCGTCTTCGGTAGCCCTGAAACGAAATCCATGAAAATGAAGTCCCACTTCCACTCTGCGATCGGCATAGGCTACAAGAGTCTAGGTGGTCGGCGATGCTCTGCCTTCACTTGCTGGCAAGTAAGACAACGGGACACGAACTCTGCTATGTAGGTCTTCATACCATCTCACCAATAGGTCCTCTTCACGTCACGACACATCTTCGTACTGCCTGGATGCATTGCGAGTCCGGTACAATGCGCAGCCTCGAGAATCTCTCATCTCAAGTCAGGGACATCTGGGACGCATAGGCGGCCACGATAACGTAAGCCCCCATCCGTGCCAACTCACCACTCAGCGTCTGCATCATCACTGGCCTGCTCTCGAAGCTCAGTCAGATGCGCATCATCCCTCTGGGCCTCGATTACCCGGTCATCGATCTGAGATCGCACCTGCACATGTGCGATGAACTCATACGGCTCCTCTACAGTGAGTTTCTGCTCAAAATCTCATAAAAACTCAACCATATCCCACTCAGCAACCATCAGCGGAGCCGCAAACTCTATCGCCTTCTTGCGGCTCAACGCATCAGCCACAAGGTTCGCCTTCCCAGGATGGTAAGAAACTTCAAACTTGAAGTCCTTCAAAGTCTCCATCCATCGCCGCTGCCTCATATTCAAGTCTCGCTGTGTGAATATGTACTTGAGGCTTTTGTGGTCGCAAAAGAGCTCGAACTCCTCTCCATAGAAGTAATGTCTCCAGAGTCTCAGTGCGAATATGATGGCTGCCAACTCTAGGTCGTGTGTAGGGTAATTCTCCTCGTGCTTCCTTAATTTTCTCGAGGCATACGAAATTACCCTGTCCTTCTGCATAAGGACACAACCCAGACCAACACTAGACGCGTCAGTGTATATAGTGTACCTAACCCCTTGCTCTGGCAATACTAGCACAGGGGCGGACGTAAGTCTGTCCTTCAGCTCCTGAAAAGCTGACTCCGCCTTGTCATTCCAGGTGAACTTCACGTCCTTCCGTGTCAACTGAGATAAAGGTCTCGCGATCTTCAAGAAATCCCGAATGAAGCGTCGATAATAGCCAGCGAGACCCAAGAAACTCCTCACCTCAGTGATAGAACCAGGCTGCTCCCAGTCTTGAACTGCAGCTACCTTAGACAGGTCAACTGCCATCCTATCCTTGGACACCACGTGTCCCAGGAACTTCACTTCCTGCTTCTAGAAGTCGCACTTCTTGTACTGTGCGAACAACTGATGCTGTCTGAGCGTATCCAGGACCAAGCGCAAATGCTCCCCATGCTCCTCTCGACTCCTGGAGTATACCAAAATGTCGTCAATGAACACAACGACGAATCGATAGAGGAAAGGCCGAAATACCCGGTTCATCAGATCCATGAACACGGCTGGTGCGTTCGTGAGACTGAACGACATCACAAGGAACTCATAGTGGCCAAAGCTGGTCCTGAATGCTATCTTTTGCACGTCCTCATCCCTGACGCGCAACTGATGATATCCTGACTGAAGATCAATCTTCGAGAAGTACAGCGCTCCTCTCAACTGATCAAACAAGTCATCGATCCTGGGTAAAGGGTACTTGTTCTTCACCGTGATCTGGTTCAACCTGCGATAATCAATACACAATTGCATCGAACCATCCTTCTTCCTTACAAATAGGACTGGTGCTCCCCAAGGACTAGGTCGAATAAGGCCAAGCTCCAACAGACCATCAATATGAGTCCTCAACTCCTCCATCTCACACGGTGCCATGCGATACATCGGAAGTGAGACGGGCGTGAAACCAGGCACCAGATTGATAGTGAAATCAATCTCTCGTCGAGGCGGCAAACCAGGGATCTTCCTAAACAGATCTCCAAAATCACAAATGACTGGCGTATGCTCAAGCATCTGGGCACCAGCTACCCGTAGTAAAGTAGCGTAGCTAAGTATGGGGAAGGGGAGATTTACCCGCACTGGGAATGTGAAGGATGTGCCCTCTGGCTCGTAAGCAGTCACTATACGAGTCTCGCAGTCAATCTCGGCCCTCGCTGCAGTCAACCAGTCCATGCCAAGAATGACGTCGAGATAAACAAGAGAGGGGTCGACGACAAGATCAAGAGCCATCGTCTTGCCCCTCAGATCCACCAAACAGCCCTCACACATTAGGGTGGCATCTGTAAAGGACCCGTGAGCTGTATAAACTCGCACCCCATCCATCCTAATAGTCGGTAGCCCAATGCGCCTGACTATGACATGTGATATCAATGAAATCGTGGACCCCGTGTCCACCATCACAAGAATAGGAATACCTCCGATGTGGGCAATGACCTCAAAGGCCGAATGCTGAGAAGTCTCTGTCGCAGCTGCCTCAGCTGTCAAGGCATGCACCCGTGCCTGCTGTGGCCGGTTCGGCCGCTGTGCCATGGGCCGTAGAGGCAGCCTGATCTGAGATACCAGAGGTCTGAAGGAAGGGTGCGCAGGAGCCAACCGTAAAGGCGGTGCTGTTATAGCCTGTGGGCATGTACGGTCGATCTTCTGCAGCGGCGAGAACCCACTGTCCTGTATCTGAGTAAAACAACTCTATGCCAAATGGCCCGATCTTTCACAATATGTACATGATAAATCAGGGCGCCGCATCGGGGGTACTGGCACTGTAGCCCTAGAAGGAGGGTCGGCGCGAGGCCTCTTGCCCGCAAAGGGCCTGTCCTGCAACTCTGGTCATGACCTAGGAGCAATAGGGCCACGAGATGGTGTAAGTCGATTCACGTCCTGCTCTGCCCGCATGGACATGTGAATCAGCTCTGCATAGGAGGGAATCCTCACGCAGCACATCTTCGACCGAATATCCGGTCGTAAACCCTCAGAAAAGCACCGTATGCACATCTTCTCATCTGCCAGTATAGTCGGGACGTATCTGCCCAACTCAGTGAACCGATGCTCATACTCAGTCACTGTCATGCCTCCCTGTCTGAGGCACAGAAACTCATTCTCCTGCTCATACCTGTACGTCTGGGGATAGTATTTCTCGTGGAAGTGAAACTCGAACGCTTCCCAGGTCCATATGTAATCAGCGGCAACGGTCTGCAACACATTGTCCCACCATAAGCTGGCCTCTCGCTCGAATAAGAACGTAGCCAACTCGACCTGCTCAGCCTTTGAACAATGCAGCATCCGTAGTATCTTCGACACACGGTCGAGCCAATACTCAGCCTCCTCGGGTCTATGAGAACCCGTAAAAGTGGGAGGCCGTAAGCGCTGGAATCGCTCTAGCAAGCCCCGTGTGTCTGCGGCATTCCCCGTAGGGTAAGCAGGTGGTACAGGATGAACCATGCCCTCATCCTGAGCATACGTATCGGCATCCTCAGCTGGATGCGCAGGTGGTGCAGGTGGAGGCACACTCCCACCCTGGGCTAGAGCCCCCACTATCGTAGTCAGGAGCTGCTGCTGCTACTGCATCATAGCCATCATCTGCTCAAATCTATCTGGAGGTGGAGCAGGCTGTGACATATACTGCGTCGAAGAAGACGCACGGTACTGCTCTCTGACGGGCGGTGTGAAAGGCGGTGGTCCAACTGTAGGACCAGCAGTAGGCTGAGACGCACGTGCTGTCTCAGGAATCGGGCCCACAACAGACTGTGAAGGAGCCTGATCCATAGGCTCACCCAATGTAAGCCGAGCTGTGCTCCGTGTAGCCTTCGGCGGCATTCCCTATTTTTAAAATAGGGCGCAACCTTATCAGTCTCAATAGCACAACCACACCATAATCATTCACATAAAGAGTCAAAGGCATTCCATGCATTTCATTTAATCAAAATTGTCACAATACAAGGGATATCTCCTTACAAGCATCATGACAAGAAGTACATGGGAACTAAGACAGTTAAAGTTACAACAGCAACATAAGTAAAGTACTAGCCTTAACAGGCTTACACAACATAAAGCAGAAAATGACTAACTGCTACCAGCAACATCTAAGATCTCATCGCTAGTTTGAGTCGGGTGACGGAGGAGGAGAACCCTTATCCTGTAAGCAGCACAGGATCGCCTTCAAGGTGCGAGTCACCTTGCCGAATTTTCTCTTCATAACGGCCTTGGTATCCTCGACCTCAGCCTGAAGTTCCTGAACTTCCCTTCGCAAGGTGACCTGGCTCTCCTCAATTCGGGAAATACGATCATCACCAGTAGCCTGAGCAGAAGGAGGAGGGCTCTCATTTGTATCCTGAGCCTCCTCTTCTACCTCTTCCTGGACTTCTTCCTCAACTTCTGCTCCAAGTTCTCCCTCACTTGGATCCTCTTCATCATCAAAATTGTCCTCGCTATCCTCCTCAAGCTGAGTCTCACGGTACTGAGACTCAATCTTCATCTTGACCATGGTTGACTCATCAAGGCAGTGAATCGGAACTGACAACTCCGGCCCAAGTCTGTAAGTAAACTTAAGCGCGATCTTGCATATAAGTCGGCCAAAAGGAAGTGACTCAGACGTTCTTCTTGATCTCGCTATGAGGATTATCTGTCGCAACACGAAAGTGGCCATACACACATTTTCTCCCTGGGCCACCTAATACAAGAAATCAACTATAAGGCGCGTACACTCAATGCGATTTGTCGACTTGGGATACACGTTGAACGTGCAAATGTGGTGCAGCAGGCACAAATCATCAGACATATGAGATGCCTTAAGGCTATTGTTAGGCTGCCATGGAACCAGTCTACCACATAGAAACCTAGTACGGCGATCTCGCTCATGCCTACTCCTCAAATTCTTCGCACTGGGATGAACATCACCAAGGGGCACGTTTAGAAGTCGCACTATCAACCGAATATCGACCGTAGCCATCCGGTCTCTACCAAAAGGAATCTTGAACTGCAGTGGCTCCATTGTAGGACTCTGGATACGAGCGTAGAAGGCACGAACGATGCTCACATTAGCACGAGAACGAGCTTCAAATAGCGGACCCCAATGTGCAGCCTCAATGCGCTCGAATAACAGGAATTCGTCGAAGAGTCACCCTTCCACGTCCGCTCAAACAACACCTTACGGTCAGTGTATTCGCCATGAGGAATCTCTGCTAATATCACTCGCCCAAGTTGAGTATGGGGATCCAAATCCCGCTTTGTATGGAACTCTCGGGCTATGCTTGGACTTGCGGCGGCGCTTGAGCTAACGGCGCCACCCCTCGGTCTTCTTGATTGTGCAGGGCGACTAGGCCCAGCCTTGTCCGCTGTGGTCTTTCTCTTTCCCATCAAAGAGAGGATGGTGGAGAGAGAGAAAAAACCCAAAATGGCTTCAACAAAAGCCATGAAAAATGTGAAAAATGTAGAGAAATGGCTGCCCAAACTGAAAAAAAGAAATCTAGGTGTTGTAGAGAGATGCTTCAAGCTCCCCTAGGATAGATTTTCAAAAAGAAAAGAGAATGAAAAAGGAGAATGGAGCTCCTCACAATTTCAACACATTTTGGGGGTTGTAGGAGCTCCAACGGATGAGATTTGTAAGAGGAGTTGCAAACTGCAATGGAGTGATGGAATGGAGTCGTTTTCAGTAAGAAATGGGTTTGGGAAGGATTTGGAGCAACGATTTGAGAGAGGACAGTAAGAAAACGAGCAAGGGAGGCTTGGAAGGGGCTGTTTGTGAAGGAAGTACCCCATTTAGGGGTTTTCTATGATCGGACCATACGTGGGAGGGGTGTACTAACCAAAAAACCCACACGCACAAGTTTCACATCAAGTGGGCCCCACCGGACGGCGATGCATTGCCGGCCATCTCGTTAGGTGACCGGTGGGACCACATGGGTCAGGTTCCCCCTGCCTCAGGGACCTCAAAAATATATGGGCCCCACCTTAGTTCATTCTAGATTAGCCTAGGGAGGCCCAAACTTCTATTCGGGGCTTTTCGGGTCTAATCTGTAAACCTGAATGCAATCTCCTATCATGTAGCATATTATTTTGGGGTAGAAGGAGCTAATACATCCATCTAGCCCATTAGTTGCTAAATATTGCAAACTTAGAATGGCCTAATGGCCAGTTTTCATGAAATTTTACTATTCACTATAAAATTTTGTCAAAGTATGATTTTATATCATTTTCACATTAGGATCAATGCCTAACATAAAAATAATAAGAAATAATTGAAGAATGGAGTGGTGAGAGAAAGAATTTTGAAGAATTTACGTGAAACGGGATTTTTAAGCCTTAGCGATTGAATGTAAGGGTTGTGGTTGTCCCACAGCCCAAGGATTTACATTTACGGGTTTAGAATATTTCAAAGAACATCTCAACCCACCTACCTACAACCTATGAGATACTCAGGTCGCTTCACGCGACCCTAGATGCGTTACGTACTCGATCATGCGATCGATACGAATAGACTTCGCCTATTGGCGAATCTGCGATCCTATAAGCATTTCTACACCCTTCTCTCACCCACCTAATCTGAAGGAAGTGACAACGTACGTTGCGTGACCATAACCCAGGCCCGGTATAATCTCATTCATGCTCTGATACCAACTAGTAACACCCTGAAAATCGGGGGTCATGTATAAACTCAACTCCCGAGTTCCAGACCGTCACTTATGCAACAAAAATGATTATGATTCAATGTTGTCTGAGTTAAAGCATTCACATGAGTAAAAGTATACCAAAACTGCAATTCATACTCCAGATCCAGTGATAAAAGCAAGCGGAAGACAAAAGAATATATATATATCACTGTATGAAAAAACAAAGTAGATCTCAACTGTCTCCAAAGTATGAATATATCTCTGAGTCTCATATACATGTAAATAATAAAAATTAAATGTCAAAATAGTCCCACTGAGTAGTCCCGTCAATCCAGGCCACCTAAGAAAAGCCGTCGTGGTACTGCATACATGAGAACTCGTCCTGGTCCTCATCATAGTCCGGCTCTGCCTCCTGAATCGCTGCCTCACCTGCATCTAAGACAGGGTCTGGTGGGTGTTGTAAACATCATCCCGTAACATGGAAGTGAGTAGCTAACTCAGTGGAATAATAGAGCAAGGATTAACATGTTCTCAAATCAATCATGCGATAATAGTAAAGCAGTAAATCAAACAATCCTAATACTGTTGTTAATACAATATGACATGACATGATGGATGCCCTCACCGATGATCTCCCTCATACGGCACCATCTTACGCCTGCGGCATGCATTCATCCCACAGTGCTCCACATCTTTCAGGCACATGCAATGTGATGGTGACATGATTACCGAGTTATTATTAGTCCATTCAAACACCAGGATTGAGAAACTAAGGTACTTCCCTTATATCAATCCCAACACAGATCCTTTCTAGGGTCGTCACTCCTAGTAATCTCATACGAAGTATATTTTGTAGGTCGCTGCAAGGGCTGCCAGGGCTGTTGCTCACACTCGTTGCACCGCTCCCCCATCACCTTATCAATACAGGCCTACTGTACTCTCACTGCTATGGAAGGGTCGTCGCCTCCCGTAGATTCAGAATACGCTCACGGTCACTACAAAGGACTCCTCGCCTGATCAGTGTAGGCCGACAGCAAGAATATTATGTCTCATACCACCATAATCTACTCACGAGTCATATGTGCTCACTGGTCACTACGGGGAGGTTTGTGCCCCCAGCGTAGGCCGACAGCTCGACCACGGTGTCCCATACCACCATGCCCTGCTCATGAGTCTTTATGGATCAAGGTACCATGGTTGACAGGGTTTACAATGGTAAGTTCAGTACCCTAGGTTCAAGCAGTTATGACTCATACAAGGTGAACATACAAAGGCCAGTCGGGTTACTTGACGGGCTCGACTAGCACGAGCGCATCTCAAGTAGAACGACATGAAGTGCGTAAAACACCTCTTGTGGCTTAACCACTGCCGCCAACTCCAAAACACGGCTCGCGTTCATCGACGCGTCGTTCGTGGCAAAAATAAGCCAACCACGAACTTGCTCGGTTACCGACTGCCTGGACTAGGTATAGTCCCAAAAAATTATGAATTCACATCTGCCATCATGTAAGAGTAATGGAAATGAAATACAACCATGTGAGCATGTTAACACATGTTATAACATACAACTTAAGTAAATCTTCCAACGCATGCATTTCATACATATAATGAAATCATGCATATAGCTAACATGTAGGAAACCATTTACATCAGTGTATTAATTGAGAAATCAATCTCAAACTAATTCATAACACCATTTACTTCAATACATACTAATACAAGTATTTATACAAACACTTAAACTACACACTTAAGTCTACATATAGTATGTCGACTCAAAGTGCGCATTTAGGCGAATCTCTTCGCCAAAATAATTATGCACGTATTCCTAAAATCCTAATGCGACAAGAAGCCATGTCAATCACATCAGCAAAATATGGATGAAAACAGTATTTCCTACAAATGACTAAAATGCCCTAAATCTCATATTCTTCGTCTGCTTACGAAACAGGAAACAGACGGCATGTTGTACATGTCAAACGGCGTTGCCGTCAATAATCTACTATTAAACGACATTGAAAGCATTGGAAACAGTCAATCAAAGCGTCTAAAATCCGCACCTTTTCTCCTATGAGGTATTGATTCGATCAGTGGGACTATTTTGACATTTGATTTCTGTTTATTTACATGTATATGAGACTCAGAGATGTATTCATACTTTGGAGACAGTTGAGATCTACTTTGTTTTTCCATACAATGATATATATATTCTTTAGTCTTCCGCTTGCTTTTATCACTGGATCTAAAGTATGAATTGCAGTTTTGGTATACTTTTACTCATGTGAATGCTTTAACTCAGATAACATTGAATCATAATCATTTTTGTTGCATAAGTGACGGTCTGGAACTCGGGAGTTGAGTTTATACACGACCCCCGATTTTCAGGGTGTTACAATTTGACCTCATTTGAGGTGTCCAAGATGGTGAACGGATTAGATTATTCACTTGGGGCCACATTAATAGTGTATCCAAAATATATAACGAATATAATAATAATATTAAAAAAATATATGAATACCATGCACGTGGGCGGTAACCCATTCTTAGCCAATTTTGGGCCTCACAAGTGGGACCCTATTTTGATGTTTATATTAAATCCATGCCATCCTGTAAGTGTTGTAGTCATATGCTCTATTGGTTGTCAAATTCTGTGGTGTCAAAACCTTTATCATGTCTTGTGTTTGTATGTTGATTTATATATGTTCAAGACACTACTTCGCAAGTGCTTCAAGTTAAGTACGTTGATCGACTTCAAGTCAAGACAAGCCATGTACCTTGTCAAACACCTATAAGTATAAATGTTCAAAGCTACATCGATAAAGAGTACCAGACTCAAGTGCAAGTCGAAATGAAGTTTAAGTTCAAGCTTTTGAATATCTCAAGATCAAGCTACATCAAATGCGAGAACTCAAGCTTGATAAGGTTCAAAGGTCTACCTTCGCTCAATGAATGAAGTTCAATGTTCATACTTCATGTTCCAGGTATAATAGACTTTAGATTGACCTTAGGGTAGGTCATTTTGAATACATAATTCAAACTATATGTTTATACATGATTTTGGTCTATTCTAAGTCTAGTCCTAGACCTTGTTCGACTAGTCCTAACATTGCCTCGTGTTTCTATAAAGAAACAAATGCGTTTGATTTGAGAAATTATCTTATTTAAACATAACAGAGAAAGGGTATTGAGAACATTCATCACATTTCATTGATACTGAGTTCATTTACATCCTCTTTACATCCCTTGATTCAAAGATAGATCATGTGAAAATAAATGACTTATGCTTTGAATATCAAGAGTTCATTTTGACAGCCTTTCAACGCCTGTTTTGATCATCTCCTAGGACTTAGGAGGAATGTCGATTCGATCGATGAATCTTCATTGAAATAGAGATTTCAGCAACATAACAGTGCCTGTTTCAACCATCCCTAAAACTTAGGGGAAACGTCGATTCAATCGACTAATCTTTCTCTTCTGAACCCTTTAAAATAGAAGAAAGTTCGGGAAAAGGAAGCCTGACCCATGGATTTCGGCAGCATGACGGCTCCTTAACTTCACAGACTGCAGGGCAACCTGGTTGCGCGGACCCGCGCAACTGATATTGGTTGCGCGGTCCTGCGCAACTGACAGGAGACCTCTTCTCCTACCTTCAATCTTCCGCTCCGCTCTGCTCCTCTTGAAAATCTTCAATCCTCCTTAATGGAGGGGAAGGGGTATTTATAAACCCTCGCACGTGAAAAATCTTGATCTTAGCGATGTGGGATAAATTTTCAATGCTTTGGATCATTCTGAAAAAGATCATTTCTACAGTATATTTTGGGGTCCCGCGTAACTGATATTCTCATTTCGCGGACCTGCGCAAAGAAGATTGATTGTGTGGTTCTGCGCAACTGACATTGGTTACGTGTTCCCATGCAAACCCTTTAAAACTATCATATTTTGCTTCTTTTTCGAGTGTTCCTTCCATTTTTTTATCTCTTTTTGCTTCAATCTTCCATCATCATTTTTTATGCCTCAACAGATGCCCCCTCGATCCTTCTTTGATTGATTCCTGAAGTCAAATGGAGGATCGATCTTCCTTCGACTGAGGAACTTGAATGAACTACAACTGAAGGATAACTGGATGATCATGCTTGACCAGAAGATTAGATGATCATACTTGTATGGCAGGCTGGATGATCATGCTTAGAACTGAAGATTTGGATGATGGTGTTCTAACGGAAAACTTGATGATGGCACTAAAGGGAAAACCTGATGATGACGCTCAAAAGGGAGACCGGAAGGCTCATGCTTGAACGGAGGGCTCTTGGGCTCGAACGAAGGGCTTGAATGATTACGTCCGACTGAAAGACTTGAATGATGTCACTTAAGCAGAAGACTTGAATGATGGCACTCGAGCGAAAAACTTGAACTCCCCCATTCAACAGTGTCGAGCAGATGCTTCACTAGAGATGATAAAATTCTCTTTTCATAAAAGCACGCTTCTTCATTAGCTATGACGACTTTGTTTCTGAGCAATCTGATTAAAGAACTTTCTTTTAACACCATTAACTCTAGCAATTCCTTCCTCCAACTCTGTATCTGGGATTGTTCTTTAACGCTGCTTCGACCGCAACCCCTTTTTCGATTATTTCCTTTATTCATGATCTACATAACCCGAGCTTTCAAATGATGATCTTTCCTGCCAAATTAATCAGAATTAGTATCTTACTTCATTATAATTTTTCAATGTAGCCTTATGAAGCATTGATAATTTTAAATAGATTGAGAATTTTCGACTGATTGTGATATTCGTAATATGATTTAATCAATTTTTACGCTTGTCATCGTGCTTCGCATTGTATTCTTCATATTGTACTCTTGGAGATTTGAGCTCTTGAGTAGATAATTGTCAATATCTTGGAGGCATTTATTGTCAATGAAATTTTGAACCTGATTCCAAAGAAATGCATTTTTGCATTTTTTCTAATCAATGTTTAAAATTTTCATCAGGCGATTGCACACTTAAGCATATCTAGAGTGAAATATAAATTTGTTACATTCTAAATATTGCACAATTTATACTTTGCATATTTGAACAAACATATAAAATGAAATATGTATCTATAATGTTGCACATAGTTTATCATGATATTCAATAAAGAACTAGTTATAAAACATCAACATTTTATGCTTGTTAGTATGAAATTTCCTATATGATGATCTTATTTATATTTTATTAGCGGTGCTAAGTTTCAATTCAGTCAGTTGCACACACAGTTTAGGCTCATGAGTAGTGGAGCAAACTTATTTAGACTCTAGCTAGAGTCGGGTCTCATGTGATGGCCTCTGTAACTCTTAAGAGTTCGCTGGACTTCTCACTGCCTGGGGAGTTCACAAACCGCAATCTATCAGAGGGGCCCAGTGAAGCTACCGGGGCCGTGAACTCGGTTGGTTTTACGCACAGGGTTGGCCATGGTAACTCTCTAGAGTTCACAGAGCTCGCAAGGCTACCTTTAGGGGTACCAAATCCATAGTTGTCAGTCCATCGATGAGTAGGTTCAAGCCTTTTCTCATGAATTAGTACCGGAATCGAACCACAAATCTGGGGGGTCTTATGCATGGTTGGCCTATCTAAAGCTCGCACTGCAGCCCTCATTTTCTTCATCTGCAAGGTCAGGCCCATTCACGGGAGGGCATTGTCCTCCATTCCCCGTGACGCTGCCGGAAAGCTATACAAACGGCATGAGGGTTACACTGATTGGTCGTTTGAGGACTTTTGGAACTTTGGCTTTTGGTTGACTTTTAGCCTTTTTACTTTTGGTCATTTGAAGACTTTTTAGCTTTTTGGCTCTTAGTCAACTTTTGGTCCTTTAGCTTTTCGTCATTGACTCCGTCAGCTGCCCGCATGGGTATGCGTATGATGATCTTCACGGGCTTTTTAGGGCAACTGACTTCTCACAGCTGCCTAAATTGCAATCTTCATAGGTCTTATGCACAGCGGGCCATTGGCTTGACTGGGCTACCTTTTTATGATTATAGGTCTTATGCGTAGTTAGCCCCTTTTGAGATTTGGTCCTTTTAGGACTCGGCCTTTTTCCTCTTCTTTTTTTTTTTTTTTTTTCAGGACTTGAGTAGACTGCCTTTTTATGATAAGCAACTATCGATGTCACCAATTTTATATACAGTTGGCTATATGATTTATTTTACTGTCAGCAGATGGTTGATCAATAATTGACATTTCGCTGCTACTGATAATGTCATAAGAATTTTTGTATCATGTTTAAAATAATGTATCAGCTTAGCGATGATGGCAATTTTAATGAGCGATTGATCGGCAACAGTGACAGTTGCTCTCTTTTTTATTTTATAATCATTGATACCTGGTGATTTTGATGAAAATCTTTAGCGTCAGCGATGATCATCAATGCCGATAGCAATCGTTATCGCTTGACAGCGATCATCAACACTTTTTCATTCGGTGGTGACTTAACATGCTGTTTTAAAATGTCTTGGAAGACGAAGACAATCATAGGTATTTTTCGACTGAAATTGACACACCATGACTTCTGCTAGTGTCTTTAATTATACTCATCTGTTTATCTGCCTTGTTTGTCTGTATTGTTCACAATATACCAGCTCGATGGTGATGGTGGTATCAATTTCAGGTAAAATTTTGTAGATCTTGCTTGATGGCGCTCAACTTCCTCATCTTTCTTTCTTTTTTTTAATAATATTTGCTATCATATGATCTTGGTATGCTCGCGAACTTCTTCCTTGTTTATTCCATTCATCTTTCCCCCTTTTGATAAAGAATCATTATTCTGATAATTTTCTGGAGCAAAATCAACAAATATACTTATGGACGATATCTCTTAAGGAAGTGAGCATTGATTGGTATACTGATTCCTTGCCCATCTTGATCCACAACTCGATATGCTCCATTGGAATATACTTCTTTTATTATGTAAGGGCCATCCCATTTGGGTTCAAACTTACCTCTTGCTCGACGGGTGACTTCAATTGGTCTTTTCAACATCAATACCATGTCCCCCTTTTTAAAAGAATGATATTTAACTCGCTTGTCAAAGGCGGCTGATATTCTCGCTTGATATGCTTGCAGATGTTGTTGTGCAGCCAGGCGTTTCTCGTCAAGAAAATCTAGTTCCTTCAATCTTATTTTTACATTATCATCATCAGTTATAGACTGGTGCACTGCCACTCTTAATGACACTACTTGTATTTCAATTGAAATTACTGCTTCCACACCATAGACTAACGAACACGATGTTTCCCTTGTTGTTGTTCGATGAGTAGTTTTGTATGCCCATAACACTTCTTGTAACCTTTCATCTCAATCATGTTTGTTCCCTGTTACTGTCTTCTTCAATATTTTGACTATTATTTTATTAAATGCCTTTGCTAATCCGTTAGCCGGTAGATAGTAAGGCATTGAGAACAAGTGATGGATATTGAATTTCTGACACAGCTTTTCCATACCTCTGTTTTTGAAAGGGGTGGCATTGTTCGTAACAATTTTCTTTGAAATACCGTAGCGGTATATTATCGCATGTCGGATGAAACTTATTACATCCTTTTCTTTAACATTGCACAATGCAACTGCTTTGATCCATTTGGAGAAATAATCCGTTGCTGCCAATATATACTGCTTCCCTTTGGACGAAGGTGGATTAATAGGACCAATAATGTCGAGCCCCCATGCAGAGAAAGGCTAAGAGGCAACTGACTGATGTAAGTCTTCTGGAGGAACATGTATAAAATCTCCATGAATCTAACATTCATGACATCGCTTCGCATAATCTATTGCATCTTTGAACATGGTGGGCCAGTAATATCTCATTCTATGTACTCGATGAAATAAATTTCAACTAGCTTGATGTGCCCCACATTCTCCAGAGTGTTCTTCTCGCAACACCTAGTCTGCTTCTTACTTATCTAAACAACGTAGCAACACTCCGTTGTAAGAGTTTTTATATAATACTTCACTGCAGATGATGAATCTACTTGACCGCTACCTGATTTGTTGTCTTTGCGCGGATTCTTCTGGTAGGATGTTGAATTTGAGATAATCTATAAAAGGCTGACGCCAATCATCTATTGTAATCTTCAAGCATGATACAGGAAGGGCTTTAGTAACTTCCTCAACAACCTCTGCTGATGGTAAAAATCTTCTTTCCTCTATAGTTACTCGAAGAGGGCTTCGATTAGGGCAAGACAAAGATGCTGCCAAACTGGCCAAGGCATCGGCTTTTGCATTCTCTGACCGGAGAATATGCTTGATTTCAACATAGGAAAACTATTCCAACAACTGTTGTGCCTTCCAACAGTATGGCAAAAGTTTTTGCTTTCTTATTTCGAATTCAGTCATCAATTGATTTATAATCAATTTAGAATCCCTAATAATATGCAATACTCTTACCTCCATTTCTTTAGCCAACTCCATTCTAATAATTAAGGCTCTATACTCAGCCTCATTATTCATACATGCAGTACCTAATGTAAAGGAGTAAGGTAATAAATCACCTTGTGGAGTAATGAATATCCCTCCTGCCCCTGCTCCTGATACTCGAGAAGCACCATCAAAATACATCTACCATGGATTCTGTGATTTAGTTAGCATGACTTGTTCATTTGAAAAGTCATCATTGATGGCTTCAGATTCTGCCACAGGGTGCGCTGCTAAGAAATTCGCCATTGCCTGCCCTTTCACTGCTTTTTCCGGTTCGTACGTAATAGCATACTTTAAAAGCAACAACATCCATTTAGCCAACCTTCCAGACAACATTGGTCTTGTCATCAAAAACATTATCGGGTCGCCCTTGAAACTAGTGTTATATCGTGCGACAGACAATAATGCCTCAATTTCTGTACTGCGAATATTAACGCTAAGCATTCCTTCTCAATCGAAGAATAATTAAATTCCCCACCCATCAAGGTCCGACTCAAATAATAAAGAGCTGTTTCTTTTCCAAACTCATTCTTTTGTACCAACAAAACTCCTAAGGAATATTCAGTTGCAGATGTATACAAAATAAGCGGTTTCCCTTTCACCGGAGCTGCCAGTACTGGTGGTTTTTTCAGTAACTCCTTTATTGAGTCAAATGCATTTTGACAAGCTTGACTCCATACAAATTCTTTATCCTTTTTCACCAAATGAGAAAATGGCTGACATCTCCCTGCCAGGTTCGAAATGAACCGACGTATGTATGCTAATTTTCCTTACAAACTCTTTAATTCCTTTAATGTGTTTGGTGGTGGCATATCTTGAATAGCCTTGACTTTCCCGGGGTCAATCTTAATGCCCCTATGCCGAACAACAAAACCTGAAAATTTTTTGGAGGACACTCCAAATGCGTATTTAGCGGGATTCATCTTCAATTGTTTCTTTCTGAGTCGCTGAAAAACCGACACCAAGTGTTCACGATGTTCCTGATGGCTTCTTGACCTAACCACCAAGTCGTCAACATAACACTCAACGTGCTTATGCATCATATTTTGAAAAATGCTTTGCATCGCTCTCTAATATGTTGGCCCAGCATTCTTAAGTCCAAACGGCAAAACCTTATAATAGAAAATTTTCAGTGAAGTTCTAAATGTTGTTGCCTCTTCGTCTTCAGGGGCCATTCGAATCTGATTATTTCTCGCATAACCATCCATAAAGGACATAATAACATACTGAGTTGTACTATCAATTAGTGATTCAGTTATTGGGAGCGAAAAATCATCCTTAGGGTAGGCTTCATTTAGGTCTCTAAAATTAACGTATACCTTGACCTGTCCATTTTTCTTCCTCACCGGGACAATATTCAATATGCACTTAGGATATTTGACCTCTCTAACAAACCCAACCTTTATCAACTTATTGACTTCTTCCTCAATGAGGGAAACCAAGTCTGGATGAAATCGCCTTTGCGCTTGTTTAACCGGCCTTTTCTCCTTAGAAATATTCAGTCGGTGCAACGCCACAGAAGGCTCTAATCCGGGCATCTCTGCATATGTCCAAGCGAACACGTCTTTATTTTCTCTAAGAAGTCGAACGTATTCTGTAGACTCTTGGTCAGAGAGGTTGGCACTAATAAGCGTGTTTCATGGTTCTTCTTTCATACCCAAGTTTATTTCTAACAGACTGTCCGTTGTCGGTTGCCCCCCGTCCTCCATTTGCTTCAGAGCTGCCTCAAGACGTTCAACTACCTTAGCACTTTCTTTCACTGGTTCTTTTACCGTAACCATATTTACTGACGACCTTGCCTCCATGTCTTTAAATTTTCTTCGCCTTTCCTAGCCGATCCTAATCAGAATTACTTTCTCATAATTTAAGCCGATGTAGTCTTCGCAATCGAAACCCGTACTTTTCATGACCTCCTTACTCTGTTTTCAATGATTATCTCTTTCCTATCTATCATTTGCTGTATAATACACTTCAATGTATAACAATTTTCTGTTGGATGTCCCAATAAGCGGTGATAGCGACAAAAATTTTACTCCCCACACCTTGTCGCCTCCTCAGGGCGTTTAGTCTCTGGAAATTCTATCGCGCTGACTTTCAATAACTGGTCCATCATTGGAATGACATCTTCCTTATCGAATGCAAACCCCTCATGCGAATTAAGCGTCTTGACCTTTTTATTTCTTCTTAATTAAATCAGCTCCTCTTTTTGCCTTGCATTTTCTTCCTTTAAACCTCTTACACTTTTATGCTGCTGATGATGATCAATAGTATTCACTATTGTCTTGCTAGGAGCCTCCTGAGCTGCATCATGGTGGAATGTTGGCACTTTTCGATTTACCAATTCCAAAGCATGAGCCCTAGCGGTCAAATCATGAAAAGTTTTGATGTCGGCACTGGCCAGTCCAATTATGAACTCCCTTTTCATAAAGCTCATACACATCTTGACTTGTTCACTTTCTCTTAGTAGTTGTTTGCACAAAGTTCCTAATGTCTTCCATCTATCTATAAAACCCCTTACTGACTCGCTTTCGCCTTGTCGTACAGAAACTAACTGAACAATACTAACATCATGACTTAGGGAGAAAAAGTGAGATGCAAAAACATATCGCATCTGTTCCCAAGTGTGGATTGACCCTGAAGCCAAACTGGAATACCATCGGAATGCTCTACCCGTCAGTGACGTCCCGAACAATCCCAAGAAGTACTGGGGTACTACAGAGAGATCTCCCATACTGGTAATGAAGTGCGTTAAATGTTCCTTCGGGGATCCTTTCCCATCAAACTTTTGAAAGTCTGGACACTTGAAACTAGATGGGAAGGGAATATCATCCACCTCTCTTGGATATGACGTACGATATCTGAAATGTCCAGTATTTTCACGTTCCCTTTCCATTCGGCCAACTTTTTCAACAACTATTATTTGAGCTGCATTATATATGAAAGTCGCCAAGGCCTCTTTGAGATTTCTGCATTCTTTTATTAATGCATTTTGAGCTTCTGCCATTTCATGGATGCGATTCTCTATAGTTGCTTCATGTTCTTGACTCGTCCCTGCCATATGCACTGCAGCTTGTCCACTTATGGATGAAACAGTAACTAGAGTCGAGCAAGAATAGGCTAACGTAACAGGACTCATGGAAAAGGGAGGGAATGGAGTTTCATTGGACTTTTCTATGCCCCTGTGGCATCAATTGACTGAGGTGATGTTGATACTGGTGCATTTGCTTAAGATGGCACTGGTGATCTGATCGCTAGTGCTTTTGCTTTTTATTCTCTTATCCTTTCAGCCATTGGAGCATTTAAAGCTGAGAATTCATGCGCTGTCAATTGGGGAATTATTTACGTAGGATAAATCACCAGAGGAGTAAGTTTGGGATTTCTTTTAATTGTATTACGTGTTACAGGCCCTCTGATTCTTAATGAAGGCTGATTCATCCTAGAATTTCTGACATTTCGTGCTTTTGCCCTACGAGATGTTACAACAGTCTAGCTCACTTCACCTTCTGATGATTGCGGTGAAGAAAAAATTACCCTAGCTATTACTTGAACCATGCTACCTTCACTTGCACAATTTGGTGTGTATTCTATCACGAATCCGGTCAAGTTGAATCGAAAGTTCACTTTTCTTATGGGAGTTACCATGAGTAGTAAGTCGTAGTCGGATTGTAAAACCTTCAACACAAATCATAGTTATAATTAGTAGATGAACGATTAAAGTGATCGATCTTAGAGATGAAGGGGAGGATTTTCCCACTGAGAGTCACCATTTTGGCATCCGTAGGACGCCAAACTGTGATGAAAGTTCATAATAATTTCACTATTACATTTAAATAAGACTATAAAGCATTAATTCCCCAGCACAGTCGCCATTTTGTTTCAATAAAGAAACAAATGCGTTTGATTTGGGAAATTGTCTTATTTAAATATAGCAGAGAAAGGGTATTGAGAATATTCATCACATTTCATTGATACTGAGTTCATTTACATCCTCTTTACATTCCTTGATTCTAAGATATATCATGTGAAAATAAATGACTAATGCTTTGAATATCAAGAGTTCATTTCGACAGCCTTTCGGTGCATGTTTTGATCATCTCGTAGGACTTAGGGGAATGTCGATTCGATCGATGAATCTTCAATGAAATAGAGATTTCAGCAGCATAACAGCGCCTATTTCAACCATCCCTAAAACTTAGGAGAAACATCGATTCAATCGACTAATCCTTCTCTTCTGAACCCTTTAAAATAGAAGAAAGCCCGGGGGAAGGAAGCCTGACCCATGGATTTCAGCAGCATGACGGCTCCATAACTTCACAGACTGCAGGGCAGCCTGGTTGTGCGGACCCGCGCAACTGATATTGGTTGCGCGGTCCTACGCAACTGACAGGAGACTTCTTCTCCTACCTTCAATCTTTCACTCCACTCTGCTCCTCTTGAAAATCTTCAATCCTCCTTAATGAACGAGGGGAAGGGGTATTTATAGACCCTCGCATGTGTGAAAATTCTGATCTTAACGATGTGGGACAAATTTTTAGTACTTTGGATGATTATGAAAAAGACCATTTCCACAGTACATTTCGGGGTCCCACGCAACTGATATTCTCATTACGCGGACCTGCACAAAGAAGATTGATTTTACGGTCCTGCGCAACTGACATTGGTTGCGCGTTCCCGCGTAAACCCTTTAAAACTATCATATTCTCCTTCTTTTCGAGTGTTCCTTCCATTTCCTTATCTCTTCTTGCTTCAATCTTTCATCATCATTTTTTATGCCTCGACCAGTCCTAAAAATTTCAAGACTAGTTGTAAGTTGTTGTAAATTTTTAAAAATTTCTGGGTAAGCTACAACCAGTCCTGGAGACTGTTCGACCGATCGTGTGAATAGTGTCGACCTGTCCTATAACTAGTCCTAATTCTATGATTCAAACTCCAGCGATGAAATTGGTGGTCCTTCGACCAGTCGTGAGTAGCCTACGACCAGTCGT
The DNA here is from genome assembly GCA_037074715.1 of Magnolia kwangsiensis. Lineage (NCBI taxonomy): Eukaryota > Viridiplantae > Streptophyta > Magnoliopsida > Magnoliales > Magnoliaceae > Magnolia > Magnolia kwangsiensis. The sequence goes on from CM073583.1 coordinate 67,900,366, forward strand.
AGAGGGCCTGCGACCAGTCGTAGACAACCTACGACCAATTGAAGAACAATTTTTATCCGATCGTGCCCAAATATTCAAAAATCCGTTCTGCTACGACCAGCCAAAGTGTCCTCAAGACTAGTCGTAGATGAGGTTTCTGCTACTATAAATTGAGCACGAATTTTAGAGTTTCGTATAGAAATTCAAGTAAAATCAAGGATCCACTCTGAGATAAGTTTGTGTTCATTTTAAGCTACTTTGTGCATAATTAATATTTCTTTTGTTAGCTTATTGTTATTTGATTTTGATCTGCATTCCAATCTAATTTGAAAGGGGAAAAATTCTGTAATTCCTTCTTCTTTTAATCAAAATCAAATATAGCTAGCCCATTTCGTTTAACTTAAAATCAATTAGAACTTAAAACCATTTTAAAGTTAGCATTGGACTTTGAACTTCTACATTCAATCATCTACTCCGATTGGTTCTTCCGGGCTACTACGAAAGGAGAAATCTAGGTATTTTACATTTATTGTAATTTACATTTCTTTTTGGTTTGTTTTGAGATTGAGCCAGAAAAATCTCATTGTGTGGTTATCTGAGAAGAGCCAGAAAACTCAGACAGAGGGGTTTTTTAATTGTGTAAGCCCAAGTCAAAAAGACACAATTATGAAGGCTTTAGGTGAACTTGTGAAACATATTTTGATAGTGAACGCTGAAATCCCTTGTGTGAGGATATTAGGAGTGGAGTAGCAATCTATGTGGCTGTTTTATAACAGTTGGTGTACGCACAGGAGAACCACTATAACTCTTTGTGTTTTGTGGATGTGTGATTTATTCTTTCTATCTTTTATCATTCAAAACTGTGGAATATACGTGTGGATGTGAATGTTGTAATTTTTTTCATTTCAAGCACAGTGGGGAATGGTATAATAATTTAGATTTAAATTTATGTAATTTATTTCAATTCCTTGCTATTTATTTATTCCTCTTTGGTTTGAGTTTTTGATACAAAGAACGTTCTAGAAATAAAGTTGTCCTGCCATAAACCCTTGATTTTTATGGTGTAAGGTTGTCCTTAGAACTGAATTCGTATCAACCTCTCAATACTAGTTTATTGAGGTTATTTTTGTTTCAGCTTTAAGAATTGAATTATTTCTATTTGGTTATCTCTTGGTTTTATTCCGCTGTAATACTTTTAATTTGGTATAGTCCTATTCACCCCCCCCCCCCCCCCCCCCCTCTAGGACATATAACTAGGTCATTTCAAGTGGCATCAAAGCCTAATAGCTCGCTCTTATTGCTTTTTATTTGGATTTAATTTCTGAGCTAATGATCTAAGCTATATAAAGATGTCAAATTTTGATAGTCTATCAGTCACTAGGCCTCCACCCTTTGATGGCTCCAACTATGCCTATTGGAAAGCCAGGATGAGGATCTTCCTCAAATCCATGGATGAGAGTGTGTGGTAAGCCACAATGACTGAATAGAATCCTCCTACCACTGAAGTAACTAGAATCGATGGTTCAAAATCAATGAGAGTAACTCCTTATTTCTCTTGGACCACCCTTCAGAAAAATGAGAGTAGTGCCAATGTAAAAGCACTAAATGTAATCACTTGTGCACTATCACCGGATGAGTTCAAAAGAATCATATCCTATGATACTGCAAAGCAAGCCTGAGATATATTAGAAATGACACACGAGGGTACTACAATTGTCAAAAAATCTAAAGTCTAACTCCTCACAACCAAATTTAAAGAAATTCATATGGAGGAAAATGAAATGTTTATGGACTTTTACACAAGATTAAATGACATTGTAAACTCAATGTGGGGTCTTGGCGATAAAATCCCAAAAAGTAAAGTGTGTACAAAGATACTACGCTCTCTTCCTGAACGGTTCAACTCTAAAGTAACTGTGATTCAGGAACTTCGTGATACGGATAATATGAGGGTAGAAGAACTAGTTGGTTCTTTACAAACCTATGAGTTAAACTTTAAAGCTCCTAAAGGTAAATTTATCACTCTAAAATCTTCTAAATGAATTTCTGAAGAAAATTCTGATTTTGAAGATGATATGGCTCTTTTAGCAAAGAAGTTTTATAAAATTTTCAAAAGCAAGAAAAGGGTAGATTTTTAAAAATTAAATGATAGGAAAAGATCTAAACCTAAATCTAAAACTTGAAAGTCTTTGAAAGATAGTCAATGTTACAACTGCCAAGAATATGGGCATTTAACAAACAAATGTCTTGAAAAGGACAAACCCAAAAAGAAGGGTATGTTGGCTACTTGGGATGAATCATCTGATTCCGAAGCCTCTTCTGAATCAGAAGATTCTGAAACTGAGTCGGGCAATGAAGTAAAAGCCCTTATGACTCTAGCCAAGTTCACATTTTCAGGTCATGATGATTCAACTAGTGAGGAAAATCTGAATAGTGAATGTGAAAATGAAGATGATCTTCAAGATGCTTACAATGCCCTATACAAGGAAAGTTGTAAAATTGCTGTCAAACTTAAACTTCAAAAAGAAAAGTTTTCTAAACTCAAAGAATGTTTTGAATCACTTGTTTTAGAAAAATTCCAAATTTCAGATTGTTTTGAAAAATCAAAATGCGATTTAGAATTCAAAACCTCCCTGATTGAAAATCTGAAATCTGAAAATGAGAAACTTAAAAATTAAGTATCTTCTCTTCTGAGTTTAAAAGACACATGGAGATATGCCCAAGGTGATCTAAAGTTGAAGAAACTATTATCCGGATCAAAAAAATGTGGTGACAGATCTGGGTTGGGCTATGATAAGAATATACCTCCTAAATAGGAGAATTCTCCTCGTAAGTTTGTGAAAGGAGAGTCCTCACACTCAAAAGAGAAAAGTGCTTATCAAAGTTTTTCTAAAAATTCAAAATCTTTTCAAAAACCTAAAGCAGCTATGTCAACTTCAAAAAACAGAATCGAAACCCACTAGCTGAAAAGATAGTTGATCTACTCAAGGAGGTCTTAAAATTTAAATCTATAGGTCATTCTTACAACAACAGACATAAGAAGACCAACTATACTCCTAAACCCAAAACAGTTCTGAAACGGGTTGCTAAGGTTGCCTGCTTGGTTGCCCACACTACTTTCAAAGCAACAAGTCATTCAAAGAGGTACCTAGATAGTGGATGTTCCCGACATATGACAGGTGACAAGGCTTTATTCACTGATCTTAAAGATATGACTGATGGATCAGTCACATTTGGTGATGGTAGCAATTGCAAGATTATTGGCCAAGGTTCGGTCCAACTCTAGAACCTCCTTTTATTTAAAAATGTTTTATATGTTGAGGGACTAAAACACAACCTGTTGAGCATATCTCAAATATGCGATAACAACTATAGTGTGAAATTTTCCAATCAAGGATGTGAAATTATAAACAAAAAGGGTTATGTAATATTAAATGGTCACAGAACTTTTGAAAACTATTATATTGTAAGTGATGGTAGCTCATCTAGTCAATTGTGCTATATGGTCCATACCAATGAGACAAAATTATGGCATAAACACCTTAGACATGTGCACTACTGTAACTTATACAGATTGAGTAAAGGAGAACTTATTAGAGGCTACCTAAGTTGCAAAAAGTAGACACAATATGTGGTGAATGCCAGCATGGTAAACAAACTAAGAGCTCTCACAAAAAGGTGAACTCCAATGCCACATCAAGACCACTCGAGCTTCTCCACATGGATCTTATTGGACCAACCAAAACGGAGAGTCGTGGTAGAAAAAAATACATCTTGGTAATCGTGGATGATTATACTAGATTTACTTGGGTAGCATTCTTAAGAGACAAATCAAAAACCCTTGATGGATCTCAAACGAATCCAAACTGAGAAAGGTTCTCAAGTATGTAAGATCCGTAGTGACCATGGATCTAAGTTCGAAAATAGGAGTTTTGAGAAATTCTGTAGCAATTAGGGAATATCACATGAATTCTCTGTGCCCAAAACACCACAACAAAATGGAATTGTGAAAAGAAAAAATAGAGTGCTTAAAGAAATGACAAATGTAATGCTAAAAAGTATGAAGCTCCCTAGAAATCTTTGAGCTGAAGCAGTGAATACCGCCTGCTATATTATTAACCATGTTTATACTTGTAAATTTAATAATAGAATGGCATATGAATTATGGTTTGATAAGAAGCCCACTGTCAAATACTTTCGAGTTTTTGGCAGCAAGTGCTATATTCTACGTGATCAGGAAAATCTAGGAAAGTTTGACACTAAAAGTGATGAAGGTATCATTTTAGGATACTCTTTAAACAGTCGTGCATATCGTGTATTGAACAAAAGGATTGATATTATTCAAGAGTCTATAAATGTGGTCATAGACGATCACTTGAATACACCTGCCCCAAGTTCAGATAATGATGAAACTCTTTTGACTGACAAATAAGATACTTCATCAAATCAAACTGATTCTGAATTGAGGACTGTTAAAGATCATCCAACTTCTCAAACTCTTAGAAACCCTCTCACTGATGTACGCACTCGTAGTCAACTTGAAGACATATGTAATTATGTATGTTTCACATCTCAGATAGAACCGAGTAACGTAAAGGAAGCTCTTTCTGATGAAAATTGGATAGTTGCTATGCAGGAAGAACTTAATCAATTTGTTTGAAATGATGTCTAGTATCTTGTTCCTAGACCTAAAGATAAACATATTATTAGAACAAAGTGAATTTTTAAAAATAAGTCTGATGAACTTGGTAATATTATTCGAAACAAGGCAAGACTGGTTGTACAAGGGTACACTCAAATTGAAGGAATTAATTACGATGAAACTTTTGCACCAGTTGCTCGTCTTGAATCATTCAGACTTTTTATATCCATTACTTGCTATAGAAAGTTTAAAATTTATCAAATGGATGTAAAGAATGCCTTTTTGAATGTTGATTTACATGAAGAAGTATATGTTGAACAACCTACAGGGTTTGAAGACCCTAAGTTTATTGATCATGTATACCATCTTAAAAAAGCTCTATATGGTCTAAAACAAGCTCCCAGGGCATGGTATGAGAAATTCTATTCTGTCATAACTTTCAAATGGGCAGTGTCAATAAGACACTCTTTGTTAAGAAACATAACGATGATATCTTAATGGTTCAAATCTATGTTGATGATATTATTTATGGATCAACTTGTGTTAACATGACTGTTGAGTCTGCAGATTTAATGAAATCTAAGTTCGAAATGAGCATGGTCGGGGAAATGAACCTTTTCCTAGGGTTGCAAGTAAAACAACAACCTGATGGAATTGTTATTTCTCAGACCAAATATGCTCTGAACTTAATCAAAAAGTTTGGATTTGAGAATGATAAAACTTTTGATACTCCTATGAGTACAACCCTAAGACTCTCAAAGAACTCTACAGGTAAAAATGTTGATCCTAAGTTATATCGTAGTATGATTGGTAGTTTACTTTATTTAACTGCTAGTAGACCTAATATTACTTTAAGTGTTGGTATTTGCGCTAGATATCAGTCTAATCCTAAATAATCACATTAACTGTTGTTAAGCGAATTATGCGATATGTCGCAAGTTCAGTTTATATGGGTCTCTGGAATCCATATGATACTAGTATTCAGTTGGCAGGGTACACTGATGCTGATTGGGTTGGAAATATCGATGATAGGAAATCAATCAGTGGTGGTTGTTTCTATATCAGTAATTATTTAGTTTCTTGGTTTAACAAGAAACAAAGTTCTATATCACTTTCTAATGCAGAGGCTGAATACATCGCAGCTGAAAATGCATGTACTTAGCTTGTTTAGATGAAACGTATGTTAAGTGATTATGGAATAGCACAGGATTCAATGGTGTTATATTGTGACAATACCAATGCTATAAATATTTTAAAAAATCCAATCCAGCATTCACGTACCAAGAACATTGATATTAGGTATCATTATATTCGTGAATTAGTGGAAGAAAAAATAATATCTTTAGAATACATTCCAACCGAGACTCAACTTGCTGACATTTTCACTAAACCGCTAGACAAAACCAGGTTTAATAAATTAAGATTTGATCTTGGTATGTGCATAAAAAATTGATTATTCATGCAGTTGTGTATCATAGTGTAAATATATTTAAGAATTTATGTGTTTAAATTTTAATTTTTATGAATAAATGCATATTTTTGTCGGTACTCGAATAGTCATGAGTGTACACGACCGGTCCTGGTATGATCGGTCATGGATAGGCCAAGACCGGTCGTGGAGCGCGTTGATTGTTTTAAAATTGGGAGAAAATCTCTTCTTCCTCATTTCTAACTTCCCCTCCAACGAGCTGACATTCGACCAGTCGAACCCACCGACCTGATCTTCGAGGTTAGTGCATTCTTTTGGTCAATATAGTAGATTCAAGTTCTATTCTCTTCTTTATTATCATTGGAGTACTTAAGTTCAAGCTTTATTGAGATTTTGTGGGTTTTTCTTCTCCATTTGCTGATCTAGAAAAACCCATCTCTATTTCCTTATAATTTCTTGCTCCTTTGTATTCCTTTATGGTAATGGATGCTATAGGAAAAAAGAAAACAACTCGTGGTCCATCATCCACTCGATCACCTTTCATAACTCAGCGCCATCTTCGTTCATCTGAAGATGATCCCGCATTTGTACGGGATTTGCGTTTGCGCAAGGTTATTGTTAAAAAAGCTGTTGATCTTAACCACATTGCTCCATTTTGGTATCTTTCCTCTCCTCCAAGCTATAGGTTGGGACAACATCTTACATTGGAGTGGGCCTGCATACCAATCTATTGTACAATCCATGTTTGCATGTATATTAGAATTCTCTACTGAAAATTTAACTTTCAAAATAGATGCTAGAGAAGGGCCTTTTAACGTAGACCATTATTTAATATATGGCCTTATGGATATTCTAGTTAATGATGAGGGTATTCCCATTCATGTTCTATCTGAAAAACCCTCTGAGACTGAAAAATGGATGCTCACTAGAGCATTATGTAACATGAATGTACAATGGACTCACAAGGAGAATGCGTTCCCCTCAAGGTACTTGTTACCCAGATAAAGAGTCCTCCATAAAATTTTTACTTCAAATCTGTATCCTCGCTCTAGTAACAAAATAGAGTTGACTACTTTTATGGTTCTTATTTTGCACTCTATCGTTACTGGTACTAAAGTCTTCCTTCCATCTTTAATATGTCATTTCATCATTCAGTTTTGTCTCCATCCAGGTCATAGTGAAATACCTTTTGCCTACCTTATGACTATTTTGGCTTCTCATATGGTGGTCGTTATGCCTGTTGGAGAGGCTCCTATCCATAATCTAATTTTTAACAACACAAATATAAACAAAATGAAGTTAGAATTGGCTCCTAGCCAAGTGGATGGTGATGGTGGAGCTGAAGCTGGAAATGAAGAAGAAGATGATGATCTTCCTCCAGACAACATAAACATGGATGATATTTTTGATGAAATTGAGTCTGATTCTACTAATGACCTTGATTATGAACTATCTGTGTTTGATGCACGTTTGCATGCACTAGAGGAGAAGATAGAGCATATGGATGTTAAAGTTGATAACATGAATGTTGCCCATGATTTACAATTTAAATATATGCGCAAGTATCTTAGACGCTTAAACAAGGGCATGCATCAACTTGATCCTTCCGTACCTGCTCTTTCTTCAAGTTCAGATTGATTGATTAACTCTTTGGTCTGTAATAAATTTATATTTATTTTGGATTGTGAACTTTATATGGTTTGCTGACTATGGATTGAACTATTTTAATAGTTATGTTCTTTATTTTCATATATCTTATCTCCTTGATTACTCCTATTTTTCATTATTTTGTTCTTCCTTTATCATATTGTGACAAAAAGGGAGAGAATTTCTATGATGGTTTGGAGATGAATTGATTTGTGAGTAGTAGAAGCATTTTTTTTAGATATATGTGCTACTCAAGGGGAGTAAGAAGGTGAAGTGTTTTGCAAGGTGAAGTGTTTTTCCTACTTCATCTGAGGTGTGCTAGTTGTATGACAACTGGTGCATGATTCTTTAACCAAGATGTAACTGATTCTTTTTTTTATAACCTGTGCTTAATTCTTTATATTCATCTTGGTTATATTATTGATGAGTGTTTTGTTACAAATTTGACAAAGGGGGAGATTGTAAGTGCTGTAGTACATGCTCTATTGGTTGTCAAATTCTATGATGCCAAAACCTTTATCTCTGTCTTTTGTTTATATGTTGATTTATATATTTTCAAGACACTGCTTCACAAGTGCTTCAAGTCAAGTACGTTGATTAACTTCAAGTCAAGATAAGCCATATACTTTGTCAAATGCCTATAAGTATAAATGTTCAAAGCTACATTGATAAAGAGTACTAGACTCAAGTGCAAGTCAAAATGAAGTTTAAGTTCAAGCTTTTGAATATCTCAAGATCAAGCTACATCAAGTGCGAGAACTCAAGCTTGATAAGGTTTAAAGGTCTATCTTCGCTGAATGAATGGAGTTCAATGTTCATACTTCATGTTCCAAGTATGATAGACCTTAAATTGACCTTAGGGTAGGTCATTTTGAATACATAATTCAAACTATATGTTTATACATGATTTTGGCCTATTCTAAGACTAGTCCTGGACCATGTTCGACTAGTCCTAGCATTGCCTCGACCAGTCCTAGAAATTTCAAGACTAGTCGTAAGTTGTTGCAAATTTTCAGAAATTCCTGGGTAAGCTACGACCAGTCCTGGAGACTGTTCGACCGGTCGTGTGAACAATGTCGACCTGTCCTATGACCAGTCCTAATTCTATGATTCAAACTCCAGCAATGAAATTGGTGATCATACGACCAGTCGTGAGTAGCCTACGACCAGTCGTAGAGGGCCTACGACCAGTCGAAGAACGGTTTTTATCCGATCGTGCCCAAATATTCAAAAATCCGTTCTGCTACGATCAGCCAAAGTGTCCTCAAGACCAGTCGTATATGAGGTTTCTGCTACTATAAATTGAGCACGAATTTTAGAGTTTCGTATAAAAATTCAAGTAAAATCAAGGATCCACTTTGAGATAAGTTTGTGTTCATTTTAAGCTACTTTGTGCATAATTAATATTCCTTTTGTTAGCTTATTGTTATTTTATTTTGATCTGCATTCCAATCTGATTTGAAAAGGAAAAAATTTTGTAATTCCTTCTTCTTTTAATCAAAATCAAATATAGCTAGCCCATTTCGTTTAACTTAAAATCAATTAGAACTTAAAACCATTTTAAAGTGAGCATTACACTTTGAAATTCTACATTTAATCATCTACTCCAATTGGTTCTTCTGGGCTACTACAAAAAGAGAAATCCAGGTATTTTACATTTATTATAATTTACATTTCTTTTTAGTTTGTTTTGAGATTGAGCTAGAAAAATCTCATTGTGTGCTTATCTGAGGAGAGCCAGAAAACTCAAACAGAGGGGTTTTTAAATTCTGTAAGCCCAAGTTAAAAAGACACAATTATGAAGGTTTTAGGTGAACCTGTGAAACCTATTTTGATAGTGAACGCTGATATCCCCTGTGTGAGGATATTAGGAGTGGAGTAGCAATCTGTGTGGCTGTTTTATAACAGTTGGTGTACACACAGGCAAACCACTATAACTCTTTGTGTTTTGTGGATATGTGATTTATTCTTTCTATCTTTTATCATTCAAAACTGTGGAATGTACGTGTAGATGTGAATGTTGTAATTCTTTTCATTTCAAGCACAGTGGGGAATGGTGTAATAATTTAGATTTAAATTTCTGTAATTTATTTCAATTCCTTGCTATTTATTTATTCCTCTTTGGTTTGAGTTTTTGATACAAAGGACGTTCTAGAAATAAGGTTGTCCTGCCATAAACCCTTGGTTTTATGGTGTAAGGTTGTCTTTACAACTGAATTTGTATCAACCTCTTAATACTAGTTTATTGAGGTTGCTTTTATTTCATCTTCAAGAATTGAATTATTTCTATTTGGCTATCTCTTGGTTTTATTCTGCTGTAATACTTTTAATTTGGCATAGTCCTGTTCACCCCCCCCCCCCCCCTCTAGGACATATAGCTAGGCCATTTCACATCCATCACCTTCTCCATGTCATTTTAGGCCATGGGCCAAAAGATGAGACAAATTCGGGTCTCAAGTGGGCCATAATGAGGGAAATGAACCATTATTGTTGAAATCTTCCAAGGCCCACTGTGGAGTCCCTATTCATCCAAATCAACCCAAATCAAAGCCCATTAGACCCAATCTACATGGACTACACGGTGAATAGGTAAAAAATCCATGTGGGGCCCACACTGATGGTGTATAAAAAAAGAGAGAGAAATAAAGGTGTCACTAGGCGTTATTGCCCAATGACGTGAGGGTGGAAGTCACCCTGGGTTGCTGCCCCCACACATGGGACCCTACATGATGTATGTATCATATTCACTCCTTTCATTTGTCTTATCATGCCATGTTAGGCCATAGGCCTAAAACTTAGGGTGATCCAGATCTCAGGTGGGTCGTCCCATAAGGTAATTTGGGGTAGAAACCTCTTGGAGTTGGGATTTCTTAATTTTGGGATCTCTTGGACTTGGGAATCCCTAGTTTTTGGGATCCCTTAGACTTGAAAATCTCTAGAATTGAGATCCCTTAGGTCTTTGGTTTTATTTGACATCTTTAATTCAAATCCTCAAATTAGTTGATGTGTGAATGTTGAAACTATGTTTTTATTAAATCCATTTAGGCATATACTTTTCCTGAACTGATGAAGTCCCAAGACTCAGATGGGCCATGAGCATATGATCGCATCCTTGTGACTAACCAAGGATCCATAACCATTAATCTACATTATCAATGATTAGATGGTGCAGATCATTCTACTAAAGTAATTAAATGATGTCATTAATGATCTGATTATTTTGGGACATCATTAGTAGGCCATGTGCCTAAATAGATTGGTAGCCTAGTGATATATGTGTTGTACATGTGGGTGTCCATCCAAGTCACTCTTAGAGGACCCTGCCTTATTATATATTTTGTTCATGCCTTGTAGTCTACATGAGGAGCTAATGTTAGTTTAAAATATGCCATACCACATAGACTTCTATATTTCTAGTTGGGCATGTCATTCAGTTCCCACTCTCTGTATATGATGTGCCAATTAAGGTCAATTATTGTCGGATATGTCTGATAACATGTTAGTGTACTTGGCCTGTTAGGACACACTAAGAATATGTTTAATATAATGACATCATGTCCAGACATATGCCCATACAAATCATTTGTATGCATGTTGTGGGTGGTGATTAATCATAACATATGTCATTGGGCTTAAATACTTAGGAGACTCCATATGAGATAGGATTTCCTCACATGATCGCGCTATACGCGCACGTTTGATGCATGACTTGCATGATTTGACTTGTGTATTTCGCATCTTGTATGTCATGATCACTTACATCCTAACGACATTAGGGTAATGGCCTCCACAGGCATAACATGGATGACCAGATTAGATACCGTAAATATTTGTTGTATCATTAGGGCGCTATAGATGTCCTTGGGTGAAAGTCCTAAAACCTTTGTGATAATAGAAGGATGCTTCAACGTCGAGACCGAGTGGATAACATGAGCGCCCGAGTGCCGAATACCATTAGGTCACGTCTCCCACTGTGTCATGGTTAGTTGAAAATGGTAGTGACCTTATCCACCCCAAGGTAGGGGTTATAAGATAGGTTAAGTTTGACTAGCTCGTAAATGGGTCTGCTATCAACGAGTTAGGTGGGCTTTGACATACTATTGGTAAGTCAGATAGTGAGGTCTCTTTCACTCACTTGGTCATGTGCGCGATGGGACAGCAGCCAGTGTTAGAGTGTACTAGACCTTGATGATGTTTCTAGTGACGAACCGTACTAACACGTCGACTAGTTGAGGATTGGCATGCTTGTGTTGCATCTCTAGCATATAACATTCAGCCATGTAGGCCTTGCATTGCATAACCTTGTTATGGCTAACATCATTTATGGACTTGCCAGTTTAGCCTTCCATCATTTCCGCATACTTTGACATTTGTATGCTTGGCACATGCATTGCACACATATGCACACACTCTAAGCTTTGTATCAAGCTTATGCAAGTTTGTTGCATGCAGGTTATACTAGACCACAATAGCATTGAGGCAAGAGCATGTACCCGATCTTTTGAAATTTTGTTATATGATGTATTTCCCTTTCAACACTGTACTAAAATATTATATTAATGGATATGTGGTGATGATGTTTTGGTGACTTGGGTACACTTGTGATTATACTACTTTATAAAAAAAATCACCCTTAAAACCCTTCTTATAAGATCCTAGGATCGGAACCTAGTGCATGGGAGTTGGGATCCGAGAATGGGGTACTACAGAGACTGTCGGCACCGGGCTCGGAGATTGGGAATTTTGTGAGCCGGGTTCCCGAGTTTGGGCCGTGACAGTGATCGTCTGCCTTCTTGAGGTGAGTTCCTAAATTGTCTTTTGATTTTTCTTTCCTATATAGTTCCTTGACTTTGTTTTTGTTTTTAGGGGGCCCCTGCTCTCTTAGCTACCTGATAAACTTTTCAGGACGCCGGTCGGGATTATAAGAAGCTGGAACCTAACATCCAAGAGAAGATCTCTAAGCTTAAGGTCGTCACAAGTGCCAGGGACACTGTCGTGGCCTAGTTGGAGGCTTTATAAGGACCTTTGTGAGTATTGGGGGAAGATCGAAGGGTCCTAAGGGCTCAGATGGATGAGGCCCTCCATAAGAGTGCTTTGAAGCAGTCTGTACTGGAGGACGTGGGGCTGCGCTTCTCCTCCATGGAGGCTAAGAAGTTGAGATTGGAGACTACTCTCTCGGAGGTGGTTTTTAGGTTGCCAAAGACCTCAACTCGGCTAGCCGAGGTTGAAGCCTCTATCCTTAGACGGCAGTCAATAACGGTAGAAGCCTTTAAGGCTTCCAATAAGCAAACTGAGGAGCTCGAGGAGCACTTCAATATGGGCTTTGCTTGGTACAAGGAGCTGGTTGGAAGTACCCAAGTATCGACCTGGATGGCTTAGTCAAAGAGGTCTTTGAGACTCCTACTCTTATTGTTAAGGTTCCAGCTTCTGCCGAGGCTAGGATCGGAGATCTTCCCTAAAGATTAGTCTTTGCTTTTCCCTCTATAAGCACTTCTCATTTTTACATGTACCTATCTTTTATTAATGAGAAGGACTTTTTGTTGCAATGATCATTGTGTTTAAATTTTTTAAGTGGATTGGTTGGTCTTATTATTAACTGACAAGTCGGCCCTTTTTAAGGTCGTGCATGATCTTTTCGATTCGAGCTTTTCTTATAAATCACATAGTCTTGATGGTGTTGATTAGTTGGTGTCCCAACCTCTTCTCTAAGGGTCGGGCGACTGGTGGGGATTGTTCCTTCCTTGTACCAAGGGAAGTCCTCGATTGGCCATGTAGATCGAGTTAGTGTAGATGATGAATAGAAAGTAAAACGTCCATACTTTGAGACTTTTTTATTGTGAATTTTGAGGAAAATATATAAGTTCTGGCTTGGTCAGTTATTGTAGAAATTAACGAAACTGTATGTCTAAGTCCTGAGCCTGTTTAGTTTTTATGGGTAGTAAATCTTCAGGTGTTTTACGTTCCACGGGTGTTGTAGGGGTCATTCCTCTGTCTTCGAGTCGATATGTTCCTAACTGGCTTGTATTCATTACCTTATAGGATCCTTCCTAATTTGAACCAAGGGTCCCCGAGTCGGGCTCCTTGCTGTTCCGGAAGGTTTTTCGGAGGACTAAGTTTCCTGCTCGAAATCTCCTTTTCTTTACAATGGAATTATAGAACCTGATGACTTGTTGTTATCGAGCTGTAACTTTTAATTGGGCTTGCTCTCTTTTTTCTTCAATCAGGTTGAGGTTTAGTGTCATCTGCTTCGTATTTTGTTGCTTGTTGTACCAAAAGGGTCCGAGCAGTCGGGAGTCCGACTTCAACCGGGACGACAGTGGCTTCTGTTCTAAAGGCCAGAGAAAAAAGAGTTTCTCCGTGGCTATTGGCGTGGTAGTTTAGTATGCCAAGAGGACGTGAGGAAGCTCTTCTGCCTAGGCTCCTTTGGCCTTCTCGAGCTTGGTTTGGAGGTGTTTCTTGATGATTTTGTTGATAGCTTTGACATGCCCGTTAGCCTATGGGTGTCGCGGTGATGAATAGACATTTTGAATTTCGAGATTCCTGTACATGCCTCAAAATTGGTCATTGTCGAACTGCTTCCTGTTGTCTGAGATGATCATGTAGGGAATCCCGTATTGCCAAATGATGCTCTTCTCGACAAAGTCTGCAATCGTCTACTTGGTGATCTTGGCTAGGGGCTCGGCCTCGGCCCACTTAGTGAAGCAGTGGACTGCGACGATTGTGAACTTGGTTTTGAAAGTTCCCTTGTTTGTCAATATACGTGAGTGTTGAGTCTGTCAGTCAAGAAAGCCCCAACTTGAAGACATCAAATTCAAGACTCATTAAGATGAAGGCACATGATCATGCTTAAAAGGTAAACAAAGCCTCATCTACCCAAAACAAACCCCCCTAAAAGAACCTATCTTACCCTCAACTCTTCTAAAATTTTTTGGTAAGATTAGATTGCTAGCACTTTGAGTATTGAAGGAAGTATAAAATGAATAGGTAAAATAATGGTCTTGATGATTACATCGAAACCAAACCCATATAGTCCAGTAACAAACTAAACAAATGCTAGGAAATATCGATTGCATCAAATGTAGTTTGATGACGTCGAAACTTAAGTTTTAATGGCATCGAACTCACTTCGATTGAATCGACCTTGGGCTTATTTCCTCTAAAAACCAAAATGACTCTAAGTACTCCTTGATGTAATTGAAGTCTTCGATAACATCGAGAGTAAGTTATCAATGACATTGAAGTATGATCGATGGCATCAAAATGAGGACCAGTTTGTCTAGTAAGCTTTTCAAGATAATCTAATATTTTTGATCACATCGAAGACCATTCGATTGCATCGAAATTCAAATTTTGATTACATCAAAGGTATGATCGATTGCATCGAATAAGGGACAAATCTGTCTAATAACCAATGTGTATTTTTCAAAAGGAATCCCGATGTCATTGAAACATCCCTCGATGACATCGAAGTGCATGTGGATGACATCGAAGGGTGCTCGATGAGATTAGATAGAATCTGTCCTACACCCAATTGAATATCCTATGTAGGAGGTCAATGTAATTAGAGGTGGTTTAATGACATCAAAATTCAAATTTAGATGGCATCGAATACCCTTGATGGCATCGACAATGTCAGATTTCTACCCATTTTTTTTTACTGTTGAGGATTCAACTTTATAAATACACATAGCTTGCCTCTTAGAAAATGAGTTAGAATTTAACAAAGTTCGAAAGAGTTGTTGTAAGAGTTAATACCCTCATCCTCATTCCTTCTTTCCCATTAGAGTTCATCATTCAATACTTTGTACAAGCATTTACTCTTATCTTCATTGCTTGGATTGAATCATAAGCTTTAGCCTTCATTGAGTTTTCAGTTGCACTCTTCAAAGGTAAATCATTGTGCTGAAACTCTTGAACGCATAGCTCATGGGAATCTTCTCTAGGTATTTAATTCCTATCATTTAATAGAGAAGACTAGTAAAACCCTGAACCTCAAAACCTCAAAGCATTACTTGGTTCATCATCATTAGTTGAGGTTCAAGGGAGTTAAAGACTCTTCATCAACAAAGAAGGTCAATTTTAGATTGTATGAAAAAGTTACTCACTCACTTACTTGTAAGTATATAGAGTTCATTGAGTCTGTAGCCCTTTCTTTATGTAGGATTGGGATTCATAGTTTGAGTTGACAAACTCTCTAAGACCTTTCGTAGGCCTCCGACGGGAGAATACGTTGTCCTTGTGTAGGATGTGTTGTCCTTGTGTAAGATGCATTGTCCTTGTGTAGAGCACATTGCCTTATGTAGGCTTTTTCCTTGTGTAGGCATATGTTTCCTTGTGTAGGCTCCTAATTGTGTCCTTGTGTAGGACTTGTCGCTTTATGTAAACATCTAAGGTTGTCATGTGTAGGCTCCTTAGTTAACCTTGTGTAGGTTGTGAAAGTTCATGGTTAACCCAATTTAAAACCATTGGATAGTGAAATTCGATACACTCTAGGAGAGAGTACGCATCCGAGAGTGGAGTAGGTAAGTAGCTGAACCACTATATATAATTGTGTTTGGGATTTCTCTTTATGCGTTGATCTAATTATGCTTATGTCTATCAAATGATTATTATGATGTATGATTAAGTAAATTTCTAAGCATTGATAAGAATCACATCCCACACACTCTCAAATACACTATCTTCATAGGCTAGTTACTTTACATGTAAATCTTGTGTAGCTTATGTGTTTAGACCCTCTATTGGCTTGGAAGCCATAGAGTTACTTTGCCTTGCTTATCTTGATTGAAGTTAGGCATTGTTTGTTATTATAAGAAAATAATTTTTTTAAAAGTCCTATTCACCCCTCTCTAGGACACTTGGGCTAATTCCATACTTCTACAATCATGGTTCTAATGCAATTTCAGGTTTGTCCTTTACCGGTAGGTAGAGGGCTGATGATATCGATCCTCCATTATGTGAAAGGCCATGGTCTAGTCATGGGGGTCAGCTGCATAGGCGGTTGATGGGGTATAATCGCGAATCGCTAACATTTATCACATATTCTAGTGTATTGCTTGACATCTACCTAAATGGTTGGCCAAAAATATCCATGCTAGATAACTTTGTGAGTGAGAGCATGGCTGCCAGAGTGGTTGTCGCTAATACCTTCATGAATTTCTCTTAACACGTACTCAACTTCATTAGGTTGGAGGCACCTGAGGTATGGGAGAGAGAATCCCTCTTTGTATGAGATGTCTCTGATCATGACATAACGAGCCGATCTAGAACAGAGTCTGCATGCTTGCATTCGGTCTTTGGTTAGCTTGCCTTCTTGAAGGTAGTCGACTATTCGGTCCATCCAACACGACTTTGAATCTATTAGAAGGACTGTGCTTGGATTGGACTCACTGATGCTTGGCTTAGCTAAGAACTGGATCGGGATTGATTTTAAGATATCATCTTCGGTCACCGTAGCCAGTTTTTCCAACATGTCTACTTTAGATTTTTATAATCTGGAGATTAAGATGATGTCGCATCTCGAGAATTTGTTGATGAGTTCGCGAGCTTTGTGTAGGTAGGCCATCATTCTTTCTTCTTTGTCCTAGTATTTGCTGGTAATCTGGTTAACTATGAGCTGATAATCATTGTATACTTTTAGGTTCAGAGCCCCCATTGTTGCTATAAGCCTGAGTCCAGCCAAGAAAGCTTTGTATTATATTGCATTGTTCGATGTTTGGAATCTAAATCTTAAGGAATGTTATATGCAAGTTTGGTCAGGAGCCTCAAAGACTATTTTATCCCCACTGCCTTTAAAGTTGAATGAGCTGTTGACATGCAGTGTCCATCTCAATAGGTCTGATTTGACTATCCTATCTTTAGGTTGGTCAAGTTAGGTGTCGGGACTAGTCCCCAGGTCGACCTCACGTGTGAGTTCAACAACAAATTCGGTGATTGCGTTTCCTTTGATGGCAGTTCGAGGCCGATATTTGATGTCGAATTCATTAAGCTAGACCGACCATTTTATGAGCCTCCCTGAGACTTCAAGTTTTTGAAGAACTTGTTAGATAGGTTAGTTGGTCAAAACTACAATTGTATAGGCTTGGAAGTATGGTCGCAGATGGCAGGAAGAGACGACTAGGGCCAAGGCAAGTTTCTCGATGTTTAGGTACCCGATCTCTGTTGGGACCAAGGCTTTGCTGATGTAATACACTGATTACTTTCCTTCCTGCTATCAAATGAGGGTTAAGCTAACTGCGGCTATAGTGTAACATCCTGAATTTTCATGGCCAGAGTTTGTACTCATGCCTGAGAAAACTGGGTATTAATGATGTATAAATTGGATGCTTTTTAAGTTCGCACCTTATTTTTTCACTTTGTATCATATCTAGATACATTTACAATGGTAACATTTATAAGAATAAAATCAACTATATTGATTATATTTTATCAAAGTAAAAAGAATAATCAAATGCCTACTCAATGAGAGCTTATTACATTTATCGAGTTCGCAACAGAAGTATAAAACTAAATAGTAAAACTATCTTCGGATTCTTTCAGTATAGTCTTTTATAGGGAGATGGTCTTCTAGGTCTTGAATCTGTACATCACTTACATCATCTATACAGTTGGGAGAGGGTCAATGCCCTACTCATAGTGAAGGTTATCCTTGAAGATTAACAATAATTCAAGAGATTCATAAAAGTAACATAAGGGTTCTGATATGTTTCGTACTCCACTAATACATGAGATATCAGTATGCGCAAACAACCTACATGAAATGCATGCCTAGCATAGTGTGTGCGACTTATCATACGTAGTGATCATCATAATGTGGAATATAATTTATAGAAAATATGACTCAACCCGCATCCCATAATTATGGATATATGCCGGCATGTTCAACGCTAACGTGGATTTATGTTAACATCTTAAGGCGACACCACAACACGATTGGGGGATTTATGTAATACAATGTGTTCATGGAGTGACTATTGGTGACATCCAATCTCAAAAAAGTGATATAACATGTATGACGATTTACATATATCGATTATGCACCACGCCAACCAACCCAGGAATTACGTGTCAAACGAGAGATCCATTACCCATAGCGCATTACGTCCATTATAAATATTGAGTCACTAGTTGTGATACCTTCAAAACATCACTTGCAATGATAGAGAATGTGATCTGAATCATGGAGACTATGAAATAGTAAGACAGATGCCCAAGCCTTAAAGATATATAGCACAAGGCCAATATAATAAAGAGAAGAGTGATAATGGTCGACTCAAAAGTGGCAATGGCCAATATAACAAACAAGAGAGTGACAATGGTCACCTCAATAAGAGAAGAGTAGCAATGGTTAACTCAACAAATATAAGAGCAACAATGGCCTACTCAATAATAAGGAGAGTGGTAATGACCAACTTAATAAAGAGACGAATGGCAGAGCCAACTCACATAAAGAGATGAGTGGCAGATCCAACTCAAATAATGAAATGAGTGGCAGGGCCAACTCAAATATAGAGATGAGTGGCAAGGCCAACTCAATAAATTTCATAAGGCAAGGGCAAGGCTTGTATCTATAGCCCCACATATATTCAGAGAAATCACTTATAATTAACATCATGTCATAATCCCAAAAGGGTCAATAGTTGTTGATGATAAATTAAATAAAAACAAATGAAAAAATCATAGTAATATGAGGACAGGTAAAAGGTACGTAAAATGCTAGATAAAATGCATCCACTCAATTAAGGTAAAAGGTACGTAAATTTTGAGATAAAATGCATCAATTCAACTAAGGTAAAAGCTACGTAAAAGGTAAGATAATAACTGTAAGACCCGTATCCTAGTTCGTACTATTCCGTCGACTCCCGCGATCCTTCCGGTCGAATTCGGCAATCCTCGACCACTATCTGATGTTTGCGCGTGATCCTAAGCTGAGACCTGTATGCCAAAGATGGCTAAAATTGAAACTTATACCTTAGCGACCGCGCCGTCGCCGCGGTTCTAACACCGTGACTCGGACACCGACCCGATACCCAGGCTAAAAGATGTCAGTCTGCGTTCAATTCGAAGAAAACACTGCACGTTACGAATTACGAGGGAATCTCTACGAGATGTCCCATCAATCAATCAATCACTCATGTCAAGTACAAGTCAAGTCACTCCATACCCGAGTACAACAACCCATACCTTTCTCTTACACAAGTAAGCCCAAGGTCAACCCTCACATCACTTCACCTCTCTCTCCACCCATCCCTTCTTACAACACACCACTCCACCCATCACCCATCACACCACATCACTCCATCACCCTTTTTCACCCATCACTCCCCTCTCTCTCTCTCATTCATTCTCAAAAAAAAAATTCCAAGCAAAAGAGCTTCACACGTCCAAGCTCTCTCTCCCTCTCCCAAATGCCAAGTGTGGCCCACCTTCCCTACTCTCTCATCTCTCATCTCAACCGTTGATCCATCATCTACCACCGTTAAAAGTCAAGCAAAGGAGCATTGGAGGCCAAGGGAACAAGGAGGAGGCTTAGAGGTGGGTGATCATCCTTCATTTTAATTTTTAAGGGCCCACTTGTTGCGGGACCCACTCGATGTATGTGTTGTAACTATGGAGGGCCCATAGTGGCGGGGACCCTCCCCTCTATCTCACCATATCTCTCTTTTACTCTCTTTTTTTCTATCTCTCTCTCTTCTACCTAGAATGAAGTGGGCCATGTTAAATCCACTCCATTCATCAATGGTGTGGTCCACCACATTTTAGGTGATATGATATATGTATATATACATATTTATTGATATATGTATATATATACATATATATTATATTATATTAATATTATATATATATATATATATATGTATATGGGTATGGTGGGCCACGTACATGTGGGACCCACCATGATGATGTGTTCATCCATGCCGTCCAGCGTCCACGGACGCTGGACTAGAGGCATGGGAGTGAAGAGATTAACGTGGAGTGTGTGTACTGTCAGGGGTGTGTACTTACAAGCTTTAAAAAAAAAAAAAAAGGAAGGGAATTGTTGGGCCCTCCAACATGGCCCCACCTTGATGTTTATATTTGATCCAAGCCATCCATTTTATTCTCGGGATCATTTTAGGCGTTGAGCCAAAAAATGAGACCGATCCAATATCTGGCAGGCCGTGGTATTAAGAATGGTAGTATTTTCCGTTGAAACTTAGAAGAATGATTTTTGGGGTCCACCAGAAGCTTGGACCCATCTGAAACTTGTTTTGGACCCCTAGTTTTGTAGGACACATGCAATGGACGGGATAGATCTAGTTAAAGTGGGTCCCACCTAGGATAAAAAGAATATTTTTTTTATTGGCATGACTTTATGCCATGACGTCCAGAGACGTCCACGTTAAGGAAGAGAAATAGTGGGCTGCTCCAACATGGCCCCACCTTGATGTATGTTCTTGATCCAAGCCTTCCATTCTCTTTCTCATATTATTTTAGGCATTGAGCCAAAATTTGGGAACAATATGATTCTCAGGTGGGCCATACCATCTAAAAACATGTGGAGACATGCCTGAGCATATAAAAGCACTTGGTGGGGCCTACCTAAAATTTGGATGCACCCTAAAATTTGACTGGACAGTCCACCATGTGGGACTCACACAATAGATGGTTTGGATCATCTCATTGTGGGCCCCATATAAAAAAATATAAAAAAAATAAAGGAAAAAAAAAAGGGACGCCAGCGTCCAGCGCTGGCGAGTGGTGGGCGGACGAGGTGGCTGGGGCTCACGGCCCCAGTAGTGGACCCCACGTGGTGCGATTCAAAAATCCACACCGTCCATTAGGAATCCCCCTAGGGAATTGGGGTCCCTGCCAAAAATCAGCCGTATACGGACTCAGGTGGGCCATACCATCTAAAATCATGTGAAGACATGCCTAAAACATATAAAAGCACTTGGTGGGGCCTACCTGAGATTTGGACATGGCTGAAACTTGGTCTGGACCCTCAGTTAGATGGGACACACATAATGAGTGGGTTGGATTGGCGAACCACCCTGTGGTGGGCCCCCGACCGTGGCCTCATGAATTAGTTGAATGACAAATAAACATTATAGTGGGCCCATGCCGCTGGAACGTGCTAGCGCCTAGCGGTGGCGGGGTCGTGGGCCCTCACTCAGATGTATGTATTGTGTCCATGTCGTCCATCACGTGAGCCCCTGGCCACGTGACATTAGGAACAGGTTTGGATGGCAATGAACATTTCAGTGGGCTCCACGTACGTGTGACCCTATTAATAGTTTGGATGTCAAACAAATATCACAGTGGGCCCCCTGACTGCATGACCTTGTGAATAGGTTGTATGAAAAATAAACATTTCCAGTGGACCCCAGCTTTCCCAGGTCCACACGATTTGTTTTAAATATATTGGATGTCAAATAAATATTACTGTGGGCCCTCCTTGTCCATGTGAGCTTATGGACAGATTGTATGGCAAAAAAACATTTCAGTGGGCCCATGGTCCACTTGACCTCATGAATAGTTTGGATGGTGAACTAACGTCACCATGAGCTTCAGGTCCACATGACCTTATGGACTGTTTGGGTGGCAAATAAACATCACTGTGGGCCTGGAAAGATTGGGTGTAAATAGACATTTTGGTGAGCCCCTATTCATATGACTTTATCAATAGATTGGATAGGAAAATAAACATTTTAGCGGGCCTCACATGAGGCCCACTTCGGTATATATGGGCTGATGTATTTAGACCCATCTTGACATGTGATTAAGCCCACCTTAATGCATTTGTGGCCCATTGTCAAGGCCCACTTTGTTATATATGGGCCCATGTGTGTAGGCCCATTTGATGTATTTGTGGCCCACTGTTGAGGCCCACCTTGGTATATATACCCACTGTCGAGGCCCACCTTGGTATATATAAGGCCTATGTAATTAGGCCTATTTGATGCATACGAAGCTCATGTGATTGGGCTCATTTTAATGCATTCCAAGGCCCATGGGTGATGGCCCATTGCAAAGTACCTAAGGCCCATTGGTGAAGCTTATTGGGGTGGTCCACTTGCTGAATATAAGGCCCATGAGATACGGCCCATTTGATGTATTTGAGGCCCAATGGGATGTACCTAAGGCACATTGCAATGTGTGATTCCGCCATGATTTATTTAATGATATTTAAGGTGAGTCGAGCCTTGGGAGCAATGATGGTTAGATGCCCACATTGTCAGGATGATGTCGGTTAAATGTCCGCATTATCACTCTCCCTGAGGCCCATTGGTAGGCCCATACTTGTAGTGAATAGGCTGTCTAGGCCCATTTTTATTATATACGAGACCCATCTTTATATACATGTTTAGTGTAGATCCATGATTCATGATCATACGCATCATATGTATGACTGATATGTGGAGTGACTGATCATAGCATATACCTTCGACGGAATGTTTATGGGCTCCCTGATAGGCGGAGTTGCCGTACATAAGTACATGGCACACGTAGGACAGTTGCATGACTGGTAGTGTGACTCATGCACTTGCATTTGTATGATTGTGATTATCGTATGCCCTAGCGACATCAGGGTCATAGCCTCCACAGATGCATCGTGGGTGGCTGGATTGGATACTGAAAATGTTTGGTTCTAGCATACAGGCGCCATAGATGTCCCTGGGTGAAAATCCCTAAACCCGATGGTACAAGAGGATGACTACAATGTCAAGACCGAGTGGATACACGAGTGCGCGATGGTCGTATACCAGTAGGCCGCGTCTCCCACTGTGTTGTGGTCGGTTGGAAAGGGGTGTGACCTTACCTGCCTAAGTGAGGGGGGAACTTCTAGGTTGAGTTTGACCAGCTTGAGGAATCGGTCAGCTATCGACGAGCCAGGCCCAATATTGGCAGGCGGATAGTGAGGTCTCTTCTGCTCTCCCATTTATGCGTTCGGATAGGGACGGAAAGCTGGCGTAGAGTGTACTAGACCCCGGTGATTATCCAGAATGAGAACTGTACTGATATATGATGAGGATTGGCATGCTTGAGTTGCATCTCGCATCACATGGTCTGGATATGGCCGATGCATTCACATCTTATACTGTATAGCCTTGGTACGACTGATTGTATTCATGTATTCATCAGCATGAATCTGCATTACTCTGACCTTACATTCTGAGCACGCTTATATTGCGCACACACTTACACCACCCTCTAAGTTTTCTATAAGCTTATGCACGATTGATGCGTGTAGGTGACGCCAGGACGCAGCCTTAGTCTCACCGTCGTTGGAGCGTGCAGCCGAGCTTTTGGAGTTTTCATACTTGTATTATCTTGTATTTCCCTTCAGATGCATTATACTCAAAAGTTTTTTATCATAGTGGATTTTGTGGTGGTGTTCTTATGGTTATTGTTCGTGGGTTATGCTTATGTTATGCTCATTACGAATCAAATAGTTATTAGAAATCCTCTTTGTAGCGTCCCAGGATCGGAACCTGATATATGGGTGCCGGGAGCCGAGAATGGGGCACTACGGAGGCTGTCGGCACCGGATTCGGTGATCAAAAATTTTGTGAGCCCGGTTTTCGAGTTTGGGGCGTGACAGAAGTTGGTATCAGAGCATAACTTGGGAATAACCAAGAACAACATCACAAGTTTACTATGAGTTTAGGACGATTAGGTTCCGAGTGCGAAACCTTCCGATTGAGCTCTCTAACACGCGATTCTTAAGGTTGATTGGTATTATTGTTCTTTCCTATAGGACATGCCGCCCAAGAGAGCTACACAAGCGCACCCCAATCCACCACCTAAGGCTCCAGCTTTACCACCTGCACCTCCCGTTCCACCGCCAGAGATCCCTGCTCCCTTCCCTGAGGATGATATTCCTCCACCTGAGGCCGATGTGGAGCCGACTGTACCTGTGATTGCCTCTCAGTTACAGAAGATGTTACAGGCTGTGACAGCCGCACTCCAGGGACAGGGCAGGCGCCCAATTGTTTCACCAGCTCAGGCAGAGCAGGAGCTCGGGAGCGCCTTACTTCGTGAGTTCAGACGGCTTGATCCCCCATGTTTCCAGGGTGAGCCAGATCGGACTGCAGTAGAGAGATGGTGCTCCGATGTGGAGAAGATTTTCAATACCATGTCATGTACGACTGAGCAACGAGTCCGGCTGGCAGTATTTCTTTTTCAGGGAGAGGCCGAGCACTGGTGGACCTCTGTCACCTGCGTCGCAGCACCTGATCATGTCTAGACATGGGAGGATTTTATCGACCGATTCGAGGAGCAGTACTTTCCTGACCACATTCGACGGCAGAGAGCACTGGAGTTCGAGACTCTGGTCCAAGGAGACATGACCGTGGTGCAGTACGCGGCCCGTTTTGTGGCACTATTGAGGTTTGCGCCATATATGGTTGACGATGAGGGGCGAAAGGCCCGCCGTTTCGAGAACGACTTACGTTATGGCCTTCGAGGTCGTGTCATTGGGCATGAGCTCCCGACATTCCAGACAGTAGTGCGGAGGGCTCAGATTTATGAGACTGAGTGGGTCGGCACGCAGGCCGACCGTGATCAGAGGAGAGGCCAGAAGAGGTAAGCCCCCTCCAGTAGCTCACAGCAGCATCGACGACCACAGAGATATAGGAGCCACCCATCCGCCAGAGCACCAGTAGCACCGTCAGTACCCCCAGCGGCACCACCACAGAGACAGCTTTCTGACACCTGTTATGGATGCGGTGGGATAGGGCACCGTAGGTGGGAGTGTCCCCAACCTCGGCAGCAGTAGCCGAGAGCACCACAACAGCCTCCACAGCAGCCGAGAGCACCACAGTAGCAGCGACAGAAGATCCCACCACCGAGGCCCCCTCAGCAGCAGCATCAGCACCAGCCTCCGGGACCTCCCCCGCAGCAGCAGAGACCTCAGAGGGGACCTACACCTCCCCAACAGGCTCGGGGCAGATTTTATGCCGTCCAACAGGACCCCTAGTCATCAGGAGCAGTCGTCGACGATTCACGTGACTTGACCCCTACGCCGCCATGATGCATCTTGAGAGTTAGAGCTTGAGATTTGTAACGCCCTGGAAAAATCCGTACTTGGACTCGAGTACCAACTCGGCCAGAAATCGCGTAGGATTAATTCCTTTGGAAAATAAGTGTAAGTTAGCTAGCGCAACGCTAGAGTAGCTGGAAAATAGTCCCTGATCACTTTAAATACGTTCTATAAGACCCAAAGCGAGTAGAACCAATGACGCTATAATACTCTAAAACCTCGGATCAAACTCTAAACCGGTTTATTCTCTGGACTTCTTTGAAACTTTGTATTGGATCTAGACCGCGCGTAGAAAGTCCGATACCTACAATCTTAGACCGTTATAACCGCCTAGCTGGACTTGACAATCATTTCAAAAATCAAGTCCAACCGACATTCATAGGCTATTTCATTGAGCCTGGATTGGAGAGAGTGAGAATAGGGTTAGATTTGAAATTTGAAATTCAAATCTGGCACATGACTTGATGCGTCAGTATTAAGCGTTCTGACCGTCAGAATTCAGCCAAATTACACCCTCGGATCAGGAAAAATTTCTATTTCATATCATGAGATTTGTAGGCCTGATCTACGTGCGGTGACCGCTGAACTGAAACTGGACCGCCACGTGTGATCAACGAACACTACTGGTCTGAAAATTGGATGTGAGCGACATCTGACATGCATGAACTTAAGTCCGATTGCATTCGGCCAGGGGACCACGAGAAATACCCTTTTGGACCGAAACAGCCCCAATTTGGTTAGGTATCAAGTAAACATTGTTCCCGAGACTATTTCGGACAAGATTTAGGTTATAAAAGGGGCTTAAACCCTCACTCCTCTCACCCATCCGAATTTGCTAGAAACCCTAGCAAGAGTGAGAGAGAAAGTGAGAGATTGTGAGAGAAAGTGGAAGAGTTTTTCCTGCCACTTGTGCCACGTGTTGCACGTGTTTAAGCAACACACCTCAATCACTTTGCCGGTGATTTCGCTGCTTTTCTAGGTAAGAAAACACCCCTAACTCTTGCTAATTTGTTGTTCCCTCATTTTTATAGCATGTTAGCTGATGCATCTTGTAAATTAGGTTGCCTATTCGCCGTAGACGAAGTGTATATGCTCCGTTCGAATTAATACACCTATAAGAGAAAAGGTGCAGATTTTAGACGCTTTGATTGACTGTTTCCAACGCTTTCAATGTCGTTTAATAGTAGATTATCGACGGCAACGCCGTTTGAGATGTACAACATGCTGTCTGTTTCCCGTTTCGTAAGCAGACGAAGAATATGAGATTTAGGGCATTTTAGTCATTTGTAGGAAATACTTTTTTCATCCATAATTTGCTGATGTGATTGACATGACTTCTTGTCACATTAGGATACTAGGAATGCGTGCATAATTAGTTTGTCGAAGAGATTCGCCTAAATGCGCACTTTGAGTCGACATACTATATGTAGACTTAAGTGTGTAGTTTAAGTGTTTGTATAAATGCTTGTATTAGTATGTATTGAATTAAATGGTGTTATGAATTAGTTTGAGATTGAATTCTCAATTAATATGCTGATGCAAATGATTTCCTACATGTTAGCTATATGCATGATTTCATTATATGTATGAAATGCATGTGCTTGATGATTCACTTAAGTTGTATGTTATAACATGTGTTAACGTGCTCAAATTGTTGTATTTCATTTCCAATACTCTTACATGATTTGCTGATGTGGATTCATCATTGTTTGGGACTATACCTAGTCCAGGCAATCGACAACCGAGCAAGTTCGTGGTTGGCCTATCTTTGTCACGAACGACGCGTCGATGAACGCGAGCCATGTTTTGGAGTTGGCGCCAGTGGTTAGGCCACACGAGGTGTTTTACGCACCTCGTGTCATTCGACTTGAGATGCTCTCGTGCTAGTCGAGCCCGTCAAGTAATCCGACTGGCCGTTGTATGTTCACCCTGTATGAGTCATAACTGCTTAAACCTAGGTTACTGAACTTACCATTGTAAACCCTGTCAACCATGGTACCTTGATCCACAAAGACTCATGAGCTGGGCATGGTGGTATGGGACACCGTGGTCGAGCTGTCGGCTTACGCTGGGGCCACAAACCTCCCCGTAGTGACCAGTGAGCACCTATGTCTCGTGAGCAGATTATGGTGGTATGGGACACTATATTCTTGCTGTCGGCCTACACTGATCAGGCGACGAGTCCTTTGTAGTGACCGTAAGCGTATTCTGAGTCTACGGGATGCGACGACCCTTCCGTAGCAATGAGAGTACAGTAGGCCTGTATTGATAAGGTGATGGGGGAGCGGTGCAATGAGTGCGAGCAACAGCCCTGACAGCCCTTGTAGCGACCTACAAAATATACATCGTATGAGATTACTAGGAGTGACGACCCTAGACAGGATCTGTGTTGGGATTGATATAAGGGAAGTACCTTAGTTTCCCAATCCTGCTGTTTGAATGGACTAATAATAACTCAAAAATTATATCACCATTACATTGCATGTGCATGGAAGATGTGGAGCACTGTGGGATGATTGCATGCAGCAGGCATAAGATGGTGCCGTATGAGGGAGATCGTCGGTGAGGGCATCCATCACGTCATGTCATATTGTATTAACAACAGTATTAGGAATGTTTGATTTACTACTTTACTATTATCGCATGATTGATTTGAGAACATGTTAATCCTTGCTCTATTATTCTACTGAGTTAGCTATCATTCCCACATTTCAGGATGGTGTTTGCAACACCCACCAGACCCTGTCTTAGATGCAGGTGAGGCAGCGATTCAGGAGGCAGAGCCGGACTATGATGAGGACCAGGACGAGTTCTCATATATGCAGTACCATGACGGCTTTGCTTAGGTGGCCTGGATTGACGGGACTTCTCAGTGGGACTACTTTTGACATTTGATTTTTATTTATTTACATGTATATGAGACTCAGAGATGTATTCATACTTTAGAGACAGTCGAGATCTACTTTGTTTTTCCTTACATTGATATATATATTCTTTAGTCTTTCGCTTGCTTTTATCACTGGATCTGGAGTATGAATTGCAGTTTTGGTATAATTTTACTCATGTGAATGCTTTAACTCAGAAAACATTGAATCATAATCATTTTTGTTGCATAAGTGACGATCTAGAACTCGGGAGTTGAGTTTATACACGACCCCCAATTTTTAGGGTGTTACAAGTTGGTATCAGAGCATGAATGAGATTATACCGGGCCTGGGTTATGATCACGCGACGTACGCTGTCGCTTCCTTTGACTTAGGTGGGTGCGAGAAGGGTCTAGAAACACTTATAGGATCGCAGATTCGCCAATAGGCGAAGTCTATTCGTATCGATCGCATGATCGAGTCCGTAACGCATTTAGGGTCGCGTGAGGCGACCTAAGTAGCTCCTAGGTTGTAGGTAGGTGGGTTGTGACGTTCTTTGAATGGTTCAAAACCCGTAAATGTGAATCCTTGGGCCGTGGGACAACCACAACCCTTGCATTCAATCGTTAGGGCTTAAAAACCCCGTTTCACCTAAATTCTTCAAAATATTTCCTCTCACCACTTTATTCTTCAATTATTTCTTATTCTTTTCATGTTAGACATTGATCCTAATATGAAAATGATATAAAATCATACTTCGATAAAATTTTACAGTGAATAGTAAAATATCATAAAAACTAGCCATTAGGCCATTCTAAGTTTATAATATTTAGCAACTAATAGGCTAGATGGATGTATTAGCTCCTTCTACCCCAAAATAATATGCTGCATGATAGGGGATTACATTCAGATTTGTAGATTGACCCCGAAAAGCTCCGAATGCATGTTTGGGCCTCCCTAGGCCAATCTAGAATGAACTAAGTTGGGGCCCATATATTTTTGAGGTCCCTAGACCAGGGGGAACCCGACCTACGTGGTCCCACCGGCCACCGTGTAAGATGGCCGGCGATGCCATCGCCGTTCGATGGGGCCCACTTGCAGTGAAACTTGGCACGTGTGAGTTTTTTGGGTAGTAAACCCTTCTCACATGTGGGCCGACCGTAGAAAACCCCTAAATGGGGTACTTCCTTCACAATATCCCCCTTCCCAAGCTCCATCTCACATTTTCTTGCTGCACATCTCAAAATCGTTGCTCCAAATCCTTCCCAAACCCATTTCTTGCTGAAAATGACTCCATTCCATCACTCCATTGCAGTTTATAACTCCTCTTACAAATCTCATCCGTTGGAGCTCCTACAACCCCCAAAATGAGATGAAATCGTGAGGAGATCTATTCCCCTTTTTCATTCTCTTTTCTCTTTGAAAATCCATCCTAGGGGAGTTTGAAGCATCCCTCTACAACACCTAGATCTCCCTTTTTCAGTTTGGGCAACCATTTCTCTGCATTTTCTCCATTTTTCATGGCTTTTGTTGAAGCCATTTTGGGTCTTTTATCTTTCTCCACCATCCTCTCTTTGATGGGAAAGAGAAAGACCGCAGTGGATGAGGCTGGGCCTAGTCGCCCTGCGCAATTAAGAAGATCGAGGGGTGGCGCCGCTAGCTCAAGCACCGCCGCAAGTTCAAGCACAGCCCGAGAGTTCCATACAAAGCGGGATTTGGATCCCCATACTCAACTTGGGCAAGTGATATTAGCAGAGATGCCTCACGGTGAATACACTGACCGTAAGGTGTTGTTTGAGGTGGACGTGGAAGGACGACTCTTCGACGAATTCCTGTTATTCGAGCGCATTGAAGCTACACATTGGGGTCCGCTCTTTGAAGCTCGTGCTCGTGCTAATGTGAGCACCATTCGTGCCTTCTACGCTCGTATCCAGAATCCTACACTGGATCCATTGCAGTTTAAGATTCCTTTTGGTAGAGACCGGATGGCTACGATCGATGTTCGGTTGATAGCGCGACTTCTGAACGTGCCCCTTGGTGATGTTCATCCCAGTGCGAAGAATTTGAGGAGTAGGCGTGAGCGAGATCGCCGTACCAGGTTTCTATGCGGTAGACTGGTTCCATGGTAGCCTAACAATAGCCTCAAGGCGTCTCATATGTCTGATGATTTGTGCCTGTTGCACCACATTTGCACGTTCAACGTGTATCCCAGGTCGACAAATCGCATTGAATGTACGCACCTTATGGTTGATTTCTTGTATCAGGTGGCTCAGGGAGAAAATGTGTGTATGACCACTTTCATCTTGCGACAGATTATCCTCATAGAGAAATCAAGAAGAACGTCTGAGTCACTTCCTTTTGGCCGACTTATATGCAAGATCACGCTTGAGTTTGCTTACAGACTTGGGCCGGAGTTGCCAGTTCCGATTCACTGCATTGATGAGTCTACCATGGTCAAGATGAAGATCGGGTCTTAGTACCGTGAGACTCAGCTTGAGGAGGATAGCGAGGACGATTTTGATGATGAAGAGGATCCAAGTGAGGGAGAACCTGGAGCAGAAGTTGAGGAAGAAGTCCAGGAAGAGGTAGAAGAGGAGGCTCAGGATACAGATGAGAGCCCTCCTCCTTCTGCTCAGGCTACTGGTGATGATCGCATTGCCCAAATTGAGGAGAGCTAGGTCGCCTTGCGAAGGAAAGTTCAGGAACTTCGGGCTGAGGTCGAGGATACCAAGGCCGTTATGAAGAGAAAATTTGGTAAGGTGACTCGCACCTTGAAGGCAATCCTCTACTGCTTGCAGGATAAGGGTGCTCCTCCTCCGTCACCCGACTCAGACTAGCGATGAGATCTTAGATGTTGTTGTAGTAGTTAGTCGTTTCCTGCTTTATGTTGTGTTAGCCTGTTAAGGCTAGTAGTTTACTTATGTTGCTGCTGTAACTTTAACTATCTTAGTTCCCATGTACTTCCTGTCATGATGCTTGTAAGGAGATATCCCTTGTATTGTGACAATTTTGATTAAATGAAATGCATGGAATGCCTTTGACTTTTTATGTGAATGATTGCGGTGTGGTTGTGCTATTGAGACTGACAAGGTTGCACCCTATTTTGAATATAGGGAATGCCGCCGAAGGCTACACAGAGCACAGCTCGGCTTACATTGGGTGAGCCTATGGATCAGGCTCCTTTGCAGTCTGATGCTCATGCGGACCCTGCTGTGGGCCCGATTCCTGAGACAGTACGTGCGTCTCAGCCTACTACTGGTCCTACAGTTGGACCACCGCCTTTCACACTGCCCTTCAGAGAGCAGTACCGTGCGTCTTCTTCGACGCAGTACATGCCACAGCCTGCTCTACCTCCAGATAGATTTGAGCAGATGATGGCTATGATGCAGCAGCAGCAGCAGCTCCTGACTACGATTGTGGGGGCTCTAGCCCAAGGTGGGAGTGTGCCTCCACTTGCACCACCTGTGCATCCAGATGAGGATGTCGATACATATGCTCAGGATGAGGGCATGGTTCATCTTGTACCACCTGCTTATCCTGCAGGGAATGCCGCAGACACACGGGGCTTGCTAGAGCGATTCCAGCGCTTACGCCCTCCCACTTTTACGGTTTCTCATAGACCCGAGGAGGCCGAGTATTGGCTCGACCATGTGTCGAAGATACAACGGATGCTGCATTGTTCAGAGGCTGAGCAGGTCAAGTTGGCTACGTTCATGTTCGTGCGGGAGGCTAGCTTATGGTGGGATAGTGTGTTGCGGACCGTTGCCGCTGATTACATATAGACCTGGGCAGCGTTCGAGTTTCGCTTCCACGAGAAATACTATCCCAAGACGTATAGGCATGATCTGGAGAACGAGTTTCTGCGCCTCAGACAGGGAGGCATGACGGCCACTGAGTATGAGCATAGGTTCACTGAGTTGGGAAGATACGTCCCGACTATACTGGCAGATGAGCAGATGCGCATACGGTGCTTTTCAGAGGGTTTGCGACCGGATATTCGGTCGAAGATGTGCTGCGTGAGTATACCCTCCTATGCAGAGCTGATTCACATATCCATGCGGGCAGAGCAAGATGTGGAACGACTTACGCGATCTCGTGGCCCTATTGCTCCTAGGCCACGACTAGAGTCGCAGGACCGGCCCTTCGCGGGCAAGAGGCCTCGCGCCGACCCTACTTCTAGGGCTGTAGCACCGGTACAACCGATGCGGCGCCCCGATTTATCATGTACATATTGTGGGAGATCAGGCCATTTTGTACATAGTTATTTTGCTCGGATGCGGGACAGTGGGTTCTCGCCGCCGCAGAAGATCGACCGTACATGCCCACATGATATATCAGCACCGCCTTTACGGTTGGCTCCTGCGCACCCTTCCTTCAGACCTCCGGTATCTCAGTTCAGGTAGCCTCTACGGCCCATGGCACAGTGGCCGAACCGGCCACAGCAGGCACGGGTGCATGCCTTGACAGCTGAGGCAGCTGCGACAGAGACTTCTCAGCATTCGGCCTTTGAAGTCACTGCCCACATCGGAGGTATTCCTATTCTTGTGATGGTGGACACAAGATCCACAATTTCATTGATATCACATGCCATAGTCAGGCGCATTGGGCTACCGACTATTAGGATGGATGGGGTACGAGTTTATACAACTCACGGGTCCTTTACAGATGCCACCCTGATGTGTGAGGGCTGTTGGTGGATCTGGGGGGCAACACGATGACTCTTGATCTTGTCGTCGACCCCTCTCTTGTTTATCTCGACGTCATTCTTGGCATGGACTGTTTGACTGCAGCGAGGGCCGAGATTGACCGCGAGACTCGTATAGTGACTGCCTACGAGCCAGAGGGCGCACCCTTCACATTCCCAGTGCGGGTAAATGTCCCCTTCCGCATACTTAGTTACGCTACTTTACTACGGGACGCTGGTGCCCAGATGCTTGAGCATACACCACTCGTTTGTGATTTTGGGGATCTGTTCAAGAAGATCCCTGGTTTGTCGCCTCGACGAGAGATTGATTTCACTATCGATCTGGTGCCTGGTTCCACGCCCGTCTCACTGCGACGTATCGCATGGCACAGTGTGAGATGGAGGAGTTGAGGATGCAGATTAACGGTCTGTTGGAGATTGGCCTTATGTGACCTAGTGTGTCTCCTTGGAGAGCACCAGTTCTGTTCGTAAGGAAGAAGGATGGTTCGATGCAATTGTGTATTGATTATCGCAGGCTGAACCAGATCACGGTGAAGAATAAGTACCCTTTACCCAAGATCGATGACTTATTTGATCAGTTGAGAGGAGCGCAGTACTTCTTGAAGATTGATCTTCAGTCAGGATATCATCAGTTGAGCGTCATGGATGAGGACGTGCAGAAGACAACATTCAGGACCAGCTTTGGCCACTACGAGTTCCTTGTGATGTCGTTCGGTCTCACGAACGCACCAGCCGTGTTCATGGATCTGATGAACCGGGTATTTCGGCCTTTCCTCTATCGATTCGTCATTGTGTTCATTGACGACATTTTGGTATAGTCCAAGAGTCGAGAGGAGCATGAGGAGCACTTGCGCTTGGTCTTGGATACTCTGAGACAGCATCAGTTATTCGCACAGTACAAGAAGTGCGACTTCTGGAAGCAAGAAGTGAAGTTCCTGGGACACGTGGTGTCCAAGGATGGCATGGCAGTTGACCTGTCTAAGGTAGCTGCAGTTCAGGACTGGAAGCAGCCTGGTTCTGTCACTGAGGTGAGGAGTTTCTTGGGTCTCGCTGGCTATTATCGACGCTTCATTTGAAATTTCTCGAAGATCGCGAGACCTTTATCTCAGTTGACACGGAAGGACGTGAAGTTCTCCTGGAATGACAAGGCGGAGTCGGCTTTTCAGGATCTGAAGGACAGACTTACGTTCACCCCTGTGTTAGTTTGTCAGAGCAAGGGGTTAGGTACACTATATACACTGATGCGTCTAGCGTTGGTCTGGGTTGTGTCCTTATCCAGAAGGATAGGGTAATTTCGTATGCCTCGAGACAATTAAGGAAGCACGAGGAGAATTACCCTACACACGACCTATAGTTGGCAGCCGTCATATTTGCATTGAGACTCTAGAGACATTACCTCTATGGAGAGGAGTTCGAGATCTTTTACGACCACAAGAGTCTCAAATACATATTCACGCAGCGAGACTTGAATATGAGGCAGTGGCGATGGATGGAGACGTTAAAGGACTTCAAGTTCGAAGTCTCTTACCATCCTGGGAAGGCGAACCTTGGGGCTGACGCGTTGAGCCGCAAGAAGGCGATAGAGTTTGCGGCTCCGCTAATGTTTGCTGAGTGGGATATGGTTGAGTTTTTGCGAGACTTTGAGCAGAAACTCACTGTAGAGGAGCCGTATGAGTTCATCACACATGTGCAGGTGTGATCTCAGATCGATGACCAGGTCATCGAGGTGCAGAGGGATGATGCGCATCTGACTGAGCTTCGAGAGCAGGCCAGTGATGATGCAGATGTCGAGTGGTGAGTTGGCATGGATGGGGGCTTACGTTATCATGGCCGCCTATGCATCCCAAATATCCCTGACTTGAGACGAGAGATTTTCGAGGCTGCGCATTGTACCAGACTTACGATGCATCCAGGCAGTACGAAGATGTATCATGACGTGAAGAGAACCTATTGGTGGGAAGGTATGAAGACCTACATAGCAGAGTTCGTGTCCCGTTGTCTTACGTGCCAGCAGGTGAAGGCAGAGCATCGCCGACCACCTG
The DNA here is from genome assembly GCA_037074715.1 of Magnolia kwangsiensis. Taxonomy (NCBI): domain Eukaryota; kingdom Viridiplantae; phylum Streptophyta; class Magnoliopsida; order Magnoliales; family Magnoliaceae; genus Magnolia; species Magnolia kwangsiensis. The sequence goes on from CM073583.1 coordinate 67,935,702, forward strand.
GACTCTTGCAGCCTATGCCGATCGTAGAGTGGAAGTGGGATTTCATTTCCATGGATTTCATTTCAGGGCTGCCGAAGACGAGGAGGGGACATAATTCCATATGGGTGATCGTCGACCGTCTGACGAAGTCGGCTCACTTCTTACCGATCAGAGTTACGAACTCTGCAGATGAGCTGGCTAGACTGTACATCAGAGAGATCGTGGGTCTACATGGAGTTCCGTTGGAGATCGTGTCGGACAGAGACACGCGGTTCACTTCTATTTTCTGGACTAGCATTGTAACACCCCGGATTTTGGCCAATCTGGGATTTGACGTCCTTAGGCAATGGGTCAATTAAAACACCTGAAAATTCGCTTAGAACCCAATTCCATAGCCAAAGGAATCACTTAGGATTAATTCCTTTAGAAAATATGACTAGGTTAGCTAGTGCAACGTTAGAATAGCTGGGAAATGGTCCCTGATCGCTTTAAATACGTTCTACAAGGCCCAAAGCGAGTGGAACCAAGGGTGCTATAATGCTCTAAAGCCTCGGATCAAACTCTAAGCCGGTTTGTCCTCGGGACCTCCTTGAAACTTTGTATTGGATCTAGACCGCGCGTCGAAAGTCCGATACCTCCTATCTTAGACCGTTAGAACCGTCTAGCTGGACTTGACACTCATTCCGAAAATCAAGTCAAACCGATAATCACAGGCTATTTCATTGAGCCCGGACTGAAGAGAGTGTGAATAGGGACATAGTTGGAATTTCAAATTCAAATCTGGCACACAAATTTGACGCATCAGTATTAAGTATTCTGACCGTCAGAATACAGCCAAATTACACCCTTGGATCAGGAAAAATATCTATTATATATCACGAGACTTATAGGCCTGATCTTGGTGCGGTGACCGTTAAACTGAAACTGGGCCGCCACGTGCGATCTGGGAACCCAACCGGTCTGAAAACTGGATGTGTGCTAGATCCAGTATGCATGAGCTTAAGTCCGACCGCATTTGGCCTGGGGACCTCCAGAAATGCCCTTTTGGACCGAAACGGCCCCGATTTGGTTAGGCACCAAGTAAACATTGTTCCCAAGCCTATTTTGGGAATGTTTTAGGCTATAAAAAAGGGGTTGAAACCCCCACTCCTCTCTCCCATCCGAATTTGAGAGAAGCTCTAGCTTGGGAGAGAGAAAAAGAGTGAGAGATTGTGAGAGAGTGGGAGAGTTCTTCCCGCCACTTGTGCTACGTGTTGCACATGCTTAAGCAACACTCCTCTACCGCTTTCCCGGCGATTCCACCGCAATCCTAGGTAAGTAAAAACCCTAAATAGTTGGTGATTTGAGTTTTCCTTGTTTCCATAGCGATGTAGCTTATGGATCTTATGTATTAGGTTCCTTATTCGCCGTAGACGAAGCGTATACGCTCCGTTTCAATTTCCGAGTCTACAAGACATAAGGTGCGGATATTAGACGCTTTGATTGACTGTTTCCAAAGCTTTCAATGTCGTTTAATAGTAGATTCTTGACGGCATCGCCGTTTGACATGTACAAAATGCTCTCCGTTTCCCGTTTCGTAAGCTAACGAAGAATATGAGATTTAGGGCATTTTAGTCATTTGTAGGAAGTACCGTTTACATTCATATTTTGCTGATGTGATTGACATGGTTTGTTGTCGCATTAGGAAGTTAGGAATGCGTGCATAATTAGTTTGGCGAAGAGATTCGCCTAGTTGCGCACTTTGGGTCGACATACTATATGTAGACTTAAGTGTGTAGTGTATGTGTTTGTATAAATGCTTGTATTAGTATGTATTGAATTAAATGATGTTATTTGATAGTTTGTGATTGATTTTTCAATTATTATGCTGCCCTAAATGATTTCCTACATGTTGACAAAATGCATGATTTCATCACATGCATGGAATGTATGTGCTTGAGGATTTGCTTAAGTTGAATATGCATGGGAAATATGCCTTGAAGATTTGCTTAAGTTGAATGTTATAACATGTGCTAACATGCTCACATGATGTATTTCAATTCCAACACCTTTGTATAGTGTTAATGTAATTCCATAGATGTGTGGGACTTGACTTAGTCCAGGCAGTCGGTAACCGAGCGAATTCGTGGCTGACTGGTCATAGCCACGAACGACGCGTCGATGAATGTGATTCGTGTTGAGAGTTGGCGGCAGTGGTTAGGCCACGCGAAGTGTTTCACGCACTTCATGTCGTTCAATTCGAGATGCGATCTCACTAGTCGAGCCCGTCAAGTAACCCGACTGGCCGATGTTTGTTCACCTTGTATGTATCATAACTGCTTGAACCTAGGGTACTGAACTTACCATTGTAAACCCTGTTAACCATGGTACCTTGATCCATAAAGACTCATGAGCCGGGCATGGTGGTATGGGACACCGTGGTCGAGCTGTCGGCCTACGCTGGGGCCACAAACCTCCCCGTAGTGACCAGTGAGCACCTATGACTCGTGAGCAGATTATGGTGGTATGGGACACTATATTCTTGCTGTCGGCCTACACTGATAAGGTGATGGGGGAGCGGTGCAACGAGTGCGAGCAACAGCCCTGGCAGCCCTTTGTAGTGACCGCGAGCGTATTCTGAGTTCACGGGAGGCGACGACCCTTCCGTGCAGTAGAGTACAGTAGGCCTGTATTGATAAGGTGATGGGGGAGCGGAGCAACGAGTGCGTGCAACAGCCCTGGCAGCCCTTGCAGCGACCTACGAAATGTACATCGTATGAGATTACTAGGAGTGACGACCCTAGACAGGATCTGTGTTGGGATTGATATAAGGGAGGTACCTTAGTTTCCCAATATTGCTGTATGAAAAGGACTAATAACAACTCGGTAATCATATCACCATAGCATTGCATGTGCCTGGAAGATGTGGAGCACTCTAGGGAGTGTGGCATGCCGCGGTCGTAAGATGTTGCCGCATGAGGGTGATCGTCGGTGAGGGCATACATCACGTCATGTCATAATTGCATTAACAACAGTATTAGGATTGTTTGATTTACTGCGTTACTATTATCGCATGATTGATTTGATAACATGTTAATCTTTGCTCTATTATTCCACTGAGTTAGCTACTCACTCCCACGTTACGGGACGGTGTTCCGGACACCCACCAGACCTTTTTGTGATTGCAGATGATGGCGCGGCCTGTGAGGCAGAGCCGGACTTGATGATGATGAGGAGGATCCCTCCTTTATGCGTGTTCTGATCGACGGGATTACAGGGAGGTTGATTAGATACTTTGACATTTGTCATTTTATATTTTTAGCGCACTCATGTATATTCGTTTCATCTACTTTTGGAGTATACGTGTATGTGTATAACCTGGTAACATGTTCACACTCTGGAGACATACAACAGTTTATATATGTTATACATACTATTATAGACTTCCGCTGGTTAATTTAACTGTCTCTGGAGTATGATATGCGGTTCTAGCTTAATCTCACTCATGTCTAATACATTATCACAGACAACATTCAATCATACATATCTATGTTGCATAAATAACATTTTGGAACTCGGGAGTTGGGTTTTTGCTCGACCCCCCGATTTTCGGGATGTTACAGATGGTATCAGAGCATGATTTGGATTAAACCGGGCCTGGGTTATGGTCACGCGACGTACGCTGTCGCTTCCTTTGACTTAGGTGGGTACGAGAAGGGTCTAGAAACACTTTTAGGATCACAGATTCGCCGATAGGCGAAGTCTATAAGGATCGATCGCAAGATCGAGTCTGTAACGCATCTCGGGTCGCGTAAAGCGACCCGAATCACTTTTAAGCTGTAGGAAGTCGGGTGGAGACGTCATATGAGTGGTTTTAAACCGCAAAAGTGAATCTTGGGCCGTGGAATGACCACGACTCCAGTAATCAATCGCCAGGGCTTAAAAACCCCGTCTTGCCAAAAATTCTCAAAATTCCTCCTCTAAACACTCCAATCTTCATTTCTTTCTTATCCATTTCATATTAGGCATCAAACCTAATAAGAAAATAACACAAATTAGTACTTTCACAAAATTTTACAGTGAATAGTAAAATTTCATGAAAAATGACCATAAGGCCATTCTAACTTCACTTTATTTAGTAACTAAGGATCTAAATAGATGTACTGGCTCCTTCTACCCCAAATTCATATGCTGCATCATATGATTTGGTATTCGGGATTGCGAGGTGGACCCGGAGAGGCCCGAACACATATTTGGGCCCATACAGATCAAAGTACAATGAACCAGGGGGTGGGCCATATATTTTTGGACCCCTGGGATCATGGGGGACCAGACCCATGTGGTCCCACCGGCCAACTTGGAAGTTGGCCGGCGATGCCATCGCCGGTCGGGCGATGCATCGCCGACCGGTGGGGCCCACTTGCAGTGATTTTTGGGCGCACGCCCTATTTTGGGTCGTGTACCCCTCCCATGTAGGTCCCGTCCATAGAAAACCCCAAATATGGGTACTTCCTTCACAAACAGCCCCTCCCCTAGCCCCATTTTCGTTTTCAGCTGCCCTATCCCAAAAATTCATGATTCCAAACCACCCTAGATCCATTCCCTGCCAAAAACGACCACCCTCCGTCATTCCTTTGAAGTTGGCAGCCCTCCCTCTTGAAGATTTCATCCGTTGGAGCTCCTAAAACCCCAAAATCGAGCTGAAATCGTGAGGTGCCCCATTCCCCTTTTTCATTTTCATTTCTTTCTGAAAATACATCCTAGGGAAGCTTGAAGCATCCCTCTACAACGCCTAGATTTCATTCTGTCCCTTTGGGCGACCATTTCTTCGCATTTCCTCCATTTTCCATGGCTATTGTTAAGGCTGTTTCAGCCTTTTTCCTCCCTTTCCATCGTTCTCTCTCTCATGTCCCTTTTATTTGAGCCTTTACCCTCTTTTTGGGTCTCAGAATCATGCTAACCTCAAAACCCATTTCTCAACTTTCTCCGTTTGAGAAGTATTGAAAACACATGGCCGATAGAGCTCTAATGGGCAACTGACAGTATTGAACTTGATAGTATTCAAGAAGGTCAGTCGGGACCCTGGTAAAAGTCCTTTGGTAGAATTAGGCATCTATGTCGTTGCCCTTTAGCTCGTTTGATTACTGTTTGAAATTTCTGTGTTGTTTTGTTGTTAGGTAGAAAAATGTGTTTGTGTTGTGGTTTGGGCTTAATATAGCCAAAATTTGTTGAATGGAATGCATGTTGTTTCATTTCGTTATAAGATATTGTTTCTAGATTGGGAGTATTATAACTCCCTGAGATCCGGCCTACAAATTAGTTTTTATCCCACCCCACCCTCCTACCAAGCATGCCACTTCCGATCCCACTATGGGACTAAGAATGCGGTTCTATTTAATACAACTGAATGCTACTGGCCACATAGGCCCTTGGCGTTTTGGTCCTAGAGTTAGTACTTCTAGAGTTGAAGAGTCTGACGACATAAGGAATCCAATTCCATTTAGACAATCTTGACCCTAAGCGATAGAACAACTCTCTGTAGTAGAAATGGTATGGAAAGCCATTTACCGTATAATCTTAAGCTATAGATTATAGCTACTGGGTTACAGACTAGCGTACTAGCTACCTAGAGTAGGGTAAAGTCTGTATATGTTAAGGAATGATAGATTAGATTTGATTGGAATGAGACTCCCTTCCTTGGATAGATCCCCTTATGACTTATAGACTCCTGTTGTTGCCCATAGGAAGGAACCATACACTCTCAGGGAACATTTATAACTCCCTCAGATTGAACTTAGAATGTACTAGCACGCCCCCTAGAATTGCCTTCCCCAAGGGCTTATTGCATTCGAGAATGCGGAATAAAGGAACTACATGTAAGCGATGTATTCGCGGTCTGAATCGACTTCTTAATCCTAGTGGTTACCAATAAATCCAATGCTCTGATCAAGCAGAAGATCGGAATCGACTCGGATTAAGAATTGATACAATAAATCTTCTGTCCTAGCTAGACAGAAAGTCTATGTATCCGGCTCAGACCCATTACACAACCTTTCTTCCGTGTTGGCTCGACCATCTATAACTAAACAGGATCATAGTGTCTTTGGGAAATGGCGAGGACTTAAAGCCAGTAGAGAATTAGGCGTCTTGCCACCAACTCATACCTGCCCCTGAACCTATCCACAATAGAGCTTAGGCTCATCTCTATCGCCATAGATACCAATGCCATAGAACGCATCATTAGCATGGAAAGCCACTGTAATGAGAGGTTGTTCCCTAACTCATGTCAAAGATAGCCCCTAAGTTGCACCTTGTTCCGATATATAGAGCGATGCATAGATTCTTGAATTTAAGAAAAACCAAGTTTTAAGGGGGGTAGAACGAATTTAGTCCAATCCAGATAGGTTAGTCAACGCTACCGTTCGATCAGAGTGGCGTAGCGGAAGCGTGGTTAGGCTTTTCCCCACTGGCCCAAGATCGAAACCTTTGATTTAGGTTATGCGTAAAGGTTAGGTCGCTAAATAAGATTTGAACCTTCCTTAGAATGTCAATACTAAAGTCTCTCTAGGTACTCCTTGCCCTTTGCCAATGTCGGGGACGACATTGTGTTTTAAGGGGGGTAGATTGTAACACCCCGGATTTTGGCCAATCTGGGATTTGACGTCCTTAGGCAATGGGTCAATTAAAACACCTGAAAATTCGCTTAGAACCCAATTCCATAGCCAAAGGAATCACTTAGGATTAATTCCTTTAGAAAATATGACTAGGTTAGCTAGTGCAACGTTAGAATAGCTGGGAAATGGTCCCTGATCGCTTTAAATACGTTCTACAAGGCCCAAAGCGAGTGGAACCAAGGGTGCTATAATGCTCTAAAGCCTCGGATCAAACTCTAAGCCGGTTTGTCCTCGGGACCTCCTTGAAACTTTGTATTGGATCTAGACCGCGCGTCGAAAGTCCGATACCTCCTATCTTAGACCGTTAGAACCGTCTAGCTGGACTTGACACTCATTCCGAAAATCAAGTCAAACCGATAATCACAGGCTATTTCATTGAGCCCGGACTGAAGAGAGTGTGAATAGGGACATAGTTGGAATTTCAAATTCAAATCTGGCACACAAATTTGACGCATCAGTATTAAGTATTCTGACCGTCAGAATACAGCCAAATTACACCCTTGGATCAGGAAAAATATCTATTATATATCACGAGACTTATAGGCCTGATCTTGGTGCGGTGACCGTTAAACTGAAACTGGGCCGCCACGTGCGATCTGGGAACCCAACCGGTCTGAAAACTGGAAAGTCCGACCGCATTTGGCCTGGGGACCTCCAGAAATGCCCTTTTGGACCGAAACGGCCCCGATTTGGTTAGGCACCAAGTAAACATTGTTCCCAAGCCTATTTTGGGAATGTTTTAGGCTATAAAAGGGGTTGAAACCCCCACTCCTCTCTCCCATCCGAATTTGAGAGAAGCTCTAGCTTGGGAGAGAGAAAAAGAGTGAGAGATTGTGAGAGAGTGGGAGAGTTCTTCCCGCCACTTGTGCTACGTGTTGCACATGCTTAAGCAACACTCCTCTACCGCTTTCCCGGCGATTCCACCGCAATCCTAGGTAAGTAAAAACCCTAAATAGTTGGTGATTTGAGTTTTCCTTGTTTCCATAGCGATGTAGCTTATGGATCTTATGTATTAGGTTCCTTATTCGCCGTAGACGAAGCGTATACGCTCCGTTTCAATTTCCGAGTCTACAAGACATAAGGTGCGGATATTAGACGCTTTGATTGACTGTTTCCAAAGCTTTCAATGTCGTTTAATAGTAGATTCTTGACGGCATCGCCGTTTGACATGTACAAAATGCTCTCCGTTTCCCGTTTCGTAAGCTAACGAAGAATATGAGATTTAGGGCATTTTAGTCATTTGTAGGAAGTACCGTTTACATTCATATTTTGCTGATGTGATTGACATGGTTTGTTGTCGCATTAGGAAGTTAGGAATGCGTGCATAATTAGTTTGGCGAAGAGATTCGCCTAGTTGCGCACTTTGGGTCGACATACTATATGTAGACTTAAGTGTGTAGTGTATGTGTTTGTATAAATGCTTGTATTAGTATGTATTGAATTAAATGATGTTATTTGATAGTTTGTGATTGATTTTTCAATTATTATGCTGCCCTAAATGATTTCCTACATGTTGACAAAATGCATGATTTCATCACATGCATGGAATGTATGTGCTTGAGGATTTGCTTAAGTTGAATATGCATGGGAAATATGCCTTGAAGATTTGCTTAAGTTGAATGTTATAACATGTGCTAACATGCTCACATGATGTATTTCAATTCCAACACCTTTGTATAGTGTTAATGTAATTCCATAGATGTGTGGGACTTGACTTAGTCCAGGCAGTCGGTAACCGAGCGAATTCGTGGCTGACTGGTCATAGCCACGAACGACGCGTCGATGAATGTGATTCGTGTTGAGAGTTGGCGGCAGTGGTTAGGCCACGCGAAGTGTTTCACGCACTTCATGTCGTTCAATTCGAGATGCGATCTCACTAGTCGAGCCCGTCAAGTAACCCGACTGGCCGATGTTTGTTCACCTTGTATGTATCATAACTGCTTGAACCTAGGGTACTGAACTTACCATTGTAAACCCTGTTAACCATGGTACCTTGATCCATAAAGACTCATGAGCCGGGCATGGTGGTATGGGACACCGTGGTCGAGCTGTCGGCCTACGCTGGGGCCACAAACCTCCCCGTAGTGACCAGTGAGCACCTATGACTCGTGAGCAGATTATGGTGGTATGGGACACTATATTCTTGCTGTCGGCCTACACTGATAAGGTGATGGGGGAGCGGTGCAACGAGTGCGAGCAACAGCCCTGGCAGCCCTTTGTAGTGACCGCGAGCGTATTCTGAGTTCACGGGAGGCGACGACCCTTCCGTGCAGTAGAGTACAGTAGGCCTGTATTGATAAGGTGATGGGGGAGCGGAGCAACGAGTGCGTGCAACAGCCCTGGCAGCCCTTGCAGCGACCTACGAAATGTACATCGTATGAGATTACTAGGAGTGACGACCCTAGACAGGATCTGTGTTGGGATTGATATAAGGGAGGTACCTTAGTTTCCCAATATTGCTGTATGAAAAGGACTAATAACAACTCGGTAATCATATCACCATAGCATTGCATGTGCCTGGAAGATGTGGAGCACTCTAGGGAGTGTGGCATGCCGCGGTCGTAAGATGTTGCCGCATGAGGGTGATCGTCGGTGAGGGCATACATCACGTCATGTCATAATTGCATTAACAACAGTATTAGGATTGTTTGATTTACTGCGTTACTATTATCGCATGATTGATTTGATAACATGTTAATCTTTGCTCTATTATTCCACTGAGTTAGCTACTCACTCCCACGTTACGGGACGGTGTTCCGGACACCCACCAGACCTTTTTGTGATTGCAGATGATGGCGCGGCCTGTGAGGCAGAGCCGGACTTGATGATGATGAGGAGGATCCCTCCTTTATGCGTGTTCTGATCGACGGGATTACAGGGAGGTTGATTAGATACTTTGACATTTGTCATTTTATATTTTTAGCGCACTCATGTATATTCGTTTCATCTACTTTTGGAGTATACGTGTATGTGTATAACCTGGTAACATGTTCACACTCTGGAGACATACAACAGTTTATATATGTTATACATACTATTATAGACTTCCGCTGGTTAATTTAACTGTCTCTGGAGTATGATATGCGGTTCTAGCTTAATCTCACTCATGTCTAATACATTATCACAGACAACATTCAATCATACATATCTATGTTGCATAAATAACATTTTGGAACTCGGGAGTTGGGTTTTTGCTCGACCCCCCGATTTTCGGGATGTTACAAGCATTTAGGAGGCTATGGGTGTGAAGTTGAAGTTCAGTACTGCCTTCCACCCACAGACAGACGGACAGACAGAGTGGGTGAACCAGATCTTAGAGGACATGTTGCGAGTTTGCGCATTGGACTTCAAGGATAGTTGGGATGACTGTCTTGCATATGCGGAGTTCGCGTACAACAACAGTTTTCAGGCAAGTATCGGTATGACACCTTACGAGGCGTTGTATGGGCGACCTTGTCACGCACCGCATTGCTGGGCAGAGGTAGGTGAGCGTAGCTTGATTGGCCCAGAGTTAGTGCAGGCGACGTCGGAGAAGATTGATATTATTAGACGTCGGCTTCTCACAGCGAAGAGTAGACAGAAGAGTTATGTCGATACGAGACGACGGCCGCTAGAGTTCACAGTTGGGAATCATGTATTTTTACGAGTTTTCCCTATGAAGAGAGTCCTTCGGTTTGGGAAGAAGCGGAAGCTGGCACCACGATTCATTGGTCCATTCCATATCCTTGATCGTGTGGGAGCAGTGGCATACCGTTTGGCTTTACCCACGCCTCTCGCGAGCGTTCACAACGTATTTCATGTTTCTATGCTGAAGAAGTACGTTTCTGATCCTTCCCATATCATCAAATAGGAGCAGGTGCAGTTAGGAGAGGATGTTATATGTATCCTACGACCGACACGTATCCTAGACAGGAAGGAGCAGGTACTGCGTAGCAAGGTGATTCCCCTTGTGAAGGTATTGTGGACGCATCACTCTAAGGAAGAGGCTACCTAGGAGACAGAAGCCGAGATCAGAAAGAACTACCCACAGCTTCTCGAGGAGTATGAAAAGGTACAAATTTTGAGGATAAAATTTTTTGTTAAGGGGGGTAAATTGTAACGCCCTGAAAAAATCCGTACTTGGAGTCGAGTACCAACTCAATCGAAAATCGCGTAGGATTAATTCCTTTAGAAAATAAGTGTAAGTTAGCTAGCGCAACGCTAGAGTAGCTGGAAAATAGTCCCTGATCACTTTAAATACGTTCTACAAGACCCAAAGCGAGTAGAACCAATGACGCTATAATACTCTAAAACCTCGGATCAAACTCTAAACCGGTTTGTTCTCTGGACCTCTTTGAAACTTTCTATTGGATCTAGACCGCGCGTCGAAAGTCCGATACCTACAATCTTAGACCGTTATAATTGCCAAACTGGACTTGACAATCATTTTGAAAATCAAGTCCAACCAACATTCACAGGCTATTTCATTGAGCCTGGAGTGAAGAGAGTGAGAATAGGGTTAGATTTGGAATTTGAAATTCAAATCTGGCACACGACTTGACGCGTCAGTATTAAGCGTTCTGACCGTCAGAATTCATCCAAATTACACCCTTGGATCAGGAAAAATTTCTATTTCATATCATGAGACTTGTAGACCTGATCTACGTGCGGTGACCGCTGAACTGAAACTGGACCGCCACGTGTGATCTACGAACACTACTGGTCTGAAAATAGGATGTGAGCGACATCCGACATGCATGAACTTAAGTCCGATCGCGTTCGGAAGGGGGACCACCAGAAATGCCTTTTTGAACCGAAACAGCCCCGATTTGGTTAGGTATCAAGTAAACATTGTTCCCAAGCCTGTTTTGGGCATGTTTAGGGTTATAAAAGGGACTTAAACCCTCACTTCTCTCACCCATCCGAATTTGCTAGAAACCCTAGCAAGAGTGAGAGAGAAAGTGAGAGTTTATGAGGGAAGGTGGGAGAGTTTTTCCTGCTGCTTGTGCTACCTGTTGCACGTGCTTAAGCAACGCGAGTCAATCACTTTTTCGGCGATTACACCGCATTTCTAGGAAAGAAAACACCCTAAATACTTGCTGATTTGAGGTTCCCTCATTTCCTTAGCATGTTAGCTTATGGATCTTGTGTATTAGGTTCCCAGTTCGCCGTAGACGAAGCGTATACGCTCCGTTCGAATTGATACACTTATAGGAGAAAAGGTGCGGATTTTAGACGCTTTGATTGAATATTTTCAACGCTTTCAATGTCGTTTAATAGTAGATTATCGACGGCAACACCATTTGACATGTACAACATGCTGTCCGTTTCCTGTTTCGTAAGCAGACGAAGAATATGAGATTTAGGGCATTTTAGTCATTTGTAGGAAATACTGTTTTCGTCCATAATTTGCTGATGTGATTGACATGGATTCTTGTCGCAATAGGAAATTAGGAATACGTGCATAATTAGTTTGGCGAAGAGATTCGCCTAAATGCGCACTTTGAGTCGACATAGTATATGTAGACTTAAGTGTGTAGTTTAAGTGTTTGTATAAATGTTTGTATTAGTATGTATTGAATTAAATGGTGTTATGAATTAGTTTGAGATTGAATTCTCAAATGATATGCTAATGTAAATGATTTCCTACATGTTGGCTATATGCATAATTTCATTATATGTATGAAAGGCATGTGTTAGATGATTCACTTAAGTTGTATGTTATAACATGTGTTAACATGCTCACATTGTTGTATTTCATTTCCAATACTCTTACATGATTGCTGATGTGAATTCATAAATGTTTGGGACTATACCGAGTCCAGGCAGTCGGCAACCGAGCAAGTTCGTGGTTGGCTTATTTTTGCCACGAACGACGCGTCGATGAACACGAGCCGTGTTTTGGAGTTGGCAGCAGTGGTTAGGCCACACGAGGTGTTTTACGCACTTCATGTACTTTGACTTGAGATGCTCTCGTGCTAGTCGAGCCCGTCAAGTAACCCGACTGCCCATTATTTGTTCATCCTGTATGAGTCATAACTGCTTGAACCTAGGGTACTGAACTTACCATTGTAAACCCTGTCAACCATGGTACCTTGATCCACAAAGACTCATGAGCCGGACATGGTGGTATGGGACACCGTGGTCGAGCTGTCGGCCTACACTGGGGCCACAAACCTCCTCGTAGTGACCAGTGAGCACCTATGACTCGTGAGAAAATTATGGTGGTATGGGACACTATATTCTTGCTGTCGGCCTACACTGATCAGGCGACGAGTCCTTTGTAGTGACCGCGAGCGTATTATGAGTCTACGGGAGGCGACGACCCTTCCGCAGCAGTGAGAGTACAGTAGGCCTGTATTGATAAGGTGATAGGGGAGCGGTGCAACGAGTGCGAGCAACAGCCCTGACAGCCCTTACAGCGACCTACAAAAATATACATCATATGAGATTACTAGGAGTGACGACCCTAGACAGGATCTGTGTTGGGATTGATATAAGGGAAGTACCTTAGTTTTCCAATCCTGCTGTTTGAATGGACTAATAATAACTCGGTAATCATAGTACCATCACATTGCATGTGCCTAGAAGATGTGGAGCACTATGGGATGAATGCATGCCGCGGGCGTAAGATGGTGCCGTATAAGGGAGATCGTCGGTGTGGGCATCCATCACGTCATGTCATGTTGCATTAACAATAGTATTATGAATGTTTGATTTACTGCTTTACTATTATCGCATGATTGATTTGAGAACATGCTAATCCTTGCTCTATTATTCCACTGAGTTAGCTACTCACTCTCATGTTACGGGATGGTGTTTGCAACACCCACCAGACCCTGTCTTAGATGCGGGTGAGGCAGCGATTCAGGAGGCAGAGCCGGACTATGATGAGGACCAGGACGAGTTCTCATATATGCAGTACCACGACGGCTTTGCTTAGGTGGCCTGGATTGACGGGACTTCTCAGTGGGACTATTTTGACATTTGATTTCTGCTTATTTACATGTATATGAGACTCAGAGATGTATTCATACTTTGGAGACAGCCGAGATCTACTTTATTTTTCATACAGTAATATATATATTCTTTAGTCTTCCGCTTGCTTTTATCACTGGATCTGGAGTATGAATTGCAGTTTTGGTATAGAATGCTTTAACTCAGACAACATTGAATCATAATCATTTTTGTTGCATAAGTGACGGTCTGGAACTCGGGAGTTGAGTTTATACACGACCCCCGATTTTCTGGGTGTTACAGTATCTCTCTTTTCCTCTCTTTTTTTCTCTCTCTCTCCTCTCCCTAGAATGAAGTGGGCCATGTTAAATCCACTCCATTCATCAATGGTGTGGTCCACCACATTTTAGGTGATATGATATTTGTATATATACATATTTATTAATATATGTATATATATACATATATATTATATTATATTAATATTATATATATATATATATATATATATGTATATGGGTATGGTGGGTCACGTACATGTGGGACCCACCATGATGATGTGTTCATCCATGCCGTCCACGGTCCAGGGACGCTGGACTAGAGGCATGAGAGTGAAGAGGTTAACGTGGAGTGTGTGTACTATCATGGATGCCCTCACCGACGATCTCCCTCATACGGCACCATCTTATGCCCGCAGCATGCATTCATCCCACAGTGCTCCACATCTTCCAGGCACATATAATGTGATGGTGATATGATTACCGAGTTATTATTAGTCCTTTTCATACAGCAATATTGGAAAACAAGGTACTTCCCTAATATCAATCCCAACACAGATCCTGTCTAGGGTCGTCACTCCTAGTAATCTCATACGATGTATATTTTGTAGGTCGCTGCAAGGGCTGTCTGGGCTTTTGCTCAGACTCGTTGCACCGCTCCCCCATCACCTTATCAATACAGGCCTACTGTACTCTCACTGCTACGGAAGGGTCGTCGCCTCCCGTAGACTCATAATACGCTCGTGGTCACTACAAAGGACTCGTCGCCTGATCAGTGTAGGCCGACAGCAAGAATATAGTATCCCATACCACCATAATCTGCTCACGAGTCATAGGTGCTCACTGGTCACTACGAAGAGGTTTGTGGCCCCAGCGTAGGTCGACAGCTCGACCACGGTGTCCCATACCACCATGCCCGGCTCATGAGTCTTTGTGGATCAAGGTACCATGGTTGACAGGGTTTACAATGGTAAGTTCAGTACCCTAGGTTCAAACAGTTATGACTCATACAGGGTGAACAAACAACGGCCAGTCGGGTTACTTGACGGCCTCGACTAGCACGAGCGCATCTCAAGTCGAACGACATGAAGTGCGTAAAACACCTCGTGTGGCCTAACCACTGCCGCCAACTCCAAAACACGGCTCGCGTTCATCGACGCGTCGTTCGTGGCAAAAATAAGCCAACCACGAACTTACTCGGTTGCCAACTGCCTGGACTAGGTATAGTCCCAAACATTTATGAATTCACATCAGCAATCATGTAAGAGTATTGGAAATGAAATACAACAATGTGAGCATGTTAACACATGTTATAACATACAACTTAAGTGAATCATCTAACACATGCCTTTCATACATATAATGAAATTATGCATATAGCCAACATGTAGGAAATCATTTACATCAGCATATCATTTGACAATTCAATCTCAAACTAATTCATAACACCATTTAATTCAATACATACTGATACAAACATTTATACAAACACTTAAACTACACACTTAAGTCTACATATAGTATGTCGACTCAAAGTGCGCATTTAGGCGAATCTCTTCGCCAAACTAATTATGCACGTAATCTTAATATCCTAATGCGACAAGAAGCCATGTCAATCACATCAGCAAATTATGGATAAAAACAGTATTTCCTATAAATGACTAAAATGCCCTAAATCTCATATTCTTCGTCTGCTTACGAAACAGGAAATGGACAGCATGTTGTACATGCCAAACGGCATTGCTGTCGATAATCTACTATTAAACGACATTGAAAGCGTTAGAAACAGTCAATCAAAGTGTCTAAAATCCGTACCTTTTCTCCTAGAAGTGTATCAATTCGAACGGAGCGTATACGCTTCGTCTACGGCGAAATGGGAACCTAATACATAAGATCCATAAGCTAACATGCTAAGGAGACGAGGGAACCTCAAATCAGCAAGTATTTAGGGTATTTTCTTACCTAGAAACATGGTGTAATCGCCGAAAAAGTGATTGAGTCGCGTTGCTTAAGCACGTGCAACAGGTAGCACAAGCAGCAGGAAAAACTCTCCTACCTTCTCTCACAAACTCTCACTTTCTCTCTCACTCTTGCTAGGGTTTCTAGCAAATTCGGATGGGTGAGAGGAGTGAGGGTTTAAGCCCCTTTTATAACCCTAAACATGCCTAAAACAGGCTTGGGAACAATGTTTACTTGATACCTAACCAAATCGGGGCTGTTTCGGTCCAAAAAGGCATTTCTGGTGGTCCCCTTGCCGAACGCGATCGGACTTAAGTTCATGCATGTCGGATGTCGCTCACATCCCATTTTCAGACCAGTAGTGTTCGGTCACCGGGTCTACAAGTCTCATGATATGAAATAGAAATTTTTCCTGATCCAAGGGTGTAATTTGGCTGAATTCTGACGGTCAGAACGCTTAATACTGACACGTCAAGTCGTGTGCCAGATTTGAATTTCAAATTTCAAATCTAACCCTATTCTCACTCTCTTCACTCCAGGCTCAATGAAATAGCCTGTGAATGTCGGTTGGACTTGATTTTCAAAATAATTCTCAAGTACAGTTTGGCGGTTATAATGGTCTAAGATTGTTGGTATCGGACTTTCGACGCGTGGTCTAGATCCAATACAAAGTTTCAAAGAGGTCCAAAGAACAAACCGGTTTAGAGTTTGATCCGAGGTTTTGGAGTATTATAGCGTCTTTGGTTCTACTCGCTTTGGATCTTGTAAAACGTATTTAAAGTGATCAGGGACTATTTCCCAGCTACTCTAGCGTTGCGCTAGCTAACTTATACTTATTTTCTAAAGGAATTAATCCTACGCGATTTCCGGTCGAGTTGGTACTTGAGTCCAAGTATGGATTTTTCCAGGGCGTTACAATCTACCCTCCTTAACAAAAAATTTTATCCTCGAAATTTGTACATTTTCGTACTCCTCGAGAAGCTGTGGGTAGTTCTTTCTGATCTCGGCTTCTGTCTCCCAGGTAGCCTCTTCCTCAGAGTGATGCGTCCACAATACCTTCACAAGGAGAATCACCTTGGTACGCAGTCATCCCAACTATCCTTGAAGTCCAATGCGCAAGCTCGCAACATGTCCTCTAAGATCTGGTTCACCCGCTCTGTCTGTCCGTCTGTCTGTGGGTGGAAGGCAGTACTGAACTTCAACTTCACACCCATAGCCTCCTGAATGCGAGTCCAGAAAATAGAAGTGAACCGTGTGTCTCTATCCGACACGATCTCCAACGGAACTCCATGCAGACGCACGATCTCTCTGATGTACAGTCTAGCCAGCTCGTCTGCAGAGTTCGTAACTCTGATCGGTAGGAAGTGTGCCGACTTCGTCAGACGGTCGACGATCACCCATATGGAATCATGTCCCTTCCTCGTCTTCGGCAGCCCTGAAACGAAATCCATGGAAATAAAATCCCACTTCCACTCTACGATCGGCATAGGCTGCAAGAGTCCAGGTGGTCGGTGATGCTCTACCTTCACCTGCTGGCACGTAAGACAACGAGACACAAACTCTTCTATGTGGGTCTTCATACCTTCCCACTAATAGGTCCTCTTCACGTCACGATACATCTTCGTACTACCTGCATGCATCGCGAGTCTGGTACAATGCGCAGCATCGAGAATCTCTCGTCTCAAGTCAGGGATATTTGGGATGCATAGGCGGCCACGATAACGTAAGCCCTCATCCATGCCAACTCGACACTCGGCGTCTGCATCATCACTGGCCTGCTCTCGAAGCTCAGTCAGATGCGCATCATCCCTCTGCGCCTCGATGACCCGGTCATCGATCTGAGATCGCACCTGCACATGTGTGATGAACTCATACGGCTCCTCTACAGTGAGTTTCTGCTCAAAGTCTCGCAAAAACTCAACCATATCCCACTCAGCAACCATCAGCGGAATCGCAAACTCTATCGCCTTCTTGCGGCTCAACGCGTCAGCAACAAGGTTTGCCTTCCCAGGATGGTAAGAGACTTCGAACTTGAAGTCCTTCAACGTCTCCATCCATCGCCGCTGCCTCATATTCAAGTCTCGCTGCGTGAATATGTACTTGAGGCTCTTGTGGTTGCAAAAGAGCTCGAACTTCTCTCCATATAGGTAATGTCTCCAAAGTCTCAGTGCGAATATGATGGCTACCAACTCCAGGTCGTGTGTAGGGTAATTCTCCTCGTGCTTCCTTAATTGTCTCGAGGCATACGAAATTACCCTGTCCTTCTGCATAAGGACACAACCCAGACTAACACTAGACGCGTCGGTGTATATAGTGTACCTAACCCCTTGCTCTTGCAATACTAGCATAGGGGTGGACGTAAGTCTGTCCTTCAGCTCCTGAAAAGCTGACTCCGCCTTGTCATTCCAGGAAAACTTCACGTCCTTCCTTGTCAACTGAGATAAAGGTCTCGCGATCTTTGAGAAATCCCGAATGAAGCGTCGATAATAGCCAGCGAGACCCAAGAAACTCTTCACCTCAGTGACAGAACCAGGCTGCTCCCAGTCCTGAACTGCAGCTACCTTAGACAGGTCAACTTTCATGCCATCCTTGGACACCACGTGTCCCAGGAACTTCACTTCCTGCTTCCAGAAGTCGCACTTCTTGTACTGTGCGAACTACTGATGCTGTCTTAGAGTATCCAGGACCAAGCGCAAGTGCTCCTCATGCTCCTCTCGACTCCTGGAGTATACCAAAATGTCATCAATGAACACAACGACGAATCGATAGAGGAAAGGCCGAAATACCCGGTTCATCAGATCCATGAATACGGCTGGTGCGTTCGTGAGACCGAACGACATCACAAGGAACTCGTAGTGGGTAAAGCTGGTCCTGAATGCTGTCTTCTGCACGTTCTCATCCCTGACGCGCAACTGATGATATCCTGATTGAAGATCAATCTTCGAGAAGTACCGCGCTCCTCTCAACTGATCAAACAAGTCATCGATCCAGGGTAAAGGGTACTTGTTCTTCACCGTGATCTGGTTCAGCCTACGATAATCAATACACAATCGCATCGAACCATTCTTCTTCCTTACAAACAGGACTGGTGCTCCCCAAGGAGACACACTAGGTCGAATAAGGCCAAGCTCCAACAGACCATCAATCTGCGTCCTCCACTCCTCCATCTCACACGATATCATTCAATAAGTCGGCAGTGGGATGGACATGGAACCAGGCACCAGATCGATAGTGAAATCAATCTCTCGTCGAGGCGGCAAACCAGGGATCTTCTTGAACAGATCCCCAAACTCACAAACGACTGGCGTATGCTCAAGCATCTGGGCACCGACGTCCCATAGTAAAGTAGCGTAGCTAAGTATGCGGAAGGGAAGATTTACCCACACTGGGAATGTGAAGGATACGCCCTCTGGCTCGTAGGCAGTCACTATACGAGTCTCGCAGTCAATCTCGGCCCTTGCTGCAGTCAACCAGTCCATGCCAAGAATGACGTCGAGATAAACAAGAGAGGGGTCGACGACAAGATCAAGAGCCATTGTCTTGCCCCCCAGATCCACCAAACAGCCCTCACACATCAGGGTGGCATCTGTAAAGGACCCGTGAGCTGTATAAACTCGCACTCCATCCATACGAATGGTCGGCAGTCCAAGATGCCTGATTATGGAATGCGATATCAAAGAAATCATGGATCCTGTGTCCACCATCATAAGAATAGGAATACCTCCGATGTGGGCAGTGACCTCAAAGGCCGAATACTGAGAAGTCTCTGTCGCAGCTACCTCAGTTGTCAAGGCATGCACCCGTGCCTGCTGTGGCCGGTTCGGCCGCTGTGCCATGGGCCGTAGAGGTGGCCTGAACTGAGATAACGGAGGTCTGAAGGAAGGGTGCGCAGGAGCCAACCGTAAAGGCAGTGCTGATATAGCATGTGGGCGGTACGGTCGATCTTTTGCAGCGAGGAGAACCCACTGTCCCGCATCCAAGCAAAACAACTCTGTGCCAAATGGCCCAATCTCCCACAATATGTACATGATAAATCGGGGCGCCGCATCGGGGGTACTGGCACTGTAGCACTAGAAGGAGGGTCGACGTGAGGCCTCTTGCCCGCAAAGGGCCTGTCCTGTAACTCTGGTCGTGGCCTAGGAGCAATAGGGTCACGAGATCGCGCAAGTCGATCTACATCCTGCTCTGCCCGCATGGACATGTGAATCAGCTCTGCATAGGAGGGAATACTCACGCAGCACATCTTCGACCGAATATCCGGTCGCAATCCCTCTGAAAGCACCGTATGCGCATTTGCTCATTTGCCAGTATAGTTGGGACGTATCTGCCTAACTTAGTGAACCTATGCTCATACTCAGTGACCGTCATGCCTCCCTGTCTGAGGCGCAGAAACTCATTCTCCCGGTCATGCCTATACGTCTGGGGATAGTATTTCTCATGGAAGCAGAACTCAAACGCTGCCCAGGTCCATATGTAATCTGTGGCAATGATCCGCAACACATTATCCCACCATAAGCTGGCCTCTCGCTCTAACAAGAACGTAGCCAACTCAACCTGCTCAGCCTCTGAACAATGCAGCATCCGTAGTATCTTCGACACACAGTCGAGCCAATATTCGGCCTCCTCGGGTCTATGAGAACCCGTAAAAGTGGGAGGCCGTAAGCGCTGGAATCGCTCTAGCAAGCCCCGTGTGTCTGCGGCATTCCCCGCAGGATAAGCAGGTGGTACAGGATGAACCATGCCCTCATCCTGAGCATATGTATCGGCATCCTCAGCTGGATGCACAGGTGGTGCAGGTGGAGGCACACTCCCACCCCGGGCTAGAGCCCCCACAATCGTAGTCAGGAGCTGCTGCTGCTGCTGCATCATAACCATCATCTGCTCAAATCTATCTGGAGTTTGAGCAGGCTGTGGCATGTACTGCGTCGAAGAAGACGCACGGTACTGCTCTCTGACAGGCGGTGTGAAAGGCGGTGGTCCAACTGCAGGACCAGTAGTAGGCTGAGACGCACGTACTGTCTCAAGAATCGGGCCCACAGCAGGGTCCGCATGAGCATCAGTCTGCAAAGGAGCCTGATCCATAGGCTCACCCAATGTAAGCCGAGCTGTGCTCCGTGAAGCCTTCGGCGGCATTCCCTATATTCAAAATAGGGCACAACCTTGTCAGTCTCAATAGCACAACCACACCGCAATCATTCACATAAAGAGTCAAAGGCATTCCATGCATTTCATTTAATCAAAATTGTCACAATACAAGGGATATCTCCTTATAAGCATCATGACAAGAAGTACATGGGAACTAAGACAGTTAAAGTTACAACAACAACATAAGTAAACTACTAGCCTTAACAGGCTTACACAACATAAAGCAGGAAATGACGAACTGCTACCAACAACATCTAAGATCTCATCGCTAGTCTGAGTCGGGTGATGGAGGAGGAGCACCCTTATACTGCAAGCAGCATAGGATCGCCTTCAAGGTGCGAGTCGCCTTGTCGAATTTCTTCTTCATAACGGCCTTGGTATCGTCGACCTCAGCCCGAAGTTCCTGAACTTTCCTTCGCAAGGTGACCTGGCTCTCCTCAATTCGGGCAATGTGATCATCACTAGTAGCCTAAGCAGAAGGAGGAGGGCTCTCATCTGTATCCTGAGCCTCCTCTTCTACCTCTTCCTGGACTTCTTCCTCTACTTCTGCTCTAGGTTCTCCCTCACTTGGATCCTCTTCATCATTAAAATCGTCCTCGCTATCCTCCTCAAGCTGAGTCTCACGGTACTGAGACCCGATCTTCATCTTGACCATGGTAGACTCATCAATGCAGTGAATCGGAACTGGCAACTCCGACCCAAGTCTGTAAGCAAACTCAAGCACGATCTTACATATAAGTTGGCCAAAAGGAAGCGACTCAGATGTTCTTCTTAATTTCGCTATGAGGATTATCGTCACAACAAGAAAGTGGCCACACACACATTTTCTCCCTGGGCCACCAGATACAAGAAATCAACCATAAGGCGCGTACACTCAATGTGATTTGTCGACCTGGGATACACATTGAACGTGCAAATGTGGTGCAGCAGGCACAAATCATCAAACATATAAGATGCCTTGAGGCTATTGTTAGGCTGCCATAGAACCAGTCTATCACATAGAAACCTGGTACGGCGATCTCACTCACGCCTACTCCTCAAATTCTTTGCACTGGGATGAACATCACCAAGAGGCACGTTCAGAAGTCGCGCTATCAACCGAACATCGATCGTAGCCATCCGGTCTCTACCAAAAGGAATCTTGAACTGCAATGGCTCCAGTGTAGGATTCTGGATGCGAGCGTAGAAGTCACGAACGGTGCTCACATTAGTACGAGAACGAGCTTCAAATAGCGGACCCCAATGTGCAGCTTCCATGCGCTCGAATAACAGGAATTCGTCGAAGAGTCGCCCTGTAACACCCCGAATTTTGGCCAATCTGGGATTTGACGTCCTTAGGCAATGGGTCAACTAAAACACCTGGAAAATCGCTCAGAACCCAATTTCATAGCCAAAGAAACCACTTAGGATTAATTCCTATGGAAATTCAGCGTAAGTTAGCTAGCGCAACGCTGGAGTAGCTGGGAAACAGTCCCTGATCACTTTAAATACGTCCTACAAGACCCAAATCGAGTAGAACGTATGACTCCATAATACTCTATAACCTCGGATCAAACTCTAAGCGGGTTTGTTCTCTAGACCACTTTGAATTCTTGTGTTGGATTTAGACCGCGCGTCGAAAGTCCGTTACTTCCTATCTTAGACCGTTAGAACCGCCCAGCTGGACTTGACAATCATTTCGAAAATCAAGTCAAACCGATAATCACAGACTATTTCATTGAGCCCGGACTGAAGAGACCGCGAATAGGGACAGAATTGGAATTTCAAATTCAAATCTGGCACACGACTTGACACGTCAGTATTAAGCGTTCTGACCGTCAGAATTCATCCAGATTACACCCTCGGATCAGGAAAAATTTCTATTTATTATTATGAGACTTCCAGTCCTGATCTACGTGCGGTGACCGCTGAACTAAAACTGGTCCGCCACGTGCGATCTGCGAACCCTGCCGGACTGAAAACTTAATGTGTGCTAGATCTGGTACACATGAGCTTAAGTCCGATCGCATTCGACCAGGGGACCACCAGAAAGCATCTTTTGGACTGAAACAGCCCCGATTTGGTTACCCCTCAAGTGAAACTTGTTCCCGAGCCTATTTCGGGCAAGTTTGGGCTTATAAAAGGGCTTGAAACCCTCACTCCTCTCTCCCATCCGAATTTGTAAAAACCCTAGATTGGGAGAGAGAAAAGGTGAGAGTTTGTGAGAGAAGGTGGGAGAGCTTTTCCTGCTGCTGCTGCACGTGCTTAAGCGGCGTATTCCAATCACTTTGCCAGTGATTTCTCCGCATTTGCAGGTAAGAAAATGCCCTAGAAAGTTGCTGATTTGATGCTACTTTAGTTCCATAGTTTGTTAGTTGATAAATCTCGTAAATCAGGTTCCTTAGTCGCCGTAGACGAAGCGTATACGCTCCATTCGAATCACTTCACCTATAAGGGAAAAGGTGCGGATTTTAGACGCTTTGATTGACTGTTTCCAAAGCTTTCAATGTCGTTTAATAGTAGATTCTTGACGGCAACACCGTTTGACTTGTACAACATGCTGTCTGTTTCCTGTTTCGTAAACTAACGAAGAATATGAGATTTAGGGCATTTTAGTCATTTGTAGGAAGTATAGATTTCATTCATATTTTGCTGATGTGATTGACATGATATGTTGTCGCATTAGGATGTTAGGAACACGTGCATAATTAGTTTGGCAAAGAGATTCGCCTAAATGCGCACTTCGGGTCGACATACTATATGTAGACTTAAGTGTGTAGTGTATGTGTTTGTATAAATGCTTGTATTAGTATGTATTGAATTAAATGGTGTTATGAATTAGTTTGAGATTGAATTCTCAATTAATATGTTGATGGAGAGGATTTCCTATATGTTGGCGACATGCTTAATTTCATTATATGTGTGAAAGACATGTGTACGATGATTTGCTTAAGTTGTATGTAATAACATGTGTTAACATGCTCTCATGGTTGTATTTCATTTCCATTATCCTTACACAACTGCTGATGTGATTCTATGATTGTTTGGGACTATGCCTAGTCCAGGCAGTCGGTAACCAAGAAATATCGTGGTTAGCTTATCTTTGCCACGAACGACGTGTCGATGAACACGAGTCGTGTTTAGAGTTGGCGGCAGTGGTTAGGCCACACGAAGTGTTTTACGCACTTCATGTCGTTCGACTTGCGATGCGCTCATGCTAGTCGAGCCCGTCAAGTAACCCGACTGGCCGTTGTATGTTCACCCTGCATGAGTCATATCTGCTTGAACCTAGGGTACTGAACTTACCATTGTAAACCCTATTAACCATGGTACCTTGATCCACGAAGACTCATGAGCCGGGCATGGTGGTATGGGACACCGTGGTCGAGCTGTCGGCCTACGCTGGGGCCACAAACCTCCCCGTAGTGACCAGTGAGCACCTAGACTCGTGAGCAGATTATGGTGGTATGGGACACTATATTCTAGCTGTCGGCCTACACTGATCAGGCGACGAGTCCTTTGTAGTGATCGCGAGCGTATTCTGAGTCCACGGGAGGCGACGACCCTTCCGTTGCAGTAGAGTACGGTAGGCCTGTATTGATAAGGTGATGGGGGAGCGGTGCAACGAGTGCGAGCAACAACCCTGGCAGCCCTTGCAGCGACCTACAAAATATACATCGTATGAGATTACTAGGAGTGACGACCCTAGACAGGATCTGTGTTGGGATTGATACAAGGGAAGTACCTTAGTTTCCCAATCCTGCTGTTTGAATGGACTAATAACAACTCGGAAATCATATCACCATTACATTGCATGTGCCTGGAAGATGTGGAGCACTCTAGGGAGTGTGGCATGCCGCGGTCGTAAGATGTTGCCGTATGAGGGAGATCGTCGGTGAGGGCATACATCACGTCATGTCATATTGCATTAACAACAGTATTAGGATTGCTTGATTTACTGCTTTACTATTATCGCATGATTGATTTGAGAACATGTTAATCCTTGCTCTATTATTCTACTGAGTTAGCTACTCACTCCCACGTTACGGGACGGTGTTCCTGGACACCCACCAGACCCTTTTGTGATTGCAGATGATGGCGCGGCCTGCGAGGCGGAGCCGGACTTGATGATGATGAGGAGGATCTCTCCTTTATGCGAGTTCTGATTGACGGGATTACAGGGAGGTTGATTATATGCTTTGACACTTGTCATTTTATATTTTTAGCGCACTCATGTATATTCGTTTTGTCTACTTTTGGAGTATACATGTATGTATATAACCTGGTAACATATCCACACTCTGGAGGCATACAACAGTTTATATATGTTATACATACTATCACAGTCTTTCGCTTGTTAATTTAACTGTCTCTGGAGTATGATATGCTGTTCTAGCTTAATCTCACTCATGTTTAATGCGTCATCACAGACAACATTCAATCATACATATCTATGTTGCATAAATAACATTTTGAAACTCGGGAGTTGGGTTTTGCTTGACCCCCCGATTTTCGGGATGTTACACGCCCTTCCACGTCCACCTTAAACAACACCTTACGGTCAGTATATTCATCGTGAGGCATCTCTACTAATATCACTCGCCCAAGTTGAGTATGGGGATCCAAATCCTGCTTTGTATGGAACTCTCGAGCAGTGCTTGAACTTGCGGCGGCGCTTGAGCTAGCGGTGCCACCCCTCGGTCTTCTTGATTGAGCAGGGCGACTAGGCCCAGCCTCATCCGCTGCGGTCTTTCTCTTTCCCATCAAAGAGAGGATGGTGGAGAAAGATAAAAGACCCAAAATGGCTTTAACAAAAGCCATGAAAAATGTGAAAAATGTTGAGAAATGGCTGCCCAAACAGAAAAAAGGAGATCTAGGTGTTGTAGAGGGATGGTTCAAGCTCCCCTAGGATGGATTTTTAAAAAGAAAAAAGAAGGAAAAAGGGGAATGGAGCTCCACACGATTTCAGCACGTTTTGGGGATTGTAGGAGCTCCAAACGATGAAATCAGAGAGGGAGAGGATTGCTGATCACGTTTGAGGTATGGGATGGGGTCGTTTTCAGCAATGGAAGGATTTGGGAGTGATTTGGGGTCATAGTTTTGAGATGGGCAGCAAGAAAACGTGAGAAGGAGCTTGGGAAGGGGGCTGTTGTGAAGGAAGTACCCTTTTTAGGGGTTTTCAACGGTCGGCCCACACATGGGAGGGGTGTACTACCCAAAATAACTCGTGCGCCCGAGTTTCACATTAAGTGGGCCCCACCGGACGGCGATGGCATCGCCGGCCATCTCGCAAGGTGGCCGGTGGTGCCACATGGGTCGGGTCCCCCCTGGCCTAGGGACCTCAGAAATATATGGGCCCCACCTTAGTTCATTATAGATTGCCCTAGGGAGGCCTAAACATCCATTTGAGAATTTTTGGGGCCAATTTGTAAATCTGAATGCAGTACCCTATTATGCAGCATATGATTTGGGGGTAGAAGGAGCTAATACATCCATTTAGCCCATTATTTGCTAAATATTGCAAATTAGAATGGCCTTATCGCTAGTTTTTATGAAATTTTACTATTCACTGTAAAATTTTATCAAAGTATGATTTTATATCATTTTTACATTAGGATCAATGCCTAACATGAAAATAATAAGAAAGAATTGAAGACTGGAGTGGTGAGAAGAAGAATTTTGAAGAATTTAGGTGAAACGGGGTTTTTAAGCCCTAGCGATTGAATGCAAGGGTTGTGGTTGTTCCACGGCCCAAGGATTCACATTTACGGGTTTAGAATCGTTCAAAGAATGTCTCAACCCACCTACCTATAACCTAGGAGCTACTTAGGTCGCTTCACGCGACCCTAGATGCGTTACGGACTCGATCGCGCGATCGATACGAATAGACTTCGCCTATTGGCGAATCTGCGATCCTATAAGTGTTTCTAGACCTTTCTCACACCCACCTAAGTCAAAGGAAGTGACAGCGTATGTCGCGTGACCATAACCCAGGCCCGGTATAATCTCATTCATGCTCTGATACCAACTTGTAACACCCTGAAAATCGGGGGTCATGTATAAACTCAACTCCCGAGTTCCAGACCGTCACTTATGCAACAAAAATGATTATGATTCAATGTTGCCTGAGTTAAAGCATTCACATGAGTAAAAGTATACCAAAACTGCAATTCATACTCCAGATCCAGTGATAAAAGCAAGCGGAAGACTAAAGAATATATATATCACTATATGGAAAAAAAAATAGATCTCAACTGTCTCCAAAGTATGAATACATCTCTGAGTCTCATATACATGTAAATAAACAGAAATCAAATGTCAAAATAGTCCCACTGAGAAGTTCCGTCAATCCAGGCCACCTAAGCAAAGCCGTCGTGGTACTGCATATATGAGAACTCATCCCGGTCCTCATCATAGTCCGGCTCTGCCTCCTGAATCGCTGCCTCACCTGCATCTAAGACAGGGTATGGTGGGTGTTGCAAACACCATCCCGAAACGTGGGAGTGAGTAGCTAACTTAGTGGAATAATAGGACAAGGATTAGCATGTTCTCAAATCAATCATGCGATAATAGTAAAGCAGTAAATCAAACATTCTTAATACTGTTGTTAATGCAATATGACATGACATGATGGATGCCCTTACTGACGATCTCCCTCATACGGCACCATCTTACGCCCGTGGCATGCTTTCATCCCACAGTGCTCCACATCTTCTAGGCACATGCAATGTGATGGTGATATGATTACCAAGTTATTATTAGTCCTTTTCATACAACAATATTGGGAAACTAAGGTACTTCCCTTATATCAATCCCAACACAGATCCTGTCTAGGGTCGTCACTCCTAGTAATCTCATACGATGTATATTTTGTAGGTCGCTGCAAGGGCTGCCAGGGCTGTAGCTCG
The DNA here is from genome assembly GCA_037074715.1 of Magnolia kwangsiensis. NCBI lineage: Eukaryota > Viridiplantae > Streptophyta > Magnoliopsida > Magnoliales > Magnoliaceae > Magnolia > Magnolia kwangsiensis. Next base: position 67,963,539 of record CM073583.1, read on the forward strand.
TACTCATTATACCGCTCTCCCATCACCTTATCAATACAGGCCTACTGTACTCTCACCGCTACGGAAGGATTGTCGCCTCCCGTAGACTCAGAATACGCTTGCGGTCACTACAAAGGACTCGTCGCCTGATCAGTGTAGGCCGATAGCAAGAATATAGTGTCCCATACCACCATAATCTGCTCACGAGTTATAGGTGCTCACTGGTCACTACGGGGAGGTTTGTGGCCCTAGCGTAGGCCGACAGCTTGACCACGGTGTCCCATACCACCATGCCTGGCTCATGAGTCTTTGTGAATCAAGGTACCATGGTTGACAGGGTTTACAATGGTAAGTTCAGTACCCTAGGTTCAAGCAGCTATGACTCATACAGGGTGAACAAACAACGGCCAGTCGGGTTACTTGACGGGCTCGACTAGCACGAGCGCATCTCAAGTCGAACGACATGAAGTGCGTAAAACACCTCGTGTGGCCTAACCACTGCCACCAACTCCAAAACACGGCTCGCGTTCATCGACGCGTCGTTCGTGGCAAAAATAAGCCAACCACGAACTTGCTCGGTTGCCGACTGCCTGGACTAGGTATAGTCCCAAACATTTATGAATTCACATCAGCAATCATGTAAGAGTATTGGAAATGAAATACAACAATGTGAGCATGTTAACACATGTTATAACATACAACTTAAGTGAATCATCTAACACATGCCTTTCATACATATAATGAAATTATGCATATAGCCAACATGTAGGAAATCATTTACATCAGCATATCATTTGAGAATTCAATCTCAAACTATTTCATAACACCATTTAATTCAATACATACTAATACAAACATTTATACAAATACTTAAACTACACACTTAAGTCTACATATAGTATGTCGACTCAAAGTGCGCATTTAGGCGAATCTCTTCGCCAAACTAATTATGCACGTAATCCTAATATCCTAATGCGACAAGAAGCGATGTCAATCACATCAGCAAATTATGGATGAAAACAGTATTTCCTACAAATGACTAAAATGTCCTAAATCTCATATTCTTCGCCTGCTTACGAAATAGGAAACGGACAGCATGTTGTACATGTCAAACGGCATTGCCGTCGTTAATCTACTATTAAACGACATTGAAAGCGTTGGAAACAGTCAATCAAAGTGTCTAAAATCCGCACCTTTTCTCCTAGAAGCGTATCAATTCGAACGGAGCGTATACGCTTCGTCTACGGTGAACTGGGAACCTAATACACAAGATCCATAAGCTAACATGCTAAGGAAACGAGGGAACCTCAAATCAGCAAGTATTTAGGGTGTTTTCTTACCTAGAAACTCTGTGTAATCACCGAAAAAGTGATTGAGTCGCGTTGCTTAAGCACGTGCAACAGGTAGCACAAGAAGCAGGAAAAACTCTCCCACCTTCTCTCACAAACTCTCACTTTCTCTCTCACTCTTGCTAGGGTTTCTAGTAAATTCGGATGGGTGAGAGGAGTGAAGGTTTAAGCCCCTTTTATAACCCTAAACATGCCCAAAACAGGCTTGGGAACAATGTTTACTTGATACCTAACCAAATCGGGGCTGTTTCGGTCCAAAAAGGCATTTCTGGTGGTCCCCTGGCCGAACGCGATCAGACTTAAGTTCATGCATGTCAGATGTCGCTCACATCCCATTTTCAGACCAGTATTGTTCGTAGATCGCACGTGGCGGTCCATTTTCAGTTCAGCGGTCACCGCACGTAGATCAGGTCTACAAGTCTCATGATATGAAATAGAAATTTTTCCTGATCCAAGGGTGTAATTTGGCTGAATTCTGACGGTCAAAATGCTTAATACTGACGCGTCAAGTTGTGTGTCAGATTTGAATTTCAAATTCCAAATCTAACCCTATTCTCACTCTCTTCACTCCAGGCTCAATGAAATAGCCTGTGAATGTCGGTTGGACTTGATTTTTGAAATGATTGTCAAGTCAAGTTTGGCGGTTATAACGTTCTAAGATTGTAGGTATCGGACTTTCGACACGTGGTCTAGATCCAATACAAAGTTTCAAAGAGGTCCAGAGAACAAACCGGTTTAGAGTTTGATCCGAGGTTTTAGAGTATTATAGCGTCATTGGTTCTACTCGCTTTGGGTCTTGTAGAACGTATTTAAAGTGATCAGGGACTATTTTCCAGCTACTCTAGCGTTGCGCTAGCTAACTTACACTTATTTTGTAAAGGAATTAATCCTACGTGATTTCCGGTCGAGTTGGTACTTAAGTCCAAGTACGAATTTTTCCAAGGCGATACAATGGTCCCCCATGTGGGACTCACACAATAGATGGTTTGGATCATCTCATTGTGGGCCCCATATAAAAAAAATTTTAAAAAAATAAAGGAAAAAAAAAATGGACGCCAGCGTCCAACGCTGGTGAGTGGCGGGCTGACGAGGTGGCTGGGGCTCACGGCCCCAGCAGTGGACCCCACGTGGTGCGATTTAAAAATCCACACCGTCCATTAGGAAGCCCCCTAGGGCAATGGGGTCCCTACCAAAAATCAGCCGTATACGGACTCAGGTGGGCCATACCATCTAAAATCATGTGAAGACATGCCTGAAACATATAAAAGCACTTGGTGGGGCCTACCAGAGATTTGGACATGGCTGAAACTTGGTATGGACCCTCAGTTAGATGGGACACACATAATGAGTGGGTTGGATTGGCGAACCACCCTGTGGTGGGCCCCCGACCGTGGCGTCATGAATTAGTTGAATGACAAATAAACATTATAGTGGGCCCATGCCGCTGGAACGTGCCAGCGCCCAGCGGTGGCGTGGCCATGGGCCCCCACTCAGATGTATGTATTATGTCCATGCCGTCCATCACGTGAGCCCCTAGCCACGTGACATTATGAACAGGTTTGGATGGCAATGAACATTTCAGTGGGCTCCACGTACGTGTGACCCTATTAACAGTTTGGATGTCAAACAAATATCACAGTGGGCCCCCTGACTGCATGACCTTGTGAATAGGTTGTATGAAAAATAAACATTTCCAGTGGACCCCAGCTTTCCCAGGTCCACGTGATTTGTTTTAAATATATTGGATGTCAAATAAATATTACAGTGGGCCCTCCTTGTCCATGTGACCTTATGGATAGATTGTATGGCAAAAAAACATTTCAGTGGGCCCATGGTCCACTTGACCTCATGAATAGTTTGGATGGTGAACTAACGTCACCATGAGCTCCAGGTCCACATGACCTTATGGACTGTTTGGGTGGCAAATAAACATCGTTGTGGGCCTGGACAGATTGCGTGTAAATAGACATTTTGGTGGGCCCCTATTCATATGACCTTATCGACAGATTGGATAGGAAAATAAACATTTTGGCGGGCCTCACATGAGGCCCACTTCGGTATATATGGGCTGATGTATTTAGGCCTATCTTGACATGTGATTAAGCCCACCTTAATGCATTTATGGCCCGTTGTCGAGGCCCACTTTGTTATATATGGGCCCATGTGTGTAGGCCCATTTGATGTATTTGTGGCCCACTGTTGAGGCCCACCTTGGTATATATAAGGCCTATGTAATTAGGCCCATTTGATGCATACAGAGCTCATGTGATTGGGCTCATTTTAATGCATTCCAAGGCCCATGGGTGATGGCCCATTACAAAGTACCTAAGGCCCATTGGTAAAACTTATTGGGGTGGTCCACTTGCTGAATATAAGGCCAATGAGATACGGCCCATTTGATGTATTTGAGGACCAATGGGATGTACCTAAGGCACATTGCAATGTGTGATTCCGCCATGATTTATTTAATGATATTTAAGGCGAACCGAGCCTTAGGAGCAATGATGGTTAGATGCCCACATTGTCAGGATGATGTTGGTTAAATGCCCGCATTATCACTCTTCCTGAGGCCCATACGTGTAGTGAATAGGCTGTCTAGGCCCATTTTTATTATATACAAGACCCATCTTTATATACATGTTTAGTGTAGATCAATGATTCATGATCATACGCATCATATGTATGACTGATATGTGGAGTGACTGATCATCGCATCATATGTATGACTGATATGTGGAGTGACTGATCATAGCATATACCTTCGGCGGAATGTTTATGGGCTCCCTGATAGGCGGAGTTGCCCTACATAAGTACATGGCACACGTAGGACTGTTGCATGACTGGTAGTGTGACTCATGCACTTGCATTTGTATGATGGTGATTATCGTATGCCCTAGCGACATCAGGGTCATAGCCTCCACAAATGCATCGTGGGTGGCTGGATTGGATTCTGGAAATGTTTGGTTCTAGCATACGGGCGCCATAGATGTCCCTGGGTGAAAATTCCTAAACCCGATGGTACCAGAGGATGACTCTAATGTCGAGACCGAGTGGATACACGAGTGCGCGATGGTCGTATACCAGTAGGCCGCGTCTCCCACTGTGTCGTGGTCGGTTGGAAAGGGGTGTGACCTTACCTGCCAGAGTGAGGGGGAAACTTCTAGGTTGAGTTTGACCAGCTTGAGGAATCGGTCCACTATCGATGAGCTGGGCCCAATATTGGCGGGCGGATAGTGAGGTCTCTTCTGCTCTCCCAGTTGTGCGTTCGGATAGGGACGACAAGCTGGCGTAGAGTGTACTAGACCCCGGTGATTATCCAGAATGAGAACTGTACTGATATATGATGAGGATTAGCATGCTTGAGTTGCATCTCGCATCACATGGTCTGGATATGGCCGATCACATTCACATCTTGTACTGCATAGCCTTGGTACGACTGATTGTATTCATGTATTCATCAGCATGAATCTGCATTACTCTGACCTTACATTCTGACCACGTTTATATTGCACACACACTTACACCACCCTCTAAGCTTCTATAAGCTTATGCACGATTGATGCGTGCAGGTGACGCCAGGACGCAGCTTTAGTCTCGCCGTCGTTGGAGCGTGCAGCCGAGCTTTTAGAGTTTCTGTACTTATATTATCTTGTATTTCCCTTCAGATGCATTGTACTCAAAAGTTTTTGATCATAGTAGATTTTGTGGTGGTGTTCTTGTGGTTATTGTTCGTGGGTTATGCTTATATTATGCTCATTACGAATCAAATAGTTATTAGAAATCCTCCTTGTAGCATCCCAGGATCGGAACCTGGTATATGGGTGCCGGGAGCCGAGAATGGGGTACTACAGAAGCTGTCGGCGCTGGATTCGGCGATCGGGAATTTTGTGAGCCCGATTTCTGAGTTTGGGGCGTGACAATAACATATCATCTTAAATTACCGTAAGCTTAAAGGATAAAACCCTCACACTACGGATTTGAATGGATCTTGCAAAGGGAAGGGAAGTATTATGGCGTGAACTTCTCTTTTCCTTTCTATTCTTTTTCTTTCCTTCCTTCCTTTTCTTTCTTCCTTTCTTTCCTTCCCCTTCCCTTTCTCTTCCTCTTCATTTCCTTTCCTTTCCTTTCCTTTCTTTCTCTTTCTCTTTCTCTCTTTCTTTCTTTCTTCCTGCTTTGTTGGATGTAATTTCTAATAGTGAGATGGATTTTTTATAGTAGTTTCTGATTTTTAAGAGATTCTTGCATGAATTGAAGAAGGTGTGTGTGTTGGCTGCGTAAGATGGAGAAGGCATGTGCGTTCGGGTGCACAAGCTGGAGTTGAGTCAGTTTTGGATGGCCCACTATTTGAACGAATCAGATTTCCCAATGGTGCACGTTTCTGCCATCTAGAACTTTCATCTTACACGTGGGAGAGGTCTCTGTTTTAGTGATGGATCCATCCTGACCCACTTCTCTCACATTCTGGTGTCTCCAAGTGGGTCGGATTGGCCATCCAATCATTCCTGGCCCATCAGATCTGTGGGGGGCATAAGTTCTATGAGCTATTGCGAGAGTTCTTTTTGCACAACTGCGTGAAATTTGGTAGAGTAGCCGTGAAAAGCGGCGAAACTGTGGATGGTTTCTTTTCTTTCCTATTTGAGACGGATCCAACCACTTTCTTCGGATGGGCGCCTGGTTTGTGACACAAGGAGTGGAGATTCTAATGAAGCATCTGCATGGCCAGTGAGGTTACTAGGGTCAGCTTGTGGCCCAAGATCTCACCTGGTGCAAGGATCTTTCCACTTTGAATTTGGAAGGTTGGACGATGAACATCTCTAATTTCTTATCCCTTGTGGAGGTGGTCCCCATCTATTTTGGACAGAGGTCCCTTAATCAGATTTTCGCAGGTAGGAACCTAAAGAAGGGAGAGAAGTAGAGTTTCTCGTGAACGTGAGTTATTCAACCTTTGTTATAGCAAGTGGAAAGATGTCCCATTTGATTCGTTTACCAGAGTAGGTGGACGAATTTTTGGCAAATCCATTTCATTCGTCAGTCTAGTCAGGTCATGTTGGCCCATGAGTCCAAATTTGAGGCAAATTCGGGCTTTGGATGGGCCACAACACATGTGATAAGTGGGTGTTTCACAATGGTTAAAGTTATTGAAAATCAGGTAACAGAGTTACGTGATTGACGTAATTGGTTGTGGTATTTTTTGGGGCCAACATAATTATTTCCTTCGAGGATCTGCTCCGTCTATCCGACTTGTTACGCTAATTTTGGACATAAGGTCAAAAATGAAATGTTTCTAGTAATCAAGTGGGCCACACTAATTGATGGAGAATCAAGAACATTCATTGTTAAAACTCAATTGAAATTCTTGTTCACATGGTGGCCTGCACATGGTATCATCTTATTTACAAATTTACCCTTTATCTTGTCTAAACTTCTGTCATCCATAACTCGCAACTTTATCGTCCAAGCGAGGTAAAATTTGACAGGTGATTATTATTTTTCATGCCCTCTCAACAAGTTAAATTTGGGCCCTAATCCATCAAGGATGACCAAGATGCTCCTTTAGTGGCTAACATACTCCATAATTTAAAATAACATTTGTACACCTCTGATTAATAAGTTACCAAGTGGTTTGGACCTAGACCCAAAAAACTTCAAGATGATCAATTTAACATGATGTTCTCATGATCCGTTTGGTGGATCCAAAAATGATAGATGGTTATATAACTTGTTAAAAATAAAGGAACTTGATGGTTAGCACTCTGATCATAAATGTAGGTGGTTGTATGGTCAGTTTTGTAAATGGATAGGCATAGAGTGGGTTTTTGGAGGAATTAGGGGTAAAACTTATACACCATTAAATATGAGTGACTTGTTCACATGTATAAATTCCTCAGATTGCAGTTCTAATGGTGGATTAAGCATATTCATATGGGGTGAACAAGATGAACAACTGAGAATCTTGACCTAATAAGTATACAGATGGATGTCCAAGTAAAGTAGGTACTTTACTATGATCTAAGGGTTGAAATTCATTGTGTATGGTTAATTTATGATCATTAGGCATGGTATAAAATTTCACATAAAATAGATTGTAGGAATCATGTGATCTAGTATTCAGGGGTCTAAGTTAATGACATTTTCGTAATTATTGTTGATCTGTGAGTTTTAGGAAATCTAATGGCTTCACATGGCTATAAGCACATTTATAAGCAATTCTTATAAAAGAATGTATACCTAAATCATTTTTGGATAGGGAGTTATTCGTCATGTCATTCAATGGAAAGTACTTACGTCAAATCACGTGAATGATGATCTTGTCTTGAAATTAACGGTCAAATGGCTTGATTTATTGAACGGAGATCATTTTCAATGGTTAGATTTGCATCAGGGTATAGATGTAAGGTTAGGATAGTTACGTTTATATCACACACATGTATATATTGCGTTAAATTCTCGGTAACGCTCGAGAACTTTCAATACTTAGGTATTGAAATGTTTGGGGCATTACAATCTACCCCCTTAAACATAATTTCACCCCCGAAATTTAGTACTTCCATTATCCAAGTCATTTTTTATGCCTTTAAGGATTCCCCACTTCATGTGTTTAAGGTAATATGAATAGATGGTTGTAGTGAGTTTGAACCTAATACATAGATCTTTTGTCTGTGCATTATAAAGGATTTACTGGTATCAATTCATAATCCTATTAAATCTCAGTCCTTTGCTTGATCAAGGAATTATATTATTTGAGACTTTTTAGGACTTAAAATTTAAATCAAACTATGCAACTTTCCTGTAACCATGGTTTCATTGGTTCATAATCTCGATTGTCTCATATTCATGGGGAATATCACGAAATCTTGTATTCTCATAAGAGATAATTCTACATGATCTTATTAAGCTTTCACTGTGTTCTTTGATTCTGTGATATACTACCCAAAATTATTTCTATCATCCTTACTGATTCTTTATGCTTAAATTTTCCATGTATTACTCGCGAGGTAGGTATGTATACGTCTAAGTGCATAAAATTGGCTATATGAATTGGGACGCTACAGCCTACCCCCTTAAACAAAATCTCAACCTCAAGATTTGATCATTTGGATGAGTCCCCTTACGCCTTTCCTGATTATGATTCCATTACAGGGATTCAAACCTATGTCATCTGGGTGAAAGCTATGTATCTTAACCAACTAGACTACAATGGATTTGAAATTTTTAGAGGAAGGTTGATAGGGACTTAGATGTACAGTTTCTAGATTCCATGTCTAACTTGATATTTCTAATGGGGAACCTGAATATGAGTTTCTAATTCCTCAACACCCTAGTTCCTTTAGGAATTCAACCGAGCCTGAATATGGGTTTCTAATTCCTCAATTCCCTAGTTCCTTTGGGAATTCAATTGAGCATATGTAGCTAATCTAATATATGTCCTAATCGCGTAAAGCTTTTGTTGGTCCACTCCCCTCAGGCCAAGTTAATCTCATTCTCGTGCTCTAATATCAACTGTAATATCTTGAATTTTCATGGCCAGAGTTTGTACACATGCCCGAGAAAATCAAGTATTAATGATGTATAAATTGGATACTTTTGAAGATCGCATCTTTTTTTTCCCATTTTGGATCACATCCACATACATTCATGAAGGTAACATACACAAGAATAAAATAAGCTTTATTGATTATATTTCGTCAGAGTAAAAAAGAATAATCAAATGCCCGTTTAATGAGAGCTTATTACATTTATCGAGTTCAAAACGGAAGTATAAAACTAAATAGTAAAACTATTTTTAGATTCTTTTAATATAGTATTCTATAAGGAGATAGTCCTCTAGGTCTTCAATCTGTACATCACCTGCATCATCTATATAGTTGGGAGAGGGTTAATGCCCTACTCATAGTGAAGGTTATCCTTTAAGATTAACAATAATTCAAGAGATTCATAAAAGTAACATAAGGGTTCTGATACGCCTCGTACTCCACTAATACATGAGATATCAATATGCGCAAACAACCTACATGAGATATATTCCTAACATAGTATGTGTGGCTCATCATACGTAGTGATCATCATAATGTAGAATATAATTTATAGAAAATTCAACTTGACCTACATCTCATAACTATGGATATTCATCGGTAGGGCCAACGCTAACGTGGATTTAAACGAACATTTCAAGGCTACACCACAATGCGATTGGAGGATTTATATAACATGATGTGTTCATAGAGTGACTATTTGCGACATTCAATCCCAAAAAAGTAATGTAACACGTATGGCGATTTACATACATCAATTGTGCACCACACTTACGTGTCAAATGAGAGAGCCGTTACCCGTAATGCATTAAGTCCATGATAAATATTGAGTCACTAGTTATGATACCTTCAACACATCACTTGCACTAATAGAGAATGTGATTTGAATTATGTAGGTTCTAGAATAGCAAGACACATGCCCAAGCCTTAAAAATAGATAGCACATGGCCAATATAATAAAGAGAAGAATAACAATGGTTGAGTCAAAAGTGGCAATGGCCAATCTACCAACTAGGAGAGTGACAATGATCAACTCAATAAGAGAAGAGTAGCAATGACTAACTCAATAAATAAAAGAGTGACAATGACCAACTCAATAATTAGAAGGGTGGCAATAACCAACTTAATAAAGAGACGAGTGGTAGAGCCAACTCAAATAAAGAGACGAGTGACAAAGCCAACTTAAATAAAGAGATAAGTGGTAGGGCCAACTCAAATGTAGAGATGAGTGGTAGGGTCAACTCAATAAATTTGATAAGGCAAGGGCAAGGCTGTATCTATTGCCTCATATAAATTCAGAGAAATCACTTATAATTAACATCATGTCATAATCCAAGAGATGGAGATAATGCCAACGAATCTCAACATCGCTCCAAAGACGTCTCATCAACAGAATGGTGACCCCACTGATCTTCGGATCCTGGTCAGAAACAATTGAAACTGATATACTATGCAGCCTTACAATCTCAACGATGGGGAGCTATGTCAGAAAGTTTCTAAGTTATTCGAACACGAGGATCTAATCATTCTAAGTTCTCAACAATTATATAGTGAAGGGTAGCTATCAGTAGATATGTGATGTTATCCTCAGGTATTCCCAAATTATGCTCTAATACTAACTTTTATCATGCACCAAAATCTTAAACCGAGCTCACAAAATTTTTGATCACTAAATCTGGTGCCGACAACCTACATAGTACCCCAATCTCAGCTCCTAATGTGCATACGCTACATTTTGATCCTGGGATCCTACAAGGAGGATTTTTTAACGTACATTTATCTCGTAAGAAGCATAACCACAAGTTTATCTAAAGCATAAAGGAAATATCATCATCACATATCCACTAATATAAACAATTGAATACAGTGCTGAAAGGGAAATATACATACGTAAAAAATTAAAGCTCCAGAAGACCGCTGCATGCTCCAAATTCAATGCTGCTACAACTTAACGCCACCTACACGCATCTATCATGCATAAGCTTATAGAAATCTTAGAGGGTGTATAAGTGTGTGCGATACATGTGCCAAGCATATAGATATCAAAGTAAGCGAAAATACTAGCAATCCATAAATCGTACAATATCAGAGTAATACGGAAACATGCCGGTAAGTTCATAAGTACCATCAACCTTATCCAGGCTATGCAATGCAAAAACATAATAAGCCAAGATCATATACTGTGAAAGTAGTGAAGATTAACTATACAATGTAGAGACATAGCCAAATTTCATATACTGAGGATGCAATGCAATATGCAAATCCTGATGAGTCCACAAATACTTTCAGGATCATCTAGGCCATATAAATGCTAAAACATAGCAACCTAAAATGTCATAAACCGTGGATGTAGTATGTGGTGCAAATGAAATGACCAAGCTAGAGTGTGAAGTCGGGATGATCGTATGTAGTATCGGAGGCTACGGGGTCCATCACAAAAGACTTTTATCCAAACTAGTCCCATACCTAAATTTGGATAGGTAGGCCCAATGTGATAAACTCCTGATCTCATGCTGGTTGCGCGCCCCAACCGAAATCCTAGCCATTACAAAGATATACATAATAATTAGTTGTGCACCACCAGCCTGAGTAGATAGTAGATGAATGAATGAATGAGTATACAACTCCTGATCAATATGTCCTCATATCAGTACGGTACATCTCTGGGGTCGTCACTAAGGTCTATTACTATCATGCCTCAAACCCAAAAATTGGATTCACAGGAATCCTGATCGCCAAATCTAGTGCCGACAGCCTCCATAGTGCCCCATTCATGGCTCCTGACAATCATATGCCAGATTTCGATCCTGAGATCCTACAAGGAAAATTTTTAGAATGATTTATATATATATATATATATATATATATATATAATGGAGCATAACCACAAGTATATCCAAGTCACAAAACAACAACACCACATATCCACTATATCAAAGCTTTAAGTACAATGCGGAAAGAAAAATACAAGATGATCAAAAAGCTCCAAAATAGTCAAATGCACACTCCCGCCTCAGCGCTGCTAATGTCCAATGCTACCTGCACGCACCGGTCATGCATAAGCTTACAAAAGCTTAGAGGGTGATGTAAGTGTGTGCGTAAGATAAGTGTCAAGTATACATTATCAGAGTAATGCAAAAATAAGTGGTAAGTCCATGAATACAACCAGTCATACCAATGTTATGTGATGTAAGGCATGAATGTTATCAGCCATACCAAGACCATGTGATGCGAGGCCTATGTAGCCATATGTCATATGCAAGATGCAAAGCAAGCATGCTAGTACTCATCAAGTACAAATATCAATACAACTCATCTCTGGATATCACCGGGGTCTAACACACTTCGCAATAACTGCCACCTCCCTAGCTGCACAGTCAAGCAAGCGGAATAGACCTCACTATCCGCCTGACCAGTAGTCTGCCAATACCTACTCGGCTCATCGATAATGGACTCATTTACGAGCTAGTCAAACTCACCCTAGCTTATAGCCTCCTCACTCAGGCAGATAAGGCCACACCCCTTTCTAACCGACCATGACACAGTGGGAGATGCGGCCTATCGGTATTCAGTAGTCGAGCGCTCATGTATCCACTCTGTCTAGACGTTGGAGCATCTCTTAGTACCAAAAAGGTTCTGAGACTTTCACCCAAGGACATCCTAAGTGCCCACAGTGCTAGAATAAAGTATTTTTAGTATCCAATACGGCCATCCATGATATACCTGTGGAGGCTACGACCTTGATGTCACTAGGACGTGCAGTGATCAAGTCACATATATGCGAGATGCATGAATCACACTGTCAAACCATGAAGCAATCTAGCGCGTACTGCATGATCATGTGGGGCACTTTGTCTCATAAGGAGTCCCATAAATGTCTCAGCCCAACAGGCTTATACTAAGATCAAACATTTCTCATATCAAGCATACATATGATGCGTATGGGCATGAGGCATGGGATTATACTAAGCATGTTATAAAGTGATGAATATTAACGAGTATGGGCCTATCAATGGGCCCTAAGGAGAGTTATAATGCAGACATTTAACCAACATTATTCTTACAATGTGGACGTCAAACCAACATTGCTCCCAAGGCATGGCCCACCATAAAACCTCATTACACAAACCATGGAGCGATCACACATTGCAATGGACCCTAAGGACGTCCCATTGGGCCTCGGTCCATAGGCCTCGAATACATCAAATGGGTCACCTCGTATGGGCCTTATATAAATCAAGTGGGCGGCATCAATCGGCCATCACCCATGGGCCTTGGAATACATCACAATGGGCCTTCATAACATGGGTCGTACATTCATATCAAGGTGGGCCTCAACAATGGCCTCATACCCATCAAGGTGGGCCTAAAAAATGGGCCACAAATACACCAAGATGGGCCTAATCACATGGGCCTTTTGTATATCAGAGGGGCCACACTAATGGGTCCCAAAAAACATCAATATGAGCCTCCTCATATGGGCCTTATGAATGCCAAGGTGGGCCTTAAAAATGGCCACAAATACATACATACATACATACATATATATATATATATATATATATATATATATATATATGTATATATATATATATGTATATATATATATATATATATATATATGTATGTATGTATATATACATATATATATATATATATATATATATATATGTATATATACATACATACATATATATATATATATATATATATATATATATATATATATATATATATATATATATATATATATATATATATATATATATATATATATATATATGAACCATGTCAAAGGATCAACCGATCCTCACTTCAAATAATAGTGGTGGGACCCACTTGAACCACAGATCTGACTCATTCTTTAGCTCATGCCAAAAATGAGCTTTCAAAAATGGGTTGACAGTTTGGATGAAGGACCTGCATCATGGTGGGGCCCACTGTCCTTGGACAGTGCGAATAAAATACATATATCATAAGGGGGGGTCCCATTAGCCGTCCTCCAACTAACAAAATGGTTGGAGGGTTTGATAAAACAAATACATTGTAGTGGGTCCCCACCGTCCGCCTGGATGGTGGGATGGAACACATGCATTACTGTGGGCTCCATGTGAGGGCACACCATAATGTTTACGTACCATCCAACTTGTTGATAAGGTCACAAAGACCTGGATGAATAGGAAAGACAAATACCAGATTGATTCAAAACTTCCGTGGGCCCAAAAAGGTTTCAATGGTAGAGTTCAATCACCCCTGTTTCTTGTGGTGTGGGCCACATGAGATCTGGATCAAGCTGATTTTTGGGTGGGGCCTGCTTAAGGTAGGGGCCCACCATATGGACAGGTTGGATTGACAAATAAACATCAAAGTGGAGCCCACATGAGGAGTCATGGGCCATGGCGTCCGCCCGCCCTCTGAGCATAGGCGCTACCTGCACCTCTAGCCAGCAGCAGCAAGTATATATTTTTTTTTTTGAAAAGCAGTTTTTTCATAGTTTTTCCTATGTAGGTCCCACTTTAACAGAATTCACTCCAGCCATTGGATTCCACAGCTCATAACAAATCTATCAAGACCAATATCGGGCCACTTTCAGCGTGCAGGAAAAATCTGGACAGATTTTGATGGTAATAATACTGTTTTCAACACTATGGCCCACTAGACACTTCGATCAACCTCATTTTTTGGCTTAACTCTTAAAATGAGTTGGTAAATAGGATGGATGGCGTGGATTGAATACATACATCAAGGTGGGGCCTATGCAAGTGGTCCTTTCTAAAGGCTTTGAAACAAGCCAATATTTGTGTTTTTATTTTGACGTCCAGCGTCCCTGGACACTAGACAGTCTGGGCAAACGACGTCCATGAGGTGGGCCCTGCTTAGGTGGGCCGCCAAATGGTGAATAGCATGGATACAATACATATATAAAGTGGGCCCCACTTATGGATGGTTTGGATAAAATACACGCCTTATGGTGGGATCCATCCGGGTGGGCCACACAGCCACATCATCACATGAAGAGAAATAAAAAGAGAGGGAGAGAGAGAGAGAAAAAAAGAGTGGGAGTGGGACATGCGTGATGGAGGGACCTCGACACTATGGGCCCTCCCTTGCATGATGTACAACATACATCAAGTGGGTCCCATTACATATGGGCCCATAAAATTGAAATCCAAAGGTGGAGATCCCTTCTCCATGAAATTAGACGGTCTAGATGACCCATATACAAGCTAGGAAGGTAAACATCATGATGGAGTCCATGGAGAATGGCCCCATCATGGAATGATATTGATGATCAAGATGGGCCATCGGCCACATCTTAGGGTCCAAAGTGAGATCCATACCATTGATCGGTAGGCCTCACTTGGCCCATCTTTAAAATATGAAAAACTAAGCTATGAAAGCACCCACCACTTGATCTTCTCGATCCGTTGGAAAGCCACTCTCCTTATGCTTCACTTTGATAGTAGAGATGAGAAATGGATGGCTAGGATGATGGGTTTTGGAGTGGAAAGTGGGCCTCACACATGCATTTTCTCTCCATGGGAAGGCTTGGACGTGAGCTCCTTCTCTTGCTTGGGATGTGTTAAGAAATGAGAGAGGTGTGGTGGTTGTAAGGGAGATGTGAGTGATGGATGTGAGGTGAGTGATGGGTGAGGTGATGGATTGGTTGACTTTTGGGTTTGCTTAACTTGTGGAGAAAGGAAGCATGGGTGCTTTGTACTTGACATGATAGGTAATTGATGGGATTGATTTGTAAACATTCTCTTAAAATTTTCAACGCGCGGCATTCCTCGAAATGAACGTGGGTCCACATCTCCCTGCCAGGGTATCAGATCGGTATACGAGTTACGGCGTTGGAACCGCGGTGACTGTGCGGTCGCAATGGTACAACTCTTGGATTAAGTTGACTTAAATCTACAGGATATGAGTTAGGGTTGCACGCAAACATCGATTATATGTCGTAGGTTGCCGGACTTTGATGAGAAGGATCGCGGGAGTCGATGAAACAGTGCGGACTAGGATACAGGTCTTACAGCTCTCCCCACCTAATAAAAATTTCATCCTCAAAATTTACACTACCATCGCAGCTACGACATGAATCATAAGGGAATAGAAAACATAACATCATATATAATCGAGACATAATACATCATATAATCAAACATCGAAAAGATGGGGATAATGCTCACGAATCTCCACCTCGCGCTCCCAAGACGCCTCATCCACACTATGATGGCTCCACTGTACCTTCACCAAGGGCATGACCTTGGTTCTGAGGACCTGCTCCTTCCGATCGAGGATACGAACTGGCTGCTCAATATAAGAAGTGTCCTCACAAACCTCCAACGGCTACCAATCAATAACAGGAACGACATCTGACCCACACTTCCTCAACATAGAGACGTGGAAAATATTATGGACGCCAGACAACTGAGTTGGCAAGCAAGACGATAGGCCACGGCGCCAACGTGCTTGGTGATCTCAAAAGGTCCTATGAATCTCGGGGCAAGCTTACCCTTTGCTCCAAAATGAACCACACCCTTCTGGGTGAGACCTTGAGATACACATGATCCCAAATTGCAAACTCCAAGGGATGACGCCGATGATTAGTAAAACTCTTCTACTGGCTCTGAGCTGTGCGCATCCTCTGCCTGATGATGTCGATAGCCTCTGACGTCTGCAGCACAAGCTTAGGACCTAGGAGACGCCGCTCTCTAACCTCAGTCCAACAACTCAGAGATCTACACAGTCTGCCATATAATGCCTTAAAAGAAGTCATGTCAATGGTCGCCTGATAGTTGTTATTGTACACGAACTCAGCTAATCATAGGTGCTCGTCCCAGCTACCCGAGAAATCAATCACGCAAGCCCGGAGCATATCCTCAAGGATCTGTTTTGACCCTTTCGGTCTGCCTATCAGTCTGTGGATGATACACAGTGTTGAGCTGCAAATCAGTGCCTATCGCTCTATGGAAGCTCCTCCAAAACTGAGACGTGAACCTCGGATCTCGATCTGAAACGATTAAGACAAAAACACCGTGCAACCTCATGATCTCATCAACAAACATCTTGACGAGCCAATCTGTATGCCAAGTCTCACGAATCATGAGAAAATGTGTCGACTTCATCAAATGGTCCACAACAACCCAGATAGCATCATGACCGTGCTGAGTCCTCGGTAAATTCATGACAAAATCAGAAGATATGTACTCCCACTTCCACATCGAGACTCTCAGTGGCTGCAATAGACTAGGGGGTCTCTGATGATCAGCTTTGACACGCTAGCAGGTGTCACACTCGGCCATAAAACTGGCTATCTAGTGCTTCATCCCTGACCCAAAATACTGATGCCTCATATCGCGATACATCTTCGTCGAGCCAGGGTGGATAGAAAACAGCGATCGATGTGCCTCGGTCATAAGATCTTGGCGTAACTCAGGAATATCCGGGACACATAATTAGCCTCTAAAGCGAAGTCCACCATCAGAACCAATCTGCTAATCCGTCTGACTCTTAGATGCTGCCTCTGCTCGGTAATCCTGTAATGACTCGTCTTTCTGTTGAGCCTCGATCACCCTTGCGATAAGGGAGGGTTGAATCGACAAGCTCAATAGTTGAACAATAGATGACTGCAAATCAAACTCGAAGTCGTACTCTGCTATATCCTCAAGTATCGCATATGATGATTCAGGAGTTCCATCCAACGCCTCTGCCTCATGTTCAGCTCGAACTAAGAGAACAGATATTTCAAGCTCTTGTGGTCGGAGAAGAGCTCGAATCTCACCCCATAAAGATAGTTCCTCCACACTTTCAGTGCAAAGACAACCACTGCCAGCTCCAGATCGTGTGTGGGGTAGTTCAGCTCATGGACCTTGAGCTGACGAGACGCATAAGCCACCGGCTTCCCATGCTGCATCATGACAGCACTTAAGCCAACTCGTGAGGCATCGGTAAATACAACAAATCCATCACTCCCAGAGGGAAGAGTGAGGATAGGAGCGGACGTGAGGCGGTCCTTCAACTCCATAAATTCTTACTCATAAGCGTCACTTCCAATGAACTCGGCACCCTTCCAGTTCAACCTGGTCAACGGGGCTGCGATACAAGAGAATCCCTCAATAAAAAGTCAGTAGTAGCTCACCAAACCAAGAAAACTGCAGATCTCAGATGCGTTCGTGGGCTGGCCCCACTGACACACTGGATCAATCTTCGAGGTATCCACTAGGACACCCTGCCTCGTCACTACATGACCAAGGAACTTCACCTCCTCCTGGTAGAACCCGCACTTCTCCAGCTTTATGTAAAGCTGCTGTGCATGGAGGGTCTGCAATGTAATCTCAAGATGCTCGTCATGCTCCTCACGGGTCCTCGAATATATCAGAATGTTATCGATGAACACCACAACAAACTGATCGAGATACGGACAAAAGACCTCGTTCATCAACTGCATGAATACTGCGGGCGCATTGGTCAGTCCGAAGGACATGACTTGGAACTCAAAATGACCGTAGCGCATCCTAAAGGCTGTCTTCGGGATATCCTCATCTTGAACTCGAACTTGATGATAATCGAACCGCAAGTATATCTTGGAAAAGAATTGTGCCTCCTACAGCTGATCAAAAAAGTCATTGATCCTCGGGAGCGGGTACTTGTTCTTGATCATGACCTTGTTGAGCTCGCGGTAATCTATGCAAAGCCTCATCGAGCCATCCTTCTTCTTCACGAAGAGTACCGACGCTCCCCATTGTGAACTACTAGGATGAACAAAGCCTAGCTCGCACAACTCATCCAACTCCTTCTGCAGTTCCCCTAACTCCAACGGTGCCATATGATACGGGGCCTTCGAAATAGGCGCGGTACCATGCATAAGATCAATTTGGAACTCAGTGTATTGACGAGGTGGTAACCCTGAAATCTCATGGAACAGATCGGGAAAACCACAAATGACAAGCAGCTGGTTGATACTCAAAGTAGCTAACTCCTCAATGGTACACCATAACAGGCAAGAAAGCTACTCTCCTCTGGGCTCAGTAAAAAACTGAAACTCTGGTACGCCGGGTATACAGAACATGACTGTCCTTGCGAAGCAGTCTAATATGGTGTAGTACTTGGTAAGCCAATCCATGCCCAAGATAACATCGAAATCGGACATCGACAATGCAAATAGGTCGACAGGCAAGAAGATATCCCCAATCAGAACGGGATAAGATGAGGAAACTTGGTCTAATACTGCAGTCTTCCCCAAGGGTGTCAATACTGACAAACCCTCGCAGGCAGACTCTATCGACAAACCGGTCGATCAGCAGAAATCATCGGCCAAAAAGGAATGCGATGCACCAGAATCAAATAATACATGTGCAAAGCATGCAGAAACAGGAAGAGTACCCTCGACGACCCCTCTTGATGACTAAGGCTCCTGTTGGGCGGTATAAAATTTACCCTGAGCCTGTTGGTGAGGTGCAGGTCCCCTCTGAGGTCTCTTCTGCTGTTGTGGTCACTGTGGGGGCCTAACCTGCTGCCTCTGCTACTGCGGGGGAGGTACAGGAGGCTGGTGTTGCGGTCGCTGCTGGTGTAGTAACTATCGCGGAGGTGGAAGTGGTGCCCTCGGCTGCCGTTCCTACGGATGTTGACACTCATGCCTACGATGTCCTGTCCTGCCGCATCCAAAGCAAGTACCTGTAAATGGTCCCGAAGGTGGTGCTGGGGGTACTGCTGGTGCTCGGAATGCTGGGCGGGTCGTGCGCCACTGCTGGTGGGAACTACTAGAGGGTGCCTTCCTCTTTTGATCTCCCCTCTGATCATGGAATCTCTGCACACCAGCCTAATCTGTCTCATATATCAGGGCTCTCTCCACTATCTGCTCAAATGTCGGAAGCATGTGTCCAATCACACGACTTCGAAGGGCAGGACGTAAGCCATTCTCAAAACGACGGGCCTTTCGCCCCTCATCATCAATAAGATACGTCACAAACCTCGATAGCGTGACGAAACATACCTCGTACTGCGACACTATCATGTCTCCCTAGACTAGAGTCTCAAACTCTAGTGCGGGCTGCTGTCGCACAAGCTCAAGAAAGTACTTCCGGTCAAACCGGTCTACAAAGTCCTCCCAGGTCCACTCAAAATCAGCTGCTACCTATCAGGCCACAAATGCCCACCAATGCTGAGCCTCACCCTGGAGAAGGAATACAGCTAATGGAACTCGCTGCTAGGTCGTACATCTCATGATGTCGAATATCTTCTCCACCTCAGAGCATCATATCTCTGCAGCAGTAAGGTCTGGCTCACCCTAAAAATACGGGGGATCGTGCTGTCGAAAATCCTTGAGAAGGGCGTTCGCACACTCCTGCTCAGCCTCAGCTGGTGTAACAGTGAGACGCCTGCTCTGCCCCTGAAGAATAGCAGTCATCACTTGTAACATCTACTGCAGCTGAGTAGCACTCACAGGCATGGTCGGATCCGCACCGGTCGTAGGTAAAGGAGTGGCATCCTCAGGTTGGAAGGCAGGAATATCTGGTGGTGAAGTAGGAGTCGCAGGTGGTAAAGCGGGACCAGCAGGTGGTGGTGCGGGAGTCGCACATGGTGGAGCGAGATTCGCTCGAGTCACTCTTCTAGCCATAATGTCCTACAGGAAGGAACAATGGCCTATTAGCCTTGAGAATTCTCGAAGGTATAAACGTTAAGCGTCTATGTCGGAAAAATCGCTAAGTCATTCGGACTCGGAACCTATTTATAATAGATATGTGATGTGATCCTCAGGTATTCCTAAGTTACGCTCTGATACCAACTTCTGTCACGCCCCAAACCTGAAAATCAGATTCACAGGAATCCCGATCGATGAATCTAGTGCCGACAGCCTCCGTAGTTCCCCATTCTCAGCTCCTGACAATCATATGTCAGATTTAGATCCTGAGATCCTACAAGGAGGATTTTCAGAATGATTTTTTTTATAATGGAGCATAACCACAAGCATATCCAAGTCACAAAACAACAACACCACATATCCACTATATCAAAGCTTTAAGTACAATGTGAAAACAGAAATACAAGATGATTAAAAAGCTCAAAATAGTCAGATGCACACTCCTACCTTAGCACTGCTGTTGTCCAACGCTACCTGCAAGCAACAGTCGTGCATAAGCACATAAAAGCTTAGAGGGTGGTGTAAGTATGTATGTAAGACAAGTACCAAGTATATAGTATCAGAGTAAGGAAAAAATAAGCGGTAAGTCCATGAATACAACTAGCAATACTAATGTTATGTGATGCAAGACATGAATGCTATCGGCCATACCAAGACCATGTGATGCGAGGCCTATGTAGCCATATGTCATATGCAAGATGCAAAGCAAGCATGCCAGTACTCATCAAGTACAAATATCAATACAGTTCCTCTCTGGATATCACCGAGGTCTAACACACTTCACAGTGACTGCCACCACCCTAGCTGCACAGTCAAGCAAGCGGAATAGACCTCTCTATCCTCTTGACTAGTAGTTTGCCAATACCTACTCAGCTCATCGATAGCAGACTCATTTGTGGGCTGGTCAAACTCATCCTAGCTTATAGCCCCCTCACTCAGGCGGATAAGGCCACACCCCCTTCCAACTGACCATGACACAGTGGGAGATGCGGCCTACTGGTATTCGGCACTCGGACGCTCATGTATCCACTCGGTCTAGATGTTAAAGCATCTACTGGTACCAAAAAGGTTCTGGAACTTTCACCCAAGGACATCCAAAGTGCCCACAGTGCAAGAACAAAGTATTTTCGGTATCCAATACGGCTATCCACGATATACCTGTGGAGGCCACGACCTTGATGTCACTAGGGCGACATATGCGAGATACATGAATCACATCATCAAATCATGAAGCAATCCAGCGTGTACTGCATGATCATGTGGGGCACTCCATCTCATAAGGAGTCCCATAAATGTCTCAGCCCAACTGGCTTATACTATGATCAAACATTTCTCATATCAAGCATACATATGATGCGTATGGGCATGAGGCATGGGATTATACTAATCATGTTATAAAGTGATGAATATTAACAAGTATGGGCCTATCAATGGGTCCTAAGGAGAGTTATAATGCAGACATTTAATCAACATTATTCTTATAATGTGGACGTCAAACCAACATTGCTCCCAAGGCATGGCCCGCCATAAAACCTCATTACACAAACCATGGAGCGATCACACATTGCAATGGACCCTAAGGACGTCCCATTGGGCCTCGGCCCATAGGCCTCGAATACATCAAATGGGCCGCCTCGTATGGGCCTTATATAAATCAAGTGGGTGGCATCAATGGGCCATCACCCATGGGCCTTGGAATGCATCATAATGGGCCTTTATAACATGGGTCATACATTCATATCAAGGTGGGCCTCAACAATGGCCTCATACCCATCAAGGTGGGCCTAAAAAATGGGCCACAAATACACCAAGATGGGCCTAATCACATGGGCCTTATGAATGCCAAGGTGGGCCTTAAAAATGGCCACAAATACATACATACATACATACATACATACATATATATATATATATATATATATATATATATATATATATGTATACACACACATATATATATATATATATGAACCATGTCAAAGGATCAACCAATCCTCACTTCAAATAATAGTGGTGGGACCCACTTGAACCACAGATCTGACTCATTCTTTAGCTCATGCCAAAAATGAGCTTTCAAAAATGGGTGGACAGTTTGGATGAAGGACCTGCATCATGGTGGGGCCCACTGTCCTTGGACAGTGTGAATAAAATACATATATCATAAGGGGGGGTCCCATTAGCCGTCCTCCAGCCAACAAAATGGTTGGACGGCTTGATAAAACAAATACATTGTAGTGGGTCCCCACCGTCCGCCTGGACGGTGGGATGGAACACATGCATTACTGTGGGCTCCACATGAGGGCACACCATAATGTTTACGTACCATCCAACCTGTTGATAAGGTCACAAAGACCTGGATGAATAGGAAAGACAAATACCAAATTGATTCAAAATTTCTGTGGGCCCAAAAAGGTTTCAATGGTTGAGTTCAATCACCCCTGTTTCTTGTGGTGTGGGCCACCTGAGATCTGGATCAAGCTGATTTTTAGGTGGGGCCTGCTTAAGGTAGGGGCCCACCATATGGACGAGTTGGATTGGCAAATAAATATCAAAGTGGAGCCAACATGAGGTGTTGTGGGCCATGGCGTCTGCCAGCCCTCTGAGCACAGGCGCTGCCTGCGCCTCTGGCCAGCAGCAGCCCTACTACTTCTTTTATATATATATTTTTTTGAAAAGCGGTTTTTCTGGAGTTTTTCCTGTATAGGGCCCACTTCAAGAGAATTCACTCCAGCCATTGGATTCCACAGCCCATAACAAATCTATTAAGACCAATATCGGGCCTCTTTCAGTGTGTAGGAAAAATCTGGATAGATTTCGATGGTAATAATACTGTTTTCAACACTATGGCCCACTAGACACTCTGATCAACCTCATTTTTTGGCTCAACGCTTAAAATGAGTTGGTAAATAGGATGTATGGCATGGATTGAATACATACATCAAGGTGGGGCCTATGCAAGTGGCCCTTTCCAAAGGCTTTGAAACAAGCCAATATTTTTATTTTTATTTTGACGTCCAGCGTCCCTGGACGCTGGATGGTCTGGGCAAACGACGTCCATGAGGTGGGCCCTACTTAGGTGGGCCACCAAATGGTGAATGGCGTGGATACAATACATATATAAAGTGGGCCCCACTTATGGATGGTTTGGATAAAATACACGCCTTATGATGGGATCCATCCGAATGGGCCACACAGCCACATCATCACATGAAGAGAAATAAAAAGAGGGAGAGAGAGAGAGAGAGAGAAAGAGTGAGAGTGGGACACGTGTGATAGAGGGAGCACGGCATTATGGGACCTCCCTTACATGATCTACAACATACATCAAGTGGGTCCCATTACATGTGGGCCGATAAAATTGAAATCCAAAGGTGGAGATCCCTTCTCCATGAAATTAGGCGGTCTAGATGACCCATATACAAGCTAGGAAGGTAAACATCATGATGGGTTCCATGTAGAATGGCCCCATCATGGAATGATATTGATGATCAAGATGGGCCATCGGCCACATCTTAGGGTCCAAAGTGAGATCCATACCATTGATCGGTAGGCCTCACTTAGCCCATCTTAAAAATATGAAAAACTAAGCTATGGAAGCACCCACCACTTGATCTTCTCGATCCGTTGGAAAGCCACTCTCCTTGTGCTTCACTTTGATGGTGGAGATGAGAAATGGATGGCTAGGATGATGGGTTTTGGAGTGGGAAGTGGGCCTCACACATGCATTTTCTCTCCATGGGAAGGCTTGGACATGAGCTCCTTCTCTTGCTTAGGATGTGTTAAGAAATGAGAGAGGTGTGGTGGTTGTAAGAGAAATGTGAGTGATGGATGTGAGGTGAGTGATGGGTGAGGTGATGAATTGGTTGACTTTTGGGTTTGCTTAACTTGTGGAGAAAGGAAGCATGGGTGCTTGGTACTTGACATGAGAGGTGATTGATGGGATTGATTTGACATGTTATAGAGATTCTCTTGGGATTGCTAACACGCGGCATTTTTCCTCGAACTGAACGTGGGTCCACATCTCCCTGCCAGGTTATCGGATCGGTATTCAAGTTGGGGTGTTGGAACCGCGGTGATTGTGCAGTCGCAATGGTACAAGTCTCAGATTAAGTCGACTTAAATCTACAGGATACGACTTAAGGTCGCACGCAAACATCGATTATATGTCATAGGTTTCCAGACTTTAACGAGAAGGATCGCGGGAGTCGACGGAACAATGCAGACTAGGATACGGGTCTTATAGCTCTTCCCATCTAATAAAAATTTTGTCCTCAAAACTTACACTACCATCGCAGCTACGACATGACTCATAAGGGAATAGAAAACATAATATCATATATAATCGAGACATAATACATCATACAATCAAACATCGAAAAGATGGGGATAACACTCACGAATCTCCGCCTTGCGCTCCCAAGACGCCTCATCCACACTATGATGGCTCCACTGCACCTTCACCAAGGGAATGACCTTGGTTTTGAGGACCTGTTTCTTCTGATCGAGGATAGGAACTGGCTACTCAATATAAGAAGTGTCCTCACGAACCTATCAGGGTATCGGATCGGTATGCGAGTTGCGACGTTGGAACCACGGTGACTGTGCAGTCGTAATGGTATAAGTCTCAGATTAAGTCAACTTAAATCTATAGAATATGACTTAGGGTCGCACGCAAACATCGATTATACATTGCAGATTGTCGGACTTTGACGAGAAGGATCTCGGGAGTCAACAGAACAGTGTGGATTAGGATACGGGTCTTACAATTACACTCTGCGCCAACTTACCGCCCCTATCCAGCACACAACTAGGTAAGTGAAAGAGACCTCACTATCCACCTGCCAATACGAAGCCCAACTCGTCGATAAAAGACCCATTCCTTAAGCTGGTCAAACTCAAACTAGATATTGTCCCTTCACTCAGGTGGGTAAGGTCACACCCCCTCCCAACCAACCATGACACAGTGGGAGACGTGACCTACTGGTATCGGCCCTCATGCGCTCATATATATCCACTCGATATAGAAGTTGGGGAGTCTCCTGGCCACAGAGGTTTAAGGATTTTCACAAAGGGATGTTTATGGTGCCCGTATGCTAAAACTAAATACTTTTGGTGTCCCATCTGGCCATCTACAATATACCTATGGAGGCTACGACACTGATATGGCTAAGGTGTACAGTAGTCATATCATAAAATATGTGATGCATGAGTCATACAATCTAGTTATACATCAATCTTGAGCATACTGTGTGTTCACGTGGCAACTCCTCTATCAGGGAGTCCCATAATAATTTGCCCTATGACATATGTCATGGTCAACCACATCTCATAACAAACATGCAGTGATGCATATAGGCATGTATCATGATGTTATGCTGTCACATACTCATAATTGGTATCGATAACCAGCATAGATAAGTAGCATCGACCTCTATAATCGGCACCAATAATCAGTATCGATAATCGACATCAATAATCAGCCTAACAAAGGGCCTAAGGGAAGGTCACAATGTGGACATTTAACCATCATTACCCATCAATCTAGACATTTAACCAACATTGCTCCTAAGGAGTGGTCCTTATAAGGCCAAACACATAGTGGGCACATGGCCTCACACAAGGGCCTCATACATAACATTGTGGGCCACATACAATCTCAATGGGCCTCATCATGGTGGGCCATATATAATCTTAATGGGCCACATCCCATGGGCCTTAAATATATGACAATGGTTCGCATAACTAGGCCTTAAATATATCACAATGGGCGACATTAGATGGGCTTTACACATCGTAATGGGCCGCTTACACAAGCCTAATATACATCACAATGGGCCGCTCATGTATCACATTGGCCACAACTATGGGCCTCAAATACATCACAATGGGCCTCAAATACATCATAATGGGCCACATTCATGGGCCTCTATCGATGGGCCCCAAATACATCTCAATGGGCCTCAACCCATCGGCCTTAAATACATCTCAATGGGCCTCAACCCATAGGCCTCCTATATAAGAAGTGAGCCACTCTACTTGGGCTTTATGTACATCAAAATGGGGGGTACAACATACATTGCGGTAGGCCACACAAGTGGACGGCATAGATGAAACATGCACAGCATGGTGGGCCCACATTCAACCCATCTAGATAACGGGTGGATAGAACACATATATCACAGCAGGCCTCATGGCCTGAACAGACGGCCTGGATACATAATACATACATACAAGGTGGGTCACACATCTAACATGATAGATGGTGTGGATAAAATCCAATCCTCATGTTGGGTCACGTCCAAATGGACGGACAACGTGAATGTACAGATACATCATGGCTGGCCCCTCATGACAGCACCGTCCAGATGGATGGCTTGGAGAAGAATGAAATGGAGGGGTCCACGTACTCAAACAGATGGACGTTATGGATATAAAATATGTACATCAAGGTGGGTCTGTAACATCCCGAAAATCGAGGGGTCGGGTAGAAACCCAACTCCCGAGTTCCAGAACATCACTTATGCAACATAGATGATGATAAATGCATGTTGTCTATAGAATGACATTAAACAAGATGGAGACTAAGCCAAAACAGCATATCATACTCCAGAGACAGTTAAATTAGCAAACGAAAGAATGTGATAGATATTTAAAATATATAAATGATTGTAAGTCTCCAGTGTGAACATGTTACCAGGTTAACTAAATACATGTATACCCCAAAATAGAAAGAAAAGAATATACATGAGTGCTCCAAAAATATAAAATGACAAGTGTCATGGCATCTAATCAACCTCCCTGTAATCCTGTCGATCAAAACACGGAGGAGAAGTCCTCCTCAGCATCATAAAAGTCCGGCTCCACTTCACAAGCAGCGCCATCATCTGCAATTACAACCAGGTCTGGTGGGTGTCTGGAAACATCATCCCATAACGTGGGAGTGAGTAGCTAACTCAGTGGAATAATACAACAAAGATTAGCATGTTATCAAATCAATCACGCGTTAATAGTAAAGCAAACAATCAACCATTCTTAGATACTGTTGTTAATGCATGCATGAAATGACATGATGGATGCCCTCACCGACATACTTCCTCATGCGGCACCATCTGCGTCCGCGCCATGCTTTCTTCCCGCAGTGCTCCACATCTTCCAAGCACATGCAATGTGATATGGATAATGATTACCAAGTTGTTATTAGTCCTTTTCATACAACAGGATTGGGAAACTAGGGTACTTTGCTTATATCAATACCCAAACAATGATCCTGTCTTGGGTTGTCACTCCTAGTATTCTCATACGATGATATATTTCTAGGTCGCTGCAAGGGCTGCCAGGGTTGTTGCACGCACTCGTTGATCCTCTCCCCCATCACCTTATCAATACAGGCCTAGTTATATCCTTAAGACTACATCAGGACTCGTCGCCCCCATGCGGTGTCAGGATAAACTTAAGGTCACTACAAAGGGCTCGTCACCTGATCAGTGTAGGCCGACAGCAAGAATATAGTGTCCCATACCACCATAATCTGCTCAGAGTAGGGTGCTCACTGGTCACTACGTGGAGGTTTGTGGCCCCAGCGTAGGCCGACAGCTCGACCACGGTGTCCCATACCATCATGCCCGGCTCATGAGTCTTTATGGATCAAGGTACCATGGTTAATGGGGTTTCCAATGGTAAGTTCAGTACCCTAGGTTCAAGTAGTTATGACTCATACATGGTGAACATACAATGGCCAGTCGGGTTACTTGACGGGATCGACTAGTACGAGCGCATCTCAAGCTGAACGACATGAAG
Source organism: Magnolia kwangsiensis (assembly GCA_037074715.1). Lineage (NCBI taxonomy): Eukaryota > Viridiplantae > Streptophyta > Magnoliopsida > Magnoliales > Magnoliaceae > Magnolia > Magnolia kwangsiensis. The sequence continues at coordinate 67,991,840 of CM073583.1, forward strand.
TGCATAAAACACTTCGTGTGGCCTAACCACTGCCGCCAACCCAAAACACGACTCGCGTTCATCGACGCGTCCTTCGTGGCAAATAGAAGCCAACCACGAATTCAATCCATTACCGACTACCTGGACTAACGTATAGCCCCAAGCATTTATAAACCACATCAATGATCATGTGAGTGTGACATAATTGAAATACAAACAACCAAAGTATATTCACAACATGTGATAGCATACAACGTAAGTAAATCATCCAACACCTGCATTTCATATATATAGTGAAATCAATACATATAACCAACATGTAGGGAATCATATACAACATCATATGGATTGAGAATTCATTCTCAAAACTAATCTACAATACCATGTACTCAATACATACTAATACAAATATTTATACAAACACTTAGTCTACACACCTTAGTCTACATAGCGTATGTCGACCCAAAGTGCGCAGTAGGGCGAATCTCTTCACAAACAGATCATGCACACATACTTAATATCATAACATGATGAATTTACATGTCAAGCATTTCAGCAAAATACGGACGTATGCGGTATTTCCTACAAATGCCTAAAATACCCTAAATCTCATATTTACCGTACGTTTACGAAATGAAAAATAAACAGCATGTTCTACATGTCAAACGGTGCTCTCATCAATAATCTACTATTAAACGACATTGAAAGCTTTGAAATCAGTCAATCAAAGCGTCTAAAATCCTCACCTTTCGCCTTAGACGTGTATCGTTTCGAACGGAACGTATACGCTTCGTCAACGGCGTAGCGGCGACCTAATGCACAAGATGTATAAGCTACTTTTCTATTTGAATCGACAGAATTCCAAAACAGCAAGTGGTTAGGATTTTTCTTACCTAGAAGTACGTTGGAATCACCGGGAGGGTGATGCAGGCAGGTGGATGTGGCACGAGGAGCAGCAGGGAAGACTCCGAGGAGAAAGCTCCAACTTCTCCCTTACTTTCTCTCTCTTTTCTCTCTTCTCTCCCCAAATTCATATGGAATGAAAGAGCAAGGGTTTAAGTCCTTTTTATAAGCCCAAACATGACCAAAATAGACTTGGGGCCAAGGTAGACTTATTTTATAACCAAAGTGGGCTTGTTCTGATCCAACGGAGCATTTCTGGAGGTCCTATGACTGAATGCGGTCGGACTTAAGCTCCTTGACATTGGATTTAGGTCAGGCAGAGTTTTCAGTCCAATCGAATTTCTAGATCGACCCTGGCGGACCAGTTTCAGTTCAACGGTTATGGGAACTCGATCGGAGCTACAAGTACTATGACATGTAAGGAAAATTTTTCCTGATCCGAGGGTGAAATTTGATTAAATTCTGACGGTCAGAACGCTTAGAAAAAGTGCACAAGCGAACGTGCCAGATTTCATAAATTATATTTATTTCTCACACTCTTTACTCTGAACCCAGTAAAATAGCGTTAGGACATCAGTTGGACTTGATTTTTGAGATGAACGTCAAGTCCAACTAGGCGGTCAGGATTGTCTAAGTTCGGGGTAATCGGACTTCCGATGTGCGGTCCAGAGCCGATACAAAGTTTTCAAGGTGCTCCAGAGAGCAATCGGGAATAGAGTTTGATCCCAGGCTTTACGATATTGTAGCGTCACCTATCCTATACGTTTTGACTCTAGCAGATCGTATTGAAAGTGATTGGTGCGAATTTCACAGGTCGTCTAGTGCAGCGCTAGGTGATTCTCATTAGATTTCTAAAGGAAGTAGCCTATAATGATCTCTGTTTGAGATGAAATTTGGAGGGTGGAGCCAGGGTGTTTGGAAACAGAAGAAGGAAGAGTTTGGAGGGATGGTTTTTACCCAAAATTGGACGTTTGGAGCAAAAGGGGAGCTTGGAGGGTCACTTTGTGAAGGAAGTACTTGATTGGGGTGTTTTTAACGAACGACCCGCATACCAGGGGGCTACCCTAGCCCCCAAACACCTCCAGCCCAAAGCCCGGATCCAACCGAGGAGTTTGACCGGCGATGCATCGCGGAACCGGCGATGCCATCCCTGACCAAACTCACAACTGGCGATGGCCGCCACATGGGCTGGGTTCCCCCTGCCCCCTAGGTCCCAAAAATATGTGGGGCCCACGTTGGATCATTGTGGATTAGCGTGGGTGGGCCCACGACTCCATTCGAGGCATTTCAGGGCCAGTTTGCAAAATGAAATGAATTTCTATGGCATATAGCATATGATTTTAGGGTAAGAGATGCTAATCTATCCAACTAATATATCTATTTTATTAGATTCCAAAAGGTTAAGGATAAAAGTACATTTTACTCATTTATTTACTATTCATGGTAATTTTTAGCTTTGGTATTGTTCTTCATCATGAAGACCTTAGGATTAGTGGTCTTTACTATTTAGACTTGAGAATTTGTAGCTAAGATGGAAGTACTTATAGAAATTCGAAGAATGAGGTGGTGAAGGGTGAGATTTTGAAGGAAATAGAGAAATTTTGATTTTTAGACCTTGGGATTGATCATTGAGAGTGAAATGGTTGACCCATTGCCTAAGGACGTCGAATTCCAGGTTGGCAAAAAATCTGGGGTGTTACAGGGTCCCACCCCACACGTGCCACACATGTGAGATGGGTGCACATATCAAAACAGATGGATGGCTTAGATAAAGAACGCACCTCATGTGGGACCCTCAGAGCTTACTGACGTCAAACGACAGCTATGCTGCTAGAGTCCCACATCTTCAAATAGACGAACAGTCTGGAGCATCAAACCCCAGCCAATCTGACAGTATGTGGGTCCCACATGAGACCCACCATATACATATATGTATATAATATATCACATATATATAATATAAAATAATATTATACTTGGAAAGAGTCCAACGTGTGGATGAACGATGTGGATTTAAATCCATACATCAATGTATCCCACCACCTGCACATGTAACAGGTGCAGGTTGGGCCCCACATATGGTATGGTCGTGAGTATACAACACATGCGTCGTGTGGGTCCCACGACCAAAACTTGGATGGTGTGGACGCACAACACATACATTACGGTGAAGTCCCACCATCCAACCATTTGGACAGTGTGGACGATGTGGATCAAAGCATACATAATGGTGGGTCATCATACATAAAAAGAAGAGAGAGAGAGAGAGAGAGAGAGAGAGAGAGAGAGAGAGAGAACATGAGAAGGGGAGGGACCCCTCCACTATGGGCCCTCCCTTACAATGCATATACAAATGGGTCTCATCGAATGTGGGCCCTCAAATATATAAAATCAACAATTTAATATGTTATGAACACCCATCGTTAGATCTTGGACTTCTCTTTCCACCGATGCATTCTAGAGCTCTAAGGGATGAATTTCAATGGTTGAGATGATCTTTGGAGGGTGGGACTAGGTGGTAGGAAGGTGGACCACACCTAGATCTTTCTCATGGAGAGCTTGGATGTTCTCTTTCATGATAGGGTTGCTTGGGAGTGAAGAGAGAGATGAGAGAGAGAGGTGATGTAAGGGATGGGTGATGAATGGAGAGAGAGAGAGTTGACTTTAGGGTACTTTGTAAGAGAGAGGTAAGGGTAGGGTATGGGTTGCTTGTACTTGACTTGAGGTGTGATGTGTACTTAATTGATGGGATTGATTTGAAACGTTCTCTTGGGTTTTGTAAATGTGCAACATTTTCCTCGAAATGAACATGGGCCCACATCTCCTGGCTTAGGTATCGTATCAGCGTGTGAGACACAGCGTCGGAACCGCGGTGACGGTGCGGTCGCAAGGATACAAGTCTCAGGTTGAGCCAACTCTGGAATACATAATATGACTCTAGGTTGCCTGTAAATGTCGATTACAAGTCGTGTGTTGCCAGAATTCGACTGGGAGGACCACGGAAGCCTACGGAACAGTATGGTCTAAGATACGGGCCTTACACACCATCTAAATGAATTAGATCTCCCAATGGTTCACGTTTCTGCCATCTAGAACTTTCATCTTGCACATGGGAGAGGTCTCTATTTTAGTGATTGATCCATCCTAACCAATTTCTCTCTCATTCTGACATCTCCAGGTAGGTCGGATTGGCCATCCGATCATTCTTGGCCCATCAGATCTATGGTGGGCGTAAGTTCTTTGAGCTGTTGCGCGAGTTCTTTTTACACGACTGCATGAAATCCAGTGGAGTAACCGTGAAAAGCAGCGAAACTATGGATGGTTTCTTTTCTTTCCTATTTGAGACAAATCCAGCCACTTTCTTCGGATGGGCACCTAGTCTGTGACGCAAGAAGTGGAGATTTCTAATAAAGCATCTGCATGGCTAGTGGGGTTGTTAGGGTCAACTTGTGGCCCACGAGCTAACCTGGTGCAACGATCTTTCCACCTAAAATTTAGAAGGTTGGACGATGAACGTCTTTGATTTCTTATCCCTTGTGGAGGTGGTACCCATCTGATTTGGACGGAGGTCCCTTAATCAGATTTTCACAAGCAAGAATGAAAAGAAGCAAAGTTTCTTTCGAATGTGAGTTATTCAACCTCTGTTGTAGCGAGTGGAAAGATGTCGCATTTGGTTCATTTACTAGAGTAGGTGGATGAATTTTTGAGAAATGCATTTCATTCCTCAGTTTAGTCAGGTCATATTGGTCAATGAGTCCAAATATGAGGAAAATTTGGGTTTCGGATGGGCCACAACACATGTGATAAGTGGGTGTTTCACAATGGTTAAACGTTATTGAAAATCACGTAACAGAGTTATGTGATTGACGTGATTGGTTGTAGTATTGTGTGAGGCCCACATAATTATTTCCTTCGAGGATATGCTCCATCTATCCGACTTATTATACTAATTTAGGACATGAGGTAAAAAATGAAATGATTCCAGTAATTAGGTGGACCACACTAACCGATTGAGCATCAAGAACATTCACCGTTGAAACTCAATTGCAATTCTCATTCGCACAGTGCCCTGCACATGGTATCATCTTATTTACAAATTTAACCTTTATCTCATCTAAACTTCTACCGTCCGTAACTTATAACTTTTTCATCTAAAAGGGGTGAAATATGACAGGTGATTATTATTTTTCATGCCCTCTCAACAGGTTAAAATTGGGCCCTTATCCATCAAGGATGACCAAATGCTTCTTTAGTGGCTAACACACTCCATAATTTAAAATAACATTTGTACACTTTTGATTAATAAGTTACCGAGTGGTTTGGACCTAGACCTTAAGATCTTCATGATGATTGGTTTACCATGATGTTCGCATGGCCCATTTGGCGGATCCAAATATGATGTATGGTCATATGACTTTCTAAAAATAAGGAAACATGATAGTTAGGACTTTGGTCATATATCTAGGTGGTTGTATGGTCAGTTTAGTAAATGGATGGGCATAAAGCGAGTTTCTAGAGTAATTAGGGGTAGAACATGTACACCATTAGATTTTTGTTCACATGTGTAAATTCCTCATATTGCAGTTCTAATGGTGAATTAAGCATATTCATATGGAGTGAACAAGATGAACAGATCAGAATATGATCTGGTAAGTATATGACGGATGTGGAGGTAAAGTAGCTACTTTACTATGATCTAAGGGATGAAATTTGACATGTACAGTTAATTTATGATAATTAGACATGGTATAAAATTTCACCTAAAATGGATGTCGAAACCATGTGATCTAGTGTTCAGGGGTCTAGGTTAATGACATTTTTATAATTATTGCTGATATGTGAGTTTTAGGAAATCTAATGGCTCCACCTAATTATAGGCATGTTTCTAAGAAATTCTTACAAAAGAACGTATATCTAAATCATTTAGGATAGGGAGTTATTTGTCATGTCATTCAATGGAAAGTACTTGCGTCAAATCACGTGATGGATGATCTTGTCTTGAAATTAACGGTCAAATGGCTTGATCTATTGAGATCATTTTCAATGGTTAGATTCGCATCAGGGTATAGATGTAAGCTTAGGATAGTTAAGTTTGTATCGTACACATGTACATATTACGTTAAATTCTTGGTAACGCTCGAGAACTTTTAATACTCGGGTATTAAAATGTTCGAGGTGTTACATGTAGAGATTGCTAAGTATAGCAAGAACGGCTCTTCTTACTCGAGTTTTGAGAGTAGGGGCGGGGAGCCCACATACTGCTTGAGTTTTTGGAAGGTAAGTTCACACTCGTCCATCCACTTAATCCTTTGTTTCCCTTTCAACTGTTTAAAAAAGGAAAGACATTTATCGGTGGCTTCAAAGACAAAACGGTTGAGTGCGTCGATTCTTCCAATGAGGCGTTGAATTTCCTTCAACATTCTGGGCGAGGTCATGTCGACCAAAGGTTGGATTTTTTCAATGTTTGCTTCTATCCCTCTTTGGCTGACCAGGAATCCAGGAAAATTTTCCAAGCTAACTCCAAAGGCGCATTTGCTTGGATTTAACTTCATCCAGTATTTGTACAGTATTGTGAAAATTTCTTTGAGGTCGGTTATATGGTCTGTCGACCTGATACTTTTGATGAGTATGTCATCGATGTAGACTTCCATGGAGTGACCGATCTACTGGGCAAACATTTTATTGACGAGCTGATGGTATGTGACTCCGGAGTTCTTTAGCCCAAAGGGTATGATGTTATAGAAATAAAGCCCTTTATATGTGATAAAGGTCATCTTCTACTCGTTGTGAGGGTGCATAACAATCTAGTTATAGCCTGAGTAGGCATCCATGAAACTAGAAGCTCCTATCTGGCCGTGTTGTTTACCAGTTGATCGATTCATGGAAGGGGGAAGCTTCATTGAGGAAGGCTTTGTTTAGGTCGATGTAGTCAACACAAACCCGCCACTTCCTATTGGACTTCTTCACTAAGAAGACGTTGGCAATCCAGTCTAGATTATAGATTTCTTCGATGATTCGAGGAGTTTTCCAACCGTCGTTGCGATGATGTTGTATCGTTCCGCTTCGAACACTCGCCGCTTCTGTCATACCTGTCGGTGGTCAGGGTCTATATTCAGTTTGTGGACCATTACTCTTGAGTTGATGCCGGACATATCCTAATGGGACCAAGCAAATACGTCGACGTGTAAGGAGGCTCATGAGCTTGTCCCGTAGAGCTGGTGCCAATGACAAACCGATTTGGACCATTTAGATTGGGTTGAAGTTGGTGAGAGAGATGGTTATGAGGTCCTCGACCAGGGTCCCTCTTTCGATTGGCTCTTCTCGGGGGTCGGGTGACATGATAGTCATCGCCCTTTGTGGTGTCCTCAAGGTGGTAGGATAGCACTATCGCACTTTTTTCTGGTCTCCTCTGACCATTCCTGTGCCATATTCAGTTGGAAATTTCATTACAAGGTGGTATATAGATACCATATCACTTAGGGTGTTGAGGGACGGTCAGTCGAGGATGATGTTGTAGACAGAGGGGAAATCAACTACAAGAAACTCTACCATCATTGTTGTCTAATTATGTCCTTCCCCAGCTGTTACAGAAATTAATATATATGAACCCTTCTGAGGTGACTATGTCGCCCGCGAACCCGAATAAGGGGTTTTTGACAGGTCGAAGTCGGTCTCTTCTAACACCCATCTTGTCAAAGGCTTCGGCAAAGAGGATGTCAGTCGATCTGCCGAAGTCCACCAATATCTAAAATACTTTGTGGTTAGCTATAATCATTGTCACTACCAGTGCATTGTCATGAGGGTGATGGATGCCACTTTGTGAACGTTAGCCCATCAGGTGCCACATTCTGTTCCTTTAATGTTCTGCTAGTGACATTGATTTGATGTTTTGAGCTACAATAACTAATACTTCGGGTGTGAACTCTCCAAGCACGATTCGAGTCTCCTCCTCTGGAGGGCCCACTAAAGATAGTTCAGATTTCCCTTATAGATTCTTTGTTGAATAGCCTATCGTTCGTTGGATCCATTCGTTCTTCCCTCCTGTTGACATATTCCCTTAAATGCCCATTACAAATGAGGGATTTTATCTCTTATTTTAGATCGAACATTCACTAGTCAAATGGTCGTGGTCTTGGTAAAAGTGGTAGTACTTCCTCTTGTCTCACTTATCGGCATCAGATTTCATCTTGTTAGGCTATTTGAGGATTCATTGATCCCGAGCCTCCATGAGGACTTGCTTGGGTGTTGTGTTGAGCGGGGTGTACATGCTGAATTAAGAAGGAGAGCTTACGAGGTCCTAGAGGGGGGTCAAATAGGATAATGTCAAATAATTGAAACAAGTACTGAATATGTAAATAAAATAAAAATCTCAATTACTAGAGTATTGAAAACTTGATTCCAAATAATTCATAAGACAACCTTCACCTAAAGTTTTAGGCAAATAACCTTTTTTCATGAATTTCTTTAAAATCAAAACCTCAAACTTGCAAGAGTAAATTAAATAATTACAAGATTCACCACACAAATCAAATTAAATACGTTCAATCCACCACAAATAAAAATAAGGCATTGTTGAGGTACAAAAAATAAATGAATGATGATTAAAGAAAGTTTTTTTTTTTTTTTTTTTTTTTTAAAAAAAAATAGAGAAGAAAATTAAGATGGAAGAAAGAGGGGAAATGAAGGAAAAATGAGTGAATAGTGTGTTGCACGCACCCGTGCCAAGAACATAGGTTGCACAAGTCTGCACAACACTATTTTTATGCAGAAAGAACGGACTGATGAGATGGCGTGAGAAGTGGGCCGCATGGCATAAAGATCAAGGACTCGCACGTGTGGAGGCCTATAAATACCTCACTCCCTCTCTCATTTCGACACAACGAAGATTCCGAAGAAGACAAAAGCTCCAAAGAAGAAGAGAAATTTAAAGGTATTCAGAAGAGGAGAAAGAAGAAGAAAGAAGGCATGTTGTGCCGATCCACGCAACCATAGTGTGTTTTGTGAGAATCCGTATTAAAGAGCCGATATGCTGACAAAATGAATCAGAATGCTATCAACAGACCATCTTTTCTTCAATTCCAGCCCTTCTTCAATTTAGAATTTCTTATTAAAAGATACAGGATGGTCATATTCATGCAATATTCCTCCCAAAGAGATGAGCTAATCATAAGCTGAAAATGCTGTCAGATTTAATATTCAGACCAGTTTAACACTTGTATTATGAATATTCCATCTTAGGATCAAGGAAAATCAAAGGAAGTAAATGAATTCAAAATGAATGAACTTGATAATTGTTCTCTATATTTTATTTGTTATGATTAAGTAAGATAATTCCCCAAATCTGAATGCACACGTTTCTTGTCGAAACAAAATGGCGACTCTTCTAAGGACTTGCTATTATTTAATGATTACTTAGAATTTTTTTTAGAGAACTTGCATCACTGTTTGGCGTAGTAAAGATGTCAAAATGGCGACTCTCAACGGGAACATCCTCCCCTTCATCCCTAAAATAGAATATGTTACTATTTAAATAATAATTAAGAGCTCATATTGTTAATTGAATGATATAAGAAAGAATCTTAAATTACAGTCAATGGAAACCATTACAAGCAAGATGAACTTCTACTTCATGACAACCGGGTTCGTGATAGAATATGCTACGAATCAATCCCAAATATCCCCAAATCATGAAAGTCGATCTATTGAAAGTAAAAAACCACAAGTCTCGAGTTATGAACAGAGTTATAACTATCTCACCATTGGCACAAGATAACGATAATGACTGGGTTGTTGTATCATCTAGAAGAACAAGAGCACGAAACACTGCAATTACTAGGAGGAATTCATCTCCACAGAAAGTTAAGGGACCGATAACATGGAATGCAGCCAGAAATAACCCCAAAGTCTCCCCTCCATCTCTATATCCGGAGAAACCCCTTCTCTAACATCATAAGATTTCCCAGCACTACCTGCTACGAGTATTCGATGGACAAGAAAAGAAAAGGGAAAATCACTAATGAAAAGTACAACAGCTTCCAATACACCTCAACAAGTAATATCACAATCGACCAAATTCTGTGGGAGTACAAAAGATCCAAACGAAACCCCTCTTTTAATAAGCCCTATCGTACTGATGTATTCTTACTCTTCTCCAATGATCGCCTTGTCAGGGAATGAGGAAGCCATTGTATGCATGGCTGGAACCAACCAAGATCCACAAGTGACTATTGAAGATCGTATAACTGACATGGTGCAAGCATAGAGAACGTTGATGGAAGAATGCAGGAGTCTCTAGGAAGCTCTGGCCACTTTAACGTATAATGTAGCTTAGATCGCACCCCCCCCCCCCCCTACCCTCTCGATGATGGCTACCATGAATGAACAAGAATAATGACCTGAAGTCTCACAACATCTGAGAACGGGATCACATGGATCTTCCCCCACAATGAGAGCGATAACTCAAGAGGAGGTATGACAAGTGGTCGCAAAGGCTATCAAAACTGAAAGAGAGCATGGAAATGTCAGAGGATTCTGTTATAGGACACCTTACCCAAGAGAAGTGGAAGATGTAACTTTCCTAGCTAATTTTAAATATCCAAATTTTCAAAAGTTTAATGGGGATGGATCTTCGGATGAACAACTCATGCAATTCATTATGACAATGGGCAACCTCTCTACTGTCTTGCAATATTGCTTATGACTATTTAGTTCTTCACTCACAGGAAAAGCCTTCAGATGGTACTCTCGTCTGGTGCCAAAGTCAATATGAACATGGGAACAAATATAGGATGCCTTTATGTCAAATTTTTTCTCATCAGAGCATGATGTTAGCATTAAGAACTAGCTTCTCTACAACAAAGAGATGAGAGCCAGTAGAAAAGTTCTTCAACAAATGGAAGACATTGGGGGCTTCGTGTAGCAGTTACTAGAAGAAAAAGAACAGGTAAAAATGTGTCTGAACTCCATGGAGGCTAGAATCGCGTTTGGTCTCACCAGTGCCGACATAAGAACCTTCTGCGATCTGGCTACGAAAGCCCATGCGTTGGACCTAATGACCAAGAAAATGTCGACATTTCATTATGAGACAGGCAGAAGAGGACACGGTACATTGATGGCCAATGTTATGTACTAAGAAAAGAAGAATAATATTCCCCGTGACGGAAAAAGAACAGAAAAAAAGGAGTAGTCAGATCATTATAGAGGAAGATACAATGATAAAAAGCCAAGATCTCTTAATTATCATGAAGGATTTACATTTAAGAAAGAGGATGTTACCCCCATGATGAAACAACTGCTAAGTACAAGGACAGTAGAATTTCCCCCGTCCAAATGGCCCAAAGAAGCATAAATGACAAAAGAAAGAAACTTCTACCATTATCACCATCTGTTAGGACATTCCACAAAAAATTCTTTACACTGAAATGCATAATTCAGAAGATGATAAATAGAGGTGAGATCATAGTAGGTAAAGAGAAAGAAAGAAGCAGAAAGGTATCGATAAACATGATCTCTGGTTGGGAAACTATAAACAAGAAAAATAAAGGGCTGAAAAAGAAGGAAAGTAGTAACATGAATACCGATAATTCAACAGAATGAATGAGAAAAGTTGTGATGATCACATTATGCTCAGGAAAAAGAGTAACCAGCCCTCTCTGAAAAATAAAAAGCTGAAGCGGTTAAGGAAAGTGTACCATGGATACACGTTGATAACAATAGAGAAGAAGAAAAGAATCAAATCGAGAAAGTGACTTATGATGTGATAAGTCATCTGAAAGGTATACCAGCTCGGTTAAGTGTATATGATGCACTACAGTTATCAAAAGACTGTCAACACACTCTAATTCAGGACTTATCTGATAATGAGGTTAGAAAAGCATTACTTGTAGAGATGGAAAGCACAGAACAAGATATACAAAACAGTTGCATTCCCATCATTTCCTTCTCTGACCATGATTTTACTTGTGATCATGGGTCATATTTGTAGTAAATGGGTTAAGCGAATAATGTTGGATAACAAGTCGACAATGAATCTTTTTCCATTAACAGTGTTGACTAAACTTGAATATCGTTGCTCACATCTACACTCTAGCGGAATGATGATATGGGGTTTTAATCAAGACGGGCAGCATGCATTGGGCGAAATCACACTAACCTTAGAAATATGAGAGTTAACGATAAATGTTGTTTTCCATGTCATCAATGTAGTAACAACATATAACCTCCTTTTAGGAAGGCCATGGATGAATCAGTACAACATTATACCTTCCACTTTGCACCAATGCTTTAAGTACTACAAGGATGGAATTCAGTACAAAGTAACTGTTGATTCAAAGCTATATATAAAAGCAGAAGCTTTCTTCACTGATGTCAGTTACTATGATGGATTCATCATAGAAGAAGGGGAGAAGAGTGATGAAAATAAAGCCCCAAGAAGTAATCCCACAGAAATAAGAGAAAAGGAAGACGCCAAGATAGAACTATCTGGGAGAGCAAACATGAAAAAGAAGTTTTATTTCATGCTAAAACATTTGAGACAACCGGGACAGCCTTCATTAACATTATTGTCACCCGAGAAGATGGAAATTTTGTAGTCAAATTACACAGTACCATTGCCATATGCTGAAAGGAACAAGTCATTCCCGACCATTCTAAAAAGATTTTATGTCAAATCTAGTTTGAAATATCTCGAGCCGATCAAATTTCATGCCCCTTCAGAAATGAAAGTAGAAGAAAAGGATGATAATAGTATAAATTGCAAAAGACTAACATTTGAAGATCTCGAGAGATACAGTCTGGCCAGCAAAAAAATGAAGAACAAGGGTACTGATTACGAAGAACCAACTGGCCTGAATTATGGAAAAGGAATCAGAGTAAATAAAAAAAGGTAAGAAAAATTTTGTGGATTAGGGGCAGAGTCTTTAGTAAATATGGTCATAGTTGATCTGCTAGAAGAAACAAATTCTGAAATAGTCAAACATCCTGAAATAGCTTCGAAACAGATAGAAGACGGGGGCAGCCGACAGTTGAAAGTTTATGACAAGTAAATCTTGGAACGGAAGAAGAACCACGGAACATGATTATAAATGCCAGTTTACTTGAACAAGAAATAGATCAGTGTGTCAAACTCCTGAAAGAAAACAAAGATGTATTTTCCTGGACATATGTAGAAATGTAAAGCCTGGAACCATTAATAGCGATGCATCAACTAAATATCTCTAAATATAAGAGGCCAATCAAAAAGGCACAAAGGCGATTCCATTCAGATCTAATTCCTATGATAGAAGAAGAAGTAAATAAACTAAGCAAGGTCAGGTTTATTAGAGAAGTCAAATATCCCAAATGGATATCGAATATTGTCCCCGTAAGAAAGAAAAGTGGACAAATTAGGGTATGTGTTGACTTCAGAGATTTAAACGAGGCTTACTCGAAAGATGATTTTCCATTGCCAATAACTGAGTTATTAATCGACAGTACGACAAAATACATTGTCATGTCTTTCATGGATGGTTATGCCAAATATAATCAAATAAGAATGGCTCTCGAAGATGAAGAAGCCACGACATTCAGAACTTCATTGAGAATTTATTGCTACAAAGTTATGCCATTTGGTCTCAAGAATGCTGGTGCAATATATCAAAGAGCAATGCAAAACATCTTTCAAGATATGATGCATAAGCATATCAAATGTAATGTAGATAATTTGGTAGTTAGATTGAATGATCATTAAAAATATCACAAACATTTGATTTCAGTCTTTCATCGGCTTAGAAACAAGCAGTTAAAGATGAATCCGGCCAGATGTTCTTTTGGTGTCTCATTAGGAAAATTCCTCGGCTTTATTATTAGGCACAGAGGAATCAAAACCGATCTAGGGAAAGTCAAAGCTATTCAAGAAATGCCACAGCTAAAAACATTGAAGAAATTAAAAAGTTTGCAAGGAAAGTTAGCATATATTCATCGTTTTATCTCAAACGTAGTTAGCCATTCTCTCCTTTAATGAAAAAAAGGAACATAATTCGTATGGGACAAGTCCTATCAGAATGCGTTCGATTTAATTAAAGAATTGTTGAAACAACCTCCAGTATTGGCAACCCCTGTGAAAGGTAAACCACTCATTCTACACATATCTGCAGCTGAGAATTCATTGGGAGCTCTATTAGCACAGGCAAATGAATATGGGAAGGAAATCACGCTATATAATTTAAGTTGAACTCTGATATGCACAGAATGTAATTATTCACTAATTGAGAAAATGTGTTTGGCATTAATATTCGCAGTGTAGAAGCCAAGACATTATTGCCTTTCTTATGATATAATCCTAATCTCACGAGTGGATCCCATAAAGTTCTTAATGACCAGGCCAATGTTATCGAGAAGATTGGCCAAATGGATGTTGTTGTTTTTAAAATACACAATCACTTATGAGCCCACAAAAGCGGTAAAAGGACAGGCAGTGACAGATTTCTTAGTAGCTCATCCCATAACAGATAGTAAATTATCAGTGATGACTTCCCAGATGAACAAGTTATGATGATTGAATCGCCAAACATAATAAGCTAATATCATATACAAAGGAAGCAATGTAGATCAGTTATGCAAGGCGGAGACATAGTAAGCCAAATATCATATACTGAGGATGCAATGCAATATGCAAATCCTGACAAGTTCATGAATACCGTCATCTATATCTAGGTCATGCATCAAACCTGCACGTATCGCGCGATCATGTGGGGGAAACTCTGTCTCACAAGGAGTCCCATAAACATTTCAGCCCAATAACATATGCTTTAATCAATCATCCCTCATAACATGCATACAAATGATAGGGTCCATAAAAGGATGGTGGATCTAGTCCAAATATCAAGATAGGCTCTAAACAGTGGATACACCAAACCTAATACTACATATCCTTCCATCTACTACAAGGGGTGATATGGACTGCTTTACCAAAGCACACTAATTTAAACGTTTCATGACATTTAAGGAAGGAATCCAACTTATAGCCACCACAACATTGGATGATGCTTTTGATGTGGGATAAAGTTCTACCTTAACTGTGTGTACAGTAGCCTACCAATCACTAGTAGGTCGCCCAGGCCCTTAGGCCCTGCCCACATCAGTGTCCATCCACGTGTACGATAGTGACGGAGCGTCACAATAACTCCCACTGAGGCCTAGCCGAGTCTAAGTATAATAAGTGGGCTTCCTTACCCTCTCTATCGCCTAATAAACTGGACTTCCCTATGGGCACAATATATACACAAGGTGGGCTCCAAGGTGTGGGTAATTCTACAAGGTATGGTGTAAGGCACCATCATCAATGAGGGCCCAATGGTTTGGGTAGGCCAATAAGAGAGGATGGAAATGGACTTGATAATGGGCTCTAGGGAGGTTTGCAACGTGGACATTTAACCACCATTGCACCTAGAGTATGACCCGCCATAGAATCTAACTCACAAAGGAGAAAGGGCCTCATACAATCACAATGGGCCTCATACAATCACAATGGACCTCACACAATCAAAATTAGGCCTTACATAAGGGTCTCATACAATCACAATGGGCCTCATCACATCATAATTGGGCTACATCACATGGGCCTTACACATCGCAATGGGCAGCATTACATGGGCCTCATATACATTGCAATGGGGCTCTCACACGGGCCTAATATACATCACAATGGCCGCTCACATGGGCCTAATATACGTCACAATGGGCCTCTCATACAAACCTAATATACATCACAATGGGCCCCATCGCCTGCCCCTCAAATGCATCACAATAGGCATCATCACTTGGGCCCAATATACATCATGATGGGCCCCATCGCCTGACCCTCAAATGCATCATAATGGGCCTCATCACTTAGGTCCAACATACATTACAATGGGCCTCAAGTACATTAGGTGGGCCTTGTATGCAGTAGGTGGGCTCGCACCTCCCAAATGGACCCCACCAGATGAACATGGACATCATGGATGTATAATGCACACATCATTGTGGACGGTGAGTATACAACACATATATAATGGTGGCCCCATGTCTCATGTGGCCAGACGGAGTGGATACAACATTTACATCACGTGGGATCCACGTCCCAAGTGGATCGTGTCAGTACAACACATGCATCATGGTGGAGTCCACGTCTAGTGGTTTGGATTGGACAGTGTGGATGTACAATACATTCATCAAAGGTGGGCCCTAAACAACAGTCCAGTGATGGGCGATGCGAATATACATCACGTCATCAAGGTGGGCCCCACCCTCACCATGCAGCGCATGTGGGGTGGCTCCAACCCAGCAAAACAGATGGACGATGTGGCTGTACAATACATGCATCCAAGGTGGGTCCCACCTTCTTGCAATGGACGATGGACATCACTCATACATACATACATATATATATATATATATATATATATATATATATATATATATATATATATATATATATATATATATATATATATATATATATCAAGGTGAGACCACATGTGTGGCCCAACAAAGTTTTGAATTAAACTGATGTTTATATTATCCCACCGTCTAGACCTACAGGACGGTGAGGATGCAATGTTCATTAGGTGGGTCCCGCGGACGGACGATGGATATGCAATATGCATATCCAAGGTAGGCCCCATACATGTGGATATAAATAACCCACCAAGGTGGATCCCACATCCATGTATGGATGGTGGTATGGATAAAACATGTATACCATGGTGCGTCTAGCACTGTCCTACACTGGACGATGTGGACAGTACACACATCTTGTTGGGTCCCACCGTCCAGGGTCTAGACAGTGTATATACAATTATACATGGGGTGGGTCCCACATGGTGGCCCACCATAGCTCTGGATCAGTAGATATTTATATTTTTCCTCCATCCAGGCTAGCATGAAAATGGGTAGTAAGTGGCTCCATCCGCTGGATGTTTCGAAAAAAATCTGTATAGTCTGGATTGTTGAACACATCAGATGGGCCACACACATCATCACCATCAAAAAAATTAAGAAGGAAAGAGAGAGAGAAATACAGAAGAAGAAATACCAGCCAAAAAGAGGGGACCCCGCCACTATGGGCCCCTCAAAAGCTCCAAACCATACAAGAAAGAAGTAAATCTAGCCCTAAACATGGACCCACCGATTCCACTTCTTCTAGGCTCCATGGAGCACTAAGCTCCTATGCTCAACCTTTAATGGAGGATGATGAAGATTGAAGGGTTGGGATGAGAGTTTAGGGGGCTAGGAAGTGGGTTACACTTGGCTATTCGCTCCTTAGGAATTTCTCTCCTTGGTGCTTGAAAAAAAATGGGTAGAGAATGAGAGAGAGAGAGAGGTGATGGGATGGGTGAGTGATGGGTGGAGTGGTGTTGTGTAAGAGATGGGATGGAAAGGTATGGGTGTTATTGACTTTTGGGTGAGAGAGGGATGGGTAGGGCATGGGTTGAGTACTTGCTTGTACTTGATTGATTGATGTGATAGATTGGGTAGAGATTTTCTCAGGATTTGAGACGCGTACCGTTTCCTCGAAATATACACGAGCCCACAACTCCTGGCCTGGGTATGGTATCGGCGCGCGAGACGTGGCATTGGAACTGTGGCAACGATGCGGTCGCTAGGGTATAAGTCTTGGGTCGAGTCAACTCAGATCTACGGGATGCGACTTAGGATTGCGTACAGACATTGATTATAGGTTGTGAGTTATCAAAATTTGACGAGGAGGGTCGCGGGAGTCTAAAAATAGTACGGACTAGGATACGGGTCTTATAAAGTGTTATACAGAAGATTTTATAATGAAATGCTATTATGATGCCTAAGTGTGGAAGAAGCAAATCAAATGTTAGGAGAAGCCCATTCTGGTGAATGTGGAGCACATCAAGCTGGCCAAAATTTATGCTTAGACCCATACAGGCAGCGGTGCATGCATGTATAGCTGACCACACATGAGACCAATGTCATTTGTACAGTTTTTGACAATGTCACGAGGGAAGGTGAAAGAAAATGCTCTCTCGTGAATGGGTCTAACCTGACAGATGAAAAAAAAAGTGAGCTGCATTGTGCGCTCTTTGCCTCATCCATAGATAGACCAACCATTCATAAGACCCCCCAGATTTCTGGTTTGATTCTAGTAGAAACTCATGAGGACAGGGTCTCTAGAGAAAAATACCTCCTCATTGACAAATTGGCAACATCAGATTTACTACCCTAAGGTAGCCTTGTGAGCCCCTGAACTTTAAAGAGTTACTGCAGCCAACCCTACACGGAAAACCCACCGAGTTCACTGCCCCTGTAGCTTCACTAGGCCCCTCTAATGGATCGTTGTTTATAAACTCCCTGGTCATGATAAGTCCAGCGAACTCTAGATAGTTACAGAGGCCATTCGCGTAAGACTCGACTCCAACAACTTATGATTTTAAAAACCGTGATTGCTCCACTACTTAAGAGCTTAAACTATGTGACAAACTAACTAAAATAAAAAATTAGTCCCGCCTATCAAAGAAAATAGCATATAGGGAATGTCACACTAACATTATGATGAATTGGCATTTCATTATATGACAAAGATTGAGATTATATGTCTTGTTAAATTATGGTTGTATAGATTAACAAAGTAAATATTGTGTAAGTATATAGTTGATAAGGATCATGACCATAAGATTTATGAAATTTGCTTATTGCAAACAAAAATGCTGAAATTCATCAATAAATTTAGGAAGTGAAAAGAGATTATATGCGATGATAGAAAGTAAAATTTTTATAAATCTGCTGGCATACCCAATGCTATCAGATATTTTTACAGATCTTCTTTCAGTTGAACTTGAGCCATGATATGCTTTGATTTAGCTTTAAGAATGATTTTAGCATGATCAGGGACATTAACTAATTTCTTTTCTAAAGAATCAACAATTTCCTCATTTTTTATCATCTTGCATTTTTCAAGATCAACAAAGCGAGCATTGACCTCCATCTCTTCTTGAAATTTGCTTATGTTCAACTCTTCTTCACGATCTCTAACTTCAAGTTGAGAAATTTGTTCCTTCAAGAGGGCAATCTAACCTTGGAGGGTTATTCTATTTTTGGTTAAAGCCTTTAGTCATTCTTATAGAGATTATTGTTCTTTACCTATCCCGAAATGACTGAAGTGATGTTGGCAATTTTCACCTTGGAAAATGTCAATTATTTCTCATATTTAAAATCTCCGGATCAACGACTCTGTTCTCTACGGATTTCAAGACACTCACTGAGTCATGGAATCTCAATAGGGAATCACATAAAAGAGAAAGATTTATCTTTGACATCTTTACGGCGCTATCCAAATATTTTATGGAAACATTTAAATTTGACCATTGATCAGGATCTTTGAATATATGCACATCTGCTGACAAGGAATTTCTCATTAAAGTTAGCCTAAAGATAGCAAGTTAGACACAATAGCAATTGAATCTGAGCTAGCTGAACCACTCAAAATAGGAATAGCTGCGAAACAATAAAAAGGAGAGAAATTAGAGTGAAATATATATATATATATATATATATATATATATATATATATATATATATATATATATATATAAAGGAAATAATGAATATATGAGCATATAAGGATAAAATGAATATACCATTGGTAGGGGCGGGAGCAATTATAAATTGTGTGCCCTCGGTAGCAAAAGAATCAGGGGAGATATTTATCATGTCAGTAAAAGAGGGAGCCTTCGAATAAGTGCTAGAGTTGATAGAGGCTAGTGTTGTTATATGGTTTTATAGGAAAAATGATCTCGCGAGCTATGACCCTTGGTCGAATAAGGGGAGCTAAATGAATTCTCGATGGAAGAGATTGTGCTTCTGGAGGAATGTTTTCAGTTGAAATATGATCCATTTTATCACCTGTGAGATGGATGCCTGAAGTGAAAATATTAAAAGAAGCAAGAGAGAAAAAACTTCTTATTATAAAAATAATGAAAAAAAAATTATGACATCTTACCTTGTGAATATCCATACTCTCCATAGTCCACAAGTTCCTCTTCATCCTCCACTGTTACTGGAATCGTTATAGGAGCATGAATATTGGGCTGAGTATCAGGTTTAAAACCTGCTTAAATTGTTGGTTGAGGTTCTTTATCAATAGGAGCCTCCTTAACAACAGCATTATCCTCATCATCGATATTTACCTTGCCCTCCTCCATAACATCATCTTCATCAGTCTCCTCATTGGTGCTTACTTCATCACTTTCAATATCATCCTTAGTAAAAGAACTATTACTAGTTGCTGATGACGAAGTATCTTCTCCCAATTCCCCTTCTCCTTGAAGAGAAGCAGGCGTTTCTATTTCTTCAATTACTATTTGCTTCCCTTTCGAAGGAGAAACTACTTTGTCAACTAATTGATGATCTTTTCCATCTGAAGTTGGAGGAGCCAAAGAAATAATTCCTTCTTTATGAATAGGAGGAGGAGTCCGAGAACGTGTCCATGACCTAGTCATCGGGGGAGATGGGCTAGAACGAACAAGTTATTAAGTAGAAAATGGGGCTGCCTCACCTTGAGTTATATCGTCTTGAATGTTATCTGTGAGTTCTTGGACTGGAGAAGGTATTTCTACAACATCTATAGTAAATTATCCAGGATGTTCTCAAAGAACCTTTTCAAATTTCATAATGACTCCATGAGCAATCCATCCTTCCAGAGTATTAGCAGGTTTCTTTTCATGGATCGGCTCTTCCAATGATATTTTCCTACAAATTTGACCAGGAAAAGGTGCATAGCTTTTCTCCATCATGAAGCCTACTCCTTTCTCAAATTGCCCTTTAAGCTTGGGAGGAGGGACCCATATTGGTTGATCTACTAGTAAACACTAGATGACTAGATAAGACTAGTAAGCCCACCACCTTGTCCAACCATAAGATGCACAAACGAAATGATTGCTTCTTGGGATTATAAAGGTAAATCGAACGTGACCACTCAATAATTGTTTTCAAACCATCTCCCAATTGTGTGGACATACACCATAGCCGTGCATTCTTGTCATAACTATCCCGCAGTCTTCGATTACTGTTTGATCGAAGTTGAATTGTATGGCAAATCGACTTAGGTAATAGGGCTCCCTTCAGAATTCTGTCCCTTCTCTCAGTGGAAGACTGCAAGACTGGATCGAAAGATAGAATGCTCTTTGTCCTAGTAAAAGTGATTCAGTGTCCACCATATTCGTATCTTCTACATATTTATAGAGGCAGAATTGAAAGAAATCAATGGTATCAGTCGTTAGGATCTTGTTAACTACCCAGTCATATGATCCTTTGGCCATTGCTCTCTTTGGGAAGAACCACAAAGGAAAATGAGAAGGACTGATATACGCTTTTTCTGGTGCATCAAAAGTCCAAAGAAAATGGACACCCAACCACCCAGTGAGATAATGTCAGGGGGCATATGTAGAAGAAGCTCCGACGGCAGGACTCTTTACGTGAGTTGCTACTTCTCCAAGAGCCTTATAGATAGAGCATAAAACTAGAGGAGCAAGAGAATGTTTGTAATCTTCTGCCATGGCGCCGGCAACGACAAATACTGTGGGATGAATAGCATCTACCCATTTCGAACTTGGAAGAGCAACTACACTCAACCAGTAGATTAGAAAAGCAGCAACTTCTCCATAGAGGCTATATTCTAGGTGACCCTTCGCTTTCTCACGAAGTCTTATTAAACCCTTGGAGAAACAATTACAGAATATGTAGGAAATATGATAAAAATGATAAGAGTGCAAGAAACACAAGCATAATAAGTGTGGTTGATTCATAGTTCGAAATTACTAAAAAACTATAGTGAAGTGGGTGAGCCATTGTAGAGGAGAAATTTTATGAATGTTTAAAAAATTTAACATTTCTTTGAAGAATTCTGTAGTTGTCTCTGATATAGAAGCTTCTCAATCAAGCGAAGAGATGTATGCAAGTTCTTCATTGGTTGGGACATATTCATCGTAAAATTTCCCTGTTAATAGAAGCCTAGCAATCCGATGAAGGTCCCAAAGTGTGATGCTCATTTCTCCAGCTGGGAGGTGAAATGAATTGGTTACATGACACCAATAACTTAGGAAGCTTTTGAGAATTGGAGTTTCTTTACAAAAGTAGTGCGATGTAACCTCTATGGCATTATAGAGGTCAGTCTTGATCAGTGTTTTGGCATGCTTCGCTAAGATCGCCTCCTCTCATTCCACATAATAAGAACAAGAGGTCAAGAAACCTTTAGTTCTGAACTCTTCTTGACCCTAGATGGATTCACGATCTTTGTAGCGTTGTTGGATGGTCTCATATAAGTGAGTTGGAAATAAGGTATGAGGATCGTGAGAAGGGACGAGTAATTTCATCGGGTGAAATTCACTGATCTATTGTCTCGATTTCTTGGCCAATAGAACTCCTAGGATGCGGGGTTCTTTCAATACCCAATTCGCTCTGAACATTAGTTTTTCTCCATCTATCTGGTCGAAAGGTTTGCAGTTGATAATGGACTAGTGGAGATGAAGGTTCAATGGAATGATAACCATTCCTTCTTTGTGAGGATCATCAAATTTCATGATGTCTTGGATGACACGAACCGTTTCCTAGGAATTTTGAAGTCTTTTTCTGTTATGTTCCTTTATCGTCTCTTGGAATTCTTCAACTTTGTTTCGACGTGGTCTTTTTTATCTTGAGGGAGGCGCAGTATCCTCTCTAACAGGTGGTTTCTGACTAATAGCTTGAAGATGAGTCATCGATTTCAGCCATTCCTCCCATTCAAATTCGCGATCGTGACAAGGTGGTCTTTCTATATCATCCATCAAGATTGCTCTTTGAATTAGGGATGATAATGTGACGATGCGATAAAAAAAGTCAAAAGTTGGAAGGACAGGTTCTTTTATGTACATGGGGCATTTACTAGTGGTTTTGAAGTGCTTTTTCTGGGGTTGTTCTGGTGATGGAGAGGGAGAAGGTTCAAGTACTTGTGAAGGTGATGGATTAGGTGATTCACGGTGAGGAGGGTTTGAAGTAGGAGTTTCCACAAGGCGAAATGTTCTCTTAGTACGGGCCATGATAAGGCAAGGAAATAGATATTAGGGGAAAGATGCTTTTTAAAGAGGACAGGGAAGAAGAAGTTTGAAAAAGTTTAAGTGTTAGATTTCAAGACTTAGAGAATTTTTGAAGTCAAGATCGATTGTGCGGGTGTGCACAACAAACTGCAAGTTGCGCAGGGACACGCAAAGGTAATAAGCTTTGCGCAACAAAGAAAGTGTTATGTAGGGTTTGCACGCAAAGACAAGACATTGAACAGGTAAGTGGTAGAGAGACAACTTCTGTAAGAGATGGAAAATGTAAGAATGAAGAGTTGGCTCTGGTATTTATAGGGGTTTTAAACCCGAGTATGGTACTCGACTATCCATTGCACGGATGCGTGCAACGACGTCTGGATGGAAGAAGAAAGGGTTGATCCTATTTCTTTGCCCTAAGGAGGACAAACAAAGGATCAAGGGGGAATCTATTGAGGTACAAAAAATAAATGAATGATGATTAAAGAAAGTAAATAAAGAAGAAAATTAAGATTGAAGAAAGATGGGAAATAAAGAAAAAATGAGTGAATAGTGTGTTGCGCGCACCCGTGCAAAGAACAATTGTCGTGTGGGTCCATGCAACACTATTTTCATGTAGAAAGAACGGACTGATGAGATGGCATGAGAAGTGAGCCCCGTGGCACAAAGATTGAGGATTCACATGTGTGGATGCTTATAAATACCCCACTCCCTCTCTCATTTAGACACAATGAAGATTTTGAAGAAGATCAGAGCTCCAGAGAAGAAGAGGAATTTGAAGGTATTCAGAAGAGGAGAAAGAAGAAGAAAGAGGGCATGTTGCACTGACCTGCGCAACCACAGTGTGTTGCGCAGGCCCACGTAACCACAGTGTGTTGCGTGGGAATCTGTTTCAAAGAGTCGAGGTGCCGACAAGATGAATCGGAATGCTGTCAGCAGACCAACTTTTCTTCAATTTCAAACCTTCTTCAATTTAAAATTTCTTATTAAAAGATACAGGATGGTCATATTCATACAATATTCCTACTAAAGAGATGAGCTAATCATAAGCCAAAACGCTGTCGGATTTTATATCCAAACCAGTTTAATACTTGTATTATGAATATTCTATCTTAAGATCAAGGGAAATCAAAGGATGTAAATGAATTCATAATGAATAAACTTGATAATTGTTCTCTATATTTTCTTTGTTATGATTAAGTAAGATAATTCTGAAAATCAGAATGCACTCGCTTCTTGTCAAAACAGGCATTCAACCACATGGCACAAAGAATTATAGTGGTTCGGTGCTTTAAAAACATTCACACCTACTCCACTCCCAAAATTACTTCCCTTATAATTTTGGCTTTCAGTATGAAAAAGTTTTCACAGGGTCACCTTAATAACCTAATACAATTCCTTGTGATTTTCACAGGTTATCACAATAAAAACTCAAACTGAGATTTTACTAGGCTATGTCAGACAAAACCTTAACAAATATTTTCACAGGAGATCTCAAAAAAAATTAAAAATAATTTAAAGAAGGTATACTTATCTTCACCGTAGAAGACGTATCAGAAGCTTGTAGCAGAACAACCTCTTTCTTAAATGTACATAGTTTCGTGTCCAATCAGATAGAAAGGGTCTAGGGTTCTATTGATTTTAATTATGTTAAATCTAAAAAGCTTCTTAAATCAATTAGTTTAATTAAACTTGAAAGATCTGAGATCAAAGGGAATTTAAAAAGCTATTGAAAATAAATTATAAATATTGTCCAATAGCTTGCTAATAACTTGAGCTTCTCTCTCTTGTAGAAGAATTCTAATAATTAACTCGTAATTCAAAATGAGAGACAAACTCAATTTATAGGCATAGAAGTTAGAACTTCGGCTAGCTTGAGTCAGGCTTCGACTAGCCTAAGTTTAGTAGATTTAGTTCAATGGATTTCAGATTGCATGGGATAAGAATTATCTAAAATTCAGCTAGCCCAATGTCAACTTCGGTTAACCTAATTCCCCTGAATTCCAAAAGTTAATGTTGCTAGAATTTGACCTGAACTTTCTTGGGTTGGCGAAATTTCAGCTTGGGCTAGCCGAACCAAAACTCTGGCCAGTTGAATTTACAGCAAAATATTTTATTTGCTTCAGGCTTAAAGTTGGGCTAGCCAAGGAATCTTAGGCTGGCTGTACCAAAAGTTAGGTTAGTCGAATTCGAGGTAAAACTAATATTTAAACAAATTTTAAAGCACCTGATTGTAACATCTTTCTAGCATTTTATACCACCTGAGATATATCCAATATTTGATTCTTCTTCGACTTGAACTTTGTCTCGAACTTCATCTTAAATTTGAACTCGATCTTTATCTCAGACTTCATCTTGAATTTGTGCTTGAACTGTGTCTCGGACTTCATCTTGAATATCAGTTCACCAATCTTGAACTCGATCTTTTCTTAAACATAGACCAATCTTGTGCTTGATCTTCTCTTGACCATAAACTGATCTTAAGCTTGATCTTCGCTTGAACATAGACCGATCTTGAACTTGATCTTCTCTTGAACATAAACTGATCTTGAGCTTGATCTTCTCTTTAACGTAGACCAATCTTTGAAATCAACTATAAAGTGGTTTTGTCTTTACGAAATTTGATAACTTATGTGTGCTCAACATCTCATCACTTAGATGAACCTAATCTCAGGTCACCTACTTGGGCGTTAGTGTCACGTCCCAAACTCATAAACCGGGCTCACAAAATTCTCGATCATTGAATCCATTGCTGACAGCCACCTTAGTACCCCATTCTCGATTCGCAGCATCCATATGCCAGATTCTAATCCAGGGATCCTACAAGGAGGATTTTCCAACATACATTTAACTCATAATAAGCATAACCACAAGTTTACCCAAATCATAAAGGCAACATCATCATCACATATCCACTAGTATAAACATTTGAATACAGTGCTGAAAGGGAGACATATGACAAAAATCAAAGCTCCAGAGGTCCACTGCATGCTTCATGATCAACACTGCTACAACCTAACGCCACCTGCATGCATCTATCGTGCATAAGCTTATAGAAAGCTTAGTGGGTGGTGAAAGTGTGTGCACAAGGTAAGTACCAAGTAAGCAATATCAGAGTAATTAGAGTAAGAGGAAATACTGATAAGCCCATAAATCACACAATTTTAGAAATACTGGCAAGATCATAAATCATACGATATCAAAGTAATGCGCAAACATGTTAATAGGCCCATAAATACCATCAGCCTTATGCAGGTTATGCGATGTAAAAATATAATAAAACAATATCATATACTGATGAAGCAATGCAGATCAGCTATGCAATGTGGAGACAGTAAGCTAAATACCAGATGCTGATGATGTAATGCAATATGCGCTGTGAATGAAATGACCAAGCTAGAGTAAAGTCGGGATGATAGTACGTATTATAGCAGGCTATGGGGTCCATCACAAGGAAATTTTATCTAAACCAATCTCATACCTAAATTTGGATAGCCAAACTCAATGTAGTAGACTCCTGATCTCAAGTTAGTCATGTGCCCAACCGAAATCCTTATCATTATGAAGGTAAACAATAATTAATTGTGCACCACCAACCTGAGTGGATAGTGAATGAATGAATGAATATGCAACTCCTACTCAATAAATCCATATATCAGTACGGTTTCTCTCTGAGATCATCATCGGGGTCCAGTACACTTTACATGTAAATCACCACCCACTGACCCGCGACCATGCAAGTGGAAGAGACCTCACCATCTAACTGGATAATAGCCAGCCAATATCTACCCGGCATATCGATAGTGGACCCATTCACAAGCTGGTCAAACTTAGCCTAACAATGCCCTCTACTCTCGGGCGAGTAAGGCCACACCCCCTCCTAATCGACCACGACATAGTGGGAGATGAGGCATCCTAGTATTTGGTCCTTATGCGCTCATATATATCTACTTGGTCTCAACATTGGGGCGTCTCCTGATATTATCAGGATGTACAGTAGTAACAACACACAATACAAGGTGCATGAGTCATACAATCTAGTCATGCATCAATCCTATGCATACCGTGCGCTCATGTAAAATAACCTCCGCCTATCAGGGAGTCTTATAATAACCTACCTAATGACATTTGCAATGGTTAACCACATCTCATAACAAACATGTAGATGATGCGTATGGGCATGTATCATGATGTTATGTTGTCACATACTCATAATCAGTGTTAATAATCAACATCAACAATCATCCTCGACAATGTGGACATTTAAGCAACTTTTCCCCCAAGGAATGGCCCACATAGAGCCTAACATATAGTGGACCCATGGCCTCGCACAAGGGCCTAATATACAACACCATGGGCCTTATTCAAGAGCTTAATACACATCACGATGGGCCTCTCACATGAGCCTAATATACATCACAATGGGCTTCATCGCCTGGCCCTCAAATGTATCACAATGAGCCTCATCACATAGACGTCATATTCATCACATTAGGCCTTAAACATGAGCTGAATACACATCCCAACGGGCCTCAAATACGGGCCGCATATGCATCACATTGGGCCTCAAATACAGGCCGCATATATATATATATATATATATATATATATATATATATATATATATATATATATATATATATATATATATATCACATTGGGCCTCAAACACAAGACGAATACATGTAAGTGTTTCTTGCTCCTTTGGTTGTCAAATTTTGTTGTGCAAAAACTTTAATTTGTGTCTTGTGCAGCACATTGGTATATATGTTCAAGGCACTGCATCACAATGCTCCAAGACAAGAACAATGATCTACTTCAAGAAATGCAAGAACAAGTACATTATTCCCTTCTCTAAAAACTTCAGAGTTTTAAAGCTACGAGATCTTGTTCAAGACTCAAGGTGAAATACAACTCAAGAACTACAAGTTTAAGGTTTTAAAGATTTTAAGTTTTATCATGTGTCAAAATCTCAAGCCTCATGAACTTCAAAGATCATCCATCATCTGAAGAAATGAAAACTCAATCCTCATACTTCACATTCAAGGTATGCTTGACCTTAGATTGACCTTAGGGTAGGTCATTTTGTATACATAAGTGAAATTGAATCACTTTATAAGTGTTTGAACGGTTCTACGACTAGTCTTGAACCCTGTTCGACTAGTCCTAGCACTAGCTCGACCAGTCCAAGAAATTTCAGGACCAATCCTAAGTTTGTTGCATTTTTTAGAATTTTTTGTTCATCTTGGACCAATCCTGGACTCTGTTCGACGGGTCATGTGAACAGTGCACGACTCGTCCTTCGACTAGTCGACTCAAACTACAGTGACTAAATCAGGCTTTGTTCGACTAGTCGTGGGCAGCCATCGACCAGTCGTGGAGGACTCATGACCGATCATGGACAGCCTTCGACAAGTCATGGAATGGTTTTATCCGATTGTGCACAAAAATTCAAAATTTTGTTCGACCTTCGAGCAGTCATAGTGTCCTCAGGACCAGTCAAAGATGCGATTTCTACAACTATAAATAGAACACGAATTTCAGAGTTTGATAATCCAATTCAAGTAAAATAAGGCATCAGTCTAAGAGACAAGTTTGTGTTCTTTTTAAGCTACATTGTGCATATTTAATATTCTCTTTTGTTAGATTTTCATATTTGATTTTATTTCAGCGTTCCAATCTAATTTGAAAGAGGAATTGTGATATTTCACTTCTTGGAATCAAAATCAAATAGAGCTAGCCTGATCTGATTTAATCTAAAATCAACTTTGACCTAAAACCATTATAAAGTGAGTATTGGACATTGAACTTCTATATTTGAACTTCTACTCTGACTTGGTTCTTCTGGGCTGCAACAAAAGGAGAAATTCAGGTATTTTCATGTGTAAATCTTCTATGTTATTTGGTTTCTTTTGAGATTAAGCTAGAAAAATATCATTTTATTGGTTATCTGAGGAGAGCTAGAAAACTCAAACTGTGTGAGGATATTAGGAGTGAAGTAGCAAGTTGTGTGGCTATTGTTTAATAGTTGATGAATACACAGGCGAAGCACTATAACTCTTTTTGTCTTGTGATTTGAATGTTTGTTTAATTTCTACATCTTTTATCATTCAAGTTTGTGGGATGTATGTGTGGATGTGAATGTTGTAATATTTACATTTCAAGCATTGTGGGGAATGTTATAATAGTGTAGAATTTCTTTCTTGTTATTTTCTTTATTTCATTTCTAGTTTAAGATTTTATTTCTCTAATTGTTCTAGTAAGGTTGTCCTGCCACAAACCCTTGGTTTTTATGGTGAAAGGTTATCCTTAGAACAACTAGAATTTGAGGTTGATTTACATTTTGTATTGTGGATTGTTATTTTTCCTTTACTTGGCTATCTTATTATTTTATTCCGCTATTATCATTTTAAATTTGGCATAATCCTATTCACCCCACCCTCTAGGACATATAGCTTGGCCTCTTCAAGTGGTATCAGAGCCTAGTAGCTTGTATTAATTGTTATATTTTTAGATTTATTTCCTAAGCTAACCAATCTAAGCTATTTATAAGATGTTAAATTTTGATAGCCTTTCAGTCACTAGGCCTCCACCATTTGATGACACCAATTATGCCTATTGGAAAGCCAGGATGAGGAATTTCCTTAAATCCATGGATGAGAGTGTGTGGCTAGCCACAGTGAATGAATGGACCCCTCCTACCACTGAAGTAACTGGAATCGATGGATCCAAATCTATGAGAATTACACCTTATTTCTCTTGGACTACACTTTAGAAAAGGGAGAGTAATGTAAATGCAAAAGCACTAAATGTAATCACTCACGCACTATCACTGGATGAATTCAAAAGAATTATATCCTGTGATTCTGCAAAGCAAGCCAGAGATATTTTAGAAATGACACACGAGGGAACATCAATTGTCAAGAAATCTAAGATTTAAATCCTCACACTAAATTTAAGGAAATACATATGGAAGAAAATGAAATGTTCATGGACTTCTATACAAGATTAAATAACATTGTGAACTCTGTGTAGGGTCTTGGTGATAAAATCCCAGAAAGTAAAATTTGTGCAAAAATACTG
This sequence comes from Magnolia kwangsiensis, assembly GCA_037074715.1. Lineage (NCBI taxonomy): Eukaryota > Viridiplantae > Streptophyta > Magnoliopsida > Magnoliales > Magnoliaceae > Magnolia > Magnolia kwangsiensis. The sequence goes on from CM073583.1 coordinate 68,021,860, forward strand.
CGCTCACTTCCTGAACGGTTCAATTATAAGGTAACCGCGATCCAGGAACTTCTTGATACAGACAACATGAGGGTAGAAGAATTAGTTTGCTCTTTACAAACCTACGAGTTAAACTTTAAAGCTCCTAAAGGTAAATCTATTACTCTTAAATCTTCTAAATGTATTTCTCAAGAAAATTCTGTTTTAGAAAATTCTGAAGATGATATGGCCCTTTTAGTAAAAAAATTTTACAAAATTTTCAAAAGTAAAAGGAGGGTTGATTTTTAAAAATCAAATGATAAGAAAAGATCTAAATGTAAATCTAAAACTTGAAAATCTTTAAAAGATAGTCAACGTTACAACTGCCAAGAATATGGGCATTTAGCAAACAAGTGTCCTAAAAAGGACAAACTTAAAAAGAAAGGAATATTGGCTACTTGGGATGAATCTTTTAGTTCTGAAGCCTCTTCTGAATCAGAAGATTCTGAAACCAAGTCAGGCAATGAAGTTAAAGCCCTTATGACTCTAGCCAAGTTCACTTTTTCATATCATGATGATTTAACTAGTGAAGAAAATTTGAATAGTGATCATGAAAGTGAAGAAGATCATCAAGATGCTTACAATGCCCTATCCATGGAAAGTTGTACAATTTTCGTAAAACTAAAACTTCATAAAGAGAAATTTTTCTAACTTCAAGAAAATTTTGATTCTCTTATTTTAGAAAAATCCCACATTTTAGATTGTTTTGAAAAATCCAAATGCAAATTAGATTTCAAAACCTCTCTTATTAAAAGTCGTAAATCTGAAAATGAAAAACTTAAACATGAAGTCTCTTCACTTTTGAGTTTAAAGGATACATGAAGGTATGCCTAAGGTGATCCAGAGTTAGAAAAACTATTATCTGGATCAAGAAAATGTGGTGACCGATCCAGTTTGGGATACGATAAAAACCTTCCTCCTAAACAGAAGAATACTCCTCCTAAGTTTGTAAAAGGAGAGTCTTCAAACTCAAAAGAGAAAATTTCTAATCAAAAATTTTCTAAAAATGCTAAAACTTTTCATTCTTTCAAACCTGAAAGTAATCATACAAACTATAAAAATCAGAATAAAAACCCTTTAGCTGAAAAAATAGTTGATTTACTTAAGGAGCTCTTAAAATCTAACTCAGTAGGTCATTCTTACAACAACTGCAATTACAAGAAGACCAACTATACTCCTAAACTCAAAACAGTTATGAAATGGGTTCTTAAGGTTACTTGTTTGGTTTCCCACACCATTTTCAAAGCTTCAAGCTATTCAAAGTGGTACCTAGACAGTGGATGCTCCAGGCACATGACTAGTACCGAAAGTTTGTTCACCACTCTTAAAGACATGACTGATGGTTCAGTCAATTTGGTGATGGTAGCAATTGTAGGATTATTGGTCAAGGTACGGTTCAACTTTCCAATCTCCCTTTATTTGAGAATATTTTATACGTTGAAGGATTAAAACACAATCTGTTAAGCATATCTCAAATATGCGACAAAAATCATAGTGTTAAATTTTCTAACCTACGGTGTGAAATTTTAAACAAGAATGGTTTAGTAATATTAACCGGTCATAGAACTTCTGAAAACTGTTATATTGTTAGTGATTCTAGCTCATCTAGTGAATTGTGTTACATGATCCACACCGATAAGACTGAATTATGGCAAAAATGCCTTGGACATGTACACTACCGTAATCTATACAGATTAAGCAAAAGAGAACTAATAAAAGGTCTACTTAAATTACAAAAAGTAGACAAAATATGTGGCGAATGCCAGATTGACAAATAAACTAAGAGTGCTCACAAAAAGGTATACTCCAATGCGACATCTAAACCTCTCAAACTTCTCTACATGGATCTTATATGACTAACCAGGACGGAGAGTCGTTGTGGTAAAAAATACATATTGGTGATCATGGATGATTATACCAGATTCACTTGGGTAGCCTTTTTAAGGGATAAATTAGAAACCCCTGATGAAGTAAAAAGAGTTCTCAAATGAATCCAAACAGAAATAGGTTCTCAAGTCTGTAAGATCTGTAGTGATTATGGATAAGAATTTGAGAATAGCAGTTTTGAGAAATTTTGTTGCGATCAGGGAATATCACATGAATTTTCTGCAACCAAAACACCAAAATGAAATTTTTGAAAGAAAAAATAGAGTGCTTCAAGAAATGGCTAATGTAAAGTTGATAGTATGAAGCTCCCTAAAAATCTATGGGCAGAAGCCATAAATATTGCATGCTATATAATCAATCAAGTTTATACAAGTAAATCAAATAATAAAACTATTATGAACTTTGGTTCGATAAGAAGCCTACTGTCAAATATTTTTGAGTCTTTCGCAGGAAGTGTTATATTTTACGTAACCGTGAACATCTGTAAAAGTTTGATACTAAAAGTGACGAAGGGATCTTTTTAGCGTATTCTTTAAATAGTCGAGCGTATCGAGTACTGAATAAGATGAGCGGTGTTATACAAGAGTCTATCAATGTGGTTATTGATAATCACTTGAATACACCTGCCTCAAGTTCAGATAATGATGAAATTCTTCTAATTGACAAACCAGACACTTCATCAAGTCAAAATAACTCTGATCTATGAACTATCAAAGATCATCCAATCACTTAGATTCTTAGAAACCCTCTCACTGGTGTGCACACTCGCAGACAACTAGAAGATATATATAATTATGTATGCTTTACATCCTAGATTGAACCAGAAAATGTAAAAGAAGCTCTTACTGACGAAAACTGGATAGTAGCGATGCAAGAAGAGCTTAACCAATTTGTGAGAAATGATGTTTGGTATCTTGATCCTAGACCTAAAGATAAACATATTATTGGTACTAAGCGGATTTTAAAAAATAAGTCTGATGAACTTGGTAATATAATTTGAAACAAGGCTAGACTGGTTGTACAAGGGTACACTCAAATTGAAGTCATCGATTATGATGAAACCTTTGCCCCAGTAGCTCTTCTTGAATCAATCAGACTATTTACATCCATTGTGTGCTTTAGAAAATTCAAAATTTATTAAATGGATGAAAAGAGTGTTTTCTTAAATGGTGATCTACATGAAGAAGTGTATGTTCAACAATCAATAGGTTTTGAAAACCCTATGAATACTGATTATGTCTATCACCTTAAAAAGGCTCTCTACGGTTTGAAACAAGCTCCCAGGGCATGGTATGAAAAATCGACTAAGTTTTTACTAAGTCATAATTTTTAAATGGGAAGTGTTAATAAGACCCTTTTTGTTAAGAAACATAACGATCATATCTTAATAGTGCAGATCTATGTTGATGATATTATAAATGGATCTACTTATACTAACATGACTGTTGAGTTTACAGATTTAATGAAATCTAAGTTCGAAATGAGCATGGTTGGGGAATTGAATTATTTCCTAGGGTTGCAAATAAAACAACAACCTGACAGTATTTTCATTTCTCAGACCAAATATGCTCTGAACTTGATTAAAAAGTTTAGATTTGAGTATGTTAAGAATTTTGATACTCTTATGAGTACAACATTAAGACTCTCAAAAGACTCTACAGGTAAAAATGTGGATCTTAAATTATATCATAGTATGATTGGCAGTTTACTTTATTCAACTACAAGTAGACCTGATATTGCTTTTAGTGTTGATATTTGCGCTAGATATCAATCTGACCCTAAAGAGTCACATCTAACTGCTGTTAAGTGGATTATTCAATATGTCGCAAGTATTATCAATTTTTATCTCTGGTATCCATATGATACTAGTGTTTGTTGGCTGGGTACACTAATGCTGATTGGGCTAGTAATATCGATGATAAAAAATTAACAAGTGGTGGTTGTTTCTATATTGGAAATTATTTAGTTTCTTGGTTTAGTAAGAAGCAAAGTTTCATATCGCTTTCAACTGTTGAGGCTGAATACATTACAGTTGGAAATGCATATACTCAGCTTATATAGATGAATAGAATGTTAAGCGATTATAGAATTGCACAGGATTCAATGGTTTTGTATTATGATAATTCTAGTTCGATAAATATATCTAAAAATCCAATCCAGCATTCACGTACCATGCACATTGACATTAGGTATCACTATATTCGTGAATTAATAGAAGAAAAAATAATTTCATTGGAATACATTCCGACCGAGACTCAACTTGCTAACATTTTCACTAAACCGCTCGATAAAAGCAAGTGTAATAAATTGAAATTTGACCTTGGTATGTACAATTTAAATTAATTATTCAAGTATTTCTGTATTATAGTTTGTATATTTATTAAATTTAGAATTATGCAGAAAATGCATGTTTTTGTGTTTGCACAACCGGTCGAGGATGTACATGAGTAGTCGTGGAATGACGAGTCGAGGACATCCCATGACTAGTCGTGTAGCATGCTGGTCCTTTTTAATCTGAAGAAAACCATTTCTCCCTGATTTCCTCTTTCTTCTCCAACGGGTCGTGGCACAACTAGTCATACCCATCTCTTTGATTCTTTAAGGCGAGTGCATTATTTCAATTTTTCTTCTAGATTCAAGCTCTAATCTCTTCATTTTCCTTCTCAGAGTGTTTGATTTCATGTTTTCTTGAAGTTTTTGGGGTTTTCTTCTCCAAAATCTGATTTTGAAGAAACCCCCTCTACATCTTCTACAACCTCTTGATTTCTTAATTTCTTTGTTATAAATGGATACTAGAGGTAAAAAAGAAAACTTCCTCATCTAAATCTACTCTTTTAACATGGCATCATCTTCGGTCACCCGAAGATGATCCCTCATTTGTTCGGGATATAAGAATACGTAACGTTATTGTTGAGCGATCTGTGTGTATTGAACACATTGCTCCTTTTGGTCTCCTTTCACTTCTTCAGGCTGTAGGATGGGATAACATCTTACATTGGGGTGGGCCGGCATACCGGTCTATTACTCAATCCATGTTTGCATGCATTTCTGATTTTTCAACTGAGAATTTAACGTTTAAAATTGCTACTAGAGAAGATCCATTTAAGATTGACCGCCATCTGATTTCAACTTTAATGAACATACCTAATGAACATACCTGTTAATGACGAGGGTATTTCTATTCATACTCTAGTTGAGAAACCCTTAGAATCAGAAAAATGCATGCTCAGTAAAGCATTTTGCAATATGGATGTGCAATGGAGTCAGAAGGGTAATGTGCTTGCTTCCAAGTACCTGTTACCCAAATATAGGGTTTTGCATCAAATATTTATTTCAAATCTGTATCCTTGGTCTGGTAACAAAACAGAACTGACTTCTTTTATAGTCTGTATTTTGTATTCCATCGTCACTAGTGTAAATGTCTGTCTGCCTTCTTTAATATGTCATTCCATTATTTAGTTTCATCTCCATCCAAGACAATGATATTCCATTTGCCTACCTTATGACTGTGTTAGCTACTCACATGGTAGTTGTTATGCATGTTGGAGAGGCTCTTATCCATCATCTTATTTTCAACAACTCTAATATAAACAAGATGAAATTGGAAGTGGCTCCTGGCCAAGTAGATATTGTTGGTGGTGGAGCTGAAGGAGTGAATGAAGATGAAGTTGGTGATCTTCCTCCTGATGATATAAATATGGATGACATTTTTGATGAAATTGGATCTGACTCTGCAAATGATCCTAACTATGTGTCATCAGATTTTGATGCGCATTTACGTGCACTTGAGGAGAAGGTAGAGAATATGAATGTTGCCCATGATTTGTAATTTAAATATATGCACAAGTATCTTAGGTGCTTAAACCAGGGCCTTCATCAACTTGATCCTACTATACCTGCTTCTTCTTCTTAAGGATCTGATTAAGTGTTTTTATCCTATGGTCTGTAATAACTCTTAGACTAACTTATTTTCTTTGAATTTACGAGACTTCCTTTGTTTGACTTTGGTTTATGATGGTTAATGATATGTGAACTTTGAATTTACTTATATATCTTGCATATCTTGACTTGTCAACTCCTTTATTACTCTCTTGTTCTTGTTTCTCTTCCGTATCTTACTTACTTTGTCATACTGTAACAAAAAGGGGGAGAATACTTTATTATGTTTGAAATGGATATGGATGGGTTATGGATAATAGTAGAGTAGCATTTTTTTTTCTTTGAATATATGTGTGTTACTCAGGGGGAGTATGTAAGGAGGTGTTGTGTAACATCCCGAAAATCGGGGGTCGAGTAAAAACTCTACTCCCGAATTCCAGAACATCACTTATGCAACATAAATGTGTATGATTGAATGTTGTCTGTGTTAATGTATTAAACATGAGTGGGATTAAGCCAAAACAACATATCATACTCCAGAGACAGTTAAATTTACAAGCGAAAGACTGTGATAGTATGTATAACATATATAAACTGTTGTATGTCTCCAGAGTGTGAACATGTTACCAAGTTATATACATACATGTATGCTCCAAAAGTAAACAAAAAGAATATACATGAGTGCTCTAAAATATAAAATAACAAGTGTCAAGGCAATAAATCAACCTCCTTGTAATCCCTTCAATCAGAACACGCATAAAGGAGGGATCCTCCTCATCATCATCAAGTCCAGCTCCACTTCTCAAGCAGCGCCATCATCTGCAACCAAAACAAGGACTGGTGGGTGTCCGGAAACACCATCCCGTAACGTGGGAGTGAGTAGCTAACTCAGTAGAATAATAGAGCAAAGATTAGCATGTTCTCAAATCAATCATGCGATAATAGTAAAGCAATGAATCAAACATTCCTCATACTGTTATTAATGCAATATGACGTGACATGATGGATGCCCTCACCAACATTCTCCCTCATACGGCACCATCTGCGTCCGCGGCATGCATGTGTACCGCTCAGTGCTCCACATCTTCCAGGCACATGCAATGTGATGGTGATATGATTACCGAGTTATTATTAGTCCATTCATATAGCAGGATTGGAAAACTAAGGTACTTCCCTTATATCAATCCCAACACAGATCCTGTCTAGGGTCATCACTCCTAGTAATCTCATACGATATATATTTTGTAGGTCGTTGTAAGGGCTGCCATAGCTGTTGCTCGCACTCGTTGCATCGCTCCCCCATCACCTTATCAATACAGGCCTACTGTACTCTCACTGCTACGGAAGGGTCGTCGCCTCCCGTAGACTCAGAATACGCTCGCGGTCACTTCAAAGGACTCATCGCCTGACCAGTGTAGGCCGACAGTAAGAATATAGTGTCCCATACCACCATAATTTGCTCACGAGTCATAGGTGCTCACTGGTCACTACGGGGAGGTTTGTGGCCCCAGTGTAGGCCGACAACTCAACCACGGTGTCCCATACCACCATGCCCAGCTCATGAGTCTTTGTGGATCAAGGTACCATGATTGACAGGGTTTTCAATGGTAAGTTCAGTATCCTAGGTTCAAGCAGTTATGATACATACATGGTGAACATATAATGGCCAGTCGGGTTACTTGACGGGCTCGACTAGCACGAGCGCATCTCAAGTCGAACGATATGAAGTGCATAAAACACCTCGTGTGGCCTAACCACTGCCGCCAACTCCAAAACACGGCTCACGTTCATCGACGCGTCGTTCGTGGCAAAATAAGCCAACCACGAATTTACTCAGTTACCGACTACCTGGACTAGGTATAGTCCCAAATATTTATGAATTCACATCAGCAATCATGTAAGAGTAATGGAAATGAAATACAACAATGTGAGCATATTAACACATGTTATAACATACAACTTAAGTAAATCATCTAACACATGCATTTCATACATATAATGAAATCATGCATATAGCCAACATGTAGGAAATCATTTACATCAGCATATTATTTGAGAATTCAATCTCAAACTAATTCATAACACCTTTTAATTCAATACATACTAATACAAGCATTTATACAAACACTTAAACTACACACTTAAGTCTACATATAGTATGTCGACTCAAAGTGCGCATTTAGGCGAATCTCTTCACCAAACTAATTATGCACGCATTCCTAGTATCCTAATGTGACAAGAAGCCATGTCAATCACATCAGCAAAATATGGATGAAAACAGTATTTCCTACAAATGACTAAAATGCCCTAAATCTCATATTTTTCGTCTGCTTACGAAACAGGAAACAGACAGCATATTGTACATGTCAAACGACATTGCCGTCGATAATCTACTATTAAACGACATTGAAAGCGTTGAAAACAGTTAATCAAAGCGTCTAAAATCCGCACCTTTTCTCCTATAAGTGTATTGATTCGAACGGAGCGTGTACGCTTCGTCTACGGCGAACTGGGAACCTAGTTTATAAGATGTATCAGCTACCATGCTAAGGAACCAAAGGAACCTTAAATTAGCAAGTATTTGGGGTATTTGCTTACCTAGAATCATTGCGAAATCGTCGGAAAAGTGATTGAGGCGCGTTGCTTAAGCACGTGCAACACGTAGTGCAAGCAGCAGGAAATTCTCTCCCACTCTCTCTCACAATCTCTCACCTTTTCTCTCACACCAGCTAGGGTTTCTAGCAAATTCAGATGGGTGAGAGAAGTGAGGGTTTAAGCCCCTTTTATAACCTAAAACTTTCCCAAAATAGGCTTGGGAACAATGTTTACTGGATGCCTAACCAAATAGGGGCTGTTTCGGTCCAAAAAGGCATTTCTAGTGGTCCCCTGGCCGAACGCGATCGGACTTAAGTTCATGCACGTCGGATGTCGCTCACATCCCATTTTCAGACCAGTAGTATTCGTAGATCGCACGTGGCGGTCCAATTTCAGTTCAGCGGTCATCACACGTAGATCAGGTCTACAAGTCTCGTGATATGAAATAGAAATTTTTTCTGATCCGAGGGTGTAATTTGGCTGAATTCTGACGGTCAGAACGCTTAATAATAACGCGTCAAGTCGTGTACCAGATTTGAATTTTAAATTCCAAATCTAACCCTATTCTCACTCTCTTCACTCCAGGCTTAATGAAACAGCCTCTAAATATCAGTTGGACTTGATTTTTGAAATGATTGTCAAGTCCAGCTAGGAGGTTATAACGGTCTAAGATTGTAGGTATCGGACTTTCGACGTGCGGTCTAGATCCAATACAAAGTTTCAAAGAGGTCCTGAGAACAAACCGGTTTAGACTTTGATCCGAGGTTTTAGAGTATTATAGCACCATTGATTCTACAAGTTTTGGGTCTTGTAGAACGTATTTAAAGCGGTCAGGGACTATTTCACAGCTACTCCATCGTAGCGCTAGTTAACTTATGCTTAGTTTTTAAAGGAATTAATCCTAAGTGATTTCTTTGGCTATGGAATTGGGTTCTGAGCGATTTCCCAGGTGTTTTAGTTAACCCATTGCCTAAGGACGTCTAACCCCAGGTTGGCAAAAATCCGGGGTGTTACATGTTGTGTTGTGATTGTTTTATGATGATGTGTGCTAGTTGATGATAACTGGTGCATGATTCTTTAACCAGGCCGTAATTGGTTTTCGTTTGTAACTAGTGAATGATTATAATTCTTTGTGTGTTTATTGGTTATATTAATGTTGAGTGAGTTTTGTCACAAATTTGACAAAGGGGGAGATTGTAAGTATTTTTTGCTCCTTTGGTTGTCAAATTTTGTGGTGCCAAAACTTCAATCTATGTCTTGTGTAGCACATTAGTATATATGTTCAAGGCATTACATCACAATGCTCCAAGACAAGAACAATGATCTACTTCAAGAAAGGTAAGAACAAGTACATTGTTCTCTTCTCTAAAAACTTCATAGTTTTAAAGCTACAAGATCTTGCTCAAGACTCAAGATGAAATACAACTCAAGAACTACAAGTTCAAGGTTTCAAAGATTTCAAGCTTCATCATGTGTCAAAATCTCAAGCCTCATGAACTTTAAAGATCATCCATCATCTGAAGCAATGAAGACTCAATGTCCATACTTCACATTCAAGGTATGCTTGACCTTAGACTGATCTTAGGGTACATTTTGTAAACATAAGTGAAATTGAATCACTTTATAAGTGTTTGGACTATTCTAAGACTAGTCCTGAACCTTGTTCGACTAGTCCTAGCAATAGCTCGACCAATCCAAGAAATTTCAGGACCAGTCCTAAGTCTGTTGTAATTTTTTAAAATTTTTTATTCATCTTCGACCAGTCTTGGACTCTGTTCGACCGGTCGTGTGAACAATACAAGACTCGTACTTCGGCTAGTCTAGGATCTACTACTCAAACTACAGTGACTAAATCAGGCTTTGTTCGACTAGTCGTGGGCAGCCATCAACTAGTCGTGGAGCAATCACGACCGGTCGTGGACAGCCTTCAACCAGTCATGGAACAGTTTTATCCGATCACGCTCAAAAATTCAAAATTCTGTTCGACCTTCAACCAGTCATAATGTCCTCAGGACGAGTCGAAGATGCGATTTCTACAACTATAAATAGAGCACGAATTTTAAAGTTCGATAATCTAATTCAAGTAAAATCAAGGCATCACTCTAAGAGATAAGTTTATGTTCTTTTTAAGCTACATTGTGCATATTTAATATTCTATTTTATTAGATTTTCATATTTGATTTTGTTTCTACATTCCAATCTGATTTTAAAGAGAAATTGTGATATTCCACTTCTTGGAATCAAAATCAAATAGAGCTAGCCCGATTTGATTTAATCCAAAATCAACTTAGACCTAGAACCATTGTAAAGTGAGTATTGGACATTGAACTTCTATATTCGAACGTCTACTTCGACTTGGTTCTTCCTAGCTGCAACAAAAGGAGAAATCTAGGTATTTTACATTTGTGTAGATCTTCTATGTTACTTGGTTTCTTTTGAGATTAAGCCAGAAAAATCTCATTATATTGGTTATCTAAGGAGAGGCTGAAAACTCAGAGTGTGGGTTTTTGAATTGTGTAAGCCCATTTGAAAGACACAATTGTGAGGGTTTTAGGTGAACCTGAGAAAAACCAATTTTCATAGTGAACGCTAATGTCCATTATGTGAGGATATTAAGAGTGGAGTAGTAAGCTGTGTGGCTGTTATTTAATAGTTAATGAACACACAAGTGAACCACTATAAATCCTTATCTTGTGATTTGAATGTTTGTTTAATTTCTATATCTTTTATCATTCAAATTTGTGGGATGTATGTGTGGATGTGAATGTTGTAATATTTACATTTCAAGCATTGTGGGGAATGTTATAATAGTGTAGAATTTCTTTCTTGTTATTTCCTTTATTTCCTTTCTAGTTTGAGATTTTATTTTTCTAATTATTCTAGTAAGGCTGTCCTGCCATAAACCCTTGGTTTTTATGGTGAAAGGTTGTCCTTATATGTAACACCCTGAAAATCGGGGGTCGTATAGAAACCCAACTCCCGAGTTCCAGACCATCACTTATGCAACAAATATGATTATGATTCAATGTTGTCTGAGTTAAAGCATTCACATGAGTAAGATTATACCAAAACTGCAATTCATACTCCAGATCCAGTGATAAAATGCAAGCGGAAGACTGAAGAATATATATATCACTGTATGAAAACAAAATAATCTCAAACTGTCTCCAAAGTATGAATACATCTCTGAGTCTCATATACATGTCATAAACAAAAAGGAAATGTCATAAAATAGTCCAACTAGTTGGTCCCGTCGATCCAGGCCACCTACGCAAAACCGTCGGAGAACTGCATATAAGAGAACTCATCCTGATCCTCGTAGTAATCCGTCTCTGCGTCCTAAATCGTCTCATCACCTGCATCTAAAATAGGGTCTGGTGGTGTTGCAAACACCGTACCATAACGTGGGAGTGAGTGATCAACTCAGTAGAATAATAGAGCAAGGATTAACATGTTTTCAAATCAATCATGCGATAATAGTAAAGCAGTAAATCAAACAATCCTAATACTGTTGTTAATGCAATATGACATGACATGATGGATGCCCTCACCGACGATCTCCCACATACGGCACCATCTTACGCCCGCGGCATGCATTCATCCCACAGTGCTCCACATCTTCCAGGCACATGCAATGTGATGGTGATATGATTACCGAGTTATTATTAGTCCATTCAAACAACAGGATTGGGAAACTACGGTACTTCCCTTATATCAATCCCAACACAGATCCTGTCTAGGGTCGTCACTCCTAGTAATCTCATATGAAGTACATTTTGTAAGTCACTGCAAGGGCTGCCAGGGCTGTTGCTCGCACTCGTTGCACCGCTCCCCCATCACCTTATCAATACAGGCCTACTGTACTCTCACTGCTACGGAAGGGTCGTCGCCTCCCGTAGACTCGGAATACGCTCGCGGTCACTACAAAGGACTCGTCACCTGATCAGTGTAGGCCAAACAGTAAGAATATAGTCTCATACCACCATAATCTGCTCACGAGTCATAGGTGTTCACTGGTCACTACGGGGAGGTTTGTGGCCCTAGCATAGGCCGAAAGCTCGACCACGGTGTCCCATACCACCATGCCCGGCTCATGAGTCTTTATGGATCAAGGTACCATAGTTAACAGGGTTTCCAATGGTAAGTTCAGTACCCTAGGTTCAAGCAGTTATGACTCATACAGGGTGAACATACAATGACCAGTTGGGTTACTTGACGGGATCTACTAGTACGAGCGCATATCAAGTTGAGCGACATGAAGTGTATAAAACACTTCGTATGGCCTAACCACTGCCGCCTACCCAAAACACGGCTCGCGTTCATCGATGCGTCTTTCGTGGCAAATAGAAGCCAACCACGAATTCAATCCATTACCGACTACATGGACTAACGTATAGCCCCAAACACTTGAATATCAACATCAGTAATCATATGAGAGTAACAGAAATGAAATACAACAATGTAAGCATGTTGACACATGTTATAACATACAACTTAAGCAAATCATCCAACACATGCATTTCATATATATAATGAAATCAATATATATAGCCAAGATGATGGAAATCATTTACATCAGCATATTACTTAAGAATTCAATCTCAAAACTCATTCACAACACCATCTACTCAATACCTACTAATACAAACATTTATACAAACACTTAGCCTACACACTTTAGTCTACATAGCGTATGTCGACTCAAAGTGCGCATTTGGGCGAATCTCTTCGCCAAACAGATCATGCACGCATTCCTAATATCCTAACATGACAAATAACCATGGCAAACATTTCAGCAAAATATGGATGTAAACAGTATTTTCTACAAATGACTAAAATGCCCTAAATCTCATATTTTCCATACGTTTACGAAACGAAAAATGGACAACATGTTCTACATGTTAAACGGCGTTGCCGTCGATAATCTACTATTAAACGACATTGAAATCTTTGAAATCAGTCAATCAAAGAATCTAAAATCCTCACCTTTTGCCCTAGACGCGTATCAGTTCGAATAGGATGTATACGCTTCGTCAACGGCGTAAAAGCGACCTAATGCACAAGATATATAAGCTACTTCGCTATTTGAATCGAAGAAATCCTAAAACAGCAAGTGGTTAGGGTTTTTCTTACCTAGAAGTGTGTTGGAATCACCAGGAAAGTGATTTGAACACGGTGATGAGCACAGGTAGCAGCTGTAGCAAGTGGTAGGAAATCTCTCCCATAACTCTCACTTTCTCTCACTTTCTCTCTCTATCCAGGGTTTCTAGCAAATTCGGATGGGAGGGTTGTGAGAGGGTTTAAAGCCCTTATATAGGCTAAAACCTCACCTATTTAGACTTAGGAACAAAGTATACTTAGGTTATAACCAAATCGGGGCTGTTCCAATCCAAAAGAGCGTTTCGGGAGGTCCCCTGGCCGAATGCGGTCGGACTTAAGCTCATGATCACTGGATGTTATCCACACCAAGTTTTCAGTCCGGTAGAGTTCACAGATCGCACGTGGTGGTCCAGTTTCAGTTCAGCGGTCATCGTACCTAAATCAGGCCTACGAGTCTCATGATATGAAAGAGAAATTTTTCCAGATCCGATGGTGAAATTTGGCTGAATTCTGTCAGTCAGAACGCTTAATAATAACGCGCAAAGACACGTGCCAGATTTGAATTAAAATTTCAAATCTTTACCTATTTCTCACTCTCTTCACTACAGGCTCAATGAAATAGCCTCAGAGCATCGGTTGGGCTTGATTTTCGAAATGATTGTCAAGTCCAGCTAAGCGGTCATAACCGTCTAAGATTGTAGACATCGGACTTTCGACGCGCGGTCTAGATCCAATACAAAGTTTCAAAGGGTTCCTGAGAGCAAATAGGTTTAGAGTTTGATCCTAGGTTTCAGGGTATTATAGCGTCATTGATTCTACAAGTTTTGGATCTTGCAGAACGTATTTAAAGCGATCAGGGACAATTTCACAACTACTCTAATGTAGCGCTAGTTAACTTACGCTTATTTTATAAAGGAATTAATCCTAAGTGATTTCTGATCGAGTTGGTACTCGAGTCTCTGTACGGATTTTTCCGAGGCGTTACATTATAACAACTAGAATTTGAGGTTAATTTACATTCTGTATTGTGGATTGTTATCTTTCCTATACTTGGTTATCTTATTGTTTTATTCCGCTGTTATCATTTTAAATTTATCATAATCCTATTTACCCCCCTCTAGGACATATAGCTCGACCTTTTCAATACATATCACTATAGGTCTCGAAAATCACCCTAAGCAATCGAAATCGGCAACGACAATTGGCCTTGACAATCAAAATTGTCCTCGACAATCGAAATCGGCCTCATTAATCGACCTTAACAATTAAAATCAGTCTCGACAATCGGAATCGACCTTGACAATCAGAATTAGCCTTGATAGCCAACATCGATCTCATCAATCAAAATCGGCCTGTACAATTGGAACCGGCCTCGACAATCAAAATCGGTCTCCTTAATCAGAATCGATCTTGACAATCGGAATCAGCATCGATAATCGGAATCGGCCTCGATAATCAGAATCGCTCTCGTCAATTAGAATTGGCCTATACAATTGGAATCGGCCTCTACAATGGAATCGGAATTGACCTCGATATTTGGCCTCAACACTCAAAATCGACCTCAACAATCAGCCTATACAATCGGAATCAAAATCAGCCTCGACAATCAGCCTTAACAATCGGAATTGGCCTCGACACTTGGAATCGACCTTAACAGTTGGCCCATACAATTAGAATCAAAATCGGCCTCAACAATCGAAATCAGCGAGAATGGGCCTAACAAGGCCTAAGGGAAGGTCACAATGCGGACATTCAACCATCATCGCCTATCAATGTGGACATTCAACCAACATTGCTCCCAAGGAGTGGCCCACATAGGACCAAACATATAATGGGCCCATGGCCTCACACAAGGGCCTAATATACATCACCATGGGCCTCACTCAAGGGTCTAATATCCATCATATTGGGCCTCAAATACATCACAATGGGTCATGTCCCATGAGCTTCAAATACATAATAGGTGAGCCCCACACATGGGCCTTATATGCATCAAGTGGACTATAGCAATAGGCCACACTAATGGGCCTCATACACATCAAATGGACTGCATCAATGGGCTACATTAATGGGCCTCATATACACGACAAGTGGGCCCCGTTCATGGACCTCAAATACAAAACAGGTGGGCCCCATCACATAGGTCTCAAATATATCACATGGGCCTCGTACAATCATAACGGGCCTTACATAAGGATCTCATACATCACAATAGGCCACAGTACATGGGACCCATATATGTCAGTTGGGCAGCAATATATGGGCCGAAAAATACTTCTCATTGGGTCATACCAAATGGGTTGGCAATACATCACAATGAGCCTCATCATATGGGCCAAAAATATATCAAATGGGCCGTATCACTACACCATTTATCTATTTTTAGAGATCAATTAGAGTATTATTTAAAATTATATCATATCAAATGATCATTTAAACCATACCATAAATAAGAGTGGTGATAATGGTTTCCACTAATGAAATTCCAGTGGGCCCACCATAGCATTTATTTTTAATCCAGTTTGTTCATAAGGTCATTAAGACCTGATCTAAGAGGATAAACAAATATCAGCTTGGTCCAAAACTACTGTAACCCAAAGAGTTTCAATGGTAGACATTCAATCCCACTGTTTTCTGCAGTGTGGTCCACTTGATACTAGATCTGTCTTATTTTTAGTCTCAAGCCGTGAGACAAGGTGGCCCAAATAAATGGACGGTTAGGATACAGCGCATGCATCATGGTGGGGGCCGTACCTAGCGTGGCACGCCAGTTGATAGACAGTTGAGATGGAAAATAGTTGGATGTCATGGAAAGAATCTCATGCATCAAGGTGGGGTCCGCCCATGTGGCCCACCTAAGACAACTCGTCAAATGAATGGATGGACAGTGTGGGTAAGACCCATACATCACATGTGGTCCACACGTGTCGACCCCACTCCCCGGGAGACCTCTGGCCGTCCAGCGACAGTGGGTCCCACCAGATAGATGGACAGTGTGGGTATACTCCCACGTTCAATAGCTGACAGTGGGTGGGTCCCATGTAGCAGTGGCCCACCCCTTTAATACTATTAATATATAATATATTATATAATATAAGATTATATTTTATATATATATATATATATATATATATATATATATATATATATATATATATACATGTACGGTGGCAGAAGGCTGCCCATTCCCACCGTCCAAATCCATCTGCACAGTGAAGATGTCATGATAAAAGTGGGTCCCATGTAGGGCCCACCATCATATATATATATATAATGATATATATTATATTATAATATTATTATCTTATATTATATTATATACATTTTCTTTCTTCTTTTCCTTTTAAAAAAAAAAAAAATACATGATGCCTGCATCTCACGTCCAGAGCCCAAACAACCTAGATACAAAGGACTAAATCGGGGTGATCCCCACCATCTAGACCATCGAACGATGTGGATATGTAGCACGTGTGGGCCCCACATGGATAAATGTTTTGGGTATACATCATACCTCATGATCAGGGCCCACCAAAACCTGCTGGCATCACTCCTTTAAACAGTATGGATGGTGTGTATGCAACACATGCACCAAGAGGTCCTACCGTCCAGACTATCTGGACGGTATAGATGCAATGAATACATGACGGGTGGGTCCACGAGGTGTGGCCCACCAGAGTTTTGCATCAAACTGACGTTATGTCCAACAGCGCCTACTATTGGACGGTACGCATTCCTCACATAAATATGGTGGGCTCCACATCAATGTGATCCACCTATTTAGATCAAAAGTAATATTTATTTTCCTTATGTCCAGCCCTGCCTGAAAATGGCCAGCAAGTTGGACAACGATTTGGTCCATTTGGGTGGATGACATGGATAAAATACATCTAGATGGGCCATGGAATATGCGGGAGAGAGAGAGAGAGAGAGAGAGAGAGAGAGAGAGAGAGATGTAGCAGAGGGACCCCGCCACTATGGGCCCCTCTTTGATCATACACATACATCAAAATGGGTCCCATCATAAATGGAACCTCAATTTATCAAATCCAAATAAAAATCACCTACCTTTAATCTTCTTTGACTTCTTCTTCCATCAACGCATCCTAGAGCTCCGGGGGATGTATTTCAACAATGGAGATGATCTTTGGGTGGTGGGATTGTGTGGTAGGGAGGTTGTAAGGCCCGTATCTTGGTCCGTACCTTTCCGTAGACTTCCGCGGTCTTACCGGTCGAATTCCGACAACCTTCGACCCTTAACCGATATCGACGCGCGACCCTGATTCATATACCCACAACCCGAGTCGACTCAACCCAAGACCAATACCATAGCGACCGCGCCGTCGCTGCGGTTCCGATGTTGCGACTCGCGCGCCAAGGCGATACCCTGATCGAGAGTTGTAGGCCAACGTTCGGTGCGAGGAAAACGCCGCGCGTTGCGAAACCCAAGAGAATCTCTACGATGTGTCACATCAATCACATCAATCCCATCAATCAATCAATCCATCAATCCATCACATGTCAAGTACACATCACTTTCACCCCTTTTCCCAAGCAACCACAAAAGTCTTCCTAACCCATACCTCTCTTACACAAAAGGCCTCAAAAGTCAAGCTTTTCTTACACCTCCCATACCTCTCTTACAAAAAATGCCACAAAAGTCAAAGATTTCTTACACAACCATCACTCACCACATCCATCCATCACTCTCTCTCTCCCTTTACAACTCCTCTCTTTCTCATTTGCAAAAACTCCAAGCAAAAGAAAATCCCACGTATGAAATTCTCCAAACTCTCCTAAGCTCCAAGTGGCCCACTTTCCTACCCTACCATCTCCCATCTTAACCGTCCATTACTCATCTCATCCATTGAAGTTGAAGCTAAGGTGCCAAGGAACCCCTAGGAGCAAGAAGATCGGACGGTGGGTGCTAGATCATACTAGTTTTTCTTGTCTTTATGATGGGCCAAGTGAGGCCCACCAATCAATGGTGTGGATCTCACTTGGGACCCTAAGTTGTGGCCGATGGACCACTTGGATCATCATGATCATTACATGATTGGGCCATTCTCCATGGACCCCATCATGATGTTCATTTCATTGCAAAAGGTCATCTAGACCGTCCATTTTGGTGGAGAGAGGATCTCCACCATTGATTCTCGATCTTAGTGGTCCCATGTGTTGAGGGACCCTTTTGATTGTATGATTTTCTTTTAAGGGAGGGCCCATAATGTCGGGGTCCCTCCATCACAAAGCGTGTCCCACTCTCCATGTCTCTCTCTCTCTCTCTTTTATTTCTTTTTATTTTATTTTATTTTATTTTATGTGATAGGGTTGTGTGGCCCACTTGAATGGACCCCACCTCGAGATATTTATTTTTGTTCAAGTTTTATTCAAGTGGGACCCACTTTATACGTTGTACCCACGTCACCCATCAGTGGTGGCCCACTTCATTAGGGCCCACCACAATGTATTTAAAGAATTTAAAGAACCAAGCCGTCCAACGTCTGGGACGTTGGACGTTTCATAAAAAAAAGAAAGAGAAAGAAGAAAAGAAGGGACTTTGGGTGGTCCACTTTCTTAGGCCCCACCGTGATATATTTAAACAATCCAAGTCGTCCATCCTCTTACCTACAATATTTTAGCCGTTGGGTAGAAGTCTGGGGATGATTGGAAGACCTGGTGGGCGATAGCATCGAAGAATGCATCATTACCATTCAAGGATCCTTTTCTGATTTTATTTCATTTTCTAATCATAAAAAAATTCAAACTTTGGACTCTTTCCGCCTGCTACGAGCCGTAGAATCCCATGGATGGATTGGATCTACTCGATGAGGGCCCCAGACGTGGAAAACCCCAAAAACATGGGTTTCAATTTTTTTAAAGAAAATTATCATGAGGCAGAGCCTCTGCACTTCTATCGGGCAGCAGCAGCTGCACGCTGCTGCGTGCAGCGACGGTGGGCATCCCTGCTGGGAACCCACGGCTCCATCCATGGGCCCCACCATGATGCTCTTTTATCATCCAACCGGTCCACATGGTGGGCCATCTCCTGAAGCGGGTCCCTGCCAAAAATCGGCTCGATCCATGACTTGGGTGGCCCACACTACCGGATACAGTGGGATTGAGCGCCTACCATTGAAACCCTTCTATGGGCCACAGAAGTTTCAGATAAGGATTAAATTTGTGTTTTCACTTCATCCAGGTCTGAGTGACCTTATGAATGGGTTGGATTTCAAATAAATATTATGGTGGGCCCCACATGGGACCCACAGTGATGGATGTATTTTATTCACACCGTCCATGATCCGTGGACGATGACCGTGATTTATGTGGAAGGTCTCCACCGTCCCTGAACGGTGGGACCCACCCCGCGTGTGGGGCCTCCCTTGATGTATGTGTATGTCCAGGCCGTCCAGGGCCTGGACGTTGCATTATAATTAATATAATATTAATGTAGTATATTATATTATATTAATATATGACATAATATTGTATATTATATTTTAATGTCATAGAGTAGTTAAGAAGGGTGGGCCCTACGTGGGACCCATCTCTGTTCCCTTTTTTTTAAATGCTTAAAGATCTGCAGTAACAACTACATATAAATATATATAAATATGTATATTTTATATACATACATGCCCTTAACGTATAAATTGCTATCATAGTTATAATGCATGTATATTACTATATATATTATATATGTGGGCTCACGGTCCATATGCCCTTTTGAATATAATGGATTGCAAACAAATATTACAGTGGGCCCTAGGCCATGTGTCCCTATGAATAGTTTGGATGGAAATAAATATTTTGTAAGGCCCATGGGTCGGGGCCCATTTGATACATTTAAAGGCCCATGGGATTGAATCAGAACGATGTATTCCCAGGCTCATGGGATTAAGCTCATTTGATATTTTGGGGGCCCATGGATTAAGGCCCATTGAGATGTAGTAGGGTTGTGGGTTGAGGCCCATTTGATGATTCATATAGGGCCCAATTGGTGTGGCCCAATTGTTACATATAAGACTCATAAGATTAGGCCCATTTGATGCAATCTAAGGCCCACGGGTTATGACCCATTGCAATGCACATAAGGCCCATTGGTGTCACCAATTTCTAAAGGAGGATTTTCTGATAAATTCATGGCAGTGGGTAGCCAACTAGGTTGGGGTGTAAGGTTGAGCTCGACCTTAAACTTGGGCTAAGCACGTCCTCAAACTTAGGTAGACTAAAGTTGAGGTCGATCTCAAGGTTGCACAGACTGAGCTTGAGGTCAATTAGACTGTGGTCGAAGTCAGTCTTGAGTTGAGGCTGTAGATGATGCGGGTTGGACCCAATTTGACTTTGAGGTCAAGTGAGTCATGGTTTAGCAAGCCTTTAGATGGAATTTGTCCTCCCATCTTGAGTCATATTCGTCAGTCCATTTTTACCCACAATAACCCTTATAAGTGTTGGATATAAACAAAGCAAATTACATGATATTTAAGTTGACGATTAAATATTGTATAGTATCCTCCATTTATTACTTACTTTTATGAACATGATAATGCTTAATGTTTTATTTTAATCATGTTTGTGTTGCGTGGTAAATTTAAGAGCTTGGATTGAAAAGGATGTTAAAAGCATGAATTTAACACTCAAGAATCACCAAAGCTAAGGATGGATCTTGTAAGACCAAGAATGAAGAATTCACATGCCAAAGATTCAAGAAAACCAAGTGAGAAATGAAGAGAATTGAAAACTTGAAGTGAAGAAAAAGATCCCTAAAAATCTACCTGCTTCGACTAGTCTATCTGCTTCGAGCAATCTAAGCTTTGCCTTGACTAGTCGAAAGAACTTCAACTCGAACTCCAGCAATCAAAATCCTTTAAAATCCCGTCATCCTCGACCAGTCAAAGGTTGTCCTCAACCAATCTAAGGATATGCAAATTCTGTGCGGACTACATAAATTAGAGTCGATTTCCAGATTCATCCAACTCGGTACGAAAGTTGGAGTTGCACAACTATAAATAGGAGTCCCTAGGATGTTCCTAGGATCTTCTAAGGTTTAAGGAGTGGATCAAAAGCATGGAGAAGCCATCACCAAGAGATTTTCTTCCTCTTCCTTAATTGTTTTCATGCTTTTCTTAAGAGACTTTAGTTCAATCATGTCTATGGTTGGCTAAACCACTTAGTTGGGGCTAAGATGTGAAGCTTGTAGCATGATTGGGATGTTTGCTTTATTTTGATTCATGTTTTGTTGAACTTCTTTGATTCTAATTTGATGTTTAAGGAATACTTTTAGTTTTTAATGGTTGGTTGTGACTTAAATTACAATAGATCTGCAATATTTTTGAGTATCTTCTTTTCATGCTCTGAGATTGTGAAGTTAGTAAATTCGGTTGTTCAACATCGCCTCTTGGGCATGGTTGGGTGATGGAATCTCTTTTAACCTTCACAATTCTTCTATGTTGGTTGTGAGATCGGTATATCCTGTTATTTGTCATTGTCTCCTCGACATGGTTAGATGATGGAATCACTTCCAATCGTCACAACTCACGCCCATTGAGAATTAGGTCACTAGAAGTTCAGATCTGAGTTTATTAATATATCTTCCAATTTGATAGGATAGGACTCCAATTCCAATAGAGTTCCTTAAATCAAATAAGGTAGCATCTTGAGATGCTATAAGTAGATCCTTAGCACCCTAGTTCCCACCTTTAAATTTACAAGTTTTAATTACTTTAATCACAGTTACTCTCTCAATTACTTTATAATTAGATTTACATCTTCTTCTAGTTCTAGTTCTACTTAATTTCAGAAACGTATAAGTTCAATCCCCATGGATTCGACCTCTGTCTTACTGAGATTATTACTACATTACGACCCTACATTTGTGTTTGTGAACAAGTTTTTGGCGTCGTTGCCAAGGACTAACAGTTGCATTTTTTTGAGATTAAATAGTTTTGGAATTAGTTTAAGATTAGGGTTTTTCTACTTTTTATTTTTAGGTTATGATTTTTTCTGAATTATTTTAGAAACTCACTTAGATTTCCATTTCTAGGTTTAGAAACTTTCCTTTTTTATTTTTTAGAATGTAATTTACTTTCTAATTCTAGGATAGAAACTTTCCTAATCTGTTTTAAAAACTAATTTACTTTCTATTTTTAGAAACTTTCCTTTTCATTTTTAGAAACTAGGTTGCTTTCTTAGTTCCTTTTTAGAAACTAATTCACTTTCCTTTTTCCTTTGCGAGATCCTAATATAGAAACTTCTAATTTGGTAACTTTTTTCTAGTTCTCTCTCTTTCTATTTCTAGATTTCTATTTACCTTATTCTTTTTAGGTTTAGGTTAGATTCTAAAATTGAGGGTTGAGAGTGTTTCATGCCCAAGTGGGTTCGTGATAAGACTTGACGTTCCTTGTGTGAAGGAGGATTGGTTGAGGGTTATCTATCCATCATTGAATTAGACACCACTTGAGATCCACAGAGTTAACTGAAGTTATGGTTGCTAATCAACCAGGAAATCTAAGATAAAAATGAGGTGTATCGAGCACCCCTGCCTTGTACTTTATGAGACTATTTACAACCGCCGGGGGTGAGCACCCCTTCTTATATGGTCTTTCCAGAAAATACAAGAAACATGGATATCAAGCCAAGAGTGACCCAAATCCTTCCAAAGTTCCTTGGAATTGAATCTAAAAGTCCATATCTACACTTGAAAGATTTTGTGGAGATTATAGTTACTTTATATTTTCCTAGCATGTCTGAGGACACGGTCAAGCTGAAACTCTTTCCTTTCTCCTTGAAAGAAAAAGCTAAGACATGGTTGCATTCACTATGTCTACAATCTATTGGCACATGGAATGACATGATAAGGGAGTTCATAAAGAAATTTTTTCCATATCATAAGATGAACACCATCAGGAAGTCGATCACGAACTTCGCCCAAAAAGAAGACGAAACATTCTTCCAATGTTGAGGGCGATTCAAGGATCTTGTCAGTTCATGCCCACGACATAGTTTTGAAATGTGGCACATAACAAATTTCTTCCATGAAGGACTAACATCTTCTATTTGCCAATTCGTCGAGACAATGTGCAATGAGGATTTATGAACAAAAATGTTGATGATGTGTGGGACTACTTTGATAAAATTGTTGAAATCGCACAATCATAGGACATCTCCCCAAAATCTAACACCACTTTTGGGCCTACTCAATTAAAGGAGGGGCAGAATATATCTTCTGAAAGAAGATGTTATAAATGTTAAAGTGGCTAATCTCACAAGAAAACTCGAGGCCATGGAACTAAAGAAGGATAAGGCTACGGAAACTCTTTGCGGTATTTGTGCTTGCAACATTCACATAACTGAAAATTGTCCAACAATACCTTCTTTTCAAGAGGTGATAAATGAGCAACCTAATGCTGTGAATAATTACCAAAGACCTTTCAATGGATCCACTTCAAATACATATAATCCTAGTTTAAGAAATCATTCAAACTTCAGTTGGAGGAATGGATAAACTACTTCTCCTCAAGGATTCCCTAATTAAATTCTAAATCAAGGGAAACTTCAAAAGGATCTGGTTCTAAAGAATCTTCAAAATTAAGAGTGTTTCAATAAGAGTATGCTGCAAGCCTTTCAAGACCTTAAAAAGGCCATAAAAGGGCTTGAGACAAAAAATGCAATTGGGGAGAAAGGAAGCCTTCTAGCTTAACCTCTTCTCAATCCAAAATAGCAATATGAAGTTATCAACCTGAGCTATTCAAATCAAATGGAGCAAGCTAAGTCTATCATCACTCTTAGGAGTGGGAAAATAATTGACAAATTTATTCTGGTAAGGGCTAAAAAGTCTAAGGACATGGAAATAGATGAAACTGATAGATCTAGCAACACTTCATAAGAGTTAGAACCAAAACCTCAAGGCAAGCCATTGCTCAATTTATCCAACGGTTAGTTGCACCAAAACCTCTCTCTAACTCTCAGGATATTTTAAAGATGCTGAAACAAGTGAATGTCAATATTCCTCTACTAGATGTCGTTAAACAAATACCTTCATATGCCAAATTTCTGAAAGACTTATGTAGGACGAAAAGATGGCAAAATATTTAAAAGAAAATATTCTTAATAGAAAAAGTGAGTGCCATCCTAAGGCAAGATATGCCACGAAAGTACAAAGATCTTACTAGCCCAACCATCGCTTATATAATTGGGAATTACTGAATTGAGCACGCACTTCTTGACTTAGGAGCGAGTGTAAATCTGATCCCATACTCGGTCTATGAACAACTGGATCTAAGTGAATTAAAACCCACCTGGACTACATTACAACTTGTTGATCACTCAGTTCGTGTACCGAGAAGGATAATTAACAATGTGTTAGTCCAAGTTGACAAATTCTACTTCCTAGTAGATTTTATCATCCTGGATACTTAACTCATCGTAGACATGAGCACTCAAATTCCCATCATCCTTGGTCACCCATTCCTTATCACACTAAATGCAATCATTAATTATAGGAATGGAGTCATGAATTTTTCTTTTGGGAATATGACATTGGAGCTCTATATCTTTTTCAATATTAGAAAATAGGCAAAGGATGATGACGATGCCCATGATATTAACTTGATTGATTCTTTCGTGAAAGATAGAATACTTCTGATCATATCCTCTAACTCTTTAGAGATGTACATGGCCCACTCCCATGATTTAGCTAATGATATGATTAAGGAGATGTGAACCACGCTTGATATTGTGTCGGTACTTGAAGTTAATTGGTGGAGGCCACAATTTGAGAAAATTACCCCAAATTGATCTAGTGCCTCTACCGTCTAACCTCAAGGCAGTGAAGCTTAACCTAAAACCTTTACCCTCCAAATTAAAATGTCTATTTATGTCAAGATGAGATATACTCGATGGTGATTTCTTCCTACCTTGAGCCAGAACATGAGAGTATGCTTATCTATACTCTCATTGAGCACAAAAGAGTCCATGGATGGTTGATTGCAGAACTCAAGGGAATTAATCCTTTAATTTATACTCACCGCATTTATTTAGAGGATAATGTGAAGACCACCTGGTAACCACAATGTAGATTAAATCCAAACATAAGGGAAGTGGTTAAGGCCGAGGTTTCTAAGATATTAGATGTGGGTATCATATACCCTATATTCAATTGTCAATGAGTGAGTCCAACTAAGGTGGTTCCTAAGATGTCCGAAATCACCATCGTAGCCAATGCCAACAATGACCTTGTGACAACTAGAGTTACTACTGGTTGGAGAATGTGCATTGACTATAAGAAATTAAATACTGTCACTAAGAAGTACCATTTTCCTCTGCCCTTCATTAATTAAATTTTGAAAAGGCTATCTGGTCATTCGTACCATTGCTTCCTTGATGTGTATTAAGGCGACAACCAAATAGAGATAGCCCATAAAGATCAGGAAAAGACAACATTCATATGTCCCTTTAACACCTTTGCTTATCGAAAGATGTTATTCGGACTGTGTAATGCCTCCACCACTTTTCAATGATACATTATGAGTATTTTTTTCTGACATAGTGGGGCAATATTTAGAGGTATTCATGAACAACTTCTTTATCTTTGGTCCATCCTTCAACGATTGTTTAGAGAATCTTAAATGTGTGCTAAAGCGATGTGAATAAAAGAACTTGCACTAAATTGGAAGAAGTACCATTTCATGGTTCGTAAGAGAATTGTCCTTGGACATATCATCTCGTCCAAGGGAATTGAGATAGATAAGGCTAAGATTGATCTTATCTTTAACTTACCTCTACCCAAGAACATACGAGATGTGCGATCCTTCTTAGGACACGCCAAATTTTACAGAAGATTCATAAAGGACTTTAGTTACCTCTCTCATCATTTATGCAATCTACTTCAAAAGTATGCACCAACGAGTGGATTGAGCAATGTCAAGTAGCTTTTTCTAAGCTTAAGGGCATGTTAACCACCTCACCTATCATGCAGCCACTCGACTAAAACCTTCCTTTTGAAGTTATGTGTGTTGCATTCGATTATGCTTTTAGGGTCGTTTTAGGCCAGAGAAAAGAGAAGAAGCCCTATGTTATATATTGTGCAAGAAGAATTCTAAATCCGGCCCAAGTGAATTACTCAACTACAAAGAATGAACTCTTTGTCGTAGTATTCGCTTTGGACAAATTTAGATCCTACTTGATCGGATCCAAGATCATTATCTACACAAATCATACTAAACTTAAGTATCTTCTTTCTAAGATGATGTTAAGCCCCACCTAATAAAATGGATCCTCCTACTCTAAAAATTTAATTTGAAAATAAAAGATAAAAAGGGAGTAGAGAGCATAGTGGCTGACCATCTTTTCCGCTTGATCCCTCTGATTCTCTTGAGACGACACACATAAATGACATGTTCCTTGATGAATAATTGTTCAAATCTCTCATTCACCTTGGTTTGCGGATATTGTTAATTATCTTGCTATAGGTTTCACAACAACACATTGGACTGCGTAAGATAAGAAAAAAATTCTTTACCAAGGTACGTAAATTCTTCTAAAATGATTCATATTTGTTTAAATATTACCCAGACTAAATCTTGAGAAGATGTGTGTCAGAAAATGAACACCAAAATGTCATCTCCTTCTGTCATTCTCAAGCCTGTGGTGGTCACTTTTCTGCTAAAAAGACCACAACCAAAATTCTGCAATGCGGGTTTTACTGGCCCACTATGTTTAAGGACACTCATGAGTTTACAAAGCTTATGAGCGTTGTCAGAAATTAGGAGCGTTGTCCCATCAAAATATGATGTCTTTGAACCTCATTCTGATCGTTGAAGCATTTGATTGTTGGGGCATCTATTTCATGCGACCATTCCCCTAATTTTTAAAAAATTTATATATTTTTCTAGCAGTAAACTATGTCACTAAATGGGCCAAAGTGATCTCATGCAAGAACAGTGATCATCAAATGGTCATTAAATTCTTAAAAGAGAACATCATTTTCTGGTTTGGAACACCTCGAGCCATTATTAGTGATGGAGGTTCACATTTTTGTAATAGGCCATTCACGAACTTAATGAAGAAATATGGCATCTCCAGCAAGGTTAAACTCCATACCACCCACAAACAAATGTGTAAGCTGAGATTTCTAATAGGGAGATTAAACATATTCTGGAGAAAATAGTTAACCCTAACCGTAAAGATTGGTCAATCCGTTTGACTGATGTTTTATGGGCTTACCATACTACATTTAAGACTCCTATTAGAATGTCTCTCTTTAGACTTTTCTATGCGAAGGCTTGCCACTTTCCTGTGGAGTTGGAACATAGGGCCTACTGGGGTATTAAAAATTTGAACTTCAATTTGGACAACGCTGGCTCGCTATGCAAACTTCAGTTGAATGAACTTGAAGAGATTTAGAATGATGCAATGATAATTTGAGGATTTACAAGGACTGGATGAAGGTGTTTCATGATCAACACATTCTTCAAAAATCATTCACACCAGGTCAGAAGGTCGTGTATAATTCTTAGTTACATCTTTTTCCAGGTAAACTCCGATCTTGTTAGACCGGCCCTTTCATTATTACTAATGTCTATCCTCATGGGGTTATCGAGATTCAGAATCCAAACAATGGCAATGAGTTCAAAGTAAATGGATATCTATTAAAGCCATCTGTTGATAAATTTGATTCAGAGGACATGTCCATACCTCTAATTGATCCTGTTTACCAGGATTGACCTCCTAGTCTGACAGAGTTATATTGTGTTTAAGATAATTTATTTTTTACTATTTAGGGTAGTTTATTTTTTGTTGTTTAAGATAGTTTGCTTTCCCTTGTTTATGGTAGTTTATTTTTCACTGTTTAAAATAGTTTTCTTTCTGATGATTTAATTCTCGTGCTAACCCCATCTTTATACTGAGATCATTGGAAAAGCCTCAAAATTCCTTCTTCTGGTATTACCTTTCCACCACTTCCCTTTTCTTTTCATTGCATCTTTTGCATTGTATGCTTATTTCTTTTACATTGAGGACAATGTAGATTTTTAGGTTAGGGATGGGGAATTAGGTAAACTAATCAGTGTTTTCTCAGTTTTGAACAAAATTTTTGAAAATTTTCAATGTTTTAAGTTGAAATCTATTTGGGAAGCAATGAATTCTGTACTTAAGAATGCTTTGAATATGATAAGATAGAGATCAAATTTTAGATTATTGTAGTTTGATAATCTAAGTAATCTATCACCAAAGTTCTTGCACTCAATTGATTAAGAGGTAGTTTGAATATCATGTTAATCTAAATCACAAGACACATTCAATTAATCTTCTTTAAGACATGCTAGAATTTCTGATTGTTAATATGTGAATCATTAATAGATGGTGAGAAGCAAGTCTAGAGAATTTTATTCACCTTAAAAGAAGAAAAGAACCAGTTAAAAAAATAGGATATCAACAAAGAGGTCATGAAAAAGAATGAATATAATGAAAAATCTAGAAAGGAATGAAAAAATAAAAAGAATGAATAAAAATTAACTATCGATATAACACTAAAAAATGAAAAAAGAAGAAGGGGATAAGTTCAGAATCAGTACCCGAATTGTAAACCATTCTTGAAGTCATGAGCATGGCTAACATGATGAATTGATAGTATTCGTACAAGAAGTAAGTTGATTTTCACATAACACATTGAAAAACTTGATATGCAAGCTATACTTTGATTTAATGGATAAAGAATTTACTTGATTGGTTACTTATGTGATTCGGCTCTAGGTTTTCAAAATCTCATTTTCGTATCCCATTTCTACCCATTCATACTTGAGTGAACAAAAGATTATTTTCCTAAAGAGGATTGAACATTAAGCATTGAAATCTATTTCACTCATACTTTGCTCGATACTAGCAAGATGCTAGTTGGGGATTGTGTTGAGGGTCAAATATTGCATAGCATCCCCCATTTATTACTTGGTTTTATGAACATGATAATGCTTAATGTTCTATTTTAATTATATTTGTTTTGCAAGGTGAATTTAAGAGTTTGGATTGAAAAGGATGTTAAAAGCATGGATTTAACGCTCAAGAATCACCAAAGCCAAGGATGGATCTTGGGAGACCAAGAATGAAGAATTTATATATTAAAGATTCAAGAAAACCCAATGAGGAATGAAGAGAATTGAAGACTTGAAGTGAAAAAAAAAAAGAGCCCTAAAAATCTACCTGCTTCGACTAGTCTAAGATCTGCTTCGACCAATCTAAGCATTGCCTTGACTAGTCGAAAGAACTTCAACTTGAACTCTAGTGATCAAAATCCTTCAAAATCCTGTCATCCTCGACTAGTCAAAGGTAACCCTTGACCAGTCGAAGGTGACCTTCAACGAGTCTAAGGATATGCAAACTCTGCGCAACCTGGGTAAATTTGATGCAGTTTCTGGATTTTTCCAACTCGGTGTGAAAGTTGGAGTTGCACAACTATAAATAGGAGTCCCTAGGATGTTCCTTAGATCTTCTAAGATTTAAGGAGTGGATTAAAAGCATGGAGAATCCATCACCAGGAGTTTTTCTTCTTCCTTAGTTATTTTCATGCTTTTCTTAAGAGACTTTAGTTCAATCATGTATATGGTTGTCTAAACCTCTTAGCTGGGGCTAAGAGGTGAACCTTGTGGCATGATTGGGATGTTTACTTTATTTTGATTCATGTTCTGTTGAACTTCTTTGATTCTAATTTGATGTTTAATGAATACTTTTAGTTTTTAATGGTTCATTGTAACTTAAATTACAATAGATCTGCAATAGTTTTAAGTATCTTCTTTTCCTTCTCTAAGATTGTGAAGTTAGTAAATTCGGTTGTTCACCATCGTCTCTTGAGCATGGTTGGGTGATGGAATCTCTTCTAACCTTCACAATTCTTCTATGTTGGTTGTGAGATCGGTATATCTTGTTGTTTGCCATTGTCTCTTAGGCATGGTTAGATGATGGAATCACTTCCAATCCTCACAACTCACGTCCATTGTGAATTAGGTCACTGGAAGTGCAGATATGAGTTTATTGATATATCTTCCAATTGGATAGGATAAGACTCAAATTCCAATAGAGTTCCTTGAATCAAATAAGGTAGCATCCTAAGAAGCTATAAGTGGATCCTTGGTACCTGAGTTCCCACCTTTAAATTTATAAGTTTTAATAACTTTAATCACAATTAATCTCTCAATTACTTCACAATTAGATTCACATCTTCTTCTAGTTCTAGTTCTACTTAATTTCATAAACATACAAGTTCAATCCCTGTGGATTCAACCTCGGTCTTACCGAGATTATTACTACATCACAACCCTACAGTTGGGGTTGTGAACAATTTATCAAGCAAAGAGCATGAAAGGGAGGTTGTTTTAATATATGTTAATGACATTATAGTCATAGGTGATAATGATAAAGCTGATGTTTTAATTTAAAGCAATCTGATTTTAATAATTTTTAACTCGCAAGTATACGAATCAGATGTAGATATGGTACGTATTACGAGATCGTTCCCACGAGGACTGGTTGTCACATTTTGAATGTTACAATTCTTCTTAACTAATCCAACAAAGAGTTTAGGTAATGATTAAGAAAATTAAACAAAAATTAATAAAAAAGTAACTGAGAGTAGTGAGTAAAATCCAATCGATGAAAAGACTAGGACTTTCGAATCCACCTCTAATTATTTTACCTATTGATTCACCCTAATTTAGATTGATATAAATTTAATAAACAAAGCACATCCTATGTCCTTGGTCGGGCACATAGAATGTATAA
Source organism: Magnolia kwangsiensis (assembly GCA_037074715.1). Taxonomy (NCBI): domain Eukaryota; kingdom Viridiplantae; phylum Streptophyta; class Magnoliopsida; order Magnoliales; family Magnoliaceae; genus Magnolia; species Magnolia kwangsiensis. The sequence goes on from CM073583.1 coordinate 68,053,108, forward strand.
TCCTTTAAAGCATATGGATCACATCTTTCCATCCATGGTCAGGTATGGAGAGATGTAAATCCTGTTTCTTCCTCTATAGGAAACCTGTTCATGGTCAGACACAAGCACCTAGTATAATATTCCAAACAACATCCATATCTGGACTTTGGTCGAGCTCATAGAATGGAGAAGTACGGAAATCTCAGGAAAACACAGTAGAAAAAGAAACAAATCAATCAAATCAACATGAATTCAACAATAAACCAGAGTCAATCAAATTAGGGGCTTCATCTCAGCCTTAGCTAAGAAGTTTAGCAATCCATAAAATTAATTAGGCAAAAGAAAATAAAAAGTAAAAATATTAAAAATATCTCCCTTATCTCTCTTCTTCCTTCTTCTCTCTCTCCTCCTTGGCTCTGGATCTTCCTCCACAGGTCTGAATAATTGCTCCCCACGTCCAAAACCTCCTTATATAGCTGCTGGAGTGGTGAAAATCGAACTTGAATCGGATTTGGAAAGCTATCACATGCACAGCGAAAGCCTTTTCGCAGCCAAGTTCAGTGCCTCGAAACACGCCACTTTCCTCGCTTAATTTCCAAAGGAACACCGTCTCTTAGGACGTTTTTGGGTCCTCTACATGATAGACGGTTCCGATCTGCCATATGATCAAAGATGGTGGGCCACAACCGCCTAGAAAAGTCAGTTTTCGCAGATGTGCGAAACCTTTCGCACCATTTCGCTGTTGTGATCGGTGGGCCCCACAGAAGCATTTTCTGGAAAATCCACCCCGTCCATTGGATTCAAGAAAAAATTTCAGTCAAGAATGGGTGGTTTTGAACGTCCTTTGACGCGTCCCAGAGAAGAAATCACTAAAAGATCAGATTTGAATGTTGTAGGGCAGCCTTTTTGTGGCCTCTGTACCGTACACGTGTGCATGTATGGATAAAAAGTGTGAACATGACTTTGTAGTGCTCATGCCCCTCTTCACGGTGGACGGTATAGATCAGACGTACATGCGAAGGGTGGGGCCCACAATCAACCATAAGTCGGACGCAGTTCGTCCGCTCGCTGACATGAAACGGCTATTGCCATTTTGGAGAAGCAGTCGCTGTTTTGGAAGGTGCGCTGACCGCGTCAGCGGCCCTGTGCATGTCACATGCATGTACATGTGTAATGTACACACCATGCATATAGGCCCCATTGCAATGTGTTTCAGAAATCTAATTCGTCCATCCCTTTTCTCAAACTAATTTAACCGTCCAAACCAAAGTTGAGGCAGCTCCAGATATCAGGTGGGCCCAAAATCAACGGTTTGTGGGCTGATCTGTCAGTTGGGGCACTTCCATAGTGATCCAATGGCTGAAATTTTACGTGTACGGTTAATTTATGGCCCTCATCCCATATATGAAGTTTCAGGACAATCGGATGGCAGGAACCCTGTAATCTTGTATTTTGGACCAATTTCAAGCCTCTTTAACCTGAACAGCTTAACTTCCTCAGATCCCTGGTGTGTAAATTCTTTGATATCGGTCCTTTAGAGTCCGTTCCTTGCTTTGATGACTTCAGAGCGTCAAATCCAAGCTTTTAATACACTTTTTCAATCAACGCTCTTTATTTCATCCTGCAACAAAACACAATTAAACTATGACACTAAGCATTATCATGTTGGTAAAATCTGGTAATAGTCGGGGTCTAATATGCAATATTTAACCCTCATCAAAAGCCATTAGCAACGAATGAATATTGTTAAAGCTCAATTTGATATAAAAGATATGGAAAAAGAGTATTTTTCTCTCACAAAGAAAATAAACCCTAGATCTACTTAAGGAGACAAGAAATTTAATTGTGAAACATGTTTATAGACTAGTTGATTGCAATGTCCATCTTGTGAGAAAAAAAATGGAAAATCCAGTTGAAAACATTGGGCGATATCGACAGCTAGTTTGTCGTCTCATATATCTCATTATTACCCATCTATATATTAATCAAGCAATTGTTCTAATTAGTTAGATCATGCATAATCTGTGCACAATTCATATAGAGGTTGCAAATAGAGTTCTCCACTATTTTAAAGGTTCTCCTAAAAAATGAATGGCAATGAAGTGTAATGAAAAATTAAAGATTATGAGATACTCTGATACTGATTGGGGAGTTGTTCACTTTATCATAGCTCTACCACTAAAATTTTCACATTTGTTGGTGGTAACCTTGTCACTTGGAAAAGTAAGAAGCAAAGTGTCGTTATGTGAGTTACTACAAAAGCAGAATATAGAACAATGGGATCAATTACCTATGAACTAATGTGGATAAAAATCTTACTTAATGACAGGAGATTTTCTTGTGAAAGTGTAATAGAATTTTTTTGTGACAATCAAGCAACCATTCATATTGTGTCTAATTCCATGTCTTATAAAATGACAAAGTACATTAAAGTAGACTATCAGTTCATAAGAGAAAAGGTTCAAGCTAAAGTGATTTCTACTCTATTTGTTTGAACTAATGATTAACTAGCTGGCTACTTCATAAAGGCTGTTGGAAAATTAAATTTTTAGAATTCATTATACAAGTTGGGATCATGGACATCTCTGTGTTAACTTAAGGAGGAATGTTAAAACACTGCACGATTAGGACCGTTCATCCTTTGAATGCTTAAAATGGTTAAGAGGACTTGTAAAAAGTAATTACTATATTTTTTATACATTTGATTGCTATTGAACAAGTGGAAAATCTAAATTTGATTAAAGGATAATTTATTATAAAAATTTTAAATTAGTTACATCCATTATGTAAACATAAGGATTAGTGTAATAAAAATATACATAGAAAAAGAAAGAATCCCTCCTAAATAAATTTCTTTCTCTTCCTGTTCTATAGTTTTTAGTATTTTAGTAACTTTTAATATTTTCTATGGTTTTTGTAACTCGTTACTAATGTTTTAGAGTCACTATTAGGTAGTCAGGATGGTGCTTCAAAGCATGCTAAGACCCTCAGCCCGCATAAGGTGTTTATTGATAACGCCTAAGTATTGCATATTTATCCTCTCAATTACATTAGCTTTCCTTGCAATTAAGTGTTAATTCAATTTAATTATATATATTCTATTCATGCTAGGTGATTTTGGACCTGAAGAAGAATACGTTCTTAAAAGGAGGAATTAAAGCTCAAAAGAATGATTAATGAGGAATTAGAGATTTGGAGGACATTACTAAAGATTTCACATGCCAAAGATCTAAGAGAACCAAGGATAAATGATGAATAAAATACTGAAAAAATCACACAGTGCTTTAACAAAAAAATAGACTGTTTGGTTCGACCGAATGTGCAAAGAATAGTCCAAAAAGAAATAATGATTTTCAAAGTTAATTTAACTTGACACTTAGGTGCAACTGAAGCCATGTCCAGTCCGACCAAAATAGGGTCCGGTTCGACTTGAGGGAGACAAGGACTTTAGAAGAAATTTTAAGAAATTCAATAGTAATCGAGAGACCCATTCGGTGCGACTAAAGGCTACCATCGGTACAACTGAAGTGTAACAAAAGTACATAAATTTGAAGTCGATTCTAAGTTGGTGTGGATTTTTCTTATTTAATGGGATGTTTTAAGCTTTCGTAAGTACAAATTACAGTTTGGAAGAAAGACTTATGGATGGTGGATCTTTCAGGAGTCGTCCTTCTTTGACCTTCGGTTCTAATCTGTCTTTTCAATTTTTCTTTTATTTTTATTCTAGGATGTTAACTATGTTAGGCTAATCTCTTAACAAAGGCTAAGGGATGAAACTTGTAGTTAATCATAGTGTTGGGACACAAAAATATAAAAAGAAAAAGTAATGGAAGCATAGATAAATAAATAAATGAAAGAGATTTTCATCCGCGCAATGAAAGGCTTCCATCAGAGGATTTGACAGTAATCATATTGCAACTTTCTTTCTTCTTTCATTTATCGTGCTCATGTGGCTGATGTTGTTCATGCTTATTCTTTTTATATTTTGTACCCTCATGCGCAATATTTTGGACAGACAATGCATTTATAACCACTTTTCTACTTCTTTCTTTCTTTCTCTTTTCCTATTATAATTTCACCTCTGTTTATCATCCTTCGCAATATATATTTTTCAACGTGAAGCTAGTAGATGCCCTAGAAAGTGATGATAATGATAGTAATTCTTTTTTTCATCTATTTAACTTCTTCATGGCGTTTGGATTAAGGTAACTCAATCATTTCATCAGTTACTAATTGGTTCATCATAGGAATGATGTCTTCTTTCTCAAATGCATTTCCTTCATGAGAATTATATGGTCAAGGTTGTTCGTCGTTACTCGACTTCTATAGCAATCTGTATCTTCTCTTCTTTCTGTTCTTCATCTATCACGAGGAACATCCCTTTTCTTCTCTCAGTCAACAACATTAGCTATTAACCTACCCGATCCTCTTTAGCTTGTTTCATTTTGAAATGATGGAATTTTCTTGGTCACCATTTCAAGTGCGTGGGATTTTGTGGTGAGATTATGAAAATTCCATTTGTCGGCACTTGTTAAGCTAAACACGATTCATGTTTTCATTAAATTCAATAACATTTTCACCTGTTCTTTCTCTTTAGGCAATTGTCTGAATGATGCCCCCAGGGTCTTCCACTGATCAATAAACTTTTTTTCCGGTTCATTTTCTCTTTTCCGTATAAAATCGGATGAGAAAATTTTCATCATCAAAGCGTCTTGCATCTGATCACAAGTACGTATAGATTTCACCCCTAGACTGGAGTACCATCGAAACGCCTTTCTTATTAAAGAAGACCCGAACAGTCGTAGATAATACTATGGAACTATGGAGAAGTTGCCCATGGTCATGATAAAATTCATGATGTGCTCTTCCGGAGATCCATCTCTGTTAAATTTCTGAAAGTCCAAGTACTTAAAATTTGCAAGAAATGGTACGTCCTCTACCTCTCGAGGGTATTGTGTTCTAAACCAGAATCTTCTTGGGTGTTCTTGGTCTCTTTCAGTTATGACGACCTCCGTTAATACATGTCGTATTTCATCTCATATTATTACTCTTGTTGCTAGAGTTGATCCATGTGATCTTGCCCTAGCCGGTTATGAACCTTTTAACTATTGTTCACAGCCATTTGTCATGCCCATCACAGGAGGAACCATAACTTGAGCTACATTATGAGCAAGAGTAGATAATGCTTCTCAGAGACTTCTACATTCCTCCATTAAAGCTGTTTGAGTATAAGCCATTTTAGCTAAGCATTCATCGGTAGATGGTAATGGCTTTTTGTTCATTTCAGCCATACATACAACGGCTTCCCCTCTCCCTAATTGTGTTATTGCTAGTGTAGGGTAAGGGTATGTAATTGCGGGAGAATTTGGGGGTAGGGAACTTTTATTAGATCCTTTGGCACTCTCATAGGATCCTAATGATCTCGGTACAACAACCTATGGAGATATTGTTTGTGACAGTGTGGCAAATTTCAGAGAAAATGATTCATTCTTTACGGGCGACTTGCCTTTTTTCCTTTTTGGTCCATCGAGTGGTTGCAACAGGAAGAGCCGAAAAGTCTCATGAAGTGAAAGAACTAGAAGATCATCCTAGATATAGTGGAGGTGGGACGAGTGCAGGGTTTTATTTTACAGCATTGAACGTGATTGGTCCTTTGATCATCCATAACGGAACTAGATTGGTGGTTGCACAAGATCGGGTTCTTGATTTCTTTGGAGACCTACAATCCATTCTTCTTCATTGTCTTGAATTACCCGTGATATAGAAATCACTCCTATCATAGGTTGTGGTGCTCTACTTTCTGTTGAAATTGACTAGTTCTTGTTATTCAGGAATTTATCATAGCATATTCAATAACAAATCCAAATGACGTGAAGTAGAAATCATTTTATTGAAAGAAGCGACCATCGCAATTGAGTAAAAGTTGTAATTCATGTGGAAGACAATAGTGTATAAATAATATGGATTTGAATAAATTTGGACTTTACTTTGGAGATGAAGGGGAGGATGTTCCCGTTGAGAGTCACTATTTTGGTGTCAGTATGGCGCCAAACAATGATAAAAGTTCTCTAAATAATTTCCAAGTTAATATTGAATAAATTCTCAAATGGAGTCGCCATTTTGTTTCGACAAGAAACGAATGTATTTTGATAGGGGATTATTATTCAATAATAATAAATAAATAATGAGAGGACAATCATCATGAAATATTTTAATGATGCTGGAATTCATTTACATCCGTGTGTTTCCCTTGATTCCAAAATAAAGCATACAGTTATAAAATACAATAACCAAGTTTATTCGAATATCGATTTCAACATCATTTCAAGTCATAATATGATCTACCTAATGGAGGAGTTGTTACACGGAAACGATGTCTCCTTGACAATATTTTAATCCTTGAGAAGTTCTTTTCCCTTGGAATCAATCAGATTTCTGGAAGAATTACAAAGTTGCATATCATGAATATAAAGTTATTATGCACATAATAGCCTTTTTATGCACCATAGAGTGAACATTAAGTCCTGCATTGCATGGATCTCTTGCTGTGCATGGCGCAACAGGTATCCTCAGATACCTATGGACTTCTTTGGAAAGTTCATGATCTTCTACTAGCTTCCGGAGTTTGTGTATGAAGCAAATGAAGAGAAAAAAGAGGTATTTATAGGCAACTGCACGTGGAACCCCACTTTTTGAACAACAGCTTCTTGTTGCATAGATATAAAAAAACCCCATTGCATCCTGCACAATGGACCACCATTAGGTCCAACTACGGGTCGAGCTACGGGATCAATACATCTCCATTGCGCGCGGCGCAATGGACCATCGTCAGTACTCTGTTACATGCTGCGCAACCAAAGTACATTGATTCTTAATTTTTCTTTTTCTTTTTTATATTAAATTTATACTCCTACATTTTCAAACATAGGTAAATTAGGAATATGTATGTTACATTTGTCAATGATCTTACAATTGCTACCATCTCCGAATGTAATAGAGCTACCATCGATTTGGTTAATATTTGAGAGTATCTCTTTATCACCTATCATATGTCTAGAACATCCACTGTCTAGATACCATCTTAAATGGCTACTAACTTTTAAAGTTGTGTAGATAACAAGACACTTTACCTTTGGGACCCATGACGGTTCTAGGCTTAGGAGGGTCTCTTACCTTTCAATGTTTTTGTGAGTTATGATTTGTCCTATTTCTATTTACTCCATTCTTTCCTGAGTTGGATTTCATTAACTCTTTGACCAAATCCACAATTTTATTAGGAAGATGAGGATTTTTATTATTTCTCCTTTGATATTTATGGTTGTTGGCACATTCTTTTACATTAAAGAATTCTTGAAGTGATTTTGTGTTCGATTGTACCTCATATGCAGGGTTGCGATGTAATAATAATCTCTGTGAGACTGAGGTCATACCCATAGGTACTAAATATATGTAACTTTTCTGAACTAATTAAGAATTAGAACTTGAAACTAAACTTTAAAATGTAATTAAAAGATATTGTTATGTAGTGAAATATCAATAAAAGAAACACTATAGCGCCAATGATCCACTTGTAGTCATCTCAATACATCCCTACTTGATTCACTCAATACTTCAACTATAATCAAAGTCCTAATCTATCCAGTTAGATGATAAAGTGGTTAAAATACCATAAACAGTTCTATAGAGGTATAAAAAATAAATGAATGATAATTCAAGAAAGTAAAGAAAGAAGAAAATTAAGATTGAAGAAATAGGGGAAATGAAGGAAAAATGAGTGAATAGTGTGTTGCGTGCACCCGTGTAAAGAACATTGATTACGTGGGTCCACGCAACAATGTTTTCATGCAGAAAGAATGGACTGATGAGATGGTGTGAGAAGTGGGCCCCATGACACAAAGATCGAGGATTCACACATGTGGAGGCCTATAAATACCCTACTCCCGATTCCGAAGAAGATCAGAGATCCAGAGAGGAAGAGATATTTGAAGGTATTCACAAGAGGAGAAAGAAGAAGAAAGAGGGCATGTTGTACCGACCCGCACAACCACAATGTGTTGCGTGGGAATCCGTATCAAAGAGTCGTGATGCTGACAAAATGAATCAGAATGCTATCAGCAGACCACTTTTCTTTAATTCCTGCCCTTCTTCAATATAGAATTTCTGATTAAAAGATACAGGATGATCATATTCATGCAATATTCCTCCCAAAGAGATGGGCTAATCATAAGCCGAAATGCTGCCGGATTTGATATTCAAACCAATTTAATACTTGTATTATGAATATTCTATCTTAGGATCAAGGGAAATCAAAGGATGTAAATGAATTTGAAATGAATAAACTTGATGATTGTTCTCTATATTTCCTTTGTAATATTAAGTAAGATAATTCCTCAAATCAGAATGCACTCGTTTCTCAACGAAAACATCCTCCCCTTCATCCCTAAGATAGAATATGTTACTATTTAAATATTAATTAAGATCACATATTGTTAATTGAAGGATACAAGACAGAATCTCAAATTACAGTCAATGGCAACTATTACAAGCAAGACAAATTTCTACTTCACAATGATGGGGTTTGTGATAAAATATGCTACGAATCAATCCTGAATATCTATAAATCACGAAAGTCGATCTACTGACAGTAAAAACCACAAGTCTCGAGTCATGACTGGAGTTATAACCATCTCACCATTGGCACAAGATAACAATAATGACTGGGTTGTTATATCATCCCGAAGAACAAGAGCCGCGAAACACTGCAATTGCCAAGATGAATTCATCTCCACAGAAAGTTAGGGGACCAATAACACAGAATGTAGCCAGAAATAACCCCAAAATCACCCCTCCAACTCTATATCCAGGGAAACCCATTCCTTCTTTAACATCGCAAGATTTCCCAGAACTGCCTGCTACAAGTATTTGATGGACAAGAAAAGAAAAGGGAAAATCACCAATGAAAAGTACAACAGCTTCCATGTCACCTCAAAATACACCTCAACAAGTAATATCGCAACCAACTAAATTCTGTGGGAGTACGAGAGATCCAAATGAAACCCCTCTTTCAATAAGCCCTATCGCATCGATGTATTCTTACTCTACTTGGATGACCACCTCATTAGGGAATGAGGAAGCCTCCGTATGCATGGCAGGAACAAACCAACGTCCACAGCCGACTATTGAAGATTGTAAAGTTAACATGGTGCAAGCACAGAGAACATTGATGGAAGAATGTAGGAGTCTCCGAGAAGCTCTAACCACTCTAGCACATAATGTAGCCCACCCCCCCCCCCCCCCGCCCCCCTCTGATGATGGCTGCCATGAATGAACACGAACAACGACCTAAAGGCTCACAGCCTCCGAGAGCAGGATCACATGGATCCGCCCCCACAATGAGAGCGATAACTCAAGAGGAGGTATGATAAGTGGTCGCAGAGGCTGTCAGAATTGAAAGAGAGTGTGGGAATGTCAGACGATTCTGTTATAGGACACCTTACCCGAGAGAAGTGGAAGATGCACCCTTCCCAGCTAATTTCAAACATCCAGATTTCCAAAAGTTTAATGGGGATGGATCTCCGGATGAACACCTCATGCACTTCATTATGACAATAGGCAACTTCTCCACTGTCTCGCAATACTACTTACGACTATTAGTTCTTCGCTCACAGGAAAAGCCTTCAGATGGAAGAAAAGTTCATCGACAGATGGAAGACATTGGGGGGCTTCATGCAAATAGTTACCAGAAGAAAAAGAATAAGTAAAAATGTATCTGAACTCCATGGAGACTGGAATCACATTGTCTCACCAATGCCGACATAAGAACCTTCCGTGATCTGGCTACGAAAGCCCATGCGCTGGAATTAATGACCAAGAAAATGTTGACATTTCATTACGAGACAGGCAGAAGATGACATGGTAGATTGATGGCCAATGTTGTGGACCGAGAAAACAAAAACGATATTCTCCATGACAGAAAAAAGAACAGATGAAAGGGAGGAGTTAGATCGTTACTGAGGAAGATACAATGATAAAAAGCCAAGATCTCTTAATTCTCATGAAGGATTTACATTTGAGAAAGAGGATGTTACCCCATGATGAAACAACTACTAAGTGCAAGGGCAATAGAATTACCCCCGTCCAAATGACTTGAAGAAGCAAAAATGACAAAAGAAAGAAACTTCAGCCACTATCACCATCTGTTGGGACATTCCACAAAAAATTGTTTTACATTGAAATGCATAATTCAAAAGATGATAAATAGAGGTGAGATCATAGTAGGCAAAGAGAAAGGAAGAAGCCAAAAGGAATCGATAAACGTGATCTCTAGCCAGGAGACTATATACAAGAAAAAGGGTTAAAAAAGAAGAAAAGCAGTAACATGTATACCGATAATTCTACAGAACGAATGAGCAAAGTTGCAGTAATTACATTACGCTCAAGAAAAAGAGTAACAAGTCCTCTCCGAAAATGAAAAGCTAAAGTGGTTCAAGAAAGAGTACCAGGGATACACGTTGATAACAATAGAAAAGAAGAAAAGAATCAAATCAAGAAAGTGACATATGATGTGATAAGCTATCTAAAAGGTTTACCAGCTCCATTAAGTGTGTATGACGCACTACAGTTAACAAAAGACTATCGACACACTCTAATTTAGGCCCTATCCGATAACGAGGTTAGAAAAGCATTACTCGTAGAGATGGAAAGCACAGAACAAGAGATAGAAAATAGCTGCATACCTGTCATTTCCTTCTCTGACAATGGTTTAACTTGTGACAAGGAGCATAACAGACCATTAATGATCATGGGTCACATTCGAGGTAAACAAGTTAAGCGAATAATGTTGGATAATGGGTTGGTAGTGAATCTTTTATCGTTAACAGTGTTGGCTAAACTCGGATATTGTCTCTCACATCTACTCCCTAGTGGAATGATGATACAGGGTTTTAATCAAGATGGGCAACGTGCATTAGGCAAAATCACACTAACATTAGAAATAGGAGAGTTAACGACAAATATTGTTTGTCATGTCATCAATGTAGTAACAACATATAACCTCCTTTTGGGAAGGCCATGGATGCATCAGTACAGCATTATACCTTCCACTTTACACCAATGCTTCAAGTAGTACAAGGATGGAATTCATTACAAAGTAACTGCTGATTCAAAGCCATATACAGAAGAAAAAGCTTTCTTCGCTGATGCCAGTTACTGTGATGGATTTTCCATAAAAGAAGGGGAGAAGAGTGATAAAAATAAAGCACAAAGAATGTCACGCTCCAGACTCAGTAACCGGACTCACAAGGAAGCCGATAGCCAGTTCTAATGGCAATAGCCTCCATAGTACCCCATTTTCAGCTCTTGAGGTTGGTTCCAATCCTGGGATCCCATAAGGAGGATTTTCATAATGGAATAACCATTTTCGATACTAGCATTCCCAAGATCATAACAAGTAAAATGTCGAAAATAATAAAGGGACATGTCACAAAATCCACTATAAATTTAAACTTTTACAATTACATAGCAAAAGGAAATACATCTGATAATAGAAGAAAGAGAAAGAAGATCTGCAACACTGGGGGGTCCTCAGCTCAACTATAATCCAAGCTCTACCATTACGAAGTCTATCTAGGATGGTGATGAAGGTGTGTGATAATGGTACATAGAAGAATAGTAGGAGAAGCAGGGAAACAGAATCAATGACCAAGGCTTATCATAAATACAGTGCAATGAGTATTGGGCGCCATACCAAGGCGATGCATAAAGGGGCTTATATATCCGATGCGAATGCTATGCAAAGTGATGCCAGTGCTCATATCCAATCTACATATCAGTACATTTCCAATCATAAGGAAATCACTAGAGTCTAGTACACTATAGAATGAGTGAAGCTCTACAGACCCGCGCAGTCAAATGAGCATATAAGAGACCTCACTACCCGCCTGTGGATAGCCAATCACCAACAAGGCTCGATGGCAGCCAACCCATTTACGAGCTGATTAGATTCATCCTAGAAATGCCTCCTCACACTAGGCAGGTAAGGCCACACCCCTACCCAACCGACTACATGACAGTAAGAGTCGCGGCCTACCGGTATAAGGCCCTCGTTCTCTCATAGTTTTCACTCAGTCACGGCATTGGGGCAGATCCTTCATACCATGGAAGTTTTAGAAATTTCACCATGGACATTCTATGCACCCGGTATAATCAAGTATCATTTCCTATGCCCACACATACGGCCATCCCTCAATGACCACTACACATTACAATCAATTCGCATCGATGATGCATATGGGTCATAATGATGTAAGTGTGCTATCCGTGGAATATGTATGTATATATTCCTCCTTCCCAAGTACGGACAAGTACTAGATACACACACATATACTCTAAGGAAAAGAGAAATTTTCTAGTGGGGGCCCAAGACTTTAGGATAGCCCACATACTAAGAGAGTCATAAACACCCAAGGAGGTTATGGTCCTAACAAGGTCCAAAGTGGGCCTTCAACTACCTGTAAGGACCCTATGGGCCTACCTTAGGGCCACCAAGGAGGACATCCAACCTCAACTAGGACCCAAAAGTTAGTCCATGACCTATACGCATATAAGTAAGGCCCAAGGCCTAAATAATCCACGGCCTAGTGGGCTATGTACATGGCCCAATTTAATAGGCAACATAGTGGGCTCCTGAGCAAGGATCGGGCCCAAACATAAAGATCACAAACCCATACATTGTGGTAGGCCTAATGGGCAGCCTGGTATTCCAACCATTTAGGCAAATTCTTATGTTTAAAACAAGTGAGTTGGGACAGACTTCTTGGCCTAAGTATGGGGTTAATTTAGTGGGTAGCCAAAGGCCCAACTGCCTAAGTATTTTTGGCCCATAAAACCCATCATAATAATGTAAAAAGTATAGGCCCAAAGTTCAGGGGCTTATCAAGGAAGTTCAAGATAATGGGCTTAGGAAAACCCAACAATCAACTATGAAGACTATTTCAAAATAACCTAATAGGAATGGGCCTTAAATATGCACTAATCAAGCCTAACATTTAACAAAAAAAAAAAAGGACAAGATATGTGTGATAATGTCCCCCAAATCTGGTAGACCATGCTGCCCCATCACATACACTTGTGGGTAGCAATGTTAGGCTAAAAGCTGAAATTCCAACTCACTCATTATCTGGGCTTGCTGGAAATTCAATAAAAATTATTTTATACAATTATTTTAATCTCTAGTGGCCCATACAAGTCACAAAGGGTCCCACCAGATGAAGGGGTGTTTAAAACACTGAAATTAGGTAGGCCATGCTGTTGGACTGGACATCCAGTAGCAGCCCAATGGGTTGGACGTCCCATGGGGGGCGGCCCAAAGGGCCTAGGTAATTGGCCCAAAGACTCATCCAATGGGCCCTAATGGATGCTTCTGAAGGGATGGATAATCACACCCCCTATGGGCCCCATAATGGATGAACGGTGGATACAAAACACATGAAGGTGGGCCCACAAGGTGGCCTGGATGGCCAACTAAGGCTGGACACCCCAGCCTGGGCGTCCCAGCCTAGTGGGCCACTTTAGGCTCTACCATGGTTAGTACAAGGCCCCGTTGGCCCTGAAAATTTGTAATGTGGTCCTCCCGTGGGTGGGACACATCTCCACAAAATTTCATGATTTTTAGATAAGCAAAAGTAATCTAATTAATTTTAGGAAAACAATTTGTCCAGAAATTTTGCTAAGTGCAAAATTCTGGATAGACCATGATTGAGCACACAATGGGGTGGGCCCTGGATATCCAAAAATTGGGAAATTGAATTTAAGCCTTCCCTTGTCTATGTAGCACAATGTGGGTTCCACAAAAGTGGCCCACCTAATCAGGAACTATTTTATAATTTTGAATTTCCAAATTACAACCTTGCTGGAATTTTAGCAAAAAACTCAGCAAGTACCCATATTGGCCCACACTTTTAGAGACCCAAATGAGGTGAATTGGGGCTGGAATTTGGCATGCTTATAGGTGGGATACATATATTTAAAAATCATATTTAATTTGGTATAAAATTTCCCACCAAAAGCCACAAATTCTAGCCTCAAGTTGGCCCAAAATCTGTTCAGACAGATTTGGACAACAACATGTACTTGAAAGAAATTAAATATATACATCATTTAAGAAGGGATTTCACCTCCAGAAATCATGTTGTGGACCACCCCAGTGGGCCCCACAAATATCCAGACCTTCTACATCACCAAAACCCCTTTCTTGTGCCCCATTTAGGTGGATTTGGGCCCACATGTCTTAGGATGGACCACCATGGATGTCCAACCTCCATGGATGGTCTGGATTTTTGTTGGTCTACAAGATGGGTCACACATACATGATCAGCATGCTAACATCAGATAAAAAAATAAAGAAAATAAGAGGGAGGAAGACAATCCGGCCATAGGGAAAAGGGCTCCGCCACTATTGACCCCTCCCAAGACCAATCACGCCAGACATCATACATTGATTACTATTACAACATGGATCTAGCACATGCATGGCCTATAATCAAAATGGATGGTTAAGATACCATTCCCACCATGAATCTAGGGTTTAGATGACCCATCATGCTATGAAATCAAAGAAAACCACCATGATGGGGATCCATAGAGGAAGACCCCATGCATGGGACATGCATGCATAAGGTAGGCCATTTGACCACACCTATGGGAATGTGTGGGATCTCCACCATTGATTAGTGGGTCCTACACTTCCCTTATGAAGAAAAGAAAGGATCTATACTATAGAAATTAGATTTACATCCTAGAGAAGCACCCACCTAAATAATCTTTAAGGTACCACCACTAAGAGATTCTCCAAGCTCCTAAGTACAAGATTCAAAGGCTTAGATCTATATGAGAGGATTGGATGATGGGGTTTTTGGGTGGAAGGAGGGCTGGATTCCAGCCAAAGGGTGAGACGTCTAAGGTTCCTAGAGAAGGAGAGAGAGAGAGAGAGAGAGAGAGAGAGAGAGAGAGAGAGAGAGAGAGAGAGAGAGAGAGAGAGAGAGAGAGAGAGAGATGAGGAGAGAATGAAAGGAATGGAGGGAAGGATGGCTAGAGAAAGGGGTTTTTACCAAAACCCATCATTGGGTTACTAGAATAGAGGGGTAATGATTTCTTCTCTCCCTAGAGAAGAGGGAGAGGTTAGATTTTCAGACCTTGGTTAGAGAAAAAGAGGCTTGCTAGCATGGGAGAAACAAAAAGGTGGTCACCTAGATAAGGTGACTAATGATGGGACGGCTAGCTAGGACCTATCTACCTAAGGGACCCTACCCTATCCTAGCTAGGCCAATCATGACCCCTAGTATGATGCAAGCATGCATGAAATTTCGTGCAACCCTAGGTGGGCCCCACAAATCGTAGTATATGGTCCAAAATAAGTACAGCCTACATCTTTTAATGTACAACTCGAATTGTCGCACGAGACGCAGCATTGCAACCGCAGCGATGATGTGGTCGCTATGGCACTAGTTTCAAGTCGATACAGATTGGGTTTATATGATGGGACATAAGGGTCATCGCAAATAGAAACCATAGGTCGAAGGTTACTGATATTCGACAGGTAGGACTGCAGGACCTGACGGAACAAAATGGATACTGCGATTAAGGGTATCACAGCTCTCCCCACCAATAAAGAAATTTCATCCTCGAAATTGCCAAAATCAGAGTAACAACAATGCATAAACATCATGATATATGATAATAAGCACAAGGAAGGCAATATATAGAATAACATAACAATCAAGCATCCAACAAATGGGGATAACACTCTAATCTTAGCCTCTTGCTCGGCCTCCGAATGATGACCCCATTGTACCTTCACCAAGGGAATGACCTTAGTCCTGATGACCTGATCCTACCGATCTAGAATACGAATCGACTGCTCAATGTAGGAAGCATCCTCACGGACCTCAAGTGGCTACCAATCAATCAGAGAGATAGTGTCCGACCCACACTTCTGCAACATAGAAACATTAAACACGTCTTGGATCACAGACAACTTAGGAGGTAAGGCAAGCCCATAGGACATAACACCCACGCACTAGGTTATCTCAAAAGGTCCAATGAATCTCGAGACAAGATTACCCTTCACACCAAAGTGAATCATGCCCTTCATAGGCGAGACCTTGAGATATACCATGTCTCCAACTATGAACTCGAGGGGTTGACATCGACGGTCAGCAAAACTCTTCTGTCGGTTCTGAGCTGTGCGCATCCTCTGCTTGATAACATCAATAGCCTTTGATGTTTGCTGCACAAGCTCGGGACCTAATAGATGATGCTCTCTAACCTCAGTCCAATAGCTAGGAGATCTGCACGATCTACCTTAAGGTGCCTTAAAAGGAGTTATGTCGATAGTCGGCTGATAGCTATTGTTATACGCGAACTCGGTGAGGCACAAATGCTCACCCCAACTGTCCGTAAAGTCAATCACACAAGATCTGAGCATATCCTCAAGGATCTGATTGACCCTTTCGGTCTATCCATCCGCCTGTGGATGATAAGCAGTGCTGAGGTGTAAAGTAGTCCCCATCACCTGCTAGAAACTCCTCCAAAACTGAAACGTAAATCTGGAGTCTCAGTAAGAAATGATCGAAACTGGAATGCCATGCGGTCTCATTATCTCCTCAATGAAGATCCTCGCCAACCCGTCCGTAGTCCAGGAAGCAAGAGTCAGAATGAAATGTGCCGAGTTTGTTAGACGATCAATGACAACTTAGATGGTATCGTGATGGTGTTGAGCCCTCGGCAAACCTGTGATAAAATCCATCGACACATGCTTTCATTTCCACACTAGAACGCTCAACAGCTGCAAGGGACCAAGGGTTCTTTGGTGATCGGCCTTGACACAATGGCAAGTATCACACTCGGCCACAAAACTAGCAATCTGGCACTTCATCCCCTGTCAAAAATATTGCCTCCTCATATCACAATACATCTTCGTGAAGCCCAAGTGAATAGTAAGTCTCAATCAATGTGCCTCAGTCATCAGATCATGATGCAACTCTGGCACATCCAAGACACGCAATCAGCTTCTGAAGAGTAATCCACCTTTGGAACTAATCTGCTAGTTTAACTGCTCCATGGATGCAGCCTCTGCTCAGTACTCCAGAAGTGACTTGTCCGTCTGCTGAGCCTTGATCACCTTAGCCACCAAGGAGGGTTGAATCGACAAGCTCGAAAGCTAGACAATAGAAAAATGTAAACTAAACTTAAGGTCAAACTCTGAAACATCCTGGAGCATCTGCCATTGTCGAGCAATCATCTGTGCCACCAGGCCTCGTGGTTGGTGGCTGAGCACGTCCGCCACCACGTTCGCCCTACCCAGGTGGTACTGAAGGTCAAAATCATAGTCCTTCAATAGCTCTATCAATGGCCTCTGACGCAGGTTCAACTTGGACTGCGAAAATAGATACTTCAAGCTCTTATGATCTGATAAGCGCTCGAACCTGACCCCATATAAATAATGCCTCCACACCTTCAGTGCGAAGATAACCGCTGCAAGCTCCAAATCGTGAGTGGGGTAGTTCAGCTCATGGACCTTGAGCTGGCATGAGGCATACCACATTGGCTTCCTGTGCAGCATCAGGACAGCACCCAAGCCAACTCTAGAGGCATCGGTAAACTCAATAAAACCCTCACTCCCATCAGGAAGAGTGAGAACAGGAGCCGACGTGAGGCAATCCTTCAACTCCATAAATGCCTCCTCACAGGGGTCACTCCAGACGAACTCGACGCCCTTATGCATCAACTGGGTTAGTGGTGCAGCAATACGGGAGAAACCCTCGTTAAACCGTCAGTAATATCCTGCTAGACCAAGGAAGCTATGAATTTCGGACGTGTTCGTGGGCTGGCCCCATTGACACACTGCATCAACCTTTGAGGGGTCTACAGTGACACCCTCCCTCATCACCACGTAACTGAGGAACTTCACCTCCTCCTGCTAAAACTCGTACTTCTCTAGCTTCGCTACAGCTGGCGGGTATAGAGGGTCTCAATCACAATTTGCAGGTGCTCAACATGGTCCTTCCGAGTCCTCGAGTACATAAGAATATCATCAATGAATACCACCACGAACTGATCATGGAATGGCCGGAAGACCTCATTCATCAACTGCATAAATTCAGCGGGCAAATGAGTCAGTCCAAATAACATGACCAGGAACTCAAAATGACCATAGTGCAACTGGAAAGCCATCTTTGGAATGTCCTCCTCTCGAACCAGAATTTGATGGTAACGGGAGCACAAGTCTATCTTAGAAAAATATTGTGCACCCTGCAACTGATTGAACATATCATCACTATGAGGAAGCAGGTATAGGTTCTTGATAGTGACTCTGTTGAGCTCGCGGTAATCTACACAGAGCCGCAACGAGCCATCGTTCTTCATTACGAACAATACCGGGGCTCCCCAAGGCGAACTACTGGGATGAATAAAACCCAACTCCTGAAGCTCATCCAACTGCTCCTGCAATCCCTCAACTTCAACGGTTCCATTTGCTAGGGGGCCTTTGAGATAAGTGTTGTACCGAGCACTAAATCAATCTGAAACTCTACCTGCCGACACGGTGGAAAACCCGAGATCTCCTGGAACACATCCGGGTACTCACAAACAACTGACAGTTGCTCAATACACCCTGCCACAGAATCTTCGAAGACAAAAATCAGGAAACTAGATAACGGCTCCCCTCTGGGCTCGGCGACGAACTGGAATACTGGCAAGCCGGGAATGTGAAACGTAACTGTCCTCGTGGCACAATCCAAGATGGCATAATACTCCGCAAGCCAGTCCATACCCAGAATAACGTCAAAGCCTGTCATCGGCATCACAAGCAAATTAGCAAGAAGAAACATCTCGCCCACTAACATCGGGTAAGAATGGTAGCGATGGGTCAACACAACAGACTTCTCCATGGGAGTCGAAACTGCCAAAGCCTCAGACATGGACTCTGACAGAATATCGGTCGATCGGCAAAACTGCTTTGCCAAAAGAATGGGAAGCATCAAAATCAAATAAAACATGGGTAATGTAAGCAGAAACAAAAAGAATACCCTTGACAACTCTGTCGGTCGATGACTGCAGGTCCTGGCCTAGCACTTGCTGCGCGAAATAGAATCAGCCCTGAGCTGGCATGGGAAACAAACCAGAAGACTGCAGATCTGGAGTCTGTGCTTACTGAGCAACAATAGATACTCAACCCATGGACTGAACATGCAGATATCCCCTCTGCTGTTGCTGCTGTCTCTGCTGAAGAGGTCTTCCTGGCTGCCTCTGCTGCTGAGAAGGAGCCCTAGGAGCAGCGGTTGAAAGCTATGCTTTCTGTTGTTGCTGCTAAGGAGGACGAGGAGGAGACAACTGCTGTGGCCTCTTTTACTGTATGGGGAGAGGGCAATTACGTCTTCGATGTTAGGCCTGTTCACAACTGAAGTAAACACCGAAAAAGGGACCTGAAGATGAAGCGGCTAACTGTGCCGATGATGTTGATGAAGCTACTGTCTGAGCCACAAGCTATCTAAACTCTGATCTTCCCCTCTTTCTCTACTGACGATGCTGCCTGGAACTATTGGATGGTGTTATCCTCTTCCGGTCTCCACCGAAACTCAGCTCTCGCAATCTCTGGGTCAAGGCCCAGTCCTCCTCATAAACCAATGCTCGATGGATAACCTGATCGAACATCTCCAAACAATGCCTCACCACATGGCTATATAGAGTAGGACACAACCTGGTCATAAAACGACGAGCCCTCATCTTCTCATCACTGGTGAGATGAGGAGAAAATCTAGATAAGTCTAAGAAAAGGGCCTCATACTGTGACACTGATAAATCACCCTAAACTATGGTCTTAAACTCGATCGCCCGCTGGATCTGAACATGCTCGGGGAAGAATTTCTGGTCGAAATGGACCTCAAATTTCTCCAAAGTCTAGACAAAATCTAGCCCAACCATCCTAAATACGGACGACTACCAATGACGGACCTCACCCTGAAGAAGAAAGGTCGCAAGGGAAACCGTCTAATCAGCAGGACACTGCATAGTGTCAAAAATCCTCGCAATCTTAGTGTGTCATGCCTTGACGACAGAAGGGTCTGGCTTACCTAGGAATCTTTGAGGGTCGTGCTGTCTACACTCTCTAAAGATAATGCTAACACATGGCAAATCGCCCTGCTCAGAAATTGGAGTAGCTACAGTCTGACAAGTCTACAACGCAATAGCAACAAGCTGGATCAACTGTTGAAAGTGCTCGACACCAACTGGCATAGTTGGAAAAATAGGAGCGGCACTCACCTCGGGCAAAGGCATGGGTGTGATTGATGGAACATGAGCCTCTGTAACCAGAACAGAGGCTGAGAAGGGGGAATCGGTACGGGAATTGGAGCAACTGGAGGTACAAGCTCATCAGGGTGCTGGATCGGATCCTCTACGATGGGAGCGGGATGTGCTTGAGTAGAATAGATATCATGAGTGCCTCTACCACGGGCACCACGTCCACGGGTGCCACGTCCAGTGTGTCACGTCTAGGTGGCATCATCTACAAAACAATGATGGTGAAAGGAATCAGGACATATACAGACTTAAGACAGAGCGAAAGGAAGGAACTCGGAACACTACTTGTCCTATGCTCTGAGCAGACATGTGACGTTATCCCAAGTTATTCCACAATTACTTGTTATGCTTTGATACTAACTCCTGTCACGCTCCAAACTCGATAAGCGGACTCACAAAGAACTCGATAACCGATTCTAACTGCAATGACCTTCGTAGTACCCCATTTTCAACTCCTAAGGTAGGTTCCGATCATGGGATCCCATAAGGAGGATTTCCATAACCGAATAACCATTTTTGAAAAGAGCATTCCCAAGATCACAGCAAGTAAAATCTCAAAAATAACAAAGGCGCATGTCACAAAATCCACTATAAATTTAAACTTTTACAAGTACATAGAAAAATAAAATACATCTGATAGCAGAAGAAGAAGGAAGAAGATCTGCAACAGTGGGGGGGGGGGGGGGGGGGGGGGGTCCTTGGCTCAACTCTAATCTAAGCTCTGCTGTTACGACACCTATTTAGGATCACCTGCACGCATCAATCGTGCATAAGCTTAAAGAAGCTTAGAGGGTGGTGAAGGTGTGTAATAATGGTACACAGAAGAATAGTAGGAGATGCAGGGATACAGAATTAATGACCAAGGCTTATCATAAATACAGTGCAATGAGTATTGGGCGTCATACCAAGGCGATGCATAAAGGGGCTTATACACCCGATGCGAATGCAATACAAAGTGACCTCACTACCCTCCTATGGACAGCCTAGAAATGCCTCCTCACACTACCCTCCTATGCTCATATTCATGGTACCACCACTTAGAGATTCTCCAAGCTCCCAAGTACAAGATTCAAAGGCTTAGATCTATAAGAGAGGGTTGGATGATGGGGTTTTTATATGGAAGGAGGGATGGATTTCAGCCAAAGGGTGGGACATCTAAGGTTGCTAGAGAGGGGAAGAGAGAGAGATAAGGAGGAGAGAATGGAAGGAATGGAGGGAATGATTTCTAGAGAAAGGGGTTTTTACCAAAACCCATCATTGGGTTACTAGAAAAGAAGGGTAATGATTCCTTCTCTCCCTAGAGAAGAGGGAGAGGTCAGATTTTCAGACCTTGGTTAGAGAAAAAGAGGCTTGCTAGCATAGAAGAAGCAAAAAGGTGGCCACCTAGATAAGATGTCTAATGATGGGAGGGCTAGCTAGGACCTAGCTACCAAGGGGACCCTAACCTATCCTAGCTAGGATAATCATGACCCCTAGTATGATGCAAGCATGCATGGAATTTCATACAACCCTAGGTGGGCCCCTCAAATCGTGATCTATGGTCCAAAACAAGCATGGCCTACATCTTTTGATGTATAACTTGGATTGTCGCACAAGACACGGCGTTGAAATCACGGCGATGATGCGGTCGCTATGGAACTAGTTTCGAGTCGATCTGGGTCAGGTTTATATGATGGGACATAAGGGTTATCGCAAATGTAAACCATAAGTTGAGGGTCGCCGAAATTCGACCGGTAGGACCGCGAGACCCGACGGAACAAAATGGATACTATGGTTAAGGGTCTCACAAGAAGTGATCCCATGGAAATAAGAGAACAGGAAGACATAAAGATAGAACTGTCTGGGCGAACAAACATGAAAAAGAAGTTTTATTTCATGCCAAAATATTTGAGACAACCAGGACAGTGTCCGTTAACATTATTGTCACCTGAGCAACTAGAAATTCTATAATCAAATTACACACTACCATTGCCATATGCTGAAAGGAAAAATCCATTCCTAACCATTACAAAAAGATTTTATGTCCAATCTAGTTTGAAATATCCTATGCCAATCGAATTTTATGCCCCTTCGAAAATGAAGCAGAAGAAAACATCAATAATAGTATAAATCGCAAAAAACTAGCATTCGAAGATCTAAAGAGATACAGTTCGACCAACCAAAAAATTATGAAGAACATGGGTTTTGATTATAAAGAACCAACTAGCCTGAATTATGGAAAAGGAATTCAAATTCCAATCGGAGTAAATGAAGAAAGGCGAGAAAATTTCATGGATTGGGGGCAGAATCTTCAATAAACATGGTCATAGTTGATCCGGTAGAATAAACAAATTCTGAAATAGTCAAACATCCTGAAACAACTCCGAAACAAATAGAAGATGGGGGTAGCTGACAGTTGACCATTTACGAGAAGTAAATCTGGGCACGGAAGAAGAACCACAGAACACGTTTATAAATGCCAGTTTACCTAAGCAATAAATCGATCAGTATGTCAAACTCCTGAAAGAGATCAAAGATGTATTCGCCGGGACATAAGAAAAAATGTCAGGCTTGGAACCATTGGTAGCAATGCATCGACTAAATATCTCTAAAGATAAGAGTCCAATCAAACAGGCATAGAGGCAATTCCATCCAGATCTAATTCCTCTAATAGAAGAAGTAAATAAACTGATCAAGATCGGGTTTATCGGAAAAGTCAAATATCCCAAATGGATATCGAATATTTTCCCCGTAAGAAAGAAAAGTGGACAAATCAGGGGTATGTGTTGACTTCAGGGATTTAAATGAGGCTTACCTGAAAGACGATTTTCCATTGCCAATGATTGAGTTATTAATCGACAGTACAAAAAAATACGTTGTCATGTATTTCATGGATGGCTATTCCAGATATAATCAAATAAGAATGGCTCTCGAAGACGAAGAAGCCATGACATTCAGAACTTTGCTGGGAATTTATTGCTTCAAAGTTATGCCATTTGGTCTTAAGAATGCTGATGTAACATATCAAAGAGCAATGCAAAACATCTTTTAAGATATAATGCATAAGCATGTCGAATGTTATGTAGATGATTTGGTAGTCAGATTGAATGACCATAAAGAACATTGCGAACATTTGACTTCAATCTTCCGTTGGCTCAGAAAGAAACAGTTAAAGATGAATTCGGCCAAAATGTGCTTTTGGTGTCTCATCAGGAAAATTCATTGGCTTTGTTATCAGACACAAAAGAATTGAAATTGATCCAGGGAAAGTCAAAGCTATTCAAGAAATGCCACCACCAAAAACACCGAAGGAATTAAAAAGTTTACAAAGAAAGTTAGCATATAGTCGCCGTTTTATCTCAAACTTAGCCGGAAGATGTCAGTCATTCTCTCATCTAATGAAGAAAGGAACAGAATTCATACGGGACAAGTTCTGTCAGAATGCATTTGATTTAAGCAAAGAATTGTTGAAACAACCTCCAATATTGGCAACCTCTGTGAAAGGTAAACCACGCATTCTATACATATCTGCAGCTGAGAATTCATTGGGAGCTCTATTAGTGTAGGTAAATGAATATAAGAAGGATCGCGCTTCATTATTTGAGTCGAACTCTGACAGGCGCAGAATGCAATTTTTCCCCAATTGAGAAAATGTGTTTGGCATTAATATTCATAGTCCAGAAGGTAAGACATTATTGTCTTTCTCATGATATAATCCCAATCTCGCAAGTGGATCCCATAAAATTCTTGATGACCAGGCCGATGTTATTAGGAAGATTGGCCAAATGGATGTTATTGCTTTCAGAATACACAATCACTTACGAGCTGGCAAAAGCAATAAAGGGACAGGCAGTGTGTCACGCCCCAAACTCAAAAATCAGGCTCACAAAATTCTCGATTGCAGAATCCGGTGCCGACAGCCTCTCTAGTACCCCATTCTCGGCTCCCAACGTCCATATGCGAGGTTCCAATCCTGGGATCCTACAAGGAGGATTTTTCATCATTTGTCTCATAAGAAGCATAAATACAAGTATACCCAAATCATAAAGGCAACGTCATCATCACATATCAACTAATATAAACATTTGAATACAATGCTGAAAGAGAAATACATATGTCAAAAATCTAAGCTCCAGAAGATGGGAGCACGCTCTAAGCTCGATGTTGCTATAACCTAACGCCACCTTCATGTACCTATCATGTATAAGCTTATAGAAAACTTAGAGGGTGGTGTAAGTGTGTGCGCAAGTGCCAAGTATTCAATATAGTGCCATAATCATATAATATCAGCAATACTGGCAAGATAATGAATCATACAATATCAGAGTAAGCGGAAATAATGATAAATCCATAAGTCATACAATTTCAGAGTATGCAACATAGATCAGCTATACAAATGAGGAGCCATAAAGATTCAAATATCAGATGTCGAGGATGCAATGCAATATACAATGCGAATGGGATGACCAAGCTAGAGTAAGAAGTCGGGATGATAATACGTAGTATCGCAAGCAATGGGGTCCCCCACAAGGGACTTCTATCCAAACCAGTCACATACCTAATTTGGATAGCCAGACTCAATGTGGTAAACTCTTGATCTCAGGTTAGTCACGCACCCCAACTAAAATCCTGGCCATTGTGAAAGCACACGTAAAAAATAATTGTTCACCACTAGCCCGATTAGATAGTGAATGAATGAGTATGCAATGTCAGCTCCACAAATCCGTATTGTACATCTCTTAGATCATAACCAGGGTCTAGTACACTCTACATGCAATTCGTCACCCACTGACGCGCGACCATGAAGGTGGAAGAG
This sequence comes from Magnolia kwangsiensis, assembly GCA_037074715.1. Lineage (NCBI taxonomy): Eukaryota > Viridiplantae > Streptophyta > Magnoliopsida > Magnoliales > Magnoliaceae > Magnolia > Magnolia kwangsiensis. Next base: position 68,078,240 of record CM073583.1, read on the forward strand.
ATCTCACTATCCGCCTGACCAGTAGTTAGCCAATATCTACTCGGCACGTCGATAGCGGACCCATTCATGAGTTGGTCAAACTCAGCCTAGCTATGCCCCCTACTCTCGGGTGGGTAAGGCCACACCCCTTCCTAACCAACCACGACATAGTGGGAGATGCGACCTCCTAGTATTCGGCACTCAAGCGCTCATATATCCACTCGGCCTCGATGTTGGGGTGTCTCCTGGCCGTGGAGGTTTAGAGACTTTCACTCACGGACATCCAAAGTGTTCAGATGCTCGAACCAAACATTTTTGTTGTCCCATCTAGCTATCTATGACATGCCTGTGGAGGCTATGGCACTGATGTCGCTACGGCGTATAGAAATCACACAACACACAATGCAAAATGCATGAGTCATACAATCTTGTCATGCATCAATCCTGTGCATACCATCCGCTCATGTGAGACAATCTCCGCCTATCAAGGAGTCTCATAACAACTTGTCCAAGGATATGCAATGGTCAACCACATCTCATAATAAACATGTAGATGATGCGTATGGGCATGTACATGATGTTATGCTGTTATATACTCATAATCGGTATCGACAATCTGAATCGACTTTGATGAAAATGGGCCTAACAAGGCCTAATGGAAGGTCACAATGTGGACGTTTAACCATCATTGGCCATCAATGTGGACATTTAACGAACATTACTTCTAAGGAGTAGCCCACATCGAGCCAAACATAAGGTGGGCCCATGGCCTCATACAAGGGCCTAATATACATCGCAATGGGCCTTAACAATGGCTACATACACAACAAGTGGGCCCTGCACATGGGCCTCAAATACATTGCACGGGCCACAACCCATGTACCTTAAATACAACAAGTGGGCCACATCAATCAGCCGCACCAATGGACCTCATATACACAACAAGTGAGCCTTGCTCATAGGTCTCAAATACAACATGTGGGCCCTACACATGGGTCTCGTATGCATCAAATGAACCACGTATCTGGATCTCAAATACATCAAATAGGTCACGTGTCATGGGCCTAATACACGTCACAATGGCCACACAACAAGGGCCTAATACACATCATAAGGGGCCTTGTGCTCTTCAAGTCGGACCTCATCATATGGGCCTCATATACGCTAAGTGGGCCGCATCAATGGACTGCACCAATGGGCCTCATACATCACATCGGGCCTCACCACTTGGGCCTGATATACACCACATATTGGCCTCACATATGAGCCTCAAATATACATTAAGTGGGCCACATCAATGGGCATAAATACATCAAATGGGCCTGATTCAAAGGCCATAAATACATCACGATGGGCCTTACACAAGGGCCTTATCATATTGAGGTGGGCCCTGCACATTCTAAATGGGATCCATATATACACATCATCTGGGCCTCACGTGGCAGCCAAAATAGATGGATGGCGTGGCTGTGAAGTACCTCAAAGTGGATCCCACCAGCAAATGGGCGGGGAGAATATTACACATACATCATGGTGGGCCAAACCTATCCAACAAATGGAATGGACAATGTGGTTGAAAATACAAAACGTCAAGTTGTGCTCCACGATAGACGGACAGTGTGGAATACATTACATAATCAAGGTGGGTCCCACCTACCCACACGTGTCACACGTGTGGGGTGGGCCCACTTTATCAAATAGATGGACGGTATGAATAGAATGCATATGTCAAGTGGAGTCCCACCGTCCTTTTCTAGTGGACGGTGTGGATATAAAATAGGTGGATGATGTGGAATATAATACATACATTATAGGTGGGGTCCACGTACACGTGGACCACTAACACATACATCAAGGTGGCCTCACATTCATCAGGACCCACCATCCTATACACATGGATGGTGAGGATATACAACAATCAATATGGGTTTCAACAATGGGCCTTGTACAAATTAAGGTGGGCCTCAACAACGGGCCTCATATATCCCATCGGGCCTTATCAAATGGGCCGAAAATATATCACAATGGGAAACGTCCCATGAGCTCCAAATACATCACAATGGGCCTCAACCCACGGGCCCTAATACATCACAATGGGCCTCAACCCATGGGCCCCAAATACATTACTTGGGGCCTCATCAAATGGGCCCCAAATACATCAATTGGTCAAATGGGCTGATTCAAATGGGTCGAATCAAATGGGCTTCATGTATATCAATCTGGCCCACCCTTGTGTATTTTTGAGATTTGACATATTCATAAGTTAACACAGAGGTAGATGAAGTGAAAGCAAAAACATCAACTTGATCGAAACTACTGTGGCCCTTAAGAAGTTTTGAACGGTGGATGTCACTATCCCCACTATTTTCAATGGTGGGGTCTACTTGAACTATAAATCTGTCTCATTATTCTTATGCTGTAAAATGATCTCCCAAAATGGTTGGGTGGTATGGATACAACACTTGCATCATGGTGGGTCCCATAGATGTACGACATAGATGAAACAGGTGGGACCCACGTAACTTGATGACATCACGTACACCAGCTATATAGCTGGTGTGTGGGACTCTAGCCAATTTGCTTCATGGGGTGGGTCCACACGTGTGGCCCATCATAACATTTATTTTCCATCCAACGTTGACAAGGTCACACAGACTCGGATGAAGAGGAAAATCAAATTTCATAATGAACCAAACTTTTGGACTCCAAAGGAGTTCAATGGCAGATGTTTAATCCCTCACTGTTTCAAGTGATGTGGACCACCTGAGTTCCTCATAGGGCTGATTTTTGGAGGGGGCCCACTGCCCTAAAGGACCTACCAAATGCAGGGTGTTAATGTCCAACACCTCACGGTGGGGGCCACAGCTGGGATCCAATAGTCCCTGCCCATCGTCCACGCAGCAGCAGGATGCTACTACGCGTCCTCTGGCGTCAGCGGCAGCGCCTACTGCCTTGCCTATATTTTTTAATTTTTAAAGGTTTTTACTAGATGGGGCTAACATCAGGAGAATCCGCTCCAACCATTGGATTTTACTGCTCTTTACAGGGTAAATGAGCCCAATATTTGAGGTATTTTGGTGTATAAAAACATAGGGGTGGATTTCAATGGTAGAAAACATTATTTTTTATGCTATGGCCCGCCAGATAATCGGATCGGCTTCAATTTTTGGCTCAACGCCTAAAATGAGCAGAGGAATGGGATGGACGACGTGGATCAAACCCATGTATCAAGGTGGGGCCTGCATGAGCAGCCCACCCTAAAACCTTAAGAATCAAACTAATATATATATATATATATATATATATATATATATATATATATATATATATATATTGGGGTTTACACGTTAGTGCACCACGCTGTCAGTTCATACTTCACTTATTACCACGTCCAGCGTCCCTGAATGCTAGACGATTTGGTTGTAACACCCTTTTAAGGTGGGCCCCACCTACAGACGTGGACCGTCAAAAGGTTGGATGGTGTGGATAATGCATACATCAAGGTGGGGTCCATCTGAGTGGGCCACACAATCATCACACACAATAATAAATGAAAAAAAAAGGGAAAGAGAGAAAGACAGTAAGATCGAGTGATGGAGGGACCCTGGCACTATGGGCCCTCCCTTCCATGATTTACAACATACATCAAGTGGGTCCCATTAATATGGGCCCACCAATCAAAATCAACGGTAGAGATCCTTTCTCCACCGAAATGCAAGGTTTACATGACCCTATCTAGGCAAGGAAAATAAATATCATGATGGGGTCCATGGAGAATAGCCCCATTATGGAATGATCATGAGAATCAAGGTGGGCCATCGACGACTCTTAAGGTCCAAAGTGAGATCCATACCATCAATCGGTAGGCCTTACTTGGCCCATCATAAAAAATGAAATCTAGCCTATAGAAACACCCACCTTTAATCATGGACTTCTTCTTCCATCAAAGCATCCTAAAGCTCCAAGGGATGCATTTTAACGGTAGAGATGGACTTTATATGGTGAGATTGAGTGGTAGGAAGGTGGGTCATACTAGCTTCTCCTCTCTCCCATAGAAATGTTGGACGTTGGTTGCTTGGAGAATGAGGGAGAGAGATGAGAGAGAGAGGTTTGTAAGAGAGAGAGAGATGAGAGAGAGGGGGGGAGTGATGGGGAGTGATGGTTGGAGAGAGAGAGAGAGTTGACTTTGGGGATGAGTAGTTGTACTTAAGGATGGGTGTGAGTGATGGGAGTGATGTGTACTTGATTGAATGATTGATGGGATTGATGTGATGTACTCCCCCGAGATTTACCATGCGCGGTGTTTTCCTCAAACTGAACGCGGGCCCACATCTCCTTGCCCGGGTATAGCCTCAGCGCACGAGACATGGCATCAGAACCGCAACGACGGCATGGTCGCAGGGATATAAGTATCGAGTCAAGCCGACTTTGATATACGGGACACAACTCAGGATCATGTGCAAACACTAATAATAGATCACAGGTCGCCAAAATTCGACCGGGTGGACCGTGGAAGCATGTAGAATGGTATGGGCTAGGATACGGGTCTCACAACTCTCTCATCCTGATAAAAATTTCATCCTCAAAATTTTTAAAACAGACAAGGGAAGAGGAAACATCATATATATGTCAAGGCACAATCAGTTTACATAAGGATGGGGATAGCATTTTTTAATCTCAACCTTGCGCTCCCAAGATACCTCACCAACAATGTGGTGACCCTTATTAAACCTCAGATGATGGATCAGAAACGATTGAAACATGGATACCTTGCAACCTCACCATCTCATTAATGATTAATCTAACAGATGGTCCTAGTGCCTGGTTGCGCCAATCGTCAATGACTTCTAACGACTGAGGGTCTTGCAGAGCTGCATAAAACCTGCCCTAGGTCTGCTAAGGAGGTGTATGCTCCCTCCCCCCGCCCCCCCAAAGAGGTCGTTATTGCTGAGAATGAGGGCACTCACACTTATGATGCACCATCTCACCACATCTGAAGCAAACACCTGTAAACGGTCTCTTTGGTGATGCTGAAGGTGTTGCTGGAGCTCGAAAGGAAGGACGGTTCATATGCCTCTGCAGCCATCGACGTTGCTTCTCCTGGAAACTACCAGAGGGGGTCTTCCACTTCCGGTCTCCTCTGTGGTCACGAACCCTCTGCGAATTGTTCCATTCTGCCTCTTAAACCTGGGCCCTCTGAACCACCTGCTTAAAGGTCAGGAGCATGTGTTCGACGACATGGCTCCTAAGGCCAAAAAGTAAGCCGTTCTAAAAAAGTGGGCCTTTCTGTAACACCCCGTATTTTCACGTACTCGAGTATTGCCATGACATCATATCTATTTAAACTATTCACATCCACTCTAGTCAAAATCTAACTGTAGGAATGACCTTCGTCTTGAGATTGAACTATCCAACCCATGATTTAAAGATAAACCATCGCGCCATCATGGAACCCACATTTTAACTCGAATCTAACTCTTAGGATTAACCTATATTTTTAGAGCGAGTCTTTAATGACTGACTTCCCAATCCATCACTAGATCATTAAAATTAATAGTTAAGCTAAAAATTTAGCAATCCTTAAAGGACTTAAGAAACCACATGAGACAGATATAGATCGATCTAACAGAAGGATTGCCTAGAACCGACAACAAACATCATAGATCATCATAAGAAGAACATATTAGACCATTCATCTTACAAGTCAGGAATCAGATTATCAAACCCACCTTGCATCTGGGTCCAACTGTAATGACCCTCAATTATTATCATGACTTTCAACTGGTAGATGGACCAAGCGCTCCATTTCCCAATACTATGATCTGACATAAGCCCGGTAACGAGATCATAGCCATAAGAAAGATTATTTGTGCCATTAAATACGCCTTGGGATCACTAACTTACACACTGAAGTAGGGAACTAATAGTTCAATGGAAATAAGCAACCTTACCTAGGATCAATCTCCAAGTAGGACCCTTTCAAGAATAAGGATAGACTGATCCTCAATCCAGTATAGCTAACAAACTTGGTAAGAGGGATAAACAGCCCATATTACACCTAAGAGCTATTGGGACCCAAGTAACCCCTATTTACTGATAATAAATACCTAAAATGATGAACACCTGACCCCAAAAACTTACAACTCTTACCCTGTAGCCTTGATGGGCCGAGATTTTAGGCTGTTCAAAATCTCATAAGAAGAGCCGAGATTTTGGCGAGACGCCACACCCGCTCGCATTTCTAGCTTCTTAGATTAGGGTCGCAACCAACCGTCCTTATTCACTATTGCATGGGCCACACAAGCCTCCTGGGTAACATCTAAGCAGTTTGGATGCACCGGATCAGCCGATTAGTCGATCATTGCAAAACCACCATTATCAGTCCTTCATCTTCTTCACATCAACTGTAAAACCCACCTGCTGCAAGGGTGACCCATTCGCCCATCCGAAGCGTCCATTGTGTGGCCCATCACACCTGAAACCCATCCGTGAACGTCACCTGGACCCATGCACACGTTCGGCAACTTGAGAAAGCCCTGATGGCTGGCCATTCTCGGTAGCTATGCGTTAGCAGCATGCTAATCACTGGGATTAGCTGTGGATAGTTCTAGAAATAGAAACGCCTATAAAAGGTTGGGAATTAGGGCGAATCCCAAGACAAGAAAAGAAAGGAAATAGAAAGAGAGAGAGAGAGAGAAAGAGAGAGAGAGAGAGGGAGTCTGCCGCCGCTGGAACGAGTTCCAGCAGTGACTCAACTCAGTCCCAATGAGTGTCGGGCCAGAATCGGATCTGCTCGTCTGTTTGCTGAGAAGAAGAAGGAGAAAGTTAAGGTGAGGAAGGAAGATTCCTCTACCTTAAACAGCCCCTGCCTCATTTGACAATTTCAACCCATCGCCTGGCCGACTCAAGGACGTTGCAGGATTTCCAAACCAACTCGCCACTGATTCTGATTATTCTAGCTCGAATCAGCAACGTCCTTTGTCGTAGACCAAGAAGAATCTATCAGCTGTGAGAAAATCCAGGCCATCAGACGATTCAGGTAATCAGATCGCTATCCCAACCGAGTCCTTGAGACTGAGTCACCATCGAGTCAGTAGTTTTTTGACTCGACCGAACCTGCATTTCAGGGTAAAACCCTGATCAGATTTAGAGAATCGTTTCACCCCAATCTGTCTACTACATCATGTAGAATGACTCAAATCTCATCTTAACTAATTCGAATTTGGGGAGTTCTAACTGAGTCAACTCCGTAACGACTCATTATGGCCCTAGAAAGACTTATTCAGGTATCTCTTACAACAGGCCTTCTTGAGGAACAATCATTCCTTCAACAGGGTTTTGAAATAAGCAAACTACCTAAGGCCTTACCCAATTAGATGAAAATTGAGAAGCCCAACCGAGTCAACTCGGTCATGGCTCACTAGTATTTTCTAATGTGTCAAAAAGGAGCTGATTACCGTAAAGAATATTCTCCTTCAATCAGTCCAAATCAGATAATCACACTCATTTCATAGGATCATTACAAATCAGGGAAAATACTCCAAGGTGAGGAACATCCCACATTGCTTCATTCATTTCATTGAATTTTAAAGCTAGTTTTAAGCATAATGTGTCGAAATGTTATAATTGTGTATATGTTGATTTCACTCCTTTGAATCATTAATTGATATTGATAATAATGAATGAATGTTTAGACCTTGTTGCTCTAATTCATATGATAGGGGTTTTTATTACACTTCTTATGCCACATTTAGAATTGCTTAATTACATGTACATTTCTACTAGTTATAACATGAGGTAAGGAACCTTGTTTCCATCCATCTTATAAATGGTAAAATTGTCCCATCACTCCCTACAAAGGCTAGACCCATTTTAGTTTGAATCTATAATCGAAATCATGCTTGCATGTTTAATAATTTGTGATATTTGACAATTTCTATGAAGGCCACCTTGTCAATCCTATGGAATGTAAATGAACATCATGATACATGACATTCACGCATGACATGTGAGCTTTTCCAAGTGTTCATCATAAGTCACATCTTATTAGGTTGTGCAAGATTCTATTACCTAAGTTCAACCATCAGGTTGTACACTCGTACACTTTGGGCCGCTCTTTCTTTGCATGAGGCTTTTTCGGGATTAGACTCTCCTCAGGCATACTCCGTGTATTTTTTTAGGAGATATCCTTGGGCGCACTCATCTGAATGGCCTTTTTCAGGTAGTTAATCTACCACGGGTGGTCTGTATGGTCTTTTCCAGGTAGTCGACTACCACGAGAGACCCTTATTTTGACAGCTAGATGTGTATCCCCAGATCTGTGACTTGAGCATACATCCATACATCCATTCATTTACATATAAGTTCATATTATTTTAGTTATGAATTGACATGTTCGTTTAAACTGTTTTGGAATGATATGATATGCATGAATCCTTGTGGGAAGTTCCCACTAAGTTTTCAGTCACCCATAGTGTGGTTGTACCAAATAGATGGAGGATTGATGACAGGTGGAGACACCTATAACGGGATCCCAGGGGCGGCTGAGGTGGAGTCTGGCGAGGAAGAACTTTATGGGAACACAGTTGAGCCGTTGGAGCTCAACAAATGTTTTAGGATTTATACATTTTCATGTTTCAGACTTTTGTTATATTTGAATTGTAATAAAAATTCTCCTACTATGGGATTTCATTTTTCTCCCATTTACACGTATTAAACTTCTTTTTTGTTATTATGGATATTCTAGTTTACATGACAATTGTCTTGAGGTTTGCCCCTAATTAGATGTAATGTTAGTCAACCCCATAACATAATACTCGAGTTCTCAGTGAGGAGCGACTATCCTCGGGTTTTGAGAACCAGGGTGTTACACTTTCGCTCCTCATCATCAACTAAATATAGTGCGAACCTTAATAGCGCTACTAAACGAGACACATATTGCAACACAGATATGTCTCCCTGCACCAGAGTCTCGAACTCTAACGCTCTCTGACAACGAATATGCTCGGGGAAGTACTGATGCTCGAATCGATTAATAAAATCCTCCCATGTCCAGCTAAAATCAGGCCCTACAACACAAGTAAGGGAAGTCCACCAGTGCTCGACCTCACCTTGGAGAAGAAATACTATCAACCGGATTGGCTGCTGGGTCATACATGTCATCGTGTCAAAAATCTTCTCCACATTAGAGAGCCATCTCTCGGCTGTTGTCGGATCTGGCTCGCCCTGGAAACTCAAAGGATAAAGCTGTCTGAACTCTTGAAGAAGGACGCTCGAGCACTCCTACTCTACCTGGGCTAGCGAAACAACAGGGTGCCTACCCTGTCCTTGAAATGCAGCCGTTACAGCGTGCAACATCTGCTGTAACTGGGAGGCACTCATAGGTACGGTCGGATCCACGCCGGTCTCAGGTAGAGGAATGACATCCTTAGGCTGGGGAACAGGGATCTCTGGGGGTGGAGCGGGAGTCGTAGATGGTAAAGCGGGAGCCTCAGGTGGTGGAGCAGGAGTCTCTCGGGTCGCTCTCCTGGGCGACATATCGTTCAGGAAAGGATAAGGACGCTAATCAACCTTAAGAATGTCTCGAATACACGCACGTTAAGAGTCTATAATAGAAGATCGCTAAGTTATTCGAACTTGGGACCTAATCATTCTAAGTTCTCAACAATCATAGAGTGTAAGGTAGCTATCAACATATATATAATGCTATCCTTAGGTATTTTCAAGTTATGCTCTAATACCAACTTCTGTCATGCCCCAAACCTGGAAATCGGACTTACAAAATTCTCAATTACCAAATTCGGTGCTGACAGCCTCTGTAGTACCCCATTCTTAGCTCCCAGCGTCCATATGCGAGGTTCCGATCCTGGGATCCTACAAGGAGGATTTTTCAACGTACATTTGTCTCATAAGAAGCATAACCACAAGTATACGCAAATCATAAAGGTAACATCATCATCACATATCCACTAATATAAACATTTGAATACAATATTAAAAGGGAAATACATATGTCAAAAATCTAAGCTCCAGAAGATGCTTGCACGCTCCAAACTCGACACTGCTACAACTTAACACCACCTACACGCATCTATCGTGCATAAGCTTATAGAAAGCTTAGAGGGTAGTGTAAGTTTGTGTACAAGTGTCAAGTATTCAATATAGTGCCATAATCATATCATATCAGCAATACTGGCAAGATCATGAATCATACAATATCAGAGTAAGCGGAAATAATGACAAATCCATAAGTCATACAATTTCAAATTACACAATACAGATCAGATATACAAACGAGGAGCCATAAAGAGCCAAATATCAGATGTCGAGGATGCAATGCAATATACGGTGCAAATGAGATGACCATGTGGAGTGTGAAGTTAGTATGATAGTACGTACTATCGCAGGCTACGGGGTCCACCATAAGGGACTTCTATCCAAACCAGTCCCGTACCTAATTTGGATAGTCAGACTCAATGTGGTAAACTCTTGATCTCAGGTTAGTCGTACGGCCCAACTGAAATCCTGGCCACTATGAAGGCACACACAACAAATAATTACACACCACCAGCCTGAGTGGATAGTGAATGAATGAAAGAATGAGTATGCAATGCCTGCTCCACAAATCTATAATGTACATCTCTTGGATCATCACCGGGGTCTAGTATACTCTACGTGCAATTCGCTGCCCACTGACATGCGACCATGTAAGTGGAAGAGACCTCATTATCCGCCTAACTACTAGTCAGCCAATATCTACCCATCACGTCAATAGTGGACCCATTCACGAGCTGGTCAAACTCAGCCTAGCTATGCCCCTACTCTTGGGCAAGTAAGGCCACGCCCCCTCCCAACCGACCACGACATAGTGGGAGACGCGACCTCCTGAAATTCGAAACTCAGGTGCTCATGTATCCACTCAATCTCGACGTTAGGGCGACTCCTAGCCACGGAGGTTTAGAGACTTTCACCCACAGACATCCAAAGTTCCCAGATGCTCGAACTAAACATTTCAGGTGTCTCATCTAGCTATTCACAACATGCTTGTGCATGTTACAGCACTGATGTCGCTAGTGCATACGGTAATCACAACACATAATGAAAGATGCATGAGTCATACAATCCTATCATGCATCAATCCTGCGCATATTATGTGCTCATGTGAGATAATCTCCTCCTATCAGGGAGTCTCATAATAACCCATCCAAGGACATATGCAATGGTCAACCACATCTCATAATAAACATACAGATGATGTGCATAGGCATGTACATGATGCTATGGTGTCACATACTCATAATCGGTATCGACAATTAGAGTCGGCTTTGATGAGATGGGCCTAACAAGGCCTAAGGGAAGGTCGCAATGTGGACGTTCAACCATCATTGCCCATTAATTTGGACATTTAACCAACATAACTCCTAAGGAGTGGCCCACATCAAGCCAAACATAATGTGGGGCCATGGCCTCATACAAGGGCCTAATATACATCATAATGGGCCTCATACAATGGCTACATACACAACAGGTGGGCCCTACACAAGGGCCTCAAATACATTACACGGACCACAACCCATGGGCCTCAAATACAACAAGTGGGCCACATTAATGGGCTGCACCAATGGACCTCATATACACAATAGGTGGGCCCTACTCATGGGCCTCAAATACAACATGTGGGCCCTACGCATGGGTCTTGTATGCATCAAATGGACCACGTATCTGGGTCTTGAATACATCAAATGAGCCACATGTAATGGGCCTAATATATATCACAATGGCTGTACGATAAGGGCCTAATACACATCATAAGGGGCCTCGTGTTCCTCAAGTCGGGCCTCATCATATGGGCCTCATATACGCCAAGTGGGCCGCATCAACGGGCTGCACCAATGGGCATCATACATCACATCGGGCCTCACCACTTGGGCCTGATATACACCACATATGGGCCTCACATATGGGTCTCAAATATACATTAAGTGGGCCACATCAATGGGCATAAATACATCACATGAGCCTGATTCAAATTCCATAAATACATCATGATGGGCCTTACGCAAGGGCCTTGTCATATCGGGGTGGGCCCTGCATATTCTAAATGGGCTCCATACACATCATCTAGGCCTCACATGTCAACCAAAATGGATGGACGGCGTGGTTGTGAAGTACCTCAAAGTGGGTCCCACCGACTAATGGGCGGTGAGAATATTACGCATACATCATGTGTAAGTGTTATAGTGAATAGCCCCTTGTGATTATCAAATTTGTGGTGACAAAGACACTTCTTTGAAGCTTGTTTATGTGATGAACAAAAGATCTATTTAAGACATAAGATTGGCTTCGAGTAGACAAGCACAGCTTTTCAAGTTAAAGATCTCGATGGTCAAGATTTCAGAAGCTTTCGAGTTTTCGGAAGCTATTCAAGTTGAAGATCTCAGAAGCTTTTAAGTTCAAGTTCTCAGAAGTTTTTCAAGCTGAAGGTCTCAAGTTTAAGAACTCAATCTTCATTATAATCAAGGTCACTCGTATTCAAGTTTCAATGTCCTTACTTCACTATTGAGGTATGACTGACCTTAGGTTGACCTTTAGAGTAGGTCACTTTGGATACATAATCCATATATCTTTTATAAGTGACTTTGATCTATTCTAAGGCTAGTCCTGGACCTTCTTTGATTAGTCCTAGCACTGGTTCGACCAGTCCAGAAAATTCCTCAAACAATCCTAAGTTGTTGAGGATTTTCAGAATTTTTTAGTTATTCTTTGACCAGTCCTGGAGACTGTTCGACCAGCCTTGTGAACAATGTCGACTGGTTCTTCGACTGGTCGTGGTTCTTCGACTCAAAGCACAGTGTTGAGATTAGGCCATCTTCGACCAGTCATATGGAACCTACGACCAGTCGAAGGGGACCTTCGACCAGTCGTAGGGTACCCACGACCGGTCGTGCAACTGAAAATCTTATCACGCCTGATTTTTTTAAAATTTTGTTGGTTCTTCGACCAGTCATAAAAGTTTTAAGACCAGTCGAAGTCATGTTTTGCTCAGCTATAAATAGAGCATGAATCTCAGATTAAGGATAGATAGAAAAGTAATTAATCCGGCCTTCTGAGAGATAAGTTTATGCTTCATTTTAAGCTAAGTGTGCTTATTTAATATTCTTTTTCTTTAGCTTTATTTAATTGATTTTGTTTCTAATATTCCAATCTAATCTGAAAAGAGGAATTGCTATTTTCCTTTCTTTGGAATCAAAATCAATTAAGGCTAGCCCTATGTTGATTTAATTTTAAAATCAATTAAAACTAGAACCTTTGTAATCGAGTACTGGACATTCAATCATCTACTCTGATTTGGTTCTTCTAGGCTACTACAACGAAGGAGAAAATCAGGTATTTTACATTTAATTGTAAATTCCTTTCTGTTTTGGTTTCTTTCAAAATTTGCCATAAAAATCGCGTTGCTTTGGTATCTGAGGAGAGCCAGGGAAACTCAAAAATGGGGTTTTTTTAATTGCGTAACCCACAGACAAAGACACAATTGTAAAGGTTTCTGGTGAACCTGTGAAAACCTACATTATTAGTGAACGCTAATATCCCCTATGTGAGGATATTAGGAGTGGAGTAGCATTCTGTGTGGCTGTTGTATAATAGTTGGTGAACACACAGGCGAACCACTATAATCCCTTGTGTTGTGGTTGAATAGTTTATATTTCATATCTTTATTTATTCATTTGTGAATGTGAATGTTGTAATCTTTTATTTCAAGCATTGTGGGGAATGTTGTAATAGTTTAGAATTTATTTCTTGTTATTCGTTTATCAGCTTGATATTAAATTGTTCCAGTAAGGTTGTCCTGCCATTCTTATGGTGCATGGTTGTCCCTAGAACAATACATATTTGTGATTACAAGTTATTCTTCAGCGCAGTTTGTATTTATTTTTTATTCCTCTTCGGTTTGAGACTTGATACAAAGACCTTTCTAGAAATCAAGTTGTCCTACCATAAACTCTGGTTTTTTGGCGTAAGGTTATCCTTAGAACAACATTTGTATCAACCCCTCAGGATCTGAATTTTGAGGTTATTTTACAATCTTGCATTATGGTTTATTTTGTTATCTTATTGGCTATCATATTCCTTTAATTTTTGCTATTATAAATTTTTATTTGACACAGTCCTATTCCCCCCCCCCCCCCCCCCTCTAGGACATATAGCTAGGCCTTTTCAAGTGGTATCAGAGCCTAATAGCTCCTTTTTTCTTAATTCTTGGATTTAATTCCTGAGCTAACGATTTAAGCTATTTAAGAAGTCAAATTTTGATAGCCTATCAGTCACTAGGCCTCCACCCTTTGATGGCTCCAATTATGCCTATTGGAAAGCCAGGATGAGGATCTTCCTCAAATCAATGGATGAGAGTTTGTGGCAAGCCACAGTGACTGAATGGAAACCTCCTACCACTGAAGTAACTGGAGTCGATGGTTCAAAATCAATGAGAGTAACTCCTTATTTCTCTAGGACCACCCTTCAGAAAAAATGAGAGTAGTGTCAATGCAAAGGCACTAAATGCAATCACTTGCGCACTATCACCGGATGAGTTCAAAAGAATCATATCTTGTGATACTGTAAAGTAAGCCTGGGATATATTAGAAATGACATACGAAGGTACTACAATTGTCAAAAAATCTAAAGTCCAACTCCTCACAACCAAATTTGAAGAAATTCATATGGAGGAAAATGAAACATTTATAGACTTTTATACAAGATTAAATGACATTGTAAACTCTATGTAGGGTCTTAGCGATATAATCTCAGAAAGTAAAGTATGTGCAAAGATACTACGCTCTCTTCCTGAACGGTTCAACTCCAAAGTAACCGCGATCCAAGAACTTCGTGATACGGATAATATGAGGATAGAAGAACTAGTTGGTTCTTTACAAACTTATGAGTTAAACTTTAAAGCTCCTAAAGGTAAATCTATCGCTCTAAAATCTTCTAAATGTAATTCTGAAGAAAATTCTAATTCTGAAGATGATATGGCTCTTTTAGCAAAAAAGTTTTATAAAATATTCAAAAGTAAGAAAAGGGTAGATTTTCAAAAATCAAATGAGAAGAAAAGATCTAAACCTAAATCTAAAACTTGTAAGTCTTTGAAAGATAGTCAATGCTACAACTGCCAAGAATATGGGCATTTAGCAAACAAATGTCCTAAAAAGGACAAACCCAAGAAGAAGGGTATGTTGGCTACATAGGATGAATCATCTGATTCTGAAGCTTCTTCTAAATCAGAAGATTCTGAAACCGAGTCGGGTAATGAAATAAAAGCCCTTATGACTCTAGCCAAGTTCACTTTTTCAAATCATGATGATTCAACTAGTGAGGAAAATCTGAACAGTGAATGTGAAAATGAAGATGATCTTCAAGATGCTTACACTGCCCTATACAAGGAAAGTTGTAAAATTTTTGTTAAACTAAAACTTCAAAAAGAAAAAGTTTTTTAAACTCAAAGAATGTTTTGAGTCACTTGTTTTAGAAAAATCTCAAATTTCAGATTGTTTTGAAAAATCAAAATACGATTTAGAATTCAAAACGTCCCAGATTGAAAATCTGAAATCTAAAAATGAGAAACTTAAAAATGAAGAATCTTCTCTTCTGAGTTTAAAGGACACATGGAGATATGCCCAAGGTGATCCTAAGTTAGAGAAACTATTATTTGGATCAAGAAAATGTGGCGACAGATCTGAGTTGGGCTATGATAAGAACATACCTCCTAAACAGAAGAATACTCCTCCTAAGTTTGTGAAAGGAAAGTCCTCAAACTCAAAAGGAAAAAGTACTTATCAAGGTTTTTCTAAAAATTCAAAAACTTTTCAACAATTGAAAAGCAGTCATGTTAACTTTAATCAGAAACGAAATCCTCTAGTTGAAAAGATAGTTGATTTACTCAAGGAGCTCTTAAAAGCTAACTCTATAGGTCATTCTTACAACAACAGATATAAGAAGACCAACAATTCTCCTAAACCCAAAACAGTACTGAAATGGGTTCTTAAGGTTGCTAGCTTAGTTGCTCACACTGCTTTCAAAGCTTCAAACCATTCAAAGTGGTACCTAGATAGTGGATGCTCCAGGCACATGACAGGTAACAAGGCGTTATTCACCGATCTAAAAGATATGACTGATGGATCAGTCACTTTTAGTGATGGCAGTAACTGCAAGATTATGGACCAAGGTACGGTTTAACTTTGTAACCTTCTTGTATTTAAAAATGTCTTATATGTTGAAGGTCTAAAACATAGCATAGCATATCTCAAATATGCGATAATAACCATAGTGTACGGTTTTCTAATCAAAGCTGTGAGATTCTAAACAATAAGGGTTTTGTAATACTAACTGGACGTAAAACGTCTAAAAACTGCTATATTGTTAGCGAATCCAGCTCATCTAATCAAACATGTTACATGGTCCATACAGACGAGACTGATTTGTGGCACAAACGTCTTGGATATGTACATTACCAAAATTTATATAGATTGAGTAAACGGGAACTTATAAGAGGTCTACCCAAGCTTCAAAAATTAGATAAAATATGTGGTGAATGCCAGATAAGCAAACAAACAAGAACCTCACACAAAAAAGTGAATTCAAATATCATATAAAGACCACTCGAACTCCTCCACATGGATTTGATAGGACCTACTAGAACAGAGAGTCGAAGTAGCAAAAGGTATATCTTGGTAATAGTGGATGACTTTACCAGGTTTACATGGGTAATCTTCTTAAGAGAAAAATCAAAAACCCTTGAAGAAGTAAGAAAAGTTCTCAAAAGGATTCAAACGGAAAAAGGTTCTCAAATCAGTAAGATTCGTAGTGATCATGGATCTGAATTTGAGAATAGCAGTTTTGAGAAGTTCTATAACGACCAAGGAATATTACATGAATTCTCAGCGCCCAAAACTCCACAACAAAATGCTATAGTGGAAAGGAAGAATAGAGTGCTTCAAGAAATGGCTAATGTCATGTTGAATATTATGAAGCTCTCTAAGAATCTTTGGGCTGAAGTGGTCAATACAGCTTGCTATATTATTAACTGAGTCTACACTAGCAAAAATAATAATAAAATAGCTTACGAAATGTGGTTTAATATAAAGCCTACTGTCAAATACTTTTGAGTTTTTGGCAGCAAGTGCTATATTTTACAAGATCGTGAAAATTTGAGAAAATTTGATACAAAGAGTGATGAAGGAATTTTCCTAAGATATTCCTTAAACAATCGTGCTTATAGGGTTCTGAACAAAAGAACCGGTGTGATTCAAGAGTCCATCAATGTCGTCATTGATGATCACTTAAACACACCAGTCTCAAATTCAGATAATGATGAAGTTCTAGTAATTGATAAATCTGATACTTCATCTAATCAGAATGATTCTGAATTAAGGACTGTTAAAGATCATCTAACCACACAAATTCTTGAAAACCCTCTCACTGGTGTTCGCACCCGTAGACAACTTAAGGATATATGTAATTATGTATGTTTTACATCCAAAATAGAACCATCTAACGTAAAAGAAGCTCTTGCTGATAAAAACTGGATTGTTACGATGCAAGAAGAACTTAACCAATTCGTAAGAAATGATGTTTAGTATCTCGTACCAAGACCTAAAGATAAACACATCATTGGAACAAAATGGATCTTCAAAAATAAGTTTGACGAGCTTGGAAATATAATTAGAAACAAGGCCAGACTAGTGGTAAAAGGTTATACTCAAATTGAAGGTATTGATTTTGATGAAACCTTTGCACCAGTAGCACGTCTTGAATCAATCAGACTGTTTATATCCATTGCGTGTTTTAGAAAGATTAAGATTTATCAAATGGATGTGAAAAGTACATTTCTAAATGGCGATTTGCATGAGGAAGTTTATGTTGAACAACCGATGGGTTTTGAAGATCCCAAGAATACTGATCATGTGTATACGCTTAAAAATGCACTTTATAGATTAAAACAAGCTCCCAGGGCATGGTATGAGAAGCTAACAAAGTTTCTATTAAGCCATAATTTTCTAATGGGATCTGTTGATAAAACTCTGTTTGTTAAAAAATAAAATGATCATATTTTGATGGTACAGATTTATGTTGAAGATATCATTTATGGATCTACTTGTACTGACATGACTACTGAGTTTGCAGATTTGATGAAATCAGAGTTTGTTCATCACAGTTTGAAATGAGCATGGTTGGAGAATTGAATAATTTCCTAGGGTTGCAAGTAAAGTAACAACCTGATGGAATATTCATTTCTCAATCTAAATATGCCTTGAATTTAATTAAGAGATTTGGATTTGAGAATGGTAAGAACTTCGATACTCCTATGAGTACTACCCTGAAACTCTCAAAAGACTCTAAAAGTAAAATGTTGATCCGAAACTTTATCGGAGTATGATTGGTAGTTTATTGTTTTTAACTGCTAGTAGACCTGATATCGCGCTAAGTGTTGGTATTTGCACAAGATATCAGTCTAGTCCAAAAGAATCGCACTTGATTGCTATCAAGCGGATTATGCGATATGTCACAAGTACTGTGAATCTCAGTCTCTGGTATCCTCATGAGACTAGCGTTCAATTAGCTGGGTACTCGGATGCTGACTGGGCTGGTAATATTGATGATAGAAAATCAACCAGTGGTGGTTGCTTTTACATCGAAAACTGTTTAGTTTCTTGGTTTGGCAAGAAACAAAGCTCTATATCACTTTCAACAGCTAAAACTAAATACATCGTAGCTAGTAATGCGTGTACGCAGCTTGTTTAGATGAAGCTAATGCTAAGTGATTATGGAATTAAACAGGATTTTATGTTATTAAATTGTGATAATTCCAGTTCCATTAATATTTCAAAAAATCTTATTCAGCATTCTCGTACTAAGCACATTGACATTAGATTTCATTATATCCGTGATTTAGTAGAAGAAAAGGTTATATCTCTGGAATATATACATACCGGGAATCAACATGCTGATATTTTCATAAAACCGCTTGACAAAAGTCGATTTAATCAAATGAAATTTGATCTTGGCATGTGCATTATAAGATGATATTTTATACATTTTTGTATCATATTGTATATGCTTGATAGGTTATGTCACGCCCCAAACTCGAAAACTGGGCTCTTCCTGATCACCGAATCTGGCGCCGACAGCCTACGTAGAACCTCATTCTCAACTCTCAGCTCCCATTCGCTAGGTTTCGATCCTAGGATGCTACGAGGAAGATTTTCAACATCAGTTTGATCGTAATAAGCATAACCAAAGGCATAACCCACAAATAACAACCAAAAACTCCATTACAATTTCACTATGATCAAAAACTTTACAAGTACAATGAGCATAAAGGGGAAATACAACGATGATGGAACAAAAGCTCCAAAATAATCTGCCACCTTCTCAAGCCTAAGCGCTACTGCGATCCAACGTCACTTGCACGCAACGGTGGTGCATAAGCTTATAGAAAGCATAGAGGGTGGTGAAAGTGTGTGCGCAAGGTAGTAATATGATCATGCAATATCAGAGTAATGCAGAATATACTGATGGATCCATGAATACCGTTAGGCGTACCAAGGCCATGCGATGCAAAGCATGAGTGATGT
The DNA here is from genome assembly GCA_037074715.1 of Magnolia kwangsiensis. Classification (NCBI taxonomy): domain Eukaryota; kingdom Viridiplantae; phylum Streptophyta; class Magnoliopsida; order Magnoliales; family Magnoliaceae; genus Magnolia; species Magnolia kwangsiensis. The sequence continues at coordinate 68,097,847 of CM073583.1, forward strand.
TGGCCATACCAGGGCTATGCGATGCAAGATGTAAGTCAATCATACAATCCTCATCTACGTCCACATATCAATACAGCTCAAATCTGGGATATCACCGGGGTCTAGTACACTCTAAACCAGATCGTCGCCCCATCGCGCACTATAAGGTAAGTGGAAGAGACCTCACTATCCGTCTGCCAATATCTGCCTTGACTCGTCTATAGCAGACCCATTCCTCGAGATGGTCAAACTCAGACTAGCTTTGCGCCCTACTCTCGGGCGGGTAAGGTCGCACCCCCTTCCAACCGACCATGACATAGTGGAAAGCGAGACCGTCTGGTAATCGGCACCCGGCGCTCCTGTACCCACTCGGTCTAGATGTTGGAGTAACCTCTCGGTACCATAAGGGTTTGGAGACTTTCACCCAGCGATATCTATAACACCCTATGTAGAACAAGATTTTTGATATCCAATCCTGCCATCCACGATACGCCTGTGAAGGCTACAACCATGATGTCGTTAGGGCGTACAGTAACCATGACACACAATGCGAATGCATGAATCACGCATCCAGTCATACAGAAATCATGTGCATATCATGCGCTCATGTAGGGCAACATCGCCTAACCGGGAGCCCCTAAACAATCTACCCAAAGGCATATGCTATGATCAGTTACATCTCATATCAAGCATACATATGATGCGTATGATCATGAATCATGGAACTATACTATTCATGTTATAAAATAATGTACTATCCTTACAAGGCAGATGGCCTAAACGGCCTATACACAACAATTACGGGCCTAACGATGGGCCCTAAGGAGAGTCATAATGTGGACATCCAACCAACATCATACTTGCAATGTGGACGTCAAACCAACATTTCTCCCAAGGCACGATCGTCGTAAATATCATTACATAATTCGTGTTGGGATCACACATTGTAATGGACTTAGGTACATCCCAATGGGCCTTAAGTACATCAAATGGGCCATATCATATGGGCCTTATGTTCATCAAGTAGGCCACATCAATGGGCCGCACCAATGGGCCTTATGTGCATTGCAATGGGTCATAACCCGTGGGCCTTAGAATGCATCAAGTGGGCCTAATCTCATGGGTCTTATATATAACAAATGGGCCACACCAATTGGGCCTCATATGTACATCAAATGGGCCTCAACCTATAGGCCCTAGTACATCTCAATGGGCCTTAACCCATGGGTCCTCTAAAACATCAAATAGGCCTAATCCCATGGGTCTTAGAATATGTCAAAATGGGTCTAATCCCATGGGCCGTAAATACGTCGAATGGCCCCATGACATGGGCCTTACATCCATATCAAAGTAGGCCCCAATGAACTACTACAAATACATTAAGATGGACCTCAAAACATGCCAAGGTGGGGTCCACTTGGACTATGGATTTGGCTCATCTTTAGCTCATGTTATGAGCTTTTAAAATGGAAGACGGTTTGGATTCAACACATGCATCACGGTGGGGTCCACATGAGCTAAGGATCTGACTCATTCTTTAGCTCAAGCCATAAAATGAGCTCCCAAAATGAGTGGACGAACTGAATGCAACACATACATCATGGTGAGCCCCACTGTTAGTGTGAATACAACACATACGTCAGGGGCTCCACCGTCCAGGCGGACGGTGTGAACAAAACCCATATATCCTGGTGGGTTCCACCGTCCACAGCTGTGGACGGTGTGGATAAAATATATGCATCACTGTGGGTCCCACGTATGTCACCCACCATAATGTTTATTTTCCATCCAGGCTGATGATAAGGTCGCACGGACCTGGAAGAGGAGGAAAAATAAATTTCACCTTGATCCAAAACTTCTGTGGCCCATAAGAGGACTTCCAATGGTAGAGGTTCAATCCCACTATTTCCTGTAGTGTGGGCCACCTGACCCGTGGATGGGAATGAGATTTGGAGGGGGCCCACTGCGGGGAGTGGCTCACTGTATAAACGGTTTGGATAGCAAATAAGCATCATGGTGGGACCCACGGCTGGAGCCGTGGGTTGCTGGCCGCCCGCCGTCCAAGACGCTGCAGCGTCCTGCTGCTGGGTCAGTGGCAACAGGCGTTGCCTCTTATTTTATTTTAAAAAAAAAAATCATTGTATTTTTGGGGTTTTTCGAGTGCGGGATACACATCAGGTGGATCCGTCCCAACCATCAGTCGCTGGGGCTCAAAATAAACCCAACTAGCCCAATATTCCATATATTTTGGGACATAGGAATGACGGGGGAATATTTCAACGGTAGACCCGCTATTAGCTATGTTATGGCCCGCCCGAAAGTCGGATTGGCCCCATCTTTTGGCTCAACGCCTAAAATGAACTCGGGAAAGGAATGAACGGCGTGGATCGAATACATACAACAAGGTGGGGCCTACACCAATGGTCCACCCCCAAGGCTTGAACCAAGCTTATATTTGTGTTTAACTCACGTCCAGCGTTCCAGACACTAGACGGTTTGGTCACGGCACAAGCGTTGAGGTGGGCCCTGCTTAGGTGGGCCACCTCATGGAGGATGGTGTGGATACAACACACACAAAGTGGGCCACACTTGTAGATGGTTTGGCTAGAATATATGCCTCATGGTGGGGTCCATTCAAGTGGGCCACACAACCATATTAGGATCTCAAAAAAAAAGGAAAATGAAATAGAGAGGGAGTGAGAGAGAGAGAGAGAGTGGGACACGCTTGCGATGGAGGGCTCTGCCACTATGAGCCCTCCCTTGTAAGAAATCATACATCAAATGGATCCCTTTACACATGGGACCACTGAAATCGAAAATCAACGGTGGAGATCCTTTCCCCACCAATATGGACGGTCTAGATGACCTTTTTAATGCAAAGAAATAAACATCATGATGGGGTCCATGGAGAATGGCCCCATCATGGAATGATCATGATGATCCTAGTGGGCCGTCGGCCACATCTTAGGGTCCCAAGTGAGATCCAAACCATTGATCGGTTGGCCTCACTTAACCCATCTTAAAAACATGAAAGACTATTATTATCAAGCACCCACCGTTCGATCTTCCTGCTCCTATGGGTTCCTTAGCTCCTTAGCTTCGATTTCGACGGAATAGATGAGAAATGGATGGCTAGGATAAGAGATCTTGGGATGGAAAGGTGGGCCACACTTGGAGCTTTGAAAGAGAGAGAGAGGGTCATACGTATGGAGGTTTTCTTTAGCTTGGGAAGTGATTTTTTTGAAAATGAAGGGAGAGAGAGTTGTAAAGGGAAAGAGAGATGGGTGATGGATGTGTTGATGTGGTGAGTGATGGGTGTAAGAGCCTTTTTTTTACTTTTGGGGTAAAAGGTGTAAGAAAAGTATGGGTGGTGTAAGAACTTTTTGACTTTTGAGGTTGCTTGGGAATGGGTGAAAGGTGATGTGTACTTGACATATACTTGAGATGTTGAAATTGATGGATTGATGGATTGATGTGACAAGTCGTAGAGATTCTCTTAGGTTTTGCAACGGGCGACGTTTTCCTCGCACTGAACGTTGGCCCACATCTCTTGGCCAGGATATCGCCTCGGGCGTGAGTCGCGGCATCGGAACCGCGGCGACGGCGTGGTCGCTATAGTAAAGGTCTTGGGTTGAGTCGACTCGGGTTGACGGCGTAAGAATCAAGGTTGCGTACAAATACCGATTAAGGATTGAAGGTTGTCGGAATTCAACTGGTAAGACCGTGGAAGTCTACGGAACAGTACGGTCTAGGATACGGGGCTTACAGCTCTCCCTTCCTAATAAAAATTTCGTCCTCGAAATTTACACAATCACCTCAACTAGGCAAAACTCACGAGAATTAAGGAATATAGCATCACTATATAAAACCAGAGATAACATACAAAATACATCACATGATCAATCATCCAAGAGATGAGGATAACGCTCTCGAATCTCAGCCTCGCGCTCCCAAGAAGCCTCCTCTACAGAATGGTGACCCCACTGAACCTTCACCAATGGAATGACCTTGGTCCTTAGGACCTACTCCTTCCGATCAAGGATACGGACTGGCTGTTCGATGTAAGAAGCTTCCTCATGAACCTCCTGCGGCTGCCAATTAATAATAGGAACTATGTCTGACCCACACTTCCTCAACATAAAGACATGGAAAATGTTGTGGACGCCAGACAACTGATATGGCAATGCAAGCCGATAGGCCACGGCTCCAACGCGCCCAGTGATCTCAAAAGGTCCTATAAATCTCGGGACAAGCTTGCCCTTCGCTCTAAATCAAACTACGCCCTTCATGGGCGAGACCTCGAGATACATATAGTCCCCTACATCAAACTCCAAGGGACGACGCCGACGATCAGCAAAACTCTTCTACCGGCTCTGAGATGTGCGCATCCTCTGCCTGATGATATCAATAGCCTCTGACGTCTCCTGCACAAGCTCGGGACCTAGGAGACGACGCTCTCCAACCTCTGTCTAACAACTCGGTGATCTTCATGGTCTGTCATATAGTGCATCAAAAGGAGCCATGCCGATGGTCGCCTGATAGCTATTGTTATATGCTAACTTAACCAATCGCAGATGCTCATCCTAGCTACCCCCGAAATCAATCGCGCAAGCCCGAAGCATATCCTCAAGGATCTGGTTAACCCTCTCGGTCTGGCCATCAGTTTGCGGATGGTACGCGGTGATGAGGTGCAAATCAGTCATCATCGCTCGCTGGAAGCTCCCCTAAAACTGAGACTTAAACCTCAAATCTCGGTCAAAAACGATCGAGAATAGAACGCCATGCAGTCTCATAACCTCCTCGATAAATAACCTCGCAAGCCGATCCATGGACCAAGTCGCACGCATCACAAGAAAATGTGCTGACTTCGTCAGACGATCCACAACAACTCAAATGGCGTCATGACCGTTCTAAGTCCTCGGCAAGCCCATAATGAAATCTGTCGACACGTGTTCCCACTTCCACGTCAGGATGCTTAACGGCTGCAATAGACCAGGGGGTCTCTGATGATAGGCCTTGACACGCTGGCATGTGTCAACTCGTCACAAAACTGACGATCTGGCGCTTCGTCCCCTCCCAAAAATACTGTTGCTTCATGTCATGGTACATCTTCGTCGAGCCAGGGTGGATAGAAAATCACGATCGATGTGCCTCGGTCATAAGATCTCTACGTAACTTAGGAATATCTAGGACACATAATCGGCCTCTGAAGCGAAGTCCACCGTCTACACCAATCTGCTAATCTTCCTGACTCTCAGATGTAGCCTCAACCATATAACTCTGTAATGACTCATCAGCCTGTTGAGCCTCGATCACCCTTGCGACAAGAGAGGGTTGAATCGACAGGCTCGATAACTGTACAATAGAAGACTGTAGGCCGAATTCAAAATCATACTCTGCAATATCCTCAAGCATCCGCCACTCCTGAATCATCATGTGCCCCACTACGCCTTGTGGCTGACTGCTAAGGGCATCTGCCACCACGTTCGCCTTACCCGAGTGGTACTGAAGATCGAAATCATATTTTTTCAGGAGCTCCATCCAGTGCCTCTGCCTCATATTCAATTCAGATTACGAGAAGAGGTACTTCAAGTTCTTGTGGTCTGAGAAGAGCTCGAACCTGACCCCATAAAGATAATGCCTCCACACCTTCAGTGCGAAGACAACTACAACTAGCTCCAAATCATGCGTGGGATAGTTCAGCTCATGGACCTTGAGCTGACGAGATGCGAAGGCCACTAGTCTCCCGTGCTGCATCAGGGCAGTACCCAAACCAATATGCGAAGCATCAGTGAATACAATAAATTCGTCACTCCCAGAGGAAAGAGTGAGCACAGGAGTGGACGTCAAACGGTCCTTCAACTCCATAAATGCTCGCTCACAGGCGTCACTCCAAATAAACTCTACTCCCTTCTGAGTCAACCTAGTCAGCGGGGCAACAATACGAGAGAAGCCCTCAATGAAACGCAGGTAGTAGCCCGCCAAACCAAGGAAACTGAGGATCTCTAACACGTTCGTGGGCAGGCCCTACTGACGCATTGCCTCAACCTTTGAAGGGTCCACTGCAACACCCTCCCTCGTCACCACATGACCGAGGAACTTCACCTTCTCCTGCCAGAACTCATACTTTTCCAGCTTCGCATACAGCTGGTGTGTGCGGAGGGTCTGCAAGGAAATCTCCAAATGCTGCTCATGCTCCTCACGGGTCCTCGAATAGGTCAGAATGTCGTCGATAAAAACTACAACAAACTGATCGATATATGGGTAAAAGACCTCGTTCATCAGCTGTATGAAGGCCGCAGGTGCATTAGTCAGTCCAAAGGACATGACTTTAAACTCAAAATGACCGTAACGCGTCCTGAATGCTGTCTTCGGAATGTCCTCATCTCGGACCCGAATCTGATGATAACCGAAACGCAGGTCAATCTTCGAAAAGAACTGTGCACCCTGCAGCTGATCGAACAAATCATCAATCCTCGGGAGCAGGTACTTGTTCTTGATCATGACTTTGTTGAGCTCGCGGTAATCCACGCAAAGCCTCAACGAACCATCCTTTTTCTTCACGAAAAGTACCGGTGCTCCGCACGGCGAACTGTTCGGACGGATAAAACCTAACTTGCGCAACTCGTCCAACTACTTCTGCAATTCCTGCAACTCCAATGGTGTCATGCAATACGGGGCCTTCGAAATAGGTGCGGTATCGGGCACGAGATCAATCTGAAACTCGGTGAGTCGACGAGGAGGTTATCACGCCCTAAACCCGAAAATCGGATTCACAGGAATCCCGATCGCCGAATCCGGTGCCGATAGCCTCCGTAATATCCCATTCTCGGCTCCTAGCATTCATATGTTAGATTTTCGATCCTGGGATCCCACAAGGAGGATTTTTTTTTTGTACATTTAACTCGTAATAAGTATAACCACAAGTTTACCCAAATCATAAAGGCAACATCATCATCACATATCCACTAATATAATCATTTGAATACAATGCTGAAAGGAAAATATATATGTCAAAATCAAAGCTCCAAAAAATAGCTGCACGCTCCAAGCTCAATGTTGCTACAACCTAACATCACCTGCACGCATCTATCGTGCATAAGCTTATAGAAAGCTTAGAGGGTGGTGTAAGTGTGTGCACGAGATAAGTGCTAAGTATTCAATACAATATCATAATCATACAATATCAAAAAGCTATTAATCCATAAACCATACAATGACTGAATAAGCAGAAACACTGATAAAAGTAGGAATTATCAGCGTAAACAGAAATACTGACAAGATTATAATCATGCGATAACAGAATAAGCGGAAGTATGAACAAGTCCATAAGTTAATCAATATCAGAATACACAATATAGGACAACTATACAAATGATGAGTCATAGATAATCAAATGTCAAATGATAAGGATATAATGTAATACACAATTCGAAAGAGTTAACAAATATCATCACTCTCATCTAAATCACAGGAATATAGAAACATAACAACCCACAATGCCACACACCGAAGATGTAATGGAATATGCAGTATATGGTGCTAATGGAATGACAATGCTGGAGTTTGATGTCGGGATGATAGTACGTAGTATCGTAGGCTATGGGGTCCACCACAAGGAACCTCTATCCAAACCAGTCTCATACCTAAATTTGGATAGTCTGACTCAACGTAGTAAACTCCTAATCTCAGGTTAGTCACGCGCCCAACCGAAATCCTTGCCATAACGAAGATACACAACAATTAGTTGCGCACCACCAGCCCGAGTGGATAGTGAATGGATGAATGAATGAGTATGCAACTCCTACTCAGTAGCCTGTCAGCACAGTAGCCTGCCAACCGTTGGTAGCTCGCCCAGTGTGGTAGCTCGCTCAGGCCTCAGCTCCCCCCACATCAGCGTCCGCCCACGTGCGCCAGCCCACATGCACAACAGTGACGGGGTGTCATAATATCATGTCAGTCCTCATATCAGTACGGTTCCTCTCTGGGGAAATCACCGGGGTCTATTACACTTCACACACCTTGCCGTCCCAATCAAGCGCACAACTGGGTGAGTGGAAAAGACCTCACTATCCGCCTGTCAGTAGTCTGCCAATACCTACCCGGCTCGTCGATAGCGGACTCATTCCTCGAGCTGGTCAAACTTAGCCTAGCCATGCCTACTCCCTCGGGCGGATAAGGCCGCACCCCCTTCCAACCGACCACGACACAGTGGAGAGCGCAGTCATCTGGTAATCGGCACTCAACGCTCATCTACCCACTCGGTCTAGACGTTGGAGCATCCTCTGGAATCAAGAGGGTGTTTAGGGATTTTCACCCTAGGCCATCTATGGCGGCCCGATACTCAAACAGATTTTCGGTGTCCCATCTGGCCATCCACAATATGCCTGTGGAGGCTACGGCCCTGATGTCACTAGGGCATACAGTAATCACAACACTGCAAGATGTATGAGTCATACACTCCAATCATGCATCAATCCTGCGCATGTCATGCGCTCATATGAGATAATCTCCACCTATCAGGGAGTCTCACATCATCCAGCCCAATGACATATGCAATGGTCAATCACATCTCATAACAAATATGTAAATGATGCGAAAGGGCATGTATCATGATGTTATAATGTCACATACTCATAAACGGTATCAATAACCGGCATCGACAATGTGGACTTTTAACCAACATTGCCTCCAAGGAATGGCCCACATAGAATCGAATATATAATGGGCACATGGCCTCACACAAGGGTCGTACGAAACAAGTGGGCCCTGGTCATGGGCCTAACACATATCACAATGGGCCTTGCCCATAGGCCTCAAATACATTTGGATGGGTCGCACCCATGGGCCTCAGATATATCACAATGGGCCTCAAATATACTTCGCAGGTGAGTCACATACCTAGGTCTAATACACATCAGTATGGGCTACATCACATAGGCCTAATATACATCACTATGGCCACAACCCATGGGCTTTAAATACACAATAGGTGGGCCCTACACATGGGCCTCAAATATATACCACGGGTGAGCCTCAATGGACGGGTCACCAATACAACAGGATGGGCCTAATGACATGGACCACATAAATATATCGAATAGGCCGCACCAATTGGGCCTTACATACATTGCAATGGACCATGATCCATGGGCCTTGCATACATCACAATGGGCCTTGCAACATGGGCCTCATATATATTTAAGGTGGGCCTCAACAACGGGCCTCATACACATCAAGGTGGGCCTCAACAACAGGCCTCATACACATCAAGGTGGGCCTCAACAACGGGCCTCATATATGGCCTTAGCAACAGGCCACAAATATATCAAGATGGGCCTAATCAATCATATGGGCTAAATCAATCAAATGGCCAATACGAGCAGGCTGATCAAATGGACCGATACAAATGGGCTATGCGTCATGTAGTTGTACTAAGCATGTTATAAAGTAATGCCCTATCCTTACAACGCAGCTGACCTAGACGGCTTGCATACAACAAGTACGGGCCTACCAATGGACTCCAGGAAGAGTCGCAATGCAGACATTTAACCAATATTATACTCACAATGTGGACGTCAAACCAACATTTCTCCCAAGGTGTAGCCCGTAGTGAATAACATTACATAAACTAGGTTGGGATCACACATTGCAATGGACCTTAGGTACACCCCATTGGGCCTTAAATACATCGAATGGGCCATGTCATATGGGCCTTTTACTCATCAAATGGGCCATATCAATGGGCCGCACCAATGGGCCTTATGTGCATTGCAATGGGTCATAACCCGTGGGCCTTAGATTGCATCAAATAGTTCTCGACCCATGGGCCTTATACATACCAAATAGGCCTAATCCCATGGGCCTTAAAATACATCAAATGGGTCCAATCCCATGGACCTTGGAACACATCAAATGGGTCCACTCTATGGGCCTTAAATTACATCAAATGGGTCCACTCTATGGGCCTTAAATTACATCAAATGGGCCTAATCCCATGGGCTTTAAAATACATCAAATGGGTCCAATCCCATGGACCTTGGAACACATCAAATGGGTCCACTCTATGGGCCTTAAATAGTTCAACAACTAGCTACATTCATGGACTCAATTAAATTCAACTGTGGTGGGCCTCAAAAGTGCATTCATTAAGCCCAACATTTAAGGAACTAAAGGTATAAATCATTTCCTCTAAGATCTTTATAATATGGTGGGCCCCACTCCTCAAAATTTCAGCCCAAGGCCAGCATAATTATAACATTTTGCTGTCCTAAATTTGGGCACTCCATTGGAGTGAGTCCAAGGCCTCTAAAACTCTGAAAATTGAGGGCCAAGGTCCCTCATCATGCATATAATGAGAGGAAACCCAAAAAGGTGGCCCACCATCAGAAGAAATATTTTTGAATTATGGTTTTTCATCAAGGCATATTGCTGGATTGCACAGCAAAAAAAATCTACGAGTCCAACCATCTTAGACTATTCTTTTGGATACCCAAACAGGGTCACTTGAGGCTGAAATTTCACAGAGTGATACTTCCATAGGTGGGCCACACCCCCACAAAATTTCATAATTTTTTGATATCTTTAAGTATTTTAATTAATTTAAACAAAACAAACTGTCCAGAAAAATCGGACAGACCTGTACGTCCCAACGTGGTGGGCCAGTCTGGCCCTCACCACGGTGTGTACAGGGGTCCATTGGCCCTGAAATTTTGTAGGTGGGTTCTAACATAAGTGGACCACACTCCTAAAAATTTTAGAATTTTTAGACATCTGTAAATATTTTAATTCATTTACATAAATCAATCTGTCCTGAAAATCGGACTGATCTGGACACCATATTATAATGGGCCGGTCCCACCATCACCATGGTGTGTACAGGCGTCCATTGGCCCCAAAATTTTGTAGGTGGGTCCTACCATAAGTAGGACACCCCCCTAAAAATTTTTATCATTTTTAAACACCCATAAGTATTTTAATAAATTTTAAAAATCCAACTGTCCATGGTGGAATGTTGCTAGAACAGTGCATAAAATCCAAACTGTCCACCTCACTTGGACCACACCTTTGGGACCCCAATGAAGGTCAGTTAGGGCTGAAATTTGGAAGACATCAAGATGAGATCCTCACCTTTCAGAAAAATATATTTAATAGGTATGAATAGTCCCCTAAATAGTCCCAAAATCTGGTCCAAAAACAACCAGAAACTGTCCAGAAAATTCTGGACAACAACATGTACTTAGATAAAATTTATTATATAAGTTAAATAAAAAGAGAGATACATTAATGGGCCACAGACATCAGGAAATAAATTGAGGGAAAAGAGAGATAGAAGGACAATCCGGCCATAGGGAAAGGGGGTCCACCACTATTGAGCCCTCCCAAGATCAATCATACCCGCACATCATACCTAGATCTACATTTACAACATGGATCTTACATATGCATGGCATATAATTAAAAAGCATGGTGAGAATATCATCCCCATCATAGTTATAAAGTCTAGATGACCCAAAGATAATATGATATGAAATAAAACTACCATGATGGGGCCCATAGAGAAAGGCCCCATGCATGGATCATGCATGCATAAGGTAGGCCATTAGGCCACAACCATGGGATTGTGTGGGATCTCCACCATTGATTGATGGGTCCTACACTTCCCTCATGAAAGTAAGAAAACATCTAGACTATAGAAATCAGATTTTTTACATCTAGAGGAGCACCCACCGTTCGATCTTCTTGCTCCTATGAGTTCCTTAGCACCTTAGCTTTGATTCCAATGGAGGAGATGGGGAATGGATGGTTAGGATGGGAGATCATGGGGTAGGAAAGTGGGTCACACTTGAAGTTTTGAAAGAGAGGGAGAGGCTTGGAGAATTCTCATACGTATGGGATTTCTCTCCTTAAATTTTTTTTGAGTTTGAAAATGAGAAAGAGAGAGAGAGAGAGAGAGAGAGAGAGAGAGAGAGAGACTTGTAAAGGGAGAGAGAGATGGGTGATGGATGTGGTGAGTGATGGGTGTAAGAAAATCTTGACTTTTGTGGCCATTTGTGTAAGAAAAGCATGGGTGGTGTAAGAACTTTTTGACTTTGAGGGCTTTTGGTATAAGAGAGGTATGGGCTTGTAAGAGATTCTTGACTTTTGTAGTTGCTTGGGAATGGGTGAAAGGTGATGTGTACTTGACATGTACTTAACATGTGATGGATTGATGGATTGATGGGATTGATGTGACATCTCGTAGAGATTCTCTTGGGTTACGCAATGCGCGGCGTTTTCTTCACACCGAACGTTGGCCCACATCTTTTGACCAGGGTATCGCCTCGGAGCGCAAGTCGCGGCATCGGAACCGCAGCGACGGCGCGGTCACTATGGTAAAGGTCTTGAGTTGAGTCGATACGGGTTGACGGCATACGAATCAGGGTCGCACGTAAATATTGGTTAAGGGTCGAAGGTTGTCGAAATTCGACCTGTAAGACCGGGAAATCTATGGAACGGTAAGGTCTAGGATACGGGGCTTACAGCGGTAATCCCGAAATCTCCTGAAACACATCGAAAAAATCGTAAACCACGGGTAAATGGTCAACACAAGCAGCAACAGGATCCTCAACGGCGCAGGACATTAAACAAGACAACGGCTCTCCTCTGGGCTCTGCAATGAACTGCAATTACGGCATGCCAGGTATGCAGAATGTGACTATCCTCACGGAGCAGTCTAATATGGCATAATACTCGGCAAGTCAATCCATGCCCAGGATAACATCAAAATCTGACATCGGTAGTACGTACAAGTCGGCGGGCAAGAAAGTCTCTCCTACTAACACGGGGCAAGACGGACAGAAGTCGGCCTAATACTGTAGTCTTCCCCAAGGGCGTAGATATGGTCAACCCCTCTAGAGCAGACTTTGTCGGTAATCTAGTCGAACGACAGAATCCCTCAGACATAAACGAGTGTGAAGCGCCGGAATCAAATAAAACCCAAGTGATGCATGCAGAGACTGGAGGTATACCCTCAACGACTCCTCCAGATGACTGCGGATCCTGCTGAGCTGTATAGAACCCAACCTGAGCTGGCTAAGGAGGTACTTGTCCCCTCTAAGTGTGCTGCTGATGCTGGGGTCGCTGAGGCGGTCGAAACTGCTGCCTCTGCTGCTGCGGCCTCTGAGGCTGATGTTGATGCTGCTACTGAGGTGGCCTAGGTGGTGGGGGCTGTTGTCACTGCTGTTATGGGGGTCATTGTTGCGGCTGTGGTGGAGGCTACTGTGGACCTCTCTGCTGCTGTTGGGGGCTGGGACACTCCCACATATTGTGTCCTATCGAACCGCACCTAAAACAAGTATCGGTGAACTACCTCGGAGGTGGTGCGGGAGGTGCTACTGGCGGTCGAAAGGCTGGGCGACCTGTGCGTCTCTGCTGTGGTCGACGCTACTGGGAATCACTAGAAGGAGCCTGCCTCTTCCGGTCTCTCCTCCGACCGCGATCAGACTAAGAACCAGCCCACTCAGCCTCAAAATTTTAGGCCTTTCGTACCTCCCTCAAAAGTCAGGAGCTCATGCCAAATAACACGGCCTCGAAGACCGTAACTTAAGCCGTCCTCGAAGCGGCGGACTCTCCTCTCCTCATCATCTACCAAGTAAGGTGTGAATTTAGACAGTGCTACAAAACGAGCCGCATACTGAGCCACTGTCATATCACCCTGCACCAGGGCCTCGAACTCCAATACTCACTGTCGTCGAATGTGATCAGGAAAATACTGTTGGTCAAATCAATCCATAAAATCCTCCCAATTCCATACAAAATCAGCACCTACTGCTCGAGAGACTGATGTCCACCAGTGCTCAGCCTCACCATGGAGAAGAAATATGGCTAATCGAACTCGCCGCTCAGTCGTACATCTCATCGTCTCGAATATCTTCTCCACATTGACGCGCCATCTCTCAGCTACCGTCGGGTCTGACTCACCCTGAAAACGTGGGGGATCGAGCCGTCGAAACTCACAAAGGAGGGCGCTCACGCGCTCCTGCTCTACTTGAGCCGGTGAAACAACGGGGTGCCTGCCCTGCCCTTGAAATGCAGCCGTCACAGCCTGTAACATCTGCTACAACTGGGAGGCACTCACAAATATGGTCGGGTCCACACCGGTCTCTGGTGGAGGAGCAGCATTCTCAGGATAGGCGGTAGGAACCTTTGGTGGTGGGGTGGGCATCGTAGGTGGTAGGGCGAGAGCCGCAAGTGGCGGAGCGGGATCCTCAGGTGGTGGTTGAAGTCGATCGGGTCACTCTCCACGCGTCATGTCCTACAGGAAAGAGCGAAGGCGCCTATCAACTTTTGAAAGCTCTCAAAGGCACGTACGTTGAGGGTCGATAATAAAAGATCGCTAAGCTATCCGAACTTCGGGACCTAGTCAGTCTAAACTCATAGCAGACATGTAATTTTGTTCTCAGTTATTCCCAAGTTATGCTCTAATACCAACTTCTGTCACGTCCCAAACTCAGAAACCGGACTCACAAAATTCCTAATCGCCGAATCTGGCACCGACAGCCTCCGTAGAACCCCATTCTCGACTCCCAGCACCCATTCGCTAGGTTCCGATCCTGGGATGATACGAGGAGGATTTTCAACATCAGTTTGATTCGTAATAAGCATAACCAAAGGCATAACCCACAAATAACAACCAAAAACTCCATTACATTTCCACTATGATCAAAAACTTTACAAGTACAATGAGCATAAAGGGGAAATACAATGATGATGGACCCAAAGCTCTAAAATAATCTGTCACGTGCTCAAGCCTTAGCGCTGCTGCGATCCAACGTCACCTGCACGCAACGGTCGTGCATAAGCTTATAGAAAGCTTAGAGGGTGGTGAAAGTGTGTGCGCAAGGTAGTATTATGATCATGCAATATCAGAGTAATGCGAAATATACTGATGGATCCATGAATACCGCTAGCCGTACCAAGGCCATGCGATGCAAAGCATGAGTGATGTAGGCCATACCAGGGCTATGCGATGCAAGATGCAAGTCAAGCATACAATCCTCATCTAAGTTCACATATTAATACAGCTCAAATCTAGGATATCACCGAGATCTAGTACACTCTAAACCAGATCGTCGCCCTATCGCGCGCAATAAGGTAAGTGTAAGAGACCTCACTATCCGTCTGCCAATATCAGGCTCGACTCGTCGATAGCGGACCCATTCCTCAAGCTGGTCAAACTCAGCCTAGCTTTGCCCCCACTCTCGAGCGAGTAAGGCCGCACTCCCTTCCAACCGGCCACGACACAATGAAAAGTGCGACCGTCTGGTAATCGGCACTGGGCGCTCCTGTACCCACTCGGTCTAGACGTTGGAGTAACCTCTTGGTACCATAAAGGTTTAGGAACTTTCATCCAGGGATATCTATAGCACCCTATGTAGAACAAGATTTTTGGTATCTAATCCTGCCATCCACGATACGCCTGTGGAGGCTACAGCCCTGATGTCGCTAGGGCGTACAGTAACCATGACACACAATGCGAATGCATGAATCACACTATCCAGTCATACAGAAATCCTGCGCGTATCGTGAGCTCATGTAGGGTAACATCGCCTAACCGGGAGCCCCTAAACAATCTGTCCGAAGGCATATGCTATGATCAGTCACTTCTGATATCAAGCATACATATGATGCGTATGATCATGAATCATGGAACTATAGTATTCATGTTATAAAATAACATACTATCCTTACAAGGCAAATGGCCTAAACGGCGTATACACAACAAGTACGGACCTAACAATGGGCCTTAGGGAGAGTCATAATGTGAACATCCAACCAAAATCATACTCGCAATGTGAACGTCAAACCAACATTGCTCCCAAGGCACGATCGTCATAAACATCATTACATAATCCGTGTTGGGATCACACATTGCAATGGACTTAGGTACATCCCATTGGGCTTTAAATACATCAAATGGGCCATATCATATGGGCCTTATGTTCATCAAGTGGGCCACATCAATAGGCCGTACCAATGGGCCTTATGTGCATTGCAATGGGTCATAACCCATGGGCCTTAGAATGCATCAAGTGGGCCTAATCTCATGGGTGTTATATGTAACAAATGGGCCACACCAATTGGGCCTCATATGTACATCAAATGGGCCTCAACCCATAGGCCCTAGTACATCTCAATGGGCCTTAACCCATGGACCCTCTAAAACATCAAATAGGCCTAATCCCATGGGTCTTAGAATACGTCAAAATGGGTCTAATCCCATGGGCCGTAAATACGTAGAATGGCCCCATGACATGGGCCTTACATCCACATCAAAGTAGGCCCCAATGAACTACTACAAATACATTAAGATGGACCTCAAAACATGTCAAGGTGGGGTCCACTTGGACTATCGATTTGGCTCATCTTTAGCTCATGTTATGAGCTTTTAAAATGGATAGAAGGTTTGGATTCAACACATGCATCACGGTAGGGTCCACATGAGCTAAGGATCTGACTCATTCTTTAACTCAAGCCATAAAATGAGCTCCCAAAATAAGTGGACGGACTGGATGCAACACAGGCATCATGGTGAGCCCTACTGTTAATGTGAATACAACACATACGTCAGGGGCTCCACCGTCCAGGAGGACGGTGTGAATAAAACCCATATATCCTGGTTGGTTCCACCGTCCACAGCCGTGGATGGTGTGGATAAAATATATGCATCACTGTGGGTCCCACGGACCTGGAAGAGGAGGAAAAACAAATTTCACCATGATCCAAAACTTCTGTTGCCCATAAGAGGAGTTTCAATGGTAGAAGTTCAATCCCACTGTTTCTTGTAGTGTGGGCCACCTGACCCATGGATGGGAATGAAATTTGGAGGGGACCACTGCCGCAAGTAGCCCACCGTATAAATGGTTTGGATAGAAAATAAGCATCATGGTGGGGCCCACGGCTGGAGTCGTGGGTCGCTGGCCGCCTGCCCATCCAAGACGCTACAGCGTCCTGCTGTTGTGTCAGTGGCAGCAGGCGCTGCCTCTTTTTTTTTTTGAAAATCATTGTATTTTTGGGATTTTTCGAGTGCGGGACCCACATCAGGTGGATCCGTCCCAACCATCAGTCGCTGGGGCTCAAACAAAACCAACGAGCCCAATATTCCATATATTTTGGGGCATAGGAACGATAGGGGAATATTTCAACGGTAGACCCGCTGTTAGCTATGTTATGGCCCGCCCGAAATTCGGATTGGCCCCTTCTTTTGGCTCAACGCCTAAAACGAACTCGAGAATGGAATGAACGGTGTGGATTGAATACATACAACAAGGTGGGGTCTACACCAATGGTCCACCCCCAAGGCTTGAACCAAGCTTATATTTGTGTTTTAACTCATGTACAGCGTTCCAGACGCTGGACAGTTTGGTCACAGCACAAGCATTGAGGTGGGCCCTGCTTAGGTGGGCCACCTCATGGAGGATGGTGTGGATACAACACACACAAAGTGGGCCACACTTGTAGATGGTTTGGATAGAATATATGCCTCATGGTGGGGTCCATTCAAGTGGGCCACACAACCATTTAGGATCTCAAAAAAAAAAGGAAAATGAAATAAAGAGAGAGAGAGAGAGAGAGATAGAGAGTGGGACATGCTTGCGATGGAGGGCTCCGCCACTATGAGCCCTCCCTTGTAAGAAATCATACATCAAATGGATCCCTTTACACATGGGATCACCGAAATCAAAAATCAACGGTGGAGATCCTTTCCCCACCAATATAGACGGTCTATATGACCTTTTTAATGCAAGGAAATAACCATCATGATGGGGTTCATGGAGAATGGCCCCATCATGGAATGATCATGATGATCCTAGTGGGCCATCGGCCACATCTTAGGGTCCCAAGTGAGATCCAAACCATTGATCGGTTGGCCTCACTTGGCCCATCTTAAAAACATGAAAGACTACTATTATCAAGCACCCACCGTTCGATCTTCTTGCTCCTATGGGTTCCTTAACTCAGCTTCGATTCCAACGGAGGAGGTGAGAAATGGATGGCTAGGATGGGAGATCTTGGGATGGAAAGGTGGGCCACACTTGGAGCTTTGAAAGAGAGGGAGAGGCTCATACATATGGAGGTTTTCTTTAGCTTGGGAAGTGATTTTTTTGAAAATGAAGGGAGAGAGAGTTGTAAAGGGAGAGAGAGATGGGTGATGGATGTGTTGATGTAGTGAGTGATGGGTGTAAGAGCCTCTTTTTGATTTTTGGGATAAAAGGTGTAAGAAAAGTATGGGTGGTGTAAGAACTTTTTTACTTTTAAGGTTGCTTGGGAATGGGTGAAAGGTGATGTGTACTTGACATGTTGAGATTGATGGATTGATGTGACAAGTCATAGAGATTCTCTTGGGTTTTGTAACGCGCAGCGTTTTTCTCACACCGAACGTTGGCCCACATCTCTTGGCCAGGGTATCACCTCGGCACGCAAGTCGCGCCATCGAAACCGCGGCGACGGCGCGGTCACTATAGTAAAGTTCTTGGGTTGAGTTGACTCGGGTTGACGGCGTACGAATCAGAGTCGGGCGTAAATACCGGTTAAGGGTCGAAGGTTGCCGAAATTCGATCGGTAAGACCGCGAAAGTCTATAAAATGGTACGGTCTAGGATACGGGGCATACAGGTTAGATTTCAATTTTTACAAAATATTCTAAAAAATCTTTAAAAAAAATCTTAAATGCATTTTTGGCTGGAACTCATGAAACCCTTTTTAATTTGGAGAAATCCTTCATCTTCCTCATTTCTATTTCTCCCTCCAACCGGCTGAACCTCGACTAGTCGAAGCCAACTCCCAAAATCTTCATTGTAAGTGCTCCATTTGTATTTTTCTTCTAGATTTGAGTCTAGAATACTTCTCTTTTTCTCTTGAAGCTATTTATTTCGAGTTTCATTGTGATTTAGGGAAGTTATTCTGAAAAATCTAATATTAGAAAAACCCATTTTCTTTCATTTGCAACTCCTTTTATTCTTGAACTCTTTGTTGCAAATGGCTTCTAGAGGAAGGAAATCGACTTCTCGTGGTCCATCATCTTCCTCCAGATCAGCCCCTCTCACTAAACGTCATCTTAAGGCTTTTGAGGATGATCCATCCTATGTTCGGGACATCCGATTGCGTAATATTATTTTTGAACATGCTGTTGATGTTAATCATACTGCTCCTTTTGATATCCTTCCTATGCTCCATGCTATAGATTCGGATAACTTATTGCATTGGGGTGGGCCTGCAAACCGGTCCATTGCCCAATCCATGTTTGCTTGCATAACTGAATTTTCTCTAAAAAATCTAATGTTTAGAATTGTCACAAGAGAAGGACCATTTGATGCTGATCGTCACTTGATTTCTGCTCTTATGGAAATTCCAGTTAACGATGAGGGAGTTTCCTTCCATACACTGACTGAAAAACCCTCTCAAACTGAAAAATGCATGCTTTTTAAGGATTTATAAAATTTGGATGCTCCATGGACTCATAAAGGAAATGCGCTCCCCTCAAGGTATCTGTTACCCAAATACAGAGTTTTACACATGATTTTTGTGTCAAATCTATATCCTCGGTTGGGCAATAAAACTGAGTTAACAGCTTTTATGGTTCGTATTCTTCATAATGTAGCCCGAGGTGCTCATCTCTGCCTACCTTCCTTGATTTGTCATTTTATCATTCAGTTCAGACTCAATCCTGGTCATAGTGATATACCGTTTGGATATTTGATGACCGTATTGGCTTCTCATATGTTAGTCGATATGCCGGTCGGAGAGGCTCCTATCCATCACTTGATATTTCATAATTATAATCTCAACAAGATGAAGCTGGAATTTCTTCCTGGCCAAGTTGATGGTGGTGGTGCAGCTGAAGCTGTACATGCGGAAGAAGCTAGTGATCTTCCTCCAGACGATATTAACATGGATGATATCTTTGAAGAGCTTGATTCTGACTCTACAGATGATCCAGATTATTCGCCTTCTGCACGCTTTGTTGCATTGAAAACTAAGGTTGAATCTTTAAATGCTATGATGGAAAACATGTCTGTTGCCCATGATTTACAATTCAAGTATATGCGCAAATATCTTAAGCGCTTGAACAAGGGCATGC
This sequence comes from Magnolia kwangsiensis, assembly GCA_037074715.1. Classification (NCBI taxonomy): domain Eukaryota; kingdom Viridiplantae; phylum Streptophyta; class Magnoliopsida; order Magnoliales; family Magnoliaceae; genus Magnolia; species Magnolia kwangsiensis. The sequence continues at coordinate 68,117,947 of CM073583.1, forward strand.
ACAAACTTGATCCTTCCATCCCTGTTCCTTCATCTGGGTCAGATTAGTTCGTTTTCTATTTTCTGGTCTGTAATAACTGTCTTTATATCATGTTCACTTCACTAGATTTGCTATTGTCACTATCGTTGTTTGTGGCTAAGTTTATCTATTATATGTGTTTATGCTATGGTTTCAATTCTTATTTGGTAACCACTTCTTTTACTCCTCGATTATTACTCCTTTTCAATCTGCTTTGTTCTTCCTTTGTCATATTGTGACAAAAAGGGGGAGTAGATATACTTTTGCTTCTTAGTTTAAAGTTGGATTGGTGAAATATGTTACTCAGGGGGGGTATGTACAGTGGTGGTCTATATGAACATGAGTATATGAGTATAGACTGCTTGTTGGTTGAATATTGATTTGCAAGTTCATGAATGTGTGTTGGTTTAACAACTGGTGCATGATTCTTTAATCAAATATTCTGTGATATGTATCCTATATTGGAAGTGTGTTTAGTCACTAATTTGACAAAGGGGGAGATTGTAAGTGCTATAGTGAATAGCCCCTTGTGATTGTCAAATTTGTGGTGACAAAGACACTGCTTTGAAGCTTGTTTATGTGATGAACAAAAGATCTATTCAAGACACAAGATTGGCTTCGAGTAGACAAGCACAGCTTTTCAAGTTGGAGATCTCGATGGTCAAGATTTCAAAAGCTTTCGAGTTCTCGGAAGCTATTCAAGTTGAAGATCTCAGAAGCTTTAAAGTTCAAGTTCTCCAAAGTTTTTTAAGCTAAAGATCTCAAGTTCAAGAACTCAATCTTCATTATAATCAAGGTCACTGGTATTCAAGTTTTAATGTCCTTACTTCACTATTAAGGTATGACTGACCTTAGGTTGACCTTTAGAGTAGGTCACTTTGGATACATAATCCATATATCTTTTATAAGTGACTTTGATCTATTTAAAGGCTAGTCATGGACCTTATTCGACTAGTCCCACTGGTTCGACCAGTCCAGAAAATTCCTCGACCAGTCCTAAGTTGTTGAGGATTTTCAAAATTTTCTAGTTATTCTATAACTAGTCCTGGAGACTGTTCGACCAGTCCTATAAACAGTGTCGACTGGTTCTTCGACCGGTCGTGGTTCTTCAACTCAAAGCACAACGTTGAAATTGAGCCATCTTCGACCAGTCATATGGAACTTACAACCAGTCGAAGGGGACCTTCGAACAGTCGTAGGGTACCCACGACTGGTCGTGCAACTGAAAATCTTATCGCGCCCGATTTTTTCAAAATTTTGTTGATTCTTCGACCAATCGTAAAAGTCTTAAGACCAGTCGACGTTGTGTTTTGCTTAGCTATAAATAGAGCACGAATCTTAGATTAATGATAAATAGAAAAAGTAATTAATCCGGCCTTCTGAGAGATAAGTTTGTGCTCCATTTTAAGCTAAGTGTGCTTATTTAATATTCTCTTTCTTTAGCTTTATTTAATTAATTTTATTTCTGGTATTCCAATCTAATCTGAAAAGACGAATTGTTATTTCCCTTTCTTTGGAATCAAAATCAATTAAAGCTAGCCCTATGTTGGTTTAATTTTAAAACCAATTAGAACTAGAACCTTTGTAATCGAGTACTGGACATTGAACTTGGACATTCAATCATCTACTCTGATTTGGTTCTTCTAGGCTGCTACAATGAAAGAGAAAATCACGTATTTTACATTTAATTGTAAATTCCTTTCTGTTTTGGTTTCTTTTGGAATTTGCCAGAAAAATCGCGTTGCTTTGGTATCTGAGGAGAGCCAGGAAAACTCAAAAATAGAGTTTTTTTAATCGTGTAACCCATAGACAAAGACACAATTGTAAAGGTTTCTGGTGAACCTGTGAAAACCTACATTGTTAGTGAACGCTAATATCCCCTATGTGAGGATATTAGGAGTGGAGTAGCATTCTGTGTGGCTGTTGTATAACAGTTGGTGAACACATAGGCGAACCACTATAATCCCTTGTGTTGTAGTTGAATGGTTTATATTTCATATCTTTATTTATTCATTTGTGGATGTGAATGTTGTAATCTTTTATTTCAAGCATTGTGGGGAATATTGTAATAATTTAGAATTTATTTCTTGTTATTCGTTTATCAGCTTGATATTAAATTGTTCCAGTAAGGTTGCCCTGTCATTCTTATGGTGCATGGTTGTCCCTAGAACAATACATATTTGTGATTACAAGTTATTTTTCAGTGCAGTTTGTATTTATTTTTTATTCATCTTCGGTTTGAGACTTGATACAAAGACCTTTCTAGAAATCAGGTTGTCCTACCATAAACTCTGGTTTTTGGCGTAAGGTTGTCCTTAGAACAACATTTGTATCAACCTCTCAAGATCTGAATTTTGAGGTTACAATCTTACATTGTGGTTTATTTTGTTATCTTATTGACTACCATATTCCTTTAATTTTCGCTATTATAAATTTTTATTTGGCACAGTCCTATTCCCTCCCCCCCCCCCCCCCCCCCCCCTAGGACATATAGCTAGGCCTTTTCATCATGGTCGACCACACCTGTCCAGCAAACGGAATAGACAACATGGTTGAAAATACACAACTTTAAGGTGTGCTCAATGGTAGACGGACATTGTGGAATACATTACATAATCAAGGCGGGTCCCACCTGCCCACACGCGTCACACGTGTGGGGTGGGACCACTCTATCAAACAGATGGATGGTATGAATAGAACGCATACATTAGGTGGAGTCCCACTGTCCTTTGCTGATGGACAGTGTGGATATAAAATAGGTGGATGACGTATAATATAATACATACATCAAAGGTGGAGTCCACATACACGTGGACCACCAACACATACATCAAGGTGGCCCCACATTCATCAGGACTCACCGTCCCATACACATGGATGGTGAGGATATACAACACATCAAGGTGGGTTTCAACCATCGGCCTTGTACACATCAAGGTAGGCCTCAACAATGGGCCTCATATATCCCATCGGGCCTTATCAAATAGGCCGAAAATATATCACAATGGGCCATGTCCCATGAGCTCCAAATACATCACAATGAGCCTCAACCCATAGGCCCCAATACATCACAATGGGCCTCAACTCATGGGCCTCAAATACATTACATCGGGCCTCATCAAATGGGCCCCAAATACATCAAATGGGTCGTATCAACGGGTCGAATCAAATGGGCTGATTCGAATGGGCCGAATCAAATGGGCTTCATTTATATCAATTGGGCCCACCCTTATGTATTTTTGAGATCCAACCTATTCAAAAGTTAACATAGAGGTAAATGAACTGAAAGCAAAAACATAAACTTGATCGGAACTACCGTGGCCCTAAAGAAGTTTTGAACAGTGGATGTCATTATCCCCACTATTTTCAATGGTGGGGTCTACTTGAACTATAGATCTGTCTCATTATTCGCATGCCTTAAATGATCTCCCAAAATGGTTGGGTGGTATGGATACAACACATGCATCATGGTGGGTCCCATAGATGCACGGTGTGGATGAAACAGGTGGGACCCACGTAACTTGGTGACATCACGTACACCAGCTATATAGCTGGTGTGTGGCACTCTAGCCAATCTGCTTCATAGGGTGGGTCCACACGTGTAGCCCACCATAACATTTATTTTCCATCCAATGTTGATAAGGTCACACAGACCCGGATGAAGAGGAAAAATAAATTTCACAATTATCAAAACTTCTGGACTCCAAAGGAGTTCAGTGGCAGATGTTTAATCCCTCACTATTTCATGTGATATGGGCCACCTGAGTTCCTCATATACTGATTTTTGAAGGGAGCCCACTGCCCTAAAGGACCTACCAAATGCACGGTGTTGATATCCAACACACCTCACGATGAGGCCCATGACTGGGACCCATCAGTCCCTGCTCACAGTCCACGCAGCAGCAAGACGCTGTTACGCATCCTCTGGCATCAGCGGCAGCGCCTGCTGCCTTGCCTATATTTTTTTATTTTTTTATTTTCAGAGGTTTTTACCAGGTGGGGCCAGCATCAGGAGAATCAGCTCCAACCTTTGGATTTTATGCCTCATTACAGGCCAAATGAGCCCAATATTCGAGGTATTTTAGTGTATAGAAACATGGAGGTGGATTTTAATCCTAGAAAACACTATTTTCTAAGCTATGGCCTGCCAGATAATTGGATTGGCTTCATTTTTTAGCTCAACGCCTAAAATGAGTAGGGGAATGGGATGGACAATGTGGATCAGACCCATGCATCAAGGTGGGGCCTACATGAGCAGCCCACCAAAAAACCTTAAGAATCAAACTAATATATGTATATATATATATATATATATATATATATGTATATATATATATATATATATATATATATATATATATATATATATATATATATATATATATATATATATGTATATATATTGGGGTTTGCACGTTAGACACTGGACGATTTGGTTGTAACACCCTTTTTAAGGTGGACCCCACCTACAGACGTGGGCCACCAAAAGGTTGGATGGTGTGGATAATACATACATCAAGGTGGGGTCCATCTGAGTGGGCTGCACAGCCACATCATACACACAATAACAAATGAAAAAAAAAAAAAAAAAAGAGGAAGAGAAAGAGAGTAAGATTGAGTGATGGAGGGACCCCGGCACTATGGGCCCTCCCTTCCATGATTTACAACACACATCAAGTGGGTCCCATTACATATGGGTCCACCAATCAAAATCAACGGTAGAGATCCTTTCTCCAACGAAATGTAAGGTCTAGATGACCCTATCCATGCAAGGAAAATAAACATCATGATGGGGTCCATGGAGAATGGCCCCATCGTGGAATGATCATGAAAATCAAGGAAGGTCATCGGCCACACTTAGGGTACAAAGTGAGATCCATAGCATCAATCGGTAGGCTTCACTTGGCCCATCATCAAAAATGAAATCTAGGCCTATAGAAACACCCACCTTTTATTATGGACTTTTTCTTTCATCAACGCATCCTAAAGCTCTAAGGGATGCATTTCAACGGTGGAGATTGTCTTTGTATGGTGGGATTGAGTGGTAGGAAGGTGGGTCATACTAGCTTCTCCTCTGCCATAGAAATGTTGGACGTTGGTTGCTTGGATAATGAGGGAGAGAGATGAGAGAGAGAGAGGGTTGTAAGAGAGAGTGATGGGTGAGTGAAGGGTAGGGAGAGAGAGAGAGAGAGAGAGAGAGAGAGAGAGAGAGAGAGTTGACTTTGGGGATAGGTAGTTATACTTTAGGATGAGTGTGAGTGATGGGAGTGATGTGTAGTTGATTGAATGATTGATGGGATTGATGTGATGGATTCTCTCTGGATTTACAACGCGCGACATTTTCTTCAAACTAAATGCGGGCTCACATCTCCTGGCATCGGAATCGCGGTGATGGCGCCCTTGTAGGGATACAAGTCTTGGGTTAAACCGACTCTGATATATGGGACACAACTCAAGATTGAGCACAAATGTAGATAACAGATCGCGAGTCGCCGAAATTCGACCGAGAGGACCGCGGAAGCATACAGAACAGTACTGGTTAATATACGGGTCTCACACATTGGCGGATTTCTTGGTAGCTCATCCCATAATAGACAGTGAAATTGTTAGTGATGACTTCCCAGATGAAGAAGTTATGATGATTGAATCGCCAAATTCATGGCAATTGTACTTTGATAGTGCATCTCAAATGTCAGGAACAGGTGCTTGAGTAATATTCATCAGTCCTCAGAATGATCTATTGCCTTACTCTTTCACATTGGGTACCGCGTGTATAAACAATGAAGCTGAATATAAAACTCTTATCATTAGAATAGAGATAACTCAAGAAATGAAAATAATAGCGCTGCGGATTTTTTAGGACTCCAAGTTCGTCATAAACCAGTTGAAAACTAAGTTCAAAATAAGAAAACAAGAGCTCCTGCCATACTATAGATGAGCACATCAATTGCTAGAGCAGTTCCATGATGTTGAAATTAAACATATATCGTGATGCGAGAATGCAAGGGCAGATGCTTTAGTGAGACAGGGAGCAACTTTATCCTGTCCAAATCGAAGTCCCTTTCAAGTAACAATAGAAGAAAGGAGGTTCTTACCATCATCTAAAATCATTAATGAAGCTGCTAAAGCACTCCCTGTAACATGTTTGAAGGTCGCAACAGATGACTAGCGTTAGCTTTTTGTAGATTATTTCAAATATGATATTCTGCCAGAGGACCCAAGACAAAAGTTGCAAATTAGGTAAAGATCAAAGAAATTCATAATGTGTAGTGAAGTATTATACAGAAGACCTTATAATGAAATGTTATTACGATGTCTCAAATAGAGAAGACCTTATAATGAAATGTGAGAAGCCCATTCTAGCGATGCGGAGCACATCAAGCTGTCCGAAATTTATTCCATCAGGTGCATCAAATGGGGTATTACTGGCCCATGATGTTCAAAGACGCTATCGATTATGCAAAACAATGTCATGAATGCCAAATCCATGGCAATGACATACATGTGCCGGCTAAAGATCTTCATCAATCGGTAGCTTCTTGGCCTTTCGCCGCTTGGGGACTGATGTCATCAGTCCCATAAATCCACCTTCATTTAAAGGCAACTAATACATTATGTCAGGAACAAATTATTTCTCCAAATGGACTAAAGTAATTGCATTTTGAAATGTCAAGGAAAAATGACTTAAATTTCATCTGACATGCAATAATATATCACCATAGCAAAGAATCATCATTGATAATGGCACTCCTTTCACAAATAAAGGCATGGAGAAATTATGCCAGAAATTTGGCATTCATCACTCGTTCTCAACACCCTATTACCCGTAGGCCAACAGGTTAGCAAAGGCCTTCGATAAGATGATTGTGAAACTACTAAAGAAAATTGTCACAGGAAATAAGCGCGATTGAGACCAAAAGTTGCAAGAAGTTTTATGGGCTTACAGAACCACTCATCGTACCGCAACAAAAGCCACACCGTATTCATTAGTGTATGGTGTTAAAGTTATCATCCTGATTGAAACGCAAGTCGCGGTGCTTAGGGTAGCAGTACACTAATCAATCAATGACGACAAAAATGCAAGGATAAGGATGACCGAGTTGGATATGCTCGATAAAAATGCCTAACAACTCAACAGCGATTAGAACTATATCAAGCAAGAATTTCTACTACCTTCGATAGAAAAGTTAAACATCGCACTTTTAAGAAAGGTGACCTGATGCTAATGTTGAAAAGACTTATAGTGATCACTCGAAGAACCGGGGGCAAATTTGATCCCAAATGGGACAGTCCATATGTGATAACAAAAGTATATTCAAACGGATCCTCTTGAGTGGTGGATCAGAATGGACGAGGTATCGACATACCTGTTAATGCTTACTTTATCAAGATATATTATCCCTAACAATCGCTGTGATTTTGATTCTGAAGATTATTGAACATAATAGTTCCTAATCAAAAGGGGGCAAGATAAGCAGAATGATGAAACGGCCTTAAAAGGCAAATGTCATGTATTCTTCTCCATATATGATGAATAAAAGGCAGACTCTCAAGAGTATCAACCATATTCAAGCATATTAATCTTATATGATGAATTATCATCAATTATCACCAAATACCAATGATTATCGCCAGGCTTTAATCATTATCGTCAAATTGATATTTTTGCCACTGGTCATTATTTCAAAAGCTATCATCATTGAATTGATATTATTGCCAAGTTGATACATTATTTTAAACATAAAAAATTATCAAAGATATTATCATCAACAATGGAAATATATCATTTATCAAACTCACCACCACGGCAGCGATGATTGTGATCTATCATCTACGGCAGTGAAATGCTATGCCTGAAGACCTACCACAATCGGCGATATATCAAATATTATGTGGGCAACAGTTAGAAGCCATTGGCCCATATAGGTCATCATATACTTAGACCCATACGGGCAGTGGAGCGTGCCTATACGGCCAACCACGCATGAGACTAATGTCGTCTGTATAGTTTCCGATAGCGTTACAAGGGAAGATGAGAGAAAATGCCCTCTCGTGAATGGGTTCGACCTGGCATACGAAGAAAAAACGGGCTACAGTGTACGCTCTTTAGCTCGTCCATAGATAGGCTAACCATGCATAAGACCCCCTAGATTTCTGATTTGATTCCAGTAGAAACTTATGATGACAAGGTCTCTAGAGAAAAATACTTCCTCATTGACACACTGGCGGCCTTGGATTCGGTACCCTAAGGTAACCTTGTGAGCCCCGTGAACTTTAGAGAGTTACTATGGCCAACCCTACCCGTAAAACCCACTAAGTTCACTGCCCTGGTAGCTTCACTAGGCACCTCTGATGGATCACGGTTTGTGAACTCCCCGGCCATGATAAGTTCAGCAAACTCTAAAGAGTTACAGAGGCCATTCGCGTAAGACCCCACTCCAACAACTTATGAGTCTAAAAAACTGTGATCGCTCTACTACTCAAGAGCTTAAACTGTGTGACAAACGAACTAAAATCGAAAATTAGTCCCGCCTATCAAAGAAAATACCATATAAGGAACATTACACTAACTATTATGATGAATCAACATTTCATTATATGACAAAGATTGAGATTATGTCTTATTAAAGTGTGGTTGTATAGATTAATGAAGTAAATATTGTGTAAGTATATACTTGATAAGGATCATGACCATAAGATCTCTGAAATTTGCTTATTTCAAACAAAAACACTAAAATTCATCCATAAATGTAGGAAGTTAGAAGAGATTACATGTGATGACAGAAAGTAATTTTTTTATAAATCTCCTGGCATACCCAACGCTATCAGATATTTTTGCAGATCTTCTTTCAGTTAAACTTGAGCCGCGATATGCTTTGATTTAGCTTCAAGAATGATTTTACCATAATCAGGGATATCAACTAATTTGTTTTCTAAAGAAGCAACAATTTCCTCATTTTCGATCATCTCGGATTTTTCAAGATCAACAAAGTGAGCATTGACCTCCATCTCTTCTTGAATTTTTCTTATGTTCAACTCTTCTTCACGATCTTTGACTTCAAGTTGAGAAATCTATTCCTTTAAGAGGGCAATCTGACCTTGGAGGGCTATTCTATTGTTTCTTAAAGCCTTTAGTCATTCTTACAAAGATTGTTGTTCTTTACCGTATCCCAAAATGACTGAATTGATGATGGAAATTTTCTCCTTGGAAAACGTCAGTTGTTTCTCATATTCTAAAATCTCCGGATCAACGACTATGTTCTCTACGGATTTCAAGACATTCACCAAGTTATGGAATCTCAATAGGGAATCACATAGAAGAGAAACATTGATCTTTGACATCTTTGTGGCGCTATCCAAACATCTATGATAACATTTAGATCTGACCATTGATCAAGTTCTTTGAATATATGCACACCTGTCGGCAAAGAATTTCCCATTAAAGTTACCCTATAGGAAAGACCTTTCACTAAAGACGGCATGTCAGACACAATAGCGACTGAATCTGAACTAGCTAAACCACTCAAAATAGGAATAGCTTTGAAACAATAAAAAGGAGAGAAATTAGAACAAAATCTATAAAAAGAAAGAAATAATGAATATATGAGCATATAAGGATAAAATGAATATACCATTGGCAGGGGTGGGAGCAATTGGAAATTGTGGGCCCTCGGTAGTAGAAGAATTAGGGAAGATCTTTATCATGTCAACAAAAGAGGGAGCCCCTGGCATCAGTGCTAGAGTCGACAATCATTGGTGTTATTATATCAACTGATTTTGTAGGAAAAATGATCTTGAGAGCTACGACCCTTGGTTGAATAAGGGGAGCTAAATGAATTCTTGAAGGAAGAGATTGTGCTTTTGGAGGAATGTCTTCAGTTGAATACGATCCATTTTATCACTTGTGAGATGGATGCCTAAAGTGAAAATATTAAAAGAAGCATGAGAGAAAAATCTTCTTATTATAAAAATAATGAAAAAATTACGACATCTTACCTAGTGAATATCTGTACTCTCCATAGTCCACAAGTTCCTCTTCATCCTCCACTGTTACTAGAATCGTTATAGGAGCATGAATATCGAGCTGAGTATCAGGTTCAACACTTACGTAAATTGTGGGTTGAGGTTCTTTATCACTATGAGCCTCCTCAACAGCAGCATTATCCTCATCATCAATATTTATCTCACCCTCCTCCATAACATCGTCTTCATCAGTCTCCTCATTGGTGCTTGCTTCATCCCTTTCAATATCATCCTCAGTAGAAGATAAATTACTAGTTGTTGATGACGAAGTACCTTCTCCCAATTCCCCTTCTTCCAGAAGAGAAGCAGGCATTTCTATTTCTTCGATTACTATTTGTTTCCCTTTCGAAGGAGAAACTACTTTGTCTGCTAATTGATGATCTTTTCCTTTTGAAGTTGGAGGAGCCGAAGAAATAATTCCTTCTTTATGAGTAGAAGGAGGAGTCCATGAACGTGTCTGTGACCTAGTCATCGAGGGAGATCGACTAGAACGAACAGGTCGTTGAGTAGAAAATGGGGCTGCCTCACCTTGAGCTGTATCGTCTTGAATGTTATCTGCAAGTTCTTGAACTAGAAAAGGTATTTCTGCAACATCTTCAGTAACTTTACCAAGACGTTCTCGAGGAACTTTTTCAAATTCCATAATGACTCCATGAGTGATCCATCCTTCCAGAGTATTAACAGGTTTCTTTTCGCAGATCGACTCTTCCAATGATATTTTCCTATAAATTTGACCAGGAAAAGGTGCACGGCTTTTCTCCATCATGAAGCCGACTCCTTTCTCAAATTTTCACCCTTTAAGTTTGGGAGGAGGGACCCATACTGGGTGATCTACTGGCAAACACTGGATGACTAGTTAAGACTAGTGAGACCACCACCTTGTCCAACCATAACATGTATAGACGAAACGATTGCTGCTTGGGATTACAAAGGTAGATCGGACGCGACCACCTAATAATTTTTTCCAAACCATCTTCCAATTGTATGGACCTACACCATAGCTGCGCATTCTTCTTGTGGCTATCCTGCAGTCTTCGGGTATTGTTTGATCGAAGCTAAATTGTCTGGCAAATCGACTTGGGTAATAGGGCTCCCTCTAGAATTTTGTCCCTTATCTCAGTGGACAACTGCAAGATCGGATCGAAAGATAGAATGCTCTTTCTCCTGGTGAAAGTGATTCAATGTCCACCATATCCATATCTTCTACATATCTATGGAGGCAGAATTGAAAGAAATGAATGGTATCAGTCGCCATGATCTTGTTAACTACTCAATCATATGATCTTTTAGCCATTGCTCTCTTCTAGAAGAACCACAAAGGAAAATGAGAAGGACTGATATGCGCTTTTTTTGGTGAGTCAAAAGTCTAAGGAAAATAGACACCCAACCACCTAGTGAGATAATGCCAAGGGGCATATGTAGAAGAAGCTTCGACAGCAGGACTCTTTACGTGAGTCGCTACTTCTCCAAGAGCCTTATAGATAGAGCATAAAACTGGAGGAGCAAGAGAATGTTTGTAACCTTCTACCATGGCACCAGTGATGACAAATACTGTGGGATGAATAGCATCTGCCCATTTTGAACTTGGGAGAGCAACTAGGCTCAACCAGTATTCTAGAAAAGTGGCAAGTTCTCCATAAAGGTTATATTTTGGGCGACCCTTCACTTTCCCACGAAGACTTATTAAACCCTTGGAGAAATAATTGCAAAATATGTAGGAAATATGATAAAAATGATAAGAGTGCAAGAAACACGAGCATAATAAGATGTGGTTGATTTGTAGTTCGAAATTACAGAAAAACCATAGTGAAGTGGGCAAGCCATTGTAGACGAGAAATTTTATGAATGCCTAGAAAATTTGACATTTCTTTGAAGAGTTCTATAGTTGTCTTTGATATAAAAGCTTCTCAATCAAGCGAAGAGATGTATGCGAGTTCTTCATTGGTTAGGACATATTCATCGTAAAATTTCCCTGTTAATGGAAGGCTAGCAATCTGATGAAGGTCCCAAAGTGTGATGCTCATTTCTCCAGCTGGGAGGTGAAATGAATTGGTTACAGGACACCAATAATTTAGGAAGCCTTTAAGAATTGGATTTTCTTTACAAAAGTAGTGCGATATAACCTATATGGCATTATAGAGGTCAATCTTGATCAGTGTTTTGGCATTCTTCGTTAAGATCGCCTCCTCTCATTTCACATAATAAGAACAAGAAGCCAAGAAATGTCTATTTCTGAACTCTTCTTGACCCCAGATGGATTCACGATCTCTATAGCGTTGTTGGACGGTCTCGTAGAAATGAGTTGGAAATAAGGTATGAGGATCGTGAGAAGGGACGAGAAATTTCATCGGGTGAACTTCACTAATCTATTATCTCGATTTCTTGGCCAATAGAACTCCTAGGATGTACGGTTGTTTCAATACCCAATTCACTATGAACATCAGTTTTTCTCCATCTATCTGGTCGAAAGGTTCGCAGTTGATAATGGACTAGTGGCGATGAAGGTTCAATGGAATGATAACCATTCCTTCTTTGTGAGGATCATCAAATTTCATGATGCCTTGGATGGCACAAACCGTTTCCCAGGAATTCTGAAGTCTTTTTCTGTTATGTTCCTTTATCATCTCTTGGAATTCTTCAGCTTTGTTTCGATGTGATCTTTTTTATCTTGAAGGAGGCGGAATATCCTCTCTAGCAAGTGGTTTCTGACTGATAGTTTGAAGATGAGTCATCGATTTCAGCCATTCCTCCCAATCAAATTTGTGACCATGACGAGGTGGTCTTTCTATATCACCCATCAAGATTGTTCTTTGAATTGGGGATGATAATCGACAATGTGATCAAAAAAGTCAAAAGTTGGAAGGACGGGTTCTTTTACGTACGCAGGGCATTTACTGGTGGTTTTGAAGAGCTTTTCTAGGGTTGTTCTAGTGATGGAGAGGGGGAAGGTTTAGGTAATTGTGAAGGTGATGGATTAGGTAATTCACGGTGAGAAGGGTTTAAAGTAGGAGATTCCACAAGGCAAAATGTTCTCTTGGTACGGGCCACGATAAGGCAAGGAAATAAATATCAGTGGAAAGAGGTTTCTTAAAGAGGACAGGGAAGAAAAAGTTTGAAAAAGTTTAAGTGTTGGATTTCAAGACTTAGAGAATTTTTGAAGTGAAGATTGATTCCGCGGGTGCACACAACAAATAGCAAGTTACGCGGGGACGCGCAAAGGCAATAGGCTTTGGGCAACAAAGAAAGCGTTGCACGGGATTTGCGGGCAAAGACAAGATGTTGTGCGGGTGAACAGTAGAGAGACAGAGCTTCCACAAGAGATGGAAAATGTGAGAATGAAGAGTTGGCTCTGCTATTTATAGGGGTTTTGAACTCGAGTATGGTACTTGGCTATCCATTTTGCAGGTGCGCCCAACGACGTCTAGATGGAAGAAGAAATGGTCGATCTTATTCCTTTGCCCTAGGGAGGACAAATAAAGGATCAAGGGGGCATCTGTTGAGGTATAAAAAATAAATGAATGATGATTGAAGAAAGTAAAGAAAGAAGAAAATTCAGATTGAAGAAAGGAAAATGAAGGAAAAATGAGTGAATAGCATGTTGCGCACACTCACACAAAAAACATTAGTTGCACAGGTCTACACAACACTGTTTTCATGTAGAAAGAATGGACTAATGAGATGGTGTAAGAAGTGGGCCCCATTATCGAGGATTTGCACGTGTGGAGGCTTATAAATACCCCACTCCCTTTCTCATTTGGACACAATGAAGATTTCGAAGAAGATTAGAGCTCCAGAAAAGAAGAGGAATTTGAAGGTATTCAGAAGGGGAGAAAGAATAATAAAGAGGGCATGTTGTGTCGACCCACGCAACCACAACGTGTTGCATGGGAATTTGTATCAAAGAGCCAAGATGCCGACAAAATGAATCGGAATGCTATCAGCAGACTAGCCTTTCTTCAATTCCAGCCCTTCTTCAATTCAGAATTTCTGATTAAAAGATATAGGATAGTCATATTCATGCAATATTACTCCTAAAGAGATGAGCTAATCATAAGCCGAAATGCTACCGGATTTGATATTCAAACCAATTTAATACTTGTATTATGAATATTTTATCTTATGATCAAGGGAAATCAAAGGATGTAAATGAATTCAAAATGAATAAACTTGATGATTGTTCTCTATATTTTCTTTGTTATGATTAAGAAAGATAATTCCCCAAATCAGAATGCACTCGTTTCTTGTCGAAACAAGTTCCAAACAGATTCTGAACATTCATAACAATGGTTCCCATATAACCGTCTAATTGTTTTGATTGTAGAGATTTCAAAGCATCTACCATGCCCGTAGTCAATGGTAGATCAAGAAATTCTACATATCAAACAATTACAAAAAAAAGAAAGAAAGCATTCATGGAAGCTATTAAGCATCTACCGTGCTAAGAGATTACATCCACCATGTAATTAGTAGCACTAATCCAATAGCTAACAATTTTAACTGTAATCAGAGTTTATGTTCACACACTGAACTTCATCTGATCATCATAGGAGTGACCTTTAACAATCTATAACAGTCGATTGTAAGGATTTCTTCCTCATTTCGCTTAATCGGTACTAAAAAGTCCTTTCCTATGGAAGTCAAAGTAGTAACCTATCATCAGAGGATGAACCCACCCTCTGACTATTGCCTGATCCATTTACATGCTAAGAAAGTGGCAGAATAGGTGACCGATCTTCTCAGAATCTTGTCATACTCTGTCTGCCTACTTTGGTGCTCGAGGTCACTATTGCTCGGTTTGAATTGGAACTGCAATCCCAATCCTGGCACGGTTGAGAAAAAATGAACGAGCAACAAAAGGGTATATGATTCCCAAATCCAACAACTTGAGTACTTCAGCCTTAACCACTTCCTTCATATTTGGATTTAAGTGGCTTTATGGTTGTTGAGAGGTTTTTGCATTATATTCAAGATGAATGCGATGAATACAAATCAAAAGGTCAATTTTCTTGAGTTCCGCAATCGTCCATCCAAAGGCTCCCTTATATTCTTTTATAGTAGCAATGAGCATACTCTCTTATTTTTCATCAAGGTGGAAAAAACTCATTGTCGGTTATGTCTCGTTTTAACTTAAGTAGGCATATTTAAGATTAGTGAGCAAAGATTTTAGGTCAAGTTTCGGTGCCTTGAGATTACACGGTAGAGGCATTGTATTGGTTTGGGACAAAGTCTCAAATTGTGGCCTCCACTGGTTAATTTCAAGTACCGGTGTCACATCAAGGAAGGCATCCATCTCCCTAATTATGTCATTATCTAAATATGGGGAGTGGGCCAAGCACATCTCCAAAGTGTCAGAGTATAGAGTCAAAAGTGCTCTATCTTCCATGAATGAATCGATCAAGTTGACATCGTAGGTATCCTCAACGTCCTTAGCTTGTTTGCTCATATTGAAAAAGATATTCATCTATAATGTCATGTTCCCAAAAGATCATTTCATAACTTCATTCCTACAATCGATAATCGGATTTGATGTGGCAAGGAATGGTCAACCAAAAATGATAGGAATCTGAGTGTTTATTTCTATGACAGGCTGAGTGTCCGGAACAATAAGTCTACTAGATAGTAGAATTTATCGACTTGAACTACCACATATTTAATCATCCCTCTCGGTATACGACCCAAACGATCAGCAAGTTATAATGTAGTCCTGGTGGGTTTCAATTCACCAAGTCCAAGTTGTTTGTATACTGAGTAAGCGATTAGATTTACACTTGCCCCCAAGTTAAGAAGTGCATGCTCGATCCGGTGATTCCTAATCACACAAGTGATGGTTAGGCTACCGGGATCCTTGTATTTTTGTGGCACATCTTGCTTGAGGATAACACTCACTTTTTCTGTTAAAAAGATCTTCTTTTGTATGTATTGTTGTCGTTTGGTAGTGCATAGATCTTTTAGGAACTTGGCATAAGAGGGAATTTACTTAATGGCATCTAATATACGAATATTGATTTTCACCTTTTTAAGCACCTTTAAGATGTCCTGAGTGTTGGCCAAAGGTTTAGGTGAAATCAATCATTGTGGGAACAGTGCAACAGGCTTATATTGTGTAGCCGATTATTTGTCATGTGGGGTGTCACTAATTCCATCATTCTTCTTAGATTTCTCTGGGTCCTTACGCTTCTCATACGTCATCGGGATGGTTTTGTCAATTGTTTTTCCACTTCTAAGAGTGGTGATGAATTTATCTTGTTCCACATGTTGGTCCAAAGAGCTCAGGTCACTTATTTCATATTACGATTTCAGATTTGGTAGAGGTTTGGCTGTGAAGGTGCCTTTCTCTCTATTTCCTAAGTGTGACTCAATTCTTTGAATGGACTTGTTAAGGTCCTGGAATGGTTGTAAAGTGTTTTCATTGAAGAGCTATTGGTTTTGAATGTATTTGAGAATCGGATCCTCTTGGGGTCTTTACTAGTTTAGAAATTGTGGAAAAGCCCCTTGAAAATTTTTATCTATACTAGCTGTTTGACCATTTCTCCAAATGAACTTGGGATAATTCCTCCAGCTAGAATTATAAGTACTTAAGATGGGGGTGTTCAATGTCCTTTGATAGTTGTTTATAACATTCGATTGTTCATGTAACATATATGTCAAGTGTATGTCACTAGCACAAATCCTGCATACAACTTCAACGATCTCCTTAAGTTTAACCGTCTCTATTTTCTTCATTCTAAAAATATGAGCTATAGAAGTCCTAGATGGGAGGTGAATAGGACAATACAAAATATTTCGATATAATGTGGAATAATAAAACAATTATACTTAATTGCTTAGAGTATTGAATTCTTGATATTAAATAATTCGTAGGACAACCTTCGCCTAAAAGATTTAAGCAGGATAACCTGTAACACCCTGAACTTTTCAATACCCGAGTATTGAAAATTCTCGAGTGTCACCATGAAATTTAACTTATTATGTACATGTGTATGACACCAATCTAGCATTCCTAACCTTACATCCATTCTTTAACACTTTAACACGAATATAACCGTCGAGAATAATCTTTATTTATAGATTAAGTCATCTGATTGTTGATTTTGAGATAGAATCATCATATACCCAAGTATTCTCACGTGTCCATCATAACCAACCATTCAGTTAACTATTCACTACTAGGTAAAGATATTTGACCGTCTACTCTGAGTTTGGACCACCTGATCATATTAAACTAACTACTTTATCTCAGCATCCACTCATACACATATCAAATTGAGATTCTAATCCGTTCATCTTGTTCACCACATATGAATATGCTTAACATCCACTCATACACATATCAAATTGAGATTCTAATCCATTCATCTTGTTCACCACATATGAATATGCTTAACCCACCATCAAATCTACTATCTGAGAAACTTACACATGTGAATAAGTCACACGAATCTAACGGTATACATGTTCTACCTCTTAATCACTATAAAAACTCACTTGTGATCATCCATTTACAAAACTGACCATACACCCACTTACATACATGATCAGAGTACTGACCATCAAGTTTTTCTATTTTTAACATGTCATCTGACCATCCATTATGTTAATTGATATATGTACATTTCCTTAATTAGTTTGGTGAATAATTCATTATTTATAATAATTTACATATAAGTTCTTTTGTAAGAATTACTTAGAAACATATCTACAATTATGTATAACCATTAGATTTTTCAAAACTCTCGTATCAGTAATAATTATGAAAATGTCATTAACCTAAACCCCTGAATTCTAGATCACATGGTTTCCACGATCCGTTTGATGTGAAATTTTCTACCATTCTTATATATCAAAAATTAACCATACATGTCAAATTTTTTCCCTTGAATCAATGTAAAAGTGACCCAATTGACAAATTAGCCCCTTAACTGTTGATTTTGGTCTTCATTGAGTGAAGAAACCTCATGGATAGTCGTAATAGGATATTTTCAGTCACATGAACGACTTGGATTACCCATGATATAGGCCAAGTGTAAAATATAAAGACCCCACTTTGGTAGACTTTTCCTTAGGCGCGAAGTTATCATGTAAGGCCTATCAACTCCTTATAAATTCTAGATCTTCCGATTTAACTTCCTTCCTTCCGTCCATCGCAATTCAAATTTGGACCATACTTTAGTCTCATATGACTACGAGGTTAAACAAAATTTAGGCTCCAATCTATGATCGTACACCGTTGAAGGTTGAAGTCAGATTCTTCCTTTTGGTACAAAAGGTAAAATTTTATATTTAGGCTTTTTCCACCATCGATCAAGCACCAAATTCTATCTAGACGTTTGTATATCCTGACTACACATTTCTCCCAAAATTAAGCCCTGATCATTAGGTGTCGACCGTTAATTAAGATCAAGTTCGTTAAGAGAATTTTCAAAATAGGTCAATCTAAATTTCGGATCACCAAGAAAATCACATACCCCGACTCTATTCGAGGACCCTGACATAATAGACGAATTAGATTTTTTTTAAAAAAAAATCATTAAAAGAAAATGAAAAATTAGACAAACCCAATTCAAGTGGGATGTAAAACACACCCCTCTCACACGCCCACTCCTTTTAAAAAGGCGTGTGCGTCCCTTCTCCACCCATATGTCCAACCTTCCCAACGCCCAAGGAAGAGAGAGAGAGAGAGAGAGAGAGAGAGAGAGAGAGAGAGAGAGAGAGTTACACAACCTTATTTCATGACGTCTTTAAAATCAAAATATCAAACTTAGTAAAAGTTAATCGATCATAAGGAAAACATATAAAGAATTAAAACAATCACCACAATGCACAAAGGAGTTATAGTGGTTTGGTGCTTAAACCCACACCTACTCCACTCCTAAAATTACTACCCTTATAATTTTGGCTTTCACTGTTTCAAAGTTTTCACAAGGTCACCTTAACAAACTTATACAGTTCTTGTGATTTTCATAGGCTATCACAACAAAACCTACTTTGTGATTTTCACGCGATCACCACAAAACAACCCATTGAGATTTTTGGACTATCTTAGAAAAACTCAAAATAAAATAAACGTAAATACAGTATTTATCTTTAAATGGTGAGTCGAAGAAGTTACTGTTGATTGATTGCAGTAATCTTCTTTTTTGGGATATTGATGAAGCCATGTATGAGTTTAATCAAAAAAGAATATAGGGATCTAATGTGTTTTCAATATATATAAACAAAACCTAAATTGCTGCAAATTCTATTCTCTAAATCTCAAGTAGAGTTTAGATAGTCCTCTTAGACACAATTAAAGCTAACTTGAGAAAGATAATAAAATAAGCTAGTAGAAAATTAGAATTACGCACAAATAGCTTAAGGAGGGCCTGGCTTTCTCTCTTACTTTGAAGAAGTTTCTCACAGATTTTCATTGTAAAAATGAATAAGAGAAGGCTCCTATTTATAGCCAAAGGATTTGGAAATTCGGCTAGCCGAATTCCAACGATTGTATTCCAACAGCACTCGAATTTCGCAGGATAAGACTTTTCAAAAATTCGGCTAGCCCAAGCCAAGATTGGCTAGCCGAATACAAGGTTCATATGGCCGAATTTCCTTAAGATACGAAATAATTGCATGTTAGAAACTTAACTAAACATAGTCGGGCTAGTCGAGCGGACATGTTCCACTAGCCGAACTTTCTGTGAAAAATTTATATCAATCTATAACCTTGCCTGAATTATGTTGAGTTAGCCGAAGGTAGTTAGGCTAGCCGAAACAGATGTTAGGCTGGCCTAACTAGAGTGTATTTTACTTGAAATTATGTTCATTATGATGCTATGTGAAATACACTTAACCTAGGGTCAATCTAAGGTTATACCACGTAATGGTTGACTCATACGAAGTGTTTTGATCTTCGAACCATGTACTTTTATGCTTTGAAATGTTGAATCTCCCTGAGATGCTTGATTGAGTCATTAAAATTTTCTCATGAGTTGTCAAAGAATATCTTCATGAATGCTTATGTTCTTTTCAGGACTACGAAATTTGACAATCATAATTAGGCTTAAGTATAAGCACTTACAAGTTCCATGGCCTCAATTTTTCTTGTGAGATTGGCCACCCTTGCACTCATGTCATCCTCTTCCCATTAGACATAATTCCTCCCTTTTCTCTTGATTGATTAGGCTTAGAAGTCGTGGCTTTTGAGGAGTTGTCCCATGGTTACACGTTTTCAGCAAGTGAATCAAAATAGTCTCATGCATCATTGGCTTCTTTGCTCATAAACTTTCTATTGCACATCATTTCTATGAATTTGTGCATAGGCGAAGTCAGTCCATCGTAGAAAAATTTTATGACCTGCCAAATTTCATATCAATGATGTGGGCAAGAGTTTAAGAGGTCTTTAAACCTCTCCCAACTTTGGAAGATGGTCTCTTCCTCTTTTGGTGAGAAATTGATTATTGCTCTCTTCAGGGTGTTGGTCTTGTGAATCCGGAAAAACTTTTAAGGAACTCTCGGGTCATCTTAGCCCATGCCCCAATCGATCTCGCTCGTAAGGAATGTAGCCATGACTTGGTCTTTTCCTTCAAAGAGAAAGGAAATAATTTAAGTCTTATAGTGTCATCAGTCACATTCGGGAAATGTAAGGTTGCTACTATCTCATCAAACTCTTTGAGATGTAGGTATAGACTTTTATAATCAAGTCCATGAAACTTCGAAAGCAGTTGGATCACTCCTAGTTTGAAGTCCATGTTTCATACGTTATGTGGGAACACAATGTAGGAAGGTGTACTTTCCCTCGCTAGTTGAAGATAATCTCTCAGCATTCTTGGTCGAGGGGCATTGTGCACCTCATTCTCGTCTTGATGTTCCTCAACAAGATGATGTGGTTGATTTATAGCCATGATTTCTATTGGCTCAGTGGATCCTAGATGATGTCTAATCTAGTGATGAATAGGAAATTATTCAATCAATCCTCCTTCAATTAAGAGATGTAGAGTGTTTTCACAAACCCACTTGGGCATGAAACACTCTTAGCCCTCAAGTTCTAAAATTAAAAATAAAATTAAAAATTTCAAAGAAAAACTATGGAAATCATAAATCTAAAAAAAGAGAAGTCTAGGAAGAAGTTACCAAATTGGAGTTACTATGTTAATTGCTACAAAACAGAAAATAAGGTTAGTTCTAAAAAATAAATTCAGAAATCTAAGCTAAGAAAAACACAACAGAAAGTAATCCTAATCCTAAACTAATCCCAATACTAATCAATCTCAGAAAAATGCAACCAAAGTCTCTGACAACGGCGCCAAAAACTTATTCACAACCACGAGTATAGGGCTGTGTTGTAGTAATAACTCGGTGAAACTGAGGTTGAATCCACATGGACTTAATATGTGTGTGCTTTCTGAAATAAACTAGAACTAGAACTGGAATCAGAACTAAACTAGAATCTGAAATAAAAGTGATCAATCGTGAATAATTTATCAAAGATAATGAGAAACTAGAATGTCAAGGATTCAGTAGTAGCTATCTTAAAGCTACCTTACTTGATTCAATGATAACACAACTAGAATCAAAGTCCTATCCTATCCAGTCGGATGATGGAGCATTTAACATAAAAGAATTCTGAACTTCACTAAATTGGTTCCCTCATATAACACCAATATAATGATCTTAGGGAATTCAAATCATATACCATGCCCGAAGCAATGATGGATCACGGAATTTTACGGATCACATGATTGCAAAATATGTAAGAACATATCAAAAGCTTCCTAAGCATCTATTGTGACTGGAATTGACAATAGATTATAGTAAACCGAAAATATTCCTTCATTCAAACTAAAAGTCAATAGAAGTTCAACATAAACTTGAATCAAAGTAAGATAAGTATTAAAATAAACTACACGCTTCACTTCTTAGCTCTAGCTAAGTTCACAATAAACATGATTAAACTAAAACTCTTAATGAAAAACATGAAAAACTAACTAGAAAAGAACGAAAGAACTCCTTAAAGTAGCAACACTCCTTACTTTATTCTTCCAACCCTAAATCGTGCGTATAGTAACTCAAAAATCCACTTTATATAGGATTTGGTCAGATTGACTTCAATTTATGCAGGTTATGCAGCTTTGATGGGAGCTTCAATAGGACTTTGATGGCATCTAAGTCCGATCTCCCAGTTCAATTTGAATTCGGAAACTATCAAAACCGTCTGCACAAGTCCTTCGATGAGATCACCCGATCTTCGATGGCATCGAACTGGCTTCAATGTCATTGAATACTTATTCAATGAGGTCGAAAAATGACCTAACTATTTAGTGAGTTTATCCCAAAATTCATAATAATTTCGATGTCATCGAACTGGCTTCAATGACAACGAACTGATCTTTGATGGGATTGAGAATTGCACCCAATTATCCAGCAACAAAACTTGATTTTCTCCGATTTGTCCGATGGGATCGAGCCTCCTTCGATGTCATCAAACACTTACTTCGATGGTATCGAAATTGTGTTCGATGTCATCGAACTGTCAAGATCAGCAGTTCCAATTTGATGCACTATGTAATCTCAATTTTTTTTCATTCTTCACTTAGTTTTCTTAGATCTTGGACTCTTAAAATTTTCAATCTAAACCTCCAAATATCCCATCCTTGCTTTGGCAATTCTTGAGCATGAATTGAGCATCGAATTCATGCTTTTAGCATCCTTTTCACCTTAAGCTCTCAAAATCACCTTGTAATAGAAAACATGTAGAAGTAGATTGATTAAGCAACATCATGTTCATAAAATCAATGAATAAAAAGAGAGAAATATGTAATATTTAACACTCAATAGTAGAAAAGTCCAAATAATAGACACAACAAATGGTTAGTCTCGAAAAGCCACGAATGGGCACAAATATATATCAAAAGATGGAATTCATCAAACAGGTTTATATAATTCTAATAAGGTAGAGCCATTTGTCCAAGGCAAGCTTCCATTGATTCATAAAAATGGCAATCCAAGGCCATAAATAGTTTCACAACCATGACTATTTAAAGCCACAACCAGTTCATAGAGTGGCAACCAACCCACAATCAATTCGTTAAAGTGGCAATCAATACCATGTAAACAATTCACACTTTTATAATCCTAAGCATAGTAATCAGATTGGCATTGAATCTTATAAAGTAGCATGTTATGGTTCGAAATCATTCCAATTACACGTGTAAAAATGATTTCAAAGCTACATATAGTTTCAAAGCGATAAGAAGAAGCATATATGAAAGTAACTGCCAAACTAAAATATTGAAAAAAATAATTTTGAAGGGCAGATCCTCACATTTAAGTCAGAATTTCTCACTTCAAGAGCACCCTAGGCATCGCAAATATGGGGAAGGTCAAAATCCTAAGTTCAATCACAAACCTATTATAAATAAGCTAAATTTTATCCTAATTAAAAGTTCAACAAGGGTTTAGGGGATTACCTATGTCAATTAGAACAATTCCTAACTAAGGCACCTTGGGCCTGAGCTTGGTGCATAATTGAAGCTCTCACAAAGCCACCATCAAACCTTACTCCCACAAGATAATGGACCACTACTGATTGCATATTGGGACCCTAAAACTTAACATGCACAAACACTAAAATTTTGAAATTTGGATGGACAAGGAAGACTTCCTACCTTACTAGCTTCAAATTACTACGATCTAGCCATTACAAGAAAGCTGGCCTTTACCGGCAGTCAAAACTGCCGGCAAAGGGCCAGAAAACAGCCGGCAAATCCTTTGCCCACAGTCAGCTAACAGCCGGTAAAACCTCGGTCAGTAAAGGCTTTACCGGCGGTGAGGACCTTTACTGACGATTGTGCTGGACGATGCTAAATTGCTAGTTTTTACTACACTACCAGAAAATTAGTCAAAAGCTACGGATAAAATCCATAGCGAAAGATGACTAGCCCACAATGCGACCGTAGCCATTAATACTGTGGATCATGTCCACCGACAATCCATAGTAATAGAGAAAATCTTTCTTATCAAAAAGTTTTTTTTTAAAAAAAAAAAAAAAAGAAAAAAAAAAAGAAAAGCAAAGGAAAAGGTGACCCATATGCATCCTTTTTTTTGTTACCAGTCTAAGCAGCTAACATACCTTGGTTAATGTCAATGATCTCCTTGTTGCCAATGATTGCCATTGTTTCCAAGGGACTCATTTCTTCTATTGATCTTTGGTGAACTGTGTAGTAGTAAAAGGCATTAGCACTAGTATTTCGGAGTCCTTAAGCAGGTTCAGGCCCTCAATGATATTGAGGTTCACCACCTATGAGTAGAGGTTCTCTGTTTTGTCTACCAGAAACTCAATCTTCTCACCACGGTCCAGAACCTGCACAAAGGGAGATTACAATGGGTTTATGTTGTTATGCACATCACAAGATTTAAATAATTTGGGGGCTTCAAAAGACGGGGCTGCATGGAGGACACTAATCTTGGCATTTTGGTGGCCCAAGGAAAAAGATTTTCCTACCAGCACAAAAAAATAAATCCAATATATTCAAGTCAATGCCATCCATGCTTAAATTCTTTGTCACAAACTCATTTAATTCTTGATTGTAGTATCAACATATTTAAATCATAATTTTAAAACTGCCTATCTTTATCTCTACATATAAGACCGTTAATTTAGAGAGACCATGGGACCATTGAAACTCCATTAGTTTAAAGGTTTTTGTCTTCCTATGTTGTTGAAAATCTACTAGGTTCAACATATATTTCATAGGCCACAAAATGAAGATCACAAGACAATCTTACTCACTGTCAGAAATTTACTATTATATCTAGAGACTTCAAATTTGGATGATGGAAAGTAGAAAGTGTGTCAATGGATCCCTTACATGCGTATGTTGGCTAAGCTGAGTATTCCGACTAGGATGAGGGATCAGATCTAAAAACCTGCTCTCCCTACAAGATAAAACCCTGCATTCCACTGAAATTTTGTGTTTAACTGGGAATTCAGCAAACTATAAATGTAAGAGACCACATACAAACCTGGAGTATACTTCGAGTTATTTTGACAAACAATCAGTTGTGTATGTCTATGTAAGTGGACACAGAAGGAAAACATAACCATAAGACTTCATCACTCCATGAAGTTAAACATCTGTTAGATGTCTTTCTCCACAATATATCCACATGATAAGGGCTAAATGAGAACACTTTTAAATTATTACAGATTTTTACAATGATATGCAGAGAAAAAGTTCTGTCATGCATTTTCTACTTTCGAATACGAGAACAAAATGTAAAGTGAATCAGTAGTTTCATAAAGGGAATGTAAGTGAATCAAGTTTCCAAGAAATGCTATATTGCAAAAAGAATGAATCATCTATACCTAAGAAGTTGTAAATGGACGTAGCAGGAGAAGGGGCAGGAGAAATCCCCTCCTTTGGAAATATCAATTCCAGTAAATGGTTTTGTGGCTCAAAATCTTCCATCTGACTGATTTCCTTTCACTAAATAAAACAATCAAGATAAAACAAGAAAACTCAACTTTCTACCATATTTGGTTCTCCAACCCCAAAAACTGTTAAGTTCAATTCTTCAATCTTGAACCTTGAGACTCAAAACTCCTTTTCAATTGGTCAGCAAATATAATTGAATTAAAGAGGAGAAAATCAACATTTGTGTTATGGAAGAATCAAGCCTATGTTTACACTGAAGAAGCCTGCAAAACAATGCAGTTGGCTTTTGCTTTGCAAAGTGGCTCTTGAGAAACCATATAAGCTTTTGAGGAATGCCTGAGGATGGCTTTCCCAGTACCCAAGTAGCCTAGGCAATCTCTTTCACAAGAAATATGTTTCTATAGAAACAGATTCACTTGGAAATTAAGATCCATGGAGTTTCATGGAAATCGGAGTTCTTAGCAAGAGTTCAACGCAAACAGCACGAACCTACTGGAAGAGCTTCACAATAGTACAGACATTTTAAAAGAATAAAGCTCTGATGAAATAGTCGCATATATTCATATTTCAATGTCATTATAAAGTCAAGGGGCTGAATATTGATATCAAGTGATTGCATTCCTATTTGAAACAAAATCTCATATTTATCTCGAAATACTCGCTTAGTTTTTAATGCCAAAAATCCAAATTCAATACTTGCATAAAAGCTCACCTTTGAATGATGGATACTCCACACAACTTCTTGTAGAAGTCTACTCCAATGTACATGGACCTTGGATAGAGAAAAAGGAAGTCTAGTCTGATGCATCTCTCATGTTAATGATGCATTGTGATCGACCGCAAGCAAACAACATGCCCCAATATTAAGATAATCAAATGCAAACATTATCAGTTAGAGGAATAACAAACTACTCAAATGCAAACGTTATCCATCAGAGGAATAACAAACTATGTTACATAAATGTGAGGGAATGAACAGATAGTACATGGCTTGCATGAAGTTATATTACAGGCTTCTAAACAAGAAATCACTTGTTATGCATGCCTCTTTTTCACGAAATGCATGCCTCACTAAGCATGAAGTCGTGAAAATTCTTCCTTGAAGGCGACTATGGACACCCAACATGAAGTCGTGAAAATGGATTCGCTTTTTCCTCCAGTTAGATGGCCTGTGTAAAGAGAATGGAAGTATTAGAAGTCACTAATCCATTGAGTGGACAAATATATAGTTTTATGGCTCAGATTTCAATTTCCTTGCAACTTACCCATAACAAACAACCCATTTGGGATATTAAATCAAGATCTAAAACTACCATGAAATATTCATTGAGGAGAATTAAGTCTCTTGTCTACTCTACAAATCAGAATAGGAATAAACCTTCTCACTGATGTTGACATTCTTCAAGTTCATGCCGGTAAAATCATCAAATGCTCACTTATCTGTATTCCAAGCTGGGTAGAAATGGCAAGTAAAATGCAACCCAGTGCCAAATTTCACTCAATGACCATTGCCACCAATGGCTATCATAACCAATGCAAATATAGTACCAACTTGAAAGCATGCCCTACCAGTACATGGAATTGTATCTGAAATATAGACTAACCGATTCCGAGACTGAAGCTTTTGGCGAAGCATTGTCACAACTGAGCCAATCTGATGCACTCGAATCGGAACGGTTCTTCCCAAACTTATGTGAAATTCCCTTCCTAAGAATTGTTCAAGCAAACCATCATCTTTGCACATATCACTGAGTAGGATATCAACATCAACAACATGAAGACAAGGTACAAGAGATGCAACTCTTTTTAGAGCTAATATTAGCTCTTTCTTAATCACCGGCAGTATAAGAACTGCAGATAAATGACAATGATTATCACTCTGACATAACTATAATAGCTTAACACAAGGTCTAACTTAGCAAGACTATTGAATAACATACACAAAAATATTAGTCCATGTAACTGATATGAAGTTTGCCATTCAGAAGAACCAACATGCTAAACATTCGCTGCAGAATAAAGCAAGCAAAACTGAAATTATTATGCATTGGGCTATAGTTGGGCTAATGGGCTATAGTTGGGCACAATTCCTTATTCATCTGAAATCGTGAATGAGTTAAGCCATCAATACGTTCCAAGGCCATGGGCTATAGTTGGGCGCAATTCCTTATTCTTCATCTTGCATATCTCTGTGTTCTGCTGCTCAAGATAGCATGCAAACTGAACATTTGATGCCAAACTTAGGCTACTTTCATATGCAGCACTGATAACAGCCATCTTTTCATGTTGTTGTGCCCATTTTGCAATCACTGCTGCATTTTCAAACCCCCCAATAGGACAGAGACTCACCTATGGTGAACTTGTGGAGACGAAGCATGTCCATCACACTGACATGTGCAAGAGCACATGTAGCAGACAAGCTGCACCTTAAAAGAAAGAACTTTAATTGGACTGAACTTGTTGTAGCAGACAAGATACATTGTTTACTAACCTAATCTACTTCACTCAAAACTTAAGGTCCATACACAACTTTTGGAACTAGAAAGAGAAAAAAAATGTGCATTTGCACCATTGCAAAACCGGGCCAAAGCTAAGAAAACAAGAAAAGAAATTCCAAAACCAGTGTTAGAGTTCCTGAGCACAACCTGCTTTCCACACAACCAACATAGCCATTTCTTCGCAAGTGTACATGCTTGCATGCAAAATATCACCAATTCCTTTTGTACCTACTATAGAGAGGATCATTTATTGGAGCTTCACTAGTAACTTTTTAAAGCATATACTCAAGCACAGGGTCACAATGAAGCAATCTTTTCATAAGAAGGGAATAAAAAAAGAATTTTGCATTGCATCAATCAAAATATAAATTAAGCATAAACCAACTCTAGCGAAAGATAAAAATCAGCTGTGCTTTCAACTGCATGAAAAAACCATCACAAGTAAAACTACTCACATTTGTTTGGTTCCAAAGAAATAAACAAGCACTTTCTTCCAATCGTCCGAGTAGCCCCACTTCTCTGGTTCACTCGCAAATTAATTAAACACCAGGCTAAAACACAGAGAAGACCAGCATTGCTACAAAATAAAACCTCGCTAAAGAACGTTACTAGCAAATCAATTAAATGCCTACCTAGACTAAAACACATACAAACCCCAGCATTACTACGAAATCGAACCTCACTAAAGAACCAAAGAAACAAACTTAGCAAACTACAACTACTAGTGACCCAAATGACTGATTGTATCATAAACTAAAATGAAAAGAAAAAAAAAAAAAGGGTTCTCTATACAATGAATAAAAACATCATGTAGAAATACAAGAAACACTGACAAACTTCATCGAAGAGACGAACACTCCTTTCATTATGCAAATCCACGAAACAATGACTTACAGAAGTGATTCCATAAGGAGTGTCTTTATCACATTTAGATGCATGGAATTGGCTGGAATCTCTCCTGGGAACAGTTTCCTAAAAAATATTGTTGTTTTTTGTTTCTACCTGGAATCTCTCCTTAGAAACAGTTTCACGTAAAAGTTATTTTTTGTTTTTTTTTCTGGAAATCTGGTTTTCAACCAAGGTTTTCTAGATGGTGGGTAGCTCCATTGCATGGTAAAGGAATGGTTGCACGCTTTGCTACTTCATCTAATATGTAGCACACTAGCTGCAATCTTGGGTTGCTCTAGTGCATATTACGAAAGTACACATTACAGTATTTAGTTTCACACACACACACTAGCTGCAGTCTTGGGTTGCTCTAGTGCATATTACGAAAGTACACATTACAGTATTTAGTTTCACACAAAATAATATATGATATGATGTAATTCATATTTGATATGATGAATGTTATTATTATCGTCTATAGAACCTGCACGCATAATAATATATGATCTGCATGTTGTTACCAATGTTGTCATTATCATACGATTTATGATATGGATAGTACATATGCTTTGGTATGATTATCGTTGTATGTCCAGTATATGCCATCAACAAGGGCAGTGCTGCAAATGAGGGTAACACCAATTTTCTGTTCCACAGTTAAATAAGAGTAAGGATAGTCCAAAATCATTTAAGGTAAAGTTCCCAGGCAAAGGGAAAATAGACCGAGTCAAGCTTCTCAAGCACATATGGAAGCCAGCAAGGATGAAACTAGAACTTACATTCTCCACGGGACATCAAGGACATCATCAACAAATCCGAACAGAATCATGAAGCAGATTGATGCTAATGCTGCATTGTGCTCGACAAGACACTGCATGAATTACACATCCAGTGCTCAGCCAGGAGTCCAAATAACAATCTGGTACATATTGCAGTAAGGAATATTTTTGGAGCCATATTAGTCAAGAAAATGCTAAAGAAAACTCATATGGATGTTGGACTTGGAAAACAACTAGTTGTTTTGTGGATTAGCTAGGCAGTATATTTGAAATTTTCACCATTCAAAACAAATATATTTTAAAATTGCAATCAGGTCAGAAAATAAACATTTCATAAATAATAAAGACATAAATAAATAGAGGACAGAATGCAACCAAGACATGGGCTTCCTTGTTAGCACACAGAACTTTCTACACCAAAGCCAAGCCAAGCCATTTCCAGTTAGCATGAACATGAACCAGACCCATTGCCAAGCCAAGGCAGGGGACCATAGTTCTGCCCAGGAACAAGTCCTTAGCCATAGGATTTGAAGGTCCATAGGTTATAGGGCATAGAATTGCCAATTTTTCATAGGAGAACACAAGTTGGAAACAACCGAAAGAAGCTACAACATTAGCCATTGGAGCAAGTCCGAAGACCATTTACATGATTGTGGTTTTATTTTTAATTACGTATTAGAGACCATAGTTATAAGTTGTTGGTTTTATTTTTAATCCCTACCAAAAGAATTGATCTCTAATACATAATTACGATTGAATAAAATGAGATAAACACATCTTTAAGTGGCAACCAAACAGGCCCTTAGAAACTGGAATACAAAATCTAAGGAAATGTATAAAGCCATGGATAAACCAAACAGGCCCTTAAAACACACAATGCGGATTTTGAGAGCCAATTTTAACTATGCCAGCAAACACACCTCATTTTGTTGCCACTATAAAAATTTGTTCCATAGAACTGCTCCAACCTGATAAGGTCTTAATTTATGTTCTTTTTAGATGTATTTGAAACCATAATAGTGCTAAATTTGTTAGGCTAAAAACTGAAAATATCTTATTTTTGTAAAGATAAGTGTTCATAGGAAGGGACCATAGCAAAAAAAAAAAACTCCTCCAGATTTAAACGACCGCCCTCAAACATGTAAACTGTTTGATACTCTCATTGTACAAGTTTGTAAAGTATGTAAAAGATGTGTGTGTGTGTGTGTGTGTGTGTGTGTGTGTGAGAGAGAGAGAGAGAGAGAAGGTTGTTTTCTTACTTTGGTTCAGACTCTATTACAGTTTATATAGAAAGCAGAGACTACATAGATGTTACACAAATGTTTAATTTCATGATAGAGCAATCCTATTGGATAGGTTAATTAGATGCCACACAGATGGTGGGCCTCGTGCCCAACCTTGTAAAACAGCCTATCCTCTTAAATGAAACTAATAAAAGAAAATGTGGTTTAAAAGACATGGTGTAAATTAACTGTGTTAAAAATAAAATAATAATAATAAAACCATGATAGAGTCAATTGCCTTAAGAAAATGGCCTCCAGAAAGGTTTTTTAAGAAAAAACAAATGGTGATTGAAAGTAAAAAATAAAAAATAAAAATTAACTCTTCATGACACCATGGCGCCAGCACCATTGATGTTGATGGCCAATACACAGAATATAAAACTCCTAGCGGAAATATTCATTTTCTAGTCTCCGTACTATAATCATTTGGCCTTTTGAAACTCAGTACATGGGCATCCTCATGATACACGATTAAAGCTGTTTGGTAGAGGCCTATAAATGATTTATTTATTATTATTTTATTTTATTTGCAGAGATTTTTTTGATGTGTTTGCTATTAAGAGGAATTATGTATGGCGAGGCCATTTTTTCCTGTGGAGCCCCGCCTTTCGTCTTGTACAGCAACTTTTTTGTCAAGTTAACATAGTTCACGTGGTTAGTCATAGATGCATATAAATAATGGTAAATAAGCAATTATGGCATGTGATAATGGTAAATAATGGCGAGGCCATTTATAGCCTGCATGTTCAAGCAAACACAACAGGCTATCAACATGCCTGGAGAATTTCAAAAGACAATCCGCACATTCACATTTTTTTATGAATTGGTGGGGATCAAATCTCTTTCTTGGAATGTTGAAAATGCCACCGAAGCTGCAGATATGTAAAAACTTATGTGAAGCCTGATACAGATGTTTCACAGTCAACAATGAGAAAGCTTTAGATCTACATATTTGAAAAGCAGATTGCAGGCAGGCGAGAGGTTAAGGCGGAAGCAAGGATTATTTCAGTCATTAATGTGAAGGTTATGGTCATTTCTGTAAAAATAATCGAGAATCTTAATCACGTTTCCCTGTGATACAATCTCCTAATGGAAGTCATACCTCAAAAGCATGGCCCAACACTCATGACAGTTCCAAAGAGGTAGAAAAAGGAATATTAAATATTTTCTTTTCTTTCCTTCTTTTACAATAATGCCTAACTTATGCTGTTAAAATAAAATTATATAAAATTAAAAATTAAAAAGTCCTTTTACCTTAACGTATCCTAACTCACAATTGAGGTGGATGCATTTGGAAGGCTGGAGGATCAGCAGACTTCCTGGACTGTTTGATTTGCAAAATAATCTCTGAAACAATGACTGTGATTAGGATAATGCCAAGGACAAACCCATAACCTGTTTTCACAGCTTTGGGTGCGCCTCCCACTCTTTTAGGCTTTTATTTTTATAGAGGTTTAATAAGTGAGCATGCATGTTGGTGGATCCAGCCACACATTCCAATATGGCACATTTATGTCATATTCGAGCCCTCCATCAGGTAGGCCCCATCCTTCCTATGTGCCCTGGCCTAAGAGTGGGACTGGCTGACTTATCCGGTGAGCCATTGTATGGAAAAAAAAAAATGGAGAGTTAAAAAGCTTGCAAAGGGCCACATTCAATGTGTCTCTGGCCTGAATTTTGAGGTGCACTATGGCCTGACCTGATGGTCTGCTTGGGTCTTGAATGCATATACATTTGCATTTGTGTCTGCATGCAGCTCAACTGGGATCTACTCGTGGCAGACATTGCACAACTGTACTATTATAATGTTCATGTTGGTTTTTACAATGATTTTTTTAGGCAAAGTATTATAATAGTGATATTTGCATTGGGTGCATTCTTTTATAAAATGACACATTGTTTACATGGGTCAGCTTGTCAATCTATTTGACACTAAACATTTCACATCATGTTCCGAAAATACACACTGTTAGTTCTTTCTAACAGCCATTTACTTTCACTTAATATTCACTGGTAGTTTCAATGTGGCTAGTAGTGAATGTGATAATATCAAATTTGTAGCTCTTGCTGGTGAACCTAGTCCTGTGAATGAGTCCAAAATATCCATCTTAATGTCTTCAAGGAAATTTCCGTATCCATTTTGACATAAGATAGAAACCCTACCAGAACATTTGTAAGCAATATCAATCCCTTTGATGGGGTAATGTTCCTTTGTGCCAAATTTTAAGTTTCTTGTAATCCTCTTTTGTGAATTTGTCGCATCTGTTTATTGAGGAAATTTAGGTTATGAGAATAAGAATGAGTAGTGTCCTGATGGGCAAACTTAGTAAAGGTGGTTGTGGGCCTTCCCTTTGATTAATGGCCTACATTTTAGGTGGTTAAAAAAAGAAAAGGGAAAACGATTAAAAATCTGAAGTGTAGGCGAAAGATTGAATATCAGAACTTCTAATAATCAAGTGTCTAGACTGTTCATCAAACAGAGCGTAGTTCTGTCCAACAGGACATGTTGGTGTCCAGACTGTTCATCAAACAAAGCGTATTTCTGTCCAACAGCTTATACATATAGTTAGGAGTGTTTGGTGCCACTTACAAAAACTTAATCTACTCAAACTTTCCAATGTATCCGCAAGCCATTCCAATTAAATCAATCAAGTTCAATAGCATTTGAAGGAAAAGCAGAAGTAAAACCTACGACAATTAAGCAAAGGAAGTTGAGCACAAGACCAATGTTCAATGTATCAAATGTATACTAAACAGAAGTTCTATGCAAGTAGCTAGCACATAAGAAATTCTTGCACCAATCTCCTAGCAAAGGATCCTGAAGAAATCAAGCATCAGCACTAGTGAGCACCAAGAAGATATTTAAAGATACATTACAGGTAATAATGATGTAAAGGAAAAAAAGAAAAAAGAAAAAAAAAAAAAAAAAAAAAGACGCATGGGACGAGAAACAGTGTTCACCAAGGGCTGGAAATCCATGAGGGATTTTGGGCTACTAGTACATTCAAATCAATTTTACAGTCCAAATCCAGTCCCAAGGTGGGCCACTTGCACCCTACCAATACACTCTTACTGCATCACAGCCCTTGATGAAATAGACATTCTAACTTGTAAATTACAGCCTCTCACTCACATATACACAAATGGATACAAACTCATACAATTCCATGACTCTCATTTACATGGGCTGAAGGAAACACTCTGCATTCTGATCTACTCCTACTCGGCCTTCTTCTCAAAGACTAACCCAATGTAGAAGAAGAAGAAGATGATGATGAAGAAAAATCTTTTGATGTTTGGGCTTCATACCTTGAATCCATCAGCATCTCGACAGCAATTTTAGGTGGCGAATTACCATCTGATCCATGTGCCACTGCTGATACAACCGATGTCTGTGATGGCTCGTGTCCCAGCAATTAGTAGGTTTTGAGAGAGAGAGAGAGAGAGAGAGAGAGAGAGAGAGAGAGAGAGAGAGAGAGAGAGAGGGAGAGGGAGAGGGAGGGAGAGCGAGAGCGAGAGCGAGGGGGAGAGAGAGAGAGAGAGAGAGAGAGAGAGAGAGAGAGAGAGAGAGAGCGAGTGAGAGAGAGAGAGAGCGAGAGCGAGAGCGAGAGCGAGAGCGAGGGGGAGAGGGAGAGAGAGAGCTTGAGGGAGTGGAGAGGGAGAGGCAGAGAGAGATATAGACTCCATCGGCCCCTTTTCCAGCGGCCGTCAAGGAGGGAGAGAGAGAGAGAGAGAGAGGCAGAAATGAAAGCGGAATGTTTATTTATAGGGCCCCTTTTCCAGCAGCCGTTAAAACTGGCCGCGGGCAAAGGTTAGCCGCATCGGTCGTCTATGACTGGTTTTCTTGTAGTGAGAGGAAGGACACGCATGTGTGGCTAGAGAACCTCTTACGTAGCCACTCAAAGGTTTCTTTGGCCCACAACACAATCGAAGCATCAAGATTCGGCAAGAGCTGGCCCGCAACAGAATTCACTCCCCCACTCTCTTCCCTTCTCGATTCTCCCTCTCCCTCTCTCTCAATCCCTCAGATTTTTGTGGGTTTGAATGAATAGGAGAAATTGGTATTTATACCCCCAAGTTTTCCCATCAGTTTGTTGATTCGCGGGAGAGAAATTATACTTAACATTGCCTGTTGATCAGACCTACTGGTAATGTCGGTTGGACCGACAAAATACAAATTTTCTTATGTTCTGTTTTTCTCAGATTGATCAAAAAAAGGCAGACATGTCGGTCAAACTGATAGAATGTTGATTTGTCTTTAAAAGGAGTTTGTTGATGCTCTAAAGTTTGAAAGACTGATTGAATGCATTCTATTAATTAATCCTTTGACTGAAAATTCAATTTGAAGTCTTTTGGAAGATTCGTATCTAATTAAACATCAGGAGTTTGATATATTATGGATCCAATGATCTATCCCGCAATCCATTTTCTCATGATTGATTCGTTAATGTGCAAAGTTAGGTGACGTTTTTATTTTTCAGGAACAAGTTCACCTATAATTTTTAACAAGGTGGCAGCGTACACACAATCACATAATTTAATCAAAAAATTTTATGATCATGCCTGAAAACATCCAATGCTAATTACTAAAGCTCAGAGTGTCACACACCTCTGGTCCATCCCTCTCCGTCATCATCAAGCTCATTGCAGTTAAGTCGCTCGTTTTTGCTCCATTCTTTGCCAAAGCACCAAGGCTTACTCTTCTACATCTTCTAAAACAAGGCGACGCAGATGATGACGACCCAGTTTTAGTTCCTTTTCCCTAGCTACAAATGTGCATCTCTCAAGATCTCTCTTTTATCTCCTTTATAATTTAATCATTTAATTCTCTAATTGCAAGCGTTAATGGCCGATGTCTTTCTTGTTGCGCAGCACGCCAACAACGCAGTGAGCCTTGATCCAATCTCAGGCCTCACCCACAAACGATTAATAGAAAGAAATATAAACTAGAAACAGATCAAAGCAATCAAAACAAATCACAAGACAAGATATACATGAAAAAATTCCAAACTATGGTAAAAAACCACGGATGCAAACTTCCACTACGAAGAAGAACGAAGATTACAAGGAAAAATATTAACCTCTCCCTTAGAAGAACATAGAAAACCCTTATCCCACACCTTAGAATAACTTTTATCATACCTAGAAAAGCCCTAGGAACCCTTATTTATAGTTTAGGCAACTCTCTTTCCGCACCCTTATGAAAGGCGCCACCAAAATCCGCAGTCCGCATCGAATTCGGAAACGAATCTACGTAACTATGATCGGTCGAGCAGACTATACGACCGGTCGAGAGAACCCCACGACTGGTCGTGAATGGGTCATCACCGGTCGAGCACCTTAGGACCCAAAAAATAATGCTTGCTAGATTTCGAGTCGAACCGGTCCATGACCGGTCGAGCGGGCTCCTATGACCGGTCAAGCATAGCCCACGACCGGTCAAAGACGGCCCCAGATGTGGCTCCACATCTCAACAATTTTTCACTTGGAGACACATCACCATAAACCTTTGTCTTCTTCATCCGGAGTGCACAAACTCCCTGTCTTCAAACCTGAAGACCAATCAAAGCTGAACAGAGCTTCAGTTTCTCCCATGTGACCGCCTTGGTCAGCATATCCGTATGATTCTCACTTGTATGAATCTTCTCCAGAGCAATCGATTCATCTTCAGTAACGAACGTATGAAGTGATATTTGATGGTAATATACTTGGTCCTTGAATGAAAGGTTGAATTCTTAGCCAAGTGTATTGCACTCTGACTGTCACTGTATAGCTTGCAATCTTCTTACTTCTTACCCAACTCTTCCATGAAACGTTACATCCACAGCATCTCCTTGTACGCTTCTGTAGCCGCGACATATTCTGTTTCTATCGTACTGATAGATACTATCTTTTGTAACTGAGAGACCCAACTGACTGCAGCACTACCCGAAGTAAACACATAACCTGTAGTGCTCCTTCTGCTGTCGATATCTCCTACCAAATCTGAATCCACGTAGCCTTGTAGCTTAATTTTCGATCCACCATAACACAGCCCTACATCCTTAGTACCTACCAGGTATCTGAGGATCCACTTCACAGCTTCCTAATGTTCCTTCTTGGAGTTGTTCATGAACCTGCTAACAACTCTCACTGCTTGAGCAATGTCTGACCTCGTGCTCACCATAGCATACATGAGACTCTCAATAGCTGATGCATATGGGACTTTAGCCATGTAGTCTCGTTCCTCCTGCGCCTTTGCCCCTTGCTCCTTAGATAGCTTAAAGTAGTTGATTAATGTAGTGCTAACCCGCGTAGCACTTCTCATATTGAATCGATCAAGTACCTTGGCTATGTACTCTGCCTGTGACAAAATTAGTTTCTTATTTTCCCTATCACGATTTATCCTCATGCCTAGAATTTTTTTTGTAGCTCCTAAATCCTTCATGGCAAATTCTCTAGACAGTTGTCTTTTGAGATCTGAGATATCTTTCATTCTTGAACCGGCCACAAGCATATCATCAATGTACAGAAGAAGGATGATGTATGACGTATCAAACTTCTTCAAATAACAGCAGTGGTCTGCATGACATCTCCTTAAACCGTTTCCTGACATGAAACTGTTGAACTTCTTGTACCATTGCCTCGAGGCCTGCTTCAGGCTATATAGACTCTTCTTCAGTCTGTACACTTTGTTCTCATTACCTAATGCCACATATCCTGTCGGCTGATGCATATATATCTCTTCTTTAAGGTCGTCATGAAGAAAAATTATCCTAACATTTAGCTGCTCTAAATATAAGTCCTCTGTAGCCATTATACTCAAGACCATGCGAATCGTAGACATTTTCACCACGAGTGAAAATATTTCAGTGAAATCAATACTTACCTTTAGTTGAAACCCTTTCAAAACCAATCTGGCCTTGTACCGTTTCGAACCATCGTGCTCCTCCTTCATTCTATAAACTCACTTATTTTGAAGAGATTTCTTTTCTTTAGGTAAAGTGACTAGCTCTTATATACAATTAAACTCAACAGAGTCCATTTCTCCATCCATGGCCTGCTCCCACTTAACCCGTGTATCTGACTGTAATGCCTCTTCAAAACATTCTGGCTCACCATTATTTGTCAGCAGTAGATAATGTAAGGAGGGTGAGTATCAGACTGTGGGTCTCTTCTCCCGAGTAGACCTCCTCACAATTGGTGTATGCGACACTACCTCATAATGCTCCTGTGCATGATCATCCTGTGGCGCTGTAACACCTGTGTCCGGTAACTCTTCTAATTTTACGAATTCTTTTTCCTCGGTCTTATTTTTCTGCACACTGTCCTTATGCATCACTTTTTCATTGAAGACTATGTACTTGCTTCTAATGATTTTTCTATTTTCTGCATCCCAAAACCTATAGCCAAAATCATGCTACCCGTATCCTATAAACGTGCACCTCCTAAAATTTGCATCTAGCTTATTTTTGTGCTCTGCATCAATGTGAACATATGAGTGCAACCAAACACTCTGATATGTGAAAGGTTCACTTCTTTCTCAGTCCACGTTTCTTTTGGTAGCCCACCATCCGATGGTGCTGAGGGACTTCTATTGATGAGATATGCGGCAGTATTTAAAGCATCTTTCCAAAAGGTCTTGGGCAACCCTGCGTGTAATATCATGCTCCTGGTGCGCTTAAGGATGATCCTGTTAATGCGCTCAGCCACACCATTCTGTTGTGGTGTCTCTGGAATCATTTTCTGATGTTTAATTCCATTTGTTGTACAATACTCCTCAAACCTCTTATCACAATACTCTCCCCTATTATCAGATTTGAGACACTTTACTGTTTTACCTGTCTCATTTTCTATCATAACTTTTCACTTCTTAAACACATCAAATACATCAGATTTATGCTTTAAGAAGAAAACTGTGAAGTAAACTCACAGTTTTCTACTAGCATCATCAATAAAAGAAACAAAATAACGTGAGCCACTAAGAGATGATACCTGTGTCGATCCCCACACATCAATATGTAAAAGCTCCAATAGATGCGTCTTTGGAGTGCGTCCTGTCTTTTTAAAGCTTACCCTCTTCTGCTTGTCATACATGCAGTCCTCACAGAATTTTAAGTTAATAGACTTCAGCCCTGGTAGCTTCCCTTTTGACAATAACACTTTCATCCTTTTCTCACTCATATGTCCCAACCTTTGATGTCATAGCTGCCCATTCACTCCAGTTGATGCAACTGAGAGTGAACTATATGATCCTAAAATCATGTACAAAGTACCTTCCTTTTTACCTCGAGATATCACCAAGGCACCATTTGTGATCTTCTAGGAATCATTGGTGAATGTCGTCACATAACTGGTATCGGCCAACTGCCCCACTGAGATTAGATTCATTCTCAAACTCGGTACATGGTAGACATCCTTTAATTTTAAAATTATTTTCATCTTTCTGATTGACCTGAACGTCTCCCTTTCCAACGATACTACACGGCTCATCATCACCCAAGTAGACTCTCCCAAAGTCACCTAACACATAATCACGCAGAACTTCCTTACATGAAGTGACATGAAACGAAGCACCCAAGTTTATAACCCATGACTCATTCCTCGCATCAAGAGACATGATCAACGCCTTTGTGTCGCTCTCCTCAGACAGATTCACTGAATCCTTCCCGCCTTGAGAGCTTCCTTCCTGTTTCTTGAGCGCCCTGCAATCACGTTTCATGTGCCCCTTCTTACCGCAATGCCAAACTCATCTTTATCTTTCAGTCACTTAGGCTTCTTCCTTAACTTAGAATGCCCGTGTTTATTTCCTCCTTTGTTCAGCGATCTTCCTCTTCCTTCAACGTTTAGAGCATTCCCTGAATCCCCTGAAACTCCTGATGTCTTTCTTCTAGATTCTTTGCTGAGAATTAGACCGACCACATCATTAAATTTCAGCTTTGTCGACCCTGAAGAATTGCTCACAGCAATCACCAAACCATCCTAATTGTCTGGCAGACTGGATAGTTCAATAGCGCCCTGACCTCATCCTAAAAAATGATGTCAACAGATTTCAACTTGCTCGTGACTGTATTGAACTTGTTTAGATGTTCAGTCAGGCTCCCACCATCTGACATATTCATGTTGAATAGCTATTTCATAAGATGAACCTTATTGGATGCTGAGGGTTTTTCATATATGGTGGTTAGGACTTCCATTAATTCTTTTATCATTTTCACCTTGAATATATTGAAGGCGACGCTCTTAAACAAAGAGAGTCGGATCGTTCCTAAAGCCTTCCTATCCAGTAAAAATCATTCATCATTTGTCATCTTTTCTGGTTTCTTCTTTTTTCCTCCTAGAGGAATATAGAGGTCATTCTGAAACAAATAATCTTCCATCTGTATCTTTCAGAAGGTAAAGTTTGAACCATCAAACTTCTTAATTCTAGTTTTC
Organism: Magnolia kwangsiensis; assembly: GCA_037074715.1. Taxonomy (NCBI): domain Eukaryota; kingdom Viridiplantae; phylum Streptophyta; class Magnoliopsida; order Magnoliales; family Magnoliaceae; genus Magnolia; species Magnolia kwangsiensis. The sequence continues at coordinate 68,158,263 of CM073583.1, forward strand.
CCTTCTTCTGTCATCGCTCCCAATAGAACTAAACCAATAGCTTTGATATCAGTTGTTGCACAGCACGCCAACAACAAAGTGAGCCTAGATCCAATCTCAGGCCTCACACATAAACGATAAATGGGAAGAAATATAAACTAGAAACAGATCAAAGCAATCAAAACAAACCATAAGACAAGATATACGTGAAAAAATCCTAAACTAGGGTAAAAAACCACGGATATAAACTTTCACTATGAAGAAGAACGAAGATTACAAGGTAAAATACTAACCTCTCCCTTGGAAGGACATAGAAAATCCTTAGCCCACATCTTAGAATAACTTTTATCATACCTAAAAAACTCCTAAGAACCCCTATTTATAGTTTAGGTAACTCCCCTTTCATACCCTTGTGAAAGGCGACACCAAAATCCGTAGTCCACATCAGATTCGAAAATGAATCTGCGTAATTATGATCGGTCGAGCAGCCTGTACGACCGGTCGAGAGAACCTTACAACTGGTCAAGCACCTCGGGACCCAAAAAATGATGCTCGCTAGACTTTGAGTCGAACCAGTCCACGACCGGTCAAGCAGGCTCCTATGACTGGTCAAGCATAGACCACGACTGGTCGAAGACGGCCCCAGATGTGGCTCCACATCCCAACATTTCTTTCTTTTGAGTTTATCAAGAATGGCATATATATATATATATATATATATATATATATATATATATATATATATATATATATATATATATAATTTAATAGATCGATAGATGGAGACGTAGTGTGATTACTCTTGAATGAGTGCCTGTCTTTATCTTGAAAGAACGGATGGGGTCCATTTTGTTTATAATCGTCTATTGAAAAATTAAAAAAACTTGTCCGAAAATATCAAATGATCGATGACTCTTTCTTTTTTGCATTTGTTATATTGGTAGTGATGCAGATCGGATGTCAATTAAAATGATGGGGAATGAAACTGACTAATGGGTCCAACCACCTACTTTGACAAAATTGTCAAAGTGGGCCCAATGATATTAAAGGTAGGGAAATTGACCATACTCACCTCGAAGTTTAAGCAAATTACCACGAACGCTACGACACTCCATATATTCCCTAAAGCGCCTTTGACCACTTTTGGAGTTTGTTTCGGGACGAAAAAGCCCTTGATCTTAGTTCAGTAGTTGCACGATTTTCTAGGGACTAAGAAGTTACGTAGTATTTAATGCTAGTAAAGTGATGTGTACGGAACCCTTTTTGTGCGTGGGCAAGGACTAAACTCGTGGGGCCCATATTTATGGATGTGTATAATCCATGTCGTCCATCCTTTTTACCGTGTCATTTTAGGGCTAGGGTCTAAATATCAGCCTGATCCAGAGCTCGTGTGGGTCACATAATAGAAAATAATGGTGACAATAGAACCCGTTGTTGAAACTTTTTAAGCTCATTGTGATGTTCGTTAGAAGCGGGCACTACCCAAGTCAGGACTTTTTGGGACCACGCCGAGCTGGCCGACAAGATGGACGGAATGCATCTCCCCATTTTTGGCCTCAGACTATTGTACCAATGACTATCCTTTCATTTAGTAGTAAAGGAAGTGAACATGTAACAACCGCAACCTGGGAAAACTACGAGCTGTGACAACCACGACCCATATAAAATGAGAAATATGACCCTTACTACATTATAATCATGACCCTTACCACATTACAACCATGACCCAGGTATGGGTCTCAGTTGTATGAGTCTTGGTTAGCATTTTATATGGGTCTTAGTTAGCATGTTATATGGGCCTCAATTGTATGGGTCTTGGTTAGCATGTTATATGGGTCTTAGTTAGCATGTTATATGGGTCTCAGTTGTATGGGTCTTGGTTAGCATGTTATACGTGGTTAGAATGTTATATGGGTCGTGGTTAGCATGTTCTATAGGTATTGATTAGCATGTTGTATGGGTTTTCATTAGCATGTTATATGGGTCTTGGTTAGCATGTTCTTTGGGTCTTGGTTAACAAGTTGTATGGGTCGTGGTTAGCATGTTATGTGGGTCTTGGTTAGAATGTTGTATGGGTCATGGTTATCATGTTGCATGGGTAGTGGTTGTCATGTTGTAAGGGTCGTGGTTAGCATGTTGTATGGGTCTTGATTAGTAGGTTATATGGGTCGTGGTTAGCATGTTGTAAGAGTCTTGATTAGCATGTTGTAAGGGTCTTGGTTAGCATGTTGTAAGTGTCTTGGTTAGCATGTTGTATGGGTCTTGGTTAGCATGTTGTACGGATCTTGGTTAGCATGTTGTATGGGTCTTGCTTAGCATGTTGTTTAGGTCTTGGTTAGCATGTTGTATGGGTCTTGATTAACATGTTGTATGGGTCGTGTTTGTCATGTTGTATGGGTCGTGGTTGTCATGTTGTATGAGTCTTGATTAACATGTTGTATGGATCTTGGTTAGCATATTTTAAGGGTCTTGGTTAGCATATTGTATGGGTCTTGATTAGCATGTTGTATGGGTCTTGGTTAACATGTTGTGTGGGTCTTGGTTAGCATGTTATATGGGTCGTGGTTGTTATGTTGTATGGGTCGTGGTTATCATGTTGTAAGGCTCTTGGTTAGCATGTTGTATGGGTCTTGATTAGCATGTAGTATGCGTCTTGGTTAGCATGTTGTATGGGTCTTGGTTTATAAGTTTATTGGGTCTTGGTTAGTATGTTGTATGGGTCGTGGTTGTCATGTTGTATGGGTCTTGGTTAGCATGTTGTAACGGTCTTAGTTAGCATATTGTATGGATCTTGGTTAGCATGTTGTATGGGTCTTGGTTAACATGTTGTTTGGGTCTTATTAGCATGTTATATGGGTCTTGCTTAGCATGTTGTATGGGTCGTGGTTAGCATGTTGTATGGGTCTTTGTTAACATGTTGTATGGGTCGTGGTTGTCATGTTGTAATGGTCTTGGTTAGCATGTTGTAAGGGTCTTTCTTAGCATGTTATATGGGTCTTGATTTGCATGTTGTATGGGTCTTGGTTGGCATGTTGTATAGGTCTTGGTTAGCATGTTGTATGGGTCTTGCTTAACATGTTATATGGGTCTTGATTAGCATGTTGTATGGGTCTTGATTAGCATGTTATATGGGTCTTGCTTAACATGTTGTTTGGGTCTTGGTTAGCATGTTGTATGGGTCATGGTTAGCATGTTGTATGGGTCGTGGTTGTCATGTTGTATGGGTCTTGGTTAGCATGTTGTATGGGTCTTAGTTAGCATGTTATATGGATCTTGGTTAACATGTTATATGGGTCTTGATTAACATGTTGTATGAGTCTTAGTTAGCATGTTATATGGGTCTTGGTTAGCATGTTGGATGGGTCTTGGTTAGCATGTTGTATGGGTCTTGTTTAGTATGTTATATGGGTCTTGTTTAGCATGTTGTATGGTTCTTGGTTTGCATGTTGTATGGGTCTTGATTAGCATGTTGTATGGGTCTTGATTAGTATGTCGTATGAGTCTTTCTTGGCATGTTGTTTGGGTCCTGGTTAGCATGTTATATGGGTCGTGGTTAACATGTTGTCTGGGTCTTGGTTAGCATGTTATATGGATCGTGGTTGTCATATTGTATGGGTCGTGGTTGTCATGTTGTGAGGGTCTTGGTTAGCATATTGTATGGATCTTAATTAGCATGTTGTATGGGTCTTGATTAATATGTTGTAAGGGTCTTGGTTAGCATGTTGTATGTGTCTTGATTAACATGTTATATGGATCTTGGTTAGCATGTTGTATGGGTTTTGGTTTGCATGTTGTATCGGTCTTGGTTAGCATATTGTCTGGGTCTTGGTTAGCATGTTGTATGGTTCTTGGTTCGCATGTTGTATAGGTCTTGATTGAAAGGCTGTTTAAATACGTGGTCCTTCCCCCACGTATTTAATGCTAAGAAACTAATGTGTACGGAACCCTTTTTTGCGTGCGGGGAAGGACCAAGATCGTGGGGCCCACATTGATGTATGTGTATAGTCCATGTCGCCCATCCTTTTTGTCTTGTCATTTTAACAGCTAGGGCCCAAATATCAGCCTTATCCAGAGCTCATGTGGGCCATATAATAGAAAACAATGGGGACAATGGAACCCACTGTTGAAACTTTCCAGGCTCGCTCACTGTGATGTTTGTTAGAAGAGAACATTGCCCAAGTTAGGACTTTTTTGGGCCCACACTGAGCATGTTAACAAGGTGGACGAAATGGATCACTCCATTGTGGGTCTTAGGCTATTGGATCAATGTCTATCCTTTCATTTGATAATAAAGGATATGAACATATGTAACAACTACAACTCATATAACATGATAACTACGACCCATGAGAATCATGACCCATGACAACTATGACCCTTACCGCATTATAACCATGACCCTTACAGCTTTACAACCATGACCCAGGTATGGGTCATGGTTGTCATGAGGTAAGGGTCGTGGTTGTCATGAGGTAAGGTTCGTGGTTGTCATGCTATACGGGTCGAAATCTTCATTTTATAGGCCTTGGCAAGGACCATCTAATGGGGCCTACATTGATGTATGTGAATAATCCATGCTACCCTTCCTTTTTGTTGTGTCATTTTAGGGCTAGGTGGATGGATCGGATCATCCCATGTCAGGATTTTTTGGGCCCACGATGAGCTGACTGACAAGGTGGATGGATCGGATCACCCCATTGTGGGACTTAAGCTATGGTACCAATGATTTGGTAGAAGAGGAAGTGAATAGGTGAATACCACGATCTATACAACATGACAACCACGACCAATATAACATGACAACTATGATCCATGCAAACAACGACCTATATGGGCCCATATTGATGTATGTGTATAATGTATGCCGCCCATCCTTTTTTGTTGGGTCATTTTAGGGATAGGGTCAAATATCAACCACGACCCTTTGTGGATAAAAACCACGATCCATTGTGCATGTGAACCACGACCCTTTATATGTATCATGGTCGTCATGTAGAAAAGATCGAGATTGTCATATCATATGGGTCATGGTTGTGAAGTTATATGGGTCATGGTTATCATGTTATATGGGTCGTGGTTGTCATGGGATGTAGTTGTCAAGTTATATAGGTCGTGGTTGTCATATTATATGAGTTGTGATTGTCATGGGTCATAGTTGTCATGTTATATGGGTTGTGGCTGTCAGGATTTTTTGGGCCCACGGCGAGCTAGCCAATAAGGTGGATGGATCGGATCACCCCATTGTGGGCCTTAAACTATGGTACCGATGGTTTGGTAGAAAAGGAAGTAAATACGTTGAAAACCACAATCCATTCAATATAATAACCACGACCCATATAACATGACAACTACGACTCATGCAAACCACGACCCAAATAGGCCCACATTGATGTGTGTGTATAATATATGCTACCCATCTTTTCTATAGTGTCATTTTAGGGGTAGGGCCCAAATATAAGTTTATTTTGGTGCTTGTGTGGACTACAAAATAAAAAATAATAGTAGGCCTTACACTATGGTACCAATGGTTTAGTAGAAAAGGAAGATTTTTTGGGCCCACGATGAGCTGGCTAACAAGGTGGATGGATCGGATCACCTCATTGTGGGCCTTAAGCTATGTTACCAATGGTTTGGTAGAAAAGGAAGTGAACACGTTGAAAACCACGATCCGTTCAATATGACAACCACGAACTATATAACATGGCAACTATGACCCATGCAAACCATGACCTAAATGGGCGCACATTGATGTATATGAATAATCCATGCCTCCTATATTTTTTGTTGTGTCATTTTAAGGGTAGGGTCAAATATCAACCATGACCCTTTGTGGATGAAAACCACAATCCATTGTACATATGAACCACGACCTTTTATATGGATCGTGGCTGTCATGTAGCAAGGGTCAAGGTTGTCATATTATATGGGTCGTGGTAACAAAGTTATATAGGTCGTGGTTGTATGTATATAATCCATGCCGCCCATCCTTTTTGCCATGTCATTTTATGGGCAAGGCACAAATATTAGCCTGATCCAGTGCTCATGTGGGCCACAAAATAGAAAATATTGGTGACTGTTGAAACTTTCTACGCTCATTGTGATGTTTGTTAGAAGTGGACACTGCATAAGTCAGGACTTTTTGGGCCCACGACAAGCTAGCCGACAAGGTGGATGGCTCAGATTACTCCATTGTGAGCCATAAGCCATGGTACCAAAGGTTTAGTAAAAGAGGAAGTGAACACATTGCAAACAACAATATATCTAACATGACAACCACGATCCAACTACAACCCATGCAAACCACGACCCACCTGGGCCCACATTGATGTATGTGTATAATCTATGCCACCCATCCTTTTTGCCATGTCATTTTATGGGCAAGGCACAAATATCATCCTGATCCAGTGCTCGTGTGGGCCACAAAATAGAAAATATTGGTGACTGTTGAAACTTTCCACGCTCACTGTGATGTTTGTTAGAAGTGGACACTGCCTAAGTTAGCACTTTTTAGGCTCACGACAAGCTAGCCGACAAGGTAGATGGCTCAAATTATTTCATTGTGGGCCATAAGCCATGGTACAAAAAGTTTAGTAAAAGAGGAAGTGAACACGTTGCAAAGCAAGATCCATGAAACATGACAACCACGATCTATGCACATGAAAACTATGACCCATGCAAACCACGAGCCAAATGGGCCCACATTGATATATGTGTATAATCCATGTTGTCCATCCTTTTTGCAGTGTCATTTTAGGGGTAGGGCACAAATATCAGCCTGATCCAGCGCTCGTATGGGCCACAAAATGGAAAACCATGGTGATTGTTGAAATTTTCCAAGCTCACCTAGATGCTTGTTAGAAGTGGACACTGTCCATTTTAGGACTTTTTGGGCCCACGACGAGTTGGCCGACAAGGTATATCGATCGGATCACCCCATTTTAGGACCATTTACGTCGTGGTTTGCATGGGTCGTAGGTGTCATGTTGCATGGGTCGTGGTTGTCATGTTGCATGGATCATGGTTTGCAACGTGTTCACTTCCTCTTCTACCAAACCATTGGTACTATAGCTTATGGCTCACAATGGGGTGATCTGATCCGTCCACCTTGTTGACCAACTTGCCATGGGCCCAAAAAGTTTCGTCTTGAGCAATGTCCACTTCTAACAAACATTACAGTGAGCGTGGAAAGTTTCAACGGTCACTAAAAATTTATATTTTGTGGCCCACACAAGCACTGGATCAGGCTAATATTTGTGCTCTGTGCATAAAATGACACAACAAAAAGGATGGGTGGCATAGATTATACACATACATCAATTTGGGCCCATCTGGGTCATGGTTTGCGTAGGTCATAGTTGTCATGTCCATGGATCGTGGTTGTCATGTTGGATAGATCGTGGTTTGCAGCGTGTTCACTTCCTCTTCTACCAAACTATTGGTACCATAGCTTATCGTCCACGATGAGGTGATCTGATCCATCCACCTTGTCGGCCAGCTTGTCGTGAACTCAAAAAGTCCTGACTTCAGCAGTGTCCACTTCTAACAAAAATCACAGCAAGCATGGAAAGTTTCAACAGTCACCAATATTTTCTATTTTATAGCCCACATGAGCGCTGGATTAGGCTATTATTTGTGCCCTGCCTATAAAATAACATGGCAAAAAGGATAGGTGGCATAAATTATACACATACATCAATGTGGGCCCATTTGGGTCTGGTTTGCATGGGTCATAGTTGTCATGTGCATGGATCGTGGTTGTCATGTTTGATAAATCGTTGTTTGTAACGTGTTCACTTTTTCTTCTATCAAACCATTGGTAGCATAGCTTATGGCCCACAATGGGGTGATCTGAACCATCCACCTTGTCGACCAACTTGTCGTGGGCCAAAAAGTCCTGATTTGGGCAGTGTCCACTTCTAACAAACATTATAGTGAGCGTGGAAAGTTTCAACCTTCACCAATATTTTCTATTTTGTAGCCCACATGAGTGGTGGATCAGGCTGATATTTGTGCCCTGCCCATAAAACAACACGACAAAAAGAATGGGTGGTATAGATTATACACATACATCAATGTGGGCCCATTTAGGTCGTGGTTTGCATGGGTCATAGTTGTCACGTGCATGGATCGTGGTTGTCATGTTGCATGGATCGTGGTTTGCAATGTGTTCACTTCCTCTTTTACTAAACCTTTGGTACCATGGCTTATGGCTCACAATGGAGTAATCTAAGCCATCCACCTTGTCGGCTAGCTTGTCGTGGGCCCAAAAAGTCTTGACTTAGGCAGTGTCCACTTCTAACAAACATCACAGTGAGCTTGGAAAGTTTAAACAATCACCAATACTTTTTTTTTTGTGGCTCACACAAGCGCTAGATCAGGCTAATATTTGTGCCCTAACTCTAAAATGACACTGCAAAAAGGATAAGCGGCATGGATTATTCACATGCAACCACGACCCATATAATATGACAACCACAACCCATATAACTTCACAATCACGATCCATATATTATGACAACCTCGACCCTTAACTACATGACAACCAGGATCCATATAAAGGGTCGTAGTTCACATGCACAATGGATCGTGGTTTTCATCCACAAAGGGTCGTGGTTGATATTTGACCTTATCCTAAAATGACACAACAAAAAGGATGGATGACATGGATTATTCACATACATCAATGTGCGCCCACTTAGGTCGTGGTTTGAATGGGTTGTAGTTGCCATGTTATATAAGTCGTAGTTATCATGTTGAATGGATGTTGGTTAGCATGTTGTATGAGTCTTGGTTAGTATGTTGTCTGGGTCTTGGTTAACATGTTGTATGGGTCTTGATTAGCAAGTTATATGGGTCTTGCTTAGCAAGTTGTTTGGGTCTTGGTCAGCATGTTGTATGGGTCGTGGTTAGCATGTTGTATGGGTCGTGGTTGTCATGTTGTATGGGTCTTGATTAACATGTTGTATGGGTCTTGGTTAGCATGTTGTATGAGTCTTGATTAACATGTTGTAAGGGTCTTGGTTAGCATGTTGTATGGGTCTTGGTTAGCATGTTGTATGCGTCTTGGTTAGCATGTTGTATGGGTCTTGATTAGCATGTTGTATGGGTCTTGGTTAGAATACAGTATTGGTCTTGATTAACATGTTGTATGGGTCGTGGTTAGCATGTTGTATGCGTCTTGGTTGTCATGTTGTATGGGTCGTGGTTATCGTGTTATATGGGTCTTGGTTAGCATATTGTAAGGGTCTTGGTTAGCATGTTGTATGGGTCTTGATTAGCATATTGTATGAGTCGTGTTTGTTATGTTGTAAGGGTCTTGGTTAGCATGTTGTATGAGTCTTGATTAACATGTTATATGACCCTAGCCCATCAAGACCCATACAACATGCTAACCCTAAAATGACACGGTAAAAAGGATGGACGACATGAATTATACACATACATCAATGTGGGCCCCATGAGCTTGGTCCTTCCCCGCACGTAAAAAAGGGTCTAAATATCAGTCTGATCCAAAGCTCGTGTGGGTCACATAATAGAAAATAATGGTGACAATGGAACCAGTTGTTGAAACTTTTCATGCTCACCATGATGTTTGTTAAAAGTTGACACTGCCCAAGTCAGGACTTTTTGGGCCCACGCGGTGCTGGCCGACAAGATGGACGGAACAGATCTCCCCATTGTTGGACTCAGACAATTGTACCAATGGCTATTCTTTCATTTGGTAGTAAAGGAAGTGAACATATGACAACCGCGACCAAGAAAAACTACGAACAGTGACAACCACGATCCATATAAAATGAGAACTACGACTCTTACTACATTACAATTACGACCCTTACCACATTACAACCACGACCCAGGTATGAGTCTCAGTTGTATGGGTCATGGTTAACATGTTATATGGGTCTCAATTGTATGAATCTTAGTTAGCATGTTATATGGGTCTTGGTTAGCATGTTATATGGGTCGTGGTTAGCATGTTATATGAGTCATGGTTAGAATGTTATACAGGTCATGGTTAACATGTTGTATGGGTCTTGATTAGCATGTTGTATGGGTCTTGATTGACAAATTATATGGGTCTTGCCTAGCATGTTGTTTGGGTCTTGGTTAGCATGTTGTATGGGTCGTGGTTAGCATGTTGTATGGGTCATGGTAGTCATGTTGTATGAGTCTTAATTAGCATGCTGTTTGAGTTTTGGTTAACATGTTGTAAGGGTCTTGGTTAGCATGTTGTATGAGTCTTGATTAGCATGTTGTAAGGGTCTTGGTTAGCATATTGTATAGGTCTTGATTAGCATGTTGTATAGGTCTTGGTTAGCATGTTATATGGGTCTTTGTTGTCATGTTGTATGGGTCGTGGTTATCAAGTTGTATGGTTCTTGGTTAGCATGTTGTAAGGGTCTTGGTTAACATATTGTATGGGTCTTGATTTGCATGTTGTATAGGTCATGGTTAGCATATTGTAAGGGTCTTAGTTAGCATGTTATCTGGGTCTTGGTTAGCATGTTCTCTGGGTCGTGATTGTCATGTTGTAAGGGTCTTGGTTAGCGCATTGTATGGGTCTTGATTAGCATGTTGTATGAGTCTTGGTTAACATGTTATATGAGTCTTAATTAGCATGTTGTATGGGTCTTGGTTAGCTTGTTTATTGGGTCTTCGTTAACATGTTGTATGGGTCATGGTTGTCATGTTGTATGGGTCTTGGGTAGCATATTGTATGAGTCTTGCTTAGCATGTTCTATGGGTCTTGGTTAGCAGGTTGTATGGATCTTAGTTAGCATGTTATATGGGTCTTGATCAAGACCTATATAACATGCTAACCAAGACTATTACAACATGACAACCACGACCCATACAACGTGACAATCACGACCCATACAACATGCTAAATAAGACCCATACAACATGCTAACCACGACCCATACAACATGCTAATCAAGACTCATATAACATGCTAACCAAGACCCAGACAACATGCTAACTACGACCCATACAACATACTAATCAAGACCCATACAATATGCTAACCAAGACCTAAACAACATGCTAACTGAGATCCATACAACATGATAACCACGACCCATACAACATGTTAACCAAGACCCATACAACATGCTAATCAAGACCCATACAACATGCAAACCAAGACCCACACAACATGCTAACCAAGACCCTCACAACATGCTGATCAAGACCCATATAACGCGCTAATCAAGACCCATATAACATGCTAATTAAGACCCATACAACATGCTAACTAAGTTCCATACAACATGCTAACCAAGACCCATACAACATACTAATCAAGTCGTATATAACATACTAAGTAAGACCCATACAACATGCTAACCAAGACCCATACAACATGCTAACTAAGACCCGTACAACATGCTAACTAAGATCCATACAACATGCTAACAAAGACGCAGACAACATACTAACCAACATGCTAACCAAGACCCATATAATATACTAACCAAGACCCGGACAACATGTAAACTAAGACCCATACAACATGCTAACGAAGATCCATACAACATGCTAACTAAGACCCATACAACATGCTAATCAAGACCCATACGACATGCTAATCAAGACCCATATAAGATGCTAACCAAGACCCATATAACATGCTAACCAAGACCCATACAACTGAGACCCATATAAAATGTTAACCAAGGCCCATATAACATGGGTTGTGATTGTAATGTGGCAATAGTCGTGATTGTAATATAGTAATGGTCGTAGTTCTCATGTTATATGGGTCGTGGTTGTCATGGGTCATAGTTATAATGTTATATGGGTTGTGGTTGTCATACGTCGTAGTTATAATGTTATATGGGTCGTGGTTCCCATATTATATGGGTCGCGGTTGTTACATATTCACTTCCTTTATTGTTAAATGAAAGGATAGTCATTGTTACAATAGCCTGAGGCCATCAATGAGAAGATCCATTTTGTCCACCCTGTAGGCCATCTCAGCGTGAGCCCAAAAAGTCCTGACTTGGGCAATGTTCACTTCTAACAAATATCCCGGTAAGCCTGGAAGGTTTCAACAGTAGGTTCTATTGTTACCATTATTTTCTATTATGTGACTCACGTGAGCTCTGAATCATGCTGATATTTGGGCCCTATCTCTAAAATGACACGGTAAAAAGGATGGACGGCATGGATTATACACATGCATCAATATGGGCCTCACAAGTTTAGTCCTTTCCCACGCACAAAAAAGATTCCGTATACATCACTTTACTAGCATTAAATACTACATAACTTCTTAATTTCTAAAAAATCGTGCTACTACTGAATGAAGGTCAGGGACATTTTCATCCGAAACAATCTCTAAATGTTGTCAGAAGGCCCTTTAGAGAATATATGGAGTGTCATGGCGATCGAGGTAATTGTCCAAACTTCGAGGCGAGCACAGGCAATCTCCCTTAAAGGTATTACCTTCTGTCATTTGTTGTAGTTGGTATTTGGTGAATTTGAATACATGGCTGAATCTGTTGCCTCTGATGTTTGCCGAGTTTGAATGCATAGCTGAATCCCCGTTGCCTTGAATCCACATTTGTGGGGACCATGCCCCAGTGTCTTGACGATGGATATGGGACTCCAGCAAGAGGACAGAGTAATGATCCACCGTCAATGGAAAAATGGCCAGATAATGAATGGGTACAATCTACCACGGTGTGTCACGTCATGGAGCGCGACTTGGATGCGACCGGGAACTAACCTGGTGGATACGACCCTGACCGCAGGGCCCACCTCAATGTATGCATTGTATATCCACGTCGTCCATCTTGTTTGACAGCTTATTTTATGGCATTAAGCAGATACGAATTTTAGGTGGACCCCACCACAGGAAACAGTGGTTATTGACCATTAAAAATCTTTTGTGGGCCACAAGAGTTTTGGATCAGCTGATTTTTTATTTTTTATTTCATCCATTTGTGTGTGACCTTATCAACAGGTTGTATGGTCAAAATACAGTACGGTGGATCCTAGGAAGTTTTAATGGTGGGCGTTCAATGACCACTGTTTCCCGTGGTGTGGTCCACTTGAAATTTTTATCTGCTTCATTTTTTGAACGATTCCCTAAAACTATCCATCAAAACGGATGGACAGCGTGGATGTTAGTGGGCCCACATTTAGGAATCCACCAAAGCCGCGTCTCACGTTATGAAGCAGGTGGATAACGGTGTATGGTCAGAGCATATAGAAGAACATGTAGAAGCTCCTTTTGTCGCGTGATGAGTGATAGGTGTCCATCGTAACTGAGAGTAATTCGTGCACAGACCTGACTCTACTGGCATGCATCGTATGTGATGTAAAATATATATATATATATATATATATATATATATATATATATATATATATATATATATATATATATATATATATATCTTTTATTAACAAGAAATTGTAGTTCCTAGTCCTCTTCAAAATGCCCATCGTATCTCACAAGTCACAGCTTTTGAAACAAGCATTTCTCTTCAAACAAATGCATTACACCACATACTTTGAAAATTTTTAAACTTTGGCCCAATCGATCGATCTCTTCCCTTGTGAAAAGTTTTGGGAGAAGACTTCAAGATATTCTTTCACCTTCAACTTCTTGTACAATCTCGGTCTCCCATTGTCCTCATCAATCAATTGTTCCGCAGGCCCTAACTCTTTCTCCGCTTCGGCTGCTAAGAACATGGCCAAAGAGATCCTCTCCTTCTTCGAATTTGTCACCGCTCGATGCACTGGACTCTTGAAAATTCCATTGCTCATTATCTACAAACAGAAACCATGAACAAAGAAAAGCCCATCACCGATTGTTTCCTTCTTGAATTAAGATTGAGCAAATGCAAACATTAGTTGCATCATTGGTTAGGATGCTATTTCATAGGGATATAGATAATATAATCAGTACTCTCTGATCATGATGAACCTTCAATCAGATAATGGGGCCCACCAAACTGACTTGTCTTCCACCATCAGCAAGTGATTATGTGATCATTAGCAATGATAAATAGTTGTTCACGAAAAAGAGAATACCTCCATTTGGTCGCCTATGTTGACGACGAGAGCATAGGGAATGGCATGAACCTTGATCCACTGACCATCCTTGAGGACCTCAAGACCGTCCACCATTTGATCTGGCAAAAGAATGGTGATTCCGCTTCCATCGGAATGGGATTTGATACCAAGAACAAGATCAGGCCGCGAACAACGCGGGTAGTAGTTAAACCTTGCAAATGTTGTAGCCTTGTCCCCGAACTGCTTTATGAAGTAGTCCTCTTCCAAATCCAACAGCTTCTCCATGGCTTTAAGGATTACTACAATCACTGACTTTATCTTCTTTGTGTATTCCCTAAAACATTTCTTTCTTTTGGTAAATTCAAGTAATATGCATTAATCGTTAAAACGAAAAGGGGTAAGGTCGCGCTTGATAGGTCTACAAAGAGAAGGCCAAAAGCAAGGAAAGAGAATCAGTTGGACTGCAAAACTAATCTCTTGTGTGCCAACAGATAGATGTTGTCGAGTGTTATCACTGTCTAATCCAAGATTGAATTCTAATGAGAAGGCGAGCCACTGTCTTTAAGCTGTTGGCAAGTCCAATTTCAGATAAATTGCACAAAATAAATGGGATAGCTACCAAACTTGCATTCTAATGCATGGAACTTGCAATAAGGGTTGAGAGAATTATAATCTTCTTTGACTTCATTGAAGAGAGAAAAAGGTATGTATATACAAATACAATTATCACAATGGCTAAACTACTCTTGAATGGAACAAATAACCAAACTAACCTTTAAGACAATATCAATATGTAACATGCCGAACAGAGACTATAAAACCTGCAATCTGCAGGAGTTTCTTGATGCAGCGGCTGAGTATCATGCTTCGTCCATGGGCTTTGTACATAGCCATTGTACATGAATCATGCTTATAACTTAGTCCAAACCATGAAAGCCAGAGGCACCCACAAGAGATGGGTCATGAGATTTGGTGAATGGATTTGCGACTGTATGAACGGTTAAAAGGAAATTGGAAAGTCTACATTCCGAATTCAACAACAACAACAAAAAAAAAATAAAAAATAAATCCATAAAATGTAAGTCGTGGTGATCTAATCAACCTGGTTTTGAAGCCATGCCCCGTTGATAATGGTCCAATGATTTCGATGGTTTGAATTGAGCTGAGTGTGATATCTACAATGACTGTGTTTATGTGAATAGATTGCCATACTCTCCATGTCTCTGTGAATCATGGTTCATTGCCAGTGAATGATATCATTGTATGCAAATTGCCCAATTGGCACACATCAATGGGGCCCTCGAAATAAAAACTAGAGCGCACATGATGAACTGGGTCCTCCTGAAGTGCACTAACCCTGGATTATCTTATTTGTGTCCATTAAAAGACTACTTGATTTGAAATCATAAGATGATGTCAAGGAGAGACCGAAGAGGAGTCTGTAGCACAAGTACAAGATTCACACGCTTGTGCAAGATTCAGGTCACTCATAAGGTGAGCCCCACCATGAACATGTCCTGATCCAAATAAAAAATAAAAAATCAAGCTGACCCCCATATGTACAAACAAATATAGATTGTTGGTCATCCTTTTTTGTCCATATTTTTCACACATATGCACACAACCTGCTAAGTGGACTGGCTTGACTTTTGGTCTAGTGCATTTCCATGGGATCTCCTCCTGATGAACAAATCCAATCTAACACTCGTGCCAAGTTAGCAAACGTGACAAAAATTGCCTCATCGATCTATCCTTGAACGCCTTAGCATTTCTTGGAAATCTTTCAACAACAGGATTCTATATGTCAGTACATTCTCCATTGATCTTGTAAGGATAAAAGTAAGAAGAATACCTGAGAGAGCTTGGATTTTCAGGCCAACAGGACAAATCCCTCTCATCTTCTGGTAGTACCAAGAAGTAAAGGTGGTCACACCAATCAATGATTTTTCCTTCTGAAGCAATTTCATCAATCAAATTTCCGTCACCATAAACTGCTTTAGAGTATCTTTTTCTCTCCTCTGTTGAAAGATGAAAGAATTCTCTTGCTATTTTACCCACATCATCAATCAAAGAACTCGGAATTCCATGACCAATTGCCTGAAAGCACAAAACCCAATTCATTATTTTGTAGGAGCTTATGAGATCAATATTTGAAACTTACAAAAATAAATTTTAAAAGTTATAGATGTTGTCAAATATCATTTAATAAATGTACCAACACCACAAACAATTGATGGTTCACTTTGGCAATGTATCCAAACCATAGCCCAAGAACAAAATCTATTGGAAATTCATCGATTGACCATGAGTTCTAGAAGAAGAGTCTGGAGATTGAATGATTAGAAAAGGGTAACAACTGTATCCATCAACCTGATTGGAGAGTAGCATCCGGTGGTTATTAAGGGTCACTACCATTAAGCTGGTGATCACTGTGGACACAAGGATTTTCAAGAGATAATTTTGGCCTTAGTCGTTGTATCGCTTTCGGCTCATTTTCTCTTGTATTTACCAAGGCATTCCCATCTTCTTGACAAAGCCTTTTTTGTCCCATGGTTGAAAATGCACCCCAATAATCATCAATTAGCCTTCAACAAGTCCTTAATGTCTACCAAAACCCCTATAGAGGAACTTGATCCAGGGCTTTCACTCCAAAGTGGGCAACCCTGGATAGTGATCACTTGCCTTAATCATCTCTCACATTTAGTCCAATGAATTATATATTTTTTTCGTTAATGCTTTGTTTATCGCTCATTTTATTTTGTATACATGGAATGGATAAGATTAAAATGGATTCGTTGGGAAATTTCATCAAGGTCTCTATATCCTCAGTGAATGGAGGACCAGATCGATGTGAAATACATTTTGAGGACTAACCTATTTGGTTCTCATGCACCTAAAATATTGTTATGACCAGCAGATAACTCAGGTTGGCTTAATCTATGGGCCACTATACATGGTGTGAATGTTGTACATATGGAAAATCTTTAGTGTGAAACATTGTCCCCACACGTGTAAGTGTGTGCATGTGTACACATTGACTAATCTAGGAAGTTAAGTTGGGCATAACTACTTGATATTAGATTGCATTTCCTATGCTTGGTTGCTTATCTTGAGACTTGAGCGGACCTAAAGGCATACTGAGCATTTGATTAAACAATATGTGAGCCTCTTAGATAAATTGTAGTGAATTTGGTGGCCAATCACGTTCTCATTGGAATTAGGATTCTCAGTAGGGATCAATGGCCCTTATAGGTTTAGTCTTATATAAGGAATTGAAATAATTGATCGACGTGGTTGGCCAAGCTAGTTGTGAAAATTGCTTTGCTTAATTAATTTTAAGATCATCATATGCATTATTTTTATATAATTAATGGTTTAAATTTGTTTTTTAGATTATCAATCGCTATCATGGGATATAGTGGGCCTAGGATAGTGGGCCTTAAGACAATTAATAAAAGGATATGTGTGTGTGTGTGTGTGATGGCATGAGATATGATGATCGCTTACATCCATGTGATGTACATGTGAAAACATCCATACTTAAGAGAGTTTGACTTGGTTGAAGTTCTTATATGGTTAATTATATTGTAATTGTTGCTTGTGGTTTAAGTAACCCACAAGGATTGTTACAAAGAGTCCTCTCTGACAAGGAAAAGCTTCATGGCAAAGACTTAGAATTCTATATGATTTATGAGAGCAACCTTGGAAGCCCGTATAATTCAATGCCCCACGAAAGCTTCCATGGCACATAGAATAGAAATCCAAAAGTAATCAGTTTGAGAGAAGGAAGAAAGAGCAAGCATCATTCGTCTTCTATTTTCCATAAAAGCTAAGGTCAGTTTTAAGTTTATGTTAATTCATCCACCTAGAAAGTACATGCGATTTGTATTGTTTCTCTTTTGTTATGTGCAAACGCTTTGAAAATGGCATCAGAGTATATCTAGATTTTTGTATGCATTAACAAAAAGAAAAAAACAAGGGTTAGAATTCACACCTCTGCATGCAAGTATAAGGTGCATACACCTAATTAACTAGTTTTCTGATTGATTTTGTTGATAAGGCTCAACGTTCCTTCTCAACTTTCCAGATGGGAAAATGAGTTCTTGCAACCATTATAAACAAAAAGCTTTTTCTTTTTCTTTTTTTTTTTGGTTTGAAAAATATACACCAAAGCTTCCCTTGTTTTGATTAATATTAAACATGTATTTTTTTTTTCATGTGGTTTGATTAAAGTACATGTTGCTATAATATATGTGAAGATTTATGATCAATTGATATGGTTTTATAAGCTTCTTCCTATTGTCTTGATTATATTGAAATCACTTTTTCCATTATATAAGAAAACTATTTCAAATTCAATTCACTAAATCTTGGAGACCCCATGCGAGATCGGTGTGACATGTTAACTATAGTTTGAATATTTTCTCTATAGATGTGGTTAAAATTTCAACTCAATTCAAGAATTTTATTTTATTTTTTTACCAACAACATGTAAAATCTGGATCAAATATTATGTTCCATATATTTTCTAATATACATTTTTTTATCAATGTGAAATTTTGTATGCAAGTGATGGTATATGCCTACTATATGAACATAAAATTTTTAGTCAAACCCGACAGTTGGATTAATAACAATCATGTCTTTATTGAAAGGCTGCAAAATTTGTTACGACTTTTGACTCTCCAGATATAAAAATATAAAAATCTAATTAAGATGAAAATTGAACGGTACATGGACGTATCAGTGTAGCACATGCCTTTAACATTTAAATTCGATTTGACGGCTAGATTGAAGTGGTTATTTGTTAACCACCGAAAAACTAGGAAGGTTGAAGTGTACTTGGTTATGCCGTTGTTTTCTAGATTAAAGCTTTGTTGGGAACATGAATAATCACAATCTTTTGCTCTGTCTCACCAACTATACGACGGGGTTATCACCGTTAAAATTTAACGATTGAAAAGGGGATTGTGTTTTCTAGCATATAAAGTTGTAATTATAGTTGAAAACATTTCCCAACATCAAATTCTATCACCGTTTCCATTGGGAGAAGGAAATCCATTACTGATATGACACTCTTCAGGCGTAAATAGTAATTGTACTTACCACATCTTTATGGGCCTCACCTTATGACCATTGGATTAATCCAAATCGTTGATTCCACTGCACGCATTGTCGATGCAAGAGGCTTGGATTCTAGAAACGTCTAAGATTGCTAAAAAGGTTAAGCAAAAAAGAAGAAGAAGAAAGAGATGCCTAAATAAGATGAACAAGGAGAGCAAGCTTTCTCACATAAGCCCTGAAACACTTGGCATCGGATCGACTGGTGGAGTCTAAAAGCCAAAACAATAAGGACCATCTAATCATTACAACGAACCTGGCCAATTTAGATGTAGATTGAATTTGAAAGCATCATTTTAATGGCATCTAATCCAAAGTTTGATGTAGAAAAATATTTTTGAACTGTGGAAAGCTAAGATGACCGGTCTCCTAATTCGACGAGGATTGAAAAATGCTTTCCTTGAAAAGCAATCGGAATCTACGACAGATGATGAATGGATAATGCAGGACATGAAAATTAAATGTGATATGCAAGATTTCAGGCTTAAGATCACGTTAGTTCATAAACAATTACACAAATTCCATATCCCACATGAAAGTCCAAACATTCAATTAAGGGGAATCTATGCGGGTCCAGGCCTACACATGATAAGGCTGGATCAATAAGAATTATGAATCAAACGATACTCAAAAATAAGAAATAATCATCCACACATGCATAGTAATCAACCCATAATCCAAGGGATTCAGAAATTTCAATTCGGGGAACCCTAGGGTAAGAAAATTAGCAAATAGCTTAGGGAAAACGTAATCTAGGGCTAGGATTCATGAAAAAACAGCTATGAGAGGATAAAAGAAGATAAAAACCTGAACCAAAAGACGATCCTACGTGTGGACAGCAACAATGGCACAAATGCACGTGCGTGTGATCACGGCTGCACATGTGTGGGGCCCACTATTCAAAAAAAGGTCACCTTGGTCCTGGTTGGCCAGGGATGGACTCCAAAACCCCCAAATATCAGCTCAATCCGATGTACGGTTTGTACGTGGTGCTCCGCTGAAGTTTCATCTCGCCGGCGGGTCGAAATCTGAAAATCTACTGTAATGAAGAAATTTGATGCAACAAAAGGGACGAATTCGAAGTATGGATGGTGGTGGAAGATGGAAAAGAAGATGATGGAGGATGGGGGTGAATCGAGGTCGATGTGGCTTCACACCACGGTAGTTAACCCTTCGATGAAGGGAGGGCTTCGCACCCAATTAGGCTTCACAACTCAGAGAGTAGGAAAACGCAGAATTTTTATTAATCTTCAATCAATGAAAAGAACTACAAGGGGTGCCTATTTATAGGAAAAATCCTATACCCAAAACTCGCACAATGTGCGTAACCTATTACTTGGCGATGAAGTAAACTAAAATTAAAACCAAATAAAGAAATCCAAAGCGTTCACGATGTTCTAAAAAATAACAATAAGTAAAACCTAAAATATGACATCAATCCGACAAGTGGGCCACGATCATGAGATCCCATGATGGGCTTTTCTTGACTATCGGGCCCACCCTTTTGAACCGAAAGTTATCTTCTAACTAAGAGGCCCTCCCTGGACATCGCCATCGAGCCAGATCGATGATGGGGCCCTCCTTTTGCTTACGTACATGCGTAGGGGGGGTGGTGTGCATGCGCGTGTGCACATGTTGTCCCCATCAATTCTCCTCGGCTGCGAAGATTTTGTCACTGGCGAAATAAAACTCCTGAACCGATTTAAGATGTCAGGATCAAGTCTCTGAAGCTCATCCTCAGTGAGCCACGTGCCGTCTGAAGCTCGACATAACTTCCATTTAACCAGGTACTTCTGAAACCCGCCGTCCGACGTTGAAATTATCTGATGGTCCAGGATATCTTTTATTTCCTCTCTGGGTGTGTGAAGGTTAGGTATGAAAGGTAAAGGCTGGGAAGAAAGGCCGCGAAGAGTAGGTATGGGAGGTAGAGGCTGGAAAAATAGGTCGGGACGGGTAGATATGGGATGTAGAGGCTGGAAAAACGGGTTGGGAGGGGTAGGTATGGGAGGTAGAGGCTGCGAAAATGGGTCAGGATAGGTAGGTATGGGACGTAGAGGCTGGAAAAATGGGTCTGGTGGGGGCCATGGATCAAGGAAAAGGTTTAAGGAATCAAGATGGTTAGGCGAAAGGCTGGACAATACATCAATGATCCCTTGAAATGTAACTAGATCCTCCACATTGAATGTGAAACTAATTCCCATGAAGGGTGGAAGATTTTCCATATACGCGTTGAAACCGTTTCGTTTTATAATTTTGACTGGTACAGCGCTATACACGTGTAATTTTCGAACGGCTCCTCGAGGGTACCGCTCTGGCTTGATGCGGATCATCACAGAATCCCTTACATTGAATTCCTGGAAACATTTATTTTGGTCTGCAGAAATTGAGTAATGTTCATTAATAGTCATGATCTTCTGCCTGATTTCTTGATGCCATGAATGAATGTGATACACAAAAGACTCTGCAAGCTCTGACGACATATAAGACAGTGACATAGGAACAAGATCAATAGGTTTCCCTTGTTTATAACCAGTAACGACTTCATAAGGACTGAGACCTGTGGACCTATCGATAGAACTATTAAACATAAACTCGGCTTTAGGTATTAAAGTGTCCCATGTTTTGGTGTGCTCTATATCCCTCTTAGGGGGAGACTCATTCGGTAGATCATTAGGAATGACATCACGAAACTCATCTACTACCGGAATGACCTCAGTAGGTAACTCTACACTAGCCTCTGGTGCACTCTCTTTAGCCACGAGGCCGCACATGTTGTACCCTTCAAAATAATGGTTTTGATGTCCCTCATGGGGTGGGGGTACGGGTGCATGCCCATGACTGATTCCTTGGCCACCTCCATTCATTATTCTATCCTCCTGGCCACCTGCCTAAGATTGGACATCTACCCCAATGGTGGGGTCTGTCCTAACGATGGTCTTTAGTCGGGTAATACGTACATCAAGTTGTTCACAGCATTGGTCCATTTCCAAGCGCTTAATCATAGACTCCAACGTCTGAGATATCTTGTTTAGTGACTCTTGCAATTGTTCCATGTTTAGTGTAGGGTGCCAACCAAAATTCAGCAATATAGTTGTCAAAATATAAGATTTTTTTTTATTTTTTTAAAAGAAACAACCTAGTTTCAAAAAAACAAAAAAAAAAGGAAATTTTCTAAAAAAAATAAAGTAGGAAAGTTTCTAAATTAAAAAAAAAAAAGAAAAAAAAAGGAAAGTTTCTAAAAAAAACAAATTAGAAAAGTTTCTAAAAAAACGACCTAGTTTCTAAAGAAAAAGAAAAAGGAAAGTTTCTAAAAATAGATAGGAAATTAGTTTCTAAAAACATTATTTTAAAAAAAAAAAAAAAAAGAAGGAAAGTTTCTAAACCTATAAATAGAAAGATAAGTTAATTTCTAAAATAATTCAAATAAGGGGATAACAGAATTTTTCAGCAGCTTATGTCAGGGTTTATGGACCTCTAAACAGCCATATATGATGAGAATTGTTGCGTAATGGACATAACCAAACCCTAAACATGTAATGAATTCCCCTACAAGAACCCTGGGCTCTGATACCAAATTTGATGCAAGACATGAAAATTAAATGTAATATGCAAGATTTCAGGCTTAAGATCACGTTAGTTCATAAACAATTACACAAATTCCATATCCCACACGAAAGTCCAAACATTCAATTAAGGGGAATCTATGCGGGTCCAGGCCTACACATGATAAGGCTGGATCAATAAGAATTATGAACCAAACGATACTCAAAAATAAGAAATAATCACCCACACATGCATAGTAACCAGCCCCTAATCCAAGGGATTCAGAAATTTCAATTCGGGGAACCCTAGGGTAAGAAAATTGGCAAATAGCTTAGGGAAAACGTAATCCAGGGCTAGGATTCATGAAAAAACAGCTATGAGAGGATAAAAGAAGATAAAAACCTGAACCAAAAGACGATCCTGCATGTGGACAGCACCAATGGCCCAGATGCACGTGCGTGTGATCATGGCCGCACATGTGTGGGGCCCACTATTCAGAAAAAGGCCACTTTGGTCCTGGTCGGCCAGGGATGGACTCCAAAACCCCCAAATATCAGCTCAATCCGATGTACGGTTTGTGCGTGGTGCTCCGCTGAAGTTTCAGCTCGCCGGCGGATCGAAATCTGAAAATCTGCTGTAATGAAGAAATTTGATGCAACAAAAGGGACGAATTCGAAGTATGGATGGTGGTGGAAGATGGAAAAGAAGATGATGGAGGATGGGGGTGAATCGAGGTCGATGTGGCTTCGCACCACGGTAGTTAACCCTTCGATGAAGGGAGGGCTTCGCACCCAATTAGGCTTCACAACTCAGAGAGTAGGAAAACGCAGAATTTTTATTAATCTTCAATCAATGAAAAGAACTACAAGGGGTGCCTATTTATAGGAAAAATCCTATACCCAAAACTCGCACAATGTGCGTAACCTATTACTTGGCGGTGAAGTAAACTAAAATTAAAACCAAATAAAGAAATCCAAAGCGTTCACGATGTTCTAAATAATAACAATAAGTAAAACCTAAAATATGACATCAATCCGACAAGTGGGCCACGATCATGAGATCCCATGATGGGCTTTTCTTGACTATCGGGCCCACCCTTTTGAACCGAAAGTTATCTTCTAACTAAGAGGCCCTCCCTGGACATCGCCATCGAGCCAGATCGATGATGGGGCCCTCCTTTTGCTTACGTACATGCGTAGGGGGGGGGGGGGGGGGGGGGGTGTGCATGCGCGTGTGCACATGTTGTCCCCATCAATGGAACAAGATGGATAAGAAAGCAAAAACCTCTATTTAATTGAGTTTAACAATGAGGTGCTCTATAATGTCATGAGAGAGAAAATTGCAGCTAGTACATGGGCAAAATTAGAGAACATCTATACGAAGAAATCTCACGAGAATCGCTTGTATTTGAATATTCAGTTGTTCAATCTGAAGATGGCGGATAGGGCTGATGTTGAGGCCCATATTAGTAACTTTGACAAGTTGATTTGTAAATTGTTGTATGTGGATGAAACGATGAAAGACGAGGATCAGGCATGCATCCTATTAAATTCTCTCCTAGCTTTATATGGTTCATTCAAGGACTTGTTCTGCACTAGTAGATCGATCATTTAAGTCAAAACCGTTATCTCAGTCCTTAAATCGAAAGTGATGAAAAAGAAAAGCGGTGACGTGGATGCCTCTACAGATACACCAGTTACAAGAGGGCAGAGTTTTAAGTGGGATAATGGATCTTCTCAATTGAGATCCAAATATAAGGGCAAGGGCAAAGGCAAGTTAAAGTGCTGGAATTGTAGAATGTCAGGGAACATAAAGAATGATTGCACAAATCCTAAGGCAAGAAAAGAAAATTCAGAGGGTTCTTCTAGGGAGTTCAACACAGTAGAGTCTAGTGAGGAGATGAACGGTAATGACATACTGACCGCATCAAGATCCGAGTACTTTGAGGAAGAATGGATTTTGGATGCGGGGACTTCGTACCACATGACCCCTCATCGGAGTTGGTTCACCAATTACAGTGAGTGCGATGGTGGTTAGGTCTTTATGGGCAATAATAATGCATGTAAAGTAGTTGTTGTTAGATCGGTATGCATTAAGATGTTTGATAGCATGGAGCGCATCTTGAATGAGGTGAGACATGCTCTTGATTTACGTAAGAGCCTGATTTGAGCGCATCTAGAAGCACTCAAGATGCTTGGGTGCAAATTTATCGAGTTTGATCGTGTTCTTAAAGTTTCAAAGGAGGCACTCGTAGTCATGAAACCACAACAGAACGAAAATTTTTATAGGTTGATCGAGAGCACTTAATTGGGTGGAGCTGCAACGTCTATAGCGGATTCTACGTCTGCACATATGTGGCATAAACACTTGGGCCACATGAGCGAGTGGAGTATGAAGCTACTTTCTAATCGTTATTTAATTTCATTTTTTAAAAGTATTAATTTTAGTATATGCGAGCATTATATATATGGTGAACAATCGATATTATCTTTTAAGTTTGGTAAACATGTTTGTAAGGGTGTTCTTGACTATATGCATTCTGATGTATGGCGGTCGGTACGCGTAGTTTCTGGTAGAAGGTCGTCATGGTTTATCACATTTATTGACGACTATTCCATAGAAGCGTGGGTATATTTTATGAAAAATAAATCTAATGTTTTCACCAACTTCAAACAATAGAAGGCGATGATGGAAAAACAGTTAGGGTGAAAGGTGAAAGTGTTAAGGATAAATCACGGTGAAGAATTCACTTCTGGGGAATTCAATCGGTATTATAAAGATGAAGGGATCATGAGGTACAACATAGTGCGCGCCACACCAGAGCAAAACGGCGTAGCTAAGCGGATAAACTGGACTCTCTTCTGAAGGGCCTAGTGCATGATCAGTAATGTTGGGTTGGGCAAGGAATTGTGGACTGAGGCGTTAACATGGCTTGCTACTTAGTGAATTGGTCTCCTTGTATGGCCATCGATCGTAAAATTCTAGAGGAAGTGTGGAGTGGTTAGCGGGTAGGCTTATACTTATATGCCATCAGTCGAGAGAGACAAGTTGACCAAATGGCTAAAGAGTACATCTTTGTCGACTATGGTGGTGGGGTGAATGGGTACAAGCTATATAATCGGGTCAGACAAAATCATCCTTAGTCGTGACATCGAATTTGACGAATGATCCTTGTTCCATAAGGATGTGCACAAAGAATCAGAAAAGTTGGTTATGGATGTTCGGTTAGACAAAGATGAGATACATGCAGATATAGAAATGCAAACAGAAGTACAGGAGCAGGTGGAGCAACCACCCGTGAGAAGGAATCTACCACAAGATCGCAAGTTACCAGTGAGATAGAGGGATGACTCAAATATTACATTTTCCCTCATTACATATGAGGGAGATCCGTCTACTCTTCAGGAAGCTCTTGATGAGCCGAAAGTCAGAAAGTGAAAAGCAATTATCGATGATAAGATGGCTCCTTGTACAAAATAAGATGTGGAAGTTGGTGGAGCTTCCCGTTGGTCGTAAAGCAATTAAGTGCATGTAGATCTTCAAGAAGAAACATGATAGGTACAAGACAAAGGTGGTAGCGAAGTGAAACGCTCAAAGAGAATGTGTCGACTTCACTTAGATCTCCGCGCCTGTGGTGAAGCAAGTATCTATTAGATTCGTGTTGGCGTTGGTTGCCCAATACAATCTCGAGCTGGAGCAGATGGATGTAAAGATTGCCTTTCTGGATGGAGAATTGAAAGAGCAGATCTATATGAAGCAAACAGAATGTTACAAAATACAAAAGTCATAGAACAAGGTTTGCATATTAAAGAGGTTATTGTACGGCCTGAAATAGCCGGTTAATCAGTGGTATAAAAAGTTTGATTCTTTCATGGTGATTAAAAGGTTTACCATGAGTTAATATGATCACTGTGTCTATTACATGACACTAAGTGATGGAAAATTTCTTATCTTAGTTTTATACATCGATAACATGCTTATCGCCAGTCATAACATGTCTGAGATCAACTTACTAAAAACTCAGTTATCTGAGACATTCAAGATGAAAGATATGGGGACTATAAAGAGAGTTTTCGACATTGATATATACAAAGATAGGAAGAGGAGCATGTTATGGTTATCTCAGGTTGAATACCTCGAGAATGTATTAATTAATGAAGTATGGGATGAACAAGGCAAAGTCGGTCAGCGTTCCCTACACAACTCACTTCAAGCTATCTTCGTACCAGTGTCTAAAAACATGAGTAAAACAGGATATATCTCGTGTGCCTTATTCGTGCATAGTTGGAAACTTGATGTATGTCATGGTCTATACTGGACCGGATATTTCACATGTGGTAGGTATTATTAACAGATACATGTCTAACCCTGGCAAGTAACGCTGAGAAGTAGTGAAATGACTACTTCAATACATTCACGATATGTAGGACTACGTCGTATCTTTTGAGAAATCAAGGACCAAGTGAGTAAGCTATGTAGATTCTGATTACATGGGCAGGACAATAGAAGGTCGACTTCTAGTTACTCATTTGTATTAGCAGGTAGAGCAATCAGTTGGATATCAAATCTTTAGTCTGTGGTGGCTCTTTCCAAAACCGAAGCTAAGTACATGACGATGACAGAAGCATTCAAGGAAGGTGTTTGGTCAAAAGAAATGATAAATCAGTTGAGGCTTGAGCAAGAAGCCGTGCAGGTTAATTATGACAACAAAAATGTGATCAACTTGGCTAAAAATTATGTTTTTCACTCACATACTAAACATATTAATGTGCGTTGCCATTTTATCCGACAGTTACTTGAGGAAGAAGGCATGACTCTAGAGAAAATACACACAAGTGTGAATCCGATTGACATGGTCACTAGGGTGGTTCCTACGAATAAGTTCAAATTCTATGCAACTTCTCTGAACTTCGTGAATTTGTAAAACGAAGATAGAGTGTGCACGAGAAGCGATGGTGGAGCTATGATGAAAGGTGTAATTAGAGATGAGAAAAATGAGTTATGAAGATTGAAGATATGATGGAGATTGTTATTGATGTCTCAAATCTAAAAACAACAAGGTCTATCGATGTCATCAACAAATGTCATCGAGCGGATGTCAATGCCATCGACAGATGCTTGATGCCATTGGAAAAATATGAAAATTTCATATTTTATTGTTGGAACATTTCGGTGTTTTACTCGATGCCATCGAAGGTTTTCGATGCTATCAACAAATCGTCAATGCCATCGAAGTCCCATTGAGCGCTCGCGCAGAATTGCGTAAGTATGGGATTTGTTTCCTATTCCGATTGTGATACAATGTTATGTTTTATACATCGGCTGTAATTGGGATTTGGATAGAAAAGAGGTGTTCTGGGCTTTCTAAATTTATTTCTAGAGTTTCAAGGGCATAGTTCCGCTTGTAAAGAAGATTTGAGACTTGTTTGAATGCGTAATATCTACCTCTTGTAATTTTATGCTTTCATAGTGCATTATTGTTGCTTTGTGCCGTGGTTTTTATCCCACAAGGGTTTTTCCAAGTAAAATTCAATTTGTTGGTGTTTAGACTTAATTGTGTGATTGAAGCATGTCATTCTCCAACAATAATCACTAAATAACGATTACCAATTCCTTTCTTTTTTCATGAACTCCCTACTCATCAAACAGCCCCTCAGTAGATAATAGGGAACTTCTCTGCACCCACTTCATACATGTAGGACCATGGTTTGGTGATCCAATAGTTTATCTAGTGGCTTCCATGATAATGAACCATGCTTAATGAATTTCCTTAGATTAGATGAATAAATAGATAAAGGGATATTAAGTGAACATGAATGATCATGATAGATGGTGGAAGATTCGGACCGTAGGAATGACATGGGTGGTTAATGGCTCAAAAGTTAGATAGCTCGGCAAGATACGCCTCGAGGACACCCTGATCCATAGCTCAAGTGGTAGACTGAGTGAAAGATACCTTGTTTCAACACTGAGGTCTTAGTATCCATTCCCTAGTGGGGTGACTAACAGTGAAGTGTGAACTGACAATGGGTGTAGTAACAAGCTGACAAAAAAAAAAAAAAACGACTCAAGGTTTGTTTGATAGAGCTCTTGGGGCCATCCAATAAGAGGCAGATTGGTATTGTAGCCCACACAACACCTCTAGCGATAGTGAAAAGATGTGGCAAGTTTTGATTGGCCAGTCCTATGCAGGCCATACGTTCTGTTAGACAGCCCAACTCATACTCGGAAATAGATTGGCTACTCAGCTTGCCACTAGCCACTAGCTAGTAGTTGGTGCTCTGTGGGCTCCACCATGATGTATCTGTTTTATCCATGTCGTCCACTCATTCTTACCAAGGTGTCCCGTATCGGTATCGGTTGGCGTAACGGTGCCCTCTGAAACCGATACGGATACGGGGGCGTAACGGCGATACGGGGGCGTAACGGCCCATAACGGCGCAAAATTTTTTTTTTGCCAAAAAAATATGAAAAAATATGGATTAAATCCGAAATATTCTAAGCATTCCAAATATGCATTCATTTATAAATTGGAACATGTTTATGGTGGTGTAACGGTCCACTCTTTGGTCAGAAGTTGTATCGGACTGTCTGATGAATTTATGAACCAGATAACCTGAATTTGACTACAAAATTCATGTATTTAATTTTCTAACTATCTACTATCAATGATAGATATATTAGAATGAATGTAATATGAAAATATCTTACATTTAGGTGTTTGCAATTATTTTTGAGGGCCAAAATTCATGCATAAATAGAAAAAAATGTAAAAATAAAAAATAAAATGGCACCCCAAATATATAAAATGCACATTAACATGTTCTACTATGATTAACACATCACATGGCATCATTAAAACAGCAAAAGAATCATTAAAAAATGATTTTTCAAATTTTCAAAAAAAGGGTCAAAATAAATGCGTAAATAGAAAAAAATATAAAAAAAATATAAAATGGCACCCCAAATCTGTAAAATGCACATTAACATGTTCTACTATGATTAACATATCATATGACATCATTAAAACAGCAAAAGAATCATTAAAAAATGATTTTTCGAATTTTCAAAAAAAGGGCCAAAATAAATGCGTAAATAGAAAAAAATATAAAAAAAAATATAAAATGGCACCCCAAATCTATAAAATGCACATTAACATGTTCTACTATAATTAACACATCATATAGCATGATTAAAACAACAAAACAACTATTAAAAATTGATTTTTCGAATTTAAAAAAAAAGGGCCAAAATTCATGCGTAAATAGAAAAAAATATAAAAATATATATAAAATGGTACCCCAAATCTGTAAAATGCACATTAACATGTTCTACTATGATTAACACATCATATAGCATCATTAAAATAGCAAAAGAATCATTAAAAAATGATTTTTCGAATTTTCAAAAAAAGGGCCAAAATAAATGCGTAAATAGAAAAAAATATAAAAAAAAATATAAAATGGCACCCAAAATCTGTAAAATGCACATTAACATGTCCTACTATGATTAACACATCAAATGGCATAATTAAAACAACAATACAACCATTAAAAATTGATTTTTCAAATTTTAAAAAAAGGGGCCAAAATTCATGCGTAAATAGGAAAAAATATAAAAAATATATTAAATGACACCCAAAATCTGTAAAATGCACATTAACATGTTTTACTATGATTAACACATCATATGGTATGATTAAAACAATAAAACGTATTAAAAATATATAAATACATATTTTTGACAAATTTCTGAAAAATGGCCCATCGAGCTTTGATTCAAGAAAATTCATAATATAATGTGTTTTTATCTCAAATACTCAGCCAAAGTTGGTCGAAATTAGTAGTAAAAGGAGTAAGAAACAGTTTGAAAGCAAGAGGTTTCAAAAAAACAGCAAAAATAAAGCTTAAAATGAAAAAAGGTTGATACGGGCCTGTTACGGGCCCGTAACGGCCCGTAACGGGCCCGTAACGGCCGATACGGGGGCGTATCGGCCGATACGCCCCGTATCGGGCCCGTATCGGCCGATACGGCTACAAAAAACCGTATCAGCCGATACGACCCCGTAACGTGTAACGGTCACCACCGTTTCCGTTACGTATCGGCCGTATCGGCCGATACGTAACCGATTTGGCACACCATGATTCTTACAGATCATTTTATGGTATGAGCCCAAAAATGAGGTTGATCCAAATCTCAGGTGGACCGCACAATGTTGATTGAACGCCCACCATTAAAAACTTCTTGGGGGACATTCAATCACTACTGTTTTCCCATGGTGTGTGGTCCACCTGATATTTAGATCTATCTCCTTTTTGGGATCAAGCCATAAATTTATCCTTAAAAATGGATGGATGGCATGGATAAAACACATACATCATGGTGGGGCCCACAAGTACCAACCACTAGCCACCTGGATGATGGCAGTGTCACTAGTCAATTCGTTTCCCTCGTACTCAACTCAAAAACAACAAAAATCTACAGGCCCATTACGGCTAGCCAATCAAAACTCACCACATCATTTCACCACTGATGGAGATGGTGTGGGCTTTATTACCCAATACGCATCCTATCCAATAGGCCTATTTCTACAAAGTGAGCCCGTGGTTGGGTCTTTGCTTGGCTAGCCATGCAGATCTTACATACCTCCAGCTACATGTCCCCATCGGAACTGTGCAGCATGGTTAGCTATAGAACTGGATGGACGACCTATATGGCACCATAAGGTTGCCTGGATGTGGGCAACATTTTTACCACATTTTCTATTAGGATATGGAGTTTGAAAAACTATTTAGATAAAATAAAATTAAAATTAAAATGAGAAAATAGAAAACTTATCGATTTATAGATGTCGAGGCGTGACATGAGTCACTCGGCTTGAAATCGAATTTTTCCCCCTTGGATAACATCCCAAGTGCAACAAGTTTCCTGAGCAATCAACCTGCAGGATACAACGACTATGACCCGGTTCCAGTGGTGCACTCACTGTACACGGGCTCGAACCACTTGTAGTCTTAACCTGAACTAGAAAACACTTCAACACATTTTTTAAGAGAAAACCTTTTTTTTTTCAAATGCTTCTTAAAACCTAAAAGTAGAAGTCTATTTATAGACTCTGAAAAGACACCCTTAAGGGTGTAGAGACACTCTTTGAAAAAGGGTTGTAACTATTGGGTTTAAACCCAATTGGTGTGACTATTAGGATTAAAAACACAACTTTTCAAAACAAATATGAAGGGATGCAACCTTTCAAACATAAGTGAAAAGACACATCCGTAGGGCACATGCACACCTATGGCCAAGGCTATGGCCCGTCCCAACGGATATTTTGAAACACTAAATTATTTTAAAATAATTTAAAATGCAATAATTCCCCACATGTTTTAAAATTTTTGACATTTCAGATTGAGATGGAAGAGTTGTGCAATAGTACCGGTGTCACCATAGACTTAAACCGACATTAGAGTAAGCATGATAGGTCTACAGGAATCATGTGACACCATAGCCTTGAACCTGATTCCTTTTAATGTATATTGCAAGTACATGCCACCTACACAACTTTTCTATTACAAGTTATTTTGCAGTTCGGTGCGTTTCGGCCATGCATCATTACCTGGATTTCATGAGTACTCTAGAGAATTCATCTATATTCTCGTAAAAAGTGGCCTCCACCTCCACACCCATATAGGTGAATTCTATCAAGTATACGTAACAATTGGGTACACCACCAAATATATGGCTATAAATTCATTAAGAGTTCAAAAACTTATCCTTCTTCATTGCTGCTCGCACTGTACACCATAGAAGGGGCTCATTTATATTAGTGTAATCGTCTACTTCGTGTCTTGTTGTTTACCCATTGAACCTATCGCATAGGATCTCTACTTATATAGGTTGGGTTGCCAACACTGGTAGCTCATATATTAGGCTCAATCCCATTCTCTTCAATGTCTCATTGACTAATCTTTTAAATAGTCATTTAGTCAGAGGATTTATGACTCATAGGCCTTTTATCTTCACCTGTCATTGATCCATTAGGCTTTTGCCTATTACAAAAAATTAACCATTGTTACCTTCCATAGGAGTTAGGCCATGTCTTACTCCCAATGTGGCTGATCATCCTTTCGAACTAGCTATGGATCATCACCTTGATAAGTTATTGCTTCATCAATTAGCTATACAGAAAAGATCTTTTAATTAAGTAGATTTCTCCTTTTTCTCCTTAGTCAAGTCTTCGATAGTCAGTTGCATCCTCTTTTTTGACTATTCATATCTCAAGCCAATGCATACCAACCTCATTTCTAAATTCACAAAGTTAATAATTACGACTCCATCATGCAATAGATACTGAGCATCACTTTTATTATGATAGTTTTCATATCACTAACTCTGTATACAACCAATTTTCTTAGCCCTGAATGTACTCTTACCATTCAACCAACTTCACTAGCTCACCATTCAACTAATTGGTGGTAAAGTCAAACAAACTTATTATATCTGTAGTGTAAAGAGGCTAGCACATGACAACTAAAATAGAGTATAACCTTCTTGTAATCATATTGTAACATTATCATGTTATTACATGTTTCCTAATACATGAAAGGTTGGCCAGTTTATCGATTAATTATTACAATTCAATACAATTAATTGAATTTTATTGGCTGAATATGAAGAAAAAGGTCCAAGATCCTAAATAGTTAGGACCTCTCATGTCAGGCCCATGTCCTAGTGTCCGTTCCATTCCATAGGGTTCCGCGGTCCTCTCGGTCGAATTCCGGTTACTTGCGACCCGTAGATTGCATTTGCGCGCAACCATGAGTCGCATTCTATAATTCCGAGCCGACTAAACCTGAGACCTATAAGGTTCTGACGCCACGTCTTGTGTGCCAATCCGACGCTTAGATCACATGATGTAGGTCACACATGATCATGGCCGTGGACCACACATTACGGGACCTACCTAACCCATGACACATTTTCCTATTTCATTATGAGGATGACATCACCTACCTACCCTAGCCACCCTAGCCCCATGCATCCTAGGCATGTTCTTACATGTAATGATGTCCTCTCGTCCCCAAACTAATCATAGCCTTACAAACCCATCATTACACCACTACAACTCCCTCTTTCCCTCCCTTTCTTCCTCACTTTCATTTTTCCATTGCTAGAGAAAGGGAGAGCTCCCAAAAATTCCAGCAACTCCCTCTTCCAAACCTCCCAATCTAACCATCAAAGCTTCATCTTAGCCATTGATCCTTGCTCCCTTGAAGCATTGGAAGCCGTTGGTGGTGGTAGAAGTCGAAGATTGAAGGTGAGTGCTCCCTAGCACTTGTTTCTTTATTATCTTTGCATGGATCTTCATCCTCCTTAGCTTAGGGCAAGTGGGACCCACCAATCAATGGTGGAGATCCCATCTTGGTCCCTACATGTAGCCTAAGGCCCATCACACCTTGCATGTATGTATCCATGGTGGGACCATTCTCCTTGGATCCCACCATGAAGTTTCTATGTTATCCATCTTGTAATGGCCATCTAGGCCTTGATCTTTGTGGTGGAGATATGGTTTTCCACCTAATTTTCTAATTTGAGGCCCACCTACTTTGGATATCCATATGATGAATGCATGTACATGGAGGAGCTCATAGTGGCGGAGCTCCACCCATCTCCGTCGTCTCTCTCTCTCTCTCTCTCTCTCTCTCTCTCTCTCTCTCTCTCTCTCTCTTCCTTTTCGTATGATGTTGATGATGATAAGGTGTGTGACCCACCTGATGTGTGTGTGCGGCCCACCATGATGAGTTATATCCATGCCAACAATGTGTTGGGCCCACCTTGCTGGAAAGTCCAGCAACAGGTCTACTGGAGTGTCCCAGATGAAGAGGAAAACATAAATACTAGCTGACCCAAGCTGGTGGGTCCCACACGTGTGGACCCACCCCATGCATGTTTTGCATCTGGACTGTCCATTAGCCAGACAGCCAGCAGCAAGTAGCTGTTAGACTGACGGCAGTAAGTTCTGTGGGCCCGTCATAAGGTATGTTTTATACCCATACTGTCCAACCATTTGGCTCGAGTGGAGCCCACCCCACACGTGCTACACGTGTGGAATGGGACCCACCTTGATGTATGTTTGTATATCTAAATTGTCTGTCCATTTGGAGATGGTGGGGCCCACTGCTATCCGACGTCAGCAGGTTGTGTGGCCCCATCACGATGTATGTGTTGTATCAACCGTCCATGCAGGACGTGGCCCACCCCACACATGTGGGTGGGACCCACCTTGGTGTATTTGTTTTATACACACCATCCATCTGGACGGTGGCCCCACTGCTGAATAACGTCAGCAAGTTATGTGGGCTACCATGATGTATGTTGTGTAGCCACACCGTCCATCTGTATTGGATGTGGGCCCACCCCAATGGGGTGGGACCCACCTTGATGTATTTATTCTATATCCACACCGTCCATTTGTCCAGGATGGTGGGACCACCCCCCCCTAATGCAACGTTGTGTGTGGTGCACACCTTGATGTATGTATTTGTTCACCACACCGCCCATCTGTTTTCTAGGGTGAGACCACCTTAATGTATGTGTTGTACATCAGCACCATCTATCTGGACATACCGTGGAACGCACCGTGATGTATATATTGTATATCTATGCCGTCCATTTGTGTGGCCCGTTGTGGTGTATGTTTTGTATATCTATGCCGACCACTTGTGCGGCCCACCACAATGTATGATGTATCCACATTGCTTGTCCGTTTGGGCAGGCCTAGATGAAGGAAAAATGCAAATATCAGTTTGATTCAAACTGTGGTGGACCACTCACGTGAACCCACCTACTATTTGTGCAGGACCCACTTTAATGAATGTGTCTTAACCATGCTGCCCATCCATTTTGTTGGATCATGGGCTGCACCATTAGGCCCGATGTGATGTATTTATGGCCCATTTAATGAGGCCCGATGTGATGTATATGAGACCCAAATGTGAGGCCCAATCTGATGTGTGTGAGGCCTATATGTGAGACCCATTGTGATGTATCTGAGACCCAGATATCAGGCCCAATGTGATGTATCTATGGCCCATATGATGAAGCTCATTACGATGTGTATGTGGCCCATGAGTGAGGCCCAATATGATGTATGTGTGGCCCATATGTGCAGCCCTATGTGATGTATATATGGCCCATTATGTCGTATGAGGCCCTTGTGTGAGGCCATGGGCCCACTATATGTTAGCTCTATATGTGTCATGCCTATGGAGCAATGTTCGTTAAATGTCCACATTGATGGGTAATGATGGTTAAATGTTCACATTGTGACCTTCCCTTAGGCCTTGTTAGGCCATTCTCACCATTCTCTTAGTGGGTTAACCCAAATCATTGGGCCCCAATGATATTGCATGATCCATCTATTCTTCTTAGGCGTCTAACCCAAAATGTTAGGCTACATATATTGCCAATAGGATTGTTTTAATCTTGGAGTCCATTTAGGATTTGTTCCCCCCCTTAAGGCATCTAGTGGGCTTTATGATACTTTAGTTTAGATTGGTTGTCCATCTATGGACCCCACCTTATATATAGGCTGATTATCAACGTCGATTATTGATGCCGATTATGAGTATGTGACCACACAACATCATGATACATGTCCATACAGATCATTTGTATGCTTGATACGAGATGTGGTTAATCATTGCATATGACATTAGGCAGGTTGTTCATGGGACTCCTTGATAGGTGGAGTTATCCCACATGAGCGCACGACATGCGCAAGATTGATGCATGACTGGACTGTGTAACTCATACATCTTGCATTGTGTGATTATAATTACTGTACCTCCGCAGATATAACATGGATGGAAGGATACCGAAAATACTATTTAAACACGGGTGTATACGATGTCTCAGGGTGAAAGTCCCCAAACCCTTATGGTACCATGGAAGATGTTCTAATGCCTAGACCGAGTAGATGTATCAGCGCATGAGGGTCGAATACTAGGAGGCCGCGTCTCCTACTATGTTGTAGTTGGTTGGAAGGGGTGTGGACTTACCCACCCGAGGGTAGGGGTAATGCTAGGTTGAGTTTGACCAGCTCGTAAATGGATCCGCTATCGATGTGTCAGATAGATATTGGCTGACTATTGGCCAAGCGGATAGTGAGCTCTCTTCCGCTTGCACGGTTGTGCATCCAATGTAGGGCGGCAATGTAGTGTATAGTGTTTTAGACCCTGATGATATTCCAGAGATGAGTTGTATGACTATGTGGATTCAAATGAGGATTGATATGCTTGAGTTGCATCTTATGACCGATAACATTTATGCCTTGCATTGCATTATAGCCTTGGTATGGCTGATAGCATTTATGCCTTACATCGCATCATAGCCTTAGTGTGACTGTTAGCATTTATGGATTCACCAGCATATTCAGCATTACTCTGATATTGTATTCTAAGCACGCTTATATTGCACACACACTTTCACCACCCTCTAAGCTTTGTATAAGCTTATGCATAATAGCTTTGTATTCTAAGCACGCTTATATTGCACACACACTTTTACTCGATGCATGCAGGTGACGCGAGGACGCAACTGTAGCTAAGCAGGAGTAGGAGCGTACTGCGAAGCTTCAGGAGTTTTTGATTATTATTATCATTGTATTTTCCCTTTATGTGCCTTGTACTCAAAAGTCTTTTATCATAGTGGATTTTGTGATGGTGTTCTTGTGGTTATTGTTCGTGGATTATGCTATGGTTATACTTATCACGAGACAAATGTACGTTGAAAATCTTTCTTATAGGATCCCATGATCGGAACCTGGTATATGAGTGCCAGAAGTCGAGAATGGAGTACTACGGAGGCTGTCGACACCGAATTCAGCGATCGAAAATTTTGTGAGCTCGGTTTCCGAGTTTGGGGCGTGACGTCCCAATCCATGATCAAGCATATTAACCGATGATTTGTTCATTAAACATGACCCCCCCACAAGTGCGGAAGTCTACTAATGACAAAAAGTAAAATATTATAAATAAACTTACACCAAACTTGGCCTCCAATAAAAATAAAGTTTAGTTCGAAAATTCCATTGATCTAATAATCATTTGTTGAATTTAGACCATTGACCATTTTCTTTCTGACCATTCATTTGATAGCTACCAATTTGATTATTAAAACATGCAATTGATTTAATTTAAAACACCTTATCTCAAAGGCCTACATGTGCATATTGATTCATAATATTCAACATATAATTTCTTTAATGCGAATCTTCAATTTTATGTCAACTCATTCATCAAATATATATTGACAAAACTTGGATTTCATACGTTAAGTGGTTTATGCATTCGAGTGCAACCCCATAATTTCATATTTAGCCTCGATAGATATATCTATGGCCCACCTGATAAAACTATTAACCAAGAGTTAAGAAAATCTTTTGTAGGAATTATCATAGGAATTGATTGGATCTAATACATGTCCTAGATTAACACATGATCGGATGAAAATAACATTTCTTCTCCTTTCTAAGCAAGTAATATTGTCTAGAAAATATGGTGAACGATGCCAAAAGTGAATGTAACTTATCTCATAAATTAGGCATGTGCACTTATTACCCTATCAACAACTTTATGTATAAGAGCAATAATATGAATCATTTATACAAAAACAACAATAAGTGTGTCAAACAGTTAAGTGATATATCTCGATGCTCCATCTGTTATTTGACCCAATATTCTATAATATCACTTTCTACATAATAAAATATAAGTCAGAATTAACATTGAATTAAGGCACATTCACTACTAGTCCACTTGAGAAACTCAAGTCACTATTTACTTTATGCTAAGTGAAATTTCAGAGAGATAAACATTCATATAATGTGAGTTATCAAGTACTTAATATTCAGAAAAGTAGCACACATGCAAAATCTATACATTTCATCTATTGGACCTACAAAAGGTAACATTTCAAAAATACTCTAACCCAATCATCCCACATGGAGCCAATATAATATTTGTATGGATCTATAATTTTAGACGCTTGTAGTGTATCTAAGTACGTAACCCCCACAATTTAAAATATTTATAAATGAGATCTTTTCCACATATATACAATTTTCAAGTGTCTATGTATCAAGAGTCATATATTGTTTAATGTTTCATATTATAATGGGAAAAATATATTTTGTACATGTAACATATGAAATACAAGACTCGAACATATCAATCATCAACCCACGAAGGATAGATCAAAGACCACAAGATACATGCAATGATACAAAATGAATAATGTGCATTGTTTATAGATACATAGTAATAAGTGGGCCCATTATTTGATAGACTTGGCCATTGATTTGATCAAATTCAATATATCATACTCATTTATTCCTTTTGTATACTCATTATCATAAAGGTTATTCATACCAATGGTTAGTCCTTGTTATAACTTAATTTTTAAGTCACTATAAATACAAAGGACTTACTAATGAACTATTCATGTTATAAACATGCAGTGATGCCTTAGTGTGTAACTGTGCATTCTACTGCATTTCTAATGATCAACATTAATATAGCTATTTATTCTATGCACATCAATCACACAAAAATCAACTCCTTAACATGTGCTTGATCAAAATGACATTTTATATTTGTTCTAGCACTAACAACATAGTATGCCCCATCTTTTAACTATTTAGACCATGCACGTTTGTGACACCCCACCATCAGTCGCCATCAAATATCTTTTCAAAATCTATCATCTTAAAGTAAACAGTAAATCATCTACTTGCAGTTCATAAGTTGGACATGTAAGATTGTCCAATGGGAGAATATTTTAGTAACACACATTATACATAGTCCGGCACATTAGTTGAATAGTCTTGATCATCAAAATTGGGCCCAGATTAGATTATCCAAAGACATATAGCAAATAGAATTATAGATTGCATGTATATAAACCACGGTGCTCTGTTAAAGTATTAAAAGGTTGCCTAAGAGAGCAAACTCACAAGAGAATAAACCCACAAGCAATTAAGATAATTATAACTGTCCACTTTATTCTCACTGAACAAGTGGTTAGATTATTAGTTCATTATTACTTTCTTTCTTTTTTCATTTACACCCCTTTGGATTTGAGTCATCTCTACCTTTTTATTTATTTATTTAATGAGATTGCCTAAGAAATCTCATTATTGGGACATTCAAGCCCTTTCATATTTGGCGATTTTGTTCATATGTGAAGTCCATCAGATCAGTGAACTAGATTAAGGGTCATCAGAATGTTGTTTGCTCTCATGCAACATGTCAAGTTCAGATAGAACGGTTATAACCACCAAATGCTCCTTGTTAGAACCCTTCTTAAGGGTTGCACCAACTTGAAAATGATAGGAATGCACATAATTAACAACTACATTTTCCAAAACTAAGAATTTTATTTCTGTCACGTACATGATGAATTTAGATCCTTCATCTGGTTGACTGTATAAGGAATATTACTCATCCACATATGAGCAACTAGCAGGCTTATGGGATAGTGATCACACCAACGACCTATCAGGCCCATGTTAGAAGATACTTTGGAAGATTGCATTTTTTAATTTTTTTTTCACATTTTTCTTTCCAAAGTTTTCTTTTTAACCATGCTTGGTGGTATACAGAGAAAAATTCCTAATATGGTGAGAATCCCAACACAAAATCCCATTTTGAAATATATTTTAGGTTGATCTTCATTGTACATGGATATTGAGATTAGTGTATATCCTACTTAGTATGGTGCAATAGCTTGATTTATTTTCATGTGAAGGTTACGTTTAGCTCAAGCTATGAAAAAATAAATTGCAAATTTTAAGATCTAAAAAGAAAGGCTCCTTAATGTCATATCATGATTTAGAGAAAATCTACTAAATGCAGGCTTTCTAACGAGTGAACAGGGCTTGACATTATCCAAGAGGTAGGCAAAATAAATTTCTTGGATTTTACATGTGTGATAGAATGACATATGTTTGGGACATAAAGACCATATGTAGGTCATAGCTTTAGTACCCAAGATGGCCTTAACCCGACTCATCTGACAACTTGAAGATCATACTCTGTACTAACGGGGGTTACAACGAACCCGACCAATTGTCCAGTAATCTAGGCCTCTCATATGTTTGATCGTAATCCAACCATTATCATTTATAGATATCAAGATTTAAAATTCTCTAACCATTCTCAGTC
Organism: Magnolia kwangsiensis; assembly: GCA_037074715.1. Classification (NCBI taxonomy): domain Eukaryota; kingdom Viridiplantae; phylum Streptophyta; class Magnoliopsida; order Magnoliales; family Magnoliaceae; genus Magnolia; species Magnolia kwangsiensis. Next base: position 68,199,158 of record CM073583.1, read on the forward strand.
GGTGTATATGTTCACTTTTATACATGATTTTGTACATGTGGTCCAAAGAACTTAAATAACAAGTATTTACAAGATCCTGACCATTAATTGGTATATGACAACTCCAGATTATATGGGCCATGGCTCACAAATCAGGTTAGTGTAATTTCATTTTGGGCTATTCCAACCAGATAGATGCTATCGTAATTCTTAAATAGATTTTCAAACATATTCGATTTCAAGATTGTTAAGATATGGAGTTTGAAAAACTATTTAGATAAAATAAAATTAAAATTAAAATGAGAAAATAGAAAACTTATCGATTTATAGAAGTCGAGGCGTGACTCGGCTTGAAATCGAATTTGCTCCCCTTAAACAACGTCCCAAGTGCAATAGGTTTCCAGAGCAATCGACCTCCAGGATACAATGACTATGACCTGGTCCCAGCGGTGTACTCACTGTACAGTGTACACGGGCTTGAACCACTTATAGTCTTAACCCGAACTAAAAAATACTCAAAACACATTTTTTAAGAGAAAACCTTATTTTTTTTAATGCTTCTTAAAACCAAAAAGTAGAAGTTTATTTATAGACTCTGAAAAGACACCTTAAGGGTATAGAGACACCCTTTGAAAAATAGTTATGACTATTGGGTTTAAACTCAATTGGTGTGACTATTAGGATTAAAAAGACAAATGTTCAAAACAAAATATAAAAGGAAGCAACCTTTCAAACTTAAGTGAAAAGACACATTTGTATGGCACATACGTACCTAAGGCCAAGGCCATGGCTTGTCCCAACAGATATTTTAAAACATTAAATTATTTTTAAATAATTTAAAATACGACATTTTCCATTGAAAGGAGCCTGAAGGAACCATGGTCCAGGCGTGTAAATGATATGAGTTGGACCTGTAACTGAACTTGGCCCAGCCCAATGAATGGTATGGTTATGCCTAAACATGAATTTGAGGTCCACTTAGTGAATGGACAATCATCGTCAAGATGAGCCCACCCTCACCCAACTGACGCCCAGCAGAAGTAGTTAATAACACACAGAATGGCCGGGCTTAGGCAGGGCTATCCTAGGCCCAAGCCCAAGCCCCGAAAATTGGTTGGCCCAATCAACCCAGCCCTACCCAACCGGGCCCAGGTCACACAACGGGCATATGCGTGTGGGGGCCAGCAAATCACATGAGGTACAAAAGTGTGTGCCTGCGTATGTTACCTGAAAGAATCCCCACGAGTGTAGGGCAGATCTAAGCTTCTCCATCTCACTAGCTTGTGAATCGCCATTTGATGAGAAAAGCAGCTCAAGATCAACGGCTGGGATGGGAGACGAGGGATGACAAGCATCCGTGGGTCTCTCATCTTCTCTCCTGATGTATGGATGGGATGGTTCGTGTCCATCCCTAGCAAGCTCCTGAACCAACATCTTCTCTGAACCACCGTAAGAAGCCATGACCGATGAATCAAAGAAATGACGGATAAGGGAAAGTTGCCGGGAGCGGATTAGGTACGGCACCAGCATCCCTGCGACCCTGAAAGTGGGCCCCACATTGATATAGTTATTTTATATCCACTCCGTCCATCAGTTTTTCCAGCTCATTTTAGCTCATTTTAAATCTTGAGCTCAAAAATAAAGCAGATCAAAATATAAGGTGGACCCAATCATAAGAAACAGTGGTTATTGAGCATTAAAAGCATCTAATGAACCGCAAAAGTTTTGGATCAATCCGACATTATTATTTTTTCCTTCATCCAGGTTTTTGTGACCGTATGAAATTTTGAGATGGAAAATAAACATTACGGTGGGCCCTAAGAAGTTTTTAATGGTGAACGTTCAATCAACATTTTTCTTATAGTGTGGTCCACCTAAAATTCGTATCAGCATGAATTTTGGTCTCATGCCATAAAATGATCCAGTCCAACAGATGGATGGTGTGGATATAAATGAAATATATTAAGGTAGGGCCCATGGTCAGGGTCGCACCGTGTTAGGTGAGGCCGGGGCCGCATCTAATACGCTGCCGAAGCTGGCATCATCTTAGTTTATTATAAATGGACGACATAAAACACCTAAGAGCGTAAGCTACACGTGATACGTGATGCTGTTGTTGACTTCAAAGGGCTTGCTACCTTGGTATGAGTTATTTACCATTTATGAAAGAAATGTAGGTCCCATTTTGAACTGGGCCATTCCAGTAAAGGCCGGTTAGATGGGAATTTTGTGCAACCAGCTGCGTAAGTGGCCCAATCTGCCATGCGTGCATCAGGGTAGCAACGCCTTGAAAATATGAGGGCCCGAAAATCAGGCAAGGTCAATCATAAGATGAACCCTCCATTATTTCAACAGTGTGGCCTACCAGTTGATTGGATCTGCCTAATTTTTAGGGTGTCAGATACTCACAGCAGTGGATATTTTGGATGTCATAAACATGCTAGTGTACCCCATGTACAGATAATTGAATGAAATTATCATCTACAACTGTTGCAAAGAAACTGCCTTAATCTTAATGTTTCGTCTTTGGCATTTTGTTTTATTTAAAATTTTCTTAGCCATCATTATGTGACACGTCTAAAGAGATGTTCGCTCAAATGCGTCCGGATGCATCGGGCCACTAGCATATGGATTTATTTTTTCTTTTAATCACCCTGATCATTTATTTGATGAGGCTGCTCCTGATGCGCCGGCCTGATAATAATACTCTTGGAATAAATATTTCAACCCCTCAATTCTACAAAAGTTACAGTTATTTTGTTGTTTTAAGTTTTAAAGAGTACAATCCTATTTCAAAGTCTTTTTTTCTAAGTTATTTTATATTATATATATATATATATATATATATATATATATATATATATATATATATATATATATATATATATATATATTGTTTCGACAAAGAAACAAATGCATTTTGATTTGGGAGAATTGTCTTATTCAAACATAACAGAGAGAGAGTACTATGAACATTCATCACATTCTATTAATACTGAGTTTGTTTACATCCTCTTTACATCCCTTGATTCTAAGATAAATCATTTAGAAGTAAATGATTTGTGCTTTAAGCATCAAGAGTTTATTTCGACAGCCTTTCGGTGCCTGATTTGATCATCTCCTAGGACTTAGGAGGAATGTCGATCCAATCGACGGGCCTTCATTAAAATAAAAATTTCAGCAGCATAACAGCGCCTATTTCAACCATCCTCTGGGACTTAAGAGGAATGTCGATTAATTCGACTGATCTTTCTCCTTAGAGCCCATGAAGAGGAGAAAACCCAGAGAAACGAAGCCTGGGCCACGGACTTCGGCAGCACAATGGCTCTTGGGCTTTACAGACTGCAGGGCAGTCCGGTTGCGCGGTCCTGCGCAACTCTCAGGAGACTTCGTTCCTACCTTCTGTCTTCCGCTCCGCTTTCCTTCTCTTTAAAATCTTCAATCCTCCTTTAATGAAGGAGGGGAGGGGGTATTTATAGACCCTCGTACGTGTGAAAATTCTGATTTTAGCGATGTGGGACTATTTTTAGTGCTTTGGATCATTTTGAACGAAGCCCTTTTGTGAAGTTCATTCCGAGGTACGCGCAACTGATACTTTTATTGCGCGGTCTTGCGCAACAGATATTTAGTGCGCGGACCCGCGCAACATATACTGGCTACGCGGTTCTGCGTAACTACCATGAAAATTACCTCTCTCTTCTTCTTTTCGAAAGTTCTCTTCTTTTTTACCTTTACTTGCTTGATTCCTTTCACCATTTTTATGCCTTAACATATATAATGTTTTTACTATTTTTAAAAAATTTACTATTTTTAAAGGTTATTTAAACATCATAACTAATTTTACACGAACAAATCATTATTATCAATTTTATTTGAGTTAAAATTTATTATTATTATTATTATTATTTTACCTATGTATTGAAAATTCCTCATAAATTTAAGTTTAACATAGAGAAAGAAGACTGTGATCTTTTACCCCCTCTTTCTCTACTCATCCACTACCACAATATATAGTTGGTTTTAAGATACCATTTAGTTCTTCTCTCTACAATATCTAAAAAGCCAATAATAACTAATATCATGGACCATATTAACTAACGACATTTTGTGAATATTAGGACAAGCAATGGATTACCTGATTATCAAACACTTCCAACTTAAGACATCAGTTAAGGATATGGAATTCCTATCCAATGTAAGAAGTTTTATTAAATTATCCAATTATTTGATTACATGACTTCTAACTTCTAAGTAAGTCAGATATGGATACAACTCTACGGCCCGTTTGTTAAATCTGAAGCCTAAAGCCTGAATATGAAATCTTAAGCCTAAATCTGAAATCTTAAGTCAAAAAACTTGTTTGGTAACTATGGCTGAAGTCTGAAAATTAAGTACTCAATTTGAAACAATTTGTTTGTTAACAAAAATCTGAAATGTCTGAAATATGTTAATTTGACACATTTGCCCCTATCCATCTCCTGTTTGGAAATGCTTTACATTATAAAGAAATTATTTCGGAGTGTATCAACCACTAAATGAGCATCTTTATCATCCTTGGGAAATCGGAGCCCAAACTTGACCCATTGGAAGAGCACGAAAAACGGGGAATACCTGCCCAATTTCAAAGTAATTAGACGGTGCATTCTGACAAAACAAGCATTAAAAGTTGGTTAGGAATTAAATAGCAAATTTGTAAATGGATATACATGCATGGCACCAAGCGTACGTGGTAAGTGGATTTTCGTTATAATGGTGAGTATTGTCCGCACATCCCCTAAGCGTGTGGCCCACCAAAAACTCAGATCAACCCCATATCTGAGTATGTGGATTTATATGATACGATCAACATGATGAAAGGAGTGGATCCTCCGAAAAGTACCAAGGGTGGACCCCACCTATTTCGAACAAACCACCTAAGAAACGTCCTTCCATGGTGTTAACACAAATATTAGAATGATTCAAAACTTCAGTGGCCCCACGAATATTTCAACTGTGGACGTTTAGTTATCACGTTTTCGGCCCACCCGAGCATTGGATACAGTTCATCTTTGGCCTCATGTCCTAAAATGAACTCACAAAACAGATGGACAGTGAAGATTTCTCATAAACATCCCAGTGGTCCCACCTGCATTCCCAGTGCAGGAACTTCCCGCGAAAGGCTTTTACGGGAGATCCGCATCCGGAACGGATTGGCTACTCCCACTGCCACCGGCCAATGACTGCTGGTCGGTGCTTTGTGGGCCCTACCATGATGTATGTGTTTCATCCATGCTATCCATCTATTTTTTCAGATCATTTCATGGTATGGGATAAAAAATTAGATATATCAAAATCTCAAGTGGGCCACATTACAGGAAACAGTGTTGAATGAGCGTCGACCATTAAAAACCTTTTGGGGGCCATAAAAGTTTTGGATCAAGCTGATCTTCGTTTTTTCCCTTCATCTGGGCCTGCATGACCTAATAAAAAGATTGGATGTCAAATAAACAGTGGGCCTTAGGAAGATTTTAATGATGCATATCCAATCATTATTATTTTCCTATGGTGTGGTCCACCTAAGATTTATATCCCTCTAATTTTTGGGGTGAAGCACTAGAATGATTTGTAAAAATGGATGAACGGAATGGATGGAACACATACATCATGGAGGGGCTAACAGAGCACCGACCACGGTGGTTGGGGAGTAGCCAATCCGTTTCCATCCGTTCCCGTCTTGTGTCCAAGACGAGCACTAAGTTGTACGAGGATACGGAATGCGTAGTACCCCCGCCCATCCCTAGCTCCGAACGGGCAGTTATGTGGGTGGGCCCATCGTGATGTATCTGTACGTCCAAACCGTCAATCCCTTTTCTCAGATTATTTTAAGGCATGAACACAAAAAAGAGGTAGATCCAACGCTCAAATGGACCACACCAAAAATAGCAGCAGGATAATGATTTTCACCATTAAAAAATTCACAGGTCCCACTATAACGTTTATTTTCCATCTAATCTATTCATAAGGTCAAAAATATCTGTATGAAGAGAAAAAACAAATTTCATATTGATCTAAAACTTCTGTGATCCCAAAAGTGTTTCAATGGTAGACGTTCAATCCCCCTCCGCTTTTTGTAGTGTGGTCCAGTTTTTCTGTAGATTTGTCTTATTTTTCGGCTCAAACCTTACGACGAGCTCGAAAAATGTATGGACGGTTTGGATATAACAAATAAGTCATGATGGGACCCACAACTTGCTGACGTCAATACACCAGCCAATCCGCTTCCCAAATCTCAATCCGTCGCAGGCTCCTAGATCAGCTTCGAATGCGGAACGCATCCTACCCTACTTGGACAGTCCAGGCAGAGATCTGTAGAGCCCACCATGATGTAAGTGTTTTATCTAAGCCGTTTATTATTTTTCTTATATTATTTTAATATATGATAAGAAAGATGAAGCAGGTCCACAGCTTGAGTGAGCCACACCAAAGGATGCTACAGTGATAATGACATTCATTGTTAAAACCTTTCTAAGGGCCACTGTGATGTTTTTTTACCATCCAACCTATTCATTAGGTCATGTAGACGTGGATGAAGTGAAAACACAAATATCAACTTGATTTGAAACTTCTCCAGCTCTTAAGAAGTTTTAATGGTAGACGTTCAATCCCCACCTTATGGCCCAATTAATCATTGGACCTGCTTCTTTTATTGGATCACACCTTAAATTATCTGAAAAACTTGATGGACAGTGTGGATCAAACACATAAATCATGGTCGGGCATAAAGAAGTTTCATAGGTTAAAGGTTAATTTTGTATTGCGCAAACAATTTAAAAGAAAAAATTTCCATAGTAACTTGAAAAGTGGTACTTTTGGAAGAAATTTTTTTTTGTTTAATGAAAAATCATAGAGCGCATTCCGTGTTCACCATTAAGCCAAACTCCTATCACAGAAAAAATTCAGTGAAAAACCACTTAGCGCTTTCCGTCTTCCGCGTTAATAATGCATTAACAAACACCACTAAACAGGAAAATTTTCCCCATTCCGCGTTAAGTACAAAAATTCAGCGTTAACAAACACGGCCTGCATGTATCCACTTAACTATTCAAGGGCATTTTCATAATTTACTCAACTAGCAATATTTTTAATTATGATATTAAATACTAATATGCAGTATATTAAATTTTACATTTTTTGCATGACATTGGCACGAATGATGATGCTGATATAGCGATTGTTTCTATTATTGACTTTATCTTTTATTATTCTTTTTTTTTTTATATATATATATATATAGATATTTTTATTAATTTTTTTAGGAATGTAACTTTTTTTAATTTTTAAAATAAGATATTAATTAGATATTTGAGTACCCAACCATCCAACTTATATTCCACTTTTTAGATAATATCCGTATTTGACCTATATGTCACTTCTTTGAACAATATCAGAATTCGTATCCATATCCAATGTCCAATTCAGATATCTGATATGGGTATTGCAACATATTCGACTCGTTTAATTACTACCCTTACAAATGCCTTGGATATCATAATTATTTAAATTCGTATCCATACTCATTGTCTAACTCAGATAACGGATATGTATATTACAATATATTCAGCCAACTTACTACACTAGTAAACCTTAGATGTCATAATTCATTGTTGTTGTCACATGTCTTAAATCTGATTGTCATGGCTCGATGACATCGAAGCTAGCTCGATGCTATCGAGTATTTTTTAAATTTTCACCTCTGGTCGTTGGACAGAATGGTTTATTGTTCGATGTCATTGAAGGGTGCTCGATGACATCGAAGGTTTTGCGGAAACGCAGATTTTACAAAATTTTCTTCTGATTTTGTTTAATATTCTTTCTAAAACTATATATATGGGTGTAAACGGGATTGGGAGGTATTCTAAGGCTTCCTAAACTATTCCAAAGGGTTCCTAAATAGTTGTAAGGTATTTCAAAGGGTGTAGTAAGGGTGAGATTTGAAGCTTACCCAAATCGGGTAAGTCTTCTCTCTTTGTAATTACTACTTTCATAGTAGATTTTTGTGGCTTTGTGCCGTGGTTTTTTCCTCGAAAGGGTTTTTCGTGTTAAATTGATGCGTTCTTTTTGTGTTTACTTGGTGCTTTTGGAATGCAATTCTAGATTCATCTTTGTGTGATTCAGCCATTTTTTTCCCGACAAGTGGTATCAGAGCAATCGTTGGGGCGCAGGCTTGAATCTGTAGGATTAGAATTAATGGGAAACACTAGGTATGACATTGAGAAGTACTCAAAGTAAAAAAAACTTGAGTTATGAAAGATCAAGATGTCGGTTCCTTAACCAAGCAAGGTGAAGATGGTGCTCTTGAGGAGCGAAAGTCGACTATGAGTGATGATGATTAGAATACTCTTAATAAAAAGGCCTTATCCTCGATTTGTTTGTGTCTCACAGATAAGGTTCTCTATAATGTTTTGAGAGAAAAAAACTGCAGATGGCTTATGGGCGAAGTTAGAGGATATTTATGCAAAAAAAATTCACTGAAAATCGCTTACACTTGAAGCTACAGTTGTTCACCTTCAAGATGGCAGAAGGTGGAGATGTGGAGGCCCACGTCAGTTACTTTAATAAATTGATTTGCAAGTTGCTAGATATGGAGGAAGTGGTCAAAGATGAAGATCAAGCACGCATGTTGTTGAATTCTTTTCCGACATCGAGTTATTTAGGGACTCATTGTGCATAACAAATAAATCCCTAATGGTGGACACTGTTATCTCAACCCTTCAAGGAAAGGCCACAAGAAAGATAAACATTGGCGTAGGGACATCTTCTGATGAACTGATTACGAGAGGCAAGAATACTGAGCGTGGTATAAGATTTTCAAGACCTAGATCCAAATCAAAGGACAAGGGCAAAGACAAATTAAAGTGCTGGAACTGTGGGATGAGTGGACACATGAAGAAGGATTGTACAAATCCTAAAACGAATAAAGAAAATTGATAAGCTTCTTTTAGGGAGGCTAATGTGGTCACATCTGATGAAGAGACAAATGGAGGTGATGTTCTGTCTGTGTCCATGATCGGATACTTACACGACAATCATAGAGACGATTGAATCCTAGACACTAGAGCGTCATATCACATGACTTTCCATCAAGTTGGTTTGCCAGTTACAAAGAATGCGATGGTGGACAGGTCTTTATGGGCAATGACAATGCCTGTAATGTTGTGATTAGTGGTACGGTGAGCATCAAGATGTTTGATTAGATGAAGCGTACCTTGACTGATGTCAGGAATGTTCCTGATATGAAGAATAGTCTGATTTCTCTCCGTGCGCTCGAGGCTATGGGGTGCAAGTTCACTGGTCTTAATGGTGTCCTTAAAGTTTCAAAATGGGCACTCATGGTTATGAGAGCATAAAAGCACGAAAACCTTTATACGTTGATCAGAAGCACTTCAGCAAGTGAAGCAGCAGCAGTTGTTACAGATTTCACATCTACACGTATGTGGCATGCCCGTCTGGGTCACATGAGCGAGTGGGGCATGAAGGTACTATCTGATTGTTGTTTGATTCCATCTTTTAAGAATTCTGCTTTAGATATATGCGAGTATTATATATATGGTAAACAATCTAAATTATCTTTTAAATCTGAAAAACATGTATTTAAGGGAGTGCTTGATTATGTACACTCTGACGTATGGGGGCAATCGCCAGAAGTTTCCATTGGGGGTCATCATGGTTTATTTCATTCATTGATGACTACTCCCGAAACGTTTGAATTTACTTCATGAAATGCAAATTCGAAGTTTTCACCATATTCAAACAATGGAAGATAATGATGGAAAAATAGTCAGGGCAAAAAATAAAGGTTTTAAGGACCGTTGATAGTGAAGAATTTAGTTCCACTAAGTTTAATGAATGTCGTAAGGATGAAGGGATCATTAGGCACAACACAGTATGTACACACCCGAACAAAATAGTGTAACTGAGCAGATGAATCGGACTCTCTTGAAGAGGGCCAGATGTATGTTAATTAGTAATGCTGTATTGGGTAAGGACTTATGAAAAGACGCCGTTAACATGACTTACTATTTGGTGAACCAGTCTCTTTCTACGGAAATTGAATGTAAAATCTCAAAGGAAGTATGAAGTAGTCATAAGATATACTACTCAGATTTGCACATATTTGGTTGTGAGGCTTACTCTCATGTATCGTTAGTTGAGAGAGATAAGCTAGATCATAGAGTCAAAAAGTACATCTTTGTTGGCTATGGTATTGGTGTGAAAGGTTATAAGTTATTCGACAAGGTCACTCGCAAGGTCATCATTAGCCGTGACGTCAGATTCGATGAAAGCTCCCTATTCCACAAGAATAATCAAGAGGAGCAAGAGGAACTAGAAAGGTGATTGTAGATGTCTAGATTAGCACAGATGATACTCAGGTAGAGACAGATGCGTAGACAGATGTACAAGATCAGGTGGAGCAACCACCTGTAAGAAAAAACCCACCTTGTGATCATAGGTTACCGGCAAGATATAAGGACGACTCTAATATTGCATATACCCTCATTACAGATGAGGGGGACCCGTCTACTATTCAGGAGGCTCTTAATGGACCTGATGTAGAAAAGGAAAAAGCGACTACGGACGATGAGATGGACCCGTTGCACGAAAACAATGTGGGAGTTGGTGGAGCTTCAAGTGGGCCAAAAAGCGATCGGATGCAAGTGATTATTCAAAAAGAAATATGATAGATATAAAACGAGGCTGGTAACGAAGGGTGCAAGTGATTATTCAAAAAAAAATATGATAGATATAAAACGAGGCTGGTAACGAAGGGGTATACTCAGAGAGAAGGAATCGACTTCATAGAGATACTCGCGCTCGTAATTAAGTAAGTATCTATCATATTCGTGTTGACACTGGTTGCCCAATACGATCTTGAACTGGAACAGATGGATGTCAAGACTACATTCCTGCATAAGAAGTTAGAAGAGCAGATCTTCATAAAGCAACCAAAGGGCTACGAAGTTAAAGATGCAGAGAAAAAGGTTTGTTGGTTAATGAAATCGTTGTACGGCCTGAAACAGTCGTCCAAGCAGTGGTATAAAAAATTTAATTCTTTCATGTTAAGTTAGAAATTAACTCGGAGTGAATACGATTACTGTGTCTATTACAAGACACTAAGTGATGACAAATTCATTATCCTTGTATTGTATGTTAATAGCTAGTCATTATGTGTTTGAAATTAACGTACTCAAGATTTAGTTATCAAGGACATTTGAGATGAAAGATCTGGGGGCTGTAAAGAGGGTTCTCGGCATATATACTCATAGAGACAAAAAGATGAGTAGGCTTTGGTTATCACAAGCAGAATACCTTGAAAGGTGTTGATTAAGTATGGGATGAACCAGACAAAGCCAGTGAGCGTTCCCCACACCACTTCCAGCTTTCCTCAGAACAATGTCCTAAATCAAATGAAGAAAAGAAAGTTATGTCTCGTGTGCCTTATTTGAATGCAGTTGGTAGTTTAATGTATGTCATGGTTTGTATAAGACTAGATATTTTACAGGCAGTTAGTGTTGTGAGCAGATACATGTCAAACCCCGGCAAACAATATTGGGAAGCGGTGAAATGACTACTTTGATACATTTGAGGTAAGAAAGATTACGTCTTAACTTTTGAGAAGACAAGAACAAAGTTGGTAGGGTATATGGATTCAAACTACACAGGCAGTGTGGATTCTAGAAAGTCGACTTCAGGTTACTCGTTTGTACTAGCGGATGGAGTGATTAGTTGGATGTCGAAGCTTCAGTCCGTGGTGGCTCTTTCCACGACCGAAGCAAAATATATGATGGTGATAGAAGTATTTAAGGAAGGTATTTGGTTAAGAGACATGATAAATCAGTTAGGGCTTCAACAGGAAGTCATGCCGGTTAATTGTGATAGTGAGAGTGCTATCAATTTGGCTAAAAATTCTATTTATCACTCATATACTAAATACATTGATGTTCGTCACCACTTTATCTGATGGGTGTTTAAAGAAGGAGGTGTAACACTATAGAAGATTCACACTAGTATGAATTCGGCAGACATGCTCACCAAGGTCATTCCTATAGAGAAGTTCAAGTTTTGCTCACCAAGGTCATTCCTATAGAGAAGTTCAAGTTTTGTGCAACTTCTCTAGGATTGGTGATGACATAAAAGGAGGACGGAGTGTGCACGAGAAGCATTGATGAAGTTATGATTCAATGCAGAGATAAGAGACGAAGACAAGAAGCTACGTGTTCGAAGATTTAAGACATGGTGGAGATTGTTGTTGTTAGATGTCTTAAATCTGATTGTCATGGCTCGATGTATCAAGAATTTTTTAAATTTTCACCTCTAGTTGCTGGACAGAATTGTTCATTGTTCGATGTCATCGAAGGGTGCTAGATGACATCGAAGGTTTTGCGCAGAAATTTTGTGAAAACGCAGATTTTGTGAAATTTCCTTTCGATTTTGTTTAGGTTTCTTTCTAAAACTATATATGTGAGTGTAAATGGGATCGAGAGGTATTCTAAGGCTTCCTAAACTATTCTAAAAGATTTCTAAATAGTTATAGGGTTTCAAATGGTGTGGCAAGGGTAAGATTTGAGGATTGCTCAAATCGAGTAAGTCTTCTCTCTTTGTAATTACCGCTTTCATAGTGGATTTCTGTCGCTTTGTGTTGCGTTCTCTTTGTGTTTGCTTGGTGCTTTTGGATTGCAATCCTAGATTCATTTTTGTGTGATTCCACCATTTTTTCCCAACATTCATATGAGGTTAATCGTAACTATCTATAATTATATGGGTAAGAGTATTTCCTCCATTTTTCCTAGGGAAAAGTGAATTTGTGCACAAGGGCACTGGTCAAGGGAGAGTTGTCTTTCATGGATCTTAGAACCCTCTATTCCATGAAAATAATAGAGGGATAGAACAACCCATGAACAGTTGGAAATTGAAACAAATAGTACACAATGGAGGATAGAGGAAAAAGATAATGAGACAATCAGATCTATTGGGTTTAAGGCTCAAATTGAATAGTCAATTTCTCAAGACAATTTTCCACCATTTTCCCGTTAATAATAGCAAGTGCAAATGAAGGAAATTTGTAAATTATCTTCAAGATACAATGAACTCTCAATCCAAATTTCAACATGAAAATTTACACATTTCAATGTTGAACTGATCTCTAGTTTTGACACTAAAGTGCCTTTAAAACATTCAGAAAAAATATAACAAGAGGTCATATTCGAGAGTATTGCACAGTTGATGGTTTTATTTGATAAATGATGCATATATAATCTTGATTATAGTATCCAAGATTTATAGCAATTGAATAGTCATGGAGTTTTTCCTTAAGAGATGCTCATGTGCCTCTTCAAGACATCCATACCCATTCATAGCAAACAATTTTCTTCCATGAAAGGACATGACCATTTGTTCTATGACAATTATTTTTATACTCTTTTAAATAGAAACAGTTATCCAACAATATAAAATTGTAGCCACATGTCCTAATCATCCTAATTGTTGCCATATGAGCAACAAGTGGCATAGGTGCCACATGTACAACTGTGTCACAGACGCTCTTAATCTCTCAATCAACACTAAGGTTAAAATACTTCACAGTAGACTTTAGTTTAATTCAAGTTGCACCATGGCTCAAAAAGGTTTGAACTAGTGCCAAAAAGACTAAGGTTCTTTTGGCTCCATGTGACAATGTGTACGTGTAAAGTTCAAAGTGTGCCTAATAAAGCGCCTAAGCAACCCTACAACCCACACCGTGCGTGTACGGTGTAAAACTTCCTTAAGGAGATTTGAACCCTAGTTGCAAAAGCAAAAATAAATTCGCTTACCAACTAGTTATATACTCTTTTTATGAAAAAAATTTCATAATCAATATATTTATTTACATACTAAAATAAAATTTTAGTTTTGAAATTTATTTTTATTATAAAAACACAACATGAACAAAGTTAATGGTCATCCTATGTGTGGAAAGTAGAGACAAGTTGGAATGGATAGTCTCTACTGTCGAGCTAACTATGCCTTACCCTATCCAACATGGGAGTGTGAGTGTTCATGGATACGAGATCTTTTGTTTAGACTTAGTAGAACACTTACATTGGAGGATCTATTGAGTCTTGATCTGAAAGACCCATCATATTTAGATCGGATTAACTTGATAATGTATTAGCTTTGATTAATCATTAGACTTAAGGATATGGGAGTTTGATGTTCTAATATTTTATGCTTTGGCTCACCCGTTACGTTTATGACTAACATATGGGTGTCCCTAGGTATATGAGTTAAGGAAGCAATCAAGGTCCATATATTTTAACATGGGATCCACTAGTTCACTTGAGAACTTACTATTGGTTTAAATATTACTGATTGGGCCATTCAACAAGTGCTATTTTAGTTGGGCTTGACATTTATAAGATTTGAATGTTTAATTAAATGTTTTTAGTCATTGATTTTTTTTTTTTGGTTTAAACTGTTAAAATAGTTTTATTGTACTTTATGAATAATTGATGGTTGAGATTTTATAGTTAATTTCTTAAAATGACATAAAACTATGGAGGGGATGCTACTTGAAAATGGAGAGATTAGGTCAATTTAGGTGCATGGATAAATCATGTTTACAAAATTTTGATGATGTAGAGCAATACAAAAATTTATACGAATAAGGAGTAATGTACTGGTGTATCCCTCTACAACCATAATTTCTCTTTATAAATAAATTATATCTCAGAGAGAGAGAGAGAGAGAGAGAGAGAGAGAGAGAGAGAGAGCCATGGACATTTGGTGTGATGAGAGATGAGAAAAGAAGAAAAAGAGAAAGTGAATGGCCTCTCGCACAAGAAGATATACGGTATAAAGCCCTCACTTTCTTGAATTTTCCATTTTGTCAGTTCTTGTTTGATTTGATTTAAGTATAGGGTTCGCTCATAGGTAAAACTGTGCTTGACTTGGAATCACCACTATCCCAATAAAGCTTGGAATCCATGACCGGTTAGAAACCATAGAATTGCTCGAAGGTTAGGAATAGTAAGATTTTTCAATTCAAGTGACTCCTGTGGTTGGTCAACGATTATAGATTATAAGTAGGGGACCTCAATTACGGAAAAGGAATGAGTTATACACTCTTTTCCACCTAAATGAATGTGCGGTCTATACTTTATGGAATTTTATGATTTTTTAAGGGATTCAACAGAATTTCGGTATAAGTACATCTGGTCGTGCTTCACGGAGTTTAAGACTCTAGGAAGGCAAAAGAGAAAATAAGAGACCCCTCGCCCTAGTACGCAGGGTTTATGACCCTACGGAGGCAAAAAATTAAAAATAAATAAATAAAATAAAAGAAAAGAAAGTAGATAGGACAGAGGATTGCAAAAGTAGAGTAAAAAGGAGAATGTGTATACTGCTGGTGTCTTTGGAAATTTGAACTGGAATGCAAGTTAATTAGAGATGTGAAAAGGAAAAAAGGAGACCCGACACCCTTTTCTTAAAAAAGGGATGGTTCGATATCCTGGATCCTAACCCTACTATTTTGACTTCAATGTCTTCTTCAACTTCTAAAATTTATACTCTGTCAAGCAAAGTCCAAGCTTTTGAGAGAGCAGAGCGAGCGAGATTTATCATGTAGCATGGATGATTGCGTCTCGGCTTGGGCTCGGCTCTGCAGAGCTACAATTGGCCCCAAAGGCTTCAGCCATTTCGACCCTTTCTCAAGTCTCCTGCTTCGTCTCTCCCACGACCCTTTTATCTCTCTCCCTTCCCCCATTTTATTCATTCGCAAAGGGGGCCTTAAATAGATGTTGGAGGCCTGGCCAGCTGTAAATTTTGCCAATTAGGGTGTGGCACATGCATTCTTGGCAAATCAGAGCGGGCCAGCGCAACATTTACCTATAACTAGTCCTTAGATGACCAGATCTGCATAAAATCGGTCCTTAGTGGACTGGTTTTGTGAAATCGGTCTTGTAGCTGCTATTTCACCAATCTGAGGTTGCTTCACCAATCTGAGTCTCAACTGGTGGCTTTTAAAAATTTCTTAATGTCTCACAGGTGGTATTTAGACCATACACCCCTTGGGCTTGCCCTCTACGTTACTTAGCAAAAATCAATCCATCCCAATAGATGCATCTAGGGTGCTGTAACACCCCGGATTTTGGCCAATCTGGGATTTGACGTCCTTAGGCAATGGGTCAACTAAAACACCTGGAAAATCGTTTAGAACCCAATTTCATAGCCAAAGAAACCACTTAGGATTAATTCCTATGGAAATTCAGCGTAAGTTAGCTAGCGCAACGCTGGAGTAGCTGGGAAACAGTCCCTGATCACTTTAAATACGTTCTACAAGACCCAAATCGAGTAGAACGTATGACTCCATAATACTCTATAACCTCGGATCAAACTCTAAGCGGGTTTGTTCTCTGGACCACTTTGAATTCTTGTATTGGATTTAGACCACGCGTCGAAAGTCCGTTACTTCCTATCTTAGACCGTTAGAACCGCCCAGCTGGACTTGACAATCATTTCGAAAATCAAGTCAAACCGATAATCACAGACTATTTCATTGAGCCCGGACTGAAGAGACCGCGAATAAGGACAGAATTGGAATTTCAAATTCAAATCTGTCACACGACTTGACATGTCAGTATTAAGCGTTCTGACCGTCAGAATTCATCCAGATTACACCCTCGGATCAGGAAAAATTTCTATTTATTATTATGAGACTTCCAGCCTTGATCTACGTGCGGTGACCGCTGAACTGAAACTGGTCCGCCACGTGCGATCTGCGAACCCTGCCGGACTGAAAACTTAATGCGTGCTAGATCTGGTACGCATGAGCTTAAGTCCGATCGCATTCGACCAGGGGACCACCAGAAAGCATCTTTTGGACCGAAACAGCCCCGATTTGGTTACCCCTCAAGTGAAACTTGTTCCCGAGTCTATTTCGGGCAAGTTTGGGCTTATAAAAGGGCTTGAAACCCTCACTCCTCTCTCCCATCCGAATTTGTAAAAATCCTAGATTAGGAGAGAGAAAAGGTGAGAGTTTGTGAGAGAAGGTGGGAGAGCTTTTCCTGCTGCTGCTGCACGTGCTTAAGCGGCGTATTTCAATCACTTTGCCGGTGATTTCTCCGCATTTGCAGGTAAGAAAACGCCCTAGAAAGTTGCTGATTTGATGCTTCTTTAGTTTCATAGTTTGTTAGTTGATAAATCTCGTAAATCAGGTTCCTTAGTCGCCATAGACGAAGCGTATACGCTCCGTTCGAATCACCTCACCTATAAGGGAAAAGGTGCGGATTTTAGACGCTTTGATTGACTGTTTCCAAAGCTTTCAATGTCGTTTAATAGTAGATTCTTGACGGCAACGCCGTTTGACATGTACAACATGCTGTCCGTTTCCTGTTTCGTAAACTAACGAAGAATATGAGATTTAGGGCATTTTAGTCATTTGTAGGAAGTATAGATTTCATTTATATTTTGCTGATGTGATTGACATGATATGTTGTCGCATTAGGATGTTAGGAATACGTGCATAATTAGTTTGGCGAAGAGATTCGCCTAAATGCGCACTTCGGGTCGACATACTATATGTAGACTTAAGTGTGTAGTGTATGTGTTTGTATAAATACTTGTATTAGTATGTATTGAATTAAATGGTGTTATGAATTAGTTTGAGATTGATTTCTCAATTAATATGCTGGTGTGAATGGTTTCCTACATGTTAGCCATATGCATGATTTCACGATATGAATGAAATGCATGTGCTTGACGATTCGCTTAAGCTGTATGTTATAACATGTGCTTGATGATTTCCTTATGAGTTACTTTGAGATTGAATTCTCAATTAATATGTTGATGGAGAGGATTTCCTATATGTTGGCGACATGCTTAATTTCATTATATGTGTGAAGGACATGTGTACGATGATTTGCTTAAGTTGTATGTAATAACATGTGTTAACATGCTCTCATGGTTGTATTTCATTTCCATTACCCTTACACAATTGCTAATGTGATTCTATGATTGTTTGGGACTATGCCTAGTCCAGGCAGTCGGTAACTGAGCGAATTCGTGGTTAGCTTATCTTCACCACGAACGACGCGTCGATGAACGCGAGTCGTGTTTGGAGTTGACGGCAGTGGTTAGGCCACGCGAAGTGTTTTACGCACTTCATGTCGTTCGACTTGAGATGCGATCGCGCTAGTCGAGCCCGTCAAGTAACCCGACTGGCCGATGTATGTTCACCTTGTATGAGTCATAACTGTTTGAACCTAGGGTACTGAACTTACCATTGTAAACCCTGTTAACCATGGTACCTTGATCCATAAAGACTCATGAGCCGGGCATGGTGGTATGGGACACCGTGGTCGAGCTGTCGGCCTACGATGGGGCCACAAACCTCCCCGTAGTGACCAGTGAGCACCTAGTCTCGTGAGCAGATTATGGTGGTATGGGACAGTATATTCTAGCTGTCGGCCTACACTGATCAGGCGACGAGTCCTTTGTAGTGACCGCGAGCGTATTCTGAGTCTACAGGAGGCGACGACCCTTCAGTAGCAGTAGAGTACAGTAGGCCTGTATTGATAAGGTGATGGGGGAGCGGTGCAACGAGTGCGAGCAACAGCCCTGGCAGCCCTTGCAGCAACCTACAAAATATACATCGTATGAGATTACTAGGAGTGACGACCCTAGACAGGATCTGTATTGAGATTGATATAAGGGAGGTACCTTAGTTTCTCAATCCTGCTGTTTGAATGAACTAATAACAACTTAGAAATCATATCACCATAACATTGCATGTGCCTGGAAGATGTGGAACACTCTAGGGAGTGTGGCATGCCGCGGTCGTAAGATGTTACCGTATGAGGGAGATCTTCGGTGAGGGCATACATCACGTCATGTCATATTGCATTAACAACAGTATTAGGATTGTTTGATTTATTGCTTTACTATTATCGCATGATTGATTTGAGAACATGGTAATCCTTACTCTATTATTCCACTGAGTTAGCTACTCACTCCCACGTTACGGGATGGTGTTTCCGGACACCCACCAGTCCCTTTTGTGATTGCAGATGTTGGCGCGGCCTGTGAGGCGGAGCTGGACTTGATGATGAGGAGGAGGATTCCTCCTTTATGCGTGTTCTGATTGACGGGATTACAGGGAGGTTGATTAGATACATTGACACTTGTCATTTTATATTTTTAGCGCCCTCATGTATATTTATTTTGTTTACTTTTGAAGTATACATGTATGTGTATAACCTGGTAATATATTCACACTCTGGAGACATACAACAGTTTATATATATTATACATACTATTACAGTCTTCCGCTTGTTAATTTAACTGTCTCTGGAGTATGATATGCTGTTCTAGCTTAATCTCACTCATGTTTAATGCGTTATCATAGACAACATTCAATCATACATATCTATGTTGCATAAATAACATTTTGGAACTCGGGAGTTGGGTTTTTGCTCGACCCCCCGATTTTCGGGATGTTACAGATGGTATCAGAGCATGCTTTGGATTAAACTGGGCCTGGGTTATGGTCATGCGACGCACGCTGTCGCTTTCTTTGACTTAGGTGGGTGCGAGAAGGGTCTAGAAACACTTCTAGGATCCCAGATTCGCCAATAGGCGAAGTCTATTCATTTCGATCGCGGGATCGAGTCCGTAGCGCATCTAGGGTCGCGTAAAGCAACCCGAATAGCTCCTAGGTTGTAGGTGAGTGGGGTGAGACGTTCTTTGAACAATTCTAAACTCATAAATGTGAATCCTTGGGCCGTGGGACAACCACGACCCCTGTATTCAATCGCCAGGGCTTAAAAACCCCGTTTCACCGAAAATCTTCGAAATTCTTCCTCTCACCACCCCAATCTTCAATTTTTTCTTATCCATTTCATATTAGGCATCAATCCTAATATGAAAATAACATAAAATCCTACTTTCACAAAATTTTACTGTGAATAGTAAAATTTTATGAAAAATGGCCATAAGGCCATTCTAACTTCACTTTCTTTAGCAACTAATAGGCTAGATGGATGTACTAGATCCTTCTACCCCAAAATCATATTCTGCATGATAGGGTTTTGTATTCAGGATTGAAGATTGGCCCTGAAAAGCCTCGAATGGATGTTACAAATGTTTTGGCCTCCCTAGGGCAATCTACAATGAACCAAAGTGTGAACCATACCTTTTTGGAATCCCTAGGGCAAGGGGAACCCATCCCATATGGCCTCAATGGCAAATTTGCAACTTCACCGGCGATGCCATCGCCGATTCGGCGATGCATCGCCGGTCAAACTCTTCGAATGGGTCTAATCTTTGGGCTGGAGGAGTTTGGGGGCTAGGGTAGTCCCCTGGTATGCGGTCCGTACCTTGAAACTCCCTAAAAGATGTACTTCCTTCACAAAAGTCCCCTTCCCTAGCCCCATTTTCGTTTTCTTGCTGCCCTAACCCAAAATCGTGGTTCCAAACCACCCCTAGATCCATTCCCTGCCAAAAACGACCACCCTCCATTGTTCCTTTGAAGTTGGCAGCCCTCCCTCTTGAAGGTTTCGTCCGTTGGAGCTCCTAAAACCCCCAAATCGAGCTGAATTCGTGAGGTGCTCCATTCCCCTTTTTCATTTTCATTTCTTTCTGAAAATACATCCTAGGGGAGCTTGAAGCATCCCTCTACAACGCTTAAATTTCGTTCTGTCCATTTGGGCAACCATTTCCCTGCATTTCCTCCTCCTTCCATGGCTATTGTTAAGGCTGTTTCAGCCTTTTCCTCCCTTTCCATCGTCCTCTCTCTCATGTCCCTTTTATTTGATCCTCAGACTTGTGAAAACCTGCTTACCCATCCCATTTCTCCACGTTATTCGCTTGTTTGATTACTGTTTTGAAATTTCTGTGTTTTGTGTTGTTAGGTAGAAAATGTGTTTGTGTTGTGGTTTGAGCTTAACATAGCTAAAAATTGTTGAATGGAGTGCATGCCGTTCATTTTTTTTGTTAGGTATTGTCCCTAGATTGGAAGTATTGTAACTCCCGAGATTCAGCCTACAAATTAATTTTTATCCCAACCCACCCTCCTACAAAGCATGCCACTCCCGATCCCAACATGGGATTAGGAATGTAGTTTCGTTTCATAGACCTTTGGCGTTTTGGACCTAGTGTTAGCACTCCTAGATTTGAAGGATCTGACGACATAAGAAATCCAATTCCAGTTAGACAAATCTTGACCCTAAGCAATAGAAGAATTCCCTGTAGTAGAAATGGAATGGAAAGCCATTTACCGTATAATCTTAGGCTTTGGATTATAGCTACAGAGTTACAGACTAGGCTACTAGTTGTCTTAGGCAGTGTAAGGCTTATATATGCTAAGGGATAGTAGGTTAGATTTGGTTGGAATGGGACTTCCTTCCTTCGATAAATCCCCTTATGACTTATAGACTTCTGTTGTTACCCATAGGAAGGAACCATACACTCTCAGGGAACATTTATAACTCCCTCAGATTGAACTTAGAATGTACTAGCACACCCCTTAGAATTGCCTTCCCCAAGGACTTATTGCATTCGGGAATGCGGAACAAAGGAACTACATGTAAGCGATGTATTCGCGGTTTGAATCGACTTCTTAATCCTAGTGGTTACCAATAAATCCAATGCTCTGATCAAGCAGAGGATCGGCGTCGACTCGGATTAAGAACTGATACAACGCATTTTCTGTCCTGATTAGACAGAAGGTTCAACGTATCCGTCTTAGACCCACTACACAACCTTTCTTCTGTGATGGCCCAACCACCTACAACCAAACAGGATCACATTGTCTTTGGGAAATGGCGAGGACTTAAAGCTAGTAGAGAATTAGACATCTTGCCACCAACTCATACCTACCCCTGAACTCAACCACTATAGAGCTTAGGCTCGTCTCTATCACCATAGATACCAATGCCATAAAACGCATCATTAGCAAGGAAAACCATGTAGAGAAAGGTTGTTTCCATTTTAGGTC
The DNA here is from genome assembly GCA_037074715.1 of Magnolia kwangsiensis. Taxonomy (NCBI): domain Eukaryota; kingdom Viridiplantae; phylum Streptophyta; class Magnoliopsida; order Magnoliales; family Magnoliaceae; genus Magnolia; species Magnolia kwangsiensis. The sequence continues at coordinate 68,221,143 of CM073583.1, forward strand.
AAGGATAGCTCCTAAGTTGCGCCTCATTCTGATATACGGATCGATGCTAAGATTCTTCAACCTTAAGTAAAACTAAGTTTTAAGGGAGGTAGAACGTATTGAGTCCAATCCAGTTAGGTTAGTCAACGCTACCATTTGATCAGAGTGGCGCAGCGGAAGAGTGGTTGGCCTCTTCCCCACTGGCCCAAGATCGAAACCTTTGAGTTCGGATATACATACGATTAGGTTATTAAATAGGATTTGAACCTTCCTTAGAGAAAGTACTCCTTGCCCTTTGCCAATGTCGGGGACGACATTGTGTTTTAAGGGGGGTAGATTGTAACACCCCGGATTTTGGCCAATCTGGGATTTGACGTCCTTAGGCAATGGGTCAACTAAAACACCTGGAAAATCGCTCAGAACCCAATTTCATAGCCAAAGAAACCACTAAGGATTAATTCCTATGGAAATTCAGCGTAAGTTAGCTAGCGCAATGCTGGAGTAGCTGGGAAACAGTCCCTGATCACTTTAAATACGTTCTACAAGACCCAAATCGAGTAGAACGTATGACTCCATAATACTCTATAACCTCGGATCAAACTCTAAGTGGGTTTGTTCTCTGGACCACTTTGAATTCTTGTATTGGATTTAGACCGCGCGTCGAAAGTCCGTTACTTCCTATCTTAGACCGTTAGAACCGCCCAGCTGGACTTGACAATCATTTCGAAAATCAAGTCAAACCGATAATCACAGACTATTTCATTGAGCCCGGACTGAAGAGACCGCGAATAAGGACAGAATTGGAATTTCAAATTCAAATCTGGCACACGACTTGACACGTCAGTATTAAGCGTTCTGACCGTCAGAATTCATCCAGAGTACACCCTCGGATCAGGAAAAATTTCTATTTATTATAATGAGACTTCCAGCCCTGATCTACGTGCGGTGACCGCTGAACTGAAACTGGTCCGCCACATGCGATCTGCGAACCCTGCCGGACTGAAAACTTAATGCGTGCTAGATCTGGTACGCATGAGCTTAAGTCCGATCGCATTCGACCAGGGGACCACCAGAAAGCATCTTTTGGACCGAAACAGCCCCGATTTGGTTACCCCTCAAGTGAAACTTGTTCCCGAGTCTATTTCGGGCAAGTTTGGGCTTATAAAAGGGCTTGAAACCCTCACTCCTCTCTCCCATCCGAATTTGCAAAAACCCTAGATTGGGAGAGAGAAAAGGTGAGAGTTTGTGAGAGAAGGTGGGAGAGCTTTTCCTGCTGCTGCTGCACGTGCTTAAGCGGCGTATTCCAATCACTTTGCCGGTGATTTCTCCGCATTTGCAGGTAAGAAAACGCCCTAGAAAGTTACTGATTTGATGCTTCTTTAGTTCCATAGTTTGTTAGTTGATAAATCTTGTAAATCAGGTTCCTTAGTCGCCGTAGACGAAGCGTATACGCTCCGTTCGAATCACCTCACCTATAAGGGAAAAGGTGCGGATTTTAGACGCTTTGATTGACTGTTTCCAAAGCTTTCAATGTCGTTTAATAGTAGATTCTTGACGGCAACGCCGTTTGACATGTACAACATGCTGTCCGTTTCCTGTTTCGTAAACTAACGAAGAATATGAGATTTAGGGCATTTTAGTCATTTGTAGGAAGTATAGATTTCATTTATATTTTGCTGATGTGATTGACATGATATGTTGTCGCATTAGGATGTTAAGAATATATGCATAATTAGTTTGGCGAAGAGATTCGCCTAAATGCGCACTTCGGGTCGACATACTATATGTAGACTTAAGTGTGTAGTGTATGTGTTTGTATAAATACTTGTATTAGTATGTATTGAATTAAATGGTGTTATGAATTAGTTTGAGATTGATTTCTCAATTAATATGCTGGTGTGAATGGTTTCCTACATGTTAGCCATATGCATGATTTCACGATATAAATGAAATGCATGTGCTTGACGATTCGCTTAAGCTGTATGTTATAACATGTGCTTGATGATTTCCTTATGAGTTACTTTGAGATTGAATTCTCAATTAATATGTTGATGGAGAGGATTTCCTATATGTTGGCGACATGCTTAATTTCATTATATGTGTGAAGGACATGTGTACGATGATTTGCTTAAGTTGTATGTAATAACATGTGTTAACATGCTCTCATGGTTGTATTTCATTTCCATTACCCTTACACAACTGCTGATGTGATTCTATGATTGTTTGGGACTATGCCTAGTCCAGGCAGTCGGTAACCGAGCGAATTCGTGGTTAGCTTATCTTCACCACGAATGACGCATCGATGAACGCGAGTCGTGTTTGGAGTTGACGGCAGTGGTTAGACCACGCGAAGTGTTTTACGCACTTCATGTCGTTCGACTTGAGATGCGATCGCGCTAGTCGAGCCTGTCAAGTAACCCGACTGGCCGATGTATGTTCACCTTGTATGAGTCATAACTGCTTGAACTTAGGGTACTGAACTTACCATGGTAAACCCTGTTAACCATGGTACCTTGATCCATAAAGACTCATGAGCCGGGCATGGTGGTATGGGACACCGTGGTCGAGCTGTCGGCCTACGCTGGGGCCATAAACCTCCCCGTAGTGACCAGTGAGCACCTAGTCTCGTGAGCAGATTATGGTGGTATGGGACAGTATATTCTAGCTGTCGGCCTACACTGATCAGGCGACGAGTCCTTTGTAGTGACCGCGAGCGTATTCTGAGTCTACGGGAGGCGACGACCCTTCAGTAGTAGTAGAGTACAGTAGGCTTGTATTGATAAGGTGATGGGGGAGCGGTGCAACGAGTGCGAGCAACAGCCCTGACAGCCCTTGCAGCGACCTACAAAATATACATCGTATGAGATTACTAGGAGTGACGACCCTAGACAGGATCTGTGTTGGGATTGATATAAGGGAGGTACCTTAGTTTCCCAATCCTGCTGTTTGAATGGACTAATAACAACTTGGAAATCATATCACCATAACATTGCATGTGCCTGGAAGATGTGGAGCACTCTAGGGAGTGTGGCATGCCGCGGTCGTAAGATGTTGCCGTATGAGGGAGATCGTCGGTGAGGGCATACATCACGTTATGTCATATTGCATTAACAATAGTATTAGGATTGTTTGATTTATTGCTTTACTATTATCGCATGATTGATTTGAGAACATGTTAATCCTTGCTCTATTATTCCACTGAGTTAGCTACTCACTCCCACGTTACGGGATGGTGTTTCCGAACACCCACCAGTCCCTTTTGTGATTGCAGATGTTGGCGCGGCCTGTGAGGCGGAGCTGGACTTGATGATGAGGAGGAGGATTCCTACTTTATGCGTGTTCTGATTGATGGGATTACAGGGAGGTTGATTAGATACATTGACACTTGTCATTTTATATTTTTAGCGCCCTCATGTATATTTATTTTGTTTACTTTTGAAGTATACATGTATGTGTATAACTTGGTAATATATTCACACTCTGGAGACATACAACAGTTTTGATCGGGAGCAACTTGAAGTTAATGGGTATGATTAATTCTCTTTTGAGGGTGGGGTGTCTATAGAGAAGAAGAGAAAATATTCTCTGTACTCTCCTTACGTCAATCTCACTTATGAACATGTGTATTCCACCCTCCAGATGGCTTATAGGTGCACATGCCTAGTCCTATAATGCACATGTGACACAACTCTTTGCCATCTCACTCATTTAGGGTGTGTTTGATTTCCAAGAGATTGAGTAAATACCCAGGAAATGGGTAATTATTACCATTTCTTTCGTTTGAAAATCCAGGGAAACTTTTGCGTTGGGAACCGGTTCAAATAGCTATTTAAAGTTTTTGAACCATAAGATAATGTATATGATATATCAATTCTATCCATATGTTTTAACACAATATTTTGAGGCATGAGCCAAAAAATGAGGATGATCCAACACTCAGGTGGCCCACACCAAAAGAAACAGTAGCTTCACAAAGTTTTTAATGGTAAGTATTTGATTCCTGTTTTCGTATGGTGTGGTCCACTTGAGTTTTGGATGTACCTAATTTTTTTGGTCATACTATAAATTCAAAAGGCATAATGGATGAACGGTGTGGATAAGCGAAACGCATCAAAGTGGTACTCATATGTATTTTGTAATATTTTCGATTTTCGTGTCAAAAAAGTAAGCAGCCAAATCAGGTGCCTTATAAATACACAGGAAATAATTATTACTTTCCACTAACTAGTCGATCTTCGGCAAGGAAAAGTTATCTTTTGGACATGCCTTATTCAGGTCGGTGTAATCTACACAGATTTTCGCTGGACTTTTTTACCAGCACAACGTTGGCTACCTAATCGGGATAGTAAATCTCCTCTATAAACCCACTTGAAGGAATTTGTCGACTTCCTTGTCGATGGTCGTGTACCTTTTAGAGTTGAACGCTCATCTTTTCTGCCTTACTAGCTTGTGGTAGGGGTCTACATTCAATAGATAGGCCATAACTTTTGTGTCTATACCAGGCATATCCTGGAGACCAAGCAAAGACTTGGACATGTTGTCTTAATAGGTCATTTGTTTTCCCATGACGTCCTGGCTTGAGCAGCGACTCGACTTGAATGGTGCGAGATGGGTTGGACTCAGAGAGTTGTATTGCGACGAGGTCTTCCACCTGCGAACCTCTTTTGGCAGTCTCTTCATAACACCCCAAAATTTTCTCGACCCGAGTACATACTCGTGCCCAAGAATTTTAGGTATTAATAATGTAAAAATTGGATGTTTCAAAATTGCACATTATTTATTATTATTATTTTTTATTTTAGATAAATCACATCCAGTTACATTAACAAAGGTAATCATTCATGAGAATAAAATCGACTGCATTTATTATTCCATTAGAATAAAAAATGTACAAATAATTCTTTAATGCCCTCTCAATAACAATCTAATACATGTAAAACCCGTATCCTAATTCGTACTGTTCCTTAGACTTTCACGGTCATTCCGATCGATTTCCGGCGACTCGCGATCTGTAACCGGCGTTGCGCGAAATCCTGAAACGGATTCTGTCGGTCTGAGTCAGTTCGACATGAGACTTGTACCAGTGCGACCGCGCTGTTGCCGCGGTTCCGATGCCGCGTCTCACGCGCCGAGGCGATACCCAGGCTAGGAGATGTGGGTCCGCGTTCAGTTCGAGAAAACACCGCGCATTGCGGATTACGAAGGAATCTTTACGAGATGTCCCATCAATCAATCAATCACTCATGTCAAGTACAAGTCAAGTCACTCTATACCCAAGTACAACTAACCCATGTCATGCCCATACCTTTCTCTTACACAAGCAACCCAAAGTCCACTCTCACATCACTTCATCCATCACCAAACCCATCACACATCACTCCATCACCCTTTTTCACCCATCACTCCCCTCTCTCTCTCATTCATTCTCAAAAAAATCTCTCCAAGCAAAAATTTCACACGTCCAAGCATTCCCAAGCTTTTCCAAAAGCCAAGTGTGGCCCACCCTCTCATCTCTCATCCACACCATCAAAGGTCCATCATCCACCATACAAGGAGAAGGCAAGGAGCATTGGAGGCCAAGGGAGCAAGGAGGAGGCTTAGAGGTGGGTGATCCACCGTTAAATTTCCTTTTAGGGACCACTTGTTTGTGGGACCCATTTTTTTTTGTGTGTAATTTGTATCATGTGGGGCCCATAGTAGCGAGGCCCCACCATCACCGTCTCTTATTCTCTCTTTCTCTCTCCTTATCCTTCTCCTAAAATGAAGTGGGCCCCACCGATTCATGATAAATCTACTCCATCCATCGAATGGTGTGGCCCACTACATATTAGATAAATGATATTTATTATATATATATATATATATATGTACATGCAAGGTGGGCCACGATCATGTGGGACCCACCTTGGTGAACGTGGACCATGTCCCTGTGGGACCCACCGTGTTGTATCTGTTTAAAGTACGTCGTCCAGCGTCTCTGGACGCTGGACTGGCAGCGTTAACACATTGCACTTAAAAAAAAAAAAAGGGAAAAAGTATACTTTTACAGTGGGCCACTGATGCAGGCCCCACCTTGAGGTATTTGCTTGATCCAAGCCGTCCACCACCTTTCTCAGACTATTTTAGGCGTTGAGCCAAAGTTTGGGACCAATCTGATTCTCAGGTGGGCCATACCATCTAAAATCATGTGGAGACATGCCTGAAACATACAAAATCATTTGGTGGGGCCCATCTAAAATTTGGACGTGGTTGAAACTTGGTTTGGACCCTTAATTTTATGAGACACATGCAATGGACGGGGTAGATCTGTTTAATGTGAGTCCCACCTAGGATAAAAAAAAATAATTTTCTTTTTGATATGACTTTGTGCCATGACGTCCAGAGACGTCCACGTTAAAAAGCGTGGCCGCATTGGCCCACTTGTAGACTCCACCATGATGTATGTTTTACATCTATACCGTTCATTTAATAGGTCCCCTTGAATGGTGCGTTGGCTCCAAAAAAATCATCCACAAACTGAACTCAGGTGGGCCATACCATCCAAATCATGTGAAGACATGCCTAAATCATATAAAACACTTGGTGGGGCCTACCTGAATTTTTAATGTGGCTGAAACTTGGTGTGAACCCTCAAACAGGTGGGACATACGTAATGGACGGGTTGGATTGTAAATAAACACTTTGGTGGGCCCTACATGGGATCCACTGTGGTATGTGTGGCTTACCACACCGTCAAAACAGTGGGTGGTGACACCCACTGTGATGCAAGTGTTTCACTCACGCCGTCCGTCCACGGCAGTGGACGGTGGCCCCCACTCAGATGTATGTGTTATGTCCACGCCATCCATCACGTGGGCCCCTGGCCACGTGACGTTATGAACGGGTTTGAATGGAAAATAAACATTTTGGTGGGCCCCTTGCTACATGGCCTTATCAACAGGTGGGATGTAAAATAAACATTTTTGGTGGGCCCCTTGCCACACGGCCCTAACAACAGGTTGGGTGGCAAATAAGCATTTCAGTGGGCCCAGGATTGGATGGAAAATAAATGTTATAGTGGGCCCACATGGGAGTCTACCATGATGCATGAGTTTCATCCAAACCGCCCATCTATTTGTTGTTGTAAAATTATTTCATGGCTTGTGCCAAAATGAACCAGATCTATGGTTCAAATGGGCCACCATGGTATGTGTATAGGGCCATGTTGACCCATTTATGGCCATTCATTTAGGCCCACCTTGGTGCACATCTAAGACCATGGGATTAATCTCATTTGGCATGTGTAATGTCCATGGGATTAAGCCCATTTGCCATATCTAAAGCCCATGGGTTTCGGCCCATTTGATATATACAATGCCCATGAGATCCGGCCCACTTATTCTATATAAGGCCCACGGGATCTAAGCCCATGGGATCAGGCCCATTTGATGTGCAAGGGGCGCAAATGGAATGACCCATTTGACATATTTAAAACTCATGTGTGTAGTCCTGCTTTGATGTATTTCATGGCCCATGAGTCATGGACCATTGCAATGTACATAAGGCTCCTTGGCGAGGCCCATTAACATAGCCATTTGAAGAATGTAAGGCCCACGCAATTCGGCTCATTTGATATATCCAAGGCCTAGGGATCGAGGCCCAATGGATGTCCTTAGGGTCCATTGCAATGTACGTCTATCATGGTTCGTGAAATGATATTTACGGCAAGCCGTGCCTAGAAAACAATGTTGGTTAAATGTCCGCATTGTAGCTCTCTTTAGGGCCCATTGATAGGTCCATACCCGTTGCTATTCATTGCCTTATAACATGCTTAGTATAACCTCATGACTCATGCCCATACGCATCATATGTATGCTTGATATGAGTAATGACTGATCATAACATACGCCATTGGGCAGACCATTTACGGGACTCGTTATGTGACTGAGTGCCCTACATGATTGCGCAGTACGCGCTGGACTTCTGCATGATTTGACGTGTGATTCATGCATCTCGCATACGTGTGACTTGATCACTACACGCCCTAGCGATATCAGGGCCGTGGCTCCACAGGTACATCGTGGATGACCGTATTGGATACCGGAAATACTTATTCTAGCACTGTGGGCACTTAGGATGTCCTTGGGTGAAAGTCCCAGAACCTTTTTGGTACCAGGAGATGCTCCAGCGTCTAGACCGAGTGGATACATAAGCGCCCGAGTGCCGAATACCAGTAGGCCGCGTCTCCCACTGTGTCGTGGTCGGTTGGAAGGGGGTGTGGCCTTATCCGCCTGAGTGAGGGGGCTATAAGCTAGGCTGAGTTTGACTAGCTCACAAATGAGTCCGCTATCGACGAGCCGGATAGGTATTGGCATACTACTGGTCAGGCGGATAGTGAGGTCTTATCCGCTTGCTTGACTGTGCAGCTAGGGAGGTGGCAGTCTTTGCGAAGTGTATTAGACCCCGGTGATATCCAGAGAGGAACTGTACTGATATACGTATTTGAGGAGTACCGACTTGCTTGGATTGCATTTCGCATATGACATTTGGCTATGTAGGCCTTGCATTGCATCGGTGTGGCCGATGGCATCCATATCTCGCATCATGCCTTGCATTACATAGCCTTGGTATTTTCATGGACTTACCACATACTTCCGCATTGTCCTGATACTGTACACTTGGCGTTTGCCTTATGCACACACTTACACCACCCTCTAAGCTTTCTATAAGCTTATGCACGATAGATGCGTGCAGGTGATGTTAGGTTGCAGCAGTGTTGAGCTTGGAGCGTGCAGTGGTCTTCTGGAGCTTGATTTTTCTTTATTTATGTATTCCCTTTCAGCATTGTACTCAAATGATTATATTAGTGGATATGTGATGATGATGTTTCCTTTATAATTTGGGTAAACTTGTGGTTATGCTTATTACAAGACAAGTGTACGTTCAAATAAAAATCCTCCTTGTAGGATCCCAGGATCGGAATCTGGCGTATGTTGCGCTGGGAGCTGAGAATGGGGTACTACGGAGGCTGTCGGCACCGAATTCAGCGATCGTGATTCTTGTGAATCTGATTTCTGGGTTTGGGGCGTGACAATACATTTTTAAAGTTTGCAGCAAAAAATAAATAAAAATATTCGTAGTGTTATCCTTCTTCTTTTCTTTTCGAAAGAATCTTCCATAAAATGATTATCGTTCGTATCATCAACCTATAATTCACCTCTAATATAAGTATGGTTGGATAGGGTCAATGCCACTCATAGTCATGATTATCCTTTAAGATTAACAATAATTCAAGAGATTCATAAGAATAATGTAATAGTTTTGATACGTCTCGTACTCTACCGCTACGAGTGGTATCAGTATGCGCAACCAATATACATATATATATATATATATATATATATATATATATATATATATATATATATATATATATATATATATATGAATGCATGCCTAGCATAGTGTGTGCAGTCCATCATATGTAGTGGTCATCACAATGTGAAATATAATTCATAAAAAACCCGGCTCGCCCCGCATCCCATACTACGGAGATTCGTCGGCGTGTCCAACGTTAACATGGATTTATAAGAACATCTCAAGGCAACACAACAACGTGATTGAGGGATTTATATGACACAATGTGTTCATGAAGTGAAAATTTATAACATCCAATCCCGAGAAGTGATATAACATGCATGACAATTTACTTATATCGATTGTGCACCACTCACCAACCCACAGGATTACGTGCAAACCAAGAGGACAACTACCCGAAATGCATTACATCCATGATAATATATATAAACCACTATATATGAGGCTTATAACACATCACTTATATCAATAGAGAAATAAGTAAAACCATGAGGTTTTCGGAATTCCAAGACGTATGCCTAAGTCATAAATCGAGGTAGCACAAGGCTAACCTAAAAAAGGAGAAAAGTATCATTGAGCTATCTTAATAAAAGAGAAGAGTGACAAATAAGTTAACTCAACAAGAATAAGGGGCGATGAGCAAAAGGCTAACTTAATATAGAGTGGAAGCACGCGTCGCTCTTAAAATTGACAAAAGGACAAGGCTTATATCTATCACCTCACATAAATTCATAAAAATCATGCATAATTAAAATCATTCCTTAACCATAATTCTCAAAAGAATAAATATTGATAATGGCAAACCAATCAATTGCATGGAAAAACATAACAATATGAAAGTATGCAAAAATAAGATAAATCATATAAACTTAAATTAGTGTAAGCTTTAAAGGAATCCCTCGCTTAGTATTATATTTAAACCCTAAGTAGATCTTAATGTAGTAAAGTTTCTATATGAATCATGACATCGCTTGAACAAGAAGGAGACATCATACGTGTGGAGGAGGAGGATGATGGGCGACTAGTCTTTCCCTTTCTCTTTCCCTTTCCCTTTTCCTTTCTCTTTCTCTGTCTTTCTCTTTCTTGGACTTGAGATCATGGGCGTGTGAGAGGAGAAGGGGATGCACTCCTCATTTTATAAAAGAGTGAGCGCGTGAGAGGGGGTGTGTTTCACATCTCACTTGGATTGAGTTTTTCCAATTTAACCTTTTCTAGTGATCTTTCTTTAAATATAATTCATCCAGTGTGTCAGGGTCATCAAATAGGGCCGAAGTATATGATTTTCTTGGTGATCCAAAATTTAAATTGACCTATCTTGAAAATTCTCCTAATGGGTGCTAAAATGAATTTGATTTCAATTAACGGTCTACACTTAATGATCAGGGCCCAATTTTGGAAAAAATGAGTAGTCAGGATAGACAAAAGGTTGGACAAAAGTTAGTGGTTGATCAATGGTGAAAAAAGGCCTAAATCTTAAAATTTACCTTTTGCATTAAAAAAAAAAGAAACTGTCTTTAACATTCAACGGTGTAGGATCATAGATCAGGTTTAAATTTTATAAACCTCATAGTCATATGAGACCAAAGTATGGTCCAGATTGGAGTTAGTATGGATGACAGGAAGTGGTTAAATCGAAAAATTCAGATTTATAAGGAGTTGGTAAGCCTCGAAAGGATAACTTCGTGACTAAAGAAAAGCCTACCAAAGTGATGTCTTTATATTTCACACTTGGTCCATATTATATGTAATCTAGGTCATTCATATGAAGGGAAATATTCTACTACGACTACCCATGAGGTTTCTTCACTTGATGGACAACAAAATTAATGGTTAATGGGCTAATTTATTAATTGGGTCACTTTTACAATGATCTAGGGACTTAAATTTGACATGTATGGTTAATTTATGATACATAGGCATGGTATAAAATTTCATATCAAATGGATCGTGAAAACCATGTGATCTATAATTCAAGGGTCTAGGTTAATGGCATTTCAGTAATTATTGCTGATATAAGAGTTTTGGGGAATGTAATGGTTCTACATGGTTATAGATATGTTTCTAATTAATTCTTACAAAAGAACTTATATCTAAATCATTATGAATAAAGAATTATTCACCAAATTAATTACGGAAATGTATATATATATATATATATATATATATATATATATATATATATATCAACCAACATAATGGATGGTCAAATGATATATTAAAAATAGAAAAACTTGATGGTTAGTACTTAATCATGTATGTAAGTGGGTATATGGTTAGTTTTGTAAACAGATGATCACAAGTGGGTTTTTAGAGTGATCAATAGGCAGAACATGTTTACCGTTATATTCAAGTGACTTCTTCACATGTGTAAGTTTCTCAGATTATAGTTTTGATAGTAAGTTAAGAATATTCATAGGTGGTGAACAAGATAAACGGATCAAAATTTCAATTTAATGTGTATGAGTAGATGCAAATATCAATTAGTTAATTTACTATGATCGGGTGGTCGAAACTCAAAGTGGATGGTTAGATATCTTTACCTATCGATGGATAGTTGGCTAAAAGGTTGGTTAGGATGGACAAGTGAAAATACTTAGACATATGATGATCTTATTTTAAAATCAGTAATTAAATGACTTGATCTATAAATGAAGATCATTCTCAATTGTCAGATTCATGTTGGAGAATAGATGTAAAGTTAGGATAACTAGATTAGTATCGTACACATGTATATATTAAGTTAAATTTCATAGAAACACTAAAGAACTTTCAATATTTAGGTACTGAAAAGTTCGGGGTGTTACTATCCACCCCGCTAAAAAAAAATTTCATCCCCGAAATTTCATTACTTATACCATTTACACTGATTCATTATATTTAAGTTTTCACTGTATTCTTCGTAAGGTAGTTATATATGTTTAGGTGTAAGTATTATTGGCCATATGAAATCGGGTTGCTACACTTCTTACAAGTTTAGGGAGGTAATTTGCATTTCTTGTTGTTGTTGCGCTTTTGATCAAAGCGTTGTTGAGTAGTATTGTTGGGCCTCATGATGATCACAATAACCTAGCCAGCCCCATGCTCGGTTCAGAATTTTATGGTGAGGTGATAAGTGGACACCACAACCCTTATGGTATTCAAAGATGGTCTACATAGGATCATATTGTAAACTGAGGGGCAATCTATCATGAGAAAATCGACCATGGTGGTTGTCACGCCCCAAATCCAGAAATCGAATTTATAGGAATCCCGATCACCGAATCCAGTGCCGACAGCCTCCGTAGTACCCCATTCTAGGTTCCTAGCATTCATATGCTAGATTTCGATCTCGGGATCTTACAAGGAGGATTTTTTTTTTTTGTACAATTAACTCGTAATAAGCATAACCACAAGATTACCCAATTCACAAAGGTAACATCATCATCACGTATCCACTAATATAATCATTTGAGTACAATACTGAAAGGGAAATACATATATCAAAATCAAACTTCGAAAGACCACTGCACGCTCTAAGCTCGACGCTGTTGCAACCTAACTTTACCTGCACGCATCTATCGTGCATAAGCTTATATAAAGCTTAGAGGGTGGTGTAAGTGTGTGCATAAGGTAAGTGTCAAGTATTCAATACAGTGCCTTAATCATACAATACCGGAAACACTGATAATCCATAAATCATACAATGTCGGAATAAGCAGAAATACTGACAAGAGCAGAAATTATCAGAGTAAACCGAAATACAGACAAGATCATAAATCATACGATAACAGAGTAAGCAGAAATACGGACATGTCCATGAGTCAATCAATATCAGAATACACAATATAGGACAACTATGCAAATGATGAGTCATAAATAATCAAATATCGGATAACAAGGATATAATGCAATATACGATTCGGAAGAGCTAACAAATATCATCACTCTCATCTAAGTCACAGGAATACAGAAACATAACAACCCAAAATGCCATATGCCGAGGATATAATGTAATATGCAATATGTGGTGCTAATGGAATGACCATGCTGGAGTGTGAAGTTGGGATGATAGTACGTAGTATCGCAGGCTACGGGATCCACCATAAGGGATTTCTATCCAAACTAGTCCCATACCTAAATTTGGATAGTCAGACTTAATGTGGTAAACTCCTGATCTCAGGTTAGTCACGCGCCTCAACCGAAATCATGGCCGTTGCGAAGGCACACCTGACAAATAGTTGCGTACCACCAGCCTGAGTGAATAGTGAATGAATGAGTATGCAACTCCTGCTCACTAAATCCACATATCAGTACAGTTCATCTCGGGGATCATCACCGGGGTCTATTACACTCTACGTCAGCTTTCACCCCTATCCAAGCGCACAATTGGGTAAGTGGAAGAGACCTCACTATCCGCCTGCCAATATCAGGCCCGGCTCGTCGATAGCGGACCCGTTCCTCAAGCTGGTCAAACTCAACCTAGACATTGCCTCCTCACTCAGGCGGGTAAGGTCACACCCCTTTCCAACCGACCACGACACAGTGGGAGACGCGGCCTCCTGGTATTCGGCCCTCGTGCACTCATATATCCACTTGGTCTCGATGTTGGAGTCATCTCCTGGCCACGGAGGTTTAGGGATTTTCACCCAGGGACATCTATGGCGCCCGTATGCTAGAACCAAACATTTTTGATGTCCCGTTTGGCCATCCATGATATGTATGTGGAGGCTACGACCCTGATGTCACTAGGGCGTATAACACATAATGCAAGATGCATGAGTCACACAATCCAGTCATGCATCAGTCCTGCGCATGTCGTGCGCTCATGTGAGGTAACCTCCGCCTATCAGGGAGTCTCATATCAACATATTCAATGACATATGCAATGATCAACCACATCTCATAACAAACATGTAGATGATGCATATGGGCATGTATCATGATGCTATGCTGTCACATACTCATAGTCAATATCAATAATCGGCCTCGACAATGTGGATATTTAACCAATATTGCCCCAAGGAATGGCCCACATAGAGCCTAACATATAGTGGACCCATGACCTCATACAAGGGCCAAATATACAACACCATGGGTCCCACTTAAGAGCTTAATACACACCACGATGGGTCTCTCACATGGGCCTCATATAAGGGTTACATATACATTATGACAGGCCTCACTATACAGGCTACAAATACATCACTATGGGCCTTATCAACTGGGCCGCAAATACATCACTATGGGCCGTTCACATGGGCATAATATATATTTCAAGGTGGGCCCTGCGCATGGGCCTCATTCACATTAAGTGGACTGCATCAATGGGCCGCACTAATATATCAAGATGGGCCATAAAAATATCATATTGGCCCTAATCACGGGCTGGATACACATCACAACGGGCCTCATACAAGGTCTAATATACATTATCATAGGTCATAATTACATCACATCGGGCCTCACTCGTGGGCTGCATATACATCGCCATGGGCCTTGACACAAGGGCCGTAAATGCATCTCATTGGGCTACTTCCACGGGCCTTAAATACAAAATAGGCGGGCCCTACATATGGACCTAATATACGTAATATGTGGGCTTTGTTCAAAATGAAGATGGGCCTAAACGGCCTGTAGACTACAATATGGGCCTATCAGTGGTCCGTAGGGAGAGTGACAATGCGGACTTTGAACCAACATCATCCTTACAATGTGGACATCTAACCATCATTGTTCCCAAGGCATTACTTATTATAAATGTCATTATATGCCATGGAGGGATCACGCATTGCAATGGACCTAGTTGTACTCAATTGGGCCTTAAGTACATCAATTGGGCCATATCATATGGGCCTTACATTCATCAAATGGATCACCTTAATGAGCCTCACCAATGGGCCTTAGGTCCTTTGCAATGGGTCATAACCCATGGGCCTTAGAATTCATTAAAAATGAGCCCAATCACATGAGCTTTATGTACATCAAATGGGCCTAATCACATAGGCCTTACATATACCAAGGTGAGCCTCAACAATGGACTACAAATACCTTAGGATGGGCCTCTCAAATGGGCCCATATATACCGGAGTGAACCTCAACAATGGGCCTATATACATGTAAAGATGAACTTAAATATATGAGCCCATATGCATCCAAGTGGGCATCATGTGAGGCTTGCCATAATGTTTATTTTCACATCCAATCTATTGAAAAGGTCACATAATTAGGGGGGGTCCACCATAATATTTATTTTCCATCCATCTGTTCATAGGGTCAAGTGGACCATGGGCCCACTGAAAATGCTTATTTGCCATACAATCTATCCATAAGGTCACATGGACAGGGAGGGCCCACTGTAATATTTATTGCCATCCAAACTTATTCATAATGTCACGTGGCCAGGGGCCCATGTGATGGACGGTGTGGACACAATACATACATCTGGGTGGGGCCCACAGCCACGCTACCGCTAGGTACTGGCATGCTTCCAGCAGCATGGGCCCACTATAATGTTTATTTGTCATTCAACCAATTTATGAGGCCACGGTTGGGGGCCCACCGCAGGGTGGTTCGCCAATCTAACCCACTCATTATGTGTGTCCCACCTAGCTGAGGGTCCAGGCCAAGTTTCAGCCATGTCCAAATCTCAGGTAGGCCCCACCAAGTGATATCATATGTTTCAGGCATGTCTTCACATGATTTTAAATGGTATGGCCCACCTGAGTACCGTATACGGCTGATTTTGGGGAACAGCCCCTATTCAAAGGGGACTTCTCAAATGCACGGTGCTGATGGTAGAACGCATCATGGTGGGGCCCACAACCGGGACTCGTGGGGCAACCCCAAACGGCCACCCTCCTGGCGTCTGCAGCAGCAGCGTCAGACGCTGCTGCCTCTTTTTTTTTTTTTTTTAAATATGGGGCCCACGAATAGATGATCCAATCCATCTATTGTGTGTGTCCCACGTGGTGGACCGTTCAATCCAAGTTTAGGATGCATCCAAACTTCAGGTAGGCCCCACCAAGTGATTTTATATGTTCAGGCATGTCTCCACATGTTTTTAGATGGTATGGCCCACCTGAGAATCAGATTGATCCCAAATTTTAGCTCAACGCCTAAAATAATCTAAGAAAGAGAATGGACGTCTTGGATCAAGAACATACATCAAGGTGGGGCCATGTTGGAGTAGCCCACTATTTCTCTTCCTTAACGTGGACGCCTCAGGACGTCATGGCATAAAGTCATGCCAATAAAAAAATATTCTTTTTATCCTAGGTGGGACCCATGTTAACTAGATCTATCCCGTCCATTGCATGTGTCCCACAAAAATAGGGGTCCAAAACAAGTTTCAGGTGGGTCCAAGCTTCTGGTGGACCCCAGCAATCTTTTTCCCAAGTTTCAACAGAAAATACTACCATTCTTAATACCACGGCCCGCCAGATGATTAGATCGGTCTCATTTTTTGGCTCGACGCCTAAAATGATTTGAAAAATGGAATGGACGATGTGGATTGTATATATACATCAAGGTGGGGCCATGTTGGAGTGGCCCACCATTTCCCTTCCTTTTCTTTTTTTTTTTTAAAGCTTGTAAGTACACACCCCTGACAGTACACACACTCCACGTTAACCACTTCACTTCCATGCCTCTTGTCCAGCGTCCAGGGACACTGGATGGCATGGATGAACACATCATCATGGTGGGTCCCACATGTACGTGGCCCACCATATACATATACGTATATATATTTATATAATATTAATATAATAATATATATGTATATATATATATATACATATATCATATCACCTAAAATGTGGTGGACCACACCATTTGATGAATGGAGTAGATTTAACATGGTTTGGTGGGGCCCACTGCATTCTAGGAGAGAGAGAGAGAGAGAGAGAGAGAGAGAGAGAGAGAGAGAGAGAGAGAGAGAGAGAGAGAGAGAGAGAGAGAGAGAGAGAACTAAGCGGCTTAGATGGAGGGACCCCGTCACTATGGGTCCCTCATATGATTGAAACACATACATCAAGTGGGTCCCACAACAAGTGGGCCCTTAAAAATTGAAATGAAGGATGATCACCCACCTTTAAGCCTCCTCCTTGCTCCCTTGGCCTCCTATGCTCCTTTTCTTGACTTTTAACGGTGGTAGATGATGGATCAACGGTTGAGATGAGAGATGAGAGAGTAGGGAAGGTGGGCCACACTTGGCATTTGGGAGAGGGAGAGAGAGCTTGGATGTGTGAAGCTCTTTTGCTTGGAATTTTTTTTTGAGAATGAATGAGAGAGAGGGGAGTGATGGGTGAAAAAGGGTGATGGAGTGATGTGGTGTGATGGGTGATGGGTGGAGTGGTGTGTTGTAAGAAGGGATGGGTGGAGAGAGAGGTGAAGTGATGTGAGGGTTGACCTTGGGCTTTCTTGTGTAAGAGAAAGGTATGGTTTGTTGTACTTGGGTATGGAGTGACTTGACTTGTACTTGACATGAGTGATTGATTGATTGATGGGACATCTCGTAGAGATTCCCTCATAATTTGTAACGCGCGGTGTTTCTTCGGAATGGACGCAGACCGTCATCTTCCTGCCTGGGTATCTGTTCGGTGCGCGAGCCGCGCCGTTAGAACGCGGCGACGGCGCGGTCACTAAGGTATAGGTTTCAATTTTATCCATCTTTGGCATACAGGTCTCAGCTTAGGATCACGCGCAAACATCAGAAAGTGGTCGAGGATTGCCAAATTCGACCGGAAGGATCGCGGGAGTCGACGGAACAGAATGAACTAGGATACGGGTCTTACAGTAGTGGTTTGATAGCACTCTCGCCAATGATTACAGGTAATAGAATGCTTCCTTCAGAGGCCATCTTCTCCCCTATGAAGTCGAGTAATGGCATCTAGACTGGTCGCAATCTGGATCTTCCAACCCTCATCTTGTCAAAGGTACTGGAGAACAGAAATGGTCATGGTGACTATTAGGGCGTCATCGCGTGGGTGGCGGAGACTTGGGGCATCCTCTTTAGTGAAGGTCAGGCTGCATGAGTTTAGCGTTGGTTCCTTACTGGATTTGCCAGTAAGGTAAACATGATACTCTCTTTCACCGTTAGTCATGCTTTGAGCATGAGCTTGGCATGCCCAATTTGAGTCTCCAGCACCGACAAGTCCGCCAAAGATGGTGCATATTTCACTCGTCACTTCATTTTTATTTTTCTCATCACGTCACTCTGGCTGCTTGGGTGGTCGGTCTTCCATTTCTTTGTTAATGAATTCACGTAAATGTCCCTTCCGAATGAGGGATTCGATCTCTTCTTTAAGGTCAAAACACTCAATTGTGTTATGATCATGATCTTGATGAAAATGGCAGTACTTCCTCTTATCTCTCTTCTCAGAGTCAACCTTCATCTTGCTTGGCCATCTCAAGATCCTTTTGTCCCGTAATTTAATAAGTACCAACTCTGGCATGGTATTCAAGGGAGTGTACCTGTGAAAGCGACTTTCTGGACTTGGCTGGGTCGTTGGCCATGCTCTAGTCATTTTCCTTTTTTTATTGGAGTTGGCAACCGATGGTTCTCCCTCTTGCTTTCGGTTCCTGTCTCTTGTAGAGCTATTTCCACCTTAAGTAGCCTTTCACGTAATGAACAGTTCCCCTGCAATTGAATACTTTTGAGCTCAATTGAGTAGGTTGGCGAGAGTAGTTGGGGAATTCTTCTCGATCGAGAAAAGGAATTTTCCTTTTTTGAGGACAGCCATCATGGCGGTAAGAGCTATCTGATCGGAGTAGCCGTCCACTTGGACTACTTTAGCATTGGAGCGTATAATGTAGTCTCTTAAAAGCTCATCATCTCTCTGTGTTATTTTGAGGAGGTGAGTCGTAGGATTTTTCCTGTCCTTTCCGCCGATGAACTGAGTAATGAAGGCTTTACTGAGCTAGCGAATGAGCTGATGGATTTGGGCTTTAAGTGTCTATACCATTTCCCCGCAGCCCTTAACAATATCAGGGAAAACTCCCTACACATTATAGGTTCGGAAGCACCGTGGAGTTTCATCTATGCTCGGAATGACTCTAGATGCTCGACTGGATCCCCCGATCTTGAGTTGGGAGTTATCTGAGGCATTCAAAATCTAGATGGTAATTGAGACTTCATGATGTCATCAGTGAATGAGGGCTCGGTTTCTTCGAGAAGGGCGTCCATGGAGGAGAGGGACTTGGCTTAGCATGCCTGTTGGATGTCCTAGAGCTAATCTCAATTTTATTTTATTTTTGACTTTTGCCTCCCACATGACCTCATTCTCTTCTATAACTTCTAGGCCTTTTCCTCAAGCTCGCCTCCTCTTCTCCAGCGTATGTCGCAGATTTAACTCAGCAAGCTCGATGGTTCCTAGAGTTTTCATGGAAACGCACCTGCTTCTTGTTGACCGATCTTTTACTACCTAAGACTTGGGAGTTACAAGTGGGGGGTGAGATTACTCGGTTGCTGCCCCCAACTCTATGTTTTAGTCTGCCCCCAACTCTATGTTTTTGTCATCAGGGAGATGATGATGTATCTCTAATATTCATATGATGCAGTTGATGTTTCCGGTCAGAGCTTTGACTTGATTCTCCAAAGAGATGGGCCGACTTCCCCAATTCCAGGATCTCTATGTGATCACTGAGGAAGGAGGGTTAGGCTGGGGGCATAACCGTGAATTTTGAGGGTTTTCAGGTTATTCTTCTAGTATTGGCTCGGCGGCAACAACTAATACTCTTCTTCTTCCCTTAACCATTTTGATAGGAGAAGTAGAAGGGTGGTCCGGTTTGATCATGTTGGGGGAAACTTTTAATGGCTTTGTTGTCTTTCCCACAGACGGTGCCGGACTGTTATCGCTTGAATATGGTTTAACCTGAAATTACACCTATAGGCTACAAAATACTTGCACCAGTGGAAAATGGATGGACAATAGAGGCGCCGATTGTGGCCAGGGATCCTCTGATGCTTAAGTTAAGCAGATGAACCTATACTAAGTATGGCTAGGGCTGTATTTTTTTGTACGTACCTCTTCCTTTGGTGGGGTGATGCATTTATAAGTTTTCTAGACATCTTGTGTATCTAAGTGGATCTGCTAGATATGTTGGAATAGCCCGTATTGGAGTATGAATATGTTCCCAAGAACATCTTTGATTTTGCCTCGATTGACATGATTTGTCATGCCTCGAATCCAAAAATCGGATTCATAAGAATCCCGATCAATGAATCTGTTGCCGATAGCCTCCGTAATACCCCGTTCTCGGCTCCCAGCACCCATATGCTAGTTTTCGATCTTTGAATCCTAAAAGGAGGATTTTAAACATCAATTTGTCTCATAAGAAGCACAACCACAAGTTTACTTAATTCACAAAAGCAACATCATCATTACATGTCGACTAATATAAACATTTGAAAATAATGCTGAAAGGAAAATACATATGTCAAAATCAAAGCTTTAGAAGTCAACTACATGCTTTAAGCTCCACGCTGCTACAACCTAACATCACCTGCATGCATCTATTATGCATAAGCTTATAGAAAGCTTAAAGAGTGGTGTAAGTGTGTGCACAAGGTAAGTGCCAAGTATTCAACACAACACCATAATCATATAATATAGAAAATACTAGTAAGATCATGAATCATACGATATCAAAGTAAAACGAAAATACTGACAAGTCCATAAGTCAAACAATGTCAGTGTACGTAATACAGATCATCTATACAAATGAGGAGTCATAAAGAGCCAAATATCATATGTCGAGGATGCAATGCAATATACAATTCCTGATGAGTTCACGAATACTGTCAGCCGTATCTAGACCATATAAATGTAGAAACCTAGTAACCCGAAATATCATATGTCGCGGATGTAATATAATATGCGGTGCGAATGGAATTACCATGCCGAAGTGTGAAGTCGGGATGATAGTATGTTGTATCGCAGGTTATGGGGTCCATCACAAGGGACTTCTATCCAAACCAGTCTCATACCTAAATTTGGATAGTCAAACTCAATGTGGTAAACTCCTGATCTTAGGTTAGTCGTGCGCCCTAACCAAAATCTCAGTCATTTTGAAGGTACACGTAACAAATAGTTGTGAACCACCAACTCGAATGGATAGTGAATGAATGAATGAATGAGTATGCAAATCTTGCTCAATAAGTTCACATATCAGTATAGTTCATC
This sequence comes from Magnolia kwangsiensis, assembly GCA_037074715.1. Classification (NCBI taxonomy): domain Eukaryota; kingdom Viridiplantae; phylum Streptophyta; class Magnoliopsida; order Magnoliales; family Magnoliaceae; genus Magnolia; species Magnolia kwangsiensis. Next base: position 68,242,643 of record CM073583.1, read on the forward strand.
TTTGGGATCATCAGTGGGATTTAGTACACTCTACATGCAAATCGCCGCCCACTGATGCACGACCATGCAAGTGGAAGAGACCTCACTATCCGCTTGGCCAGTAGTCAGCCAATATTTATCCGGCACATTAATAGCGGACCCATTCACGAGCTGGTCAAACTCAGCCTAGCTATGCCCCCTATGCTCAGACAGGTAAAGCCACACCCCCTCCTAACCAACCACAACATAGTGGGAGACGTGACTTCCTGGTGTTTGACACTTGGGCTCTCATGTATCCACTCAGTCTTGATGTTGGGGTGTCTCCTGACCTCAGAGGTTTAGAGACTTTCACCCATGGACACCTAAAGTGCCCAAATGCTCGAACCAAACATTTTCGGTGTCTTATTTGGCCTTCCACGACATGCCTGTGGAGGTCACAACCTTGATGTCGCTAGGGTGTACAGTAATCATAATCATAGAAAGCAAGATGCACGAGTCATGTAGTCCAATCATGCATCAATCCTACGCATACCATGCGCTCATGTGGGATAACTCCACCTATCAGGGAGTCTCATAAACCATCTGTACTATGGCATATGCAAGGGTCAACACATCTCACAATAAATAGTAGATGATACATATGAGCATGTATCATGATGCTATGCTGACACATACTCATAATCGATATCAATAACCGGCATCAACAATTGGCCTCGACAATGTGGACATTTAACCCACATTGCCCCCAAGGAATGACCCACATAAAGTCAAACATATAATAGGCCTACGGCCTCACACAAAGGCCTAATATACAACACAATGGGCCTTACTCAAGGGCTACATATACACAATAGGTGGGCCTTGCTCATGGGCCTCAAATACACGATATGTGAGCCCTACACATGAGTCTCGAATACATCAAATGGGTCATGCATCATGGGCCTAATACATATCACAATGGGCCTTTCCCATAGGCCATGAATACATCACAATGGGCCTTACCCATGGGCCATGAATATATTACAACGGGCCTTTCCCATTGGCCTCAAATACATCATAATGGGCCCCATCACATAAACCTCTTATTCATCGCATTAGGCCTTAAACACGGGCTGCATATACATCACACGAGTCGAATACACATCGCAATGGGCCTCAACTATGGGTCGCATATACATCATATAGGTCTTGAAAATCGGCCTTGACAATTAAAATCGGCCTTGATAATCGAAATCGACACTCGGAATCGACCTCGATACTCGGCCTCGACAATCGGAATCGGCCTATACAATTGGCCTCGACAGATCAGAATCAGCCTCTACACTCAGCCTCGACAATCGGAATCGGCCTCTACAAATCGGACTTAGCATATACAATTGGCCTCGACAGATCGAAATTGGCTTTGATACTTGGCCTCGACAATCGAAATCGGCCTATACAATCCGCCTCAACAATCGGAATCGACCTATACAATCAGCCTTAACAAATCAGAATCGGCCTATACAATAGGCCTCGACAAATCAAAATCGACCTCGACAATCAGAATCGGCCAATACAATTAGCCTCGACAAATTGGAATCGGCCTCTATGAAAGGGGGGATCCATAAATGGACAACCGATCATGGACCAAACAATATCGATGAGGCCTAGTCGTTTGGGATAACCCACTAGAGAATGATAAGAATGCGCTTAACTAGGACTAAGGGAAGGTCACAATGTGGACGTTTAACCATCATTGCCCATCAATGTGGATATTCAACCAACATTACTCCCAAGGAGTGGCCCACATAGGGTCAAACGTACAGTGGGCCCACGACCTCACATAAGGGCCTAATATACATCACGATGAGCCTTGCTCATGGGCCACATATGCATCATAACATCGGGACGTATCAATGGATCGAAACAAGTGGACCAAATCAAATGGGCCGGTACAAAGGGGCCAAATTAAATGGGTCGATCAAATGGGCCAATACAAATGGGCCGAGTCAATGGGCCGACTCAAATGATCCAAGTTAATTGGGCAGATCAAATGGGCTGATTCAATGGGCCCCTAAATACATTAATTTGGGCCTCATCAAGTGGGCCCCAAATACATTAAATTAGCTTCATCGAGTGGACTCCTAATACATTAAATGGGCCAAACCAATGGGTAATACCAACTACACCCTTCATCCATTGTTAGAGATCATTATAGAGCATTATTTAAAAATCATATTCCAAGGATCATTTGGGCCACATTACAAATAATAGTGGTGATAAAGATTTCCACCGTTAAATTCCAATGGGTCTACCATAACATTTTTAACCCCCATCCAGTCTCTTCACAAGGTCCCAAGGACCTGATCTTAGAGGAAAAACAAATATCAAATTGGCCTAAAACTTCTACCCAAGGGTTGCAATGGTAGACGTTCAATCCCACTATTTTTGCGGTGTGGTCCATGTTATATTGGATCTGTCTAATTTTTATTCCCAAGCCTTGAGACGGTGTTGCCAATTGGATGGATGGTTTAGATGCATCATGTACAGTAGCGGGCCTCACAGAATTATTGATGTAATGGGCCCATTGATGGCGGCATAGATAAAGCACACACATCGTTGTGGGGTCCACACACGTGACTGTCCACCAAATGAATGAACAGTTTGTATGGAAAACATCCATCATAGTGGGGTCGTCCTTGGTACGCCAGGTACGTGGATGGTTGGGATGCAACATGTGCATCATGGTGGGGGATCCACCGTCCCTACCAAGGACGGTGTGGAAACAACCATACATCGCAGTAGGGTCCACAGAGCCTGGTGACATCACTGTCCCAGGTGGACACCCAATCACACACAAGTGGGTCACGCATACGTGACACACTATATATATATATATATATATATATATATATATATATATATATATATATATATATATATATATATATGCCCTCCAAGCCGTTAGTTAGGTGGGTCCCACGTATGTGGCCCAACGGCTATTTATACATCATCCAATCAGTTCATCAGGTGGGTCTGACCTAAGAGGGTGGCCCACCAGATATTTATAATATTATATTTCATATATATATATATGGAAAAAGGTACTATGCGCTCGACCTCATGATAAGCTCCTATGAGGTTGAGGTGTGTGGGCCCCACCGTGATGCGTGTCGACCATCAACCCCGTGCATTTAATGGGTCCCCTTTAAATTATGGGATATCCCAAAAATTAGCCGTATACGGAACTTAGGTGGGCCATACCATCTAAAATCATGTGAAAACACCGTTAAAACATATAAAAGCACTTGGTGGGGCCCACCTAAGTTTTGAATGATGCTAAAACTTGGTATGACCCCTCATCCTAGTGGGACACACATAATGGAAGGGCTGGATTTGCAAGCCACATCTCAGTGGGCCATTAAAATGATTATGAATGTTTTAATGGTGCATGGCCCCTCTCCACTTCTGTATGTGGTGTGGTCCACACAAGTCACGGATTGACTTGATTTTTGAGACCTAGGCCCATGATGGAATGGTGCATCTGACTGATGGGGTAGATGTTCTAAACGCATCACGGTGGGGCCCACACAGCTCGACCTCATGGGACGAACTCGTGAGGTCGAGCGCATAGTACCTTTTCCCTATATATATATATTATATAGAAATGAAATGTCTGCCCACAGTCCGGATCCATCTAGACAGTGCAAATTGCTCATGATAAAGGTGGGTCCCAGGTGGAAGTGGCCCACCCAAACATATATTATATTATTAATATATATATATATATATATATAATATATTACATATATAATATTTATTATAAAATATCACACCATCCAGTCCAGCGTCCACATCTTCTGGACGTACTGGATTGACGGTGGATGCAAGGCACATACATTTAAGGTGGGTCCCACATATGTGTGGGCCACACGTGCCATCAAGGTGGGTCCCACGTATGTGTGGACCACGCATGCCATCAAGGTGGGTCCACATTCCACATCAACTGATTTTGTATTTTCCTTCATCTAGATCTGTCCCGACGAACATGCCACCGGGGTGGGCCCCACGGATGTAACGACGTGGATCATACGTCACAGTGGGGTCCACAACATAAGGGGGAGAGAGAGAGAGAGAGAGAGAGAGAGAGAGAGAGAGAGAGAGAGAGAGAGAGAGAGATGGAGGGGCCCCGCCACTATGGGTCCCTCTCTTATATAATCCATACATCAAGTGGGTCCCACAATAAGTGAGCCCTTTAATCATCAAAAAGATACAAAAATCACCCACCTATTAGCCTCCTTCTTTATCTCCTTGAACTCCTAGGCTCCTTGGCTTCGATCTTAATGGATGATGATGAAGATTGGACGACTAAGATTGGAGATTGGGTAGCGAAGTGGGCCACACTTGGGTTAGGCTTAGGAAGTTTGGACGTTGGATGCTCCCTTGGTGCTTAGGATGGAGTGAGAAAATGAGAGAGAGGATGAGTTGTTGTAAGGGAGATGGGATGAAGGATATGGTTTTTTTATTTTACTTTTGGTAAGAAAGGAATGAGTTAAGAATGGGTTGCTTTGACTTTGGGTGAGAGAAGGATGAGTGTGATAGGACATGTACTTGACTTGTACATTGATTGATTGATGTGACGTATCATAGAGATTCTCTCAAAATTCGCAACGCACGACATTTTTCTCAAATTAAACGCGGCCCCACATCTCCTAGCCTAGGTATCGCCTCGGTGCAAGAGATGCGGTGTTAGAACCGCAGCAACGGTGCGATCGCACTAATACAAGTCTCGGGTCGAGCTGACTTAGATCAACAGGATGCGACTTAGGGTCAGATCGTGGTCGCCAGAATTCGACTGGGAGGATCGTGGAAGCCTACAAAATAGTATGGGCTAGGATACGAGCCTCACATGATTTCTGACTAGAATCTTGTTGGATCGATCCTACTCTTATACGATGTGAAATTCTGGATATTTATGTTTCAAGGTCGAGGTTGGTATCTGAGGTCGACATTAGTTAGATAGCTTAATCGGGATGATCAGGTCGGTCGATGAATTTTATTATCAAGCTCGGTTGATTGATACAGCTTGGCCATTGGGTCCCTTACTCAGCTCGACTTCTCTGGTGGTAGTCATATCGGTGGTTCAAGGAGATTGCTCTGCTAGATCTTTGCCATGTGTCTCATATGGCTTGTCAGTTTGATTTTTCCCATAACAAATATGTTTGCCAAGATATGGAGATCCCCCAGTATTTCGTAAGAGTTAACTCATGTATGTGCCCCACTGTAATATATTTAACTTATCTACAATGTCCATCTATTTTACCATAACATTTCAGGGCATGAGCTAAAAACATAAGGCGGATTAGAAGCTCAAGTTGACCACCACACAATAGGAAACATTGGTCCTATAAAAGGCCACCGTTAGAAGCTATTTCCTTCCCAGGACCCACGTTGGTAGTTGTTTGTCATCTAAACTGTTCATAAGGACAAAGATACGGGGATAAAAGAAAAATATAAATATCAGCTTGATCCAAAACTTCCTGGCCCCCAAGAACTTTTCAATGCTCCTAGTAGCGTGGTTCACCGAGCTTTTAATTTGCCTCATTTTTCAGTTCATGCCCTAAAATGAGCTTGCAAAAGGGATGAACACTGTGAATAAGTCACGCACATCAAGGTGGCCCCCACAGTTTATGGGTTTTCTGCCTAATGATTAGAGAGGAAATGCAATCCTGCCAACATCACCTTGACAAGGATGTTGTAATGACGATGGTAAGTAATCATTATCAGGAATCTACGAAAGGAATTGGAAAATCAAACACCCCCTAACTTAGAAAAAAATTGGAGTTGTTGAAGACTTTCCACACGCACACAAATATGTTTTATAGGGCTGCACACGGGTCTGTTCAGTCCGGTTCTTGGGTGAAACCGAAACCGAATTGTTCCTAACTGTTCTAGGATTTTCGGAACCGAAACCGAACCGTTAGCACCCTACAGTCCAGTTCCGGTTTGGTTCCGCATCGGTTCTGGGCTTTTTAAAATCCAGCCCAATTGCACTGAGATCTTAACAATACTATTAAGGTCATGGAACCATACAATCAGGAGTGTATTGGTACTGTAATGAAATGCAACCTATAGGCCTTAAGTACTATTGATTCACCTAGCTTTTCAAAGTTCAACAGATAGCTTACAAGATGGATTCATACAGTTTTCAATCTGTTTTCGAGAGGGATATGAAAGAAAATAAATTGTTAAATAAGCTCCCTATTAGCGTGTTTTCCACTTTAATCAAGAGCATTTTGGAGAAAATAAACATATTACTTTTTGGTATGAAATCTTTGGGGTGAACCCAAAGAAATCAGTTTGCTTCTCCTTCCAAGAGTGCACTTCAACTTGAGTAGAGATTTCCAGCATTAGGCATTCTTTCTTGGAATGCACTTCAACTTGAGTAGAGATTTCCTTGGCAGTTGACAGGCGTTAAAGGATCTATACAAGAATGTCTTCACATGATATTTTATTTCTTTCTTATTTTCTACTAAGCACGTTGTGAATTCACTAATTTTGTCTTCTTTTCTACTAGCATGTTGTGTTGTGATGGAACTTTCAATTTGTTTCAAATGGATTTTTCGAAGTGTTAACAGATAGGGTGACGGTGAGAGAGAGAGAGAGAGAGAGAGAGAGAGAGAGAGAGAGAGAGAGAGAGAGAGAGAAGGCGAGAGAAGAGATTGGGCAGGGGCTACACAGCCACAAATACAGATAGGGTGAGAGACGGCGAGAGAGAGGGAGACATTGAGAGAAACTGAGAAAGAGAGAGCGTTTTTTGTTTTTTTGTTTTTTTTTTTGGTTTTTGTTTTAATCTTTAAGTTCAGATCAACGGTTCAGATCTATGGTTCTGGGCCATGGTTTGGATCAATAGTTCGATTTTGTTCTATATGCCCCTAAACCAGAACCAAACCATATCCAACGGTTGTTATAATTTTGGAACCAGAACCAGAAACAGTGCTGTCTAGAACTGGTCCAAATCGGACTGTTGGATCAGTTCCAGTCTGGTTCCACGGTTCTACCGGTTCGATGTGCACCCCTAATATTTTATATACACACCTATACTCATATTTATTTATTTAAAATAGGATCACATGCTCCTCCAACCAGTTATTTAAGGCTTTTCTATTCTCTCATTCCCCTCGTTCATCAGCAATGGCTTCTGTGAATGTAGAGGGTCCAATTGTGAAGTCTGTCCAAGAACTCTCTATAAACGGTTTTGAACCGCCACACTATTACATCAGGCGAGAAGATGATCGGCCTGTCAAAGCTTCTGCTCCTACCTCTCCAATTCCGGTCATTGATCTTGAGCTTCTCTTCTCAGATTCTAAAGAGAAAGAGATGGAGAAACTCAAGTCAGCTCTCAACTCATGGGGCTTCTTTCAGGTGATGTTTCACTCTTACATCTATCCATCTATCCATTTAATCTTTCTAGTATAAAATTGGTCAAAGACTGGCCGTTGGTAGGCTGGTCCCAGATTCACTGGACCAGGCCAGTCAATTGCGGCCATACATATGATAGATCTCTCAAATCTAGACATGGGTTTTGGTTTTTGCAGACAGTGGGCCATGGGATCCCAAGCTCTTTGCTTGATGAGGTGGGCAAGATAGCAAAAGAATTCTATAATCTTCCACCTGAGGAGAAAAGAAGATACTCCACAGCAGTAGCAAATGAGGATGGTGAGGAAGGGTATGGGAATGATGATCAAATTCCTGTAGAAAACCAGATTATAGATTTGTCTGATCGTCTCTATCTCTTAGTACTATCGGAGGATCAAAGGAATACTACTCACTGGCCAGACAATCTCACCACTTTCAGGTATTCCATCCATTTGATCACTATGGCAATCACATACCTAAATTTAAACCGTTCAGACAGTGGACCCTACTGTATATATGTTATGGACCCAAAATCAGGTTCATCTGTTGTTTGCTGAATGCATGATTAAAATGGTTGTATGTACTTAACAATCTAAGTGTGAGATTATAAAAAACAAAGTATATAGATTGCCAATTGAATTTCTAATGCAGAAAATCTTGCATGAGTATACAATGAAGATCAAGGTGGTGGCCCACCTAATCCCAAGGGCATTAACATATCTGGCCAATTTGGAGGAAGACTACTTTGTGAAGGAGTTTGGTGATAGGGCCAACCTGTATGCAAGCTTTAACTACAACCCACCATGTTCACGGCCCGATCTTGTTCTTGGCATCAAATCCCACTCCGATGGATGCACGATCACCATCCTTTCGCAGGACAACTCGTTGACAGTCTTGAGTTCCTCAAAGATGGAAAATGGATCAAGATTCCCGCCATTCCTCATGCTTTGCTAGTCAACATAGGCGATCAGTTAGAGGTATGATTAGGTTCATAGAGCATGCGTTTTGATCAAATGTACTCTTGACTGCTATAAGAATGGTCTTAGGGAGGACTGGAGTGGTTTGGTGGGACACATTTTGATTTTACAGTGTTTTAATAACGGTTATCTCATGATCCAACATGATTATGTTAGATCTTTTCATCAGGTGCCTACACTTTTAGATCTTCTAGTCTAAAATTCAGGCCATTTTACACCCTACGTGTCTCCATTGTTTTAAATATCGACGATATCAACCTATGTATCCCACGATATATATTGTATTCCACCCGTGCGATACACAACACACAGGTAATGCCGATATATCCCACCTATTCGATTCAGTAGTCATTTTTCAATTTTCAATGCATGTTTTTGTTGTAAATCATGTTAAACCAATGTCAAATAGTTACAAATCTATGATTCTTTATGTTTTTCATGAAAAATTATGAATTTTGAACTTTGATTTTGAGATATGGGGGAGACGGATCAAGTTGCAGAAAATTGAAAAAAAACAAAATTTCTTAATTTCTTACAAATCAGTTGTTATCTTTGTATCCAAACACAAAATTATATATGTATGTAACTTGATCTAGTGATTCTTCTTTTGCTTTTGAATGTATTACTTGTGTTTCCATACATATCTTTTTACACTTATAAATTATATGAATAGACTTTGAATATACTTCCATCAGTTCAGTCGGTAAGCACATTTATTATGACCCCATACAAAGGGAACCCTATTATCTGGAAATTTTTATTTTTTATTTTTTTTTTTTTTTATAATATTTTGATTTCTAAGTGTGTTTTGATGTCTTTTCCAATAATCCCTGAAATTTCATCGAAACATTTGACCAATTTCCCAATGTTCCCACGTTTCCCAACAACAACAATACATTACATGATGCAATCGATATATCTCATGCAATAATCATTATTTATTTGTATACTAAGGATGTGATATATTATGCAATAGTGATATTTAAAGCACTGGGTGTGCCCCAACATATCATTGAAACAATTTTTTTTTGTGGTTAACCCTTATAGTTTCTAAAACTCGCTAACTCTACTCAAAACTCATCTGAGTCAATTTGAATTGGTGAGATTTCCGGCTGAGTTGATGAGAAACTTAGTTTAGTGAGCTATTCCCAGCTGAGTCAATTTGATTGATATTAATTTATCATTTGTAGAAACACTCAACGAATAAGGGGAAGACCACGAGTTGCATTAGTGCTGGGGTAATTCCTTATACCAAGTGAATAGTTCTTTTATTATATTTTGATGTTATTGTGTTCTTAATTATATGTGGTATATGGATTGAGTACTTATTCAATACAATGCATTTTGTCAAATAGTGAATTTTATTTTGTAGGATGTGACTAGAGTTCTTCTTACAAGTATTGTCAAACCCGGGGTTACTATTGCTAAAGGAATTGTTTTGAGCAAGGATCCATGGCTTGATGGATATATGTAATCTAGGACATAGTGCATATGTAAATAAATACATGTATATAATATAATTACCCGAGAACTCACCCAATGGCTTGATGATGAGGACGGTTGGTTCTTGTTAGAACTAGCTGCAGCACCGAATACTGTGGGTAGGTTATTGTTTGCATTATTCATAGTGGCTGTCAATTTCATCAGAGTTTCTTTCAAGGAAGAAATTTCAGAATCTCTTGCAAATGAGATTTCAACTTCTCTTAAGGATGAGAGTGCAGCTATATTTTTTTTAAGAGAGATATATTAGCATGTAGCTCCTCATATCTTTCATCTCTCCTTTGATCAATGGAAGCCATCCTTTGTTGGCTAGATGTTGCACCCCACAAATCAGATGGAGACGGTCCTAACCCATTCAGATCATTTAAACAAACAACTGTCTTTCTATTGTGGAGATGATGGCGTGTCCTTATCTACTACATTTTTAGCACATACAAAAGGGTCCTGCTGTGGATAGCCATCCATGGAAAAACCATGCTATCCTACTCACTGGATAAATGGTGACAATTATTAGAACCCGGGCAATATTCAACTTTCAAAGGAGAATAAACAAACAGTTGAGATCTCCTGGTTATATTTGGGTGGCCCACCTACAGACGGTTTAGATTCACAGAAAAATACAGCCACATGTACTATGATGAGTAACAAGAAACTAAAATACAATTATTAACGAGAATATGGGAAGGGGAAATGATCCAATTCTATAAGTCAGTACAACATCATAATAAGGTTCGTTGAAATTAGACAAGCCATCTCCATCTTAAATGATTTAGATGGTGGGATAGGTGGGCATCTTCAATCATCCATGACTAAAAACCATCTCCACAGGGAGGATGGTAACCACCGTCAGATCAAACGCCTGAAAATAGAAAGACATGAAAATAGAGAGACATTCCATATTCAAAGACTGAAAAGAACTTTGGATCCCCTGATCGGACCGAGAGTAATGGCCCATGGACAATTTGGGGAAATTATCACTTGTGTTTCAACAGTACGGTACTTGCCATGTGTTTTGAGCCATGCAGGGCCCACCATAATGGGCCAGCACCATCCAACCCCACATTAACAGTGCATTAGCACCATCCAACGAGGATACATTTGAAGAAGCCGCCATGAAAATTGCAAAAGAACATGACAATAGAAAAACAGTTGTTTGTTGAAATGGACTATCTGCCGGTGATTTGTCTCAAATCCTAAAACAGTTTCAACAAAAATGATGGACAAGATACAGACAGGAACAATATATGAAGGTTTTAGCTAATACCTTTGAACTTATGAATCATATCAACACCACAACAACCCTGATTCAAGAATCTGCAGATGTAATAAGCACTTCTAAATTAGGGATTCGACAATGCAAATCCCTAAAAATGGATTCGACAATGCAAATCCCTAATTAGGGATTTGTATTCAACAAAGCATATTCCTAATCAAGTATTCTAAATTTCAGAAAGCAACAACAAGAAGAGAAAAGCATTACATCATACTTGAGAATCTAAGATGCACGAGCAGCAGAAGACCGAACTGCAGCAGAGGGTCGAGGAATAGGGTTTTGAGAGAGATAGATAGGATGAAGTATTTATCTCACTTGAATTTTCTGAAATCCAAACCCTAGTTCTAGATCTAGTAAATCCCCACCATAACCAATGAAAAAATCTTGCAAAGTACAGAAAATAGATCCAAAACCCTAGGAAATGAGAGAGTAGCAGATCTAGATACTATGGTGAGATCCCAAAGCAGGTTACTGCAGCTGGAGAGATCCCAAAGCGGCCATGAGAGAGAAAGAGGAGAGAGAGAGAGAGACGGGTAGGAAATAGGAGAGTCACGTTGGCCAGTGGGATTTATTTATTTTTTTATTTATATGGTGAGATATCCGTCGGGTAGGTCTTACATAGCGCTGATGAAAGGGTAGCGAAAATTCCGTGTATACCACATTTAGTTGGAGTGTTAGGTTGGGTTTGGCATGAAAAGATCTGTTAAATAAGTGGGTAGGGCCTCATGTACCTTTTTGTTTTCTCAATAAGCTGGCTTTAAATAAATTTCACGTTTCCTTGAGAGATGTTATGCCTATAGCTTGTATAAAAAATCAAAATCCTATCGTCCTCCATGGAACATGTGATAGATCTGGGTCATTCAATAGGTGGGTCCCAATTTGAATGTGCAGTCGCCGAAAAATCAGGCTGGTATGGTATTAGGTGAGCAAGATGTGATTGAGAGAATTTGATGGTTGGAATTTTTTGTTGGTGATCCCAATCAACATGCACACACGGTCCACCTGATGGTTAGATCAGCCTATGTTTTTAGCCAAAGCACATGAAGATGGGTGGCCTGTGTTGGGGGCCTTGCACAAAACCTTAGGATCTAGCCTCCCGAACAAACCAGAATTATGGGATAATAAAAGAAATGAAAATAATCAAAGCAACAATCACACACCACATAAGAGATTTTTACGTGGAAAACCCTCAAAGAGGTAAAAACCACGGGACCTCATCCAGATCAACAATCCACTATGAAGTAGAACATTTATAACCTTCGTCACTCACGCAGGAGTGGATGAACAATAAGTGAATAAAAGAAAACAGAGAGATCTGACCGATTACGAGGACGTAGAAGCGCTGAGATGTAGACCGCACAGTAGATCACCTCCACGAGTATAACCTCCCTTTTACAAGCTTCCTCCCTCTCTTTCTCTCTCTCTCTCACCCTTGATAGCCTTCTTGTATTTTTCTTATTCCTAGAAAAACCCTAGAAACTCCTAGTTATAGTTTTAGAAAACTCCTTTCCACATCCCAGTTGCGAAAGGACTTGCGACATGAAATCTGTGCAAAATCGTAGAACGAAACTGCGTAACCACGACTGGTCGAGTGCCACCCAGGACCGGTCGTGCACCACCTACGACCGATCGAGAACCCCTGAAAAATTAGTCCGCACTCGCTAGACTTTGAGTTGTGCAACCCACGACTGGTCGAGCAACGACCCACGACTTGGTCATGGTCAAAAAATCCATCAAATCTCTCCCTTTTTGACCCGGGAGGGATCCTCCTTCTTCAATCCAGTCAGGTTTCTACAAACCTCAAACTTACCCTTGAGCAAAGTCTTGGTCATCATGTCTGACCCATTATCATCTATGTGGACCTTCTTAAGCTGTAACACCTTTTGTTCCAAAGTATCCCTAATCCAATGATACCGAATGTCTATGTTCTTCGACTTGGAATGTTGACTTGAATTCTTGCTCAAGTGTATAGTACTCTGACTATCTCAATAGACCACATGCTCCTCCTACTTCAGGCTAAGTTCCTGTAAGAACCTCTTCATCCAAAGCATCTCTTTACATGCTTATGTGACTGCAATGTACTCGGCCTCTGTTGTCGATAATGCTACGACCCTCTGTAGCTTACTCTGTCAAGAAACCACTGCCCCTGCAAATGTGAACATGAACTCTGATGTAAACTTCCTGGAGTCTATGTTACCTATCATATCTGCATTTGTGTAGCCCTCTATCACAGGTTTACCATCACTATAGCATAGACTCAACCTGGATGAGCCTTTTAGATACCGCGGTATCCACTTCACTGCTGCCCAATGTTCTTTATCAGGATTGACAAAATACCGGCTGACAACACCAACCGCATATGCTATATCTGGGCATGTACACACCATAACATACATCAAACTTCCTACAACTGACGCGTAAGGTATCTTCTGCATCTCTTCCACCTCCACTTTCATCTTGGGACACTGCCTGTCACTCAATCTGAAGTGACCATCCAGTGGAGTACTGACCAGCTTCGCTGCATTCATATTGAACCGCTCTAGGGCTTTCTCAATATACCGCTCTTATGACAGCCAAAGTTTCCTGCTACTTCTGTCACAGGTTATCTCCATTCCTAAGATCTGTTTAGCCAGACCCAAGTTTTTTATCGCAAAAGACTTGCCCAACTCCTGTTTCATCCTGTCGATCTTCTTAATGTAATTTCCCATGATGAGCATGTCATCAACATATAACAACAGAACTAAGAAATCACTATCTGAGAACTTGCGCGTGAATACACAGTGGTCCGACTCCATTCTCTCATACCCATGCTGTAACATGAAAGAATCAAACTTCTTGTACCATTACCGTGGAACTTGTTTCAGCCCATACCAGTTTTTCCTCAGCTTACACACCATATGCTCCTTGCCCTTGACTTCGAACCCTTCTGGTTGGTGCATGTAGATTTCTTCTTCTAGGTCACCATGGAGAAAAGTAGTTTTAACGTCTAACTATTATATCTCTGATCCATGCTAGCTGCCAACCTAAGTAACACCCGTACGGATGTCATCTTCACCACTGGTGAGAATATCTCCTCGAAGTCTATGCCTTTCCTCTGACCGAACCCTTTTACCACAAGTCTAGCCTTGAACCTCGTTTGTGAATTCTTCTGCTCAACCTTCTTTCTGAACACCCACTTGTTGCTCAAAGGTTTCTTACCTTTAGGTAGTTTCACCATGTCATAGGTGTGGTTCTTATGTAAGGATTCCATATCCTCTTGCATAGCTTTCAACCACTCCTCCTTATGCTCGTTGGCTAGGGCCTCAGAATAGTCTTCTAACTCTCCCCCATCAGTAAGCATAATGTACTCATGCGACGAGTACCTCTTGGATGGTTGTCTGTCCCTAGATGACTTCCTCACCTGTGGTTCAACAGGTGGATTAAGTGGGGGCTGCTCCTTCGGTCCATCTTTTATAGGAACCCCCTCGTCCTCTGTACCTCGCTGTACTCCCCCGTCATCAGGCACCATAGGAGGAATAATTGGATCCATGTCCTCTAGCTCACCTGAATTATGCTGGTTCTTTTATAACTTATCAATGTCTTCTATATATTGATCTTCAAAGAAAACTACATCTCTGCTCCTGATGAGCTTCCTATCGGTCGGATCCCATAATCTGTAACTGAACTTTTCATCACTGTACCCCAAGAACATACACTACCTGATCTTCATGTCGAGCTTGGACCTCTCGTCCCTTGGTACGTGAACGGATGCCCTGTATCCAAACACCCTGAGATGATTGTATGATGGATCCTATCCAGTCCACACATTCTCAGGTACTCCATTCAATGGGGTTGATGGAGACCGGTTTATCAGATACACTGTCATGTGCATTGCTTCTCCCTAGAATGTCTTGGGCAACTCCGCATGGGATAACATGCATCTGATTCTCTCTACAATGGTGTGATTCATTTGCTCGGCTACACCATTATGCTGGGGGATCTTGAGAACCGTTTGTTCATGCTATATACCCAGGGACTTGCAGTACTCATGAAAGTCGTCAATGTATTCACCACCATTGTCAGTGCAGATGCACTTCAATGATCTACTTGTCTCTCTCTTGACCATAGCATGAAATAACTTAAACACACCAAAGACCTCGTCCTTACATTTCAAAGCATAAACCCAAACCCTCCTAGATGCATCATCTATAAAAGTAATAAAGTACAATGCCCCACCCAAGATTTTTGTCCTCATAGGACCACAAACATCAGAATAAACTAAATCTGATGCATGCACTTTATTAACATGAGAAGAAAATTTAACAAATGAAACTCTATGCTGTTTCCCTGATAAACAATCAAGATAGGTTTTGAGAGGCATACCTGTCACGTTTGGAAGGAACCGCTTCCTTATTAGTAGCTGAAGCCCTTTTTACTCATGTGGCCTAGACGCCTGTGCCACATGTCTAAAGCTGAATCTTCTACGGCATTCAACCCACCCTTGCATACACTGACACTTACCTTGTACAGGGTGCAACACTTCTTTCCTATAGCTACGATCAACGAACCCTTGATGAGCTTCCAGCGCCCACCAGCAAACCGGCTTTTATAGCCATCATCATCCAACCTTCCCGTCGACATCAAGTTGAGGCGTAGGTCTGGGATATGCCTCACATTCCTGAGAACTAATGTGCATCCCACATCGGTCTTCACACAAATATCACCGACCCCTAGGATCTTCGATATGCCAGAATTTTCCATCTTCATGATTCCATAGTCGCATGACTTGTAGCTTGTGAAGAAGTCCCTGCATGAAGTTACGTGAAAAGAAGCCCCCGAGTCTATCACTCAGTCGGTGTCCTGACTCGTAGCTGTGAGACATACATCATGATCAGCAGAAAGAATAACTATAATGTCACCATCTAAAGCGACGGCAGTGGAATCTGATTCATCTTCCTTCTCCTTTCTTATCATTTTTAGCCTTACGATATTCATGCTTATTGTGTCATTCTTGCCACAATTCCAGCATTCAACATCTTTTCTATTACTCGACTTACCTCTTGATTTATCTCGGGCCTTCCCGCCCTTCTTGTTCTTTCCTCTCCTCGGTTCTTGTGTCACAAGGGCCTCTTCTGAGTAAACCCCTGAGACTTCCTCCTTCTCTCCTCATTGAAGAGATAGCTAGTAACCTGTTCCATGGATATCTTTCTGTCTGGCGCGGAGTTACTTAAAGACACCACTAATGTCTCCTAACTGTCAGGCAATGAACTAAGCAATTGTAAAGCCTGCGATTCATCATCCAGGACCATCTTCATAGAACAGAGTTGGTTCACTATATTGCTGACCTCATTCATGTGCTCGGTCACAGAACCACCATCCTTGAACTTTAGATTCACAAGTCGCCTTATCAGAAAAATCTTATTACTGGCTGTCTTCCTCTCATACAGCCCTTGTAGTTTCAGCCATAGGCTAGCGACTGAGGTTTCCGTAGACACATGATGGAATACAGAATCATCCAACTATTGTTTAATAAATCCCACTGCCTTCCGGTCCAACTTCTTCCAATCATTATCAGTCATATCCTTGGGTTTTGTTGATATGCCTAAAATTAGAGAATATAGATCCTTGTAATAAAGTAAGTCCTCCATCTTAGCCTTTCATATGGTCTAGTTAGATACATTGAGGCTGATCATCCTTGATGAGCTACCTTCCATAATTTTAAACTGATCCTACCCGTTCAATGAACTTAACGCTCTAATACCACTTTGTTGGGGGCCTTGCACAAAACCTTAGGATCTAGCCTCCCGAACAAACTAAAATTATGGGATAATAAAAGTAATGAAAATAATCAAAGCAACAATCACACACCACACAAGAGATTTTTACGTGGAAAACCCTCAAAGAGGTAAAAACCACAGGACCTCATCCAGATCAACAATCCACTATGAAGTAGAATGTTTACAACCTTCGTCACTCACGAAGGAGTGGTGAACAATAAGAGAATAAAAGAAAATAGAGAGATCTGACCGATTACAAGGACGTAGAAGCGCTGAGATGTAGACTGCACAGTAGATCACCTTTACAAGAATAACCTCCCTTCTATAAGCTTCCTCCCTCTCTTTCTCTCTCTCTCACCCTTGATAGCCTTCTTGTGTTTTTCTTATTCCTAAAAAAATCCTAGAAACCCCTAGTTATAGTTTTAGGAAACTCCTTTCCACATCTCAGTTGCGAAAGGACTTGCGACATGAAATCCGTACAAAATCGTGGAATGAAACTGCGTAACCACGACCGGTCGAGTGCCACCTACAACCGGTCAAGCACCACCTACGACAGGTCGTAGACCACCTACGACCGGTCGAGCACCCATGAAAAATTAGTCTGCACTCGCTAGACTTTGAGTCATGCAACCCACGTCTGGTCGAGCAACGATCCACGACCGGTTGAGCAGGGCTCTCGACCGGTCGAAGATGGGTCAAAAATCCCATCAGCCTGGATGTTACACATGGCAACACAACTTGAATGAGTGACCATATCATTGGCCTATTTTTCAAACCATATCACTGCATCTGGATTTTTATTGCAGAAATAACCAAGATTTATAATTGGCATTTTTATGACATTCAGTCAAATCAAAGTAACAATGATGATAGCCTATTTCTAAAATTGACAAAAATAACGCTGAGAAGATCTGGACCATTTAAAAGTATCTGGATGGAGATTTAGAGACCCTTTTAAGACATTGAACAAAGATCTAAGCTATTCAACCAAAGATCTAAGCTACTCAACCTTAGATGATTAGTTGTTTGGATTATTCAAAAGCCCGTGGATGGCTATCTAGATGGTTCAAAATTACGTGGGCGGCTGTAGCATTACAAGATGGTGAATACCAATCTAAAATGTTGAAGAGCAAGTGGACAATAATCAACACCATTTCAAGATGGCAATCTGGATTGATATTTCCATCAACACATGCAAGGATATAACCACTTGGTAGGAGAATTTTAGTCATTTTCAGAAACAAAATAACCATAGCCTGGATTTGATGAAAAGTGGTAAAATAAAGAAACTCCTTGAAATATTCAAAATATAGATGTTGACATTTAAAGAAAGCATTTTCTTTTCGAGGTGAAAAAGTCATAGAAATCACTCAAGGCCTGCTTGAATTTGTGAAAAGCAATGGAAAGAAAATAATATTTTCTTAGGAAAACTTATTTTCAGGAAACTATGGAAAGGAAATACTGCATTCCTGTTTTGTTTTTAACAATATTTTCTTAAAAATTTAGGATCCATTTTCAAAATGATTGTTTGGGAGCATAAAAATTTTTCTTGGGTAAAAAATTAGAAGCGGTCACTAACATGTGCTAGAGAGGCATATGGGACACATTTGGGATTCTTAAAGAGTAATAATAAACATGTGCCATATGTGGTATATGTGGGTACTTGAAGCTGAATTGTGGAACACGTGGCATATATGAGGTAATTGATGCTATATGACAGCACATATAGCACAAGACATATTAGCGCATTTGACACACATGGGCACTAGAAGCTAGATGGAAAAACTTATGTACATTGGTACCATTAGAACATGTGTCAATAGAAGCTAGATGGCAAAACTTATGTACATTGGTACCATTAGAATATATGTGGCATATATGAAGCGATTGAAGATGGATGATAACACACGTAGTACATTAGTGCATGTGGGGTTCTTTGCATATGTGTGACACTAAAGAAGATGAATGGTCGTACATGTGGCACATTAACATATGTGGGGCATATGAGAAGATGCATGGTGGCACATGCGGGATTCTTTGTGCATGTGGGGAGGAAGAAAAGATGGATGGTGGCACATGCGGGGCATAACAAAAGATGGACAATGGCTCATTTAATACACTAACATATGAAGGAAATTGAAGATGGAGAGTGACACATTTGGGTTTAAAAGTTAAGAAATTTGTTTTCCTTCTACCGTAAGAAATGCCTTTTTTAAGGGTGGAGTTTTTCCAACAAAGATGGAGAGTGGGAAAATTTATTTCCAAGGCTAGTCAAACATCGAAAAGTTAGTTTCATGGAATCCAAATAGGCCCTTATTTTGCTTAAAAAATATAAAGTAGAAACAATTATTTTTAAAGGATGAAATGACAAAAATATTCATTGTCTAGAGACAAGGATGGTGGGATGCACATGTTATGTGCCATGACATCCCACCAATAAAACAACTATAGGCACCATGATTATAAGATGCTTAAAAAAAATTAGGTTGATCATCAGGTAGGCCACACAATAGAAAATAGTGTATGCCACCGAAAATCTCTAAATTAATGTGCGGCCCACCTAATGATTGGATTGGATTGGTGGGTAGGTGCACACAATGGTAAAATTGAAAGATTGACTATCCTAGCCTCTCCCTAATAACATTATAGCCAATTGAATTGTAACATCCCGGATTTTTGCTATTTGGATTTCAAAAAACTCTTGAAATTTTTTACTATAATTAGCTTACGTTATCACTTACTAACCCATAATGCTCAAGGTAAGCCTATACATGGATAGTACTAGGAAATAACTGCACATATTTGATTAATCAACTGTAAGAAGCCAACGAATCCAACCGATTACTTAAACCTCCAGTCTAGCCTCATGATTTCTTCATCCAGGGCCCAAACCTATCTGACCTATCGATGACTAATCAAGACGACCATAACTAAATAAAGGCCTACCAAAAGTCGAGATAACTAGGGGTTAGATCTTAATTAACAAACTAAATTGACATAGTTACTCCTGTAGCCTAAGAACTAACGGTTTTAGGTGATTAGGATCGAATCACAATTTTCACTAATTACGAATAGACCACACTATGAACTTAGCTAATATAAACCATAATTGTCGCGTAAAAGAAATCTCACTACACAATTCCTTCAAAAAATGATCTAATTTTTCAAACAAGCTCTACACCGCTCGTTAGTGAGCCACAAAACCCGAGACTATAGAAAGACGTTTATTTTAGTGGGCTTGACATCCATCACAAGACATCGAGTCAAGATCACCTCTCGAATCGCTCAAGTTGGACTCGCAAGGTTAGTGCATGAGATGTGTGAATATTTTCAGAATTAATAAAGAACTTAAGTTAGGTGATGTATTTGGTCTTTGCCAAAGTTGTGGTTTTCTGACTATTAAATCATGAACAAATTTAGGGCACCAAACTAAGTTAATGACTTGCATAGATACGTGTAGCCATGGTCCCGATCGACCATCGATAACCGTCGAACTGACTTCTGATCATACCCATCAATCGACGCATTCAAATGGCAGGCCGATCATATCCATATTAGATCATCATTAAGACCAACTATCCTACAGTATATATCGATCCCTACACCCCATAGTGAGCCCCAAAGGTTAAAAACACCATCCCATAGGGCTAGTATAATTAAAACCTAGCCCTTATAGCCATTTGCACCACTTCTAGCACTATATAAGACCCTTATTTGGGCAACCCCTCTCCCCATACGAATTTTTCCCTAAAAAGAAAGAGAGAAAGGGAGGAGAGAGATCTTAGAGTGTTCTTAATGGATTCCCTTTGATCAAGCCCTAGCCTTGATCGTTCTCTTCTACTGAATCTATCCCACTTGCAATCGAGAGGTAAGAAATGAACTATACTTCCCAACCTAGGTTTTTCTTGCTGGAATTGCATGAATCTCACTTAGTTACTTTGAAATTAGTGTAGGAATCATTTTCCTCCAAATTCCTAACTTGGGGAGATCAAAATTAAAGATTCCTTCTTAAAGATGCGGACCATTATTCCTAGGTTGTCGTTTATCGATCCTTGAGGGTCTAAGTTAATGACTTATTGTTTGTAGATAACTCGGTGTATGCTAACATGTTCATATTTTGATTTTATCGTAAGATGTGTTATTGCTTGTTTATGGATGCTGATTGAATGTGTTGTTCTATGATGCTCACCTATTTGATGGAATGCTTAGGTGAATGTATAGTCTTATTAATGCTCACATATTTGATGAAACGCTCCATTGAGTGTATTATTTCTATTAATGCTCACATGTTTGATAATATGCCTAAGTAGTAGTATTATTGAATTTATGCTTCATATGAAATCTTGTTATGATTTCCTGATGAATGGTTAGTCCTTAATAATGTTTAGGATTTCTTATGATGTTGGGTTAGTCGGTAAATCGCCTGAACTAAGGAGTGGACCGAGTTAGGCTAGCCACCTTAGGCTTGTTCGATCGACTCGGGTTGAACACGGACGGCCGACAGTAGGTAAACTACACAGGATGTTTACAACTAACGCTGGTTAAGTCGAGGTTTTTCCAGATCAATTAAATTAGTCCAATAGTTGATCGATCATGTATGTTCACAATGAATGACAAAACTAAATTAAATCTAAAATACCATGTTACCAATGAATGAGTTCATTTACAACCGTTAGTACAATACGATCCTACAAAGAATCATGAGTCAGTGATGTTAGTGTGGGACACTATGTCTAAGCTGTCAGTTTATGCTAGGGTGACATGCTTGCCACATATGCAAAATATTAGGCGACGAGCCTGTCATGTTGGTAAAACATTGGGTGACGAGCCTCCCTATAATGACTAGTGAACACTGATGGAGGTGATGATAGATTATTATTCAAACGACCCCCGTCAAATACCCGACTGATGGTTTCATATTAGAGTACCATTTGAACGACCAAGCGTAAATGGAATTGTGTGAAAAACCCATTTCTTTGTAGTGTTTTGGTTTTATATGACAAGCCTGCACCTATGAACTGAGTGATCGTACTCGATATTTGGGTGACGACATATCCTGAGTTGATCCTCATATATTTAGGTATCAAGGCGTACCTTTGAAATTATTAATTTATAAGATATAATGGGTGATATATAAATTTGAATCAATGGACACAGGTGAGAGGCCGCTACATGCCACAACGAGCTACGTGATCTGGATAAGGACTTGTGATATAACGTCGGTATCATAGCTTCACCAATCTGCTGTTTGAATTGGGAATAAAAACAACTTGGCTAATCATGCATAGCATCATCACAATGCTGGTGGGTTGTACTTCAGGCCAACTAGTGGGTTGTGCTGCAAGCCAATCATTGCACATAACATCTCATCATGTATTAAATAAATAACTTAAGAATTGTTTATTTTGGGTTGTTTATCATTACCTGCGTTGATTGAGTCGATAACATGTGTAACTTAGAACTAATGGAACCACTGAATTAGCTACTCACATCCATATGGGACGACATTTTAAAATATCAAGCAGGTAATATTATTGATTCAGGTACTATCGAGATCTCAAATAGGTAGGCTTAGATTAACTTGCACCACCACCATTATGTTTTGGAGGATTGGACTGAAAACTTTACACTTTAATCATTTTAGGTATATATTTTGTGGCTTGTATAATCCTTGTTTGGACAGACACCACTCTTAGAATTGTACATTTTTAAATATTAACCATCTATTTCTAGGCTTAGTTATCTCTAGTTAACTCTTGATGCTGCTTATTTAAAACTACTCTGATTGGTGAGCATTAACCGAACTGTGTAAACACATAGGAACTCGCCCACTAGGTTCACATCCATGAACTCAGGATTGAAATCTCTATTCTCGGGTACCGAATTTCGGGACGTGACATGAATGTAGACAACTTTTTAGTTTTTTTTGAAAGGTAAGAAATTTTTATTACCAACTAGGTAAGAATTTTTTTCTACTCTCGAGTTTATCTCTTTTCCTACACTTATTCTCAGCTTTTAAACACTGGTTTTAGAGGGATGTCATGATAGCAGAATTATAAACTATTGCAGATAATCATACATGATATCTTGTTCCTTGTTCCCCTAGTCAGTAGGTGATTGGAAGTAAATGGGTATACTCAAACAAGCTCAAATTAGATGGATCCATTGATTGGAAGAAGGCTCGTCTTGTTGCACAAGGCTATAAACAGGAATATGTTATTGACTATGAAGAGAAATTTGCTCTAGTTGTAAAAATGAAGACTGTCTGAACTATACTTGTTATTCTCGCTATCTATGATTGGTCTATTCACTAGATGGATGTAAAAAATGGATGTAAAAAATGCATTTCCTATCATTGGTCTATTCACTAGATGGATGTAAAAAATACATTTCTTCATGGAGACTTGCAGGAGATCATATACATGGCCTAACTTCCAGGTTTTACTGGTCCAAAAAATTTGGTTTGCAAGTTTCACAAAGCATTATAGGCTTAAAGCAAACTCCTCGAGCTTGGTTTCAACGTTACTATGGAGTTGTGATTATGACTAGGTTTACGCAGGGTGGCTATGATCCCTCCCTCCTTACATAGTCTTCCTTTAGTGGTATTATTATCCTGCTAGTTTATGTTGATGATTTATTTCTCACTAGTAATGATCAACCTGAAATACTAGAACTTCAGAATGTTCTTCAACTATCTTTCACTTGAAAGATTTGGTCAATCTTACATACTTTCTAGGTTTGAAAGTCTCTCATACCCTTGGAGGTATACTCGTCAGCCAACGAAAATATACCCAGAATCTCATTAATCTCATTAATCTTTCTAATAAATGGATAGTCGAGACACCAATGGAGTTGAATGTTCAATATGACAAATAAGATGGTGATATATTGGAGTAGTCTTTGCCTAGTCAGCAGTCTTATTTACCTAGCAATGACCAAACCTTACATCACATATGTCGTCCAGGTGGTTAGTTTGTTGGAGAGCCTTAGACCTTGCACATGATTGTTATCTTGCAAATACTTCGATATCTACGAGCTACCATAGATCGTTTCCTATTCTTTTCCTTAAAATCTCTTGAGCTTGTTGCATATTCTGATGCTGATTGGGCAGGTTATGCTCTTACCCATCAATCCACGATAAGATATTGTATGTTTCTTGGTATATCACTCATCTCTTAAAGTACAAGAAACAAACAACTGTCTCTTAAGTCCAACACGAAAACTAAGTATCATGTTGTCTTCAGCCTATAGTGAAATTATTTGGCTTCGTGGACTTCTTTCAAAATTTTGAATTGCTCTTTCTAACCCGAATCTTCTTCATGTAGGTAATATTAGTGTCATCTAGATTGCTTCTAATCTTGTATTTCATAAGGGAACAAAACGCATTGAGGCGAATTGTCACTTTATTCGAGAAAAGTTTTAATCGAGGATCATTTCACTTCCACACATGGCCTCATCGGATCAGATTATAGATATTCTTATGAAGACTATGATGACTTGCTACATCAAAATTGCAACTTCAGAATGGTTACAATTTTTTATTTAGGAACAGTTTTAAGCCATTCCAAATTTGGAACGTTATTAACCATTCTAAATGTAATGGCCCATTTTTGGTCTCACGTCCTAAAATGATCTTTCAAAATGGATGGACGGTGTGGATTTCTCACAAACATCACGGTGGGCCGTAGAAGGGTTTCCAGGGTAGAAATCATTATTCCCGCTGTTTCCTGTCGTATGGGCCACTTGATCTTCGGATATGTTTCAAATTTGGTTTCAACCATTAAAATGAAATTTAAAAAAAATAGATGAATGGCGTGGAAAAACGACATGAATTCTTTACGCAATAGGTTAAAAGCTCACTAAGTAAATATGCAATTCGATTTCCAAACCCTTATCTCTCATTCCCATTTAGATGCGCCCCAAAGCCCCAAACCCTAATCTCTCTCTCAGATCTCTCGATCCCTCGTGATATTTTTTGCATTTCAAAGCTCCATATTTTTTAGGGTTCTCTCCTTCGATCTTCAGAAGCTCTTTCGATTCTGATACCTTTGACTCGATTATGAAAATCTTATTTCTTTTTAACATTGGTTCCAGTATTTCGAGATCCTAGGTGTTCAATCTCAGGTAATATACTGTGGAAATTCATTCAATTCGAACGAGTTGTTGTTCACAACCACAAGTGTAGGGTCGCGATGTAGTAATAATCTCAGTAAGACCGAGGTTGAATCCACAGGGACTGAACCTTGTACGTATTCTGAAAGTAATCAGAACTAGAACTAGAAGAAGATGTAATCTAAATCTAAAATATTTGAGAGAATAATTGTGAAATCTTTAACTGAAACTTATAAAATTCAAAGGTAGAAAACTAGGGTTTCCAAGGATCCACTTGTAGAGATCAGAGAGATCTATGCTTGATTCACAAGCACAATTGGATTCAAAGTCCCATCATTATCCAATTGGAAGATATTCCATTAAAAATAAAATCTGAACTTCATTTGATCTAGTTTTCAATGAATGATAGGTGAGAGAACTAGAAGTGATTTCATTACAAAACCATGCCTATGAGACAAAGCAAACAACAGAATTTAATCAATCCATAACCAATCTAAGAGAGTTATGAATATTAGGAAGGATTCCATCATCCAACCATGCTCGTGAGACGATGGTGAACAACAGGGCTTCCCATCTTCATAATCTCACTAATGTAAAGCACATACCTAAAGCTATCGTAGATCCATTGTAATTTAAGTCACAATAAACCATTAAAAACTACGAGGATACCTTATACTTAACTAGAATCAAAGGGAGTTCAATAACATGAATCAAACCATAGAAAAATACCCCATCACGCTACGAGCTTCTCCTCTTAGCCCTATCTAAGAGGTTTATGAAAGGGCCTAGTTATATACCCTAGAGGGGGGGTGAATAGAGCAATGCCAAATAAAACTTGTAACAGCTGAATAATAAAAGATATAAAGCACAATGCTAAATATAAAATAATTGCAATAGCCTAAAATAAAGAGATTGATACTTTATCAGTTCTAAGGACAACCTTACACCAAAAACCAGAGGTTTAAGGTAGGACAACCTTATTTCTAGAACGTCCTTCGTATCACAAAACAATGAGGAATAATAAGCAAGGAAATCAAAATAACTTGCAGAAAATAAATCCTAAGTTATTACAACATTCATCCACATTTTCTTGAAGTGATTACAACATTCATCCACAAACACTCTCCATAAAACAGAATGAATAAAAGAATGAAAGAGTAAAACACATACACAACACAACGATATATAGTGGTTCGCCTGTGTGTACACCAACTATTATCCAACAGCCACACAGATTGCTACTCCACTCCTAATATCCTCACACAGGGGATATTAGCATGCACTATCAAAATAGGTTTCACAGGTTCACCTAAAACCTTCACAATTGTGTCTTTGATCTCGGGCTTACACAATCCAAAAACCCCACAATCTGAGTTTTTTGGTTCTCCTCAGATAACCAATACAATGAGATTTTTCTGGCGAATCTCAAACAAAAACCAGAGAAAGTAAATTACAAAAATGTAAAATACCTGAATCACCTTTTGAAGTATCCCGGTAGAACCAATCGGAGTAGATGTTCGATTCAACGTTCAAAGTCTAATACTCACTTTAAGAATGGTTCTAAGTCTAATTGATTTTAAATCAAAAGGGCTAGTTCTATTTGATTTTGAATCCAAAAAGAAGGAATATCAGAAATTCCTCTTTTCTAATAAGATTGGAATGTAGATCAAAATTAAATAAAAATTAGCTAGCAAAAGGAATATTAAATAAGTATAAAGTAGCTTAAAATAAACACAAACTTATCTCAGAGTATAGCCTAAAGAATGCTTGAATAGAATTGATTTGAAGTGCTAAAACTTTGAAGTTCGTGCTCTATTTATAGCCTAAAAAATCCCGTCTACGACTGGTCTTAGGAACTTAGGACTGGTCGTAGCTCCAAAGATTTTTGAAAGATTTCTGCGGGATAAGATTTTCTGTTCCACGACCGGTCCTGGGCCACCTACGACTGGTCGTGAGATACCTACGACTAGTCGTAGGACCCCAAAAACGGTTGTTAGAGTTTGAGTCGTAGGGCTACGACCGGTCGAAGGATGAGTCGTAGAACTCACAGGACTAGTCGTAGGATGTCCACGACTGGTCGTAGGACAGCTAGAAAGATCTGAAAATCTTCAACAACCTAGGACTGGTCTTGAAAAACTTAAGACTGGTCTTGAAGTCCTTAGGACTGGTCTTAGAACACTCCAAACAAGCATAATAAAGTATATGAGTTATGTATCCAGAATGACCTACTGTAAAGCCCAACCTAAGGTCAATCTAAGGTCAAACAAACCTTAAAAGTGAGATGGACATTGAAAGTCTGTACACTCAGATGACCCTTAAGAGAAGCTTGAGAATATACAAATCTTGTAGTAGGCCTTCTTGAGCTTGATGTTGACTTGACAAAGTCTTCTACTAAACTTGAACTTGATCGAATCTTGAACATACAAACTTGAAGACTTCAATACTTGAATTCTTCATCCATCTCTTGAAAACTTTCTTCATTTAAGATCTTGTCTTGAAATACGATGACTTGATTGCAATGAATAGTCTTCAATCATAAAACACAAGATGTACAAGACAAAGATATAGGTTTTGGCACCAGAAAATTTAACAACCAAAGGGATATGAAATCATAGCACTTACAATCTCCCCCTTTGTCAAATTTGTGACAAAACACAGCATAAAAGATAATAAGGAATCATGAGCCATGAAATCACAAAATACTCTACTCCCCCTGAGTAATACGAGTATTGCTCATATAATCAGTACACAACATAAAAACCTCAAGACTTCAATCCACATATCCTAATCAATCAATTCAAACAAATTTACTCTCCCTTTCCATACTACTCTCCCCTTTTAGCTTTAGCTTACTACTCCCCCTTTTTGTTACAAAATGACAAGGGAAAGGCACAATAGGAAGGATAACATATAGAGGAATAAACAGATAATGAGAAAGAGATATGAAATGACATAATATAATCCTGAAACATCAAGTCATAATACATAATCCAAAATACAATATCCAAAAGATAATGTTATCAAACCATAATCCATAATACATATCCAAAATAAAAAGATAATGTGATACTATCTAGAAGATAATTCACCTAATCTGATCTAGAGGAGGGAGCAGGGATAGTCGGATCAATCTGGTATAAGCCCTTATTGATGCGATGAAGATATTTTCGCGTGTACTTAAATCACATATCGTGGGCTATATTCATATTATCAACTTTTTCCTTCAATGCATGAAGGCGTGCATCAAAACCAAATGGATCATAATCTGGATCATTAAGTGAATCGGTTTCTATATCATCAAATAAGTCATCCATATTAACATCTTATTGAGGAAGATCGCCAGCTTCCCCTTTGTGTCCAGCATCACCACCAACTCCACCTTCATCAACTTGGCCAGGGAGCAGATCCAATTTCATCTTATTAAGATTGGAATTGTTGAAAATACGATGAGAAATTGGTGCCTCATTAATAGGTTTATCAATAAGCATGTGAGTGGCTAAAATAGTCATAAGATAACCGAACGGAATATCACTATGACCTGGATGGAGAAGAAACTGAATAATGGAATGACAAATCAAAGAGGGAAGACAGACCTTGGTACCAGAAGCAATAGAATGCAACACACGAACCATGAAAGAAGTCAACTCAGTTTTATTACTGGACCGAGGATATACGTTGGAAATGAAGAAACGACGTAACACTCTGTATTTAGGTAACATATACTTTGCAGGGAGCGCATTCGTTTTATGTGTCCATTGCACATCAATTTTGCATAAATCTCGTGTTAACATACGTTTTTCCGATTCAGATGGTTTGTCATATAAAGTATGAATCGGTATACCTTCATCATTAACAGGTATATCCATAATACCTGATATCAAATGACGGTCTATTTCAAATTTTCCTTCTCTAGTATCAATTGAAAATGTTAAATTATCAAGAGAAAATTTAGAGATGCATGCAACCATTGATTAGGCAATGGACTGGTATGCAGGCCCACCCCAAAGCAAAATGTTAGTCCAGCCTACAGATTCAAGGAGAGGGATAACACCATATGGAGCAATGTGATTGAGATCAGCAGTATGCTCAATGATAATGTTACGGACACGTAAATCTCTTACATCTTGAGAATCATCTTCGGGTGACCGAAGGTGCCGTTTAGTTATCGGTGCAGATCTGGATGAAGATGGACCACGGGATGTTTTCTTTTTCCCTCTAGCATCTATATTCAAAAACATATACAAAGAGCAAGCAAGATACATAAATGAAAGATGGATTTTCTCTGGATCAGTAAATATAGAGGAAACCCTTGAAAATCTTAAGAAGAGATGAAATCAAGCTATACTATGAACAAATCAAAACATAGAGAGCAAGAATCTTCAAGAAAAATGATGAAATAGGACTTACCTTGAAGAAAAATAAGAAATCGTATGACTGGTCGAGCCACGACTTGTCGTAGGTTGGTGTGAAAATGAGGAAGAAGAGGATTTTCTTCAAATATATCACATTCACGAGATCCACGACCGGTCGAGTGTGGTTCACGACCGGTCGTACCACGACTGGTCGAGTATCGACTAAAAAAAAAATTTTAATGCAAAAATTAAAATTTAAACATAAATAATACTAAATATAGTATATTATGATACATGTAAGCAAGAATATTCAATGTAAAATGCACATACCAAGATCAAATTTCAGTTTATTAAACCTGCTTTTGTCGAGCGGTTTAGTAAATATATCAGCAAGTTAATTTTCGGTTGATATATATTCCAAAGAAATAACTTTTTCTTCAACTAACTCACGTATGTAATGATACCTAATGTCAATATGCTTAGTACGTGAATGCTGGATTGGATTTTTGAAAATGTTTATAGCACTGGAATTATCACAATGTAAGATCATTGAATCTTGATTAATTCCATAATCGCTAAGCATGCGTTTCATCCAAACTAGTTGAGTACATGCATATCCAGCTGTAATATACTCAGCCTCAGCAGTGGAGAGCGATATTGAGCTTTGCTTCTTACTGAACCAAGAAACTAAGCAATTTTCAATGTAAAAACAACCACCACTGGTTGATTTTCTATCATCAATATTACCGGCCCAATCAGCATCTGAGTACCCGGCTAAACACTAGTATCAAAAGGGTACCATAGACCCAAATATATAGAACTTGTGACATATCTAATAATCCATTTAATAGAAGTAAGATGTGATTCCTTAGGATTAAACTGATATCTCACACAAATTTCAACACTAAATGCGATATCAGGTCTACTTGCAGTAAGATACAACAAACTACCAATCATACTGCGATATAGTTTAAGATCTATATCTTTACCTGTAGAGTCTTTTGAGAGTCTTAATGTTGTACTTATAGGAGTATCAAAGTTCTTACCATTCTCAAATCCAAACCTTTTAACCAAAGCATATTTGGTCTGGGAAATGAAAATTCCATCATGTTGTTGTTTTACTTGCAACCCAAGGAAATAGTTAAGTTCGCTAACCATGCTCATTTCGAACCTTGATTTCATTAACTCTGCAAACTCAATAGACATGTTAGAGTAAGTAGATCCATAAATAATATCATCAACATATATTTGAACCATCAAAATATCATTGTTATTCTTCTTAACAAAAAGCGTCATATCGACACTTCCTACTTAAAAGCTATGACTAAGTAAAAATTTAGTCAATTTTTCATACCATGCTCTGGGTGCTTGTTTTAGACTATAGAGAGCCTTTGTGAGATGAAATACATGGTCAGATAACTTAGGGTCTTAAAACCTTGAAGGTTGTTCAACATACACTTCTTCATGTGAATTGCCATTTAAGAAAGCACTCTTTACATCCATTTGATAAATTTTAAATTTTCTAAAACATACGATGGAAATAAAAAGTTTGATTGATTCAAGGTGAGCAACTGGAGCAAAGGTTTCATCGTAATCGATACCTTCAATTTGAGGGTACCCTTGTACAACCAGTCTAGCCTTGTTTCGTATAATATTCTCAAATTCATTAGACTTATTTTTAAAGATCCATTTTGTTCCAATAATGTGTTTATCTTTAGGTCTAGGAACAAGATACCAGACATCATTACGAACAAATTGATTAAGTTCATCCTGCATAGCATCTATCCAATTTTTATCAGATAGTGCCTCTTTCACATTGATCGGTTCAATTTGGGATGTAAAACAAACATAATTACATATGTTCTCAAGTTGTTTACGAGTATGAACTCCCGTGAGAGGGTTTCTAAGTATTTGATTGGTTGGATGATCTTTAACAGTCCTTGGTTCAGATTCTTTTTGACTTGATGAGATATCTTGATTGTCAATAATAAGAGCTTCATCATCATCTGAACTTGGGGCTGGTGTATTCAAATGATCATCAATGACCACATTGATGGACTCTTGAATCACACCAGTTCTCTTATTTAGAACTCTATAAGCTCGACTATTCAAAGAATAACCAAGAAAAATACCTTCGTCACTTTTCGTATCAAACTTACCCAAATTTTCATGATCCTGTAAAATGTAACACTTGCTGCCAAAAACCTGAAAGTATTTGATAGTAGGTTTCTTTTTAAACCATAATTCATAAGTAGTCTTATTATCAGATTTACTGGTATAAACCTGATTAATGATATAACATGTGGTATTAACTGCTTCAGCCCAAAGATTTCTAGAGAGCTTCATGCTATTCAACATAACATTAGCCATATCTTGAAGTACTCTGTTTTTCCTTTCAACAATACCTTTTTGTTGCGGTGTTTTGGGTGCATAGAATTCATGTGATATTCCCTGATCGCTACAGAATTTTTCAAAACTACTATTTTCGAATTCAGATCCATGATCACTTCGGATCTTACTAACATGAGAACCTTTCTCATTTTGGATTCATTTGATAACCTTTTTTACTTCATCCAGGGTTTCAGTTTTTTCTTTTAAGAATGATACCCAAGTGAATCTGGTATAGTCATCTACGATAACCAAGATGTATTTTTTACCTCCTCGACTCTCCGATCTGGTTGGTCCAATAAGATCCATGTGGAGAAGCTTGAGTGGTCTAGATGTGGTATTGGAGTTCACTTTCTTGTGAGAGATCCTAATTTGTTTGTCCAACTGGCATTCACTACATATTTTGTCTACTTTTTGTAATTTGGGTAGACCTCTAATTAGTTCTCTTTTGCTCAATCTAAATAAGTTCCGATAGTGTACATGACCAAGGCGTTTATGCCATAATTCAGTCTCATCGGTACGGACCATGTAACATGATTGAGTAGATGAGCTTGCATCACTAATGATGTAGCAGTTTTCAGAAGTTCTGCGACCAGTTAATATAATAGAACTCCTTTTATCAAGTATCTCACAACCTTGATTAGAAGACTTCACATTATGGTTGTTATCGCATATATGAGAAATGCTTAATAGGTTATGTTTTAAACCCTCAACATATAAAACATTCTTAAATAAGGGAAGGTTATAAAGCTGAACCGTACCTTGGCCAATAATCTTGCAATTGCTTTCATCACCAAATGCGACTGACCCGTCAGTCATATCTTTAAGATCAGTGAATAAAGCTTTGTCACCTTTCATATGCCTGGTGTAACCACTATCTAGGTACCACTTTGAATGGCTTGTAGCTTTGAAAGTAGTGTGGGCAACCAAGCTGGCGACTTTAAGAACCCATTTCAGAACTGTTTTGGGTTTATGAGCATAGATGGTCTTTTTCTGTCTGTTGTTATAGGAGTGACCCATAGAGTTAGACTTTAATAGCTCCTTGAGTAGATCAATTATTTTTTCAGCCAATGGATTTCGATTTTGAAAATTAAAGTTGACATGGCCACCTTTAGGTTTTTTGGAAAAACCTTGATAGGTATTCTTTTCTTTTGAGGTCGAAGACTCTCCTTTAACAAATTTAGGAGTAATGTTCTTTTGTTTAGGAGATGTATTTTTATCATAGCCCAACCCGGATCGATTGCCACATTTTCTTGATCCGGACAATAATTTTTTCAATTTTGGATCACCTTGGGCATATCTCCATGTGTCTTTCAAACTCAGAAGAGAGGCTACCTCATTTTTGAGTCTTTCTTTTTCGGATTTCAAATCTTTAATTTGGGAGTTTTTGAAATCTAAATCACATTTGGTTCTTTCAAAAGAATCGAAAATATGAGACTTTTCTAAAACAAGGGACTCATAATCTTCCTTAAGCTTAAAAAATTTTTCTTTTTGTAATTTAAGCTTAACTGCAATTTTACAACTCTCTTTATAAAGGGCATTATAAGCATCTTGAAGATCATCTTCATTATTGCAATCACTATTCAGATTTTCTTCACTAGATATATCATCATGATCTGAATAGGTGATCTTGGCTAGAGTTATAAGGGCTTTAACATCATCGCCCAACTCGGTTTCAGAATCTTCTGATTTAGAAGAGGATTCAGAATCAGACGATTCATCCCAAGTAGCCATCATGCTTTTCTTTTTAAATTTGTCCTTTTTAGGACATTTGTTAGCTAAGTGCCCATACTCTTGACAGTTGTAACATTGACTGTCTTTCAAGGATTTTCGAGTTCTAAGTTTAGATCTTCTCTTATCATTTGATTTTTGAAAATCAACCTTTTTCTTATTTTTGAAAATTTTATAAAACCTTTTTGCTAAAAGCACCATATCATCTTTGGTATTTTCTGAATCCGAAGTACTCTCTTGTGAAACATTTTTAGATGATTTTAGAGTAATTGATTTTCCCTTAGGAGCCTTAAAGGATAACTAATAGGTTTGAAGTGAACCAACTAGTTTCTCAACTCTCATGGTATCCGTATCACGAAGTTCCTGAATCGCGGTCACTTTAGAATTGAACCGTTCAGGAAGTGAACGTAGTATTTTTGCGCACACTTTAATTTTTGGGATTCTATCACCAAGACCCCACATAGAGTTCACAATGTCATTCAATCTAGTGTAGAAGTCCATAAACATCTCATTCTCCTCCATATGAATTTCTTTAAATTTAGTTGTGAGGAGTTGGACTTTAGATTTCTTGACAATAGATGTACCCTCGTGTGTCATTTCTAATACATCCCATGCTTGTTTTGCATTTTCACAAGAGATGATTCTTTTAAATTCATCTGGTGATAATGCACAAGTAATTGCATTTAGTGCTTTAGCATTGGCACTACTTTCATTTTTCTGAAGTGTGGTCCAAAGGGAATAAGTCGTTACTTTCATTAATTTTGAACCATCACTATTAGTTACTTCAGTGATAGGAGAGTTCCATTCATTCACTGTGGCCAACCACACACTTTCATCCAAGGATTTAAGGAAGATCCTCATCCTGGCTTTCCAATAAGCATAGTTTGTGCTATTAAAAGGTGGTGGCATAGTAACTGATAGGCTATCAAAATTTGACATCTTAATATAGCTTAGATCGTTAGCTCAGAAAATAAATCCAATAAATAAATAATAAGCACGAGCTATTAGGCTCTGATACCACTTGAAAGGGCCTAGCTATATGCCCTAGAGGGGGGGTGAATAGGGAAATGCCAAATAAAACTAATAACAGTGGAATAATAAAAGATATAAAGCACAATGCTGAATATAAAACAATTGCAATAGCCTGAAATAAAGAGATTGATACTTTATCAGTTCTAAGGACAACCTTACACCAAAAACCAGAGGTTTAAGGTAGGACAACCTTATTTCTAGAACGTCCTTTGTATCACAAAACAATGAGGAATAATAAGCAAGGAAATCAAAATAACTTGCAGAAAATAAATCCTAAGTTATTACAACATTCATCCACATTTGCTTGAAGCGATTACAACATTCATCCACAAACACTCTCCATGCCCTCAGATATCCTTCTCCCTCTCCTCCTCCTTTTATAGTCAGCAAGGAGAGTCAGTGGAGGCGTGAGTGCAAGAGGTGGTGGCTGGGAGAGATTACGCAGCAAGCAACATGCGGAGCAGGAAAAACACAAACAACTTACGTTTGGCTTAGATTTTTGGGATGGTGAATGTCCCACAGCTTGATTTTTCTTCATGGTTAGGGTAAAAAACCCCCTTTTCAAACTTCTGAATGGTTTGGATCAGAGATTCGATCGTGCTATGGGCCATACAACTCCCCGCAACGTTCGATTTTCTCGGGCGTGCGTAAGTTGCGAAAAAACCTGTGCTGACGTGTTCGGTGGGCCCCACAATGATGTTTTCGGAGAAATCCACCCTGTTCATTGGATTCCTGGCAAAATTTTGGTTGGAAAGGAGTGGTTTTGGTCATTTTTTCGTGCAGCCCACTATCAAATCACCCCACCATTCATCTTACGTTTGACGGTGATCTGCATGTGTACATGTGCATGGGACCAAACATTCACCATGGGTACGGTGTGGCCAACCCCTGAGCACGTTGGACGGTTCAGATTGTCCAATGGAATGATCACGGTGGCCCACTGAGCATCGCAACGTCCAATAGCAGAAATAAAAATGGATTTTCCATTTTTAAAGAAGAAAATCGAGTCAGCGCATGTTGACTCGTTTCTTGATTTTCGGTGCACGGCTGGTGCACTTGTGCACAGTGCACACACCACTCAAGATGGGGTCCACTGTGATGTTTATGAGAAATTCGCTCCGCCCATCCTCCTTGTCTAGTTCAAGGGATCGAGACCAAAATTCTAGCATTTCCAGATATTAGGTGGGCCTCAAATCGATGATTTATGGGCTGATCTATCCATTGGGCCACTTCCACAGGGATCCAAGAGCTAAATTTCAATGTGTATAATTAATTTAGGGTCCTCATGTCAAATATAAAGTTTTGAGCCAAATGAATTGTGACAACCCTGTGATCTTGCATTCAGGACGACCTTCATGCCCCTTTAACTCTAATCACTTGATTTTCTCAGATTTTTGGCATGTAAATTCTTCGATCTCGGTCCCCTAAGATCCATCCCTTGCCTTGGTGATTTGTGAGAATTAAATCCATGCCTTTAATACCTTTTTTTAGTCTAAGCTTCTAAATTCACCTTGCAACATAAACATGATTAAAATAGGACGTTAAACATTATCATGTTTATAAAATTAGATAATAACTGGGGTCTAATATGCAATATTTAACCCTCAACAGCTGCAATTTCCCTCTATTTCCATGCAATTTCTTCAACATCTTACTCAAAATGCCAACGGATTGAAGCTTTTTGGCCCATTCTAGGGTTTTCAGCTAGCTCTACTGCTCCCGATGCAAGATCTCATGCAAGAACAGAGGAAAATGATGGATTCTAGAGATCTCTAAGGTTTTGACAAGTTTCATGTTGGGATAATCGAGAAAATCCAATCTCTTGGAGGTTTCCTTTTGAGATATGCTGAACGGCAGCAACATTGCTAGAAAATCGAAGCTCTATATGAGATTCTAGGGTTTTTGTTGAAAGTCTTGATTTAGGAATTTTGAAGAAATTGTGGCTTTTATTATTTAATTTCTAGTTCTTATTATTTCTGTTGGGACAAAGATGTAAAAAATTCGATGGCATTTCCATGAACAATGCCAAAATTACGGTGCTCCAATTTGTTAGTCCATAGATATCTGAGCTGAGTTCTTTGTAAAAACATTGAGGTAAAGGTTTTATTTACCGAATGATCTCTTTTCCTTGAAGAAAGATCCAATCTTTTAAATATCCATTTGTTTTGAAGCATAGATCAATGGAGTTTATATACTGTTTCTCGGTGCATCTTGTATTTGTCATGTGGATTGTTTTTTCGTTGCTAGAAGTTATAGCTTAGTCATTGTCGAGTGTCAAATATTGCATATTTTTCCCTATTTATATCTTGGCTTTATGAACATGATAAGGCTTAATGGTATATTTTATACATGTTTGTGTTGCAAGGTGAATATGAGGGGTTAGATTGAAAAGAATGCTAAAAGCATAGATTTAATGATCAAGAATCACTAAGGCAAAATATAGATCTTAGGAGACTAAGAATGAAGAATTCATATGCCAAAAATCCATAAAAATCAAGTACAAAGGATGAAGAAAGGACTTGAAAGAATACAAAATCCGCAGCAAAAAACAGGACATTACGGTATAACCTGAGCCAATTTTGGTCCGACCGAAATCACAGAAAACTGTCCAGCAAGAAATCAGGATAATTTAGTCCAACCTAAGCCAACTTCAGTCTGACCGAAGTACTTCGGTTAGAGTTAGTCCGACCTAAATTTGACAGATTTTTTGCACAAGAATTTTCAACATCAACTTCAGTCCAACTAAAGTTAACTTCGGTTCGACCAAAATCCCAAAAAATTGTCCACCGGGAAAGTGCGATTTTTAATCTTAATTTGGTCTAACTGAAGCGTAATGCAGAAAAGCTGTGGACTGCATAAATTGAGGCAGTTTCGTAACGGATTGCAAAAATTCCAAGTCAGCGCGTAAGGTGGAGCTTCACAACTATAAATAGGAGTCCCTAGGACGTTCTTAGGTATCTTCTAGGGTTCAAGGAGTGGAGCAAAAGGGTGGAGCCGCCATTTGGGAGTTTTTCTTCTTCTTCCTTAGTTGGTCCTTTTGTTTTCTTTAAGAAATTATAATAATGGTGCCTCTCGTATACTAACAAGAACCAATTTAACCAAGAGATGAATTATATAGTTCTAGAAAAAGGTATCAAGTTACCTGGAAAATCTTGAGAAAAGAGATGAGCCCTTGAGATGAGATTTAAGCAAGATCTCACTGTTGAATTAGCTCTTTTATTTCTTTCTACATTTGCACAACAAAAGGTCAAGTCATCTATGTTTTTAGGTCATAGAAACTTTGGCTCACTAAACGCCCAACAATTTTGAATCCAAAAAAAAATAATTGGATTTGGGTTTTGAATTTCTTTAGTTGATGCCCTAAGAATTTAAAAACCCAAAATGAAAGTTATTGTTTTCTAGCATTAGAGAGCCAAATTCAAAGAAACAAAACAACCAAATGTCATTTCAGAGTCTTTCAAAAAGAAAGGTAAAAAAAAAAAAAGGAAAAGAAAAGAAAAGAAAAACCCACTTGAGTTCTTTGGAATTCGTACCATAAAGCTTGAGTTGTGTTTCAAGATCATGGCTCCCACTCGAATCACCTCCACTACTGCCATTGGGCTGTTTATCAATCAACCGCCTCCTTTTCTTGGTCATCACTTCTTCTAAATTAACAAATATCAAAATACTATCAAACAAATCCCAAACCAATTTCTAAATAAACGCAACTTTAATTCAATGAAATCATCAATGAAAATAGAGAATTCTGCTTAAAAAAACACTAAAAAAAATAAAATAAAAAATGAACCTTTTTATATGGCACTCTTTCTTTGCACCAAGGCCACAACTCTACCGGTAAGCTTTCACATCAAATTAATGTGTATGATAACCATCAGTAATTTTTTAGCAATGATCTAGAATAAGAAAGAAAGAACAACCAACATACAGAGGTGAAAGAGAAGGAATAAACATGCAAAGTTGTAGGGTCTCTCCAATTACAACTAGAAAATGTCTTCTTTGCACACACAACACAATTAGATAATGATATTCAGACAATCACTGTAAGAGTCTCTCCAATTACAGCTATAAGAACATTTGTGTCTAGGTCCCATAAAGTGACAATATCTTCTGCAGCAATAGCTCGAACAGAGCCATCACCAGAAAATACAGTAGTTGTCATTGACCTTTTCTTGCATGGAAATCAAGTTCTCAATCAAAACGTGGACTAGAACTGTAATGGGAAAAAAAAATCTTAAGCGGGATAAGAAAAGCAAAGAACTTTTATTCTGATTCAAGACGAGAAATAAGAATGTAAATGCAAGACTAGAAAATATAATTTTATATAGTAAACTATGGATTCTGAAATGGTTTAGAAATCAAACTAGTTTATTTGGCACAAAAAAGTATTATCTACACAACTACACTTACCAAAATTGAAGAGTATTTTTTTGAAAGGAGTAGAGCACACGGTAAGGGGAGCAATGGCTCACAAATGGAGCAAGGATTGCATCAGAACAATTCTTGAATCCTGACACAACCCAATAATAAATTTCTGCATAGACAGTAAAGAATTGAGTGTTAGTATTGAAATCATAACAAGTTTGAAATTTCCTCAATGGCTATATTTGACAATAAAATAATGCAATTAGCTATGAATTCTAAACAAAATAAAATAAAAGAAAAATTAAGAAATGGAAAACAGGATAATATCGGCCTAGATAAACTAAAGCATGTCCTGCATCAATTTGGGGGAAAAAAATATAAGGAAAATAGAGAAAATGCTCAGATGTGTATGGTGGGCTTACATGATATGGGTTCAATTGAAACTAGTTTTATAGTGAAAACAAGGCCTTGAGAATCTGATGGAGATCCCAATCATCAGTATGATATCTTTTCCGCAAAGATAACTGTAATTTATTAAGGATTTCACTAACCAAACTGGAAGTTTAAAACAGCCCGCCTCCCAAATCAAACCAAGAATTTAGCTTTCCACCTGAACATACCAATCCGGACCTTACCTCTCATAAAAGTGCTAGTTGGTGGAAATCATCAACAAATACATAATGAAAAGAAAGCTTAAGGCCAACTAGAAAATGATTTCTATTTTAAAAAAAATAAAATCTGGTATAGATAAATTCTGAAGCCACTTTTCTATGACAAGATCACAACACCTATATAATATCAAGATCCTAATCTTGAAGACGTTGGCAGGTCACCTTTAACAGATTAGTTATCTGCCTCTCATTTAACCACTTGAAATATCTCTAGTCTTCCATATTCTTACAATCCTGTAACAATTTGTAGCAGACTTGTCAAGAAGATTCATACATAGAAAATGAAGGAAGAGAGCCCAACTCATCCAAATGCAAGCATACGTGCCAATATGGCACACGGGTGTGAGATCCAAGCTTTCAATAGGTGGCCACATTGTTTTGATCCTCTGCCATAACAATATTAAGAACAATCTTAGATGGTGCAGGTCGGTACATGCAACAAGCTTGATGACAACCCTGAATTGCCTCTCGCCTACATTACATAAGCACATGTCAGCGAACATTGTTATGAAAGAGAGATTGATGCATAGATATGCCAAATTATATAATCTATATATGGAAATGCTTGTAAAAGGACCTAGGATCGCCTTGATCATCATCCTTATCAACAAGACTAATCAGACAAATCATTACTGATTAATGTACTAGAGTACTAAAAAAATAATAATAGAAACAGTGGAAGACCGGATACTTACATCATACTGATGAAGGTCCATTTGAGTTCCGAATCAGGATGATATCTATCTGATGGGGCAGATACAAAGTGCAAGTAAGCCAATTCTTATAAATAATCAAGTTATAAATAATTAAATAAATAAATAATGAAAGAAATGAAAAAACAGAAAGAAAAATGCCCCAAGCAGGTCAAAAGGTTATATACTACATGGAAAGTGATAGAAAAAATTATTATAAAAATAAAACATACAGAAAACATCCATTGCCAATTCTTCTAGATGCCTAAAGCCAAGAACACCAACTCAAACATGACTCCCTTTCCTGAACTTTTTATCCAACTTGCAGACTTCCTCATTAGCCACATCAAATATCTGTGACCTACAAAAGAAGAATCTTACATTTTCAGCCTGGGCTGCAACAACAACAACACCAGAAGGATCTTTAAATATGAACCAATCACAAAAAAAAGGCAACGCCTTCATCACTAAATTAAGAAAAGCTAGAGAGGAAATCAATCAAAATTAATACATGATTTGGTATCTAAATTTACGTCTACAGGTGCATCTGGATGCTCAAATGAATTGATCTGCAATAAGCCAATAACTCAATCCAATGGAGTGTCCATCTAGTTGGTCATCTCCATAGCTGATTACTCGTTTAAAAATTGACTGCACAAACAATCCTAGTCATCAGGGCATTGTGTTGAGTGCTGCTCATAAGAACTTCCTGGAAACATGGAAGATAATGCATTTTTGAGCTAAGAATGTTAATAACAAAAGTGAGTGACACAGGTCGGAGTTACAGGGTTTGCCTCCGTACAACATAGGCCATATACTGAACTTGGAAGAAGGTTAAAAATGTGGAATAATTAAGTTCTAATCTGATAAAGGAACATGCAATGAAGTAGTTAATAAAGCTTATTACAGTGATGGTTGTCAACCAAAATTTTGAAAAAGAATAAGCATTAAACTTATGCAACAAGAGCAAGGCAATTCATAGCTCAGAAAGAAACTGTTGCTACATAGTGTACTTTTTTTCTTATATCCTTGCCAAACAGTTACTTTGATGGGATCATCTCAACCACTTTATCAATAGCTAGAAAAATGGACAACAAACTACAATAATTCATTAAGAGCTTCCATCATGTGGGGCTGCAACTAACTACCTATTCTTGTAAACTTTGATATGAGGATCCCAACCATCCAGTAAATGGTAATTAATGGACTGTCTATATTAATTATGTTAAAAAGGTCTAACCATCTCTCTCCCCTCTTCACATGTGCGCCATACCTACTAGTAAAATAAGAACTTCAAATCCTAAGTTGTTTTCTTATTGGTCTTTTGGCCTTAATAATATTAGGGCCTGTTTGGATGCCTATAACTTTTCTAAAATGTAAGTAAGTCACAGGTGACTTTGTTATAGTTGGCGTTTGGGGGAGGAAAGTCACAGGTGACTTTCTCTCAACCTGTAACTAAGTTATAGGAGAAAGAGCCGAAAATCTTATAGGCCTTGGAGTCATTTTTCAAGTTATCTGTAACTAAGTTTAGGTAACAGTTGAAAATTTTGAAATGAAAATCGTTGGGAAGAATCGCATCTGCATTCGTTTCCCTCTCTCAAGTCTCCTTCTCCCTCTCTATCTACTTCTCCCTCTCCCATTGAGCTTCCACAAGGTACGAACCCCTTTTCTCTCTTTTGCGTTATCCTTTCTTTCCTTCTTTTTTTTTGCGTTGACGAAGGCAGTTTGGTGAGGTGGGGGGGATAACACAGATGATCTGTGGGGCCCACCATATTTTATTTATTTTATCCATGCCATCCATTCTTTTAGATCGTTTTAGGGCTTGATTCCAAAAACGAGGAATATCTAAATCTCAGGTGGACCACACCACCGAAAATAATAATGATTAAAAGTCCACCATTAAAAAACTACTAGGGCCCACTGTAATGTTTGTTTCACATCCAAGATGTTGGTTAGGTCATAAAAACCTGGATGAAGGGAACAAAACAAATATCAGTTTGATCGAAAACATTGGTGGCCCACCAAAAGTTTTTAATGGTGGGTGTTTAATCAACATTGTTTCCAGTGATGTGGTCCACCCGAAATTTTTATGTACCTTATTTTTGGGCTGATGACTTAAAATTTTCTGGAATAATGGATAGATGGTATGGATGAAACAAATACATCATAATGGGCCCGCATAACACATCACATAGCCTTCATGACTTCTGTTGTTTTTTTATTTATTTGGTATTGATCCGAAGATCTGGGTCTATTGATATTGTTGAAATGAATTTCTTTTTCATGTTCTTCTTTTCTTTTTCTTTTTAAAAATGAGGATCTATTTTTTAGTTTCCATTTATGGGTTCCGATGATTTAAGATTATTGTTCTTATTTTTTTTTTTCCATTTCTTGGGTAAGGAATGATAGGATTGCTGTTATTTGTTATTTGTTTTTGACTTTCTTTCCCTTAAAGCATTATAAACAACTAAACGTATCTTGTGAAGAAAATGAAAATTTTTCCTTAGATATATTACCTCAAGTTTTTTGCCCACATTACTAGAATTTTGAAAATATGGGCTCACTTTTATGGCCCTCCTGTTGATTAGTTTAGCCTAAGAATTGGCCAAACTATTCATTTACATGGGCTTAATAAAATGGAATAATTTTATCCCGATATTTTTATGTGTCAATCTGATTGTTCAACGATTCTCTATTTTAACTCTATCTAGTGTGAATATCCAACTTATTATATGTAACAAAGTTACAGGTTATCCAAACACAAAAACAAAGTTACCTGTAAGTTATACTTATACCTATAAGTAAGTTACATGTAACTTTCTTACAACCTAAAAAAGTTACAGGCATCCAAACAAGCCATCTTTAAAAAAAGAAAAAATAAATAGAAAAATGAAGTGCCATTTTAAAAAATCCTCATATCCCCAAAATTTTAAAATCCCCAAATCCCTAATTTTAAAACAGAAAAACTCCAAATCGGGTTTCACATTCAAATCT
The DNA here is from genome assembly GCA_037074715.1 of Magnolia kwangsiensis. Taxonomy (NCBI): domain Eukaryota; kingdom Viridiplantae; phylum Streptophyta; class Magnoliopsida; order Magnoliales; family Magnoliaceae; genus Magnolia; species Magnolia kwangsiensis. The sequence goes on from CM073583.1 coordinate 68,285,860, forward strand.
GTACACCTTAAAATCCCTAAATCCCTAAATGAGGGTCCCCATCAAATTAGGAATCCACAAATTACTAAATCCTTAAATTCTTAAATCGGCATTGAGAGACATTGAGGGGGGGGGGGGGGGGGGGGGAGAGAGAGAGAGAGAGAGAAATACCTCACAGTTGAGAATGAGCTAGCCTTCAACCGAGCTTCAGAGAGAGAGAGTGCGCGTGTGGGTAAGGTGTTTGAAAACAATAGATTGGGGGTGGAGAGAGAGAGAGAGAAAGGGGATTAGGTGGGATGGGATTCATCTGGTCTAGTGCCAATTCCACTCCCTATTTGGGAAGAATAGAAAAGCTTGGAATTAGACTAGATGGAATTGCATTGGGTCTCATTCCAATTTCACTCAATGTTAACAAGTTGTGTAGGTCCTACCATGATGTGTGGGCTATATCCACACCGTCCACCCATTTTTTGAGATTATTTTAGAGCATGGGCCAAAAAATAAGGTAAATCTAAAGCTCAAGTGGACCCCACCATAGAAAGCAATGAGGATTGAATACTTACCATTGAAAACTTCTTTGGGGCCACATAAGTTTTGGATCTACCCCAATTTTAGGTCCATGGCATAAAATGAGGTTACAAAACAAATGAACGGTTGAGATATAACATATGTGTGTTATTCTTAACAATTTCATATGATGGTGGGTATATCCATTCAATGTACCACCATGTTGCTAACAAAGCATGACATTAATCTTATCCCATGGCAGTAGGGGAAAATCCCTGCCATGGATAATAATTATGCTTTTTGAATCCCATCCCACCTAATTCCTTCTAATCCCACTGCCCAAACACGCAATAAGCATATTGAGTAAAATCTTGTGGGGTCCACCGTGAATGCATATGTTTCATCCACTCCGTCCATCCATTTTTTTAGATAATTTTAGAGCATGAGTTATAGTATGAGGCAGATAAAAAGTCTGAGTTGACCCCACCATAGAAAACAGTGGGATTGAACGCCTACCATTAAAAACTTCTTTAGGCCATATAAGTTTTCTATCAAGCTTATATTTATGTTTTCCCTTATTCCATGTCTCATTCCTATGATACCAGCTAAGACCAATACATTACCGGGAGAAAAAAGGAAGTAGAAATTCACCCCCGTCCAACCACTTTCAAGGCACGTATTCATTCTTAAGGGATGGTGGTGTCTGAGTACCCATCACCATTGGGGCTGGACGCAGAATGCCTACTACCCCCGCCTGTCCCTAGCCGAACCATCAGTCCCATTTCTCAGATTATTTTAAGGCATGAAAAGAAAAACGAGGTAGATCCAACAATCAAATGAACCACACCACAAATGACTCTTGCATTTAATGCAACTGACATTTATTGCTTTGTGCATTTTAGTGTAACCAAGCTTATTATTTGGTGTGGTTCACTTGAGCGTTGGATATGCCTCATTTTTGTGTTGCCTTAAAATAATCTGTGAAAAGGGACTGACGGTTTGGATGTACAGAGACATCACGGTGTGCTTGCCAACAGAACTGCCCGTTCGGAGCTAGGGATGGGCAGGGGTAGTGTGGATTCCACTGGGGCCCTTGTACTTCCGATCAACGTCATCTGCAATGCCTCCCCAATGTCTGCATGACGTTCCATGTCCGTCATCTTCTTATTTTGTCTATATCTTATCAAACACACCAGCAACATAACAAACAAAACTAATAATATGAACCCGCCCACCACGGGAACGACAATCTTCCATGCCTTCGACTTGTTTTTTCCATGACCTGTTGGGACAGGACTAGGCGGAGCCACTGGTGCAGGAATAGGCGCAGTAGACTCAACCACAATAGAGAAATTCCCTTGGTGACGCGTTGAATAGACATTGCTCGATACCAAATCACTGAATTGTGGCAAAGCATCCAAATCAAACGAAACACACTTTGGAGTTGACCCACTCAGCGCTGTTTGCACATCACGAAACTAAATCGAAATAGGTCCCTTTGATACCGTTATATCTAATTTAGGCAAACCCATAACAGATAAATTCGTTGCATCATATGCAAGGAGGTCGAGCACAGGCGCTAAAAACCTATAACTTTGTAGACCATAATAGAAAGAAGACAAATTACCCAGATTTTGGAATACAAGAACGAGCCGCTCAACATAAGGTCAAGAAATGACTCTAGCACAGATTTCAAACTCATTATAGACACGAACTCCTCTGCTCCGTAGACTACCGCTGCAGAGTCTTATGGTGGTAAGCTTTATTCCAGTTAGATTGGCCAGAACTAGAGCATTGTAGAGTTGTCCTGTCTTTGGGCGGACGAATACCCTGTAAGCATAGTCTTGAAGAAGCACATCTAACTGATGCACTGAAACTTTAGAAGATTCTGGCAATGACTGTTCACAACCCCAAGTGTAGGGTCGCGATGTAGTAATAATCTCGGTGAGATAGAGGTCGAATCCACGGGGACTAATTTTGTACGTTTATGAAAATAACTAAAAGTAGAACTAGAAGAAGATGTAATTCTAAAATCTGGAATAAAGGAAGAAATTGTGAATATTGTGTAAACTATTAATTAAAAGTGGGAACTAGGGTGCCAAGGATCCACATGTAGTAATTGAGATGCTAAATTGCTTGATTCAAGAGATCCAACTGGAGTCAGAGTCCTATATATCTTATCTAGTTGGAGAGAAAGATGATCAAATCTCTGAACTTGTCATTGATCTAGCCTAAATGGAGGAGAATTGTGAGGATTTAAAAGGGATTTCATCACCCAACCATGCCCCAGAGACGATGGCAAACAACAGGATTTACCAATCCCACAATCTCAATTAAGAAAAGAAGATATCTAAAGCTATCACAGATCTATTATAATTTGAGTCATAACAAACCATTGAAAACTGAAAATATCTCTTAAAATCAATTAGAAATCAATACAGTTTAATATAAACAAGAATTAAAGCAAAGTAAACATCCTCATCACGTTACAAGCTTCACCTCTTAGCCTTAGCTAAGAGGTTTACCCAACCATAGACATGATTGAACTAAGAACTCACTACAAGAAAGAAGGTTTTTAGCGATGAAACTTTCAGCGATGAAATACATTTTTGTCGCTAAAAGTGCCTTTTAGTGAAGAAATAAATTTTCGTCGCTAAAAGTGTACTTTTAGCAACGAAAATTTTTGCAGCTAAAAATCATGGTTGAGACTTTTAGCGACGAAACTTTTCGTCGCTAAATTTCATATTACTTTCAGCTACGAAAGTTTTTGCAGCTAAAACTCGTGGATGAGACTTTTAGCGACGAAACTTTTCATCGCTAAAGGCTGTGAACAAATTTTTCAAAAAATCCAATGGATTACTTTTAGCTAAGAAAATTTTCATAGCTAAAATTCACGGATGAGACTTTTAGTGACGAAAATTTTCATCGCGAAAGCCTGCGAATAATCTTTTTAGCTATGAGACTTTTAGCGACGAAAATGTTCGTCGCTAAAGGCTGCAAACAAAATTTTCAAAAAACCGATTGGATTATTTTTAGCTACGAAAATGTTTGTAGCTAAAACTCGTGGATGAGACTTTTAGCGACAAAAGTTTTCGTCGCTAAAGGCTGCGAGCAACTCTTTCAACATAACGAATGGATTACTTGTAGCTCTAAAACTAGTGGATGAGACTTTTAGCGACGAAATTTTTGTCGCGAAAGGTTGTTAACAAAATTTTAAAAACTTTTAACTACAAAAATTTTTGTAGCTACAACTCGTGGATGAGACGTTTAGTGAACAATTTTTCCAAAAAATCGAATGAATTATTTTTAGCTACAAAAATTTTCGTAGCTAAAAATCGTGGATGAGATTTTTAGCATCGAAGATTTTCTTCGCTAAAAGTGGAACGAAAATTTTTAGTAGCGAAAGTCTTGTAAAGTTTGTTTAGGAACGAAAATTTTCGTCGCTAAAAGTGGAATGAATTTTTTTAGTAGCGAAAATTTTCGCTGCTAAAAGTCTTGTACAGGTTTTTTAGCGACGAAAACTTTCGTTGCTAAAAAGCTTGCATTTAGCGACGATTCAAAATTTTTGCCGATAAAACCCTTTTACATCGGTCTTTTAGTGACGAAAATTTTCGTCGCTAAAACGTTTTAGCTACGAAAATTTGACTTTTAACGATGAAAATTTTCATTGCTAAAAGTGGGATTTCTTGTAGTGACTCTTAAATGAAACAAAAGGACCAACTAAGGAACAAGAAGAAAAACTCCCGAGTGACGACTTCACCCTTTTGCTCCACTCCTTGAACCCTAGAAGATACCTAGGAACGTCCTAGGGACTCCTATTTATAGTTGTGAAGCTCCACCTTACGCACCGACTTGGAATTTCACAATCCGTTGCGAAACCGCCTCAATTTATGTAGTCTATAACTTTTCCGCATTACGCTTCAGTCGGACCGAAGTTGGGTTTGGTCAGACCAAATTAAGATTGAAAATCGCACTTTCTCGCTAGACAATTCTATGCGAATTCAATTGGACCGAAGTTGATGTTGAAAATTCTTATGTAGAAAATCTATCAAATTTAGGTCGGATCAACTCCAACCGAAGTCTTCAACCGAAGTACTTTGGTCAGACCGAAGTTAGCTCAGGTCAAACCGAATTATCTTGATTTCTTGCTGGACACTTTTCTGCGATTTCGGTCGGACTGAAGTTGACTCAGGTCAGATCGAAATGTCCTGTTTTCTGCCAAGGGATTTGTATTCTTTCAAGTAATTTTTTCATCCTTTGTACTTGGTTGTAACACCCTGGATTTTTGCCTACTTGGAATTAGACGTCCTTAGGCAATGGGTCAACCATAACACCTTGGTAACCTCTCAGGATTCAATTCCAAAGCCAAAGAAATCATTTAGAACCAAATTCTTTAGAAACTTAACGTGTATTAGCTAGCGCTACACTAGATTACCTGTGAAATTAACACCAATTGCTTTTAATGCGATCTGTAAGACCTAAAACCTCTAGAATTGTTAACGTTACATTACCCTAAAACCTATGATCAAACTCTAAACCCAGTTGTTCTCGGGAATAGTTTGTAACTTCGTGTTGGATCTAGACCGCATGTCGAAAGTCTGATATCCATGATCTTAGACCATTATGATCGCTTAGTTAGACTTGACAATCATTTCAAAAATCAAGCCCAAATGATGCTCTGGGATAATTTCCTTGCGTCCGGAGTAAAGAGAGTGAGAAAAGGAAGATATTTAGAAAATTAAATATATTTTTAAGAAATCTGGCACATTTCCCTTGCGCATTATTTTTAAGCATTCAGACCGTCGGAATCTGACCCAAATGCACCCTCGGATCAGGGACATTTCCCACTCAGGTCAGTATACTTGGAATCCCTAATCGAGTCTCAGTGACCGTTGAACTGAAACTGGTCCACCACGTGCGATCTGGAAACCCGATCGAAATGAAAACTTAACTTGATCAGGATCCAGCATCCATGAGCTTAAGTCCGACTGTATTTAGTAACAGGACCTCCAGAAGTGCTCCGTTGAGACGAAACAGTCCGTATTTGGACATAACCTAAGTATACCTTGGCCCCAAGTCTATTTTCGTCGCTTTTGGGCCTATATAAAGACCTTAAAACCCCGCTTTCTCTTCACATACAAATTTCTAACCCTAAGGAAAAAAGAGAGAAGGAAAGAGAGAGAAAGTGTGAGAGAGAGTTGGTGTTCAATCTAGGGCTTCTTCCCTGCCATTCCACGTATTCAACTATCACATCTGCATCGTTATTTCGGCGATTCCAGCTCCGCTCTTAGGTAAGAAATCATAACCCTAACTTGTTTTAGAGTTCCAAATAATATAAGTGATGATGTAGCTAACCTATTTCATGGTATAGGTTGCCGTTGAGCCGTTGACGAAGACTTATTGTCTGAATCAACTCCGTTTCATAATTTCTGGTTTAAGGTGCGGACTATATACGTTTAGGTTATGGTTTTCAAGACTTTCAATGTTAAGCAATGATTTATTCTTGCTTAGGATGCTATTTCACATGTACAAAGTGTTGTCCGTTTCGATTTTCAATTATACGTTAATTATGTTAATTATACTGTATTCCTCGTATTTGTAGAAAATACCGTATATGTATAAAATTCAGATTTGTGCTTGCCATGATTAACTGTCGTCTATGTATGCTGGATGTATGTGTAACAACTTCTGGGCTAAAGGTTTAGTCCACATATATGATATACCAATATACGATATGTAGTTAATATGTGTAGCCTAAGTGTTTGTGAAAATGACTGAATGAGTATAGACTTTGTAAGTGTGCTCGCCATGACAGACCGTCATGGATATATGATTGTTGTATAGGCGATAACCCTTTGACGAAAGGTTTTGCCCTAATACGTATGCTAATTAATACATAATATGTATTATGTAATAGGTGTAGTATAAGTGCTTGTATAAAATGTCTGAATGTGTTAGTAGTTGGTAAATTGTGATTTATAAGGGAGTTGAGATATGAATCCCAACTGCCTTAGCTGTGTGCATGTTTACATCGATGAATTGTACATGATTAATGTTTAACTGTGTGTATGATTTCCTTTATGTACTGTATATCCATGTTTCCATAGTATGTTCAAATGGCTGTAGGATAGATTTATTTATTCATGACTGCCTTGATAATCTCATATGCTTATTTGTTGTAATTGTACGTGTTTGGGACTATGAAATAGTCCAGGCAATCGATAATAGACTCTGCTTGGTGGCTGAGATTGTCTCGCCACTTAGGACATATCTCGACGAACCTGAGCCGTACGTTGCTTGTCGACAGTGGGTAGGCCACGTCGAGTGCTTGCACATTCATGTCGATCAACTCAACGTGCGCTCGTACTAGTCGAGCTTATCAAGTAACCCGATTGGCCCGATGTTTGTTCACCATGTTTGGACGCTACTATTTGAACCTAAGGTACCAAACTTACCATTGGAAAGCCCCTCTAACCTTGGTACCTCGATCCCCTAAGACTCATGAGCCGGGCATGGTAGTATGGGACACTGTGGTCGAGCTGTCGGCCTACGCTGGGGCCACAAACCTCCCCATAGTGACCAGTGAGCAACCCAGACTCGTGAGAAGATTATGGTGGTATGGAACACTATATTCTTGCTGTCAACCTACACTGATAAGGTGATGGGGGAGCGGTGTAACGAGTGCGAGCAACAGCCCTGACAGCCCTTTGTAGTGACCTCAAGCATATTCTGAATCTGCGGAGAGGCGACGAGCCTTCCCGTAGTAAACAGAGTATAAACTAAGCCTGTATTGATAAGGTGATGGGGGAGCGGTGCAACGAGTGTGTGCAACAGCCCTGACAGCCCTGACAGCCCTTGCAGCGACCTAGAATCATACTTCGTATGAGATATGCTGGGACTAACGACCCTAGAATGGATCATTGTTTGGGTATTGATATAAGGGAGGTACCTTAGCTTCCCAATCCTGCTGTATGAAAAGGACTAATAACAACTCGGTAATCATGTTCATATTGCACTGCATGTACCTGGAAGATGTGGAGCACTGAGGGAAGAAAGCATGCCGTGGACGTAAGATGGTGTCGCATGAGGGAGTATGTTGGAGAAGGCATACATCATGTCATTTCATCCTTGCATTAATTGTAGTATTTAGAAATGTTTGATTGTACTGCTTTATCATTACTGCTTGATTGAATTGATAACATGTTAACCTTTGCTATATAGTTTCCAATGAGTTAGCTACTCACTCCCACATTACGGGACGGTGTTTGCAACACCAACTAGTCCCTATTTTTTTTAGTTTCAGATGACGGCGATGCTTGCAAAGCAGAGCCAGACTTGATGATGTTGAGGAAGATTTCTCCTATATGCAGGTTCTGATCGACGGGGTTACAGGGTTAATGATTAGATGTCATTACACTTGGTATTTTGCCTTTTATTTAAACACCCATGTATATTCTTTTTGCTCATCTTTGAAGTATACATGTATATAGTTAACCTGGTAACATGTTCACACTCTGGAGACTTACAATCAATTATATATTTTATATATTTATCACAGTCTTTCACTTGTGAAATTTAACTGTCTCTGGAGTATGATATGCTGTTTTGGCTTAGTCTCAATCTTGTTTAATGCCATTCTACAGACAAAATGCATTCATCATTATCTATGTTGCATAAGTGACGTTTTGGAACTCGAGAGTTGGGTTTCTACTCGACCCCCGATTTTTGGGATTTTACATTAGTTTCCATGGATCTTTGGCATGTGAATTCTTCATTCTTGGTCTTCTAAGATCCATCTTTTGCCTTGGTGATTCTTGAGCATTACATCCACACTTTTAGCATTCTTTTCAATCAAAGCTCTCATATTCAGCTTGCAATGCAAACATGTATAAAATATACCATTAAGCCTTATCATGTTTATAAAACCAAGATATGAATAGGAGAAAATATGTAATATTTGACACTCGATACACTCCCCAACCAGCATTTTGCTCTTCCCGAGCAAAAATATGCCTGAAGAAATTCTCAATTCTCCATGTTCAAAACTATTTCAGAAATCAATCCTTTGTGCAATCAAGTATGAATGGATAGGATTAAGATGAAAAAGTGAGATTTTGAAAACCTAAAGACGACTCACATAAGCAATCAATCAAATAGGTTCTTTATCAATTACACCAGAGTATAGGTTTATATATTAAGTTTTTCAATGTGCTTGGTAAAAATCAATTTACTCCCGATAAGAATGCTATTATTTCATAATGTTAGTCATGCTCACCACTTCAAGATTAGTTGAAAACTCAAGTGCCAATTCTAAAATTATCCCCTTTTCCTTCTTTTCCAATTTTTAATTTTATATTGATGGTCACTTGTATTCATTCAGTATTTTCTGTCTATTTATCTCCATTCTTTTTCATTCTTTTCTAGTCTTTTCATCATACATGACCGTTTTGTCGATCTCACTATTTTTTAATTGGTTCTTTTCATCTTTTAAGGTGGATAAGGTTCTCCAGACTCAATTCTTAATATCTTTTAATGATGCACATGCTAACCATTAGAAATTCTAGCATTATTCATAGAAAGAAAATTAAATATGTCTTCGTGATTTGGATCAACATGATATTCAAACTTCCTCTTAATCAATTGAGTGCAAGAACTTAGGTGATAGTTTACTTAGTTGAACAAACTCCAACAATTCAAAATTTAATTTCTATCTAATCATCATACTCAAAGCATTCCTAATCCATAAATTATCAATTTCCATACAGGTTTCAACTTGAAAATTTTGAAAATATCCACAATTTTTGCTCAAAAACTAAGAAAATACAGATTAGTTTACCTAATCCACACCCCCCAACCTAAAATCTACATTGTCCTTAATGTAAAAAGAGATAAGCATGCTATGATCATGAGGCAATGAAAAAAAAGTAGTGATGGAAAGATAATACCTGGAGAAGGCGAATTGAAGTTATTCCAAAGATGTTAAGGTGAAGATGGTTTAGCATAATGACTAAACTAATGAAAGCAAACTATCCTAGTTTGAAATCATATGAAAACAATAAACCTAATTCAACACTAGGAAAGTAAGGGAAAACTACTTAATCATGTAGCAAGGTTCTTCCTCCGGCCAGTATTTTAATAAATTTTTCAATAGGTTTCTCAACAAGATCATTTAAAAGCCCTTTTTACAATAGGCTTAGATGTCCTGGAGCATAAATGTCCAGAGAAATTTATGGACCTCATCAAAAAATTGCCATTGAATTGCCTAAGGTAGCCAAATTATATATGATTCACCAGTGACAGACAAATTTTCAACTTTAGTAAAATATGGTGAATCAGAGACTACAAGTAGGTGAAATTCAAAGAAATTATCAGTAGGTGGTGTATTCTCAACACATTCTGAAGTTTTAGACTTTGATTCAATTGTCAGCTCCTCCTCCTTTGATGTAAACATTTAGGATCTATGGAAGGAAGTTCTTTAGAATAAGAGTTCCCTCGGTCAGTGACAACTACCGAGGTATTGTCGCAAGGCATTCACTATGTCTTGTATCATGACATCGTTAGAATCTGCAAAGTATGCTAAGGAATCTTAAAGAGAGTGAAAAGATTTAGTTGAGAGGGGATCATTTTTCACATTGAGGTTTGTAATGATATGCCCAAGGATTCCTTCGTCTTCTCTTAGAATAGAGGGAAACATGTTCTCTTGCTCTTCATTTTGGTGAGAATCAATCGGATGCATCTTGCCTTGCCCTACATAGACAGATTGTGAATCAATAGGCAAAGATTCAAGGATAAGACTTGATTCCTTGATACTAATTAGTAGAGGCTGTGTTGTCAAGAGATGACTATTCACATGATGGCCTCTGCTAGGTAGTTTCGAATACCGGGTCATATCAAGTGAGTCATCCCTCTCCCTAATCAAATCATCATTTAAATAAGGGGAGTGGGCCGAGCACACCTCAAGAGAATCATGTAGTTCAATTGGAAGGAACTCATCCTCCACATTTAAATCAAACATGTTAGAGAGATGGAGCAAAAGCATTATGGTCAACAACTCCCTAAACCTCTTGATCATCTACCTAGACCAGAATCGATTCTAAGGGAATTTGAGCTGTAAACTCATGTTCGTTATCCCAATCCTCATCATTCTCTAATTCAGTACAATTCACAAACGAGTTGGAGCCACCTTCCTTATATTTTGTTTGTAGATTGGATTGAAGCTCGAATAAACTAGCCTCTTCCTCCGTATTGAAGTTAGGTGTTTCATGTGAATGGAGTGTGTCAGCATCATTATATTTGAAAGATACCCATGTCTCTTGATCATTCCTTTAGATAGTCATCGAGATTGACTCATCGAAAAATTAAACCGTATGCTCATTAATAAGATCTAATTCTCATTCTCAATTTCAGTATTCTCCCTACTCCCAGAGCATGCACTTATCTCTTGCATAGCTTTTGAAACTTCTTGTAATGCTTGGATGAGCTCTAGAATTCGTGTGGAATTCTGAAGTGAATTCTCTCAGATTGTTTCTGTTTGGATTTCAAAGATAGGGAATCCAAAAGAATAGTCACTATAATCTATTGTTGGTTCATCTCTCCAATCTTGATGTTTCCATTGATTATAGTCATACGGGTCATAGGTGGGAGAGTTTGATGGTTGTTGGTACACATTATCACCCTAATAATCACGATGACCCCAATAATCATGTATTGTTCTCTTAATAAGTGGGGTGTAATTATTCTTCCTCATATGATCGCTTATAGGCTTCTTAATCGATGGAGCATTATATTGAAGTCGGTTCTCAATCATGGTTTTAGAAAATTGTTGAGACAGGTTATTTCCAAGCATAAGCATCTAACACTTCTTCATGGAACAAGAGTTGCTAGAGTGGGCACATAATTACCATACTCACATGCCCACTCTAACTGCTCTTGTTCATTCATGGTGAAACCTTAATCCTAATTTTATTCCTAAAATAAAAGAAGATCCTACAGCAATATGGAAAATAAGTAGAGGGAAGAAGTTAGAAGGAAGTTATCGGATCAAAGTTCTATGTTAGGACCCTAAAGTACAGAAAATGATGCTAGCAATGTTTGAAGAATAAATAAAAAAGAAAAAAATAAGATGAATCCTAAAAATAAAATCTAAAAACTGAAAAATCCTAAAAACCTTAATCTTAATCTAATTTTAATACTAATTAATTTCTGAAAAGTATAGCCGTAGTCCCCGTCAATGGCGCCAAAAACTTATTCATAACCCCAAGTGTAGGGTCACGATATAGTGATAATCTTGATGAGACTGAAGTCGAATCCACAGGGACTAATCTTATATGTTTCTAAAAATAACTAGAAGTGGAACTAGAAGAAGATATAAATCTAAAATTTGGAATAAAGGAAGTAATTGTGAATATTATTTAAACTATTAATTAAAAGTAGGAACTAGGGTGCCAAGGATCCACTTGTAATAATTGAGATGTTACCTAGTTTGATTCAAGAGATCCAACTAGAGTCAGAGTCTTAGATTATCCAGTTAGAGAGAGAGATGGTTAAATCTCTAAACTTCTCATTGATCTAGCCTCAATGGAGGAGAATTATGATGATTTGGAAGGGATTCCATCACCTAACCATTACTGGAGATAATGGAAAATAACCGGATTTACCAATCCCATGATCTTAATTAAGGAAAGAAGATATCTAAAGCTATCGTAGATCTATTATAATTTGAGTCATAACAAACCATTGAAAATTGAAAATATTTCTTAAAATCAACTAGAAATCAATGAAGTTCAACATAAATAAGAATTAAAGAAAACTAAACATCCTCATCACGCTACAAGCTTCACCTCTTAGCTGTAGATAAGAGGTTTAGCCAACATAGACATGATTGAACCAAGAACTCTTAAACAAAACAAAAAGGACTAATTAAGGAAGAAGAAGAAAAAATCCCAAGTGGTGACTTCACCCTTTTACTCCACTCCTTAAACTCTAAAAGATTCCTAGGAACGTCCTAGGGACTCCTATTTATAGTTGTGAAGCTCCACCTTACGCATCGACTTGGACTTTTCACAATCCATTGCAAAACTGCCTCAATTTACGTAGTCTGCAGCTTTTCCATGTTACGCTTCGGTCGGACCGAATTAAGATCGAAAATTGCATTTTCTCGCTGGACAATTCTGGGCGATTTCAGTCAGACTGAAGTTGATGTTGAAAATTCTTGTGCATAAAATTTGTCAATTTTAGGTCGGACCGACTCCAACCGAAGTACTTCAGTCAAATCAAAGTTGGCTCAGGTCAGACCAAATTATCCTGATTTCTTGTTGGACAGTTTTCTGTGATTTCGGTCGGACCAAAATTGGCTCAGGTCGGACCGAAATGTCCTATTTTTTGCTGCAGATTCTGCATTCTTTCAAGTCCTTTCTTCATCCTTTGTACTTGGTTTCCATGGATCTTTGGCATATGAATTATATTCATTCTTGGTCTCTTAAGATCCATCTTTTTTTCCTTGGTGGTTCTTAAGTATTAAATCTATGCTTTTAGCATTTTTTTCGATCCAAGCTCTCACATTCACCTTTTAACACAAACATGTATAAAATATACCATTAAGCCTTATCATGTTCATAAAACCAAGATATAAATAGGGGAAAATATTCAATATTTGACACTCGACAATGACTGAGCTGTAACTTCTAGCAATGAAAAAATAATCCACATGACGAATATAAGATGCACCGAGAAACAATATATAAACTCCATTGATCTATGCTTCAAAACTAACGGATATTCAAAAGATCAGATCTTTCTTCAAGGAAAAGAGATCATTCAGTGAATAAACCTTTCCCTCAGCATTTTTACACAGAAATCTTAAAAGAACTCAGCTCAGATATCTATGGATTGACAAATTAGAGCATCGTAATTTCGGCATTGTTCATCAAAATGCCATCAAATTTTTACGTCTCTGTCCCAAAGGAAATACTAAGAACCAGAAATTAAATAATAAAAACCACAATTTCTTCAAAATACAGAGCTTCGATTTTCTAGCAATGTCACTGCTGTTCAGCATATCTTAAAAGGAAACCTCTAAGAGATTGGATTTTCTCGATTATCCCAACATGAAACTTGTCAAAACCCTAAGAATCTCTAGAATCCATCATTTTCCTCCATTCTTGCATGAGATCTTGCATTGGGAGCCGCAGAGCTAGCTGAAAACTCTACAAAGGGCCAAAAGCTTCAATCCATTGGCATTTTGACCAAGATGTAGGAAATTGCATGGAAAGAGAGAGAAATCACAGCTCGTTCGAATTGAATGAATTTCCACAATATTTCTTGAGATTGAACATCGAAGATCTCGAAATACTGGAACCAGTGTCGAAAAGAAATAAGATTTTCATAATCGAGTTGAAGGTATTGGAATCAAAAGAGCTTCTGAAGATCGAGGGAGAGAACCCTAAAAAATACGGAGCTCTGAAATGCGAAAAATATCGAGAGGGATAGAGAGATCTAAGAGAGAGAGATGAGGGTTTGGGGCACATCCAATTGGGAATGAGAGATGAGGGTTTGGGGCGCATCCAATTGGGAACGAGAGATGAGGGTTTGGAAATCGGATTACATATTGAGTTACTCAGTACACTTTTAACGTATTGCATAAAGAATTCATGTTGTTTATCCACATCATTCATCCATTTTTTTGAAATCTCATTTTAACGGTTGAAACCAAATTTGAAACATATCCAAAGATCAAGTGGCCCATACGACAGGAAACAGTGGGAATAATGATTTGCAACCTGGAAACCCTTTTACAGCCCACTGTGATGTTTGTGAGAAATCCACATTGTCCATCCATTTTGAAAGATCATTTTAGGACATGAGACCAAAAATGAGGTGGATCCAAAACTCAAATAGGCCATGCGAGAGGTGAGAAATCCACACCGTCCTTTTTTACATTTAGAACAATTGATAACCGTTCCAAATTTAGAACGGCTTAAAACCATTCCTAAAAAAATGTAACCATTTGAATTTGCAATTTTAATGTAGTGAGTCATCATAGTCTTCGTGAGAATATCTATAATCTGATCCAATGAGGCCACGTGTGGAAGTGAAATGATCCCCGATTAAAACTTTTCTCAAATAAAGTGACAATCCACCTCAATGCATTTTTTCCCTTTATGAAATAAAAAATTATAAGCAATCTAGATGACACTGATATTATCTACATGAAGAACATTTAGGTTACAAAGCACAATTCAAAAATTTGAAAGAAGTCCATGAAGCCAAATAATTTCATTATAGGCTGAAGACGTAGCATGATACTCAGTTTTCGTGCTAGACTTAGAGACAATTATTTGTTTCTTGTACTTCAAGAGATAAGTGATATACCAAGAAACATACAATATCCTGTCGTGGATCGATGGGTTAGAGCATAACCTACCCAATCAGCATTAGAATATGCAACAAGCTAAAGAGGTTTCAAGGAAAGAATAGGGAACGATCTATGATACCTCATAGATATTGAAGTATTTGCAAGATAACAGTCATGTGCAAAGTCCGAGGCTTTCCAACAAACTGACTAACCACTTGGACGACATATGTGATGTAAGGTTTGGTCATTGCTAGGTAAACAAGACTGCCGACTAGGCAAAGACTACTCCAATATATCACCATCTTATTTGTCATATTGAACATTCAACTCCATTGGTGTCTTGACTATCCATTTATTAGAAAGATTGATGAGATTAATGAGATTCTGGGTATATTTTTGTTGGCTGACGAGTATACCTTTAAGGGTACGAGAAACTTTCAAACCTAGAAAGTATATAAGATTATCCAGATCTTTCAAGTGAAAGATAGTCGAAGAACATTCTAAAGTTCTAGTATTCCGGCTTGATCATTGCCAGTGAGAAATAAATCATCAACATAAACTAGCAGGTTAACAATACCACTGGAGGAAGACTATGTAAGGAGGGAGGGATTATAGCCACCCTGCGTAAACCTAGTCATAATCACAAATCCATAGTAACTCTAAAACCAAGCTCGAGGAGTCTGCTTTAAGCTTATAATCCTTTGCAAAACTTGCAAACCAAATTTTTTAGACTAGTTAAACCTAGAAGTTGGGCCATGTATACAATCTCCCGTAAGTATCCATGAATAAATGCATTTTTTTACATCCATCTGGTGAGTAGACCAATCACAGATAGTGACAATAGCAAGTAGAGTTTAGACAGTCTTCATTTTTACAACTAGAACAAATTTCTCTTCATAGTCAATAGCATATTCTTGTTTATAGCCTTGTGCGACAAGACGAGCCTTTTACCAATCAATGGATCCATCTGATTTGAGCCTAATTGAGTATACCCATTTACTTCCAATCACACTACTAACTAGAGGAACAAGGAACAAGATATTATGTATGATTACACTACTAAAAAATCGAGCAAAGGCTATGGACATTGAAAGCTTTTAGCTATGGATTAAATCCATAACAACATACCTACGAATTTAATCCATAGCTGAACCCTAAGTGATCTGTAGCTAAAGCATACCTCCTCAGCTAAACCATATTAAACATAGATGGTGCTTAAAGGGATTCATGGGGTCCATTGGAATATATGCGTTTGATCTAAGTCATCCAAAAATTCTGACATATAATTTTAGTGCATGTGAGACCCGACCCAAGTTCACATATGTGCATGTGTGTGTGAGAGTGTGCATTTCATTTCTTGTGGTCTCGCGGTCCTACCGGTCGAATTCTGGCGAGCCTGCGACCCTTAGATAGTGCTGTGGTCATCCTAGAGTCCGATCAAGTAAACCCGACTCGGATCGAGCTGAGACCTATGCCATTGCGACCGCATTGTTGTCACGGTTCCAACACCGCGTCTTGTGCATCCATCTGATATGTGGATCATAAGTTGTGTACGTTTCATTCTATGGCCCTTGATTTTGATCATGTGGCCCACCTTGGAGTGGTGCATGTGGCCCACACTCCCTCTTTTACACAAGTTCCCACACACACTAAACACACCACCTAAATTTCCATAACTCACACTACCAAGACCTCACACACCACCCACACCTAACCTACCCTAGCAACATTGTTTGTATCACCATAGGTTAATGATTACTTTCTTTAAAAAGATTTTTCCTCTCTTTCCCTCTCATTTCTCTCTCTCTCTTCTCTTCTTCTCTAGCAATTTTCCTCCATTTCTCCAACCCATTTTCCTTCATTTTTCCAGTCACCTTCCTCTTTAATCCCCCACCATCTAACCCTTGAAACCTCATCTCCACCATTGATCCATCTCCCTTGGTGCTAAAGGACCTTAGTGTGAAAGTTTGGTGGTCATCTTTGAGGTGGGTGCTCCTTTAGATGTAAAAATCTATTTTCTATAGCCTAGATGGTTTCTTTTTTTTCATGAGGGAAGTGTAGGACCCACCAATCAATGGTGGAGATCCCACACAATTCCATGGTTGTGGCCTAATGACCTATCTTATGCATGCATGATCCATGCATGGGGCCTTTCTCTATGGGCCCCATCATGACCATTTTCTTTCATATCATATTATGTTTGGGTCATCTAGACCTTATAACCATGGTGGGGATGGCATCCTCACCATGTATTTTAATTATAGGCCATGCATGTGCAAGATTCATGTTATAAATGTAAATCTATGTATGATGTATGGGTGTGATTGATCTAGGGAGGGCTCAATAGTTGCGGAGCCCTTTCCCTATGGTCAAATTGTCCCTCTATCTCTCTTTTCTCTCATTTTATTTCCTGATGTGTGTGGCTCATTTGTTGGGCCTAGGACATCCATAAATTTCAGCAAGGTGGGATGCCCTAACTGCCCATTGTTTGATTTTGGGTGTCCTACTTGCTGCCTTAATGATGCATGCAAGGTGTGTTGGCTTTAGATTATGACATAGACATTTATGGGGCCCACTAAGGAAGGCCACACCATCCTCCATTAATGTGTTTTCCTTTTTATTTAACCTATATAATAAATTTTATCTAAGTACATGTTGCTGTCCAGAATTTTCTGGACAATTTCTGGTTGTTTTTGGACCAGATTTTGGGACTGTTTGGGGGACTATTCATACCCATAAAATATACTTTTCTGAAAGGTGGGGAGCTCATCTTGATGTTCCCCAAATTTCAGCTCCATCTGACCTTGATTGAGGTCCCAAAGGTATGGTCCAAGTGAGGTGGACAGTCTGGATTTTCTACACTATTCCAGCAACATTCCACCATGGATAGTTGGATTTCTGAAATTTATTAAAATATCTATAGGTGTTTAAAAATTATAAAAATTTATTCAGGGGTGGCCTACTCAAGGTAGGACCCACCTACAAAATTTGGGGACCAATGGACACCTGTACGTACCATAGTGGTGGCTGGACTGGCCCACTATAATATAGTGTCCAAATCAGTCCGATTTTTATGACAGATTGATTTATCTAAATGAATTAAAATATTTATAGGTGTCTAAAAATTCTAAAATTTTGTAGGGATGTGATTACTCATGGTAGGACCCACCTACCAAATTTCAGGGCCAATGGACCCCTGTACACACCGTGGCAAGGGCCGGACTGGCCCACCACGTTGGGACGTTCAGGTCTGTCTGATTTCATGGACAGTCTATTTTGTTTAAACTAATTAAAATACTTATAAATATCTAAAAATTTTAAAATTTTGTGGGGGTGTGGCCCACATATGGAAGTATCACTCTGTAAAATTTCAACCTCAAATGACTCCTTTAGGGCATCCAAAAAAAATGGTCCAAGATGGCTGGACTCCCAATTTTTCTGTTGTGCAGTCCAGCAATATGCTTGATAAAAACCAAAATTCAAAAATATTTCTCTTAATGGTGGGCCATATTTTTGGATTTCCTCTCATTTTATGCATGATGAGGGGCCATGGTCCTCAATTTCCAAAGTTTTAGAGGCCTTGGGCCCACTCCAATGGAGTGCCCAAATTTAGGACAACAACATGTTATAATTATGCTTGGACTTGGGCTGAAATTTTGAGGAGTGAGGCCCACCACATTTATGAAGGTATTAGAGGAGATAATTGATACCTCTAGTTTCTTAAATTTTAGGTTTAATAAATGCACTTTTGAGGCCCACCACAGTTGAATTTAATTGGGTCCATGAATGTAGCTAGTTGTTGAACTCTTTAGGCCCAATTGGATTGGAACCTTCCAGATAGACCCATTGAACTATTGGGCCATTTTTCTATACTATTATGTTGGGTTAGTGGGCCAGATTACACAAGTAGATGGGTCCTTGATTGCCCATCAAATCAACTTTATACTTGAGCCGAGTTGTAGGCCCAACTCACTTGACTAAGAGCATGACATTTGCCCATGTGGTTTGAGCAATGGGCCGCCCACTAGGCTACCATAATATATGGGATTAGTGACCTTTATGTTGGGCCCTAACCTTTCCCTTATGGGCCCATAGTGTTATATATGAGTTGGGTTATGTGTGTTCTCCTTGAACCCATATTTTGGGTAGGCCTTGGGCCGCCCTCTCTGAAGCCCAACATGAGTGTTGTGGTATAATTATAGCTGCTCATTTCTTATTTTTGATGTTGCATGGACCTTGGTCCTTGATTCATGATCAATTAGAGATGGGCTACCTCTTAGGGACCAATTGTGGTTGGATGTCCACGTTGGTGGCCTTAAGGTAGGCCCATGGGCTTCTATGGGTGGTTAAAGGCCCACCATAGAACCTTGCTAAGCCATCTCACTATTTAGGCCCATACTATTGTTCTCTTTAGTCTTATGGGCTACCCTAGGTATATGGGCCCCCACTAGAGGTTGTATTCCTTATGAGGAATTAGTTAAGTACCTAGACCCGTCATGGTTAGGTAGAGAGTTCATCTCCACCGTATTGGCACCCCTATTCATCTTCATGGCCCACTCCCATACACATCATATACATGCTTGGTTGAGAAATGATTGCCCATGGTTGTGGCATTGTGTAGGACATGTTGGTATCTCCCTGAGAGATGAATGCTTGGGATTGATGCATGGGTGATTGTGTGATTCATGCATCTGGCATTGCATAGCATGTGGATATCTGCCCTTACTTCATCAGGGCCTTACCTCCACAGGGATATTCGTGGATGGTCGTATGTGTGGACACCGAAAATATTAGTTGAGCATACTGGGTGCATACGATGCCCATGGGTAAAATTCTCAAAACTTCCATGGTACCAAGGATCTGCTCCAACGTTGTGACCGGGTGGAATACATGAGCGTATGAGGGCCTTATACCGTTAGGCTGTGACTCCCACTGTCGTGTAGTCAGTTGGATAGGGGTGTGGCCTTACCTGCCTGGTGTGTAGTGGGCATTGCTAGGCTGAGTCTGACCAACTCGTAAATGGGTCCGCTACCGTCAGGCCTTGTTGGTGATTGGCTGTCCACAGGCGGGTAGTGAGGTCTCTTATGCTCGTTTGACTGTGCGGGGTCTATAGAAAGACAGTCATTCAGCAGTGTAATGGACCCCGGTGATTTTCTTATGATTGGAAATGTACTTGACTTATGATTTGGATATGAGCACTGACATTACTTGCATCGCATTAGCATTGGTTGTACAAGCCCCCCTTCATGCATTGCCTTGGTTTAACATCCAGTACTCATTGCATCATATTCATGATAAGCCTTGGTAAGGTTAGTGATTTTCCCATTGAGCACATTTTCCTTCTTGCATCTCCTACTATTCTTCTGTGCACCATTGTCACACACTTTCACCACCCTCTAAGCTTCTATAAGCTTATGCATGATTGATGCGTGCAGGAAATTCTAGGCAGGCATCGTAGCAGCAGCGCGTGGAGTAGAGCTGAGCTTTTGAGGACTCCAGTGTTGCCGACCTTTCTCTCTTCTCCTTTTATCTCATGTATGTCCTTTTGGACCTTATGGATGATTGTAAAAGTTCAAATTCTTAGTGGATTTTGTGATGTGTTCCTTTGTTATTCTCAGATGTATTTGCTGTGATCTTGGGTATGCTCATATTGGTAATGATTATACTGTAATGAAAATCCTCCTTATAAGATCCCAGGATCGAAACCTGCCTCAGGAGCCAAGAATGGGGTACTTTGGAGGCTGTTACGGCCAGAACCGGCCATCGGGTCCCTTGTGATTCCGGTTACCGAGTCTGGGGCGTGACAGTGCATGAGCCCAAAAATTATATAGATTAAATGTCTAAGTGGACCACACCATAAGAAATAATTAAAATTAAATTTCTACTATTTATATGTTGTGTGTTCTCCTTACAAATTCGATCTAACTCCTTTTTTGTATAAGCACTTAAAATAATAATTTAAAATTAATTGATGGAGTAGATATATGAAATACATCACAGTGGGCCCCACAATCCTAAAACACAACGTCCTCAAGGAGCCGTCTGTCACCTACCCCCCTCCATAATCCAAACCCCCTCCCAAAATAAAAAACCCATCCCCGTCCGCTATTTTCTCCCGCTCGCAGAGACGAAAACTCTCTCCATCTCTCTCTCTCTCTCTCTCTCTCTCACACATACACACACACACACACACACACACACTCATTCTATCTCCATCCAGGCCCTCTCTTGATCTCCCACTCTCCCTCACCCTCTCTCCCTATCTCTTGGCCGCGCGCACCCATCTTCCCCAAACCCAAACCTAAAACTCTCTCTCTGTCTCTCTCGCGCGCACCCTCTCCTCTCTATCTCTGCCTCTCTCGCACCCTCTCCTCTCTCTCTCTCTTTCTCTCTCTCTCTCTCTCTCTCTCTCTCTCTCTCTCTCTCTCGTACCCTCTCCCTCCTCTCTTTGTCTCTCTCTGATCTCTCCACCCTACCACGCAATCCACATCCAGTCAGTGGTGGCAGGGTCATCACCTAATCCTCGTCCTTTCTCGCTCTCACCATCTCCTTCTCGCTCGCGACCTCATGACCAACAGCTCTCTCTCTCTCTCAACAGCGACAGTGGTATTCTCCTCTTCCTCTTCTTTGTCTTCTTTTTCTTTTTCTAATAGGGCTTGAAAATTAAAAATCTCTAATTGGGGTTTTTTAAAATTTCAAATCTCTAATTGGGGATTTTTGAACTTTCAATCCCTAATTGGTATTTCTAAATTTGTAATTCCTTATTTCTGGAGGAGCTCTATCCCAGATTGGGATTTTGTATGGTTGATCATCATTTACCGTGTCTAGAGGTGAGGAACTCGAAATTGAAAATCCCTAATTAGGGTTTTTTTTTTTTTTTTTTTTTTTTGTTCTCATCATGGATAATGGATTGCTTATGATTCTAATGAATCACTTTCAAAAGATGATCCTAACCATCCATATATGGCTTACAACTTAGATAGAAGATGGCTATAAAAAAAACAGATGGCTAGCTTTCATGTGGATAGGATCATCTGACTGGTGTGATTCTTTCATGTTGTCCCATAGGTTGTAAGTTTGTAACTATGGACAGTCCAGGTTCATTCCTTGATGACAGTTGCCTAAGCAGAAATTGTTGATGGCACTGTATGATGGCTGATAGATGGATTTTTATGATAGTGGTTGGTTTAGTTAGTTGATTTTGTCATAAGAAGCTCAGATTTGCTATAGTTTAATTTTAGTTGTAAGAATTCAAATGCAATTTGGATATATCTGTAGCTTTGATCCCACCTCAAAATGACCCAATCCCCCTTTTCTACTAGAAATCTGTTGATTTTATGATTTTTTATAGAATTTTTATGGTTGAGGATTTTTTTTTTCCTTTTTTAATTCGATTTGATGTTGATTTCATCAGATCTGATGGTTCAGTTATGAAATTCTTTGTTCTTATTTATAAAGAAGGCAAGGTAGTAACTCTCAATTATGTTCTTATTTATGAAGACAATGAAGGAGATTGAATGCTTGTCAGCAATGTGACATGGGAGTCTATTACATTTGATTTTGCATTTTTGTTATGACGCCGTGTGTTTTTTGCTACATCTCGATCATATTTAAAATAAAAATGCAACTCATTCATACATGTGTGACAGTGTGAGTCAGGATGATCATCAAATGACTGAAATTCTAACTCTCCATTCTTGTAGGATGTTTGTCAACATCGTGAAAAGGTTGTATATCATCAGTGGCTCTAGGGCACCACTTCCTAATTTCCCTTTTATTAAAGCTTGCTGCAAGTGAAGTTAAATTAGCAATTCTTGAGAAAATTATATTTTAGTTGTTTGTTTATTTTTAGTTGGAAATCTATGTGTGGACCGATCAGATTTTAAGCTTAAAAAAAAGAATATAATCTGCCCATTCTAAAGGTTGGAAAAATCTATTAAGATCCTGCAATGCTTTGGACTGAATATTGATTCCAGATCAAGCTCCTAGATTTAATCTCCATTACTTGTGTATGCATGTAAATGTAAAAGGACAGTTCTTCTATTTGTTGATAAAAATTCTGAGCATGTCATAGTGAGACATTTCTATGCATCATAATAGTTGAAACCTGAATTTGGGGACTGCTAAATGGACTCCATTTTTGCTTGCTTTTGTGTTCCAATAAATCTTTGTGGTGGGCTGAGTTTCATGGGTGCACTCCTGCTGAATTTTAGGGCAACTTGTATGGAATGGCAGTCCTAATAAAAAACACGACTAATCTAGAACACTTGGTGTATATTCCATGTCACTTATTATCCAAATAAAGTGTTATTTCTGATCCCATGAAATTCCTATCTGAATTCATCTTTTGTTGCAAACTTCTCTAGAAAGTAGAAATCAACTATTGTTTCTAGCTTTCTATGCATTGATTATTTAAAAAAATCTGTTCTTTATTATTATTATTTTTTATATGGGATATGATTGTAGGATATGCAATTCCAATATATTAACTGTAGAAAGTAGATGATTTAAATTTAAAGGTGCCAAACAAAACTTAACGCACTGAAATTCTCAAGAATCCAATTACTATAGATGTAGATTCTTCAAATTTCAAGTGTCCAAACCACCTATAAATTCCTTTGAAGACTTTTCTAACCTAACTTCCATCCTTTTCTACCTTTTTAGGCATTCTTCTTAAAGGTGCCGCAGAAGAGGAAGAAGAAGAAGAAGAAGAAGCAGAAGTGGGTGGAACCAGTATAGGATTACAGAGACCTTTCCATAGTACACATGACAGGGGTGACATGCCAATTCAATATTTTCATTTAATTGCCCTTGTTGATGATGAAACAGGATTAAAAATATATAAATTGGATGGTCCAGCCATCTAGTTGGCAGATTTCAAACTAACAGTTGTCCCCCCCCCCTAAAAAAAAAAAGAAAAAAAAAAGAAAAAAAGAAGAAGCAGCAAAAGAAGAAAAAAAGGTCAATGGCCCCCATTTGGTTATAGGAGAATAAATTTAAGCTAGGATTACCTAGCAAAATAAAAAATTAGAGCGAACATGATTTAAGATGGGTCCTACTGGATGGACGGTCTTAATTGACACATGACCATAACCCATATATGTGCAGTAAAGGGATCACTATAACCCATATTTAAGTTGTGTTCTTGCCCCATGCGAGCTCTAAGCTATTCATTAGTGGGGCCCATCAGTGTTATGTGCTACAACATGATCATCAGATGGTCCACATGTGTAGCCATTGATGAGTTTTAAATATCATCATTTTTTTCCAATGTGACCTACCCGGTGCTAGGCCTGACCTAATTTTTGGTTCATGGGTAATTTGCTGGGATCTACTTGGTGAATAGCCTGGATCCCACTTGTGGGTTTGGAAAAGGAGAGCTACCTGTTGTTGGAGCCTGCGTTGAATTATAGTTAGTGCTCTTGCCATTATATAAACTGGAATAAGAATTCCAACAGTCCTCAACAATAGCGACTGTTTGTCAGAGAAAAAAGAGAGGATCAAAACATTGTAATTCAAGGATGAATGCTAACATCGGATGTTATCTGCACTTCCATCAGGTGGGTCCCATCACTAACATGCCTTGGCCCAAAAATCAGGCCAGTCAGCTCATCAGGTGGGCCACACATGCAAATTTAATGTGGATTGTTGCTTAACAATGCAGACCCAAATCCATTTCCTAATGCTTTAACAATGCAAAAATAGGTCAGTCCATATCTTTATGGAGACAATAACACAAGGCTCTTCACTTATTGGATTGTAAGTTTATACTTCTTTCATTTTTATTTTTTTTAAAAATCTTTTATTGCCCTTTATTATGATTCATGTTTCCTTTACAAGTGACATGTGTTATTTGTATTTTATTAGTTTCTATTGGAAGTTGGGTTTCAAGTAACATGAATTAACAACCCAAGATATATACTACATACTTGTAATCTTGTAATCTTGTAATCTTGTCTTGCAAGCCATATTGAACCGACGCCTTCAATTCTGCAATCTGTCATAGATCATCTGGTTCAATGGCACCTAACTCCAGAGAGTAGGAAACCAAACAGTTGTATTATCATCTTCTTTAATGAGGTAAGTCCTAATCCTCTCTTTTTTTTTATATATTTTTTTTCTTCTTTCTTTTAGGGATGAAGAGTTAGGTAATTCCTATTGTTTATGTATCTTTTTCTTGTTTATCTTTTTGAGAAGGATGGTCAGCCATAAATGATGTTCATAACAACGGTTATTACTCATGGTTGCGTGTATTATTCATGGTCATCTTTATAGGAATGGTGAAATGAAATCCTTGGAGACTTTTGTATTCTCCATTCTTTATTTTCTTCTCATAAAATGAAAAATTTAAAAAGAAGTTTTGATGATGTTGTCATTCAGCAAGGATATCATTTTGGAAGCATTCATCTTAAGAAATCTATTTGTATTGTAGGCTATTGCATCAATGATGCGGGCACATGAAGCAAACCCAACAAACCTGGAAGGGCTTCTTGCTCTTGGTGTGAGTCACACTAATGGTTAGTGATTGATTACCCATGTAGTGGTTGTGTGTAGAAGCTAGTAGACTATGTTAAAGATGGTCCATTTTATTGAGCCTGGAGTCCTCTAAATTTCTATTCACAATCATATGCCTATATATGGTGGTTGTTACATATCAAAATATCTTGGAGCTTTTCAGACTAATTTTTCTACCACACTTTCTTTTCTAATGTTTTAGCTACATATTGCTATGCATTTGCTGAAATTTCTATTCTGCAGTTTCTATAGTTAGAGACTGAATGGTGTGATATACATTAACAAAATGTGATAGGACTCATGCAAGATCTTATTTTTTTGTAAGTTTTCTACTGTCTTCTCAAATTCTTTTCATTTTAAAATTTTTTTTTTCTTTTCTCATATAATTGCATGCATATTTTCTTGTACTGTGAAGAAAATATTCAAGCAGGTGTCACTTTTGTATTAGTATTAACCTTCAATGTTGGCTTTCTATTTAAACTATCATCATTATCTTAATCTTTCTTGTAGCAATTTGGGTTGTGCTTCTAAATGGTTGGTAGAAGTCCTATGATATGTCTGCTAACCAAACCACATGCTCTCTCATTTACCTGGCATTGGAATAGGCCTTGGCAGAGGTGCATATTGTAATAACATTCCCATATTATCTCTTAATTTATGCACTTCAAAGGTTGAGTTTCCCCAACTATGGCTTCAATTCTTGGTCGTGTTGATGAGTTATGTGAGCTTTCCTTTGAACCAGTGATTCCTAACTAGTCTCTTGGTCTCATTTCAAAGTTATATCTTCTATTTTCCTTATATTGCTTAATATATTGTTTCTTGTGCAAGTCCTATTCATCAATACTTCAGATTGTAATTATTCTTCACTCTGCTTTCTGCTTTTTTTCCTTTACTTTTCTTGCTTTTTCTTTTTGCCTTTTCTTTTCTTTTCTAGCTTACTGTATCTTGAAGAGTCTTCAGTTTCACTACCAGCTTCCAATCTTTAATAGACAAGTCATCCTGATAATTTGATTTAAGTGTGTTGATAGATTTCCTCGAGATGTGGCTAACAAGCTCATCATCAATCTTAAAATGCCTGCCATACATCTTTTGTTGTTCTTCGGCGTTGGTGCTAGCAATCTTTATGGCCACCTTTTGGCCTTTCTTTGCTATATCAACCTGTTCATGGTTAATCTCAATGGAAGCTATTCGTCCAATATCGATAAAATCCCTTGAAGGAATACAGATTGGAGTGCCGACCTTTGCAATCCCTTCAAGGACATCAACACCCAAGACAATTAGATCTTTTTTTGTTAAAAATGCAGTTCAGCATAATCTTTAGAACACAGGGGAAGACTGCATCTTCTGCAGCTTCCTTCTTCTTTTCTTCTTTAAGATTGTCAATATAAGCCTTGAACCGATCAACAAGTGATAGATAATATCGACAATGAATTCCTATATATATTATGCTGAAAATATGGAAGCAGTCATTCCCTCAAACTAGACAAGGATGGTACGTCTCTTGTCAAGAATGCACATGTGCAGTTCATCAAACAATACATTATGTGATATTGTGTGCATGATATCGATGTTATAATTACTGTCATCTATAATAATAATAATTTATCCATTATAGTGCATTCACAATAATTATCATTGTGGTTACGGTATTCATTGTGTGACAGGTTTTCAGATGAGATGAACGAATTTTAAAATAAAATAGTCTGCGATTTTGAGAAGCGATTCCGAGGATGTATGTGTTGCAGGGGCTATCTGCACCTTGGAAGCATACAATGGAAGGTAAGGAAAACCCTCGAGTTTCCTTATTTGAATCATGAAAAGATATTTGAGCTAAATCCCATGCATTTGTATTGAATCCCATGCATTAGCAATATTAGGCATGCTCATGAGCAGGACATGCATAATTCCGTAAAAATTGATGGAGCAGACCCGGATATGCATCGGAGCTATCTGGATATTGAGCGGGGGTCCCTAGAAGGTGGGAACCGCTGTTATGACCATGATGAAGCTGTCCATTTCCTATGGACAACATTGGAGGGGCCTGACTATTTGGACATACCGTGTTTATGTATTTGCTCAAAATTAATGGAGCAGACTCAGATATGTGTCGAAGCTATCTGGATGAGCGGGGGTCCCTGAAAGGTGAGAACCGCTGTTATGACCATGATGAAGCTCTCTATTTCCTATGGACAACATTGGAGGGGCCTGACCATTTGGACAGGCCATGTTAATGTATTTGTTCGAAATTAATGGAGCAGACCCGGATGTACGTCGGAGTTATCCGGATGAGCGGGGATCCCTGAAAGGTGGGAACCGTTGTTATGACCATAATGAAGCTGTCCATTTTCTATGGACAGCATTGAAAGGGCCTGACCATTTGGACAGGCCGTATTTATATCCGTATTTGCAGGTACCACACCCTAAACCTATAACCTAAACCTATTCTCAATTCCCTAAAGCTATAACCTATAACCTATAACCTAAACCTAACCCTAAACTGAAACCTATAACCTAAACCTTAACCTAAACATAAACCTAAACCTAAACTTAAAACCTATACTTATAACCTTAAGCTAAACTATAACCTTAACCTATAAACTAAGCTTATAACCTTAACCTAAATCTATTCTCAAATCCCAAAACCTATACTTATAAACTAAACCTAAACCTAAACCTATACTTATAACCTATAACCTATAACTTAAACATTAACCTATAACCCAAACCATAACCTATAAACTAAACCTAAACGTATAAACAAAACCCAAACCTTAACCTATAACCCAAACCTTAACATTAACCTATAACCAAAACTAAACCTATACAAATAAACTAAACTTATTCTTAAATCCCAAAACCATAACTTAAACCTAAACCTTAACTTAAACTTATAACTTATAACCTAAACCAAAACCTATAAACTAAACCAAAACCAAAACCAATAACCAAAACCAAAACCTATAACCTAAACCCAAACCCATTCTCAAATCCTAAAAGCTATAACCTAAACCTAAACCTATAACCTATAACCAAAACCAATAACCTAAACCAAAACCAAAGCCTATAACCTAAACCTGAACTCATACTCAAATCCCAAAACCTATAACTTAAACGTAAACCTATAAATTATAACCTAAATCGAAACCTATAACCTAAACCAAAACCAAAACCTATAACCTATCCCTAAACCAAAACCTATAACTTAAACAAAAATTATAACCTATAACCGAAACCCGAACCCATTCTCAAATCCCAAAACCTATAACCTAAACTGAAACCTAAACCTTAACCTAAACCTATAACCTATAACCTAAACCAAAACCTATAATCTAAACCAAAACCAAAACCTATAACGTAAACCCGAACCCATTCTCAAATCCTAAAACCTATAACCTAAACCAAAACCAAAACCTATAGCCTAAACCCAAACCCATTCTCAAATCCAAAAACCTATAACCGAAACCTAAACCTTAACCTAAACCAAAACCTATAACCTAAACCAAAACCAAAACCTATAACTTAAACCCGAACCCATTCTCAAATCCCAAAACTTAAAACCTAAACCTAAACCTAAACCTTAACCTAAACCTATAACCTATAACCTATAACAAAACCTATAACCTAAACCAAAACTAAAATCTATAACCAAAACCCGAACCCATTTTCAAATCCCAAAACCTATAACCTATAACCTAACCTAAACCTATACTTATAACCTAAAACTATTCCCAAATCACAAAACCTAAAACCTAAACCTAACCTTTCCTTAAACCTATAACCTAAAATCAATTCCTTAAAGCTAAACCAACACCTAATCCTAATCTCAACTTCCTAACCTAAACTTGAAAACCCAAACTTAAACCCAATCCCAAACCTGAACCCTATTTCCTAAACCTAAACCATAACCCATTCTCAAATCCAAAAACCTATAACCTAAACCAAAACCAAAACCAAAACCTATAACCTAAACACGAACCCATTCTCAAATCCCAAAACCTATAACATAAACCTCAACATAAACCTATAACCTAAACCCGAACCCATTCTCAAATCCCAAAACCTATAACCTATCCCTATATCTTATCCTAAACCAAAATTTAGAACCTAAACCAAAACCAAAACCTATAACCTAAACCCAAACCCATTCCCAAATCCCAAAACCTATAACCTAAACTGAAACCTAAACCTAAACCTAAAACTATAACCTATAACCTAAACCAAAACCTATAACCTAAACCAAAACCAAAACCTATAACCTAAACCCGAACTAATTCTCAAATCCCAAAACCTATAACCAAACCAAAACCTTTAACCTAAACCAAAACCAAAACCTATAGCCTAAACCCGAACCCACTTTCAAATCTAAAAACCTATAACCGAAACCTATACCTTAACTTAAACCAAAACCTATAACCTAAACCAAAATCAAAACCAAAACCTATAACCTAAACCCGAACCCATTCTCAAATCCCAAAACCTAAAACCTTAACCTAAACCTAAACCTATAACCTATAACCTAAACCAAAACTTAACCTAAACCAAAACCAAAAGCTATAACCTAAACCCGAACCCATTCTCAAATATCAAAACCTATAACCTATAACCTAACCTAAACCTATACTTATAACCTAAAATTATTCCCAAATCCCAAAACCTATAACCTAAACCTAACCTTTCCCTAAACCTATAACCTAAACTTAATTCCCTAAAGCTAAACCTACACCTAATCCTAATCTCAACTTCCTAACCTAAACCTAAACCTAAGCTTGAAAACCCGAACTTAAACCCAATCCCAAACCTGAACCAGATTTCTTAAACCTAAATCATAGCCCATTCTCAAATCGAAAAACCTATAACCTAAACAAAAACCTATAACTTAAACCCAAACCCATTCTCAAATCCCAAAACCTATAACATAAACCTAAAACCTAAACCCGAACCCATTCTCAAATCGCAAAACCTATAACCTAAACAGAAACCTAAACCTTAACCTAAACCTAAAACCTAAAACCTAAACCAAAACCTATAACCTAAACCAAAACCAAAACCTATAACCTAAACCCGAACCCATTCTCAAATCCTAAAACCTATAACCTAAAACAAAACCTATAACCTAAACCAAAACCAAAACCTATAGCCTAAACCCGAACCCATTCTCAAATTCAAAAACCTATAACCTTAACCTAAACCTTAACCTAAACCAAAACCTATAACCTAAACCAAAACCAAAACCAAAACCTATAATCTAAACCCGAACCCATTCTCAAATCCCAAAACCTATAACCTAAACCTTAACCTAAGCCTATAACCTATAACCTAAAACAAAACCTTTAACCTAAACCAAAACCAAAACCTATAACCAAAACCCGAACCCATTTTCAAATTTCAAAACCTATGACATATAACCTAACCTAAACATATACTTATAACCTAAAACTATTACCAAATCCCAAAACCTATAACCTAAACCTAACCTTACCTTAAACCTATAACCTAAACTCAATTCCCTAAAGCTAAACCTACACCTAATCCTAATCTCAACTCACTAACCTAGACCTAAACCTAAACTTAAACCCAATCCCAAACCTGAACCTGATTTCCTAAACCTCAACCATAACCCATTCTCAAATCCAAAAACCTATAACCAAAACTAAAACCAAAACCAAAACCTATAACCTAAACATGAACCCAATCTCAAATCCCAAAACCTATAACATAAACCTATAACCTAAACCTGAACCCATTCTCAAATCCCAAAACCTATAACTTATCCCTACATCTTAGCCTAAACCAAAACCTATAACCTAAACCTAAACGAAAACTTAAAACCTAAACCTAAGCCCATTCCCAAATCCCAAAACCTATAACCTAAATCTTAACCTAAATCTATAACCTATAACCTAAACCAAAATCTATAACCTAAAAAAAAAAAACCAATAACCTAAACCCGAACCAATTCTCAAATCCCAAAACCTATAACTTAAACCAAAGCTTATAACATAAACCAAAACCAAAACCTATAGCCTAAACCCGAACCCATTCTCAAATCCAAAAACCTATAACCTAAACCTAAACCTTAACCTAAACCAAAACCAATAACCTAAACCAAAACCTATACCCTAAACCAAAACCTATAACCTAAACCCGAACCCATTCTCAAATCCCAAAACCTATAACCTAAACCTAAACCTAAACCTTAACCTAAACCTATAACCTATAAACTAAACCAAAACCTATAACCTAAATCAAAACTAAAACCTATAAACTAAACCCGAACCCATTCTCAAAATCTAAAACCTATAGCCTATAACCTAACCTAAACCTATACTTATAACCTAAAACTCTTCCCAAATCCCAACACCTATAACCTAAACCTAACCTTTTCTTAAACCTATAACCTAAACTCAATTCCCTAAAGCTAAACCTACACCTAATCCTAATCTCAACTCACTAACCTAGACCTAAACCTAAACTTAAACCCAATCCCAAACCTAAACCCGATTTCCTAAACCTCAACCATAACCCATTCTCAAATCCAAAAACCTATAACCTAAACCAAAACTAAAACCAAAACCTATAACCTAAACATGAACCCAATCTAAAATCCCAAAACCTATAACATAAACCTAAACATAAACCTATAACCTAAACCTGAACCCATTCTCAAATCCCAAAACCTATAACCTATCCCTACATCTTAGCCTAAACTAAAACCTATAACCTAAACCTAAATGAAAACCTATAACCTAAACCCGAACCCATTCCCAAATCCCAAAACCTATAACCTAAACCGAAACCTAAACCTATAACCTATAACCTAAACCAAAACCTATAACCTAAACCAAAAAAAAACCTATAACCTAAACCCGAACCAATTCTCAAATCTCAAAACCTATAACCTAAACCAAAGCCTATAACATAAACCAAAACCAAAACCTATAGCCTAAACCCGAACCCATTCTCAAATCCAAAAACCTATAACCTAAACCTAAACCTTAACCTAAACCAAAACCTATAACCTAAACCAATACCTATAACCTAAACCCGAACCCATTCTTAAATCCCAAAACCTATAACCTAAACCTAAACCTAAACCTTAACCTAAACCTATAACCTACAAACTAAACCAAAACCTATAACCTAAACCAAAACCAAAACCTATAAACTAAATCCGAACCCATTCTCAAAATCCAAAACCTATAACCTATACCTAACCTAAACCTATACTTATAACCTAAAACTATTCCCAAATCCCAAAACCTATAACCTAAACCTAACCTTTCCCTAAACCTATAACCTAAACTCAATTCCTTAAAGCTAAACCTACACCTAATCTTAATCTCAACTTCTTAACCTAAACCTAAACCTAAACTTGAAAATCCAAACTTAAACCCAATCCTAAACCTGAACCCGATTTCCTAAACATAAACCATAACCCATTCACAAATCCAAAAACCTATAACCTAAACCCGAACCCATTCTCAAATCCTAAAACCTATAACCTAAACTGAAACCTAAACCTTAACCTAAACCTATAACCTATAACCTAAACCAAAATCTATAACTTAAACCAAAACCAAAATCTATAACCTAAACCCGAACCCATTCTCAAATCCTAAAACCTAAAACCTAAACCAAAATCTATAACCTAAACCAAAACTAAAACCTATAGCTTAAACCCGAACCCATTCTTAAATCAAAAACCTATAACCTAAACCTAAACCTTAACCTAAACCAAAACCTATAACCTATAACCTAAACTAAAACTAAAACTAAAACCTATAACCTAAACCCGAACCCATTCTCAAATCCCAAAACCTATAACTTAAACCTAAACCTAAACCTATAACCTATAACCTAAAACAAAACCTATAACCTAAACCAAAACCAAAACCTATAACCAAAACCCGAACCCATTTTCAAATCCCAAAACCTATAACCTATAACCTAACCTAAACCTATACTTATAACCTAAAACTATTCCCAAATCCCAAAACCTACAACCTAAACCTAACCTTTCCCTAAACCCGAACCCATTCTCAAATCCCAAAACCTATAACCTAAACCTATAACCTATAACCTAAACCAAAACCAAAACCTATAACCTAAACCCGAACCCATTCTCAAATCGCAAAACCTATAACCTAAATCTTAACCTAAACCTATAACCTATAACCTAAACCAAAACCAAAACCTATAACCTAAACCCGAAGCAATTCTCAAATCCCAAAACCTATAACCTAAACCAAAACCAAAACCTATAGCCTAAACCCGAACCCATTCTCAAATCCAAAAACCTATAACCTAAACCTAAACTTTAACCTAAACCAAAACCTATAACCAAAACCAAATCCAAAACCAAAGTCTATAACCTAAACCCGAACGCATTCTCAAATTCTAAAACCTATAACCTAAACCTTAAACCGAACCTATAACTTATAACATTAACCAAAACCTATAACCTAAACCAAAACCAAAACCTATAACCTAAACCTGAACCCATTCTCAAATCCTAAAACCTATAACCTATAACCTAACCTAAACCTATACTTATAACTTAAAACTATTCCGAAATCCTAAAACCTATAACCTAAACCTAACCTTTCCGGAAACCTATAACCAAAACTCAATTCCCTAAAGATAAACCTACACCTAATCCTAATCTCAACTCCCTAACCTAAACCTAAACATAAATTTGGAAACCCAAACTTAAACCCAATCCCGAACCTGAACCCAATATCCTAAACCTAAACCATAACCCATTCTCAAATCCAAAAACCTGTAACTTAATCCAAAACCAAACACTATAACCTAAACCTGAACCCATTCTAAAATCCCGAAAACTATAACTTAAACCAAAACCAAAACATGCAACATAAACCCGAACCCATTCTCAAATCCCAAAACCTATAACCAATCTCTATACCTTAGCCAATAACCTAACCTAAACCTATACTTATAACCTAAAATTATTCCTAAATCCCAAAACCTATAACCTAAACCTGACCTTTCCCTAAAACTATAACCTAAACTCAATTCCCTAAAGCTAAACCTACACCTAATCCTAATCTCAACTCCCAAACCTAAACCTAAACCTAAACTTGAAAACCCAAACTTAAACCCAATTTCGAACCTGAACCCGATTTCCTAAACCTAAACCATAACCCATTCTTAAATCCAAAATCCTATAACCTAAACCTAAACGAAAACCAAAACCTATAACCTAAACCTAAACTCATTCTCAAATCCCAAAACCTATAACCTAAACTAAAACCAAAACCTATAACCTAAACCCAAACCCATTCTCAAATCCCAAAACCTTTAACCTATCCCTAAACATTAGACTAAACCAAAACCTATAACCTAAACCTGAACCCATTCTCAAATCCCAAAACCTATAACCTAAACCTATAACCTATAACCTAAAACAAAACTAAAACCTATAACCTAAACCCGAACCCATTCTCAAATCCCAAAACCTATAACCTAAATCAAAACCAAAACCTATGACTTAAACTCGAACCTATTCTCAAATTCCAAAACCTATAACCTAAACTAAAACCTATAACCTAAACTAAAACCAAAACCTATATCCTAAACCCGAATGCATTCTCAAATCCAAAAACCTATAACCTAAACCTAAACCTTAACCTAAACCAAAACCTATAACCTAAACCAAAACCTAAACCGAAACCTATAACCTAAATCCAAACCCATTCTCAAATCTCAAAACCTATAACCTAAACCTAAAACTAAACTTAAACTTATAACCTATAACCTAAACCAAAACCTATAACCTAAACCAAAACCAAAACCTATAGCCTAAACCCGAACCCATTCTCAAATCCTAAAACCTATAACTTATAGCCTAACATAAACTTATACTTATAACCTAAAACTATTCCTAAATCCCAAAACGTATAACCTAAACTCCATTCCCTAAAGCTAAACCTACACCAAATCCTAATCTCAACTCCCTAACCTAAACCTAAACCTAAACTTGAAAACTCAAACTTAAACCCAATCCCGAACCTGAACCCAATTTCCTTAACCTAAACCATTACCCATTCTCAAATCCAAAAACCTATAACCTAAACCTAAACCAAAACCAAAACCTATAACCTAAACCTGAACCCATTCTCAAATCCCAAAACCTATAACTTAAACCAAAACCTAAACCTATAACCTAAACCCAAACCCATTCTCAAATCCCAAAACCTATAACCTAAACCTAAATCAAAACATATAACCTAAACCTAAATGAAAACCTATAACCTAAACCTGAACCCATTCTCAAATCTCAAAACTTATAACCTAAACCGAAACGTAAACCTTAACCTAAACCTATAACTTATAACCTAAACCAAAACCTATAACCTAAACCAAAACCAAAACCTATAACCTAAACCCTAACCCATTCTCAAATCCCAAAACCTATAACTTAAATCAAAACCTATAACCTAAACCTAAACCAAAACTCGAACCCATTCTCAAATCCAAAAACCTATAACCTAAACCTAAACTTTAACCTAAACCAAAACCTATGGCCTAAACCAAAACCTATAACCAAATCCCGAACCCATTCTCAAATCCCAAAACATATAACCTAAACCTAAACCTAAACCTTAACATAAACCTATAACTTATAACCAAAAGCTATAACTTAAACCAAAACCAAAACCTATAACCTAAACCCGAACTCATTCTCAAATCCCAAAACCTATAACCTGAACCTATAACCTATAACCAAAACTTATAACCTAAACCAAAACCAAAACCTATAACCTAAACCTAAACCTTAACATAAACCTTTAACCTATAACCTAAATCAAAACCTATAACCTAAACCAAAACCATAACTTGGACCCTTAAGGGTTGATAAACCGCAACCTAGTAATAATGGTTCACATCTTTAAGAAGGAATCTTTGATTTTGAGATCCTAAGGTTAAGAATTTGGAGGAAAATGATTCCTACACTAATTTCAAAGCAATTAGGTGAGATTCATGCAATTCCAGCAAGAAAAATGTAGGTTGGAAAGTATGGTTCGTTTCTTATCTCTCGATCATAAGTGGGATAGATTCAGCAGAGGAGAACAATTGAGGCTAAGGCTTGATCGAAGGGAATCCATCAAGAACATTCTAAGATCTCTCTCCTCTCTTTCTCTCTTTATTTTTAGGGAAAAATTCATATGGGGAGAGAGGTTGCCCAAATAAGGGCCTTATATAGTGCTAGAAGTATTGCAAATGGCTCTATGTAAGGCCCACCCCCACAGCACATGATATTGTCCGCTTTGCCCGGTGGGCTCACGGCTTTAAAACGTGTCATGTTTGTTAAGGGAGGAACCCCACATATAACCACCACAACTCTAGACAACTCTTCCGATGTGGGACAAGTTACGCTACAGTCAACTGCAACAGTAGCTCGCCTAACACAGTAGCCTGCCAGCCTTCCTTGGAGCCCGCCCACATGTGCACCCGCCCACATGTGCCCGCCCACATGAAGCAGTGACCGGGGCATCACATTATCCCCCACCGAGGGTAGAGCCGTCCTTGGCTCTGATACCATTTGTAAGGCCCACCCCCACAGCACATGATATTGTCTGCTTTGTCCGGTGGGCTCACGGCTTTAAAACGCGTCATGTTTGTTAAGGGAGGAACCCCACATATAACCACCACAACTCTAGACAACTCTTCCGATGTGGGACAAGTTACGCTACAGTCAACTGCAACAGTAGCTCGCCCAACACAGTAGCCTGCCAGCCTTCCTTGGAGCCCGCCCACATGTGCACCCGCCCACATGTGCCCGCCCACATGAAGCAGTGACCGGGGCATCACATTATCCCCCACCGAGGGTAGAGCCGTCCTTGGCTCTGATACCATTTGTAAGGCCCACCCCCACAGCACATGATATTGTCTGCTTTGTCCGGTGGGCTCACGGCTTTAAAACGCGTCATGTTTGTTAAGGGAGGAACCCCACATATAACCACCACAACTCTAGACAACTCTTCCGATATGGGACAAGTTACGCTACAGTCAACTGC
Organism: Magnolia kwangsiensis; assembly: GCA_037074715.1. NCBI lineage: Eukaryota > Viridiplantae > Streptophyta > Magnoliopsida > Magnoliales > Magnoliaceae > Magnolia > Magnolia kwangsiensis. The sequence continues at coordinate 68,323,255 of CM073583.1, forward strand.
AACAGTAGCTCGCCCAACACAGTAGCCTGCCAGCCTTCCTTGGGGCCCGCCCACATGTGCCCGTCCACATGAAGCAGTGACCGGGGCATCATACTCTAAGGGGTAGGTTTTAAATATACTAGCCCTATGGGATGGTGTTTTTAACCTTTAGGGTCCATTATGGGGTGTAGGGGTTGATATACACTGTAGGATAGTTGACCTTAATGATGATTTAATATGGATACGATTACTTCGCCATTTGAATGCGTCAATTGATAGTTATGATCAGAAGTCAATTCGACGGTCATCGATGGCCGATCGGTGCCATAGTTATACGTATCTATGCAAGTCATTAACTTATTGTAACGACTTGGAAAAATCCGTACAAAGACCGGAGTACCAACTCAGTCAGGAATCTCTCAGGATTAAATCCTTTAGAAATTAGACGAGAATTGCTAAGTACTAACCTAAATTACCTGTGAAATTAACACCAATCACTTTAAATATGATCTGTAAGATTCAAATAAATATGATCTGTAAGATTCAAAACCTGTAGAATTAATAAGCTATGTTACTCTAAAATCTAGGATCTAACTCTAAACCCAGTTGCTCATGGGAGCACTTTGAAACTTCGTATCGGACCTGGACCGCATGTCGAAAGTTCGATTGTGATGAACTTAGAAGATATTGACCGCATAGTTGGACTTGACAATCACAGTGAAAATCATGTCCAAACGATGTTCTGAGACTATTTCCTTGAGTCCGGAGTGAAGAGTGTGAGAAACTGAAGATTTTTAAGAAATTAAATATGATTTTAAGAAATCTGAGTCGTGTCGCTTGCGCGACATTTATAAGCATTCTGACCATTGGATTTTGACCCAAATTCACCCTTGGATCAGGGATGATGGCCCACTCATGTCAAATTATTTGTGGCCTTGATCAAGTTTCGATGACCGCTGAACTGAAACTGGACTGCCACGGTTGATCTGAAAATCTGATCAAACTGAAAACTTAACTTGATCAAGATCCAGCATCTGTGAGCTTAAGTCCAACCGCACTCAGTAATAGGACCTCCAGAAATGCTCCGTTGGATCAGAACAAGGCCGATTTGGTTATAACATAAGTATACCTTGGCCTTAGAGCTATTTTCGTCGATTTAGAACTTATAAAAAGGCCTTAAACCCTCTCTCATTTGCTCCATATGGATTTAAGAGAAACCCTAAGAGAGAGAAGAGAGAAAAGAGAGATAAAGTGAGAGAAGTGGTGTTTTCCTCTTGTCATTCCACCTAGCTGTACTACGTGCCAACTTTCATCCATCTGAATCATTATTTTGGCGATTCTGATTCCACACTTGGGTAAGAAAATCAAACCCTAACCTGTTTTAAGGTTTGATATAGACAGAGTAATGAAATAGCTAATCTAGTTCATGTTAAAGGTTTCTAAACCGCCGTTGACGAAAGCTTACGGCTTAGAATCATATACGTTACGCTTCTACGGCGTAAGGTGCGGATTATAGACATATAGGTTATGGTTTTCAAAGCTTTCAATGTCAGATGATGATTTATTATTGACGTGGATGCTATTGCACATGCAAAATGTGTCGTTTGTTTCGCGTTACGAATACATATGAAATATGTATACCGTAGTGTATTTTATGTATTTGTTGAAATACCTGTATACATATAAATTTTAGATCTGTGATTGTCATGATAAATCATTGTTAGTACATGTTTTTTATGTATGTGACAACTCCTTAGCAAAAGGAATTGCCCAAATATGCAATATGTAAACATACATGATGTATGTTGAAGAGTGTAATTTAAGTGTTTGTGTAAATGTCTGAATGAGTTAGAAATAGGTAAAGTATGATATTTAAGTGTATTGAGAGATGACTCTCAATCACCTTGCTAGTATGTATGATTTTCTTCATGTTGTATTTAGCCTATTTCAATTCATGCTAATTGTGTGTATGATTTCCTCCACGTATTGTATTCATGTTTAAGTTATATTTCATAACATGCTCATATGTATGTGAAATTTGAATCGAATGTCTACTATTGATAGTATACGTGATTGGGGCCATATTATGGTCTAGGCATTCGGTAACAGATTGGAATTTGTGGCTGAGATTGATTCGCTACGTAAGACGTGTTTGACGAACCTGGGCCGTGCTAGAGTTGTCGGTAGTGGTTTGGCCACACGAAGTGTTTACGCACTTCATGTCGATTCACTCGACGTGCGCTCGTGCTAGTCGAGCCCGTCAAGTAACCCAATTAACCCGATGTATGTTCACCATGTATGGACACTCCCATTTGAACCTAAGGTACCAAACTCACCATTGGAAAGCCCCTCTAACCTTGGTACCTCAATCCGCTAAGACTCATGGGCCGATTATGGTGGTATGGGACACTATATTCGAGCTGTCGGCCTACTCTGATTGGTGAAGAGCCCTTTGTAGTGACTAGTGAGTACCTATACTTGTGAGCCGATTATGGTAGTATGGGACACTATATTCGAGTTGTCGGCCTACTCTGATTGGTGACGAGCCCTTTGTAATGACCTCGAGTATATCCTGAAACTACATTGGGGTGACGAGCCTTATTGTAGTCTATAGGATATAACTAGACCTGTATTGATTGGTAATAAGCCCTTTACAGCGATCTAGAACTATACTATTGTATGAGATTGTCTCGGACTGACGACCCGATAATGGATCATCGTTTGGGTAATGATACAAGGGAGGTACCTTAGCTTTCCAATACTGCTGTATGAAAAGGACTAATAATAACTCGGTAATCATGTTCATACCATCGCACTGCATGTGTCGACGATGAAGTGCACAGAGGGCTGGAAGCATGCTGCAAACGTAAGATGGTGTCGCACGAGGGAGTGTAGATGAGGGCATGCATTCATGAAACATCTCATCCCTACATTAATAAGAGTATTTAGGAATGGTTGATATGTTTGCTTTATCATTACTGCTTGACTGAATTGATAACATGTTAATCTTTACTCTAGGATTCCACTAAGTTGATCACTCACTCCCACATTCTGGGACGGTGTTCTGAACACCCACCAGACTGTCTTAGTTGCAGATGAGGATGTGACTCAGGAGGCAGAGCCTGACTATTACGAAGATCAGGATGAGTTCTCTTATATGCAGTTCTCTGACGGTTTTGCTTAGGCCGTACTTATCAACGGGGTTACAGGGTTTATCAGTGTAGTTGGACTATTCTTTTGATATTTTTTTTTTACACTATTACATGTATATGGTGACTCAATGATGTATTCATACTCTAGCAGATCGATAGTGATCTTTGATTTCCTATTCATTTATATATATCTTTAAGTCTTCCGCTTGCATTATTTAAACTGATCTGGAGTATGAATTACTGTTTTGGTGTAATCCCACTCATGTTTAATGCACTACCATGAACAACATTCAATCATCTTCATTTATGTTGCATAAGTGATGCATTGGAACTCGGAAGCTAAGCATCTGCTCGACCCCCGATTTTCAGGGCATTACACTTAGGTTGGTGCCCTAAATTTGATCATGATTTAATGGTCAAAAAATCATAACTTTGGCAAAGACTGGATACATCATCTAACTTAAGTTATTCATTAATTCTGAAAATATTCACACATCTCATGCACTGATGTAACACTCCGTACTTTCAAGTACTCGAGTGTTACCATGTAACTTAACTTAGTATAAATACAAACCGAGCTTAAGCAAACATTCACGTTCATTCTAGCCTAAATCTAACCGTTGAAAATAATTCCCAACTATATACCAAGTAATCCTTCAATCAATTTCCAAGATGAATCATCATACCACCAGAGAGACCTATTTTTAGGGTTCCAATTTCATTGGTGGACAAATCTAGCCAACCATTTTGGATTTGGAACCCTAAATCATGAGATCTACCGTTCAAAGTGTCCCTAATACCTTATTGGTCAACTCATCATCTGATCACGCAATTCAACCACTTGATTACAAAAACAACCCCTAGAGACCTGGATCAATAGATCTATCGCTTATCTGGTTTTTGAAACTCCATCAGATGATACAACACTTAACCATTATAATTATGTCATTTGATCACTAAATTTATCCATGATTCTCACCTAAATTGGGATAGAAACCCTAGAGATCACCAATGACCAGGTTTAGAATCAATCTGACCATCAAAACTTCATAGATCATAAGATAACCACATGTTTAGAAAGCATGGCCCACCTGAGCATTGGACCCACCTCATCTTTGGCCAAATCTTCCATTTGAACCCATAGAATGTCTTGGACAATGTGGACCTTAGAAGAACATCATTTGCGGGGTTTGAATCACCAAACACACTGTCCATTAACTCCAAAATCAAGCTATGAATGACCCATAAGCTAAAATTATAAGACATTACATGAGCCTTGAATCCCACAACTCATTGCTAACTGGGTAGCCTTTGGACCCTAGGACCTTTTGGATAGGGATGGATTAAGATCAGAAAAATTATAGCCATTAGATTGTTAAAAAGTGTCATCTTACCACACAAATCAAATCATAGGGCCCACCTAAACTTTGGATCTGCCTGACTTTCAGTTAGATGCTCTAATTGTGACCTCCGAAGTGAATCGCCAGATTGGATTCCCTTGATCATCACTATGGACCCCACTTTTGACTCATGAGTGCATAAGAGGACGTGCACCCACTATGCATTGAACTGTTGGACTTGGTCAAACGTCTTTGACCAGTGCCCGAGGAGGAAACTTCCTCCCCTCTTTTCATCTTTCCCAGCGAATGGACGAGCGTCCGTTCGAGCATCAAGTAGCCCACCAACTGAGAATCAGATAACTGATCCAAACCGTCCATCTGGCAAAGGGTCCACGTTAGATTAAAACCTTATAAATTTCACATGATACAACACGTGTACATGCACACAATATCACGTGCAAGTCAAGTTGCGTATGGTGGTATTCCAAAAATGGAAACTCGTCCTACACCCTGTTAGATTGGCAATCTGCACGAGCTCTCCTCCCTTAATCCTAACTGTCCATCTAAAGAAATCTCGACCCTTCAACTTAGGGCTTCTTTCGTAGCAAAATGGAAATCCACAGCCGATTTTGCAAAACCGACCGTATTTAGAAGTGGTTTTAAACAGATCGAATCCCAACTATTTGGTTCAATCCAATGGTCTAAGAAGAGTTAAGGTAAGCATAAAAGGCATAAGGATCAAGAAACAGGTGCACCAACTCCATTTTTGGTAGTCACACTTGAAAAACAGTTGTTTCTTTCCAAACTCGAACCCACCGAGCCAATCTCCTCCAAGCTTCAAAAATACTCATTTGCAAGGCCTCTAGGGTCCCCAAGAACTGCCTGCAAGAGTCAGATCAGAGGTGGAGGCAAAAATGGCATTAATGACAACCTTCTTCTTCCTCGTTTGAGCCATACTAGTTGCCTCAAGTCGAGGCAAGTTCTGGTCAATTTGGAGGCCCTGTTGGCCATGGCCAAAAGGGGAGAGAGAGAGAGAGAGAGAGAGAGAGAGAGAGAGAGAGAGAGAGAGAGAGAGAGAGAGAGAGAGAGAGAGAGAGAGAGAGAGAGAGAGAGAGAGAGGTAATGAGAAAGGAAGAAAGAACTGGTGAGGAGAGAGAGAAATGGAGAGAGTGTGGGTGTGTGCAGCAGTAACTCAGTGCAACTAAGTCGTTGGTGCGATCGCCCAAGTCACTGGGTTAGGTTGTATAGGTTAGGTCAGGTCTGGTTAGTCCATCAACTTTCTGGTGTAGGGTTCTGAGTAGAGAGAGAGAGAGAGAGAGAGAGAGAGAGAGAGAGAGAGAGAGAGAGAGAGTTGAGGTGGTGGACTTGCACCATGTTACTGTTCAGCGAACCAAGTCGCTGACTTGGTTCAAGTTTGGAGTAGGTCTAGTTAGGTCCAGTTCACCCCGGGGAGGAAAGAGAGAGAAATTAGGAAGAAGAAGAAAGAGAGAGAGTGAGAGAAGGAAGAAAGGACGAGAATAGAAGGAAAGGAAAAGAGAGACAAGAGAGAAAGAGGGAGAGTTTGGGTTGGAGTGTGAGCTAACTTGTTGCCAAGTCAGCTGGTTCGAGTAAGGAACCTGCTAGACGTTCCAGCAGGAAAGGAAGAATAGAAGCAGGAAAAGAGTGAAAGAAAAGAGAGAAAGGAAGAAGAGAGAAGAAGAGAAACTAGAGAGAGGGGGCCGCGTTAACTCGGTTGGGACCGAGTCAACTTGACTGGAATTGAGTCCAGCTGGGTTGGGTCATGCTTAGGACTGGTCTAGGCTTTGTTGAGTCCACCAGGGAGAGATAGGGATATAGAGAAATATGGAGAGTGCATGTGGGGGCTATTTGCCGCGACAACACGACTTGAGTCAGTCATGGACCAAGTTGGGTCCATTCTTGTGTGAGTCCAACTTGTTGTCAAGTCATGTAGACTTAACACATTGAGTCTGAATCGGGTTTGGGTCACCAGCTAGGTAGCTGGACGAGTAGAAAAGAAGAGAGAAAAGAACAGAAAGAAGAGTGTGGAGGTGAGGTGTTGCTAAGTTTGGTTCAAGTCAAGAGGCGGGGTTCGTCTCCAAGCCACATTAGATCATGTCGGGTCGAGCTGCTGAATCGACTAGTGTAAGTCAACTTTCCTCCCCAAAGCATATTATTTTGTTTATTATTATCGTCGATATTATCATAATTATTGAAATTATTAAGCATGATTAACTATTAGCTGATTCTTCATATTAGTATTAGATATTGTAAACAAAACTATGATTAATAGAAATTTATATTTTATTTACTATCCTTAAGTATTATCATAAATATATTCAGTATTGATAACTATTATTATTATCACTAGAAAATATTATCACTTTCATTATGGGATTAGTATAATTATTTTTAATATGAATATTATTATTAGTCATCATCATATTATTATTAGTAAATATTCTATTTCTATTACCTCTATTATTTAATAGATTATTAGTCATTATAAGAACATTAGATATTGTTTATATATTTAAATATCAACTTGTGAATCATCATTATTAATATTGATGGATTAATACTCCTATTAAGAATATTATTTGATCCATTGTACAATAATAATAATAACAAAAATAATAATAATTTAGGATTAAAATCTTAGAATCTAAGCATCAAATTAAACTTTAGGATATGACCCTAACCTTAAGTAATCCAAAACCTATGTTATAATCTTAACCACAAGTGGTTTGTAGAAATTCGATCTAACTACACAATTCATAATTCATGATAGGATTTGATGCTAAGGGTATGCACACTTCCTAATGACATTAGTTGGTGAAACAACTTGTAAGGTGATTCCCCTTGAGCTTTTCATTTTTCTATTAGCTTAAGTGATAGTTTTTATTTTAATTTCGGTTGATAATTGATATCTTTATCTTATAATTTCATGTGCTAGCTTTTGGAATTGAATTCTAGATTTTGTTCTCAATATTTATCGTGCATGAATATCTATATGTTGCACTTGTATATTGTTTCATGCTTGTGGATTGCTTGTGAAACTTGAATTGGTACATCGTGGGGAAATCTCACTTATAAATGTACATTCAGACTTGGTATGTAACCTGATTGATTGAATTTATAATGGACTTTTGACTTAGTGGTTACTTGAATGGTGGGTTAAATGGAATATTGATGAGGGCCTACCATCCATAGGTTGTTTTGTATTTAAGTAATTTTTGAGGATGATCTTTTATCGCATAGTTTTGATAATTGCCCTATATGACTTAGTTTTGATATTTACCTTATTTGGTTTTGTTTTGGTATTTGCCCATGTGAGCTCGATGTATTAATTTTGTGCAACCATGCGATGGTAAGCCCCATATATTGAATTATGATTGGCCACTAGTTGATGGGTTTCTATTAAACATCCTGAGGTGGAGGTCTCATGAACCGGGGATGATGGAATGTGACACTATGCCCGAGCTATCGGCCTACGTTAAGTGATGAACTTCCCGTAGTGACCTTTGAGCTTTATTAAACTGGTTGGTTGTAAATGGAATAATAACGGTTGGGCTAATTATGCACTCATAACATACGGGCGATGATGGGTGGCTAATTCTGGATGTTGTAGCATGTGCCCTTAGTCATGGTATCGTTTCGCTAGCTCCCAGACCATCGACCATCAATCCACCTTCTGTAAGTTTGACACTACGCATGTACGATATACTTTCACTAGTGATTGGCCACATCATGGGTTTCGCCCAAAAGCCAACTGGATGAGCATCCTCAGTTGATGTGCACTCACGCATCCATGCATTTAATAAGACTGCATCGTGTATTGTTTTGAATGTTATTATTATTTTTTTTTGTTTACAACTATGCTTATTTAATGCGGTGGTGTGTAATATTGAGAAAAATTTACACTGAGCTGGTCACTCATTCATCAAATATATAACCGCACAGGTAATACATGTGGCTTAAATGATATGCATGTTCAGACTTGATGAGGAACAGGGTACAAGTGCCAGGGATGCATGGCTGTATCTGACAAGAGAACTTGCTAGATCTTGCTGGTTAAATTTATATGCATTTTATTATTTCTCATGTGTATAGAGACATTAGTTTGTATAAGTCATTATGTGCAGCCGCTTGTATATTCTAAATGTAAATAAAATTTTCCTTCATGTTTGATTTGTTCATCTTTCGCCAAACTGCTAACTCTAAAAGAAAAAGAAAAGAAAAAAAATACCTAAATTTGATTATCTTTAAAGGTTAACACTCGAGTTTTTGGAGAACGAGTCATATACTCGGGTTCTGAAAACACGGGGCATTACAACTGACCTTGCGAGTCCAAGTTGAGTGATTCGAGGCGTGATCTTGGCTCGATATCGTATGATGGACTTCAAGCCCACTAAGACGAACGTCTTTTTATAGTTTTGAGTTTGGTGGCCCACTAACGAGCGGTGTAGAGCTTGTTCAGAAAATTAGATCATTTTTAAAAGGAATTGGGTGGTGAGATTTATTTTACACGATAGTTAGGGTTTATATTAGCTAAGTTCATAGTGTGGCCTATTCGCAATTAGTGAAAATTACGATTCGATCTTAATCACCTAAAACCGTTAGTTCTTAGGCTAAAGGGGTAACTAGGTCAGTTTAGTTTGTTAATTAAGATCTGACCCTTAGTTATCTCGACTTTTGGCAGGTTTTTATTTAGTTGTGCTCGTCTTGATTAGTTAACGATAGGTCAGTTAGGTTTGACCCTAGATGAAGAAATCACGAGGCTAGACTGGAGGTTTAAGTGACCGATCGGATTCGTTAGCTTCATACGGTTGATCAATCAAATATGTGCAGTTCTTTATTGGTACTACCCACGTATAGGCTTACCTCGAGCATTAAGGGTTAGTAAGTAACAATATAAGCTAATTATAACAAAAATTTTTAAGGATTTTTTGAAATCCAAATAGTGAAAATTTGAAATGTTACAATTCAATTGCTATAGTGTTATTAGGAGAGGCTAGGATAGTCAATCTTTCAATTTTACCATTGTGTGCACCTACACGCCAATCCAATCCAATCATTAGGTGGGACACACATTAATTTAGAGATTTTTGTTGGCATACACTATTTTCTATTGTATGGCCTACCTGATGATCAACCTGATTTTTTTAAAGCATCTTATAATCATGGTTCCTATAGTTGTTTCATTGGCGGGATGTCACGGCACATAACACGTATATCCCACCATCCTTCTCTCTAGATAATATATATTTTGGTCATTTCATCCTTTAAAAATACTTTTTTTCTGCTCTGGATTTTTTAAGAAAAATGAGGGCCTGTATGGATTCCATGAAACTAACTTTGCTATGTTTGACCTGCCTTTCTTTGTGGAATTTATGGGAAACAAATTTTCCAACTCTCTTTGTTAGAAAAACTCCACCCTTAAAAAAGGCATTTCTTACGGTCTAAGGAAAACGAATTTCTCAACTTTTAAACCCAAATGTGTCACTCTCCATTTTCAATGTGCTTCACTTGTTAGTGTATCAAATGAGCCATTGTCCATCTTTTGTTATGTCTTGCATGTGCCACAATCCATTTTTCCTTCCTCCCCACATGCACAAAGCATCCCGCATGTGTCACCATGCATCTTCTCATATGCCCCACATACGTTAATGTGCCACATGTACAACTATTCATCTTCTTTAGTGTCACGCATGTGCAAAGAACCCCACATGCACTAAGGTACTACGTGTGTTATCATCCATCTTCAATCGCTTCATACATGCCACATATGTTCTAATGGTACCAATGTACACAAGTTTTGCCATCTAGCTTCTAGTGCCCATGTGTGTCAAATGCGCTAATATGTCTTGTGCTATATGTGCTGCCATATAACATCAATTACCTCATATATGCTACGTGTGCACAATTCAGCTTCAAGTACTCACATATACCACATATGGCACATGTTTATATTATTCTTTAAGCATCCCAAATGTGTCCCATATGCCTCTCTAGCACATGTTAGTGACCGCTTCTAATTTTTTTCTCAAGAAAAATTTTTATGCTCCCAAACAATCATTTTGAAAATGGATCCTAAATTTTTAACAAAATATTGTTAAAAACAAAACAGGAATACAGTATTTCCTTTCCATCGTTTCTTGAAAATAAGTTTTCCTAAGAAAATATTATTTTCTTTCCAATGCTTTTCACAAATTCAAGTAGGCCTTGAGTGATTTCTATGACTTTGTCGCCCCAGGAAGAAAATGCTTTCTTTAAATGTCAACATCTATATTTTGAATATTTCAAGGAGTTTATTTATTTTACCACTTTTCATCAAATCCAGGCTATGGTTATTCTGTTTCTGAAAATGACTAAAATTCTCCTACCAAGTGGTTATATCTTTGCATGTGTTGATGGAAATATCAATCCAGATTGCCATCTTGAAATGGTGTTGATTATTGTCCACTTGCTCTTCAACATTTTAGATTGATATTCACCATCTTGGAATGCTACAGCTGCCCACGTAATTTTGAACCATCTAGATGGCCATCCACGTGATTTTGAACAATCCAAACACCTAATCATCTAAGGTTGAGTAGCTTAGATCTTTGGTTGAATAGCTTAGATCTTTGTTCAATGCCTTAGAAGGGTCTCTAAATCTCCATCCAGATACTTTTAAACGGTCCAGATCTTCTCAGCAATATTTTTGTCAATTTTAGAAATAGGCTATCATCATTGTTACTTAGATTTGACTGAATGTCATAAAAATGCCAATTATAAATCTAGATTATTTCTGCAATAAAAATCCAGATGCAGTGATATGGTTTGAAAAATAGGCCAATGATATGGTCACTCATTCAAGTTGTGTTGCCATGTGTAACATCCAGGCCACCCATCTTCATGTGCTTTGGCTAAAAACATAGGCTGATCTGACCATCAGGTTGACCGTGTGTGCATGTTGACTGGGATCACCAACCATCAATTTCTCTCAATCACATCTTGCTCACCTAATACCATACCAGCTTGATTTATCGGCCACTGCACGTTCAAATTGGGACCCACCTATTGAATGACCCAGATCTATCACATGTGCCATGGAGGACGATAGGATTTTGATTTTTTATACAAGCTATAGGCATAACATCTCTCAAGGAAACGTGAAATTTATTTAAAGCCAGCTTATATATTGAGAAAACAAGGTACATGAGGCCCTACCCACTTATTTAACAGATCTTTTCATGCCAAACCCAACCTAAGCGACCCAAAGTGGGCCCACTTAATCAGGGGAGCATGAATCTGGGCCATAGATCCAAACTTATAAATTACTACTAAAACCACCCTCTCTCCGAACAACTACACTACATGATCTAAAACATGCCATTGCTCTGAACAATCAAACTTTGGCCGCATCAATGGCCCGCTTTCCTTGTGAGTAGTATTGATCATAGAGGTCAATGTATTCTTTCACCTTCATCTTCTGGTACAATGTGGGCCGTCCATTGTCAACCAATCCATCTGCGGGCCCAATCTCTTTCTCCATTTCCGGCGCATAGAACATGGCCACAGACATCCTCTCCTTCTCCGAATTCGTGACAGCTCGATGTACCGCTTGAATATTCCATTGCTCATTATCTGCACACATACAAAAACCAACTAGTCATGATACCGTTAGGATCCAAAACTTACTATGTTGCTCTTCTTATAAGAATTGTCTAGTCAGCCAAACAGTCTCTGGTTTTGTTGCGATAAGATATCCAAAACTCCGCACGACTTTCACTCGAATGGCAGCGAGTTGTGCTGAGTCTACCAAGTCATTGAGCTGGGAATAGCTTGCTAAACTAAGTTTCTCATCAACTCGGCTGGAAATCTCACCAATTCAAATTGACTCGGATGAGTTTCGAGTAGAGTCAGCGAGTTTTAGAAACTACAAGGGTTAGCCACAAAACCAAAATGTTTCAGTGATATGTTGGGGCACACCTAGTGTTTTAAATATCGCTATCACGTAATGTATCACATCCTTAGTATACAGATAAAGAACAATTATTGCATGGGATATATCAGTTGCATCGTGTAATATATTGTTGTTGTTGGGAAACGTGGGAACATTGAGAAATTGGTTAAATGTTTCAATGAAATTTTAAGGATTATTGAAAAAGACATCAAAACTCACTTAGAAATCAAAATATTAAAAAAAGAAAAGAAAAAAGAAGTGCAGATAATAAGGTTCCCTTTATATTGGGTCATAATATATGTGCTTACCGACTGAACTGATGGAAGTATATTCAAAGTCTATTCATATAATTTAAAAGTGTAAGAAGATATGTATGGAAACACAAGTAATACATTCAAAAGCAAAAGAAAAATCACTAGATCAGGTTACATATATATTTAATTTTGTGTTTGGATACAAAGATTACAATTGATTTGTGAGAAATTAAGAAATTTTGTTTTTTCTCAATTTTCTGCAACTTGACCCATCTCTCCTATATATCAAAAATGGAGTTTAAAATTTATAATTTTTCATGAAAAATATAAAGAATCATAAATTTGTAACCATTTGACACTGGTTTAACATAATTTACAACAAAAACATGCATTGAAAATTGAAAATGACTACTGAATCGATTATGTGAGATATATCGGCATTACTTGTGTGTTGTGTATCGCATGGGTGGAATACAATATATATCGTGGGATATATAGGCTGATATTATCAATATTTAAAACAATGGGCACACGTATGGTGTAAGATGGCCTGAATTTTAGACCAGAAGATCTAAAAGTGTAGCCACCTGATGAAAAGATCTAACATAATCATGTTGGATCATGAGCTAACCGCTATTACAACACTTTAACGTCAAAATGTGTCCCACCAAACCACTCCAGTCTTCCCTAAGATGGTGGGTCCCAACATTCTGATAGCAGTCAAGAGTACATTTGATCAAGACGCATGCTCTATGAACCTAATCATACCTCCAACTGATCGCCTATGTTGACTAGCAAAGCATGAGGAATGGGGGGAATCTTGATCCATTTTCCATCTTTGAGGACCTCAAGACCGTCCACCGAGTTGTCCTGCAAAAGGATGGTGATCGCGCATCCATCGGAGTGGGATTTGATGCCAAGAACAAGATCGGGCCGTGAACATGGTGGGTAGTAGTTAAACCTTGCATACAGGTTGGCCCTATCACCAAACTCCTTCACAAAGTAGTCTTCCTCCAAATTGGCCAGATTTGCTAATGCCCTTAGGATTAGGTGGGCCACCACCTTGATCTTCATTGTATACTCATGCAAGATTTTCCTGCATTAGCAATTCAATTAGCAATCTATATACTCTGTTTTTTATAATCTCACACTTAGATTGCTAAGTACATACAACCATTTTAATCATGCATTCAGCAAAGAACAAATGAACCTGATTTTGGGTCCATAACATATATACAGTAGGGTCCACTGTTTGAACGGTTTGGATTTAGGTATGTGATTGCCATATTGATCAAATGGGTGGAATACCTGAAAGTGGTGGGATTGTCTGGCCAGTGAGTAGTATTCCTTTGATCCTCCGGCACTACTAAGAGATAGAGACGATCAGACCAATCTATAATCTGGTTTTCTACAGGAATTTGATCATCATTCCCATACCCTTCCTCACCATCCTCATTTGCTACTGCTGTGGAGTATCTTCTTTTCTCCTCGGGTGGAAGATTATAGAATTCTTTTGCTATCTTGCTCACCTCATCAAGCAAAGAGCTTGGGATCCCATGGCCCACTGTCTGCAAAAACCAAAACCCATGTCTAGATTTGAGAGATCTATCATATGTATGGCTGCAATTTACTGGCCTGGTCCAGTGAATCTGGGACCAGCCTACCAACGGCCAGGCTTCGACCAATTTTATGCTAGAAAGATTAAATGGATAGATGGATAGATGTAAGAGTGAAACATCACCTGAAAGAAGCCCCATGAGTTGAGAGCTGACCTGAGTTTCTCCATCTCTTTCTCTTTAGAGTCTGAGAAGAGAAGCTCAAGATCAATGACCGGAATTGGAGAGGTAGGAGCAGAAGCTTTGACAGGCCGGTCATCTTCTCGCCTGATGTAATAGTGTGGCGGTTCAACGCCGTTTATGGAGAGTTCTTGGACAGACTTCACAACTGGACCCTCTACATTCACAGAAGCCATTGCTGATGAATGAGGGGAATGAGAGAATAGAAAAGCCTTAAATAACGAAAAGCCTTAAATAACCGGTTGGAGGAGCATGTGATCATATTTTAAATAAATAAATGAGAATGCTTGCGTATATAAAATATCTGTGTGCGTGTGGAAAGTCTTCAACATCTCCATTTTTTTTTTTCTTAGTTAGGGGGTGTTTGATTTTCCAATTCCTTTAGTAGATTCCTGATGATGATTATTTACCATCGTCATTACAACATCCTTGTCAAGGTGATGTTGGCAGGATTGCATTTCCTCGCGTGTGGAGAGTCTTCAACAACTCCAATTTTTTTCTAAGTTAGGGGGTGTTTGATTTTCCAATTCCTTTCATAGATTCCTGATAATGATCATTTACCATCGTCATTACAAAATCCTTGTCAAGGTGATGTTGGCAGGATTGCATTTCCTCTCTAATCATGAGGCAGAAAACCCAAAAACTATGGGGGCCACCTTGATGTGCGTTACTTATTCACACGGTTCATCCCTTTTGCAAGCTCATTTAGGGCATGAACTGAAAAATGAGGCAAATTAAAAGCTTAGGTGAACCACGCTACCGGGAGCAGTGGGATATGATTGCATGTTATTGAAAAGTTCTTGGGCTAGGAAGTTTTGGATCAAGCTGATATTTGTATTTTTCTTTTATCCCCGTCTCTTTGTCCTCATGAACAGGTTAGATGACAAATAACTACCAAAGTGGGTCCTAGTAAGGAAATAGCTTTTAACAATGGCCGTTTGTAGGACCAATGTTTCCTATAGTGTAGTGGTCAACTTGAGCTTCTGATCTACCTTATGGTTTTAGCTCATGCCCTGAAATGTTATGGTAAAATAGATGGACATTGTAGATAAGTTAGATATATTACCATGGGGCACATACATGAGTCAACTCTTACGAAATACTTGGGGATCTCCATATCTTGGAAAACATATTAGTTATGGGAAAAATCGAACTGACGAGTCATACAAGCTACGTGGCAAAGATTCTGTAAGACCCTAGCCCAATTATCCATTTTATTTTGTTAGGTCCCGCGGTTATACTAGTCAAATCTTGATGACCCGCGACCTGTAGATTTTGTTTGCGGTTATCCTTAAATCCCGTCATGCTAACCCGTCCCGGATCGACTCGAAACCTAAGTCATGGCAACCGCATCGACGCCGCGGTTCCAACTCCGTGTCTCATGCATGAATCCGATGTGTACATCTTGAGATATTGACTTCTCCATTCTTGGCCATTCATCATGCATATGGGACCCACTTAGACCCATGGGCACGTTTTCCCATGTGTGAGCCCCACCTAGCGCTCTTTTTTCTATGATAGCTACTCATAGCCTAACTATCATTACTCCTCTTTTCAAAACTCATCATAGGATTCTTTCTCTCTTTTCTAAAGAGCAATCATGAGATTTCCTCTCTATCCCAAGCAAATCCCTCTTCCCTAAGCTATCCATTCTCCCAAACTAATCATCACTTTGCTAGAACCCTTCCATCCCTCTCTCTCTTCTCTGCTTCTCCCTTTCTTACATGGTAGAAACCTCCATCACTCCTCCATTTTTTCAGTAACTTCTCCTTCATCTCTCTTTCAATCCCACCATCTTCACACCATCTCCTCCATTAAAACACTACCCTTTGAGCTTTGGAGCTAGTACGTTGAAAGAGAGGGTGGATCTTGAAGGTGGGTGTTACTTATTGAAGCTTCTCTCTTATTTTCTTTTACATCTCTTTTTTATCATACTTGGGAGTATGTAGGACCCACCAATCAATGGTGAAGGTTGTACATGGTTCCATGAAGTGAGGCCAAAGGCCCACTACATGCACGCACGTTTCCATGGTGGGTCATTTTCCATGGACACACCATGATGGATTTCCTCTTTGAATCTATATTATTTCGGTTATTAGACTTGAGATGCATGGTGGGGATGACACCCCCCCCCCCCCCCCCTCAGAATTTCTTGAATTTGTATAGATTACATGCATGTATGATCTATGTAGATGTGTAATGTGGATGTGTTGGTGGAGGGTTCATAGTATCGGAACCCTCCCCTTTTGTCGTGATCTCTCTCTCTCTCTCTCTCTCTCTCTCTCTCTCTCTCTCTCTCTCTCCCTCTTTTTTCTCTCTATTTCTTCCTCTTTTGCTACTAATGTTGGTAGCCCACTGATGTGATCAGAAAATCCCAGATCCACCAGAATTTTGGGGACGTCGAGGCCCACCTTGACATGCATGGGTTGGATGACCCTTAAACCTTAAATTTCTTGGAGATCTTTGCAAGGTGATGGGGTTTGAAATTTTTATGGTCTATCTAAGTGGATCCCACTTGTATTATTTGGGCATAAATCCCTTTGAGACAGCATATGTTGCTATTCATATTTCACGCCCATTTGCTGCATAGTTTTTGGGCATTATTTTAGGCCAGTTTGTGGGGCTTTTCTCCCTGATTTCTTTGGGGGTTTTATGAGGTGTGGACCCCACATTGATGTAAGATGACACCTTGATGTAAGATGGAGCACACACCCTCTATCCCCTGATTGAGATCTATGGGATGGGCCAAAGAGGGCTGGACGTCCAGAAATTTCTGGACAATCCAGTAGGGATGGGCCAAAAAATGTTCTGGACAATCCTATGGGATGGTCCAAAGAGGGCTGGACGTCCAGAAATTTCTTGACAATCCTATGGGATGGGCCAAAAAATTCCAACGCTTCACTATAGTATCGCCACAACCACCCGAGCGAATGACCCCAATGAGTGATGCCCCAGCCCTTCACGCAGCGGGGAGTCAAAATCATAGGACTGTTGCTAATGGGAAAGGGCCAGACTAAATTTACCATTGTCGTTGTTGACTACTTCACCAAGTGGGCCGAGGCCGAGCCCTTAGCAAATATTACCGAGTAAAAGGCCACTGGCTTCATCTGGAAGAATATCATTTACAAGTTCAGTATCCCCCATACTATTGTAACTGAAAACAGTCCAGGTTTTGACAATGCTCGCTTCTGAGGACTGTGTGAAAAGTTCAGCATTCGCAATGCCTTCACTTCACCTTGACAGCCCCAAGCAAACGAACAAATGGAAGCCATCAATGAAATCATAAAAACCCAATTAAAAACCAAGCTCAAAAAGTTTAAAGGAGCCAGGGCCGACAAGCTACCACATGTCCTATGGGCATATCGAGACATAGCCCGTACTATGACTAGGGAATCCCCCTTCTCCCTAGCCTTTGGTGCAAAAGCAATAGTCCCAGTTGAGATTGGGATGCCCTCAAATGGACCTAGTTGTTCGACATAGAAGAAAACAACCTCATATAACTTTGTGTCTAGACCTGATTGAAGAATTAAGAGAAAAAGAACAGCTAAGGGTCGTCACTCATCAACACAGGGTTGCTTGGCACCACAACACAAGGGTCAAGGTATGAAAATTTCGAGTAGGGGACCTAGTCCTTCAAAAAATCTTCCTTTACACTAAGGAACCGGGCTCAGGCGCCCTGGGACCAAATTAGGAAGTACCATATAGGGTAGCTAGTATGGTCCGCCTGGGGACATACTGACGAAAAGATATGCAGGGTCATCTCTTACCCCATCCATGGTACATCGAGCACCTAAAAATCTACTATCAATAATGGCAAAATCAGGAAAATATACAATGCATCGACTAGTCACCTCAGGAGCAAGCTACCGACCATCGACTGCTCACCTTAGGAGCAAGCTATTGACCATTGAATGACCGCGACATGTAGAAATTCCCTTTATGAAGGAATAAATTTTTCTCTACTAACTTCTCAAGTAAAGTTCACATGCTTGACTCTCCTATCTACTAAATAATCATGCACGACCATCGACAAATGCAAAGCTAGATAATAAAATTCTTCTCATTCACACTGAAGAGTGTTACATAGTTGTTCAAAAAAAATATGCATCTACAAAAGAGTGGCCCTAAGGAAGTTCCTCGGCCCTGGGGGTAGCAGCCTTTAAGGCTTCAGGGGCATCGTTATCAAGGCACCCTAGTTAAGGTCAGGGTACTATCATTAGACATCTTCATGACGTTGCTAGAAGCTAACATTAAATATCTTATCCAGCTAAGTTGTATGATCCTCAGATGCCTTGAAAGTCTTCACTACGGCTGCCTCTCTCCCAGGAATCACGACCTCGACTTCCGCTAGCTTGGCCTCCACGTCGACTTCCCGAACTCCTGCTTTAGTGAGACAGGACTCCACTTCCGAGGCCCTCACTCCACCTCAACCACACGGGCCACCAAGTTAGCCTTCTCCCGCTTCCCCCTGACTATCAGAGCAGCACTGGTGGCTTGGTCCTCCCTCAAGACCCTCACGGACTAACGGAAGGCCTTGGTCTTAGCATGGGTAGCCCGCCCGAGGCTCCACAGCCATTTCTATCTCCACAACTTTAACTTGAAGCTCGACCCCGACAAACTTGAGACTCCGGGTTGCTTCTTCCATGTGGCCCTTCAGGTCGTCTAGAAAGTGGCTGGTCATTAGAACCTTAGTGGTGCTCTATGAACAGTAAACTAGTAGAGATCAACAAGTGAATATATATATATATATACATATATATATATATATATATATATATATGTATATATATATATATATATATATATATATTAGATTGATCAGCATCGAAGCCATTGTTCCTAGCAGGTGTTCAGGGTGCAGGGAGAGCATCACATTGATCTCCTCTTCGGGCACATGGTCGTGGTTCCTATGGGCCAGCATGGCCATATGTCGTGGGAGAAGCGCATGGACCTCCATCCCTGATGACCTGACAGTTGCAGCCCCCTCAAGGGCTTGAGGCTCGAAAGTACCCCCAACTGCAATCTCTGCCTCATTTATGGGGGCGGCCTCCGTCCATTCTTCCTCAACATGGACGAGAGACGACTTAAAGTCTACGACCTCCCTCGAGGGCATCCTCAGAGAGGAGAGATTTGTGCAGCCACATATGGGGCAGCTTCCTGGAGCACCACATGAGCTATCTCCATGGCAACACCTGCTATAGCATCTACCCCCACCTGCTAAGCCAAGGGGAGAATCTCGAGGGGTAAGATCGGTCACGGACCTCTCTCCACATATCTCTGTAGCCTTGACCCCAAGCACGCACTAAGCCAAAGCTGTAGGAGCAGCTTTCTTAGCAGTGGTCTTCAGCCGCTCTATCTCCATCGCAAAGGGAATCCTCAAACTCTTTACCCAAGGGCGATCTGCCATTTCTTCAATTTTTTTAAAAAAGAACGAAGAACATATGATGCAGAATGAACACACAACTACAAAACCCTACCAAAATAAAACTTACCTGACAACCCGACTATCAAGATGTTGACTTACTACAGAATAGTCAGAGTGATCAGCCTCCTGCAATCCCACTAGGCTGCTGAATGCTTTTGAGCACTCCTGACCTGATGAAGGAGAGCTTTTGAGAGCTGAGGGTGAAGCCGAGGAAGAGCTATCAAAAATAGTGACCAGATAATTTAAAAACTACAAGATGAGAAATAAAAAAGACAGACTATAAACATAAAAGCCACAACTCAGGACCCAACTTGGGAGTAAAATTTTAGTGGAAACTCAAGCCCTTAGTCTGCCTAGCTTTGATGCAAGGGCCTCATACTCTTCTGTTGCGAAGAACCACCTGTCCTTGTAGCTCTTATTGGAAAAGAGGCTATTGGTCATAATGGCCCGGCCAAGAGAAAATGTAATTCCAATGGTGAGAGCCCAGGGTACTCTTGGTCTAGTAAAAAAGAGCTAGGAGTGGTTGATCTGGTGCCACAAAATATAACACCCGAAGACAACTCACCACACATTGTGGTTAAGCTATCTAGGGGCAAGCCTCAGGTGATGCAACATCTCTCTCACCACTAGATGGAAAGGAAGCTGAAAGCTACAAGAAAATAAAATGGGATAGAGAGCTACCTCCCCCACGGGAGGTTGACTTGGAAGTTTCCCAACTCAGGGTAGTCGTAGCCCCACTAAATTGGGGATCCCAAACTCTGACCGAAGGACACACAAATCCTCCGACCGTAGTCGGGAAACAAAAATGTTAGTTGATAAGGCCACTCCATGAGTAGATGAGGAAGCCACATCTTCCTGAGGTGGATAAGCCTCCTCATTACGAGGTTCCATTGCCAGTGATGAGTCCCTCGAAGGCGCAGCTAACCTAGAGTTTGTACTATCATGTATGAACTTCCCATAAAAGGCTCCAGAGATAAATGTGCCCCTCAAAAGATTCTTGGAAGACATAGAAACAAACAAAAAGAAGGGAAGTCAGAAGAGGAGAAAAAGAAAGACACAGGGAAAACATACTGCAAAGATCAAGTCTCTGGTCAAAATTACAAAAGTGGATGGAGGAAGAAGAAAATAGGTTGACACAGCTTAAACTTTGCTAAATTGGTGAGCGAACAATGAAGGGGAAACCCTTATTTATAAGCATCCAAGAGGGGATGCCTTAAATACTAGCATCATTCACAAAGGCATGAAGAGACGCATCAGCACATGATCTCCACCACATGGCAACATGGGGTTCACCCAAAAGTAGCATTAATGAAGCAGGGACAGGTGTCCACTTGTGAGTCCCCTGGAAGAAAAAACGACGCTCGCTACTCTATGCACGACTCCTCATACGACGAAACTGTCATAATATCTTCCTTGATCTCCGCAACATAGGTTGTCCTTTTCGATTCTTGCCTTCATCACTAGGCAAAAAAATCGAAAAAGACGTGTGAACTGATCTAACCACCCATAGTTAGAATTTCAAAATACTGCACACATGCGTAAGTTTAAATTCTTTACTTCCTCAGCTCATGGACATGAAACTTAGAAGTAGGGGCAACTGTTATGGGAAATTGTTATGGAAAAAATCAAATTGACTAGTCATATGAGACGCGTAACAAAGTTCCAACAGAGCAATCTCCCTAATCCATCGATATGTCTACCATCGAAGAAGCCGAGCTGAGTAAGGGACCCAATGACCAAGTTGAACCAGTCGATCAAGCTCGATAGTAAGATTCATCGAACCACCTGATCATCTCAATCAAGCTGTCTAATCGAGGTCGACCTCAAATGAAGACCTTAACCTCGGAACAGAAATATCTGGAATCTTACATCGTATAAGAGTAAGATCGATCCGACAAGATTCTAGCAAAAAATTATGCCAATAGAGGAAAAATTAGAATGTTCTTTGGAAAAAATTTCCACTCCCATATGGACTCCTCCAGCATATTTAGTAGATCCACTAATATATGCAAGATGCCTAGAAAATTTATAAATACATCATCCTACCAGAGGGAAGAGGTACGCACAAAAAACCCCAACTCCAGCCATATTTACTATAGGTTCATTTGCTGACTTAGGCATTGAAGGGTCCCCAGTCACAACCAACACACCCATTATCCATCCATTTTCCTAGTGAAAGTATTCAGTAGTTTATAGGTGGAGTTGTGAGTTCAATCAAATTCAACCCATAATAATACTAAAAAATTAATAATGACCCATTTCTGATTAATTGATAGAACTAATGAGAAATAAGGCTCAATTGATGTGATGTTTCCATGCATACATAGAGTGGAAGAGGATTGGTGGTGTGGGAATTGGGCACGGCATAATAGTTTTGGTGGGATGCCACATATAATCGACCAT
This sequence comes from Magnolia kwangsiensis, assembly GCA_037074715.1. Lineage (NCBI taxonomy): Eukaryota > Viridiplantae > Streptophyta > Magnoliopsida > Magnoliales > Magnoliaceae > Magnolia > Magnolia kwangsiensis. The sequence continues at coordinate 68,345,552 of CM073583.1, forward strand.
TTATGAATATGGCCAGATTTGAATAATAATGGTCGCACTACAATAATTCAGTTTTTTTGCTAAAAATCAACTCGTCGCTAAAAACTTTTACCAATGAGTGTTTCCTGTCACCACGTTTGATGCAAATACAGCATCATTAATTCTATTTAAGGACAAAAACGATAATTCGTCGCCAATAACACAACTATTTGTGACGACCTAATAACTTGTCGTAAAATATAGTTAATTAGTGATGAGTTGACATGTCATCATTGCATATCATAAGACATTACTAAATATGAGACTCGTCACAAATAAAGAGGAGCTGCGACGATTCTGTAAGTGCTATGGTTTCTAGCTCCTATAATTATCAAATTTTGTAGTGCCAAAACCTCTCTTGGAATCTGTGTCTTGTTTAGCTCTTCCACATAATGAAGACTTTGCATCACTCAAGAACAAAGGTCTTTATTTCAAGAAATGTAAGATTACATGGTAATGTTCGAGTACAACATCAAGTAAGTGTTCAATGTTAAAGATTCATAATTCAAGCTCCTAGTCAAGACAACATCTTTTTACTTTGAACCTCAAGCTCAAGATTCAAGATATTTCAAGTTCAAGCTTCTTAAGGCTAGAAATTCAAGTTTGAATATTCTTCGAAATGTCACAAGTTCAAGCTCCATTATATGACAAGAGCTTCATGAACTTTAAAGAATGACTATCAACTGAAGAAAAAGAAGTTTCAATGTTCATGATTCATGTTTAAGGTATGAATGACCCTAGATTGACTATAGGGCAGGTCATTTTGAATACATAATTCAATTAGATCATTTTATAAGTGAATAGGTTATTTTCCGACTAGTTCTAGACTCTGTTCGACTAGTCCTAGCACTGGCTCGACCAATCCAAGAAATTCCTCGACCAGTCCTAAGTTTGTTACAAATTTTTAGAATTTTTTTATTAGGCTACAACCAGTCCTAGAGACTTTGACCAGTCATGTGAACAGTGCTGGACTCATTCTTGACCAGTCCTACAGCTACGACTCAAAGTCTAGCAACTATTTCAGCTTCCACATGACCAGTCGTGAACAGGTCATGACCCGTCGTGGAGGTCCCTCGACCGGTCGTGCAGGGCTTATGACCAGACGTGGAATGACTTTATCTTATCTCGCCCAAATTTTAAAAATTTGTTGGTCCTACAACTAGTCGTGGTGTCCTGAGGACTAGTGAATGTGATTTCCTCACTTATAAATAGAGAACAAATTTCAGAGTTTCACATCGAATTCAAGATAAATCAATACGCCACTTTGAGAGATAAGTTAGTGTTCTTTTTAAGCTATACTGTGCTCATTTAATATTCTCTTAATTTAGCTTCGTTATATTTGATTTTTTTATTCTATATTCCATTCATATTTGAAGAATGGATTGAGAATTGCCCTTTTCTTGAAATCAAAATCAAATAGAACTAGCCCAACTTGATTTAATCTAAAATCAATTTAGAACCTGGAACCATTTTATAAGTGATTTTGGACATTGAACTTCTACGATGAAATTCTACTCCGATTTGGTTCTTCCGGGCGACATCAAAAAGATAATATCTAGGTATTTTACATTATCGTAAATTTCTGTATTTTGGTTTTTAATATTGTGTCAGAAAAATCTCTGTTTTGGTTTGTCCGAGGTGATATAGAAAACTCAGAGTGGAGAATTTTTAAATTGTGTAAGCCCACTTAAAAGACACAATTGTGAGGTTTTTAAGTGAACCTGGAAAAATCTATTTTCATAGTGAATGCTAATATCCATTGTGTGAGGATATTAGGAGTAGAGTAGTTATGTGGTTGTTTTTCTAAACAGTTGGTGTACACATAAGCGAACCACTATAATTTCTGGTCTTGTGGTTTGATTGTTTATTTCTTTTTGTGGTTGATTGTAATTTCTTTTTTTCATTGTGGAGAATGTTGTAATTTCTTTTATGCAAATGTGGAGAATGTTGTGATAACATAGATTTCTTTCCTTGTTATTTATTTCTTTATTCCTTTGTTTCAAGTTTGAGTTTTTGATACACAAACCGTTCTAGTAAAGTTTTCCTATCATAAATCCTAGGTTTTTATGGTGTAAGGTTGTCCTTATAACAACATCTATATCAACCTCTTAATACTCGTTCATTTAAGGTTGTCGTTAAATTTAGCATTGTGGGATTGTCGATTTCTATCTGTATTTAATTTATTTAAATTCTACGATTATTTTTTTAATTTGGCATAATCCTATTCACCCCCCCTCTAGGACATATAGCTCGGCCTTTTTAAGTGATATCAAAGCATAATAACTCATTTTTAATTATTCTATTTAGATTTATTTCCTGAGCTAATTGATCTGAGTTATTTAAGATGTCAAATTTTGATAGTCTTTCAGTCACTAAGCCTCCATCATTTGATGGCTCCAATTATGCCTATTAGAAAGCCAGAATGAGGATTTTCTTAAAATCCATGGATGAGAGCATGTCGCAAGCCACAGTAACTGAATGGACCCCTCCTACTACTGAAGTAACTAGTATTGATGGATCCAAATCTAAATCACACCTTATTTCTCTTAGACCACACTTCAGAAAAATGAGAGTAGTGCCAATGCAAAGGCTTTAAATGCTATAACTTGCGCACTATCACCGGATGAATTCAAAAGAATCATATCCTGTGATACTGCAAAGTAAGCCTAAGATATTTTAGAAATGACACACGAGAGAACAACAATTGTCAAGAAATCTCCAAATCCTCATAACCAAATCTGAGGAAATACGTATGGAGGAAAGTGAAACGTTCATGGACTTTTATACTAGACATTGTCAACTCTATATGGGGTATCGGTGATAAAATCTTGAAAAGTAAAGTTTGTGCAAAGATACTATGCTCACTACCTGAACGGTTCAATTCAAAGGTGACTGCGATCCAAGAACTTCATGATAAGGATAATATGAGGGCAGAAGAAATGGTTGGGTATTTACAAACCTATGAGTTTAACTTTAAAGCTCCAAAAGGTAAATCCATCGCCCTTAAATCTTCTAAATGTATTTCTCAAGAAAATAGTAATTCTGATTTAGAAAATTCTAAAGATGATATATCCCTTTTAGCTAAAAATTTTTATAAGATTTTTATAAGTAAGAATAGAGTTGATTTTAAAAAATCTAATGATAAGAAAAGATCCAAATCTAAAACTTGAAAATCTTTAAAATATAGTCAATGTTATAACTGCTATGAATATGGGCATTTAGCGAACAAGTGTCCTAAAAAGGACAAACCTAAAAAGAAAGGTATGTTGGCTACTTGAGATGAATCTTTTGTCACTGAAGCCTCTTCTGAATCAGAAAATTCTGAAACCGAGTCAGGCAATGAAGTTAAATCCCTTAAGACTCTAGCCAAGTTCACTTTTTCATATCATGATGATTCAACTAGTGAACAAAATCTGAATATAATCATGAAAATGAAGAAGATCTTCAAGATGCTTACAATGCCCTATACAAAGAAAGTTATAAAATTATGGTAAAACTAAAACTTCAAAAAGAAAGGTTTTTGAAACTTAAAAAAAATTTTGATACTTTTCTTTTAGAAAAATCCTACATTTTAGATTCTTTTGAAAAAACTAAGTGCGATTTAGATTTCAAAACCTCTCTTATTGAAAATGTAATATCTAAAAAGGAAAAACTAAAACTTGAAGTCTTTTCACTTTTGAGTTTAAAGGATACATGGAGGTATGCCTAAGGTGATTCAAGTTAGAAAAACTATTATCCAAATCTAAAAAATGTGGCGATCGATCTAGTTTGGGCTATGAAAAAAATATTCCTCCCAAACATAAGAATACTCTTCTTAAGTTTGTGAAAGGAGAGTCTTCAAACTCAAAAGGAAAAAGTTCAAATCAAAATTATTCTAAAAATACTAAAACCTTTCAATCCTTGAAACTTAAAAGCAAACATATCAACTACAAAAATCAGAATCGTAATCCTTTAACTGAGAAATTGTTGATTTACTTAAGTAACTCTTAAAATCTAACTTAAAGGGTCGGTCTTATATTAACTACAAACACAAGAAGACCAACTATACTCCTAAACCCAAAACTGTAATGAAATGGGTTCCTAAGGTTACTTGCTTAGTTGCCCACATAACTTTCAAAGCATCAAGCCATTCAAAGTGGTACCTTGATAGTGGATGCTCCAGGTACATGACTGGTGACAAAGTTCTATTCACCAATCTTAAAGACATGATTGATGGTTCAGTCACATTTGGTGATAGTATCAACTATAGGATTATTGACAAAGGTATGGTTCAACTTTCTAACCTCCCTTTATTTGAGAATGTTTTATATGTAGAAAGTTTAAAACACAACTTATTAAGCATTTCTCAAATATGCGATAAAAATCATAGAGTAAATTTTCTAACCTAGGGTGTGAAATTTTAAATAAAAATAGTTCTGTAATATTAACTGATCATAGAACTTCTAAAAACTGCTATATTGTAAGTGACTCTTGCTCATTTATCGCATTACATGTACATACCAATGAGACCGAGTTATGGCATAAACGCCTTGAACATGTACACTATCGTAATTTGTATAGATTGAGCAAAAGAGAATTAGTAAGAGGCCTACCCAAAATATAAAAAATAGATGAAATATGTGACGAATGCCAGATTGGGAAGCAAACTACGAGTTCTCACAAAAAAGTGGACTCCAATGCCACATCTAAACTGCTCAAAATCCTCCATATGGATCTTATTGGACCAATTAGAATGGAGAGTCGAAGTGGCAAAAAGTATATTTTGGTAATCTTTGATGATTTTACCAGATATACTTGGGTAATCTTCTTAAAAGACAAATCAGAAACTCTTGATGAAGTTAAAAGGGTACTTAGACGTATCTAAAATGAAAAAGAGACTCAAGTCTGTAAGATCCGTAGCAATCATAGATTAGAATTTGAGAATAGAGGTTTTGAGAAGTTTTGCAGTGATCAGGGAATATTTTTGAGTTTTTGGCAGCAAGTGCTACATTTCATGTGACCGAGAAAATCTGAATAAGTTCGACGCCAAAAGTGATGAAGGGGTATTTTTAGGGTATGCTTTGAATAGTCGAGCATATCGGGTTCTTAATGAGAGGACCGGTATTATTCAAGAGTCTATCAACATGGTCATTGATGATCACTTGAATACACATGTCTCAAGTTTAGATAATGATCAAGTACTTCTAATTGATAAACCAGATTCTTCATTAAGTCAAAACAACTCTGAACTCATAACTGTTAAAGACCATCCAACTAATCAAATTCTTGAAAACCCTCTCACTGGTGTGTGCACTCATAGATAACTAGAAGATATGTGTAACTACGTGTCCTTTACATCCCAGATAGAACTGGCTAATGTAAAAGAAGGTTTTATTGATGAAAACTGGATAGTTGCGATGCAAGAAGAGCTTAATTAATTTGTTAGAAATGATATTTGGTACTTAGTTCTTAGGCCAAAAGATTAACATATTATTGAAACTAAATGGATTTTCAAAAATAAGTCTGATGAACTTGGTAATATAATTCAAAACAAGGCTGGACTGGTTGTATAAGGGTACACTCAAATTGAAGGCATCGATTATGATGAAACCTTTGCCCCAGTAGCTCCTCTTGAATCAATTAGACTATTTATATTCATTACTTGCTTTAAAAAGTTTAAAAATTATCAAATAGATGTAAAGAGTACTTTTTTAAATGGCGATTTGCATGAAGAAGTGTATGTTAAAAAACCAACGGGTTTTGAAGACCTTAAAAATACTGATAATGTCTATCGCCTAAAAAAGGCTCTCTACGATTTAAAACAAGCTCCCAAGGAATGGTATGAAAAATTGACTAAGTCATAACTTTATAATGAGAAATGTTGACAAGACTCTATTTGTAAAGAAACAAAATGATCACATTTTAATAGTATAAATTTATATTGATGATATTATTTATGGATCTACCTGTGCTAACATGATTATTGAGTTTACAAATATTATGAAATCTAACTTCAAAATGAGCACGGTTGGGGAATTGAATTATTTCCTAGGGTTACAAGTTAAATAGCAACCTGATGGTTTCCTTATTTCTCAAACCAAATATGCTCTGAACTTAGTTAATAAGTTTGGATTTGAGAATGGAAAAAAATTTGATACTCTTATGTGTATGACTCTAAAACTCTTAAAGGACTCTACAAGTAAAAAAGTGGATCCTAAATTATATCACGGTATGATAGGTAGTTTGTTATATTTAACTGCAAGTCGACCTGATATTGCATTTAGCGTAGGAATTTGCACTAGATATCAATATGACCGTAAAGAGTCACATGCAACTGCGGTTAAGTGGATTATGCGATATGTCACAAGTACAACTAATTTGGGTCTTTGGTATCCACATGATACGAGTGTTCAATGAGCTGGTTACACTGATGCTGATTGGGTTGGTAATGTTAATGATAGAAAATCAACCAGTGGTGGTTGTTTCTATGTTGGGAACTGTTTAATTTCTTGAAAAAGTAAGAAACAAAGTTCCGTATTGCTATCTACAATGGAAACTGAATACATTACAGCTAGTAATGTATGCACTCATCTTGTATGGATGGAAAGAATGTTAAGCGATTACGGAACTGCATTGGACTTTATGGTTTTATATTGTGATAATTCTAGTGTAATTAATATATCTAAAAATCCAATCCACCATTCACAAACCAAGCACATTGATATTAGATATCATTACATTTGTGTATTAGTGGAAGAAAAGATAATTTCTTTGGAATACATTCCGACCAAGACTCAACTTAATGACATTTTCACAAAACTGCTTGAAAAAAGAAGTTTTTTTAAATTAAAATTTGATCTTGGTATGTGCAATTTGAATTGATTATTCATGCATTTCTGTATTATAATGTATATACTTGTTAGTTTGTATGTTTAAATTTCAAATTTTAATGATAAATGCACATTTTTTCTGTGCACGACCAGTCGAGTACATGCTCGAATAGTCGTGGCACGACCGGTCGAGCATGTACTCGACCAGTCGTGGTATTGCGGGTTTCACCTTTATTTGGGAAAAATCCCTTTTTCTTCTATTTGGGCTTCTTCTCCAATGGGTCTAAGTACGACTGGTCGAACCCATCTCCATAGATCTTCAAGGTTAGTTCTTTATTTTCATTTTTCTTATAGATTCAAGTGCATATCACTTCTTTTTCATCTTTGGATGATTTATTTCTTGTTTCATTGAGGTTTTTGGAGTTTTCTTCTCCAAAATCTAATTTTGAGAAAACCCACTCTACCTCTTTTACAACCTTTTAATTCCTTGATTTCCTAGTTACAAATGGAAGGTATAGGTTAAAAGAAAAGTTCTCGTGGTCCTTCAACATCTAGATTGACACTTATCACAAGGCGCCACCTTCGGTTATCCGAAGATGATCCCTTCTATGTGCGAGATTTAAAGTTGCGCAATGTTATAGTTGAACGACCTATGCATGTTGAACATCTTGCTCTATTTAAAATCCTTCATCTTCTTCAATCTGTAGGATAGGCTAACATTCTATATTGGGGTGGACTGGCATACCGACCTATTACACAAGCTATGTATGCATGTATTTCTAATTTTTTAACTAAAAATTTAACTATTATTATAGCAACTAGAGAAGGTCCATTTGAAGTAGACCAACATCTGATTTCTAGCCTAATGGACATACTTGTCAATGATGAAGGTATTCCAATTAACACTCTAATAGCTAAGCCATCTGAATTAGAAAAATGTATGCTTACTAGAGTATTGTACATGCGCAATGGAGTCAAAATGGGAATGCGCTTACTTTAAAGTACTTGTTACCCAAATACAGGGTCCTTCATAGGATATTTATTTCAAATCTTTATCCTTGGTCTGGTAACAAAATCGAACCCACCTCTTTCATGGATTGGATTATACATTCCATCATCTCTGGTACAAATGTTTAGCTTCCTTCTTTAATTTTTCATTCCATCATACAATTCCGTCTCCATCCTGGACACAGTAATATCCCTTTTTCATATCTTATGATTGTGTTGGCCACCCATATGTTAGTGGCTATGCTTGTTGGAGAGGCTCTCATTCAACACCTAATCTTCAACAACTGAAATATAAACAAGATGAATTTAAGGTTGGCCGCAGGCCAGATCAATGTGGGTGGTGGTGGAGCTGAAGCAGTAAATGAAGAAGAAGGTGATTTACCTGCAGATGATATTAACATGGACAATATCTTTGATGAGCTCGAATCAGATTCTGAGGCTGACCTTGATTATCAGCCTTCCAATTTTACTGAGAGGTTGCATACTCTTGAGGAACAGGTGGCTCAAATTCATGTAACCTGGGACTCGCAATTTGCTTATATGCATAAATATATAAGGCACATTAATAAGGGTTTACATCAGATTGATCCATCTATTCCTGCTCCCTCTTCAGGATCTAATTAGTATTTTCTTATCTTGGTTTGTATTATTTTGATGATACTTAGATTTATTTTGTCTTATGAGGTTATGCTTGACTTAACTTGCTAGTACATGGTTGAACTTGGTTACTTATATTTGACTATGACTTGCTTATTGATTTAATATGTTGACTATCTTGATCCTCAATACTCTTCTTATTCTTCATTCTTTATATAATTCCACTTCTATTTCTTGATTCCTTTGTCATTTTATGACAAAAAGGGAGATAATTTTGGCATGCTTAATATATGGTGATTGTGGTATATTGGTATGGCATGTGAATTATGGATGGATTGATTGTGAATGATTGTGAATGATTCTATTTTGTGAAGGGGAGTTAGGTAAGGGGGAGTATTGTGGAGTTGATTATTTGTGAAATTAATGCGAGGTGATGCTTGCTTTATTTTTAACCGGGGCATGATTCTTTAACTAGGTTGTAACTGGTTTCCTTTTATAACTGGTGCATGATTCTTTATGCGTATAATGCTTATGTTTGTATGGAGTGTGTGTCAAAATTTTGAAAAAGGAGGAGATTGTAAGTGCTATGGTTTCTAGTTCATATAATTGCTAAATTTTGTAGTGTCAAAACCTCTCTTGGAATCTGTGTCTTGTGTAGCTATTCTACATAATGAAGACTTTACATCACTCAAGAACAAAGGTCTTTACTTCAAAAAATGTAAGATTACATGGTTATGCTCGAGTACAACATTAAGTGACTGTTCAATGTTAAAGATTCATAATTCAAGCTCCTAGTCAAGACAATGTCTTTTTTACTTTGAACCTCAAGCTCAAGATTCAAGATATTTCAAGTTCAAGCTTCTTAAGACTACAAATTCAAGTTTGAATATTCTTTGAAAGGTCACAAGTTCAAGCTTCATTATGTGACAAGAGCTTCGTGAACTTCAAAGAATGACTATCAACAGAAAAAAAGAAGTTTCAATGTTCATACATCATGTTTAAGGTATTAATGACCCTAGATTGACCATAGGGTAGGTCATTTTGAATACATAATTCAATTAGATCATTTTATAAGTGAATAGACTATTTCTTGACTAGTCTTGAACTCTGTTCGACTAGTCGTAGCACTGGCTCGACCAATTTAAGAAATTTCTTGACCAGTCCTAAGTTTGTTACAAATTTTTAGAATTTTTTGTTAAGCCACGGCCAATCCTGGAGACTACTTGACCGGTCATGTGAATAGTGCTCGACTCGTTCTCGACTAGTCGTATAGCTACAAGTCAAAGTCCAACAACTATTTCAAGTTCCACACGACCAGTCATGGACAAGTCATGACCAGTCGTGGAGGTCCCTCGACCAGTCGTGCAGGGCTTACAACCAGTCATTGAACGACTTTATCTTATCGCGCCCAAATTTTAAAAATCTATTGGTCTTACGACCAATCGTGGTGTCCCCAGGACCAGTCGTGAACGTGATTTCTTCACTTATAAATTGAGCATGAATTTCAAATTTTTCACATTAAATTCAAGATAAATTAATATGCCACTCTGAGAGATAAGTTAGTGTTCTTTTTAAGCTATATTGGGCTCATTTAATACTCTCTTAATTCAGCTTCATTATATTTAATTTTTTATTCTATATTTCATTCATATTTGAAGAAGGGATTGAGAATTGCCCTTTTCTTGGAATCAAAATCAAATAGAGCTAGGCTAACTTGATTTAATCTAAAATCAATTCAGAACCTAAAACCATTTCAAAAGTGATTTTGGACATTGAACTTCTATGTTGAAATTCTACTCTGATTTGGTTCTTTCGGGCAGCATCAAAAAGATAATATCCAAGTATTTTACATTATTGTAAATTTTTGTATTTTAGTTTTTGAGATTGTGCTAGAAAAATCTCTGTTTTGGTTTGTCTGAGGTGCTCCATAAAACTCAGTGTAGGGTTTTTTGAATTGTGTAAGCCCACTTGAAAGATACAATTGTGAGGGTTTTAGGTGAACCAGGAAAAACCTATTTTTATAGTGAACGTTAATATCCACTGTGTGAGGATATTAGGAGTGAAGTAGTTATGTGGCTATTTTTCTAAATAGTTGGTGTACACACAAGCGACCCACTATAATTTTTGGTCTTGTGGTTTGATTATTTATTTCTTTTTGTGGATGATTGTAATTTCCTTTTTACATTGTAAAGAATGTTGTAATTTATTTTATACAAATATGGAGAATGTTGTAATAACATAGATTTCTTTCCTTGTTATTTATTTCTTTATTCCTCTATATCAAGTTTGAGTTTTTGATACACAAACCGTTCTAGTAAGGTTGTCCTACCATAAACCATTGGTTTTTATGGTGTAAGGTTGTCCTTAGAATAACATCTGTATCAACCTCTCAATACTCGTTCATTTGAGGTTGTCGTTAAATTCAGCATTGTGGGATTGTCTATTACTATCTGTATTTAATTTATTTAAATTTCGTTGTTATTTTTTTAATTTGGCATAGTCCTATTCACTCCCCCCTCTAAGACATATAGCTCGGCCTTTTCTGAGTCCTCGTCGTCGCTAATAAACCCAAATTTGTCACATAATATTTTTTACGGCGAGTGTTGCTTGTTGCCAATTTTGTTGCAAATAATAACTATTTATGATAATTTAATACATCGTCGTTAAATAAAGCTTATTAGCGACGAGTTGACACATTGCCATTGCATATCGTAAAACGTCGCTAAATATAAGACTCGCCGTGAATAAAGACGTGTTGCGACTAGTTCTTGTTATCGCTAACAAACCTAAATTTGTCACAAATTTTTTTTTGCGGCGAGTGTTACTTGTCACTAATTTTGTTGTAAATAATAATTATTTACAACGACTGAATACATAGTCGCTAAATAAAGCTTATTTGCGATGAGTTTACACATTATCATTGCATATCGTAAAACGTCGTGAAATATGAGACTCGTTGTAAATAAAGATGTGTTGCGACAAGTCCTCGTCATCTCTCCAAATTTGTCACAAAAAGTTTTTTACGGCGAGTGTTGCTTGTCCCCGATTTTGTTGTAAATGATAATTATTTACGATGACTTAATACTGCATCGCTAAATAAAGCTTATTTGCAATAAGTTTATACTTCACCATTGCATATCGTATAACATTGCTATATATGAAAGTCGTTGCGTATAAAGATGTTTTACGACAAGTCTTCATCATCGCTAATAACCTCACACTTGTCCTAAAAGCTTTTTTGTGATGAGTATTGTTTGTCGCCAATTTTGTTGCAAATACTAATTATTTTTGACAACTTAATAAATTATCACTAAATATATCTTATTTGCGATAAGTTTACTCATCACCATTATATATCGTAAAATGTCCCTAAACATAAAACTCGTCGCGAATGAAAACGTATTGCAATGAGTCCACTTATTACTAAAGAAATCATAAAGTCATCGCAAAAGCCTTTGTACAATCATCGTCAATTATATCACAAATACAATGTCACAAATTATTTACCACGACCTAACAACAAATTGTTGCTAATGATTTAATTATTTGCCATGACCTAATAACTTGTCACAAAATATTAGCGATGAGCTAACATGTCACCATTGCATATCACAAAATGACATTATTTTTTTTATTTAAACTAACTTAATCAAACAAAATAGCCTGTATTAATCAATATTCATCATCATCCATTGAAATATAAAAAGTAATGAGTTCAAACTAAATAATTAAATTTATCATGAGACTCATATCCTAGAACTTACCGTTTCGTAGGCTTTCGCAGTCCTCCCGGTCAAATTTTGGCAACCCTCGACATGTATCTGACGTTTGTGTGAGATTCTAAGCCGAGTCTTGTATACCGAAGTCGGCTCGACCCGAAACGTGTACCTTAACGACCGTCCATCACCGTGGTTCCAACACCGTGACTCCCGCGCCGATCTGATACTCGGGCTGGGAGATGTGGGCTCGCGTATAGTTCGAGAAAAATACCTCACGTTGTAATTACGGGAGGATCTCTACAACATATCACATCAATCCATCAATTAAGTACAAGTAATCCAACCCATCCCTCTCTTACACAACTTTACCTAAAGTTAACTTCCTCTTACAACATAGTACACACCCATCACTCCCCATCACCCCATCAGCTTTCACCCATCACTTATCAATCCATCATCCCTCTCTCTCATTTCTCTCTCATTCCAACCAACCCAAGGAGAGATCCAACGGCCAAGCCCTCCAAGAGAGAGCTAGGTGTGGCCTACTTCCTACCCCCATCAATCCTTACCATCCAACCCTTAGATCATCATCTCCACCATTGATGAAGCTTCTTAGGAGCCTTGAAGCACTAAGTAGGAAGAAGAAGGAAAGGTGGGTGATCCACCGTTGATTTTATATTAGAAGGCCAACTTGTGATGGGACCCTTTTTTTATGTATGTATTGTGATCATGGAGGGTCCATAGTGGCGGGGTCCCTCCATCACCATCCGATCTCTCTTTTTTCTCTTTCTCTCCCTTTTCTCTTTTGTTTAAAGGTAATGATGATGCTGAGATGTGTAGCCACCATGATATTTACATCCAAGCCATCTACCGGTGGACCCCATCCACGTGGGACACACCATGATTTATGTATTTTATCGACACCATCCATCTGTTTAATCCAGGCCATCCAATGGGCTTAGATGATGAGAAAACACAAATATGAGACTGATCAGGTGGGCCACATCCATGTGGGACCCACCTTGATGAGGTCTTTATCCACACCGTCTGTCTAATGTCCCTGGATGCTGGACGTATCAGGTAATAGAGGTGGCTAACAGTGAAGTGTTAACTGATAGTGGGGTGTACTCACCAGTTGCATTAGAGAAAAAAACATATAATAATTAAATAATAATATATATTATAGGGTGGGTAGCCCTTTACGTGGGACTCACCTATGTTGCTTTTAAATGCTGCAAGGTACAAGCAACAACTATATAGCTGACCTTCCATTTGACGTCAGCCAGGGTCCGTGGGACCAATCCATGTCGTCCATCCATTAGCTGGGCCACACCTCATCTGTGTGATGCATCCACCGTCCTTGAACGGTGGGATCCATCCCACGTGTGGGGATACCCCCCTTGATGTATGTAACTATCCAGGCCGTGGATGGCTTGGATGTTGATATAATAAATATATTATTTTATTATATATATATATATACACACACACACACACACACACACACACACACACACACACACACACACACACACACACACACACACACACACACACACACACACTATATATATGGTGGGTTCACACATGGGGACCCACCTACTGTAATATTATATATATAACACTATATATGGTGGGTCCCACGTGGGGACCCACCTACTGTTTTGATATATATATATATATGGTGTGGTGGGCCCTACGTGGGACTCACCTCTTCCCTTCATCTATAGTAGAGCTGCATGTACAGCAGCTATATAGCTACTATTTTAACGTCAGTAAGTTCTACAGGTCCTACATGATGTATGTGTACATCCAAGTTGTTTTGACGGTGGGACCCACTACAGATGTATGTGTTTCATCCCTGTGGTGTGGGCCCTAATGATGTATGTGCTTTATCTGCACCGTCCACTGTTTGGACGGTGGGGCCCACCATGATGCACACGCTGTATCCATACCATCCAAACATTTTGAGATATTATTAGATGGCATGAGTGCAAGGATGAGCTAGATCTAAAGTTCAAGTAGACCTTACCATTGAAATAGTGGACAGTGACATCCACCGTTCCACCTTAGGAGTCACAGTAGTTTCCAATTAAGTTTATATATGTTTTCACTTCATCCATCTCTATGTTGACTTATGAATAGGTTGGATCTTAAAAATATATAAGGGTGGGCCCAATTGGATATACATGAGGCCCATTAGCATGGCCTGATTTGATATACATAAGGCCCATTGGTGTGGCCTGATTTGATATACATGAAGCCCATTGGTGCAGGCCATCGTGATGTATTTTGGCCGATGGGCGGGCCCCACCCGTTTGTATTGCTAGACCCATGTAATGAGGCCCACTTGATATTTGAGGCCTAGTATTGAGGCCCGTGCAATGAGGCCCATATGATATATTTGAGGCCCAGGTGCAAGGCCCACTAATTGTGTATTCAAGGCCCAGTGTGATGTATGTTGGCCCATATGACGAGGTCGATGTGACGTAAATAAGGCCCATCATGATTGTATGTGAGGCCATGGGCCCACTATATGTTTGGCCCTATGTAGGCCACTCCTTGGGAGAAATGTTGGTTAAATGTTCACATTGATGGGCAATGATGGTTGGATGTCCACATTGTGACCTTCCCTTAGGTCTTGTTAGGCTCATTCTCATAATTCTCTTATGAGTTAACCTAGATAAGTGGGCCCCATTCACCATAAACAAATGATTTCACGTTATCGGATTTGATATAACCCCGGTCGAGGTTTGATCCTTATATTATGGTTGATCGGTTGTTCCTCTATGGACCTCGCCTTGTTTACATGCTGATTATCGATGCCAATTATCAATGCTGATTATTAGTGACAATTATCAATGCTGATTATCGATCATTGGTGCCGATTATCGAGGCCGATTCCTATTCCAATTGTCGAGGTCGAGTCAGATTCCGATTGTAGAGGCCGAGTCAGGTTATTGAAGTCAATTATCAAGGTCGATTCCATTTGGTCGAGGCCGATTTCGTTTGTTGAGGCTGATTCCATTGTTGAGGCCAATTTTGATGGTCGGGGCCGATTCCGTTTATTGAGACCGATTCTAATTATTAAGGTCGATTCCAATTGTGAGGTCGATCATCGAGGTCGATTCTGATTATCAAGGTCAATTTCGATTGTCGAGGCCTAATGTAATGTATATAAGGCTCATGGGATGTGGCCCTTTCTGATGTATATTAGGCCCGTGTTAGAGGCCCATTGTGATGTATATGTGGCCCATGTGATGGGACCCACTTGATATATATGAGGCCCAATGTGACATATTTATGGCCATCCATTGAGGCCCACTTTGATGTGATACATAATGGACCCGTGTGAGATGCCCATTGTGATGTGCTTGAGGCCCATGGGTTGTGGCCCATTGTGATATATTCAGGACCCAAGGGACATGGCCCATTTGATGTATATAGGCCCATGTGATGCAGCCTATGTGATGTGTATTAGGCCCATGTGATGCAGCCCATTATGATTATATGAGGCCCATTGTGGTGCATTTGAGGGCCAAGCTATGTAGCCCATTGTGATGTATGTTAGGCCCATGTGAAAAGCCCATCATGATGTGTATTAAGCTCTTGAGTGAGGCCCATGGTGTTATATTTTTGGCCCTCTTATGAGGCCATGGGTCCGCTATATGTTAGGCTTTATGTGGGCCATTCCTTGGGGGAAATGTTGGTTAAATGTCCACGTTATTGAGGTCGATTATTAATGTCAGTTATTGATACCGATTATGAGTATGTGACAGTATAATGTCATGATACATGCCCATACGCATCATCTGCATATTTGTTATGAGATGTGGTTGACCATTGTATATGACATTGGACAAGTTGTTATGAGACTCCCAGATAGGTGGAGGTTATCTCACATGAGCACACGGTATGTGCAGGATTGATGCATGACTAGATTTTATGACTCATGCACCTTGCATTGTTTGTTGTGATTACTGTACGCCCTAACGACATTAAGGCCATAGCCTCCACAGGCATATCATGAATGGTCAAATGGGGACACCGAAAATCTATTATTAGCATTAGGCTGCCATAGATGGCCCTAGGTGAAAATTCCTAAACCCTCTTAGTACCAGAGAATGCCCCAATGTTGAGAACGAGTGGATACATGAGCGCCCGAGTGCCGAATATCAGGAGGCCACGTCTCCCGCTATGTCTGGTCAGTTGGGAGGGGGTGTAGCCTTACTCGCCTGAGGGAGTAGGCATAACTAGGCTGAGTCTGACTAGCTCCTAAATGTATTTGCTATCGATAAGCCGGGTAGGCATTTGTATACTGCTGACAGGGTAGTAAGGTCTTTTTCACTTGCTGGGCTATGTGGCCTGCAGAGGCGGTAGCCATTTTAGAGTGTACTAGACCCCGATGATGATCCTAGAGATGTACAGTACTGATATATGGACTTATTGAGTAGGAGTTGCATACTCATTCATTCATTCATTCACTATCCACTTGGGCTGGTGGTGCGTAACTATTTGTTACGTGTACTTTCACAGTGGCTAGGATATCAGTTGAGGCGCCTGACTAACCTGAGATCAAGAGTTTACCGCATTGAGTCTGACTATTCAACTTTAAGTATAGAACTGGTTTGGATAGAAGTCCTTTATGGTGGACCCCGTAGCCTGCAATACTACGTACTATCATCCCGACTTCACACTCCAGCTTAGTCATTTCATTCGCATCGCATATTACATTACATCCAAAGGCATATGACACTTTGGATTGCTATGTTTTTGCACTTATATGGCCTAGACAGACTTAGTAAGATTTACACATTGCTTTGTATCCTCGACATTTGATATTTGACTCTCTATGACTCTACATTTGCATAGTTGATCTGTATTGTGTACTCTAATATTATATGATTTATAGACTTGTAGAATTTTCGCTTACTCTTATATCATATGATTCATGATCTTGCCAGTAATTCCGATATTGTATGATTAAGGCATTGTATTGAATACTTGACACTTATCCTATGCACACATTTACACCACCCTCTAAGCTTTCTTTAAGCTTATATATGATAGATGCGTGCAGGTGGCATTAATTTGTAGTAGCGTCGAGCTTAGAGCGTGTGGCTGACTTCTGGAGCTTTAATTTTCGATATATGTATTTCCCTTTTAGCATTGTATTCAAATGTTTATATTAGTGGATATATGATGATGATGATGCCTTTGTAATTTGGATAAACTTGTGGTTATGTTTCTTATGAGACAAATATATGTTGGAAAATCCTCCTTATAGGATCTCAAGATCAGAATCTGGCGTATGTGCGTTGGGAGCCGAGAATGGGATACTATAGAGGCTGTTGGCATTGAATTCGGTGATTAAAAATCTTGTGAGCCCGGTTTCCAAGTTTGGGGCATGACATTTATAATTATTCAGAACATTAAAAAAGTACACATGTCCAAATTGTCCAATACAAATGAATGATAAAAAAATAAATGTGCATCATCGATAATGTGGTGTGGCCTGGGAAGATAACACCAATCTACAAAAAAATCTACGAAATTATTAAAATAAAATATTATTAATGACTATTTTATACTACTTGTATAATTTAAATATGGCATTCAACTTATCACTGAGGATGTGATTAGGGTTGCTGTGACATAAGGGTATGTAACATTTCCTCCAATTGAGTCTTTCATGTCTTCATATCATTTATCATTTCTCGCAGCTCAGCCAATGTTGCCTCTACCTGTTCGGCCCTCCTCGTAGCCTTATTCAAATCAACATGGATACGATGGGTCGATACAGGCACCTCCCCATGTCTAAGACCACGGATGTAGTCAAATCTAGAGCCAAGGGCCCTAAAACATGCTTTGTCTGCTGTTAATGGTGTAGTGTCCTCCGACTGGGATTGAGTATGGATTTGTAGCATTTCGTTTTGTAGTTTTAATAAAACATTATTAGTATAAAATAAATAAGTAATAAAATAACTTTAAAATAAGTTAAAATGATTCTCACATATAGCTCCCCACAACGCGAAGTCACTCGAGTTCGTGTCATCTTCCTAATGTGTGTATTCTTATAAAAAGTAATGAGATCAGGCTCTTGCTGGGTCTCCTAGTCACACTATTCCATTTAAACAAGAAATATCATATTTATAATGTTAATAAGTAATGTGATAAATAAATTAAATTAATACGTGTATGATAAATAAAGTAAATTATACTATCTCATTACGAAGTCGGACAAATGGCTTCGAACCAGCCATTGGATTCATCATAAGCTTGGAGCGATTCTCTGTATTTGTTTTACTCCTTTTCTTCATTTAAAGTACAAACAAGTTATTACAATACTTATAAGAAAGTTATTGAAAATTAAACATGAATGAAATTTAGATCTCACCAAGAATGCATCAGACTCGAAAATACTACAAAATTTATCCCAATCTTCGAGGGAGATGCCTTTGTAAGGGTGTTATCATGTTCCCTCACGAACCCCCCCCCCCCCCCCCCGCCCCTCTTTTTATAGTAGGAATAGCACCGACTCTTATATTTCCTGAACCAGTTGCCCAAATACATGTTAAGCCCCTTTTTAACATTACTAAGTTCCATGTCAATGTCAAATTTATCCTGATAAATAATATATTACATGAATCAATAAATTGTACATAAATTTAATGACATAATTATTTAAAAGAAAAATAAAATAAAATGAAACTTAGTCTTCATTTACCAATATTCGATTGTGTATGAGACTGCCTTATTAATATTAGGCACAGACTGCCAAGACCCACAAGTAAGGGGAGCCCACTTTCGACATATCACCCCCACCTCGGTTGTGAAAATGGCTGCCCATGGCCCTTTCGGTCTATACTTCCCTGGTGGGAAAGTGATAGAGGGTCGCTCACTTGTTATCACCAAATGTTTAACGACAGCAAGTCCTCTTGACCGGTCATGTCCTTTTCTAGATGTGGTGAAAATTTCATCTGTAAAATGAAAATAATACAATTTAATATATACAAATCGAACATTAACTAAATGTAAGAGACAATGCCTTATAGATGCTTAAGTTTTCGCTGAACTATAGAAAAAACTTACTTTTAAAAGTGTATTTTTTAAAAATCAACGAAAACTTAAGCATATGTACGACATTGTCTTTAAATATAAACATAAGAATAAAATATATGTAAATCTTACCTGTAACATTTAATGGTGACTATTGGGCGGAGGAAAGACGGACAAAAGCCTGGGAGGAGAGAGTTTGGGTGGTAGGAGTCTGGTTCAAGCGTAACCGGGGTAAGGAATGTCCTGCAGTGGAAGGCTCACTAGGGGATGACTAGGAGGAGAACAATCTATGTCTCTTAATACCACCGATTGGTGCCATGGTTGCTAGAGTTGGAGATTCAAATTACAAATAATACAATTCAAATTATGTAAATAAAAAAATGATACCATATGAAGAAAAGATTGAACATGAAGAAAATAAGTTTTATTTATAATTTTAAAATATTATATAAGCTAAAACTTACATGACCATTTCATGTATCATGATCACTACATAGTCATCTCTACTATCATTTTCATTATCATTGATAAAAATTTTATTTACTTCAACATTTATTAAATTGGCATCAACATACTCTGGGCCCATGTCATCCCTAAGCAACATGTTGACACTATGATCGTCATCTTGGATAATACCATCAACCCTATATGACGTTAGTGGATCTTCATCTTCCTCCTTAACTTATACATCTTCCTCCGAATTTGAAATATCATACCAGTTTCTAGGAGGTACCCTCAAAATGACATGTCAATTGCCTTTCAATTTAGTGTCCTTGAGGTAAAAAACTGGCTCTGCCTGAACAACCAGTATAAACGGGTCATCCTTATACCATTTACGAGTGAAATTTATGCTTGAGAAATGATTGTCTCTTTGTATTCTCATTTTGTTATTACTAACATCCCACTAGTCACATTTGAAAAGGAAGACCCGATTTCCTCCACAGTAGTTTAAAACAATAATGTCCGTTAATATACTAAAGAAGTCAAAATGTAAGTTTTCTTCATGATCTCCATTCACAACCACGCCACTATTTTTAGTTCTTCGCGTAATTGTTTCATCTGTTGAAAACAAGTGTAAAAGAGATTAATAAATTATAATAATTTTTTAAAAATATTTATAAGAATATTCAAGTAAATACACTATGTTGATCACTTACATGTTCCTTAAATCAATTTGAAAATTGTTGTTCGTGCCTCTGTTGCACATTGGTAGTGCATTGTCTCTCAATATATTGCTTGTGTTCCCTACATATAAAGTGGATAAATATTATAAATTAAATACAAAACATATGAAATATGAGTAAAATTCAAAATATCTCACTTACATATTAGATAGTTATTGATATCGGGGCAATTATTCAGCACGTACATTCGTGCTTTTGCGAGCTCAGTTACACCCACTCATCATATGTTGCAGCTCTTAAAGGGCGTACATTTTGTGTAAAGATATATAGTGCCCCATGCTGTTTTCCTTAAATAATATCATAATTTCATTCTTGTCGGTTGAATCTTGTCTCAACATCTTCAAAATACATCAAGTAAAAATTCATACACTCGTTATCTCTATAGGTTTCTACTATAGAACCTTCTAGCCTTGCTCTATTTATCACATACTTCTTTAAAGTATATAAGAATTTGTTGACATGCATCATCAGACCCATAAACATAATTAATATACAAGCATTATTAATATAGCAATTAATTAATGACTAAATTTAAATTTATATATTACCTTTCGATGGGATACATCCATCGAAATGACACAGGTCCGACAATGATCGCCTCATGAGGAAAGTGCACAGCTAAATGTATCGACATTAAAGAATGTGGGCGAAAATATATATTCGAGCTTGCATAGTATTATTTGGATGTCTTCTTCCAATTGTTCTAATCTTCTTAAATTCATTGTCTTGGAACATAACTCCTTTAAAAAAAACCCCAGCTCAATTAATGTATTAGAGACATCCTTATGCTTGAACTCACGAATTGCAACTGGCAGTAGTTGTTGAAGAAGAATATGACAATCATGGCTTTTCATGCCTGATACCTTACAATCATTGATGTTTACACATCGCGCGATGTTTGATGCGAACCCATTTAGAAACTTTACATCCTTCAACCATTGACATAAACTCTTTTTCAAGTTCGTAGACAATGTGTAGCAAGCTGGTGGTACCATATATTTATCACTATTCAGAACTAGCCACAATTCATTCCTGATCCCCATATTCTGCAAGTCCATGCGAGCCTTCAGGGTGTCTTTTATTTTTCCTTCGATATTCTTTATTGTTCCTAAGATGTTTTCACAAATATTCTTCTCGATTAGCATCACATCTAGATTGTGCCTTAGTTTCAGTGTTCGCCAATATGACAACTCAAAGAAAATGCTTTTCTTCCTCCAATTCAACTCGTTTACAGTAACCTTCCTTTTCTTAGTATTCAGTCTCTTTTCAAATTCTACATGTTTAATTACCTCCATTCGATTTAATATATCGTCCCTGAATAGATGCTTAGGTTTCAACCGCATTTTCCGTTTACCATCAAAATCTTTACATCTTTTCTGCCAACTATGTTGCGGAGGGAGGAAGCGACGATGGTCCATATAACATATCTTTCTCCCATTCTTTAATGAATAAGAAGTTGTTTCCTTGTTACATGTAGGACATGCCATCTTGCCTTTTGTACTCCACCCGAAAAAGTTCTCATAGGCAGGAAAGTCATTAATAGTCCATAATAATGTTGCATGCAATTGAAAATTTTCTTTCTTCGACACATCATATGTCTTTACATCATCTTCCCACAAATCTTTTAACTCATCTATTAACGGGCGCAAATACACGCCAATGTCATTTCCAGGAGACTTTAGGCCAGGAATAAGTAAGGACATTATAAAGAATGACTCTTTTATACACTTCCAAGGTGGTAGATTATACGGAATAAGTATAACTGGCCACATGCTATAAGTGGTACTCATGTTTTCTTCCTATTTATAAACAATCTTTGTAGGCTCAGTTTTAATGGGAAGTAATGCAGTACCTTGTGCAGGATTTTCTTACCCCTAATATTTAATCATTTGTATCTGGACTCTTTGCATTTTGGACACATATCATCCTTCTCGTGCTCCTTCCATAAAAGTATACAGTCATTATTACAGGCATGTATGGACTCATATCCGAATCCCAGGTCCCGCAAAACCTTCTTAGCTTCATAATGGGACTTTGGTAATGTTTACCCTTTGGGAAGTCTATCCTTAATAAATTCAAGCATCATGTTGAATGATTTGTTCCTCCAACCATTTATTATCTTCTTATGTAGCAACTTTATCAAGCATGACAACTTTGTATACTTATGACAACTTGGATACATTTCACACTCAGCATCTCTTAATAAGCATGTAAATTTATTTGTTTCCCCTTCCCTTAGTGTCACATCTACAGTATGGGTGTATTTTGATTCTCTCACACAATTATCCATAAATGTTCCTGTGTGCAAGTCTTCTATGAAGTCCTGCATAGCATTAAAACACGTATTTTCATCTCTCGCCATACCATCATTATCATCCTCAATCATTAGGGCTTCATTAGTTTCACCATCATGATACCACTAGGTATATGTCCTATCCATCCCATTATCATATAAATGCACAAGCACTTTATTTATAGATTTGTAGTACAAGTTGTTGCACTTGCTACACGGATATCGGGTGCTATTAAGTCTGCTTATATGATGTTTTGCCACCTTCATGAACTCCTCCATTCCTTTTATATACTCTTTCGAAGCCCTATTTCTAACTTGTATCCAACTCGTATCCATGTTTGTGTTCCTATCACAAGTTCAATAAATACATTAGTCCCTACATATGTGGAATTCTACACATGTTTAAACAAATGGGACCATGAAAAAGTGTTTTGTTTCACACTGATTTTTCTACTCATCTTCATCCTAGTGAAATACACCTGTTTAATGGCGTTGATGAAAGATAAACACCATGGTGGCCCTACACAGAAACCTATAGTTGGCATCCCATCCCCATTATTCCATGGCCCATCCGAGCCATGAATCTAGCTAATTTTTGTCCTGAGGATCAAACATTGAGGAAAAAACTAGATAAACGGAGTAGATTTCACATATACAACAAAGTGGGCCCCACGGAGGGTGTTTCATGTTGTTCCCAAAAGTAGTGTTGTAGAAAAGCGCAAATCAGGAATAGAAACGAGAGGAAGGAAATACTCTAATACATATTGCACTATGGCATTTAAGATCCTATGGGGGATTTTTAATGGGTCGTTGGGGCTTTTATTCCCCCTTTTATCTTGAATCACAATAGGAAAAGTGAATAATAAGAGATCCTTGTTTATTCTCTCCTTGAATTCTTATCATGATTCATGAACTACTAGTGTAGTGTCTACTTATTTTTCATAATCAAAAGATTTATCATATTTTTTGTATAGTTTTTTTTTTTTTTTTTTCATTTTGGTAAAATTTCATAACCCTTCAATAAGCATGCGCATGATTCACAATATAATTGATGTCAATCTCAATCATCAGCAGCTTCAACAACCACTCAGTAATTACAATTTATGGGATCAGATATGTCAGTAACGTTTAGACATGTGTATTGTTGAATTTGGTAGCATTATTTTCTCAACTATATACATGTCAACAAACACATACATGCACAAAGATGAGTGCACATCCACATTTGCATGTATATTACTGACTCGTGTCTTGTAGTAGGTTATATCTTATAGTTGTGTAGTGTGCATCGAGTCCACTGTGACATGAGCCACAAAAAATCTCATGGACCATTGTTGGCATTTAACATGCATGAGCATGAAAAATAGGACATGTAAACATTGCTTTTAACTGTATGACAGGTTTAACACTATGTAAGTTGCATAAAAAAGCAAGTTAACTTTTATGATCAATTAGACATGTGGCAGGATTTGATGAGCACTTGAGTTCCATAACTGATATAATAGAAAAAGGTTTCTTTGAGACTACAGATCTCATCATCTTCCTATTTTACACTGTCAGTCGATCTGAGATGATTTTTGCCCAGCTCGGCTTGACTCGGTCAATAAGACACCCCAGTTCTAATGTTTTGTCCATAAATGAGGCAGATCAAAATCTCATATGGATCACAAGAGCCAAATCATTCATATAGTGGGGTCCATTGCGAACATACCTGCCTCAAAATATAGATATATCTCAGAAGAGGAACACATACAAAGATCACCAGTTGAAACTGACCACTGCTTTAATGCTGACTTCTCTTTGCACTCTACCGTTCAAAGCTTCTTATCTTCTTTACAGGAGGATGGAGAGTTGGATGGATACTTTTAATTTTAGGGACAATGGAGAGTTGGATGGATATTTTTAATTTTAGGCAGTATAAGGAATAACGTATGCTGCTACTCAAACTTGGGGAGCAGAAGAGTCTCTTGGCTTACCATTAATGCTCTTTCTGTTAGAGCTTCTCTCTCTTTAGTAGTACACGAACACGAACTGCATCGGGGATCTGTGGGCCCTCCTTGATGTAAGTGTTTTATCCACGCCGTTAAACACTTTTATTAGATCATTTTAAGATAAGAACCAAAAAATGAGGCAGGGACACAGCTCCAATGAACCACACCAAATGAAGCTACATTGATAATGACACCCACCGTTGAAGCCTTTCTAAGGGCAACCGTGATATTTTTTTACCATTCAACCTATTCATAAGGTTATGTAGACGTGGATGAGGTGAAAACACAAATATCAGCTTGATTCAAAACTTCTCTAGCTCCCAAGAAGTTTTTAATGGCACATGTTCAATCTCCACTTTGTGGTCCACTTAAGAGATGGAGCTACCTCATTTTTTAGCTAATACCTTAAAATGATCTGAGAAATGAGATTAATGGTGTAGACAAAACACTTACATCACTGTGGGTCCCATAGAGCCCTACCCCGTCCAGGCGGGGGTAGGATGCAATTCGCGTCCACGATATTTGGGAAGGGGATTGCGTACTGAGTAACATAATACGCTAACTGTATTGAGTAAACTCTATGGGCCCCACTATCATTCATGCATTGTATTCACTCCGTCCATCTCTTCTACCACACAATTTTAGGGATTTATCCAAAAAATGGAGCATATCCAAACCTTAAGTGTGAGGCCCGCATAATAGCCCGTACTGATTCGTAGGCTTCCGCGGTCCTCTCGGTCAAATTTTGGTAACCCGTAATCCATAATCAGCAGTTGCACGTGACCTTGAGTCGTATCCCATATTTCAGAGTCGGCTCGACCTAAGACTTATACCTTAGCGACCACGTCGTCGCCGCAGTTCCGATGCCGCGTCTCACACTCCAAGGCGATACCTAGACCAGGAGATGCAGGCCCACGTTCAGTTTGAGAAAAACTCCATGCATTTGCAATCCCAAGAGAATCTCCACAACATGTTCCATCAATCAAGTACACATCAATACATCTCATGTCAAGTACACATGACCTCACACCCCATCCCCAAGCAACCCCAAAGTCAAACTCTCTCTCTTACAACCCATACATGTCAAGTACACCCATCACCCATCACTTGCTCACCCATCCCTCTCTCTCTTTACATCCCATCCTCTTTGTCTCTCATTTCTCCATTTTGTTCAAGCAAGCAACCCAACGTCCAAGCTCCTCCAATCTTCATGAGAGAGCTTGGTGTGGTCCATCTTCCTACCACCCAATCCCACCATCCAAAGTCCATCTCAACCGTTAAAAATGTTCCCTTGGAGCTCTAGAGGCTATAGGCGGAAGAAGGAAGAGGAGATCAAAGGTGGGTGATTTTATTATTTGATTGTATGATTTGAGGGACCACAAATGTGGGACCCATCTTGATGTATGCATTATTTAAGGAGGGCCCATAGTGGCAGGGTCCCTCCCCTCCATAACACCATTTTTTCTCTCTCTCCTTCCCACTCTTTGTGATGATGTGTGTGGCCCACTTATGATATATGTGTTTTTAGCCATACCGTCCATTAGATGGGGTGCACCCGCTATCCAACTGGGCCCCACCTTGCTACCCACCTGCTATCCCGATTGGGTGGGCCTTGTTTGAAAGGAAAATACGAATAACAACTTGATTTGTGGACCCCACCGTGTGAGCACCCCATCCTCACCATCTGTCCAGGTAGCCGGGCCCACTGGCTGCTAGACTGACCGTCCAGAGAGGCCCACCTGTCCGTCTGTTTTGGACAAGCCAAGGTGAAGAGGAAAACACAATCATCAACTTAATTCAATCTGGTGGCCCACCTACATGGCGCCGCCTTAATGCATGTATTATAACCCTGTCCAGAGAGGCCCACCTGTCCGACTATTTTGGACATGCCCAGGTGAAGAGGAAAACACAATCATCAGCTTAATTCAATATGGTGGCCCACCCATGTGGCGCCACCTTGATGCATGTATTATAACCCCCCCCCCTTTCCCCCCCACTGTCCAAACTAGTAAGGACGGTGTGTGTCATCCATACCGTCCAGGTAGTTGGGACGGTGGGATGCACTTGATGTATGTATTCTGTCCACCGTCCACCTGTGGATGGTGGCACCCACCAGAGGTACGTATTATATCCCTATCGTCCACTAGTTTGGACGTCAGTAGCTATGGGCCTACCATGAGATATAATGTCAGCAGTTGAGTGGGCCCTGATAATGAGGGATGTGTTATATCTCAACCGTTCATTTGGGGACCCCACCACGTAGCTGTTGTCTTCACATTAGCAAATTCTGTGGGTCCCCTTGATATATATATTATATCACTCCATCCATCCATATGGCATCGCCCACCCCACACGTGTGGGTGGGACCCACTTTGATGTAATTATTATATCTATATCATCCAACAGATTGTTGGACAGTGACGCACCTTGATGTATTCATTTCATCCACACCGTTCACTGGATTGGGACAGTGGGTCCCACCTTGGTTGTATGTATTGAAATCCACTGCCCATCCACTTTGATGTGGCCCACCTTAATGTTTTTTTATACCTTCACCTTCCGGCCATTCGATGAACCTACCTTAAGACTTGAGACAAAAAAAATGAATCACATAGCATGTCAAGTGGACCACATTACAGAAATAGTGGAGATTAAACGTCCACCATTGAAACCCTTTTTGGGCCACAGAAGTTTTGGATCAGTATGATATTTGTTTTTTCATTCAACTTAGGT
This sequence comes from Magnolia kwangsiensis, assembly GCA_037074715.1. Classification (NCBI taxonomy): domain Eukaryota; kingdom Viridiplantae; phylum Streptophyta; class Magnoliopsida; order Magnoliales; family Magnoliaceae; genus Magnolia; species Magnolia kwangsiensis. Next base: position 68,372,963 of record CM073583.1, read on the forward strand.
CTTTGTAATCGTATGATCTAGTTGGATGGAAAATAAAATGGTGGGTCCCACGAATTTAAACGGTGAAAATCATTATCTCCATTGTTATTGTGGTATGGCCCAGATGATCTTTCTATGGGATTTATTTTTGGTAATGATCTAAAATGACCTTTAATCAGTGTGTGGGGCCCACCTTGATGTGATGTATGTTGGGCCCATTTGGGAGGCCCTTTATGATATATTTTTTGCCCACATGATGCAGGCTGATTTGATGTATTTAAGTCCACATGATGCCGCCCGATTTGATGTATTTGAGGCCCACATGATGTGGCCCGACATGTTGTATATGGGGCCCATTGGTGAGGCCCATTGAGCGGCTCATTATGATATATTTTTGACCTGAGTGAAGAGGCCCATTGTAACGTATTTTCGGTCCATTTGGTAAGGCCCATTGAGATGTATTTGGGGCCCATGGGTTGAGGCCCATTGTGATGTATTCAAGGCCCATAGGCGAGGCTCAATGCGAAATATTTGAGGGCCATGGACGAGGCCCAATGTGATGTATTCGAGCCCCATGGATGAGGCCCAATGTGATGTATTCGAGGCCTATGAGTGAGGCCCATTGTGATGTATTCGAGGTCCATGTGATGCGGCCCATTGTGATGTGAATTAGGCCTTTGTGTGAGTCCATGGGCCCACTATATGTTTAACCTTTTGTGGGCCACTCCTTGGGAGCAATGTTGGTTGAATGTCCACATTGATGGACAATGATGGTTGGATGTCCACATTGTGACCTTCCCTTAGGCTTTGTTAGGCCCATTGTCGATTCTGATTGTCGAGGCCAGGTTCAATTGACGAGGCCGATTCCATTAGTCAAGGTGATTGTCGAGGCCGATTCCGAGTATCAAGGCCGATTCTCATTATCGAGACCGATTCCAATTGTCGAGGATGATTTTGAGTATCGAGGCCGATTCTGAGTATGTGATAGTATAACATCATGATACATGCCCATACATATCATCTACATATTTGATTATGAGATATAGTTTGCCATTGCATATGACAGGTTGTTCCTGAGACTCCCTGATAGGTGGAGTTACCCCACATGAGCGCACGATATGCGTAGGCTTGATGCATGATTAGATTGTGTGACTCATGCATCTTGCATTGTATATTGTGAATACTGTACGCCCTATCGACATCAAGGTCATAGCCTCCACAGGCATATCGTGGATGGTTAGATGGGACACCAGAAATCTATTCTATATGGGGTGCTATAAATATCCCTGGGTTAAAGTCCCTAAACCCTCTTGGTTCTAGAGGTTGCTTCAATGTCTAGACCGAGTGGGTGCATGAGCGCATGAGGGTTGTATACCGTTAGGCCACTTCTCCCACTATGTTGTAGTTAGTTAAAAGGGGGTGTGGCTTTACTTGCCTGAGAGGAGGCGGCAAAGCTAGGCTTAGTCTGACCAGCTCGAGGAATGGGTCTGCTATCGACGAGCCGGGCCTGATATTGACAGGCGAATAGTGAGGTCTCTTCTACTCACCTTGTTGTGCATGATGGGGTGGCAATCTAGTTTGGAGTGTAATAGACCTTGGTGATTTCCCAAAGAGGATCTGTATTGATATGTGAACTTATTGAGTAGGAGTTGCATACTCATTCATTCATTAATTAACTATCTACTCAGGCTAGTGGTGCGTAACTATTTGTTACGTGTAGCTTCGCAATGGCCAGGATTTCAGTTGGGGCGCACAATTAATCTAAGATCAGGAGTTTACCACATTGAGTCTGACTATCCAAATTTAGGTATGAGACTAGTTTGGATAAAAGTCCCTTGTGATGGACCCTATAGCCTGTGATACTACGTACTATCATCCCAACTTCACACTCCAACATCGTCATTCCATTCGCACCGCATATCACATTACATCCGTAACATATAGCATTTTGGGTTACTATGTTTCTTCATTTATATAGCCTAGATACGACTGACGGTATTCGTAAACTCATCAGGATTTTCATATTACATTTCATCATTGACATCTGATATTTGGCTTGTTGTTTTCGTATTACATAACTGATCAACATTGCTTCATTAGTATATGATATTATTTTTATTATATTTCTGCATCGCATAGCCTAGATAAGGCTGATGGTATTTATGGGTGTATTAGTTTTTTTTAGCATTATTCTGGAATTGTATGATTTATGAGCTTGTCAGTATTTCTACTTACTCTGATTTGTCTGTTATTGTTTCCTTAACACTTACCTTATGTACACATTTTCACCACCCACTAAGCTTTCTATAAGCTTACGCACTATAGATGTGTGCAGGTGGTGTTAGGTTGCAACAATGTTGAGCATGGAGCATGTAGTGGTCTTCCGGAGCTTTGATTTTGACATATGTATTTTCCTTTTAGCATTGTATTCAAATGTTTATATTAGTGGATATGTGATGATGATGTTGTCTTTATGATTTAGATAAACTTGTGGTTATGCTTCTGACGAGACAAATGTATGTTGGAAAATCCTCCTTGTAGGATCCCAGGATCAGAATCTGGCATATGAGTTCTGGCATATGAGTGCTGGGAGCTGAGAATAGGGTACTACGGAGGTTGCCAGCACCAGATTCATCGATCGAAATTCCTGTGAGTTCGATCTCCGGGTTTGGGGTGTGACAGAAGTTGGTATCTGAGCATAACTTGGGAATACCTAAAGATAACATCACATATCTACTGATAGCTAGCTTACACTATATGATTGTTGAGAACTTAGAATGGTTAGATCCCAGAGTTCAATAACTTAGAGATTTTCTTACACAGATCCCTATTGTTGATATTGTGAGGCTACTTAGTATTCGAGTTTCGATCATTCTGATCCGAGATCCAGGATCAGTAGGGTAATCATGGCATTGATGATCAGGCATCCTGAAAGCACGAGGTTTAGATTAGAGAGCGCTATTTGTTCATAGATTTATTGTAAATCAATGCTTCCTCTTCCCTTGATTTATCCTGCGTGATAGTAAATTTCGAGGATAAAATTTTTATTAGAAGGGGAGATCTGTGAGGCCCGCATACTAGCCCATACTATTCCTTAGGCTTTCGTGGTCCTACCGGTCAAATTTCGACAACCCGTGATCCATAATCAGCAGTTGCGTGTGACTTTGAGTCGTATCTCATATTTCAGAGTCAGCTCGACTTGAGACTTGTACCTTAGCGACCGCGCCATTGCTGCAGTTCCGATGCTGCGTCTCACGCGTCGAGGCGATACCCAGACTAGGAGATGCGGGCCCGCGTTTAGTTCGAGAAAAATGTCACGTATTTGCAATCCCAAGAGAATCTCTATAACATGTCCCATCAATCAAGTACACATTAATACATCTCATGTCAAGTACACATGACCTCACACCCCATCCCCAAGCAACCCCAAAGTTAAACTCTCTCTCTTACAACCCATACATGTCAAGTACACCCATCACCCATCACTCGCTCACCCATCCCTCTCTCTCTTTACATCCCATCCTCTTTGTTTCTCATTTCTCCATATTTTTCAAGCAAGCAACCCAATGTCCAAGCTTCTCCAATCTCCATGAGAGAGCTTGGTGTGGTCCATCTTCCTACCACCTAATCCCACCATCCAAAGTCCATCTCAACTGTTAAAAATGTTCTCTTGGAGCTTTAGAGGCTATAGACGGAAGAAGGAAGAGGAGATCAAAGGTGGGTTATTTTATTATTTGATTGTATGATTTGAGGGCCCACATATGTGGGACCCATCTTAATGTACACATTATTTAAGGAGGGCCCATAGTGGCGGGGTCCCTTCCCTCCATCACACCATTTTTTTTCTCTCTCTCTCTCCCTCCTTCCCTCTCTTTGTGATGATGTGTGTGGCCCACCATGATATATGTGTTTTTATCCATACTGTCCATTAGATGGGGTGCAGCCGCTATCCAACCGGGCCCCACCTTGCTAGCCACTTGCAATCCCGATTGAGCGGTCCTTATTTGAAAGGAAAATATGAATAACAACTTGATCCATGGACCCCACCGTGTGAGCACCCCATCCCCACCATCTGTTCAGGCAGTTGGGCCGACTGGCTGTTGGAGTGACCGTCCATAGAGGCCCACCTGGCCTTCCATTTTGGACAAACCCAGGTGGAGGAAAACACAATCATCAGCTTAATTCAATTAGTGGCCCACCCACGTGGCGCCACCTTGATGCATGTATTGTAACCTCCCCCCCCCCCCCCCCCCCAGCCGTCCAAACCAGTAAGGACGGTGGGTCTGCCGTGATATATGTGGTCATCCACACAGTTCAAGTAGTTGAAAGTGCACCTATTATGTGCCCTAGTTTGTCAATTACGTTGTAAGTTGAGTCAATCGGACGACAACACTTAAAAAGAAGATCAAGTCAAGCGTCTGCCTCATCTGGATGTGTGGAAGCTCGCCAAAAGGTAAATCATAGCCTCACATCCCTTGTCCCAAAACACTAGGTGATTAAACCTTTAAAAAGAATTAAAATATCTTAGGGTTTATGTGTAAGAAAACTTTTTATCAAAAAGAAAATCTTCTAAGTTTTTCTTACACTGTCGATTATATCGATTCCCCTTTCGATATGATCGACCAGCTCTGTCGATGTCCTCGGAATATCAATCGATACAATCGAGTGAGGACAAAAAGCGTCCAGCAATCAAACAATCTTCTGGACGATTTATCGATATATCGACCTTTGCGTCGATATCATCGATATTCGAAAATCGATCATATCTGAAGTGGATCGATTATATCGACAGACTGCTTTCCGGCGCCCCTATTTTTCTAAAGAAAACTAACATATGCTTCGATATATCGATGACTGTCCGATTCACTCTGAACTCAAATATCGATCATATCGGGAGTCAATCGATCATATCGACTGTGGGGCGCATGTTCTCACCAGCATGAATTTGAGGTTGCTTTTAATGTTGATCGGGGTGCATGTCGATAAATCGATATTCATATATCGATCATATCGAGACCAAGTCGATTGGATCGAGTCAGGACATAAATCGTCCAGCAAGCTTATATGTAAATCTATACGATTTATTGATCCCATCGACAAGGTCTCCGATATGATCGATGTACAAATTTCGATGACATCGACTGTTTCCCCGATCATATCTGTGATCTTGAAATTCTTCAAGGCTTCTCTTATTTTTCACCTGTCGATAGATCGAACCATCACCCGATGGAATCGGAGTTCGAAATCCGATAACATCGATGTGTGTCTCGATCCCATCGACCAGTTGGCGGAAGGTTTTCAAAAGCAAAATGACAATTGAGTTCTTATCATCGAGAGGTCGGCCGATACAATCGAGAGTATACGCTCGATCATATCGACGACTGCTCGATCATATCGAAGTTTGTCATAAATATGACCGTTTATATCCGTTGGAACCTTTTGCCTATAAGTAGTGTAACATCCCGAAAATCAGGGGGTCGAGTAAAAACTCCACTCCCGAGTTCCAAAATGTTATTTATGCAATATAGATATGTATGATTGAATGTTGTCTGTGATAATGTATTAAACATGAGTGAGATTAAGCCAGAACAGCATATCATACTCCAGAGACTACTAAATTTGCAAGAGGAAGACTGCGATAGTAGGTATAACATATGTAAATTGTTGTATGTCTCCAGAGTGTGAACATATTACCAAGTTATATACATACATGTATGCTTCAAAAGTGAACAAAGGAATATACATGAGTGCTCTAAAAATATAAAATGACAAGTGTCAAGGTATCTAATCAACCTCCCTGTAATCCCGTCAATCAGATCACGCATAAAGGAGGAATCCTCCTCATCATCATCAAGTCCAGCTCCGCCTCGCAGGCCGCGCCATCATCTGCAATCACAATAGGGACTGGTGGGTGTCCGGAAACACCATCCCGTAACGTGGGAGTGAGTGATCAACTCAGTGGGATAAGAGAGCAGAGATTAGCATGTTATCAAATCAATCATGCGATAATAGTAAAGAAGTAAATCAAACAATCCTAATACTGTTGTTAATGCAATATGACATGACGTGATGTATGCCCTCACCGACGATCTCCCTCATACGGCACCATCTTCATCCGCGGCATGCAATCGACCCTCAAGTGCTCCACATCTTCCAAGCACATGCAATGGCATGGTGATATGATTTCTGAGTTATTATTAGTCCATTCAAACAGCAGGATTGGGAAACTAAGGTACCTCCCTTGTATCAATCCCAACACAGATCCTATCTAGGGTCGTCACTCCTAGTAATCTCATACGATGTATATTTTGTAGGTTGCTGCAAGGGCTGCCAGGGCTGTTGCACGCACTCGTTGCTCCGCTCCCCCATCACCTTATCAATACAGGCCTACTGTACTCTACTGCTACGGAAGGGTCGTCGCCTCCCGTAGACTCAGAATACGCTCGCGGTCACTACAAAGGGCTGCCAGGGCTGTTGCTCGCACTCGTTGCACCGCTCCCCCATCACCTTATCAATGTAGGCCGACAGTAAGAATATAGTGTCCCATACCACCATAATCTGCTCACAAGTCTAGGTGCTCACTGGTCACTACAGGGAGGTTTGTGGCCCCAGCGTAGGCCGACAGCTCGACCACGGTGTCCCATACCACCATGCTCAGCTCATGAGTCTTTATGGATCAAGGTACCATGGTTAATAGGGTTTACAATAGTAAGTTCAGTACCCTAGGTTCAAGCAGTTATGACTCATGCAGGGTGAACATACAACGGCCAGTCGGGTTACTTGACGGGCTCGACTAGCACGATCGCATCGCAAGTCGAACGACATGAAGTGCGTAAAATACTTCGCGTGGCCTAACCACTGCCGCCAACTCCAACACGACTCGCGTTCATCGACGCGTCCTTCGTGACCAAGATAAGCTAACCACGAATTCCCTCGGTTGCCGACTGCCTGGACTACGTATAGTCCCAAACACATATGAATCCACGTCAGCGATCATGTGAGAGTATTGGAAATGAAACACAACCATGTGAGCATGTTAACACATGTTATATCGTACAACTTAAGTAAATCATCTAACACATGCCTTTCGTACATATAATGAACTTATGCATATCGCCAACATATAGGAAATCATTTCTATCGGCATATTAATTGAGAATTCAATCTCAAACTAAATCAAAATGAAATCATCAAGCACATGTTATAACATACAGCTTAAGCGAATCGTCAAGCACATGCATTTCATTCATATCATGAAATCATGCATATGGCTAACATGTAGGAAACCATTTACACCAGCATATTAATTGAGAAATCAATCTCAAACTAATTCATAACACCATTTAATTTAATACATACTAATACAAGCATTTATACAAACACATACACTACACACTTAAGTCTACATATAGTATGTCGACTCGAAGTGCGCAATTAGGCGAATCTCTTCGCCAAACTAATTATGCACGCATTCCGCAAAATATGAGTAAAAACAGTACTTCCTACAAATGACTAAAATGCCCTAAATCTCATATTATTCGTTGGTTTACGAAACAGGAAACGGACAGCATGTTGTACATGTCAAACGGCGTTGTCGTTAAGAATCTACTACTAAACGACATTGAAAGCTTTGGAAACAGTCAATCAAAGTGTCTAAAATCCACACCTTTTTCCTTATAGGTGAAGTGATTCGAACGGAGCGTATACGCTTCGTCTACGGCGATCAGACAACCTGATACACATGTACATCAGCTACTATTCTATTTGAATCGAAGAAATCCCCAAATCAGCAAGTGGTTAGGGTTTTCCTTACTTAGAAGTGCGTTGGAATCACCGGGAAAGTGATTGGAGTGCGTCGCCTAAGCACGTGCAGCAGCAGCAGCAGGTGACAGGAAAATCACTCCCACTCTCTCTCACAAACTCTCACCTTTTCTCTCTCCCAATCTAGGGCTTTTTATAATTTCGGATGGGAGAGAGGAGTGAGGGTTTCAACCCCTTTTATAAGCTTAAAAATGCCAGAAATAGGCTCGGGAACGAAGTTTACTTAGTGCATATCCAATTCAGGGCTATTTCGGTCCAAAAGATGCTTTCTGGTGGTCTCCTGGCCGAATGCGATCGGACTTAAGCTCACGCGTACCAGATCTAGCACGTATTAAGTTTTCAGTCCGGCTGGGTCTGCAGATCACACTTGGCGGACCAGTTTCAGTTCAGCGGTCACCGCACGTAGATCAGGGCTGAAAGTCTCATGATATAAAATAGAAATTTCTCCTGATCTGAGAGTGTAATCTGGCTGAATTCTGACGGCCAGAACGCTCAATACTGACGCATCAAGTCGTGTGCCAGATTTGAATTTGAAATTCCAATTCTGTCCCTATTCGCACTCTCTTCGATCCGGGCTCAATGAAATAGCCTGTGATTATCGGTTTGACTTGATTTTTGAAATGAGTGTCAAGTCCAGCTAGGCGGTTCTAACGGTCTAAGATAGGAGGTATCGGACTTTCGACGCGTGGTCTAGATCCAATACAAAGATTCAAAGTGATCCAGAGAACAAACCTGCTTAGAGTTTGGTCCGAGGTTATAGAGTATTATAGAGTCATTGGTTCTACTCGATTTGGGTCTTGTAGAACATATTTAAAGTGATCAGGGACTATTTCCCAGCTACTCCAGCGTTGCGCTAGCTAACTTATGCTTAGTTTCTAAAGGAATTAGTCCTAAGTGGTTTCTTTAGCTATGGAAGTAGGTTCTGAGCGATTTTCCTGGTGTTTTAGTTGACACATTGCCTAAGGACGTTAAATTTCAGATTGGCCAAAATCCGGGGTGTTACAAATAGAGAGAGTTGTCTTCATTGCTGGTAGAGAAAGTAGAGAGTGCTTTAGAGTGTTTTAACCTTCCTATCATTTACCTAAACCCTTTCTCTCAGGAAGTTCATCCTCCAATCCACCCTCATCATTGATATCTCATAGAGTGGATTGGGGAATGAACTTTCGCATTCAAGGATCCTTCAGCTACTGCTTTAATGACATATCATTAAGCTGGGATGCCTTGAATGCATAGGTGATGGGAACCTCTCTATCTTCCTTATAGGAAAACCTTTAGAGAGTGGTAGTCCATCATAACCTTGACCCAACCTAAGCCTAGCATATATACATCTTTGTGTTGCGGATCAAAGGAGCTGAAGATTCTTCATCAACAAGAAGGAGATCTTCATCATTGTGCTGAAAGGGACTCATCAACTTATCTGTAAGTACTAAGAGTCCAAAGGACACTTGCGATCATTCCTTTTTAGGATTAGGTTTTAAGTGTTGCTCACCATTTGAAGTCCTCGAAGGAGGCCTCCGACGGGAGTGTACGTGCGGGGTGCGTTGTGTGGACCCTTGCTCTGTTGAGAGCATAAACATCTGGTTAGGAGTACGCCAGCAAAACTCCAGGGTTAGAGGTGAACCGAGTAGAAACCTCAGGGTGCGTTGTGTGGACCCTTGTCCTGTGTGGGCATAAACATCTGGTTAGGAGTACGCCAGTAAAACTCCAAGGTTTGAGGTGAACCGAGTAGAAACCTCTGTAAAGGTTGAAGGTGAACCTGATTTAAAACCTTAGGTTTGAGGTGAACCATGGGAAACCTCCTTAGTGAAATCCGTTCACTCAAGGGTTGAGTGTGGAAGCCGGGAGTGGAGTAGACAAGTCGTCGAACCACTATAAAATGACTGTGTTTGAGTTTGATATTGTCTTTTATTTATGTGATTGCCTTGCATGTCGTTATATATGATCACATTCTATGCACACACAGTCATATCCATCACAATCTTATCTACATTGCTTGTCTTTTAAATAGTTTGTGATTGGATCCTTTATTAGGCTTGAAAGCTAATAGAGTTAATTCTTGAGTAATCCTAATTTATACTCTGTGATAGGATTAGTGGGATAGGACTAAAAATAACGTATAAATCTTTAAAAAGTCCTATTCACCCCCCTCTAGGATATACTGACCTATTTCTACTTCAACTAAAGCGGTCTTCACCGCAATTTCAGTTGTTAGGATGGTGGGACCACATAACGCATGTGTTATGTCCAAACCGTCCATCGGTGTGGGTCTCACCAGTCAATTAGCTGCTGAGGTGACATCATCAAGATTTGTGGGACCCACCTGATGTATGGTATCCACCTTGATGTACGTGTTGCATCTCCACCGTCCAGTTGGGACAGTGGGATGCACTTGATGTATGTATTCGATCCATCGTCCATCTATGGACGGTGGGACCCACCAGAGGTACGTATTATATCCCTACTGTCCACCTGTTTGGACGTTAGTAGCTACAGGCCCTACCATGAGATATGTGTTTTATCTGAGCCATCCACTTGTTGGACGAGCAACATAGCTGTTGTATTGACGTCAGCAGTTGGGTGGGCCCTGATAATAAGGGATGTGTTATATCCCAACTGTTCATCTGGGGACCCCACCACGCAGTTGCTGTCTTCACATCAGCAAATTCTGTGGGTCCCCTTGATATATATGTTATATCACTCCATCCATCCATATGGCATGGCCCACCCCACACGTGTGGGTGGGACCCACCTTGATGTAATTATTATATCTCCACCGTCTAGTAGATTGTTGGTCGGTGGTCGTACCGTATTGTATTCATTTCATCCACACCATTCGCTGGATTGGGAAGTTTGGGTCCCACCTTGGTTGTATGTATCGTATATCCACTGCCCATCCATTTTGACATGGCCCACCTTAATGCATTTTTATATCTTCACCTTCCAGCCATTTGATGAACCTGCCATAAAGCTTGAGATAAAAAAATGAGGCAGATGACATGTCAGGTGGACCACACTACAGAATAGTGGAGATTAAGCGTCCACCATTGAAACCCTTTTTGGGCCACAGAAGTTTTGGATCAGTATGATATTTGTTTTCCATTCAACTCAGGTCTTTGTGACCGTATGATCAAGTTGGATGAAAAATAAAATGGTGGGTCCCACGAATTTAAACGGTGAAAATCATTATCTCCACTGTTATTGTGGTATGGCCCAAATGATCTTTCTATGTTATTTATTTTTGGTAATGCTCTAAAATGACCTTTAATCGAAGTGTGAACCCCAACTTGATGTGATGTATGTTGGGCCCATTTGAGAGGCCCTTTATGATATATTTGAGGCCCACATGATGTGGCCTGATTTGATGTATTTATAGCACAATGATGCGGCCCAATTTGATGTATTTGAGGCCACATGATGTGGCCCGATGTAACGTCTTAGAAAAAAAAATTCGTACATAGACCCGAGTATCACCTTTCATAGATTTCATTTAGAACTAAATCCTTTAGAAATTTAACATGAATTAACTAGCGCTAAACTAGATTACTTGTGAATTTAGCACCAACCACTTTAAATATGTTCTGTAAGACCTAAAACCTATAGAATTGTTAACGCTATATTACCCTGAAATCTAGGATCCAACTCTAAACCCAGTTGCTCTCGAGAACATTTAGAAACTTCGTATCGGACCTGGACCACATGTCGAAAGTCCGATAGCGATGAACTTAGACAATTATGACTGCCTAGTTGGACTTGACTATCACCTCAAAAATTAACCCCAAACGATGTCCTGGGACTATTTTCTTGAGTTCGGAGTGAAGAGTGTGAGAAAGTGAAGATTTTTAAGAAATTAAATATGAATTTAGTAATCAGAGTCATGTCACTTGTGCATCATTTATAAGAATTCTGACCGTTAGTTTTTGACCTAAATTCACCCTCGGATCAAGAAAGGTGGCCCACACATGCCTAAGTACTCGTGGCCCTGATTGAGTTTCGATGACCGTTGAACTGAAACTGCTCCACCACGGTCGATCTGGAAACTCGATCGGATTGAAAACTTAACTTGCTTAAGATCTAATATTAGTGAGCTTAAGTCCGACCGCATTTAATAAGAGGACCTCCAGAAGTGTTCCGTTAGATTAGAAAGAGCCCGATTTGGTTATAACCTAAGTATACCTTGGCCCAAGGGCTATTTTAGTCGGTTTTAGGCTTATATAAAGGCCTTAAACCCTCTCTCACAAGTCCCATACGAATTCTAAACCCTAGCTAATATAAGAGAGAGAAACGAGTGAGAAAGTGAGTGTGAAGTTGGTGTTTCATCTTGGGATTCTTCCCTGTTCCTCTACACATCAATCCATCATATCTGAATCGTTATTCCGACGATTCTAATTCCATTTTTGGGTAAGTCAATCAAACCCTAACCTGTTTTGGAGCTTAGGATAGTTTAAGTGTTATTGTATCTAACCTATTTCATGCCTTAGGTTGCTTATCCGCCATTGACAAAGACTTATCGTCTAAATCGTATTCGTTTCCCATTTTTCGGCTTAAGGTGCGGACTATATACGTTTAGGTTATGGTTTTCAAGACTTTCAATGTTAGATAATGATTTATTCTTGACGTGGACGCTATTACACATGCTAAATGCGCTATCTGTTTTGATTTATGCATGTGTATAACCTATGCTGTAAATAGAGTATTTCATGTATATGTTAGAATGTCTGTATGCGTATGATATCTGATGTTGTGATTGCCATGATTATTTACCATTAGTACATGATTGTTATATATGCGACAACTCCTTGGCGAAAGGATTTGCCCTAATATGTAATATGGGCGACATACGTGATGTATGTTGAATAGTGTAGTCTAAGTGTTTATATAAATGCTTGAATGAGTTAGTATTCAGTAAAATGTGATTTTTAAGGTTGTTGAGATATGAATCTCTATTACCCTTCTTGTGTGTATGATTTCCTCCATGAATTGTTTAGCCTAATTTATTCATGTTAACTGTGTGCATGATTTCCTTCATGTACTGTATTTATGTTTAAGTTATATTTCATATCATGTTCATTTGAAAGTAGAATATGAATCAATTGTCTATTATCAAGCTTGTACGTGATTGAGACTATATTACAGTCCCGGTGTCACGCCCCAGACTCGGTAACCGGACCTCACAAGGAACCCGATGACCGGTTCTGGCCGCAACAGCCTCCGTAGTACCCCATTCTCGGCTCCTGAGGCAGGTTCCGATCCTGGGATCCTACAAGGAGGATTTCCACAACAAAATAATCATTTTCAATACGAGCATACCCAAGATCACAACAAGTAAATCTGAGAATAACAAAGGTACACATCACAAAATCCACTATAAATTTGAACTTTTACAAGCTTACATCAGGTCCAAAAGGACATACATAGGATAACAGAAGAAAGAAGGAAGAGAATCTGCAACACTGGGTCCTCGGCTCGCACACCTATCCAAGCTCTGCTACTAAGACACCAAATTATGATCTCCTGCACGCCTCAATCGTGTATAAGCTTAGAGGGTGGTGAAAGTGTGTGACAATGGTGCTCAGAAGAAGATAGAGAATGTAGAAGGGAGTCACGATCAATACTAATACCACTATCCTTACTAAGGCAATCATGAACACAAGAAGTTATGCCAAGGTAGTATGATAATGTAGGAAGTCATACCAAGGCTATATAGTGCAATGCGTAATGTAATGCAATGAGTACTGGACGCCATGCCAAGACGATGCAATATGAGGCTTACACAGCCGATGCAAATGCAATAATGCGAAGTAATGCCAGTGCTCATATCCAATCCACATATCAAGTACATTTTCATCATAAGGAAATCACCGGGGTCCATTACACTACTGGATGACTGCCACTCTACAGACCCCGCACAGTTAAACGAGCGTAAGAGACCTCACTACCCGCCTGTGGACAGCCAATCACCAACAAGGCCTGAAGGTAGCGGACCCATTCATGAGCTGGTCAGACTCAGCCTAGCAATGCCCTCTTACATCAGGCGAGTAAGGCCACACCCCTATCCAACCGACTGCACGACAGTGGGAGTCGCGGCCTAACGGTATAAGGCCCTCGTGCGCTCATATATACCACTCGGTCACGGCGCTAGAGCAGATCCGTGGTACCATGGAAGTTTTAGAAATTTCACCCATGGGCATCCTATGCACCCAGTATGCTCAAGTAACATTTTCGGTATCCAATCATGGCCATCCACGATGTATCTGTGGAGGCTACAACCCTGATGAAGAAAGGGCGATAATGCTCATATGCTATGCAATGCTAGATGCATGAATCACGCAATCAACCATGCATCAATCCCAAGCATCCAACGTGCTTAAGAGGGGATACTACGTCCCTCGGAGAAAGTATCATGCAATGCCCAAGGACATAATATGACCACACACACATAGTGTCAACCAAGCATACAATGATGTACATGGGCCATGAAGATGGGTCTAGACACATTATGTAGCGATATACAAAGTAGTACACTCCTCTTATCCAAGAAGGGACCAAGACTAGGTACTTAGACAATATCCTTAAGGAATCCAACCTCTGGTGGGGGCCCATTTACCTGGGATAGCCCACGAGACTAAGCATACAAAGTATGTGTCTAAGTAATACAGAAGTGAGTCTAGCAAGAGTTTAAGATGAGCATCTAATCACATTTAGATATAACCGGGCCTAGAGGGGTCCATAATGGGGACATTTAACTGCCATTTTCCAAAAATGTATATCAACCATGAACTATATGGATAGAAGGCCCAAGGCCTACATTTAAGATAACAATAAAGGTAACTACATACATATATTTCTTGTAATAGGCGATAAAAAGATAAAATATCACTTTTAACAATATGAGCCCCAAGAGGGGAATTAAGGCCCAAGGCTCAATTTTCAATGGCCATAGAATCCATGCATTGAGCTAGACTTGGTGGACAGCCCGCATACATAATATACGACTAAATAAGTTTAAATTTGGATGAAATGGGCCCAACTACATCAGCCCAATAACTTAGCAATTTAAGTGGGCAACCAAGGGCCCAATACTATCATTGTCTTAGCTCACAAGTCCATCAAAATGGTGGAAGTCGGCTCAATATACGGTTGGACCAATCTGGGATGACCCTGCCTACTCTGGGCCCATGGGATGCCCCAAAAATCTGATCTAAGATGGAGTCCTCATCTAATCATTAAAAGTGACCCAAAAGAATACACTGATTAAGCCTAAAGATTATAAGAAAATATAAGCATGCAACATGTACACAAGTTCTCAAATGGTGGGCCCCTCAACCAAATAAAGTTTTAACCATAAAATTTTACATTAAGGCCCTTTGATAAACTTTTAGCCAGTTTAACTTCCAAGACCTGCTAAGGTCCAGAAATCAGTTGACTATGTGGAAATAATCTCATGAAAGCCAACTATATTCGCTGGGGGACCCCACCAAATGGAGAGTGCGTATATATTATGAAAAGATCAAGTGGGCCTGTTACTGGATTGTGAGTCCAGCAGTAACCCAAGACAGACAGTGCATCCATAATCGGGCGATCCAAGGCTTGGATGGCCTGGACCAAACATGCATTAAGGTAGGTTCCACATACATACACATTAAGCTCTAAACAATGGCCTAGGGTCCATGGTAGGCCTTTAACCATCCATAGAGAAACCCATGGGCCTACCTTAGGATCACCCAGGAGGACGTTCAACCTCAACTGGCTTCCAAGAGGTAGCCCGCCACTACTCATATAGTATAAGGTCTAAAGCCCACGTAATGTATGGCCTAATGGGCCATACACCAAGCCCAACTTATAGGCCAGATAGTGGACCCTCAAGTAAGGTTTGGGCCCAACCACAAAGGTCATAATTTCACATATTGTGGTGGGCTTCATGGGCAGCTCAGTAATTCATTTACATGAGCAAGTTTTACATTTAACACAAGTGAGTTGGGCCTCACTTTTGGCCCAAGTACAAGGTCGATTTAGTAGGCAGCCAAGAGCCCAACTCCTTGCATATTATTGCCCTTAATCCCATCACAATAGATGGGAGAGGATAGGCCTAAGATCAATGAGCCTATCAAAAAGAACTGAGTCCAAAAGGCCTAATCACTGCCACAAAAGGGGTGGCTATACATATACGATATTACATAATGGGCCCTAAGGAAATGGCCCAAAACAAAAGTCATTCAATTCATACATTATGATGGACTAGAGGTCAGCCCATAAGTCCAAGAATACACAAGGGAGACACCTATACCGATAGGGTGGGCCTTGCCTCATCAGACAAAGACTTAACAATGCCCTCCACAATATGCATTTATGTGGGCTTTGCAAGTCAGCCCATAATTAAACACTTCATGAGGGCATCAAGGCCCATTAATACACATGGTCAGCTTATAGATAGCCCATTGGGTTCATAAATCAATAAGGTCAGCCCTTGCACAATCTTGGGCTTAAGAAAGAATCTCCCAGCCCATTGAGCCTATAAAACTATTAAAATTTCTAGTTAAGGCTAGCCCACAAAATCACCACAAAGGTGGGCCTCAAGGGGGGTACTCATTAAGCCTAAAATGTCTAAGGGAGGAAAGCAAGGAGTGTGTGCAACACTCTCTCAAATCTGGTGTGGCACAATAGTTCCTAAACAATCAACCATGTAACAAATTTTGGGCCCCTTGCTGGAATTCCAGCCCACCCATTTCCTGGGCCTACTGGAGTCCAGAAATTTATTTAATTTAGATGGGTTAATGACCCATGGTGATCCATAGTGGGTCCCACCGGATAAAAGAGAGATATACAATACTTACTTCAAGTGGGCCATGCCATTAGAATGCAGGCCCAGCAACCCAAGGTAAGGGCGTGCTTGGGTATTTGGCCCAAAAATGATACAAATTGCAGGCCACACCACGGTCGGTACAGAAGCCCGATGGCCCTGAAATTTTATACAGTAGTCCTTCCATGTGTGGGTCACACCCCCATAAAATTTTATAATTTTTGGATATCTAAAAATATTTTAATTAATTCAAATAAAACAATCTATCCTAAAACTCGGACTGGTCTGGACACCATATAATAGTGGACCGGTCCAGCCACCACTATGGTGTGTACAGGCATCCAATGGCTCCAAAATTTTGTAGGTAGGTCTTAAATTGATTTTAACAAATTCTTATGAATTTTTACAATTTTTAGACACTCAAAAGTATTTTAATAAATTTTAAGAATGTAATCTGTCTAGGATGAACTATTGCTGGAATGTAACTGTTCTAAATTTGGGCCACCCAAATGGGTAGATTCTGGGCATCCAAAATTCCTGAAATTTGGACCCAAAGTCCCTCATTAAGCCTAAATTAACATGGAGCTCAGAAATATGTCCCACCTTCTAAGAAAATATTTTTAAAATTTTCTTTTTATGGAACTATACTGTTGGACTGCACAGCAGAATGTCTCTGGCAGTCCACTATATTGGACCACCCGTTTAGATGCCAAAATGAGGTCCATTAGTCCTAAAATTTTGCAAGTATTTCTTACCAAGGGTGGACCACATCCCTGTAAATTTTCATAATTTTTAGACACCCAAAAATATTTTAATAAATTTCGAATTGCCAACCTGTCTAGGATGGAATGTTGCTAGAACAGTGCAGAAAATCCAGACTGTCCACCCCACTTGGACCACACTTTTGGGACCTCTATCAAGATTGGATGGGGTTGAAATTTGAGTCACATGAAGATGAGATCCCCAAATTTCAAAAAAATATATTTGATGGGTACAAAAGGTTTCCTAATCAGTCCCAATTTCAAGCCCAAGTCCAACAAAAAAAATCTGTCCAGAAATTTCTGGACAGCAATGCATGCATGGAATAAAACAAATTTATGGGCCTATTAAGGAAGGGATTGGCGCATAAATTGGGTGTCATGGCCCACCCTAGTGGGCCCCATAATTTTTCAGAACAAACTCTCAAATTTCCACCCTTACAAGAATATTTAAGGTGGTAAAAAGAAGCATCTAAACCATGGTGTAGGTTGAGTATAGATGTCCCTTTCTTCCTAGGCTTTTTCTTTTGGGAAATCCAAGCCCACTAAGTGGACCACACATAATATCATCAGATTTCTAACTAAGGAAAGAGAAGGAATAAGTCGTCCCCACACAATCACAACCACACAATCAGATTTCTAACCATCAGGGGAGGGCTCCGCCACTATTAAGTCGTCCCCACACAATCACAACCACAAACAATAATATAAACACATTGTACAAGTAGATTTTATGATGCATGGCTTAGATCTTTGAAATGAGTGGTTGGGATGGCATCCCAACCACATGCAAGGGCCTAGATGACCCATCATACTTAGAAAAATAAGAGAAATCCACATGCAAGGGGTCCATCAAGGGAAGAATCTCATGCATGGACATGCATGTACAATGTGGGCCTCATGGCCACATCTAGATGGTTGTATAAGATCTCCATCATTAATTGGTGGGTCCTACACATCCAAATGAGAGAGAGGAAAGAGTTTACATGAGGAGAGAAAAGATTTACTTGATGAAGAAAGCACCCACCTAGATAAACCTTGAAATTTACATCACCATCATCTAGAGGCTCCAAGCAACATGGATCAATGGTTGGGATGAGTTTTCAATGGAGGGATTGAGAAGAAAAAAGAGGAGAAGGGGCTGGAATGGAGGGAAGAGGTGCTGGATTTTTTTGCAAGGGAGAAAGAATGAGAGAAAATGAGGGAGAGAGAAGGGAAAGAGAGAGTTGTAGGGAGGCAATCATGGCCTCTCTCTCCTTGGTTAGAGAAACCATAATGACCTATATTGACAATAACAAAGTGCTATGCTTAGTAGGTCTCTTGGTGGTGTTTTTGGTAGTGGTGTTAGTTATGGATATTTGTGTAGTGTGTGGGTAGTGTACCTTGGAACGTGTGCCAAGGGTGGTGGTGGTCCACACATGCACTCCACCTAAGTGGGCCACATGATCAATAATCATATAATGAAATGTACACAACTTTTGATATACATATCTGATGGACGCACAAGACGCGGCGTTGGAACTGCGACGACGATGCGGTCGCAATGACATATGTTTCAACTCGATCTGAGTCGGGTCTTCATGACTGGACTTATAGATGACTGCAAACACTATCCAAGGTCACAGGTCGCCGGGATTCGACCGGTAGGACCGCGGAACCAAGATGGAAGGAATGCATACTTACGCACACATGCACACATGCGAACTCGGGTCAGGTCTCACACCCGGTAATCGGTAATTGTTTTCGAACTGGTGATTGGAATTATTTATGCCATGCAGGATGTGTTCAACGAATGCAAGTCGTACTTGGGATGTTCGATAGAGGTTAGGCCACACGGAGTGTTTATGCCTTCCATGTTGATCAACTCAACGTGCGCTTGTCCTAGTTGAGCTTGTCAAATAACCCGATTAACTGATGTATGTTCACCATATTTGGACGCTATTGTTTAAATCTAGGGTACTAAACTTACTAGTGAAATTCCGTTAACCCTGACACCTCGATCCCTTAAGACTCATGAGCCGGACATGGTGGTATGGGACACCGTGGCTGTACTGTTGGCCTATGCTGGGGTGACGAACCTCCCCGTAGTGACCAATGAACAACCTAGACTCGTGAGCCGATTATGGTGGCATGTGACACTATATTCGTGCTGTCAGCCTACACTGATTGGTGACGAGCCCTTTGTAGTGACCTCGAGCATATCTTGACACTGCGGACAGACAACGAGCCTTTTTGCAGTATCTAAGGTATACTAGGCATGTATTGATTGGTGACGAGCCCTTTACAGTGACTTAGAACAGTAATATCGAATGAGATTTACTAGGACTGACGACCCTAGAATGGATCAATGTTTGGAAATTAATATAAGGGAGGTACCTTAACTTCCCTGTCACGCCCCAAACTCAGAAACCGGGCTCATGAAATTTTCGATCGCCGAATCCGGCGCCGACAGCCTCCGTAAAACCCCATTCTCGGCTCCTAGCTCCCATTCGCCAGGTTCCGATCCTGGGATGCTACGAGGAGGATTTTCAATGTCAGTTTAATTTGTAATAAGCATAACCAAAGGCATAACCCACAAACAATAACCAAGAACTCCATTATATTTCCACTATAATCAAAAACTTTACAAGTACAATGAGCATAAAGGGAAATACAATGGTAAAGAATAAAAACTCCAAAACGCTCTGCAACATGCTCCTGCCTCAGCGCTACTGCGAACTAACGTCACCTGCACGCAACGGTCGTGCATAAGCTTATAGAAAGCTTAGAGGGTGGTGAAAGTGTATGCGCAAGGTAGTAATATGAACATGCAATGTCAGAGTAATGCGAAATATGCAGATGGAACCATAATATCATGAGCCGTACCAAGGCTTATGCGATGCAAGACATGAATGGTATCGGCCATCCCAAGGCCATGCGATGTACAATGCAACTCAAGCATACAGATCCTCATATATGTCCACACATCAATACAGCTCAAATATGAGATATCACTGGGGTCTAGTACACTCTAAACCAGATTGCCGCCACATCGCGCACAATAAGGTAAGTGAAAGAGACCTCACTATCCGTCTACCAATATCGGGCGCGACTCGTCGATAGCGGACCCATTCCTCGAGCTGGTCGGACTCAGCCTAGGATTGCCCCCTACACTCGAGCGGGTAAGGCTACACCCCCTTCCAACCGACCACGACACAGTGGAGAGCACAACCAACTGGTATTCGACACTCAACGCTCATCTACCCACTCGGTCTAGATGTTGGAGCAACCTCTTGGTACCATAAGGGTTTAGGGACTTTCACCCAGGGATATCAATAGCACCCCATGTAGAACATAATTTCTTGTATCCAATCCTGCCAACCACGATGCGTCAGTGGAGGCTACGGCCCTGATGTCGCTAGGGCGTACAATATCCATGTCATACAAATGCGATATGCATGATTCACGCTATCCAGTCATGCATCAAATCCTGCGCATATCGTGCGCTCATGTAGGGCAACACCGCCTAACCGAGAGCCCATAAACAACCTGCCCGAAGGCAAATGCTATGATCAGACAATTCTCACGTCAAGCATACATATGATGCATATGATCATGAGTCATGGAACTGTACTAAACATATTATAATAAAATGAACTATCTTACAATGCAGATGGACCTGGACGGTCTATACACAATAAGTACGGGCCTAACAATGGGCCCTAAGGAGAGTCGTAATGTGGACATCCAACCAGCATTACACTCGCAATGTGGACGTCAAACCAACATTGCTCCCCAGGCACGATCTTCTTAAACGTCGCTACATAACCCGTATTGGGATTACACATTGCAATGGACCTTAGGTTCATCCCATTGGGCCTTACATATATATCAAATGGGCCATATCTTATGGACCTTTTATTCATCAGATGGGCCATATAAATGGGCCACACCAATGAGTCTTGTGTGCATTGCAATGGGTCATAACCCGTGGGCCTTGGAGTATATCAAAATGAGCCTAAGCACATGGGCCCTATGTGACTTAAATGGGCCTGATCCGATGGCTTTATACATATCAAATGGGCCTAACCCATAGGCCTTATACAACTTGAATGGGCCTAAACCCATAGGCCTTGGAATACGTCAAGTGGGTCCAATCCCATGGGCCTTAAATTACATTGAATGGCCCCATTCCATGGGCCTAAGATCCACATCAAAGTGGGCCCCAATGGACTACCATAGCTACATTAAGATGGGCCCAACCTGCCCAGAAGGGGTCCACTTAGACAATGGATCCGGCTCAATCTTTAACCCATGCCTTCTAATGAGCTACCAAAGGGGCTGGATGGCTCATGCATCATGGTGGGGTCGACAATCAAGCTTGGAAAATGGTTGGACGGTTAAGATACAACGCATATATCATGGTGTGTCCCACTGTCCAGTGGACAGTGCAGGTAGAGCACATACATCACAAGGGCCCCACCGTCCGCTGGACAATGGAGGCCACACATACAGAAGTGGGCGCCACCGTGGTGGGTGCCACCGTCCGTCTGGACGGTGGACTTAACAAATACATCATTGTGGGTCCCGTGTGGGGCCCACTGTAATGTTTAAGTGCCATCCGATCCATTCATAAGGTCGCTCGGACCTGGATGAAGGGACAACATAAATTTCAGCTTGATCCAACCCTTCTGTGGGCCCAAAAATGGTTTTCAAGGGTAGGGGTACAGTCCCACTGTTTCATGTGGTGTGGGCCACTGGAGTTTTGGATCTGGCCAAAATTTGGACGGGGCCCACCTGTTGATGGGACGCGCCTCATGAACCGATTGGATGACAAACAAGCATTATAGTGGGGCCCACGGCTAGAGGCGTGGGTCCCCTGCTGGACGCCCGCACGCCCTCACGACTGCACGTAGCAGCATGCAGCGGCTGCTATGCCAGGGAGGCAGAGGGTATGCCTCTTTCAAAAAATGGGAAAAACCTGTTTTTCGATGGTTTTTCGCACGTGGGGCCCACTAAAATGAAATCTGCCCCGGCCATTGCGTTCAGCGGCCCGCAACAGTCGAAATGAGTCCGAAGTTTGAATTTTTTTGGGATTAGAAAATGAAATAAAAACAGAAAAGGAACCTTGAATGGTAATGGTAAGTTCTTCGATGCTATGGCCCACCAGGTCTTCCAATCAGGCCAAAACTTCTACCCAACGGCTAAAATACCGTAGGTAAGAGGATGGACGGCTTGGATTGTTTAAATACATCACGGTGGGGCCTAAGCAAGTGGACCACCAAATGCCTTTCTTTGCTTCATTCGCTTTCTTCTTTCTTTTGAAACGTCCAGCGTCCCAGACGCTGGACGGTTTTATTATTTTTTTTATAGAGAGTGGTGGGCCCTGATGAAGTGGGCCACCACTGATGGGTGACATGGGTACAACATCTAAGGTGGGCCCCACTTGAATAAAAATAAATACCTCAAGGTGGGATCCATTCAAGTGGGCCACACAATCCTATTGCATAAAAATAAAATAAAATAAAATAAAATAAAATAAAAGAAATAAAAGAGAGAGAGAGACATGGAGAGTGGGACACGCCTTGAGATGGAGGGCTCCGCCACTACGAGTCCTCCCTTGAATGAAATCATACAATAAATGGATCCCTTTGAACATGTGACCATCAAAAATGTAAATCAACGGTGGAGATCCATTCCCCACCGATATGGACGGTCTAGTGACCTTTTTAAATGAAATAAACATCATGATGGGGTCCATGGAGAATGGCCCCATCATGGAATGATCATGATGATCCAAGTGGTCCATCGGCCACAACTTAGGACCCCAAGTGAGATCCCCACCATTGATCGGTGGGTCTCACTTGGCCCATCATAAGAACAAGAAAGAAACTACCCTAAAGAGGCACCCACCGTCCGATCTTCTTGCTCGTAGGGGTTCCTTGGCACCTTAGCTTCAATCCTAATGGATGAGATGAGGAATGGAGGGTTGAGATGGGAGATGATGGGGTGAAGAGGTGGGCCACTTGGAGCTTAGGAGAGTTTGGAAAACTCCATACGTATGGAGCTCCTTTTGCTTGGATATTTTGAAATGAGAAAGAGAGAAAGAGAGAGAGAGTTGTAAAGGGAGAGAGAGAGTGATGGATGGATGTGGTGAGTGATGGTTGTGTAAGAAAAGCTTGACTTTTGAGGCTTTTGTGTAAGAGAGGTATGGGTGGTGAAGACTTTTGTGGCTTTTTGTGTAAGAGAGGTATAGGTTTGGGAGACTTTTGTGGTTGCTTGCGAAAAGGGATGAAAGTGATGTATACTTGACTTGTGATGGCTTGATGGATTGATTGATTGATGGGATTGATGTGATTGATGTGACACATCGTAGAGATTCCCTTGGGTTTCACAATGCGCGGCGTTTTCTCACACCGAACGTTGGCCCACATCTCTTGACCAGGGTATCGCCTAGGCGAGCGAGTCGCGGCATCGGAACCGCAACGACTGCGCAGTCGCTATGGTATAGGTCTTGGGTTGAGTCGACTCGAGTTGTCAGCATATGAATCAGGGTCGCGCGTCGATATCGGTTAAGGGTCAAAGGTCACCGGAATTCGACCGGTAAGACCGCAGAAGTCTATGGAAAGGTACGGACCAAGATACGGGTCTTACAGCTCTCCCCTCCTTATAAAAATTTCATCCTCAAAATTTACACAAGCATCGCAACTAAGCATAACTTGCGAAGAATAAGAAACATAACGTCATCATATAGAATCAAGGATAGCTTACAAAATACATCACATGATCAACCATCAAAGAGATGAGGATAACGCTCTCGAATCTCAGCCTCACGCTCCCACGAAACCTCCTCTACAGAATGGTGACCCCACTGCACCTTCACCAACGGAATGACCTTGGTTTTGAGGACCTGATCCTTCCGATCAAGGATACGGACTGGCTGCTCAATGTAAGAAGCGTCCTCACGAACCTCCAGCGGCTGCCAATCAATAACGAAAACTATATCTGACCCACACTTCCTCAACATGGAGATGTGGAAAACGTCATGGACGCCAGACAACTGTGATGGCAAGGCAAGTCGATAGGCCACGGCGCCAACGCGCCCAGTGATCTCAAAAGGTCCTATGAATCTCGGGGCAAGCTTGCCCTTCGCTCCAAATCAAACTACGCCCTTCATGGGTGAGACCTCGAGATACACATGGTCCCCTACATCAAACTCCAAGGGACGACGCCGACGATCAGCAAAACTCTTCTGTCATCTCTGAGCTGTGCGCATCCTCTGCCTGATGATATCTATAGCCTCTGAAGTCTCCTGCACAAGCTCGGGACCTAGGAGACAGCGCTCTCCAACCTCGGTCCAACAACTCGGTGATCTATATGGTTTGCCATATAGTGCCTCAAAAGGAGCCATGCCGATGGTCCCCTGATAGCTGTTATTGTACACGAACTCAGCCAATCGCAGATGCTCATCCCAGCTACCCCCGAAGTCAATCGCGCAGGTCCGAAGCATATCCTCAAGTATCTGATTGACCCTCTCGGTCTGGCCATCGGTCTGCAGATGGTACGTAGTGCTGAGCTGCAAATCAGTCCCCATGGCACGCTGGAAGCTCTCCCAAAACTGAGACGTGAACCTCGAGTCTCAGTTAGAAACGATCGAGACTGGAATGCCATGCAGTCTCATAATCTCCTCAATAAATAATCTCACAAGCTGGTCCATAGACTAAGTCGTACGCATCGCAAGGAAATGTGCCGACTTCGTCAGACGATCCACAACAACCCAAATGACGTCATGACCGCGCTGAATCCTCGGTAAATCCATAATGAAATCAGTCGACACGTGCTCTCACTTCCACATCGGGATGCTCAACGGCTGTAATAGACCAGGAGGTCTCTGATGATCGGCCTTGACATGCTGGCACGTGTCACACTCGGCCACAAAACTGGCGATCTGACGCTTCATCCCCGTCCAAAAATACTGTCACCTCATGTCACGGTATATCTTCGTCGAGCCCGGGTGGATAGAAAACCGCAATCGATGTGCCTCGGTCATAAGATCTCTGCGCAACTCTTGAACATCTGGGACACATAATCGGCCTCTGAAGCGAAGTCCACCGTCTGTACCGATCTGCCAATCAGCCTGACCCTCAGATGCCGCCTCAGCTATATAACTCTGCAACGACTCATCAGCCTGCTGAGCCTCGATCACCCTAGCGACAAGAGAGGGTTGAATCGACAAGCTCGATAACTGTACAATGGAAGACTGCAGGCCGAACTCAAAATCATACACTGCGATATCCTCAAGCATCCACCACTCCTGAATCATCATATGCGCCACTAAGCCTCGTGGCTGACGGCTGAGGGCATCTGCCACCACGTTCGCCTTACCCGGGTGGTACTGGAGGTCAAAATCATAGTCTTTCAAGAGCTCCATCCAGCGCCTCTGTCTCATATTCAACTCAGACTGCGAGAAGAGGTACTTCAAGCTCTTGTGATCAGAGAAGAGCTCGAACCTAACCCCGTAAAGGTAGTGCCTCCACACCTTCAGTGCGAAGACAACTGCAGCCAGCTCTAAGTCATGCGTAGGATAGTTCAGCTCATGGACCTTGAGCTGACGAGACGCAAAGGCCACTGGTCTCTCGTGCTGCATCAGGACAGTACCCAAACCGATGTGCAAAGCATCGGTGAATACAATAAAACCGTCACTCCCAGAGGGAAGAGTGAGGACAGGAGCGGACGTCAGACGGTCCTTCAACTCCATAAATGCTCGCTCGCAGGCGTCACTCCAAATAAACTCTGTGCCCTTCCGAGTCAACCTGGTCAGCGGGGCTGCAATACGAGAAAAACCCTGGATTGAAACATCGGTAATAGCCCGCCAAACTAAGGAAACTACGGATCTCAGTCGCAGTCGTGGGCTGTCCCCACTGACGCACTGCCTCGACCTTCGAGGGGTCCACTGTGACACCCTCCCTCGTCACCACGTGACCGAGGAACTTCACCTCCTCCTGCCAGAACTCGCACTTCTCCAGCTTCGCTTACAGCTGGTGTGCACGGAGGGTCTACAAGGTAATCTCTAAATGCTGCTCGTGCTCCTCACGGGTCCTCGAATAGATCAGAATGTCATCGATGAAGACTACACAAACTGATCCAGATATGGGCAGAAGACCTCGTTCATCAGCTGCATGAAGATCGCGGGTGCATTGGTCAGTCCGAAGGATATGACCTGAAACTCAAAATGACCGTAACGCGTCCTGAATGCCGTCTTCGGAATGTCCTCATCTCGGACCCGAATTTGATGATAACCGGAACACAGGTCAATCTTTGAAAAGAACTGTGCACCCTTCAGCTGGTCCAACAAATCATCAATCCTAGGGAGCGGGTACTTGTTCTTGATCGTGACTTTGTTGAGCTCACAGTAGTCAACGCAGAGCCTCAACGAGCCATCCTTCTTCTTCACGAAGAGTACCGGCGCTCCCTATGGTGAACTGCTCGGACAGATAAAACCCAACTCACGTAACTCGTCCAACTGCTTCTGCAGTTCCCGTAACTCCAATGGTGCCATACGATACGGGGCCTTCGAAATAGGCGCGGTACCGGGCACGAGATCAATCTGAAACTCGGTGAGTCGACAAGGCGGTAATCCCAGAATCTCCTGGAACACATCGAAAAAATCGTAAACCATGGGCAGATGGTCGATGCAAGCGACAACAGGCTCCTCTATGGCGCAGGACATCAAACAAGATAACCGCTCTCCTCTGGCCTCTGTAACGAACTGAAACTATGGCACGCCGAGTATACAGAACGTGACGATCCTCGCGGCGTAGTCTAAAATAGCATAATACTCAGCGAGCCAATCCATGCTTAGGATGACATCGAACTCAGACATCGATAAAATGAACAGATCGGCAGGCAGAAAGGTATCCCCAACTAGAACGGGGCAAGACGAGCAAAATCGTCCCAACACTGCAGTCCTCCCCAAGGGAGTCAAAACTGATAGGCTCTCACCAGCAGACTCCGACGGTAAGCCAGCCGATCGACAGAAGCTCTCGGCCACAAAAGAGTGCGATGCACCGGAATCAAACAGTACACGTGCAATGCATGCAGAGAATGGAAGTATACCCTCAACGACTCCTCCAGATGACTGCGGGTCCTGCTGAGCCACATAGAATCTAGCCTGAGCTGGCTGGGGAGGTTCTTGTCCCCTCTGAACGTGCTGTTGCTGCTACTGGGGTCGCTGAGGCGGTCGAAACTGCTGCCTCTGCTGCTGTGGCCTTTGAGGCTGGTGATGATGCTGATGCTACTGCTGAGGTGGCCTCGGTGGTGGAGGCTGCTGTAGGGGTATCTACTGCTGTGGGGGTCTCTGCTGCTGTGGGGGAGGTCTCTGCTGCTGTGGACCTCTCTGCTGCTGCTGGGGGACCTCTCTGATGCTGTTGAGGTGGCCTCGGTGGTGGGGGACCTCTCTGTTGCTGTGTACCTCTCTGCTGCTGCTGGGGGACCTCTCTGATGCTGCTGAGGGGACCTCTCTGATGCTGCTGTGCGGGAGGTCCCTGCTGCTGGGGGACCTCTCTGCTGCTGTGGGGGTCTCTGCTGCTGTGGGGGTCTCTGCTGCTGCGGTGGAGGTCTCTGCTGCTGTGGACCTCTCTGCTGCTGCTGGGGGCTAGGTCACTCCCATGAACGGTGTCCCGTCGCACCGCACCTGAAGCAAGTGCCGGTGAACTGCCTCTGAGGTGGTGGTGGAGGTGCTGCTGGTGCTGATGGTGCACGGAAGGCTGGGCAACCCGTACGCCTCTGCTGCCGTGGTCGACGCTGCTGGGAATCACTGGAAGAAGCCTGCCTCTTCCGGTCTCTCCTCTAACTGCGATTAGACTGAGAACCGGCCCACTCAGTCTCATAAATCTGAGCTCTCCGCACTACTGCCTATAAAGTAGGGAGCTCATGCCCAATAACACGACCTCGAAGGCCGTAACGTAAGCTATGCTAGAAACGGCAGACCTTCCGCCCCTTGTCATCAACCATATATGGTGTAAATCTAGATAGCGCCACAAAACGGGCCGCGTACTGTGCCACAGTCATGTCTCCCTGCACCAGAGTCCTGAACTCTAAAGCTCGCTGACGGTGGATATGGTCGGAGAAGTACTGCTCCTCGAATCGATCAACAAAGTCCTCCCATGTCCAGACATACTCAGGTCAGCAACACAGGTAACAGAGGTCCACCAATGCTCGGCCTCACCCTGGAAGAGAAATACAGCTAGCCGGACGCGTTGCTCGGTCGTACATGACATGGTATCGAAGATCTTCTCCACATCGGAGCGTCATCTCTCTGCTGCGCTCGGATCTAGCTCGCCCTGGAAATGTGGGGGATCAAGTCGTCTGAACTCACGAAGTAAGGCACTCGCGCGCTCCTGCTCTGCCTGAGCTGGTGAAACAACTGGGCGTCTGCCCTGTCCCTGGAGTGCGGCTGTCACAGCCTGTAACATCTGCTGTAACTGAGAGGCACTCACAGTCATGGTCGGCTCCGCATCGGCCTCAGGTGGAGGAATGTCATCCTCAGGGAAGGAAGCAGGGATCTCTGAGGGTGGAACGGGAGACGCAGGGGGTAAAGCTGGAGCCTCCGATGGTGAAGCGGAATCCTCAGGTGGTGGTGCGGGAGTCGATCGGGTAACCCTCTCAGGCGTCATGTCCTATAGGAAAGAGCGAAGGCGCCTATCAACTTCAAAACTCTCGAAGGTACACACGTTAACGGTCTGTATTGGAAGGTCGCGAAGCTATCCGAACTTCGAAACTTAGCCATTCTACACTCATAGCAGACATGTAATGTTGTTCTCGGTTATTCCCAAGTTATGCTCTGATACCAACTTCTGTCACGCCCCAAACTCAGAAAATGGGCTCACAAAATTCCCGATCGCCGAATACGGCGCCGACAGCCTCCGTAGAACCCCATTCTCTGCTCCTAGCTCCCATTCGCCAGGTTCCGATCCTGGGATGCTACGAGGAGGATTTTCAATGTCAGTTTGATTTGTAATAAGCATAACCAAAGGCATAACCCATAAACAACAACCAAGAACTCCATTACATTTCCACTATGATCAAAAACTTTACAAGTACAATGAGCATAAAGGGAAATACAATGGTAAAGAACAAAAACTCCAAAATGCTCTGCAACGTGCTCCTGCCTCAGCGCTGCTGCGAACCAACGTCACCTGCACGCAACGGTCGTGCATAAGCTTATAGAAAGCTTAGAGGGTGGTGAAAGTATGTGCGCAAGGTAGTAATATGAACATGTAATGTCAGAGCAATGCGAAATATGCAGATGGAACCATAATATCATGAGCCGTACCAAGGCTTATACGATGCAAGACATGAATGGTATCGGCCATCCCAAGGCCATGCGATGTACAATGCAACTCAAGCATACAGATCCTCATATATGTGCACACATCAATACAGCTCAAATATGAGATATCACCGGGGTCTAGTACGCTCTAAACCAGATTGCCGCCACATCGCGCGTAATAAGGTAAGTGAAAGAGACCTCACTATCCGTCTGCCAATATCGGGTGCGACTCGTCGATAGCGGACCTATTACTCGAGCTGGTCGGACTCAGCCTAGGATTGCCCCCTACACTCAGGCGGGTAAGGCCGCACCCCCTTCCAACCGACCACGACACAGTGAAGAGTACAGCCAACTGGTATTCGACACTCAGCGCTCATCTACCCACTCGGTCTAGATGTTGGAGCAACCTCTTGGTACCATAAGGGTTTAGGGACTTTCACCCAGGGATATCAATAGCACCCCATGTAGAACATGATTTCTGATATTCAATCCTGCCAACCACGATGCGTCTGTGGAGGCTACGGCCCTGATGTCGCTAGGGCGTACAATATCCATGTCATATAAATGCGATATGCATGATTCACGCTATCCAGTCATGCATCAAATCCTGCGCATATCGTGCGCTCATGTAGGGCAACACCGCCTAACCAGGAGCCCATAAACCTGTCCGAAGGCAAATGCTATGATCAGACAATTCTCACGTCAAGCATACATATGATGTGTATGATCATGAGTCATGAAACTGTACTAAACATGTTATAATAAAATGAACTATCTTACAATGCAGATGGACTTGAACGGCCTATACACAATAAGTACGGGCCTAACAATGGGCCCTAAGGAGAGTCGTAATGTGGACATCCAACCAGCATTACACTCGTAATGTGGACGTCAAACCAACATTGCTCCCCAGGCACGATCTTCTTAAACGTCGCTACATAACCCGTATTGGGATTACACATTGCAATGGACCTTAGGTTCATCCCATTGGGCCTTACATATATATCAAATGGGCCATATCTTATGGACCTTTTATTCATCAGATGGGCCATATAAATGGGCCACACCAATGAGTCTTGTGTGCATTGCAATGAGTCATAACCCGTGGGCCTTGGAGTATATCAAAATGAGCCTAAGCACATGGGCCCTATGTGACTTAAATGGGCCTGATCCGATGGCTTTATACATATCAAATGGGCCTAACCCATAGGCCTTATACAACTTGAATGGGCCTAAACCCATAGGCCTTGGAATACGTCAAGTGGGTCCAATCCCATGGGCCTTAAATTACATTGAATGGCCCCATTCCATGGGCCTAAGATCCACATCAAAGTGGGCCCCAATGGACTACCATAGCTACATTAAGATGGGCCCAACCTGCCCAGAAGGGGTCCACTTAGACAATGGATCCGGCTCAATCTTTAACCCATGCCTTCTAATGAGCTACCAAAGGGGCTGGATGGCTCATGCATCATGGTGGGGTCGACAATCAAGCTTGGAAAATGGTTGGACGGTTAAGATACAACGCATATATCAATGGTGGGTCCCACTGTCCAGTGGACAGTGCAGGTAGAGCACATACATCACAAGGGCCCCACCGTCCGCTGGACGATGGAGGCCACACATACAGAAGTGGGCGCCACCGTGGTGGGTGCCACCGTCCGTCTGGACGGTGGACTTAACAAATACATCATTGTGGGTCCCGTGTGGGGCCCACTGTAATGTTTAAGTGCCATCTGAATTGTTCATAAGGTCGCTCGGACCTGGATGAAGGGACAACATAAATTTCAGTTTGATCCAACCCTTCTGTGGGCCCAAAAAATAGTTTTCAAGGGTAGGGGTACAGTCCCACTGTTTCATGTGGTGTGGGCCACTGGAGTTTTGGATCTGGCAGAAATTTGGAGGGGGCCCACCTGATGATGGGACCCGCCTCATGAACCGATTGGATGACAAACAAGCATTATACTGCTGGATGCCCGCCCGCCCTCATGACTACACGCAGCAGCGTGCAGCGGTTGTTGTGCCAGGGAGGCAGAGGGTATGCCTCTTTCGAAAAATGGAAAAAATCTATTTTTTGATGGTTTTTCGCACGTGGGGCCCACTAAAATGAAATTCGCCCCGGCCATTGCATTCAGCAGCAGTCCGAAGTTTAAATTTTTTTGGGATTAGAAAATGAAATAAAAATAGAAAAGGAACCTTGAATGGTAATGGTACGTTTTTCGATGCTATGGCCCACCAGGTCTTCCAATCAGGCCAAAACTTCT
Source organism: Magnolia kwangsiensis (assembly GCA_037074715.1). Classification (NCBI taxonomy): domain Eukaryota; kingdom Viridiplantae; phylum Streptophyta; class Magnoliopsida; order Magnoliales; family Magnoliaceae; genus Magnolia; species Magnolia kwangsiensis. The sequence goes on from CM073583.1 coordinate 68,404,892, forward strand.
ACCCAAAGGATAAAATACCATAGGTAAGAGGATGGACGGCTTGGATTGTTTAAATACATCACGGTGGGGCCTAAGCAAGTGGACCACCAAATGCCTTTCTTTGCTTCATTCCCTTTCTTCTTTCTTTTGAAATGTCCAGCGTCCCAGACGCTGGACGGTTTTATTTTTTATTTTTTTATAGAGAGTGGTGGGCCCTGATGAAGTGGGCCACCATTGATGGGTGACATGGGTACAACATCTAAGGTGGGCCCCACTTGAATAAAAATAAATACCTTAAGGTGGGATCCATTCAAGTGGGCCACACAATCCTATTACATAAAAATAAAATAAAATAAAATAAAAGAAATAAAAGAGAGAGAGAGACATGGAGAGTGGGACACGCCTTGAGATGGAGGGCTCCGCCACTATGAGCCCTCCCTTGAATGAAATCATACAATAAACGGATCCCTTTGAACATGTGACCATCAAAAATGTAAATCAACGGTGGAGATCCATTCCCCACCGATATGGACGGTCTAGATGACCTTTTTAAATGAAATAAACATCATGATGGGGTCCATGGAGAATGGCCCCATCATGGAATGATCATGATGATCCAAGTGGTCCATCAGCCACAACTTAGGGCCCCAAGCGAGATCCACACCATTGATCGGTGGGTCTCACTTGACCCATCATAAGAACAAGAAAGAAACTACCCTAAAGAGGCACCCACCGTCCGATCTTCTTGCTCCAAGGGGTTCCTTGGCACCTTAGCTTCAATCCTAATGGATGAGATGAGGAATGGAGGGTTCAGATGGGAGATGATGAGGTGAAGAGGTGGGCCACTTGGAGCTTGGGAGAGTTTGGAAAACTCCATACTTATGGAGCTCCTTTTGCTTGGAGATTTTGAAATGAGAAAGAGAGAAAGAGAGAGAGAGAGTTGTAAAGGGAGAGAGAGAGAGTGATGGATGGATGTGGTGAGTGATGGTTATGTAAGAAAAGCTTGACTTTTGAGGCTTTTGTATAAGAGAGGTATGGGTGATAAAGACTTTTGTGGCTTTTTGTGAAAAAGAGGTATGGGTTTGGGAGACTTTTGTGGTTGCTTGGGAAAAGGGATGAAAGTGATGTGTACTTGACATGTGATGGCTTGATGGATTGATTGATTGATGGGATTGATGTGATTGATGTGACACATCGTAGAGATTCCCTTGAGTTTCACAACGCGCGGCGTTTTCTCGCACCGAACGTTGGCCCACATCTCTTGACCAGGGTATCACCTCGGAGCACGAGTCGCAGCATCGGAACCGCAATGACGGCGCGCTCGCTATGGTATTGGTCTTGGGTTGAGTCGACTCGGGTTGTCGGCATATGAATCAGGGTCGCGCGTCGATATCGGTTAAGGGTCGAAGGTCGTCGAAATTTGACCGGTAAGACCGCGGAAGTATATGGAAAGGTACAGACCAAGATACGGGTCTTACATTCCCAATCTTACTGTATGAAAAGGACTAATAAGAACTTGACAATCATGCTCATAACATTGCACTGCATGTGTCGTTGGCATTGGTGTAGAGCACAGTGGTAGCAATTCATGTCGCGATCGTTAAATGATGTCGCAAGAGGGAGTTTGTGGTGAGGGCATGCATCATTACCTCATATCATTCTTGTATTAACAAGAGTATCTAGGACATGCCTGATTGTACTGCTTTATTATTACTGCTTGATCAAATTGATAATATGTTAACCTTTGCTGTATAGTTCCACTGAGTTGATCACTCACTCTCACATTCTAGGATGGTGCTTAAACACTAACTAAACTCTAACTTAGCTGCAGGTGATAGTGATGCCCCCGAGGCGGAGCCGGAGTTTGATGAGGACGAGGAGACATTCTCGTTCATGTAGTTCTCAAGCGGGTTCATGTGAGCCGTGTCCTGATTGGCGGGGATTTGGGGCTATGTTTGTAGTGATGTATCACATTTTGTTATGTGTATTTTGAGACACGACTTGTAACTATGACTTGGGCAGAGCATACATATCTTGGGGACTCATGTTGGTTTATATATGTATTTCAATCTTTCTCTTGCATTCTTAGACTATCCCTGAAGTATGTTTGCTGTTTTGGCTTAATCTACTTCATGTTTTATGCACTAATACAGACAATATACATCCATCTTTAAATATGTTACATAAGTGATGTTTTGGAACTCGGGAGCTGAGTTATGCTCGACCCCCAATTTTCAGGCCGTTACAAGTTGGTATCAGAGCATGATTTGGATTAAACTGGACCTAGGTTATGGTCACACGACACATGTTGATGCCACTTTAGCGTAGGAGGGTATGAGAAAAATCTAGAAACAGGTTTAGGTCTCCCAGTTTCATCAATTGGAGAAAGTTTGCTGAAAATGATCGCCGAGATCGAGTCCGTGCACACTCCTGATCACACACGACAACCCCAAACTACTTCAAGACCATTAATTAACAGGTTTAAACCGAATTTCATCCCATTCCATCCATTAGAAATCGGTAAATATGTATATGTATCAGTTTTATTTCGCAACGACCCGAAATGAGTCAAATCGGAGTAGGGGCATAATCGAGGAAGTTTTAGGGGGACCCAGGGTGGGACCCACATCATTTTTAACCCAAGGGGGGGTGGACCTCACGAAGGGGCAAGCCCTTTCCAGGAGGTCTAGAGACCGGCGAGGCCCTTGCCGCCCAGCCGGTCAGAGCGGGTTGGCCCGGTCGGTGTCACGCCCCAAACCTGGAAATCGAATTCACAGGAATCCCGATCACCGAATCTGGTGCTAACAGCCTCCGTAGTACCCTATTCTCGGCTTTCGACGTCCATACGCTAGATTTTTTATCCTGGGATCCTACAAGGAGGATTTTTAACGTACATTTGTTTCATAACAAGCATAACCACAAGTTTACCCAAATCTCGAAGGTAACATCATCATCACATATCCACTAATATAAATATTTGAATACAGTGCTGAAAGGGAAATACATATGACAAAAATCAAAGCTCCAAAAGTCCGTTCTACGCTTCAAGCTCAACACTACTACAACCTGACACCACCTACACGCATCTATCGCGCATAACCTTATAGAAAGCTTAGAGGGTGGTGAAAGTGTGTGCACAAGGTAAGTGCCAAGTATGCAATACAAGGCCATAAATCATACAATAAAATAAATGAAAATACTGACAAGATACGAGATCAGAGTAAGTAGAATTATACTGGTAAGTCCACAAGTCATACAATATCAGAGTAAGCAATACAGATCAGCTATACAAATGAGGAGTCAAAGCGAGCCAAATATTAGATGCCGATGATACAATGCCATAAATTATATAATATCGAAATAAGTGAAAATATATTGATAAGTCTATGAGTGTCATCAGTCGTACTAAGGCTATGCGATGTAAGGCATGAGTACTAATAGCCATATCAATGCAGAAACATGGAAACCCAAAATGTTAAGTACTGTAGATGCAATGTAATATGCGGTGCGAATGAAATGACCAAGCTGGAGTGAAGTCAGGATGATAGTACGTAGTATCGCAAGCTATAGGGTCCATCACAAGGGACTTCTATCCAAACCAGTCCCATACATAAATTTGGATAGTTATACTCAATGTGGTAAACTCCTGATCTCAAGTTAGTCGCGTGCCCAACCGAAATCTTGGCCAAACGAAGGTACACAATAATTAGTTGCGCACCACCAGCTTAAGTGGATAGTGAATGAATGAATGAATGATTATGCAACTCCTACTCAATAAGTCCACATATCGGTACTGTTCATCTCTGGGATCATCACCGGGGTTTAGTACACTCCAAATGGCACTGCCGTTCTCCCTAGCCACACAGTCCAAGTAAGCATAAGAAACCTCACTATCCGTCTGGCCAATAGTCTGTCAATACCTATCTGGCACATCGATAGCGGACCCATTCATAAGCTAGTCAAACTCAGTTTAGCAATGCCCCCTACGCTCGGGCAGGTAAGGCCACACCCCCTCCCAACTGACCACGACATAGTGGGAGACGCGGCCTCCTGGCATTCGGCACTCGGGTGCTCATGTATCCACTCGATCTCGACGTTGGGGCATCCTCTGGTACTAAGAGGGTTTTAGAAATTTTCACCCAGAGTTGTCTATGACAGCCCAATGCTCAAACTAAACATTTTTGGTGTCTCATCTGGCCATCCACGATATGCCTATGGAGGCTACAGCCCTGATGTCGCTAGGGCGTACAGTGGTCATATCACACAAATGTGAGATGCGTGCGTCACATAGCGCAATCATGCATAAATCCTGAGCATACCATGTGCTCATGTGGGGTAAACCTCACCTATCAGGGAGCCCTATGAATAACCTGCCCTATGGTATATGCGATGGTCAATCACATTTCATAACAAACATGCAGATGATGCATGTGTATTATGATGCTATGCTGTCACCTACTCATAATCAGTATCAATAACCGGCATCAACAATCAATCTCGACAATGTGGACATTCTACCAACATTACCCCCAAGGAATGGCCACATAGAGCCAAACATATAATGGGCCTACGACCTCACACAAAAGCTTAATATATGACACATTGGGCATTACTCAAGGGCCACATATACACAATAGGTGGGCCCTACTCATGGGCCCCAAATACATGACATCTGGGCCCTACACATGGGTCTCGAATACATCAAATAGGTCATGCATCATGGGCCTAATATACATCACAATGGGCTTTGGCCATGGGCCATGAATATATCACAATGGGCCTTATCCATGGCCTTGAATACATCACAATGGGCCTTGCCCATAGGCCCCAAATATATCACAATGGGCCTCAACTACGGGTTGCATATACATCATATAGGTCTCAACAAGCGGACTTGACAATCGAAATCGGCCTCGATACTCAGCCTCGACAATCAGAATTGGCCTCGATAATCGGTACTGACAGTCCGCTTATAAACAAGGTGGGGCTCATAGATGAACAACTGATCAACCATAATATAAGATCAGCCTATGACCGTGGTTGAATCAAATCTGATGGCACGGAGCCATCCGTCTATGGCGAATGGGGCCCACTTATTTGGGTTAACCCACTTAGAGAATGGTGCGAATGGGCCTAATAAAGCCTACGGGAAGGTTATAATGAGGACATCTAACCATCATTGTACATTAATGTGGACATTTAACCAACATTGCTCCCAAGGCACGGCCTACCATAAACATCATTACACAAACCATGGAGTAATCACACATTACAATGGACCTTAGGTACATCCCGTTGGGCCTTAAATACATCAAATGGACCATATCACATAGGATCTATATTCATCAAGTGAGCCACATCAATGGGCTGCACCAATTGGGCCTTATGTATATTATAACAGGCCATAACCCATGGGCCTTAGAATATATCAAAACGGGCCTAATCACATGGGCCTTACATTCATATCAAGGTGGGCCTCAACAACGACCCTAAATAAATCAAGATGAGTCTCATACACATACCAAGGTGGGCCTCAATAATGAGCCTTTATACACATAATGGGCCTCAACCTATGGGCCCTAATTCATCACAATGGGCCTTAACCCATGGGTTCCAAATACATCACAATGGGCCTTAACCCATGGGTCATACACATATCAAAGATGGACCTCACAGATGGGCCATAAACATATCAAATGTGTGCCTCACAGATGGGCCATAAACATATCAAAAGTGGGGCTCATAAGGCAGCCCATGATTGGGCAAAAATAGATGGACAGTGGGTCCAACACATACATCATGGTGGGCTTGCCTAAGGTGGCCCATGATTGGGGCACATAAGTAGGGTGGGGTCCACATGAACTTTGGATCTGACTCAGTCTTTAGCTCATGCCATCAAATGAGCTTCTAAAGGGACTGGATGGCTTGGATGCATCACATGCATCATAGTCGGGGTCTACATGAAGGCCTATCATCAAGTATATATTATATATAACATTATATATAATCTACATATAATATATATAATATATACAATATTATCTATAATATAATACAATATTATATATAATATAATATAATATAATATAATATATATAGATACACACACACACACACACACAGCGAACACACACACACATACAAACACAGACACACACCGTCCCACACATAGGGGTGGGTCCCACCATCTAGTGTGGATGGTGTGGATAGAACACATAAATCAGGTAGGGGTTCCACCGTCCACGGTCAGTGGATGGTGGGAATGAAACACATACATTTCTGTGGGTCCCACATGGGGACCACCATAATATTTATTTTCCATCCAAGCCGTTGATAAGGTCGCATGGACCTGAATGAAGGGTAAAAATAAATTTCATATTAATCTAAAACTTCTGTTAACCCAAAAATGGGTTTCAATGGCAACCATTCAATCACACTATTTCCCATGATGTGGGCCACCTGAGTCTTGGATGAGTCTGATTTTTTTGGAGGGTGGCCCACTGCCCTGAGGGCCCACCATATGAACGGATTAGATGACAAATAAACATCAAGGTGGGGTCCACAGCTGGAGCCGTGGGTGCTGCGTCACGCCCGTCGTCCGAGTGCAAGCGCTGCCTGTGACCTCTTGGAGCAGCAGCTTCTGCTGCTTCTTTTATATATATATATATTTTTGAAAAGTGGTTTTTCCATGATTTTTCCAGTCCAGGGCCCGCTTTAAGAGAACTCACTCAAGCCATTGGATTTCACAGTCCATAATAAATCTATCAAGACCAATATTGGGCAACTTTCAATGTGTAAAAAAAATCTGGATAGATTTCAATGGTAATAACACAGTTTCCAACACTATGGCCCACTAGATACTCCGATCAACCTCATTTTTTGGCTCAATGCCTAAAATGAGTTGGTAAATGGGATAGATGGTGTGGATTGAATACATACATCAAGGTGGGGCCTACATAAGTAGCTCACCCAAATAGCCTTGAACCAAGGCAAACATTTTTATTTTCCACACAACGTCCAACGTCCAGGGATGTTGGATGGTTACCTTTCAAGTGGGCTGCCCACTGTGGGGCACCAAATGATGGATGGGGGTGGACACAGCACTTATAAAGTGGGTCCCACCTATAGATGACTTGGATAAAATACATGCCTTATGGTGGGGTCCATCCAGGTGGACCACATGGTCACAACATCACATAAAAAAAACATGAAAATGATAGGGAGAGAGAAAGAAAGGAAGAGAGTGGGACACGTGTGATGGAGGGCTCTGCCACTATGAGCCCTCCCTTGCATTCAATCATACATCAAGTGGGTCCCATTACACATGGATCCATCGAAATTGAAAATCAACGGTGGAGATCCTTTCCCCACTAATGTGGACGGTCTAGATGACCTATTTAATGCAAGGAAATAAACATTATGATGGGATCCATGGAGGATGGCCCCATCATGGAATGATCATGAGGATCAAGGTGGGCCATCGGCCACACCTAGGGTCCAAAGTGAGATCCATACCATCAATCGGTATGCCTCACTTAGCCCATCATCAAAACATGGAAAAATCCAGCTTAATAAACACCTACCTATTAATCTTCTTGGTCTATTGGAAAGCCTATCTCCTTGTGTTTCTCTTTGATGGTGGAAGATGAAAAATGGATGGCTAGGATGGAGGTTTTTGGGAAGGGAAAGGTGGACCACACAACTCACATTTTTCTCTTGAAAAGGGCATGGACGTGTGGGCTCTCTCCTTGCTTGGAAATGGTGTGAGAAAAGAGGGAGAGAGAGATCTGTAAGGAGAGAGGGATGAGTGATGGGTGAGGTGATGGTGTACTTTGACAAGTATGGGTGTGTAAGAGAGAGGGTGAGAGAGAGTTGACTTGGTGGTTGCTTGGGGATGGGGTGAAAGGTGATGTATACTTGACATGAGGTGATTAATAGATTAATGGGTTGATTGATTGATGGATTGATGGGACATGTTGTAGAGATTCTCTTGGGATTTACAACACCGGTGTTTTTCCTCAAACTGAACGCGGGTTTAAATCTCCTCGTCTGGGTATCGGATCGGTGAGCAAGTCATGGTGTTGGAACCGTGGTAACGTACGGTCGTAATGGTATAAGTCTCAGATTAAGCTGATTCAAATTTACAGGATATGACTTAGGGTCACGCACAAACGTTGATTATAGGTCGCAGGTTGCCAGAATTTGACGGGAAGGATCGTGGGAGTTGATTGAACAGTACAGATTAGGATACAGGCCTTACAGTCGGGCTGAAGCTTTTGGGGCCTAGTGCAGCCCACTTCTTCATGGTTTTGTGATTAAAACCCTCTTTAGCTCATCCTTCCTTCACAAATTACACCTCCAAGCTTTCCTTTTCTTGAAATACTTCTCCAATATCCATAAAACCCCTCCCCAAACTCCTTCTTCTATTTTTCATGCATCCCCTTTCTGCCCATCTCAAAACCCACCTCTATTGCTGATCTCTCTTTCCTTTCTTCCCATTTGTGCACTCAAATCCCTACTTTGGGTCCCAAATTCGTGGAAACCCCAAATCCCATCCTATTCTCTTCATTTCTTCCATTTTTCATGGCCCTATTTGAGCTTATTATGACCATATTCTCCATTTCCTCTATCCTCTCTTTCATGAGGAAGAAGAGAGCTCCCGTAGATGAAGCCGGGCCTAGTCACCCAACCCGTTCTAGAAGACGGAGAGGTGTCGCCACTAGTTCAAGTGCCACTCGCGAGTTACAGACGAAGCGGGATCTAGATCCCCATGCTCCCATAGGAAGAACCTTGTTGGCGGAGTTGTCTCATGGTGTTTTCGAAAGCCACAGGGTCCTTTTTGAAGCTCATGTTGATGCGCGGCTATTTGGAGAGTTCTTGTTGTTCGAGCACCTAGTTGAAGCCAAGTGGGGTCCGCTATTTGAGGGTGAGTGTTGTGCTAATGTGGGTACCGTCCGAGCTTTCTACGCCCATATCCGAGAGCCGACGCTGGAGCCCTTGTAGTTTAGAATTCTAGTTGGAAGGGATCGGGTGGCTACAGTTGACGTTGCTTTGATATCTCATCTTTTGAATGTGCCACTTGGCGAGGTTCATGCAAGTGAGAAAAATTTGAATAGTGCATGTGAGAGGGATCGCCGCACACGATTCCTTTGTGGTTGTCTGGTTGAATAACAGCCTAATAAAAGCCTTCTAGCGACAAATATGACAGACAACTTCTGTTTACTTCACCACATCTGTACGTTCAACATCTATCCAAGGTGGAGCAATGCAGTGAGTGCACGCGCTTGATGGTGCATTTCTTGTATCAGGCGGGGCAGGGAGAGAAGCTTTGTGTGCCTACGTATGTCTTGCAACAGATAGTCCTTATCACATGTTCTAATAGAAGGACTAAATCTCTCCCGTTCGGCCGACTCATATGAAGGATTGCACTTGAGTTTGGCTACAGACTTAGGGTAGAATTACCGATGCCCATCCATTACATCACCGAGACTACTCTCAATCAGATAGAGATCGGGCCTCGACAGTGACAAGCCCTACTTGAGGAGAGTGAAGATGAGTTAGAAAGTGAAGAGGAAGAGAATGACAAAGAAGAAGGAGCCGAAATAAAAGAAGAAGAAAGCAGGGCGAAGAAGAAGAGGAGGCTCAGGATACTAATGAGAGTTTTCCTCTTGCTACTCAGGAGCATGATCTAGTTAGGGCTAATAAAGAAGCCCATTTGGTTAGGCTTGAGGAGGGCTAGGCCACTCTTCGGCAGGATATTATAGATCTGCGGGGCCTCGTGAAGCACAAATTCAAGAAAGTAACCCGCACTCTGAGGATGATCCTGTGTTGTCTACAGGATAAGGGTGCCCCTCTTCCATCACCAGATTCTGATGAATAGTCCTATATGTAGTCGTTGTTTGTTTGTTGTTGCTTGTTCTTGTGTGTGGTTTGGTAGTTATTTAGTGTTTGAAGCTTAGTTGTTTTTCTCTCATGCTTTCTCTGTCACGATTCATGTAATGCTGCACATCATGTATTGTGACAATTTTATTAAATGAAATGCATGTTGTTTCATTAACTTGTGAAGTGAATGCTGCGTGGATGGATTGTGGTAATGCTTAATCTCACTGGTTGCACCCTCTGTTGTATGTAGGGTATGCCACCTAAGGGCTCTAGGACTTCGTCTCGTCTCTCTCTGGGTGTGTCACTTGATAGGGCTCTTTTCCTAAGCGATAGCCATACGGACCGCCATTCGAGGCCGTCTCATTCTGATTCTATGCGGATTCTCATCCGGCTTCTGGCCCTGCTACTGGGCCGATTCCTGTGACACCTTCTGTGGTGCCTCCTATCACACCTTCGATTCCTGAGCAGAATCGTGCGTCTGCGTCGACGCCTTATACATCACAGTCCACTCCGCCTCCTAATAGGTTAGAGCAGATGATGTTGTTAATGCAGAAGCAACAGTTCTTATCCTCTATGGCTGGTATCTTTGCTCAGTTGATGGGGGTGGCTCCACCTGCCTTGCCTATACACCCTGTTGGGAATGCTAGTGCCAGCGACACATTCGAGCGATTCCAGTGCTTGTGGCCTCCGACATTTGTGGGTACTCACAGACCCGAGGAGGCTGAGTATTGGATTGACCGCATCTCTAAGATGCTGAGACCATTGCACTATTTCGAGGTGGAGCAGGTTGAGCTTGTCACCTTCATGTTTGAGAAGGAGGCCAGCTTATGGTGGGATAACATTCTTCGCACAGTTATGTAGGGTTTTGAGTGGACGTGGGAGGCGTTTGAGGCCCGCTTCCATGAGAAGCATTTCCTGGTCACTTATCGATACGAGAAGGAGAGTGAGTTCCTTCACCTTTGTCAAGGAGGAATGTCGGTGACAGAGTATGAGAACTGGTTCACGGAGCTGGGCAGGTATGCTCCTTTAATTCTAGGTGATCAGCCGTTGCAGATGCAGCATTTTTCTAAGGGTCTGCGGCCTGAGATTTGATAGAAGATGTGCTGTGTGAGCATCTCTTCTTATGCTGAGTTGGTGAGCATGTCCTCGAGAGCTGAGCAGGACGGGGATAGGTTATCCCGTATGCGTGACCTATGGCTCCCAGGCCACAACCTGATTTTTCGAGTAGGCTTTTTCTCGATAAGAGGCCTCATGTTAATTCACCACCGGGGTTTATGGCATCTCCTGCCCATGTGAGGTGACCTGATGTGTGGTGCAACTACTGCAAGAAGCCAGGCCACACTGAGGTGACTTGTTTCTCCAGGATGCGAGATAATGGTTTCTCGCCTCCTCAGAGGATCAACTGTCTGATGCCTCAGGCTATTTTTACACCGCCCCTTCGATCAGCACCAGCTCATTCTTCTTTCTAGCCTCCCACACCTTGTTTCAGGCCACCACAACGGCCCATGGTACCTCCACCACATCACCCACAGCAGGCTCGGATTCATGCGCTCATAGCTGAGGCGCCCGAGGCAGATTCAACATCGATATCTTTTGAGGTTCCTGCTCACATTCTAGGTACGCCTATCTGCTTATTGGTGGATACCAGGCCCACTATTTCGATCATCTCTTATGCTGCAGTCAAGCGGTTAGGTTTGGTTACGACTCCTATAAAGGGAGTGAGACTCACTGCAGCTACAGGGACCACTTCAGATATCACTCAGACTTGTGAGTCTTGCTCAGTAGATTTGGGTAGCAGGACAGTGGTCGTCGACCTGATTGTCACCCCACTATGTCACTATGATGTTATATTCGGGATGGATTGGCTCACGAAGATGAGACCAGAGATTAATTGGGAGGCCAGAGTCATGACAGCCTATGGACCTGAGGGCACGGTCTTTACATTTCCAGTTCAGGTCAGTTGGTCCTGTTCGTTAGCAGCTACGCTTCTTTGTTAGAGAGTTCTGATGATCCGGTGTTGGAAGTTATGCCTGTGGTTCATGATTTTCCTGGGGTAATTAAGAAGATCTCGGGACTTCCTCCTCGGCGTGAGATTGACTTTACTATCGATCTTGTGCCTAGTGCGACACCTATTTCCCTGCCGACGTATCGTATGCCTCCATGTGAGATGGAGGAACTGAGGAGACAGATTGATGTATTACTTGAGGCAGGTTTTATTCGACTGAGTGTGTCACCTTGGGGAGAGCCTGTCTTGTTTGTGAAGAAGAAAGACGGTTCCCTGCGATTATGTATTGATTATCGCAGGCTAAATCAGGTGACAGTGAAGAACAAGTATCCCTTGCCCAGGATCGATGATCTGTTTGATCAGTTGAAGGGGGCACGTTATTTCTCAAAGATAGATTTGTAGTCTGGGTATCATCGTAATGACCAGTTTTGGTCATTACGAGTTCCTTGTGATGTCTTTTAGACTCACTAAGGCTCCGGCCGTGTTCATGGATATGATGAACAGAGTGTTTCGGCCATTTTGTTCTGATTCGTCATCAGATTTATTGATGACATTTTGATATACTCCATGAGTGGAGAAGAGCATGAGGAGCACCTGAGAGCGGTATTGAATACTCTCAAGGAGAATCAGCTTTTTGCGCAGTATAAGAAGTGCAATTTCTGGAAGGAAGAAGTCAAGTTCCTGGGACATGTGGTATCCAAGGAAGGTATTGTTGTTGACCTCGCTAAGGTAGCTGTGGTTCAGGATTGGAAGTAGCCCGGTTCAGTTACTGAGGTGAGGAGTTTTCTTGGGCTGACAAGTTACTATCGAGATTCATTCGAGACTTTTCCAAGATTGCTAGACCGTTGTCTCATTTGACATAAAGATTTAAATTTTTTTAGAATGAAAAGGCCGAAGCAGCTTTTCAGGAGCTGAAGGACAAGTTGACGTCTGCCCCTATGCTAGTATTGCCAGAGCAAGTGGTTAAGTATACGATATATACTGACGCATCTCACGTTGGTTTGGGTTGTGTCCTTATGAAGAAGGATAGGGTGATTGCTTATGCCTCGAGTATGTTGAGGAAACACGAGAAAAATTACCTTACACACGACCTGGAGTTAGTAGCTGTCATTTTCACACTAAAGCTCTGGAGACATTACCTTTATGGAGAGGAGTTCGAGCTCTTTTGCGACCACAAGAGCCTTAGATATATATTCTCACAACAAGAATTAAATATGATGCAGTGCCGAGGGATGGAAACCTTGAAGGACTTTAAGTTCGAGGTCTCCTACCATCTAGGCAAGGCAAATCTTATGGCAGACGCATTGAGCAGCAAGAAGACTATAGAGTTTACAGCTTCGCTTATGATTGTAAAATAGGATATGGTGGAGTTTATGCAAGACTTTGATTAGAAACTCATAGTGGAAGAGCCGTATGAATGGCAGGATTATTGAGGCTCAGGCAGACGATGAGCTTTTAGCGAAAATGAAAGAGCAGGTTGGTATAGATGAAGACTCTGAGTGGAGTGTTGGTATGGATGGGGGCTTACATTATCAAGGCCGCCTATGCGTCCCAGACATTCCTAACTTGAGATGAGAGGTTCTCGAGTCAGCCCACAGTTTGAGGCTTGCGATGCATCTAGGTAGCACGAAGATGTATCAAAACATGAAAAGATCATACTGATGGGACAATATCAAGGTTCACATTACTGAGTTCGTATCCCGTTGTCTCACATGTCAGCAGGTTAGGGCAGAGCATCGCCAACCTCCTGGATTGCTTCAACCCATGCCCATAGCTGAATGGAAGTGGGACTTCATTTTTATGGATTTTATTTCTGGACTGCCGAAGATGAGGAAGGGACGTGACTCTATTTGGGTGATTGTTGATAGGTTGACGAAGTCAACTCATTTCCTACCAATCAGAGTTACGAATTCTGCAGACGAGTTGGCTAGATTGTACACCAAGGAGATTGTACGTCTGCATAGAGTTTCCTTGGAGATTATGTCAGATCGAGACACGCAGTTCACATCTATCTTCTGGACTCGTATCCAGGAAGCGATGGGTGTGAAGTTGAAGTTCAATTCCACGTTCCATCAGCAGACAGACGGGCAGACGGAGCGTGTAAATCAGGTGCTGAAAGATATGTTGCGAGCTTGTGTGTTGGATTTCAAGGACAGTTGGGATGACTGTCTTCCTTATGCAGAGTTCGCGTATAATAACAACTTTCAGGCGAGTATCGGTATGGCTCCCTATGAGGCATTGTATGGTCACCCATGTAGAGCACCGCATTGTTGGGCAGAAGTAGGCGAGAAGACTCTGATTGGCCCAGAGTTGGTTCAGGTGACTTCAGAGAAAATCGATATTATTAGGCGTCGACTGCTCTCAGTACAAAGCAGGCAGAAGAGCTACGCCGATACGAGACAGTGACCACTTGAGTTTGATGTTGGGGACCACGTATTCCTTAAGGTTTCCCTGATGAAGGGAGTTCTTCAGTTTGGTAAGAAAGGGAAGCTCACACCGAGATTTTTTGGCCCATTCCAGATACTTGATCGAGTGGGGGCAGTAGAGTATCGCCTTGCTTTGCTCACACCACTCGCAAGCATGCATAATGTATTCCATGTGTCCATGTTGAAGAAGTATGTTCCTGATCCTTCGCATATTATCAGATGGGAGCAGGTGCAGTTGAGCGAGGATGCCACTTATGAACTACGACCAACGCGTATTTTGGATAGGAAGGAGCAGGTATTGCATAGCAAGGTTATCCCACTTGTGAAGGTATTGTGGACGCATCACAGTGAAGAAGAGGCTACTTGGGAGACTGAAGCTGAGGTTAGGAAGAACTACCCTTAGATCCTCGAGGAGTATGAGAAGGTATGAATTTCGAGGATAAAATTTTCTTTTTAGGGGGGTAGATTGTAACATCTTGGAAAAAAATCCATACATAGACCCGAGTATCACCTTTCGCAGAAATCATTTAGAACCAAATCGTTTAGAAAATTAACATGAATTAATTAGTGCTAAAGTAGATTACTTGTAAATTTAGAACTAATCACTTTAAATACGTTCCGCAAGACCCAAAACCTATAGAATTGTTAACACTACATTACCCTGAAATCTATGATCCAACTCTAAACCCAGTTGCTCTCGAGAACATTCAGAAACTTCGTATCGGACCTGGACCGCACGTCGAAAGTCCGATAGCGATGAACTTAGATAATTATGACCGCCTAATTGGACTTGACTATCACCTCGAAAATCAAGCCCAAATGATGTCCTGAGACCATTTACTTGAGTCCGAAGTGAAGAGTGTAAGAAAGTGAAGATTTTTAAGAAATTAAATATGAACTTAGTAATCTGAGTCGTATCGCTTGTGCGTCATTTATAAGCATTCTGATCATTGGTTTTGGACCCAAATTCACCCTCGGATTAGGAAAGGTGGCCCACACATGCTTAAGTACTCGTGGCCCTGATCGAGTTTTAGTGACTGTTGAACTGAAACTCGTCCACCACGGTCAATCTGGAAATCCGATCGGACTGAAAACTTAACTTGCTTAAGACCTAATATTAGTGAGCTTAAGTCTGACTGCATTTAATAAGAGGACCTCCAAAAGTGTTCCGTTAGATCAGAAAGAGCCCGATTTGGTTATAACTTAAGTATACCTTGGACCTAGGGCTATTTCTATCAGTTTTGGGCTTATATAAAGGCCGTAAATCCTCTCTCACAAGTCCCATACGAATTCTAAACCCTAGCTAATATAAGAGAGAGAAACGAGAGAGAAAGTGAGTGTGAAGTTGGTGTTTCATCTTGGGATTCTTCCCAGTTCCTCTACACATCAATCCATCGTATCTGAATCATTATTTCGGTGATTCGAATTCCATTTTTGGGTAAGTCAATCAAACCCTAACCTATTTTGGAGCTTAGGATAGTTTAAGTGTTGTTGTAGCTAACCTATTTCATGCCTTAGGTTTCCTATCCGCCGTTGACGAAGACTTATCATCTAAATCATATTCGTTTCACTTTTTTCGGCTTAAGGTGCGGACTATATACGTTTAGGTTATGGTTTTCAAGACTTTCAATTTAGATAATGATTTATTCTTGACGTGGATGCTATTACACATGCTAAATGCGCTATCTGTTTTGATTTATGTATATGTATAACCTATGCTATAAATAAAGTATTTCATGTATATGTTAGAATGTCTGTATGCGTATGAAATCTGATGTTGTGATTGCCATGATTATTTGTCATTAGTACATGATTGTTATGTATGCGACAACTCCTTGGCGAAAGGATTTGCCCTAATATGTAATATGGCCGACATACCGGATGTATGTTGAATAGTGTAGTCTAAGTGTTTGTATAAATGCCTGATAAGTTAGTATTCAGTAAAGTGTGATTTTTAAAGTTGTTGAGATATGAATCTCGATTACCCTGCTTATGTGTATGATTTCCTTCATGAATTGTTTAGCCTAATTTATTCATGTTAACTGTGTGTATGATTTCCTCCATGTACTGTATTTATGTTTAAGTTATATTTTATAACATGTTCATTTGAAAGTAGAATATGAATCAAATGTCTATTATTGAGTTTGTACGTGATTGAGACTATATTACAGTCTAAGTAATCGGTAATTGTTCTCGAACTGGTGGTTAGAATTATTTACACCTCGCAGGATGTGTTTGATGAATGCAAGTCATACTTGGGATGTTCGACAGAGGTTAGGCCACACAGAGTGCTTATGCATTCCATGTCGATCAACTCAATGTGCGCTTGTCCTAGTTGAGGTCATCAAATAACCTGATTGACCGATGTATGTTCACCATGTTTGGACGCTATTGTTTGAATCTAGGGTACTAAACTTACTAAGAAATTCTATTAACCCTGATACCTCGATCCTCTAAGACTCATGAGCTAAATATGGTGGTATGGGACACCGTGGTCGTGCTGTCAGTCTACGCTGGGGCGACAAGCCTGCCCGTAGTGACCAGTGAGCAACCTAGACTCGTGAGTCGATTATGGTGGTATGGGACACTATATTTGTGCTGTCGGCCTACACTGATTGGTGACAAGTCCTTTATAGTGACCTTGAGCATATCTTGACACTACGGACAGGCAACGAGCCTTTTTGTAGTATCTAAGCTATACTAGGCCTGTATTGATTGGTGACGAGCCCTTTATAGCGACCTAGAATAGTAATATCATATGATATTTACTAGGACTAACGACCCTAGAATGGATCATTATTTAGAAATTGATATAAGGGAAGTACCTTAGCTTCTCAATCCTGCTGTATGAAAAGGACTAATAAGAACTTGATAATCATGCTTATAACATTGCACTGCATGTGTCGTTGGCATTGGTCTAGAGCACAGTGGTAGCGATTCATGTTGCGATCGTTAGTTGATGTCGCAAGAGGGAGTTTGTAGTGAGGGCATGCATCATTACCTCATATCATTCTTGCATTAACAAGAGTATCTAGGACATGCCTGATTATACTACTTTATCATTACTTCTTGATTGAATTGATAATATGTTAACCTTTGCTGTATAGTTCCACTGAGTTGATCACTCACTCCCACGTTCTGGGATGGTGCGTAAACACCAACCAGACTTTGACTTAGCTGCAAGTGATGGTGATGCCTGCGAGGCGGAGACGGAGTTCGATGAGGACGAGAAGGTATTCTCGTTCATGCAGTTCTAAGGCAGGTTCATATGAGCCATGTCTTGATTGGTGGGGATTCGGGGCTATGTTTGTAGTCATGTATCACATTTTGTTATATGTATTTTGAGACATGACTTGTAACTATGACTTAGGCAGAGCATACATATCTTGGGGACTCATGTTGGTTTATATATGTATTTCAATCTTCCACTTGCATTCTCAGACTGTCCCTGAACTATGTTTGCTGTTTTGGCTTAATCTACTTCATGTTTTATGCACTAATACGGACAACATACATCCATCTATCTTTAAATATGTTGCATAAGTGATGTTTTGGAACTCGGGAGCTGAGTTATGCTCAACCCCCAATTTTCAGGGCGTTACACCTAACATTTTGTATATGAGGCCCATTAGTGCGGCCCATTGAGCGGCCCATTATGATATATTTCCAGCTCGTGTGAAGAGGCCCATTATAACGTATTCTCAGTCCATTTGGTAAGGCCCATTAAGATGTATTTGGGGCCCTTAGGTTGAGGCCCAATGTGATGCATTCGAGGCCCAGGGACGACGTCCAATGTGATGTATTCGAGGCCCATTAGTGAGGCCCATTGTGATGTATTTTAGGTCCATGTGATGTGGCCCATTGTGATGTGTATTAGGCCTTTGTGTGTGGCCATGGGCCTACTATATGTTTAACCCTATGTGGGCCACTCCTTGGGAGCAATGTTGGTTGAATGTCCACATTGATTGGCAATGATGGTTGAATGTCTACATTATGACCTTCCCTTAGGCCTTGTTAGGCCCATTGTCGATAACGATTGTCAAGGCCGATTCCGTTAGTCGATGCTGATCATCGAGGCTGATTCTGATTGTCGACTCCGTTCATTGAGGACGAGTTCGATTGACAAGGCTAACTCCAGTAGTCGAGGCTAATTATCGAGGCCGATTCCAATTGTCAATTTCGACACTCAATTCTAATTGTCGAGGCTGAGTCTGATTGACGAGGCCGATTTCATTTGTCGAGGTTAATTGTTGAGGCTGATTTTGATTATCGAGGCCAAGTTCGATTGATGAGGCTGATTTCGTTTGTCGATTTTGATTGTCGAGGCCAAGTCCGATTGACAAGGCTGATTCCATATGTTAAGGCTGATTCTGATTGTCGATTCTGATTGTTGAGGCCGAGTCTGATTAATGAGGCCGATTCTGATTGTCGATTCCGATCGTCGATTCTGATTGTCGAGGCCGAGTCCGATTAACGAGACCGAGTCCGTATGTCAAGCCAATTGTCAAGGCTGATTCCGATTGATGAGGCCGATTCCGTATGTTGAGGCCAATTGTCGATTTTGATAGTTGTGGCCGATTTCGATAGTTATGGCGTTCAATTGTCAAGGACGAGTCTGCTTGATGAGGCCAATTCTGATTATTAATTCTGATTGTCGAGGCTGAGTCCGATTGATGAGGTCGATTCCGATCGTTAATTCCGATTGTCGAGGATAAGTTTGATTAACAAGGCCAATTCCGTATGTCGAGTCCGATTGTCAAGTTCGATTCCGATTGTCGATTCTGATTCTGATACTTGTGGCTGATTCCGATTGTTGTGGCCAATTTTAAGTATTGAGGTCAATTTCGATTGTCGAGGACGATTCTGAGTATCGAGGCTGATTCTGATTATGTGACAGCATAACATCATGATATATGCCCATATGCATCATTTGCATGTTTATTTATGAGATATGGTTGGCCATTGCATATGGCGGGTTGTTCATGGGACTCCCTGCTAGGCGGAGTTTCCCCATATGAGTGCACGATATGCGTAGGATTAATGCATGATTGGACTGTGTGACTCATACATCTTGCATTATGTGTTGTGATCACTGTACGCCCTAGCGACATCAGGGCCATAGCCTCCACAAGCATGTCGTGGATGGCTAGATGAGACACCGAAAATATGTTCTACATGCGGTGTTATAGATATCCCTAGGTGAAAGTCCCTAAACACTTTGGTTTTAGAGGTTGCTCCAACGTCTAGACCGAGTGGATGAATGAGCACATGAGGGCCGTATACCGTTAGGCCGTGTCTCCCACTATGTCGTGGTCGGCTGGAAGGGTGTGCGGCCTTACCTGCCCAAGAGGAGGGGGCAAAGCTAGGCTGAGTCTAACCAGCTCGATGAATGGGTCCACTATCGATGAGTCGGGCTCGATATTGGCAGGAGGATAGTGAGGTCTCTTTCACTTACCCTTTTGTGAATAATGGAGCGACAATCTGGTTTGGAGTGTAATTGACCCCGGTGATTTTTCAGAAAGGAACCGTACTGATATGTGGACTTATTGAGCAGGAGTTGCATAATCATTCATTCATTCATTCACTATCCACTCGGGCTGGTGGTGCGTAACTATTTATTAAGTGTACCTTCACAATGGTAAGGATTTTGCTTAGGGCACGCAACTAACCTGAGATCAAGAGTTTACCACATTGATTCTGACTATCCAAAATTTGGTATGAGACTCGTTTGGATAGAAGTCCCTTGTGATGGACCCCAATACCTGCGATACTACGTACTATCATCCTAACTTCACACTTTAGCATGGTCATTCCATTCACACCACATATCGTATTACATCCGCAGCATATGACATTTTGGTTACTATGTTTCTGCATTTATACGGCCTAAATATGACTGATGGTATTCATAGACTCATCAGGATTTGTATATCGCATTGCATCATCGACATTTGATATTTGGCTTGCTGTATCCACATTGCATAGCTGATCTACATTGCTTCATCAGTATATGATATTGTTTTTATTATATTTCTACATCACGTAGCTTGGATAAGGCTGATGGTATTTATGGGCCTATCAATATGTTTTCGCATTATTCTGATATTGTATTATTTATGAGCTTGTTAGTATTTCTGCTTACTTTGATTTCTCTGATATTATTTCCTTAACACTTACCTTGTGCACACACTTTCAGCACCCACTAATATTTTTATAAGCTTATGCACGATAGATGCGTGCAGGTGGCATTAGGTTGTAGCAGCGTTGAGCATGGAGCATGTAGTGGTCTTCCAGAGCTTTGATTTTGACATATGTATTTCCCTTTCAGCATTGTATTCAAATATTTATATTAGTGGAAATGTGATGATGATGTTGCCTTATGATTTAGGTAAACTTGTGGTTATGATTCTTACGAGATAAATGTACGTTGGAAAATCCTCCTTGTAGGATCCCAAGATCAAAATTTGGCATATGAGTGCTAAGAGCCAAGAATGGGGTACTACGGAGGTTGTCAGCATCGGATTCGGCGATCGAGATTCCTGTGAGTCCGATCTCCGGGTTTGTGACATGACATTAAGTGGACCACACCACCAGAAACAGTGTGAATTGAATATCCACCACTGAAAAAATCTTGAGGCCAACCGAAGTTTTAGATTAAGCTGGTATTTGTGTTTTCCTTTCATCCATGTGTTTATGATCTTATGACAAGTTTTAGAAAGTTTTCAACGGTGGAAATCAATACTTCCACTTTTTCCTATAGTATGGTCCACTTGATCATTGTACATGCATCAATTTTGGGTTGAACCCCTAAAATTATCTGGAAAAACGAATGGACGGTGTGGATAAACACATGTATTCACAATGGGCCCAACAGAGTTTACTAGTACAATAGTGAGAGATATACTTTGATACGCAATCCGATTTCTAATATAAATTTTATACTATATTGGCTACTCCCCTTGCCACCAGCCAATGGCTGGTGTCAGTGCTCTGTGGGCCCCATCATGATGCACTTGTTTCATCCATGTTGTCCATCTATTTTTCCAGATAATTTTATACTATAAGACCAAAAATGAGGTATACCCCAATCTCAACTGGACCACATTACAGGAAACGGAGATGAATGAGCGTGGAACATTAAAAACATTTTGGAGGCCATAAAAGTTTTGGATCAAGCCGATCTTTGGTTTTTCCCCTCATTTGGTCCTCTATGACCTAATCAAAAGATTGAATGTCAAATAAATAGTACAGTGGGCCTTAGGGGGATTTTGGATATCCAATCACCATTGTTTTCCTATGGTGTGGTCCACCTGAGATTTATATCCCTCTCATTTTTGGTGTAAAATTCTAAAATAATCTGTAAAAATGGATGAACAGAATGGATGAAACACATACATCATAGTGAGCCCACGGAGAACCGACCATCAGCCACGGTGCTGGTGGCAGGGGGAGTAGCCAATCCGTTTCTAGAGAGAGGGGCGTGGATTGGATACTGACTCGGTTAGTAGCCAAATCGCTACTGAAGTGATGTGACCGAGCTTTGTGGACCCCACCATGATGCATGTGTTGTATCCATACTATCCAACCATTTTTAAAGATCTATTTATGGAATTACAAAGAGAATGAGATAGATCTAAAGTTCAAAGTGGACCCCACCATAGAAAATAGTGGGGACTGTGACATCCACCATTTAAAACTTCTTAGGAGCCACAATAGTTTCCGATGAAGCTGATACTTTTCTTTTCAGTTTATCTATCTCTATGTCAACTTATGAATAGTATGGATCTTAAAAATACATCACTGTGGGCCCTATACATGTTTCGACGGTGGGTGTGACGGTTCCCATGGTTTTCTATAGTGGGTCCACTTAAAATTTAGTTCTATCTCATTCTCTTTGTAATGCCATAAGAATAATTCAAATTAAACCATCCAGATTTGGGGTACGAGTTTAGGTGTAGCTAAAGAATAAGAAAAAAAAAAACACTACTCATGGTTAATTATTGATTGTTAGATTGGTAGACATTAATTGGACTGTTAAAAATGAAAAAAAAAATCCAGCGGTCTTGTTTCACCAAACGAGTAGTTGTGGATCAGAGGCTTGGATTGTTCTATAACTTAGTAAATTGGGCACCATAATTTAGTCAGTAGAATTTAAGTCAAATTGTTTAAGTAAGATCTAGAATTGAATAAATCCAAGAAAAATGAAGGATTTTTTATCATAAATTTCTAGGAATCTTTATTTTACCTTTATTTTTTATTTAAAAAGTAGTGAAGTTCAAGATTGGTCAGGCCACATGGAATGTTTATAACATCCAACCATCCAACTTATGCACCCCATCATAGTTATAAGTTTATAATGTACATCAAGTTGATCAGATCATCAAATTAGCAACATTTGAAATCGGATATCTTGAATGGTGTTTTTTTTTCAGATGTCCATCTTATGATCGTATCCGCCCTAAATTTTTTTTATTCATCTAATGTAGTGTCACTACCAAAAAAATAACCAAAGGCTATGGACTATGCTTGTTTTTGGCTACGGATATAAACCGTAGCTCTATTGCTACGACTTAAACCCGTAGCTAAAAGCTACCACCTTCACTCGTCCATACAACCTACATAGCCCCTTGGGGGACTCTACGAGGCCCATTAAAATTTGTGTGCTCTATTTAATACGTCTATACGTTTTGAAAAATGATGTTAGGGTAGGATCTAAAAAATGAAGTAGATCGAACGATCAAGTGAACCACAGGTTATGAAACAGTGGAGATTAATACCTACCATTGAAAGTTAGTGTGGTTCAATTGGACATAATATTTGTATATTTGTTGGGGTTATTTCCTATAAAATAATTACAAAATTAATGAACGGAGTGGATTTGTCAAATGCATCAAGATGGACCCCACAAATAGAATGAAAAATCCGTCCATCTAGATCCTGCCAAACGTGTGAACGCGAAGGGGCTGTTACGGAAAGAACAATAGCTACGGCCTAATGGACTTTTAGCTACGATTTTAGACCGTAGTAAGGCCGTAGCAGGTATAAAATGCAGAAAACTGCACTCAATTTTCTTTTCCCCCTCTCTTAAAATTTTATTATTTCCCATTCAGGTCTGTCCCTTCCTCTCTCACTCCCACGTCCGTCCCTTTCTCTCTCACTCTCAATCTCCCACTTCTCATTTCTTTGTCTCTCTCGATCTCTGGCACCATTGTTCCTGTCCTCTCTCTCTCTCTCTCTCTCTCTCTCTCTCTCTCTCTCTCTCTCTCTCTCTCGATCTCCTGCACCATTGTTCGAAACAGAAAAATCGTCATCAGCATTCCTTTGATTACATCATCAGAGAGGATTTTGGTATGCTTTCTTCTCTCTCTCCCGCCCCTTTTTTCTGTCTCTCTCGATCTTTGGCACCTTGATTAATTGCAAATCAAGCCTCATCCCAATTAATTGGATGATGAGGCTTGGATGATGATGAGAAATGCTGCAATAAGTCATTGGACTGTAGTAGTCATCCAACCAATGGCATGAGAAAGGAACTGTTCACTCAAACAAGAAGCATTGGTTGACGGGTTGTTGAAGACAGAGCCTAGGGAGTGGTCATGGGATGATCAAAAATCCAACGGTGGGATTTCAAAGTGGGATGGGTTAAAAAATCAAACATTGATCATAGCAAATGCCATGCAAGGATAGAAAGTTCTTTGTATGATTACCTGTTGCCTGTGGAGCCTTTGTTTCAGAATCTTAATTACACAGATGGGTTTTTTAATTTTTTTGCCTATATAAACTCATGTGGTGGCACACCAGATCAATGATTTCAATCACTAGAACTCATATGAAGTGTTCTATATAGCATTTCTCTTTATTTCAATTATTAGATCAATGTTTTCAATCACTTGATTTCAATGAATATGAAATTTTTGTGGAGTTGGTTGTTAAAACATGTAGGGGAGTTGGTTGTTAAAATGTCAAAGAGATGTGATTTTGTGAAGTAGTATATTTTCAGTTTGATTGTATTCTCTCTCTATCCGTTGATGGAATATACTTTCAAGGTATATTGTTGTTTGATACTCACAACAGACTACTATTTTGTTTGATGATGCTGGAATATTAGTAAAGGGTATTGATGTCAACACCCAACCTGATTGATTTGTTTACCCTCCATTTTTCATTTTTGGCATTCTAAAGAGTACATTTGTATTAATATTTCAAGACCCAAAATTGAAAATAGGGTGCAACTAAATCAATTAGAGCAGGCGTTAATAGCGACTCCCCTGGTTAATCTAATAACTTGCAATTGATTACTTTCTTTCAACTCAAAAGGAATGCCATAAATTTATAGTAGTCGCATGAATCCCTACTTTTAAGGTGCCAACCACTCATGGTCCCATTACCTCTTGTTGCAATTCCTGCTTTCTTTCATTTTTGGTAATTAAGTCACATATATTCAACTCAAAGAACTTTGTTACGTCAATATAGTAGTTACACAATTAGAACAGATAGCTTGAACAAGGAACTACGAAAAGGGAAATATGATTTTAAGTTTCTTTAAAACAGAAACAAGGAACCAAAGAAGAAAAGTAGGTGTGGGAGCGGGGAACTATCTGTTTCAAAATGTTGTCAAGTATAAACAGCTAGGAAGCAGGAGCCCATCAGTTTCAAAATGTTACCAACTATAAATAGCTAGGAAGTAGGAGCAGCACGCCGTGTGACTGTGTAGAGAGAGAGAGAGAGAGAGAGAGAGAGAGAGAGAGAGAGAGAGTTAGAAGGATCCTATAACTGAGGAAAAACACAACAGTGCAGCATTTTGAGTTTATTTTGAGTCGAACATCTTTGGAATCTTTTTTGCATTCTTTCTTGCTAGAATTGTTTTGGCCATAACCAATTAATTGTGTTGTAGGTCTTCAAGCTGTACCATCCATTGGCCTTGAGAGATTTCTTGATCAGCATGACCTACCAGTAGATTAAGGTATATTTGGTTGACGTTCATCTGGCCAAGCTGACAAACAACATTCTTATCAATGAATTGTTTGATGCACCATTGAATTCTTGATAGAAAACACATAAAATAGATATTCAGAACCTTTCCTTGAAATCCATTATAGAACGTTTTAGTCTAACCATTTCCATCATTTTACTTGGAGCCTCAACTAATACTACAACAATGGTGGTGGCCCGCATGGGGAAATATAACCTTTTTGATTGGTGGCCAGGAAATAAGAATTTAGGAATGAAAGTGGGGGTCCAAGTTCATGCTTCTTGGCCTTCTGCTAGTCATATGAAAAATCAATGGAGTGTCCTGATAGATGATGGACTATCCTGCGTGTTATTTAAAAGTTTTGGTATATTGATGCTCAGGTAGAGCATATGACTCTTGATACATAAGTACTAAGAACTTGTACCCGTGAAGTACATACGTTAAAACCATCTAAATTGTCTCATAGGGGCTAAGTCACAGTCCCAAAATCATACTGTTTAAAAGCCCAAACCTCTAATTCATGGATACTTGTTTGTTGAAATAGGCTTATTAGATTTTATTTTATTTTATTATTTTTCATTCTTAACTATCCAATAAATGTCCACCAATCTGATAGTCAGATAATCAAATGAGCAGTAATTTTTTCTCACTATTTAACTAATTTTAGAATCATAATTTAACCATGGTTTTAAGACTCAAAACGAGATTAATGTGACTTGTCTGAGTTGACTTGGACTCAGATGGACCTGATCTAGTTTCATACTATGAGCCATCACTGACTTAAGAAAGTTATGACTCGACTCTGGGCTGGGTAAGTCAAATCAAGTTGCCAAGTCTCTTAACCATGATTTGGAAAGTTTATTTGACATATTTGTATGTCATGTATGCAATTTCTAAGTAATTTCTCAGTGCTTGAGCATTATCTGTCATGATCATAGATCATGGTGGGTCCATTTATCCTTCCCAAATCACTATTCCATCATGATCAATAGGTGATCTTCTAAGCAAAGGACATCATCCAATCTGATGTATATGCATTACGTTGGATAGTTTCCATTTCCATTACAATCAAACTAGCAGTTTTTTGTTCCATTCAATTCAAAATCTATCACCACAGTAAGTCTAGTAACGGGCCAGGCCTTTACCAGAGTTTTAAACTCGCCCCTTAGTCCAACTCTATTCAAGAGTTTGATTTGTTAGGCCCCAGCCCAACCTTATTCCATGGTTTGTGCACTTGTGGGAAATTCTCCCACACAGGTCAAGCAAATCACAACTTGGGTCTTGTCATTTGTAACTACGAGAAAATATCAAAACTTGTTTGTTTACAATAAGAGAATATGAGATGTAGGAATTTATGGGGTCTACTACCAATGCAGGTGCATGATGACCCTAATTAGGTGTTTGAATGTCATCAGATCTAATGATCCATGTTGATAAATTGCATTTTAGGTATGAAAAGAGCTTTATGGCTGCTAGCAGTTTTCCAAGACATGTAGAACCTTTTACTTTAACAGATGGTGAAAGGTGATAGGTAACTTGTTTGTTTATGGTAAGAACTACGGTAGGAACTAAGCATAGTTATCAGTGTCAACATCTTATCCCATTGATAAACTGACATATTTGTTACCTATCCAAAAATGCATATCTAGTAGCTTTTAATATCTTGTACTATTGAAATAACATCTTGGGAGCATCATCTAGGTTTTAAGTCTTTAAAGATCTCTTTTCATGGCAACGAAGGAACTTTTGCCTTGGGTAACTTGTTGTGCTTGTATGGATGCTAATAGATGATCTTTTATCATTGTGCATTGATAACAACAATGAACCATTTCTGACTAGCATTTTAGCTAAGTATTTCAAAACTCTTTGGTGTTTTAGTTGGTTTCAAATCAAGATCATAGATGCATGTGTTTAGAATTATATTCGTGAATGAGTGAAAAATACTTATTAATTATTTTTTTGGTAAGGTGCAGGTTCAAAAAGGACCTTTTAGTTAATCGAGTTTTTCCTGTAATGGATAGGGAGTGGATAACACCAAGTTTTCCGGACCCATGTTTTATTTCTGAAATGAGAAGTTTTTAAAAGTTTGCACGAGATCACCTTCCTGGTAGAGAAACCATTTTTTGTCCATGCACCACTTGTAGATGTGCATGTTTACCGATTTCTTATGATGATTTGGAAATACATTTAATGAAAAATGGATTTGATCTAAGATATAGGGTTTGGAACATGCATGTTACATGCATGTTGAGCATGTATCACCTAAGTGCACTGAATGTGCATCAAGTTCCCAACAATGCCATAGTGTCCCAAACTTAAATGACGTTCACAACATGATCGTTTAAGAACTCGGTGGTAATAACCTAGATAAAGTTGTCCAGGATGAGCCGAACATGACCCCTGTAGTCGAAGGCGAATTTGGAGAAAATGAAAGTAATGATTTTAAAGCAAATCTACAAGAAGCAATAACTGAGCTATACCCTGGGGCAGAAGATTTCACCATGGATGGAGTGAAAAAAGCTTTACAGAGCTCCTTCAACTACTAAAGAAGGTTTTGCCTTTAGTAATAAGGCCCCAATTAATACCTACCAAGTGAAGAAGATCATTTCAAAGTTGGGTCTTGATTATGTGAAGATCCATGCTTGTCCAAATGATTGCATCTTGTACTGGAGAGAGCACGAGATGAAACTAGTTGTCCAACTTGTAATGCTTCTAGGTTCAAGACAGAAATGGATGATGACAGAAAATAATTTCAAGTGCCTTACAAGGTGTTAAGGTATTTTCCATTAACACTAAGGCTACGAAGAATGTTCAGTGTGCCATGGTTGGCAAAAGAAATGTCCTGGCACTCAACCAGGAAATTGTAACATGAAAATATGGAGCATCCAGCTAGTTCTATTGTATAGAGGAATCTCGATGACAAGTATACGGATTTTTCAGCTAAGCCTCGCAATGTTCGATTGGGTTTGGCTACAGATGGGTTTAACCCATACGGCACTTATAGCGCTTCATATAGTTCATGGTCCGTTATGTGTGTGACGTACAACCTTCCACCAAAGCTTTGTATGAAACCTCAATTTACTATATTGAATTTGCTCATTGAGGGACCGCGACAACCGGGAAAGGATATTGACGTTTACTTACAACCATTGATTGATGAACTTCAAGACTTATGAAAGAAAGGGGTCATGACGTTCGACGCATACCATGAAAGCAATTTCAATATGTGTGCAGTTCTGCTCTGGACAATCCATGACTTTCTAGCATATGACAATGTTTCCAGTTGTAGAACCAAGGTTAAATATGGTTGTCCTGTATGTGGTCCCAACACAGATTCCTTGCGACTCAAGTATGGAAAGAAACATGCTTATATCGGATGAAGATCAGTCCCGGGTACTCGATAATGTTTTTCAGCACGATCCTGACAAAGCGACAAAAATCACTGCCTTTCTGTCTTTTATAGTTGTAAATTGCCAGTTTTCCTTTTTCCTATGAACCATTACTTGTAGGTAAATGGTCTTAGTTGAATTTTTTGGGGTTATGTTTCAAAAGCTTGTTCCATCAGCAGAATTCCAACCAGAATGCCATATGATACCCTAAAATCAGTTAGAATATTTCCTAGTTTCAGATGAAGTTGTAGATAACTAAACAAAAGAAGTCCTATGAATTTTATTTTGATGGGAACAAAGCCTTAATTGCATGATCTTCCCCTGGCTTGGAAGAACTTGGCTTTGTCGAGTCTAATTTAATTTACTGCACCTAGAGTTCTGGATTGATGTGTTGATTATCTTCGGTGGAGATCTGTGTGCACTCAAACCTTGGTCAACCTTTTCATTTCACCAGACATAATTTGTGTTATAATTTTTTTCATTAAATTTCAACCAGGTTGCTTGATTATTAGTTTTTTCTATAACTTTTGATAAAAGAATCTATTGATTAAGTCTGGTTTCTGTTTTCACGTATAACTATCAGTTTATTGATGTAAATTGAGTTCTGTGAGTTCCTGCAGTCTATCCTGACTCTCATTTATGGCGACAGTAGAAGATCACTCAAATCTGGTTTTCTGTGTGAAAGCTGTTTAGTTGAAAACATTACTCATTCTCATGTAATATCCCATTGTATTTCATTTATTGTTTGAGAGTTTCCTTTTCCAGAAAAATGGAGTGATTTGAAATGAATTTCTTTCTTTGTGAAAACAAATTCAGGTGTAGGCATGGGTATTTCCATGTGGTGAACAATGACTACACTCACAGGGAGATGTATGCGATTGGCGGAAGTGCAAATCCCACCATGAACAACTAAGGCAACAGATATCTTGCCAAGGAGGTAATGTAACAGTAACAATTGAATTCTTTAACATCTTCACTACCATAAACTACATTTACAAATTGAAAAATGATATGCTGCATTACACTTTGGGAACCACATGATGTGAGGATAATCACTTACCAGTCATGTTTCCACATGAATGTTTTTTTCACCATTAGCAATGGTGTGATCTTTATTCGTTTATTGTGGTCCTTGTTATAGGGAGGTTTTGGAATGAAGCAATATTTTAACTATGCTAGTAATTGTTGAAGCCCTCTTGGATGGAGCTGTTGTTATAAAGCGTGAAGTAGCTGTCGCAACTATTGGTCAAGTTGTACAAAGCACTGGGTATTGTGTTCTCATTGCTAGTCCAAGCCAGAATAAAGAAGGATGGTTGTGTCAGCCTGTCAGGTTGGCAGCCAGCATTAAACTTGTGCTGATGTTTTTATCATGAATCCTGACAACTTTGAGAATTTTTTTATTTTAGAAAATTCAGAATGGGTCATGATTGAGCATGTGCAGGTTTGGGGGCTCCCTTGTGCCCACAATTTCCATGTGGAATGCATTGACGAGTGGATCCGGCTGAATGTGAAGTGCCCCTGTTACTGCTACTCCATCTTCCCTAGTCTCGATCTCAACGCCCTCTCCAGCCTTCACGTTGACTCTGGGCATCCCTCTACTAGTGTTTTGATGGCCACACGCTACGTGCACACACAGCCAGCAGGCTAGAGCTGCCTATTGAGGTTGCAGGGCCTGCTACGCAAAATCCGAATGGAGAATGCTGGTTGCAGGCCTATTTCAGTATTAAGTGCTGAAAAAAAGTTTTAATAAATGGACCAAAGTTCTTGATCTGCGAGATGTTTGCCATTCTGATTATCAGGATCATTGCTTTCAATTTTAGAGAATGAGTTGCTCTCTTTCATTTGATTATTTGTAGATAGGCATGCACCAAAGAATGTGAAGAGACCAATGATCAAGGCAACCATTGTGTCCAGTCCTCTACAATCAGTAATTTGCTGATAGCGAAATATTGAAAAATTCCATGAGATCTTGCACAATTAAGAAATGTCATGATATTTGGTGCAACAAACGCACATGAGATCTTGCACAATCAAGAAATGTCATGATATTTGGCTTGTTCCTTTTCTAATCCTAAACTAATTTGGTACTCTATGGTTCAACATATTGCTAGTCTGCATGCATGATTCAACATATTGCTAGTCTGCATGTCACTGGAGTTCTTGAAACTGTTATAATTTTTGAGTTTATTTTTGCTTGTAGGCTAGCAGATTTGCTCGCATATGTTGGCGTATGTGTAAGTGGTATGATTTCATATCCCTTTGGTTGTCAAATTTTGTGGTGAAAAAACCTATATATATATATGTCTTGTACATCTTGTGTTTCATGTTTAAGACTATTCATTGCTTCAAGACATCGTATTTCAAGACAAGAACTTAAATGAAGAATGTTTCAAGTCTAGTCATGGATGAAGTATACAAGAATAGAAGTCTTCAAGTATGCATGTTCAAGATTCTAACAAGTACAAGAATAGAAGAAGACTTTATCAAGTCAAGAAAGGTTCAAGCTCGAGAAGGCCTACAACAAGATTCGTAAATTCTTAAGCTTCTCTTAAGGGTCATCTGAGAGTACAAACTATCAATGTTCATCTCACTTTCAAGGTTTGTTTGACCTTAAATTGACCTTAGGTTGGGCTTTATTGTAGGTCATTCTAGATACATAATTCATATATTTTAAATATGCTTGTATGGGCTATTCTAAGATCAGTCATAGGGACTTCAAGACCAGTCCTAGCTCTGCTACGACCAGTCTTAAGTTTTTCAGGACCAGTCCTAGGTTGTTGAAGATTTTTGAATTTTTCTGGTTGTCCTACGACCAGTCCTGAACATCCTACAACCAGTCCTATGAACTGTACGACTCATCCTTCGACCAGTCTTAGCCCTACAACTCGAACTCCATCAACTAATCTGGGGGTCTTACGACCAGTCGTAAGTGACCCACGACCAGTCGTAGGTGGCCCACAACCGATCGTAGGCTACCCAGGACCAGTCGTGGAACAGCTAATCCTTATTCAGTGGAAATCTTTGAAAATCTGTTGAAGCTACGACTAGTCCTAGGGATCCTAAGACCAATCGTAGATGGGATTTTTCAGGCTATAAATAGAGCACGAATTTCAGAGTTTTTCAATTCAATTCAATTCAATTCAAGCAATCTTAAGCCCATACTCTGAGATAAGTTCATGTTTATTTTTAAGTTACTTTGTGCTCATTTAATATTCCTTTTGCTAGCTTGTTTTGTATTTGATTTTGATCTACATTCCAATCTTATTAGAAAAGAGGAATTTTTGATATTCCTTCTTCTTGGATTCAAAATCAAATAGAACTAGCCCTTTTGATTTAAAATTAATTAGACTTAAAACCATTCATAAAGTGAGTATTGGACTTTGAACGTTGAATCGAACTTCTACTCCGATTAGTTCTACCGGGCTACTTCAAAAGGAGATTCAGGTATTTTACATTTGTGTAATTTACATTCTTTGGTTTTGTTTGAGCTTTGCCAGAAAAATCTCATTATTTTGGTTATCTGAGGAGAGCCAGAAAACTTAGATTATGTGGGTTTTTGGATTGTGTAAGCCCGTGATAAAAAGACACAATTGTGAAGGTTTTAGGTGAACCTGTGAAACCTATTTTGATAATGCATGCTAATATCCCCTGTGTGAGGATATTAGGAGTGGAGTAGCATTCCGTGTGGCTGTTGGATAACAGTTGATGTACACACAGGTGAACCACTATATATCTTTGTGTTGTGGATGTGCTTTATTTCTTCATTCCTTTATTCATTCAGTTTTGTGGATTATATCTGTGGTTGAATGTTGTAATCATTTTATTTCAAGCCAGTGTGGGGAATGTTGGAATAACTTAGGTTTAATTTTCTACAAGTTATTTCCTTGCTTTATTTATTTCTCTCGGTTTGAGTTTTTGATACAAAGGACGTTCTAGAAATAAGGTTGTCCTACCATAAGCCTTTGGTTTTTGGTGTAAGGTTGTCCTTAGAACTGAATTAGTATTAACCTCTCAATACTAGTTTATTGAGGTTGCTTTTTTAATTCAGCATTGTGGATTGTTTTATTTTATTATTCCACTGTTATAAGTTTTATTTGGCATAACCCTATTCACCCCCCCTCAAGGGCATATAGCTAGGCGCTTTCAGTATGGCTTTACAATTCTTAGAGGTACATTCGGGTTTTGACTTCTCAGAGGTACATTCGGTCCTGGTGCAGGCTGATTCAACACAGAAAGTGCAACCTACACCCAATATCCCACCTCCAAAGGTTGATTATGCCACTGATCTTTTCAATATGCTTTCTATAGATGGCCCAAGTCAAAATGGGTGATATTTTTGGGATCCATGACAAGCTTGAAAGTTATTCATGTCCACTGTAAAGTAAATGAGTCAATGTCTTGCTTGTAAATATGTAGTTTTCACTTTCAGGTCCACAAACATCTTTCTTAGTGTAGATGGGGTGTTAAGATGCCTCAAATCATGAAAAATTCTGTCACAATCTTGTCGAGTGCAGGTCTTCGAATGGCCATGTTTAGTCTCGGTAAGATCATTGATATGCTCATCATGTTCAGTCTTGGTAAGATCATTGATATGCTCATTCGACGCGAGGGGTGTCATCAAGAAATATGACAGTCCCAAACAAAGTAAGTTTGCTTATTCTATGTACTTGCTATGAATTTCTTAAATCTATATATGCTTTCTCATCACCGTGCCTTCTTTTCTTGCAGTTCTTGAAGAATTCTTTCATTTAAGACCTAAGTTCTATGTAAAGAGAAAGGAGAGCTTTGATCTAGGCCCCCCATTTTTTCTTTTTGGTAATTGAGAAGATGGTAGTATTGACTTACTACTTTCATGCAAAAAGTAATGTTGGATAATGTAACGTCTCGAAAAAATCCGTACAGGGACTCGAGTACTAACTCGACCAGAAATCACGTAGGATTAATTCCTTTATAAATTAAGCATTAGTTAGCTAGCGCTACGCTAGAGTAGTTGTGAAATTGTCCATGAACACTTTAAATATGTTCTGCAAGACCCAAAACTTGTAGAATCAATGACGCTATAATGCCCTGAAACCTAGGATCAAACTCTAAACCCGTTTGCTCTCAGGAACCTTTTGAAACGTCGTATTGGATTTAGACCGCGCGTCGAAAGTCCGATACCTACAATCTTAGATCGTTATGACCACTTAGCTGGACTTGACAATCATTTTAAAAATCAAGCCCAACTGACGTTCAGAGGCTATTTCATTAAGCCTGGAGTGAAGAGAGTGAGAAATGGGTTAAGATTTGAAATTTTAATTCAAATCTGGCACGGGTCTTTGCGCATTATTATTAAGCGTTCTGATCGTCAGAATTCAGCCAAATTTCACCCTCAGGTTAGGAAAAATTTTTCTTTCATATCATGAGACTTGTAGACCTGATTTAGGTACGATGACCGCTGAACTGAAACTGGACCGCCACGTGCGATTTGGGAACTCTACCGGACTGAAAACTTGGTGTAAGCAATATCCAGTGACCATGAGCTTAAGTCGGATCGCGTTCGGCCGGGGGACCTCCCGAAATGCTCTTTTAGATCGAAACAACCCCGATTTGGTTATAACCCAAGTATACTTTGTTCCTAAGTCTAAAAAGGCGAGGTTTTAGCCAATATAAGGGCCTTAAACCCTCACATATCTCTCCCATCCGAATTTGCTAGAAACCCTAGATTGAAAGAGAGAGAAAGTGAGAGATTGTGAGAGAGTGTGGGAGAGTTTTTCCTGCCACTTGCTACGGCTGTTACACGTGCTAAATCTCAGCATTCAAATCACTTTTCGGTGATTTCCAACGCACTCTTAGGTAAGAAAACCCTAACCACTTGCTGTTTTAGGGATTTCTTCGATTCATTATCGAAATAGCTTATGTATCTTGTGCATTAGGTCGCATTTACGCCGTAGACGAAGCGTGAGTGAAAAAACTGAGTTCGTTACGCGTTAACCGGTGAAAGGTGAGGATTTTAGATGCATTGATTGACTGATTTCAAAGCTTTCAATGTCGTTTAATAGTAGATTATCGACGGCAAGGCCGTTTGACATGTACAACATGCTGTCTATTTTCCATTTCGTAAACGTACGGTAAATATGAGATTTAAGGTATTTTAGGCATTTATAGGAAATACCGCATACGTCCGTATTTTGCTGAAATGCTTGACATGTAAATTCATCGTGTTATGATATTATGTATGCGTGTATAATCTGTTTGGAGAAGAGATTCACCCTAATGCGCACTTTGGGTCGACATACGCTATGTAGGCTAAGGTGTGTAGACTAAGTGTTTGTATTAGTATGTATTGAGTAAATGGTATTGTAGATTAGTTTTGAGAATGAATTCTCAATCCATATGATGTTGTATATGATTTCCTACATGTTGGCTATATGTATTGATTTCATTATATACATGAAATGCATGTGTTGGATGATTTTCTTAAGTTGTATGTTATAACATGTGTCAAGATGCTTACATTGTTGTATTTCATTTCTGTTACTCTCATATGATTACTGATGTTGATATTCAAGTGTTTGGGGCTATACGTTAGTCCAGGCAATCGATAATGAATTAAATTCGTGGTTAGCTTCTATTTTCCACGAAGGATGCGTCGATGAATGCGAGTCGTGTTTTGAGTTGGCGGCAGTGGTTAGGCCACACAAAGTGTTTCATGCACTTCATGTCGTTCGACTTGAGATGCGCTCGTACTAGTCGAGCCCGTCAAGTAACCCGACTGGCCATTGTATGTTCACCATGTATGAGTCATAACTGCTTGAACCTAGGGTACTGAACTTACCATTGGAAACCCTGTTAACCATGATACCTTGATCCATAAAGACTCATGAGCCGAGAATGGTGGTATGGAACACCGTAGTCGAGTTTTCGGCCTACGCTGGGGCCACAAACCTCCCCGTAGTGACCAGTGAGCACCTATGACTCGTGAGAAGATTATGATGGTATGGGACACTATATTCTTGCTGTCGGCCTACACTAATCAGGTGACGAGCCCTTTGTAGTGACCGCGAGCTTATTCTGAGTCTATGGGAGGCGACGACCCTTCCGTAGCGATGAGAGTACATTAGGCCTGTATTGATAAGGTGATGGGGGAGCGGTGCAATGAGTGCGAGCAACAGCCCTAGCAGCCCTTGCAGCGACCTACAAATATAATATCGTACGAGATTTCTAGGAGTGACGACCCTAGACAGGATCTGTGTTGGGATTGATATAAGAGAAGTACCTTAGTTTCCCAATACTGCTGAATGAAAGGACTAATAACAACTCGATAATTATTATCCATATCGCATTGCATGTGCCTGGAAGATGTGGAGCACTGAGGAATGCAAGCATGTCGCGGGCATAAGATGGTGCTATATGAGGGAGTATGTCGGTGAGGGCATCCATCATGTCATTTCATGCATGCATTAACAACAGTATCTAGGAATGTTTGATTGATTCCTTTACTATTATCGCGTGATTGATTTGATAACATGCTAATCTTTGCTCTATTATTCCACTGAGTTGATCACTCACTCCCACGTTATGAGATGGTGTTTGCAACACCACCAGACCCTGTTTTAAATGCAAGTGATGAGGTGATTCAGGATGCAGAGCCAGATTACTACGAGGATCAGGATGAGTTCTCGTATATGCAGTTCTCTGACGGTTTTGCGTAGGTGGCCTGGATCGGTGGGACATGCTAGTTGGACTATCACCTGACATTTATTTCTTACTTTATGACACGTATATGAGACTCAGTGATGTATTCATACTTTAGAGACAGTTTGAGATTATTTTATTTTTGTACAGTGATATATATATTTTTCAGTCTTCCACTTGCGTTTTATCACTGGATCTGGAGTATGAATTGTAGTTTTTGTATAATCTTACTCATGAGAATGCTCTAACTCAGTCAACATTGAATCACAATCATATTTATTGCATAAGTGATGGTCTGGAACTCGTGAGTCGGGTTTATACACGACCCCCCGATTTTCAAGGTGTTACAAGTTGGTATTAGAGCATGATTTGGATTAAACCGGACCTGGGTTGTGAATACGCGATGTACGTTTTCACCTCTTTAACTTAGGTGGGTGCGAGAAAAGTCTAGAAACACTTATAGGATCGTAGTTTGACCAATCGGCAAAGTCCACGCAAAACGGGCATTTTGATCGAGTCCGTGTGCATCCGTGGTCTCATGAAACGACCCTGGACCACTCCTAGATTATGTGTGGATGGGTCTAGGCCTCTCTGGACTCAATCCCAGTCGTCAAAAATTGCTAAATGCAACCATGCATCAGGTAGAGTCAGAAATGACCCAAAATGGATCGAAATGGAGTCTTGGGCCTATCCAAGCCAATGTACAATGATCTGGGGTGGGACCCATGTGTTTTTGGGGCCCACAGGACAGGGGGAACCATTCCAGGGGGGTGCTCATCGCCGGATTCCACTTTGGCCGGCGATGGTATCGCCGGTTCGGCGAGGGATCGCTGACCGGTGGGCCCCACTCGGGTCGTGCGTCGGGCCGACGTCCTTAAATGGTTAGAGTATCCCTCCCATATGTGGGCCGACCCTTAAATCATCCCCAAAGACATACCT
This sequence comes from Magnolia kwangsiensis, assembly GCA_037074715.1. Lineage (NCBI taxonomy): Eukaryota > Viridiplantae > Streptophyta > Magnoliopsida > Magnoliales > Magnoliaceae > Magnolia > Magnolia kwangsiensis. The sequence goes on from CM073583.1 coordinate 68,442,158, forward strand.
CCTTCACAAACAGCCCTCCCAAGATCTCCTTTCACACGATTTTTGCTACCTCCTCTTCCAAAACCCATCTTCAAACACCCCCAATCCCATTTTTCCTTCAACCGACGCTAACCCATCCATTTGAAGCAATTCACAGTCCTCTCTCTCTCATTTCTCATCCGTGGAAGCTCTTACAACCTCCATTTATGGCTGAAAGTCAGGTGAGCTCCATTCTCACTTATTGTTCTCTTTTCCCTTTGAAAATCTAGCCTTTGTGAGCTTGATTCATCCCTCTACAGTTCTTAGATTCATCCCTCTACCTTTCGTGCCTTCTATGCTCGTATCCGGGATCCTACGTTAGAGCCATTGCAGTTCAGGATTCCCTTTGATAGAGACCGGGAAGCCACGATCGACATTCGGTTGATAGCTCGCATTCTGAAGGTGCCTCTTGGTGAAGTTCATCCCAGTGCTAAGAATCTGAAGAGTGTTTGTGAGAGAGATCGCCGCACCAGGTTCTTATGTGGTGGTTTGGTTCCGTGTCAGCCTAAAAATAGCCTCTTAGTGTAACACCCCAGATTTTTGCCAACCTGGGATTAGACGTCCTTAGGCAATGGGTCAACCAAAACACCTTGGTAACCTCTCAGAACCCAATTTCAAAGCCAAAGAAATCACTTAGGATTAATTCCTTTAGAAATTAAGCATAAGTTATCTAGCGCTACGCTAGAGTAGCTGTGAAATTGTCCCTGATCACTTTAAATACGTTCTGCAAGACCCAAAACTTGTAGAAACAAGGATGTTACGTTACCCTAAAATTCAGGATCAAACTCTAAACCGGTTTGTTCTCGGGAACCCTTTGAAACTTTGTATTGGATCTAGACCGCGCATCGAAAGTCCGATACCTACAATCTTAGACCATTATGACCGCTTGGCTGGACTTAAAAATCATTTCAAAAATTAAGGCCAACCGACATTCAGAGGCTATTTCATTGAGTCTGGAGTGAAGAGAGTGAGAAAAGGGTTAGATTTGGAAATTTTAATTCAAATCTGGCATGTGACTTGGCGCGTTATTATTAAGTGTTTTGACTGTCAGAATTCAGCCAAATTACACCCTCGGATCAGGAAAAATTTCTCTTTCATATCATGAGACTTGTTAGACCTGATCTAGGTGCGATGACCGCTGAACTGAAACTGGATAGCCACGTGCGATCTGAGAACTCTACCGGTCTGAAAACTTGATGTGTGCTGGATCCAGTATGCATGAGCTTAAGTTCGACCGCGTTCGGCCAGGGGACCTCCCGAAATGCTCTTTTGGATCGAAACAGTCCAGATTTGGTTATACCTCAAGTGAGCTTTGTTCCCAAGCCTAATTTGGGAAGGTTTTAGCCTATATAAGGGCTTTAAACCCTCACTTATCTCACCCATCTGAATTTATTAGAAACCCTAGCTAGAGAGAGAGAGAAAAAGTGAGAGATTGTGAGAGAGTGTGGGAGAGATCTTCCCGCCACTTGCTGCTACTGCTACACGTGCCAAAGCACCGCACTCCAATAACTTTCTCGGCAATTCCAACGCACTCCTAGGTAAGAAAAACCCTAACTACTTGCTGTTTTGGGGTTTCCTTAGATTCATTAGCGAAGTAGCTAATACATCTTGTGCATTAGGTCGCCTGTACGTTGTTGACGAAGCGTATACGTTCGATTCGAATCGATACACTTCTACGACACAAGGTGAGGATTTTAGATGCTTTGATTGACTGATTTCAAAGCTTTCAATGTCGTTTAATAGTAGATTATCGACGGCAACGCCATTTAACATGTACAACATGCTGTCCGTTTTCCATTTCATAAACGTACGGTAAATATGAGATTTAGGGTATTTTAGGCATTTATAGAAAATACTGTTTACGTCCGTATTTTGCAAAAATGATTGTCATGTTTATTTGTCATATTATGATATTAGAAATGCGTGCATGATCTGTTTGGCGAAGAGATTCACACTAATGCGCACTTTGAGTCGACATACGCTATGTAGGCTAAAGTGTGTAGACTAAGTGTTTGTATAAATGTTAGTATTAGTATGTATTGAGTAAATGGTGTTGTGAATTAGTTTTGAGATTGATTTCTCAATTAATATGTTGACGTATATGGTTTTCACCATGTTGGCTATATGAATTGATTTCATTATATTTATGGAATGCATGAGTTAGTTGATTTGCTTACGTAGTATGTTATAACATGTGTCAACATGCTTGTATTGTTTATATTCATTTCTGTTACTCTCATATACTTACTGACGTTGGTTTACAAATTCTTGGGGTTATGACCTAGTCCAGGTAGTCGGTAACGGACTGAATTCGTGGTTGGTTTCTATATACCACAAAGGACGCGTCGATGAACACGAGTCATGTTTTGGGTTGGCGGCAGTGGTTAGGCCACACGAAGTATTTCATGCACTTCATGTCATTCAGCTTGAGATGCGCTCATACTAGTCGAGCCCATCAAGTAACCCGACTGGCCATTGTATGTTCACCATGTATGAGTCATAACTGCTTGAACCTAGGGTACTGAACTTACCATTGGAAATCCTGTTAACCATGGTACCTTGATCCATAAAGACTCATGAGCCGGGCATGGTGGTATGGGACACCGTGGTCGAGCTGTCGGCCTACACTGGGGCCACAAACCTTCCCGTAGTAACCAGTGAGTACCCTACTCTGAGCAGATTATGGTGGTATGGGACACTATATTCTTACTGTCGGCCTACACTGATTAGGTAACGAGCCCTTTGTAGTGACCTTGAGTTTATCCTGACACCGCATGGGGGCGACGAGTCTTGATGCAGTCTTAAGGATAATTAGGCCTGTGTTGATAAGGTGATGGGGGAGAGGTGCAACGAGTGCGAGAAACAGCCCTGGCAGCCCTTGCAGTGACCTACAAATATAACATCGTATGAGATTACTAAGAGTGATGACCCTAGACAGGATCTGTGTTGGGATTGATATAAGCAAGGTACCCTTATTTCACAAACCTGCTGTATGAAAAGGACTAATAACAACCCGGTAATCATTATCCATATCGCATTGCATGTGCCTGGAAGATGTGGAGCACTGCGGGAAGAAAGCATGCCGCGGACGCAGATGGTGCTGCATGAGGGAGTATGTCGGTGAGGGCATCCATCATGTCATTTCATGCTTACATTAACAACAATATCTAAGAATGTTTGATTGACTGCTCTACTATTAACGCGTGATTGATTTGATAGCATGCTAATCTTTTCTCTATGATTCCACTGAGTTAATTACTCACTCCCACGTTATGGGACGGTGTTGCACACACCAAACAGTTCCTATCTTAATTGCAGATGATGGCGATGCTTGCGAAGCAGAGCCGGACTTGATGATGATGAGGAGGATCCCTCCTATATGCAGGTTCTGATTGATGGGGTTAAAGGGTTACTGATTAGATGCCAATATACTTGTTATTTTGCCTTTTCTTACACACCCATGTATATTCTTTTTATCATTTTTAAAGTATACATGTATATGTTTAACCTGGTAACATGTTCACACTCTGGATACCCACAACAGTTCATTTACTTTATATATCTATTACATTCTTCCGCTTACTAATTTAACCGTCTTTGGAGTATAATATGTTGTTTTGGTCTAATCCCACTCATGTTTTCTGCACTAATATGAACAACATTCATCCATCATTGAAAATGTGACATAAATGATGTTCTGGAACTCGGGAGTGGAGTTTTTGCTCGACCCCCGATTTTTGGAATGTTACACTTAGCATCCCACATGTCGGATGAATTTCGCCTGCTGCACCACATTTGCACGTTCAATGTGTATCCCTGGTCGACCAACCGTAGTGAATGTACGCATCTCATGGTCGATTTCTTGTATCAAGTGGGCCAGGGAGAGAATGTATGCATGGCCACCTTTGTGTTACGACAGATCGTCCTCGTAGTGAAGTCGAGAAAAATGTCTGAGTCACTTCCTTTTGGCCGGCTCATATGGAAGATTGCACTTCAGTTTGCTTACAGATTTGGGTCGGAGTTGCCTGTACCAATCCACTTCATCGATGAGACTACCATGAACAAGATGAAGATCGGGCCTCGGCAGCGTGAGGCTCAGCTCGATGATGATAGCTAGGATGATTATGATAGCGAAGATGATGCAAGTGAAGAAGAAGCTGGGGCAGAAATTGAGGAAGAAGCCTAGGAAGAAGAAGATGAGGAGGCTCAGGATATTGATGAGAGACCTCCTCCTGCGACTCGGGCTACTAGGGATGCTCACATAGCCTGACTTGAGGAGAGTCAGGTTGCCTTGCAACAGGAAGTCCAGGAACTTCCGGCCGAAGTGAAACAAGATCTCGAAGATACCAAGGCCGTCATGAAATGAAAATTTGGCAAGGTGACTCCTACCTTGAAGGCTATCCTGTGTTGCCTGCAAGATAAGGGCGCCCCTCCTCCATCGCTAGACTCGGAGTAGTGATGGGATTTTAGATGTTTGTTGGTTGTAGTTGGTTTGTTTCCTGCTTTCTATGTGTAAGCCTGAGAAGGCTAGTAGTTAGTTTATGTTGTAGTTGTAGCTTTGACTGGCTTAGTTTTCCATGTGTTTCTTGTCATGATGCATGTAAGGATATATCTCTTGTATTGCGACAAATTTTGATTAAATGGAATGCATGGAATTCTACGGTGTTATGTGAATGATTGTGGTGTGTTTGTGCTAATGCTGAAACTGACAAGGTTGCGCCCTATTTTGAATATAGGGAATGCCGCCTAAGACTACGCGGAGCACGGCATGACTTACATTGGGAGAGCCTATGGATCGAGTTCCTCTCCAGACTGATGTTCATACGGACCCTGCTGTGGGCCCGATTCCTGAGACTGCACCTGAGTCTCAACCCTCTACAGGTCCTACAGTTGGACCTCCGCCTTTCATGCCGCCTGTCAGAGAACAGTACCGTGCATCTTCCTCGACGTAATATGTGTCACAGCCCGCTCCACCTCCTGATAGGTTTGAGCAATTGATGGCCATGATGAATCAGTAACACCAGCAGCTCTTGACTACGATAGCAGGGGCTCTAGCCCAGGGTGGGAGTGCGACTCCACCTGCAGCCCCTGTGCATCCAGCTAAGGATGCTGGTACTTGGACTTAGGATGAGGGCATGGCTCATCCTGCACCATCTACTTACCCTACGGGGCACACTGCTGATACATGGGGCCTACTCGAGCGATTCCAACGCTTGCGGCCTCCTACCTTTACGGGTTCTCACAGACCTAAGGAGGCAGAGTATTGGCTCGACCGTGTGTCGAAGATTCTGAGGATGTTGTACTGCTCAGAGTCCAAGCAGGCAGAGTTGGCTACGTTCATGTTCGAGCGAGAGACCAGCTTGTGGTGGGATAGTATTTTACGGACAGTGGCTGCTGACTACGTCTGGACCTGGGCGGCGTTCGAGTTCCGTTTTCACGAAAAATACTATCCCCAGACTTACAGGCACGAGCGGGAGAATGAGTTTCTACACCTCAGGCAGGGAGGCATGTCTGTGATAGAGTATAAGCATCAGTTTACTGAGTTGGGCAGATACGTCCCGATGATACTTGCTGACGAGCAGATGCGCATACGACACTTTTCTGAGGGCTTGCGACCGGACATACGGTCGAAGATGTGTTGTGTCAGCATTTCCTCCTACGTAGAGTTGATACACATGTCCATGAGGGCTGAGCAGGATGTTGATCGACTGGCGCGATCTTGTGGCCCTATTATTCATAGGCCACAACCGGATATGCAGGACAGGCCATTTGCTGGCAAGAGGCCTCGCATCGACCCTCTTCCTAGGGCTACAGTGCCAGTACCCCCGATGAGGAGTCCCGATGTATCGTGTACGTATTGTGGGCGATCGGGTCACACAGTAGGTAGTTATTTTGCTCGGATGCGGGATAGCGGGTTTTCACCGCCACAGAAGATCGACCGCCCACGCCCACAGGCTTTATCAGCTCCACCTTTACAGTTGGCTCCTGCGCATCCTTCCTTCAGACCTCCAGTATCTCAGTTCAGGCTGCCTCAACGGCCCATGGTACCACGGTCGAACCGTCCACAGAAGGCTCGGGTACATGCTTTGACAGTAGAGGCAGCCGAGACAGAGACTGCTCAGCCTTTGGCCTTTGAGGTGACCGCCCATATTGGAGGTACTCCTATACTCGTGATGGTGGATACTGGATCCACGATTTCTTTGATATCGCATTCCATAGTCAGGCGTCTTGGGCTATCGACTATTCGGATGGATGGAGTACGAGTCCTTACGGCTCACGGGACTTTTTCTGCTGCTACCCTTATGTGTGAGAGTTGCTTGGTGGATCTAGGAGGCAGGACGATGATTCTTGATCTTGTCATCGACCCCTCTCTTGTTTATCTCGACGTCATTCTTGGCATGGATTGGTTGACTATAGGGAGGGCCGAGATTGACTGCGAGACCCGTATGGTGACGATATAGGAGCCAGAGGGCACGCTTTTTACATTTTCAGTGCGGGTAAATCTCCCCTTCTGCATACTTAGTTACGCTTCTTTACTACGGGATGTCGATGCCCCGACACTTGAGCATACGCCAGTCGTCCGTGATTTTTGGGATCTGTTCAGGAAGATCCCTGGTTTGCCACCTCAGCACGAGATTGATTTTACCATCGATCTGGTACCTGGTTCCAAGTCCGTCTCACTGCCGATGTATCGCATGGCACCGTGTGAGATGGAGGAGTTGAGGAAACAGATTGATGATTTGTTGGAGGTTGGTTTCATTCGACCAAGTGTGTCTCCTAGGGGAGCACCAGTTCTGTTTGTGAAGAAGAAGGATGGTTCTATGCGATTATGTATTGATTATCGTGGGCTGAACCAGATTACGGTGAAGAACAAGTACCCTTTACCCAGGATAGATGCCTTGTTTGATCAGTTGAGAGGGGCGCAGTACTTCTCGAAGATTGATCTGCAGTCAGGATATCATCAGTTGCGCGTCAGGGATGAGGACGTGCAGAAGACAGCATTCAGGACCAGCTTTGGCCACTACGAGTTCCTTGTGATGTCGTTCGGTCTCACGAACGCACCAGCCGTGTTCATGGATCTGATGAACAGGGTATTTCGGCCATTCCTCTATCGATTTGTCATTGTGTTCATAGACGATATTTTTAGTATACTCCAGGAGTCGAGAGGAGCATGAGGAGCACTTGCGATTGGTCCTGGATACACTCAGGTAGCATCAGTTGTTCGCGCAGTATAAGAAGTGTGACTTCTCGAAGCAGGAAGTGAAGTTCCTGGGACATGTGGTGTTCAAGGATGGGATGACAGTTGACCTGTCTAAGGTAGCTGCAGTTCAGGACTGGGAGCAGCCTGGTTCTGTCACTGAGGTGAGGAGTTTCTTGGGTCTGACTGGCTATTATAGACGTTTCATTCGAGATTTCTCGAAGATCGCCAGACCTCTATCTCAGTTGACATGGAAGGATGTGAAGTTCGCCTGGGATGACAACGCGAAGTCAGCTTTTCAGGAGTTGAAGGACAGGCTTACGTCGGCCCCTGTGCTAGTATTGCCAGAGCAAGGGGTTAGATACACTATATATACTGACGCGTCTAGCGTTGGTCTGGGTTGTGTCCTTATGCAGAAGGACAAGGTAATTTCGTATGCCTCGAGATAATTAAGGAAGCACGAGGAGAATTACCCTACACACGACCTTGAGTTGGCAGCTGTCATATTCGCATTGAAGCTCTGGAGACATTACCTCTATGGAGAGGAGTTCAAGCTCTTTTGCTACCACAAGAGCCTCAAGTACATATTCACGCAGCGAGACTTGAATATGAGGCAAAGGCGATGGATGGAGACTTGGAAGGACTTCAAGTTCGAGGTTTCCTACCATCCCTGCAAGGCGAACCTTGTGGCTGACGCGTTGAGCTGCAAGAAGGCGATAGAGTTTGCAGCTCTACTGATAGTTGTTGAGTGGTACATGGTTGAGTTTTTGCAAGACTTTGAGCAGAAACTCACTGTAGAGGAGCCGTATGAGTTTATCGCACATGTGCAGGTGCGATCTTTTATCGATGATAGAGTCATCGCGGCGCAGAGGGATGATGCACATCTGACTGAGCTTCGAGAGAAGCCCAGTGATGATGCAGACGTCGAGTGGCGAGTTGGCACGGATGGGGGCTTACGTTACCGTGGCCGCCTATGCGTTCCAGATGTCCCTTACTTGAGACGAGAGATTCTCGAGGCTGCGCACTGTACCAGACTTGCGATGCATCCAAGCAGTACAAAGATGTATCGTGACATGAGGAGGATGTATTGGTGGGAGGGTATGAAGACCCACATCGCAGAGTTTGTATCCCGTTGTCTCACTTACCAGCAGGTGAAGGCAGAGCATCACCGACCACCTGGACTCCTTCAGCTTATGCCTATAGTTGAGTGGAAGTGGGACTTCATTTCCATGGATTTTATCTCAGGGCTGCCGAAGACGAGGAAGGGACATGATTCTATTTAGGTGATCGTCAACTGTCTGAAGAAGTCAGCGCACTTCCTACCGATCAGAGTTACGAACTCTGCAGATGAGCTTGCCAGGCTGTATATCAGAGAGATCGTGCGTTTACATGGAGTTCCTTTAGAGATCGTGTCAGACAGAGACATGCATTTTGCTTCTATTTTCTGGACTCGCATTCAGGAGGCTATGGGTGTGAAGTTAAAGTTTAGTACTGCCTTCCACCCACAGACAGACGGACAGACAGAGCGGGTGAACCAGATTTTAGAGGACATGTTGCGAGCTTGCGCATTGGACTTCAAGGACAGTTGGGATGACTGTCTTGCATATGCGGAGTTCGCGTACAACAACAGTTTCCAGGCGAGTATCGGTATGGCACCTTACGAGGCGTTGTATGGGGGACCTTGTCGAGCACCGCATTGCTGGCCAGAGGTCAGTGAGAGCAGATTGATTGGCCCAGAGTTAGAGCAGGCGACATCGGAGAAGATTGATATCATTAGACGTCAGCTTCTTACAGTGCAGAGCAGACAAAAGAATTATGCCGATACGAGACGGCGCCTTCTAGAGTTTGCGGTTGGGGATCATGTATTTTTGTGCGTTTCTCCTATGAAGGGTGTCCTTCGGTTTGGGAAGAAGGGGAAGTTAACACAGTTTTTCATTGGTCCGTTTCAGATTCTTGACCGTGTGGGTGCAGTGGCTTATCGTCTAGCTTTGCCCACGCCTCTCGCGAGCGTTCATAACGTATTTCATGTTTCTATGCTGAAGAAATATGTTTCTGATCCTTCCCATATCATCAGATGGGAGCAGGTGCAGTTAGGAGAGGATGTTACATATATCTTGCGACCGACGCGTATACTAGACAGGAAGGAGCAGGTACTGCGTAGCAAGGTCATCCCCCTTGTGAAGGTGTTGTGGATGCATCACTCTGAGGAAGAGGCTACCTGAAAGACAGAAGCCAAGATCAGAAAGAACTACCCACAGCTTCTCGAGGAGTACGAAAAGATACAAATTTTGAGGATGAAATTTTTTGTTAAGGAGGGTAGATTGTAATGTCTTGGAAAAATTCGTACAGGGACTCGAGTACCAACTCGACCAGAAATCACGTACGATTAATTCCTTTAAAAATTAAGCATTAGTTAGCTAGCGCTACGCTAGAGTAGCTGTGAAATTGTCCCTGAACACTTTAAATACGTTCTGCAAGACCCAAAACTTGTACAATCAATGACGCTATAATGCCCTGAAACTTAGGATCAAACTCTAAACCCGTTTGCTCTCATGAACCTTTTGAAACTTCGTATTGGATTTAGACCGCGCGTCGAAAGTCCGATACCTACAATCTTAGACCGTTATGACCGCTTAGCTGGACTTGACAATCATTTCGAAAATCAAGCCCAACCGACGTTCAGAGGCTATTTCATTGAGCCTGGAGTGAAGAGAGTGAGAAATGGGTTAAGATTTGAAATTTTAATTCAAATCTGGCACGAGTCTTTGCGCGTTATTATTAAGCGTTCTGACCGTCAGAATTCAGCCAAATTTCACCCTCGGGTCAGGAAAAATTTCTCTTTCATATCATGAGACTTGTAGACCTGATTTAGGTATGATGACCGCTGAACTGAAACTGGACCGCCACGTGCGATCTGGGAACTCTATAGGACTGAAAACTTGGTGTGAGCAACATCCAATGACCATGAGCTTAAGCCCGATCGCGTTCGGACGGGGGACCTCCCGAAACGCTCTTTTGGATCGAAACAGCCCCGATTTGGTTATAACCCAAGTATACTTTGTTCCTAAGTCTAAAAAGATGAGGTATTAGCCTATATAAGGGCCTTAAACCCTCACATCTCTCCCATCCGAATTTGCTAGAAACCCTAGATTGAAAGAGAGAGAAAGTGAGAGATTGTGAGAGAGTATGGGAGAGTTTTTCCTGCCACTTGCTACGGCTATTACACGTGCTAAATCCCGGCATTCAAATCACTTTCCGGTGATTTTCAACGGACTCTTAGGTAAGAAAACCCTAACCACTTGCTGTTTTAGGGATTTCTTCGATTCATTATCGAAATAGCTTATGTATCTTGTGATTAGGTCGTATTTATGCAGTAGACGAAGCGTGAGTGAACAAACTGAGTTCGTTACGCGTTTACCGGTGAAATGTGAGGATTTTAGACGCATTGATTGACTGATTTCAAAGCTTTCGAAGTCGTTTAATAGTAGATTATCGACGGCAACACCGTTTGACATGTACAACATGCTTTCCGTTTTTCGTTTCGTAAACGTACGGTAAATATGAGATTTAGGGTATTTTAGGAATTTATAGGAAATACCGCATACGTCCGTATTTTGCTGAAATGTTTGACATGTAAATTCATCGTGTTATGATATTATGTATGCATGTATAATCTGTTTGGCGAAGAGATTCACCCTAATGCGCACTTTGGGTCGACATATACTATGTAGACTAAGGTGTGTAGACTAAGTGTTTGTATAAATGTTTGTATTAGTATGTATTGAGTAAATGGTATTGTAGATTAGTTTTGAGAATGAATTCTCAATCCATATGATGTTGTATATGATTTCCTACATGTTGGCTATATGTATTGATTTCATTATATACATGAAATGCATGTGTTGGATGATTTGCTTAAGTTGTATGTTATAACATGTGTCAACATGCTTACATTGTTGTATTTCATTTCTGTTACTCTCATATGATTACTGATGTTGATATTCAAGTGTTTGGGGCTATACGTTAGTCCAGACAGTCGGTAATGGATCAAATTCGTGGTTGGCTTCTATTTCTCACGAAGGACGCGTCGATGAACGCGAGTCGTGTTTTGAGTTGGCGGCAGTGGTTAGGCCACACGAAATGTTTCATGCACTTCATGTCGTTCGACTTGAGATGCGCTCGTACTAGTCGAGCCCGTCAAGTAACCCGACTGGCCATTGTATGTTCACCCTGTATGAGTCATAACTGCTTGATCCTAGGGTACTGAACTTACCATTGGAAACCCTGTTAACCATGGTACTTTGATCCATAAAGACTCATGAGCTGGGTATGATGGTATGGGACACCGTGGTCGACCTGTCGGCCTACGCTGGGACCACAAACCTCCCATAGTGACCAGTGAGCACCTATGACTCGTGAGCAGATTATGGTGGTATGGGACACTATATTCTTGCTGTCGGCCTACACTGAACAGGTGACGAGTCCTTTGTATTGACCACGAGCGTATTCTGAGTCTACGGGAGGCGACGACCCTTCCGTAGCGACGAGAGTACATTAGGCCTGTATTGATAAGGTGATGGAGGAACAGTGTAACGAGTGCGAGCAACAGCCCTGACAACCCTTTCAGCGACCTACAAATATAATATCGTATGAGATTTCTAGGAGTGATGACCCTAGACAGGATCTGTGTTGGGATTGATATAAGAGAAGTACCTTAGTTTTCCAATACTGCTGAATGAAAGGACTAATAACAACTCGGTAATCATTATCCATATCGCATTGCATGTGCCTGGAAGATGTGGAGCACTGAGGAATGCAAGCATGCCGCGGGCGTAAGATGGTGTCGTATGAGGGAGTATGTCGGTGAGGGCATCCATCATGTCATTTCATGCATGCATTAACAACAGTATCTATGAATGTTTGATTGATTGCTTTACTATTATCGCCTGATTGATTTGATAACATGCTAATCTTTGCTCTATTATTCCACTGAGTTGATCACTCACTCCGACGTTACGAGACGGTGTTTGCAACACCACCAGACCCTGTTTTAGATGCAGGTGATGAGGTGATTTAGGACGCAGAGCTGGATCAGGATGAGTTCTCGTATATACAGTTCTCCGACGGTTTTGTGTAGGTGGCCTAGATCGGCGGGACATGCTAGTTGGACTATCACCTGACATTTATTTCTTTCTTTATGACATGTATATGAGACTCAGTGATGTATTCATACTTTGGAGAGTGTTTGAGATTATTTTATTTTTGTACAGTGATATATATATTTTTTAGTCTTCCGCTTGCGTTTTATCACTGGATCTGGAGTATGAATTGCAGTTTTGGTATAATCTTACTCATGTGAATGCTCTAACTGAGTCAACATTGAATCACAATCATATTTGTTGCATAAGTGACGGTCTGGAACTCGGGAGTCGAGTTTATACACGACTCCCCAATTTTCAGGGTGTTACAGATAATCTTGAGAAGGAAGAAGCCCAGGTGGAGGAAGTGATGGGATAGATGGAGGGCAGGGCAAGCAAGCCTCTCGCTAAGGCTTCTAGACAAGTTGGAAAGAACCAAAGAAAGAACAACACCAAGAAACCTAATGAAGCAGATACTGTTATTGAATCTGTAGCATCAGTTAGTACTACAGCTGAAACTGGTAGGCATTAATGAGGGTCAAATATTAAATATCAGACCCCGACTATTACCAGATTTTACCAACAAGATAATGTTTAATGCCATATTTTAATTATATTTTGATTGCAGGAGGAAATCAAGAGCGTGGATTAAAAAGTGATATTAACAACATGGATTTGACGTTACAAAGTCACCAGAGCAAGGGACGCACTCCATAGGACCAAGATCAACGGATTTACATGCCATGGATCCAACAAAATAAAGCCGTTCACCGTTAAAAAGGCCCGAACCTGATCTAAAATGCAAGATCACAGGGTTCCCACCATCCGATTGACCTGAAAATTCATACAGGGGATGAGGGCCACAAATTAACCGTACACATAAAATTTCATCCATTGGATCACTATGGAAATGCCCCAACTGATAGATCAGCCCATAAACCGTTGATTTTGGGCCCACCTGATATCTGGAACTGCCTCAAAATTATTATTGACGGTTTAAATGAGATGAGAAATAATTTGGACTGTGAAGATTTCTAAAAATCATCACAGTGGACCCCACATGAATAAAGTGTGCATAGTGCACAAGTGCACTACACGTGCATGGAAAACGTCAGCCGTCTCTGACCGAAAAAGAAAGAAAAAAAATGAAAATTTCCGTTTCACGTCAGCGAGCGGACGAACTGCATCCGACTTACGGCTGATTGTGGGCCCCACCCTTTCCATGTACGGCCGATCTGATCCGTCCATCTTGTAGAGGGCTTCGAGAGCTACAAAACCATGCTAACGTTTCATACCCATGCGCACACATGTGTGCGATACAGGGGCCACAAAAGGGCTATCATGTAGCGTTCAAATATGATCTTTTAGTTATTTCTTTTCTGAGACATGCCAATGGACATTCAAAACCACTCATTCTTGACTGAAATTTCGTTCTGAATCCAATGGACGGAGTGAATTTTTCAGAAAATGCTTCTGTGGGGCCCACCGATCACAACAGCGAAATGGTGCGAAAGGTTTCGCACATCCCCGAAAACTGACTTTTCTAGGCGGTTTTGGCCCACCATCTTTGATCATATGGCAGATCTGAACCGTGTATCATGTAGAGGACCCAAAAAGTCCTAAGCGACGATGTTTCTTTAGAATTTGAGCAAGGAAAGTGGCGTGTTTCGAGGCACTGAACTTGGCTGCGAAAAAGCTTTAGTTGGGCATGCATAACTTTCCAAATCCGATTCAAATCCGATTTTCACCACTCCAGCAGCTATATAAGAATATTTTGGACGTGGGGAGCAGGGATTGAGACCTTGGAAAAGAAGATCCAGAGCTTGAGGAGAGCCAAAGCCAGAGAGAGAAAAAGAAGAAGAAAGAAGGGAAGGATATTTTTAATGTTTTTATTTTATATTTTCTTTTTGCTAATTAATTTTATGGATTGCTAAACTTCTTAGCTAGGGCTGAGATGAAGCCCCTAATTTGATTGACTCTTGTTTATGTTGAATTTATTTTAATTGGATTGATTTGTTTCTTTTTCTAGCGTGCTTTCCTGAGATTTTCATACTTCTCCATTCCATGAGCTCGACCAAAGTCTAGATATGGACGTTGTTTGGAATATTACTCTAGGTGCTTGTGTCTGACCATGAACAGGTTTCCTATAGAGGAAGAAACAGGATTTACATCTCTCCATGCCTGACCATGGATGGAAAGATGTGATCCATATGCTTTAAAAGATTATACATTCTGTGTGCCCGACTAAGGATATAGGATGTGCTTTGTTTATTAAATTTATATCAATCTGAATTAGAATAAATCAACAGGTAAAATAAGGGTTAGGATAATTAGAGGTGGATTCAAAAGTCCTAGTCTTCTCCTGGATTGAATTTTTCTCATAGTTCTCAGTTATTTTCCATAGATTTGTGTTAGTTTACTTATTAGTTTGCTAAAATATTTGTTGGATTAGTTAAGAAGAATCTTAAATTTCGAATTGCGACAACCAGTCCTCGTGGGAACGATCTCGTAATACGTACCATATTTACATCTGATTCGTATACTTGCGAGTTAAAATCATTTAAATCAAATTGGTTTAAATTAAAACATCAAGTTTTTGGCGTCGTTGCCGGGAAAAGTTTCGGTCCAAATTGAATTTAGGATTCTCTCTTATCATAATTCATAGCCTTAGGATTTTACTAACTTTAGGTTAAAGTTTATTTTGTTTTATTTTAGAAATTAATATATTTCTTGTTTTGTAGGGTCCTGACTTGAACTTTTAATTTGGTAATCTCTTTCTAAATTCTCTATTTTTTTTTAATTTCTATTTTTAGAATTAGGGTTTTATTTTTTAGAAATTTTCTAAGTCTAGGATTTCTTTTTAGAACTTTTCTATTTTCTAATTTTAGATTTAGATTCTTCTTTTAAGTGGCTTTCTATTTTCTAGTTTTAGAAATTTTTCCCTTTTTAGAAACTAACCATTGCTTAAGATTTTTTTTTTTTTCTTTTTTTTTTTTCTTTTCTTTCTAGCATTATTTTAGGAAATTGCTTTTGTTTTTATTTTTATTTTAACAGGAATTGAAGAAGGAAGCTGTTAAATAAGATTGTCTTCAAAAGGAGAAGCTACTAAATCTTCAGACATCCATCACCTTCTTGTTCGGGTTCTTTCTTATAATTCTTGTTTACATAGCTTTCTCTTGTTTTTAAGAATTCATAATTTTTAGTTCTAGTCTTATTTCTCTTAGGTTGCATCTTAGTTTAGTTTAGTTTTCTTTCCTAATTTCAGTTATTCAGTTTATGCTAGGGTGTAGATCTTTGAATATAGAACTAGCACCCTTTAATCCTGAAATAGAAAGAACCTTTCGTAAAAGATCTAGAAATATCCTATTCGAAATGACGGACGAAAATGCAATTAAAGCGCTTAGAGATTATTTAGCTCCTGTCCAATTTAATGCGCCTTCATGCATAGTGTTGCCAACCACCACGGCAACACACTTTGAACTTAAACCAGGGGTCATACAGTTGTTACCATCTTTCTATGGTTTAGACAAAGAGGATCCATATCATCATGTAAAAGAATTTCTAGACATTTGCTCAACCTTTAGGTTTCAAAACTTCTCAGATGATTCGATCCGTTCGTGCCTTTTTCCTTTTTCTTTGAAGGATAAGGCAAAAGCATGGTTGAATTCTCTAAGAGTTGGGACGATCACTACGTGGGATCAACTGTCTAAGAAGTTCTTAAACAAATTCTTCCCTGTTCACAAAACGAATGCTCTCCGTAGAGAAATCACTAATTTCACGTAAAAAGAGGGAGAACACTTTCATGAATGTTGGGAAAGATGGAAGGACTTGCTCCTTAAATGTCCACACCATGGCTTTGAGAAGTGGCAACAAGTTCAATACTTCTATGATGGTTTGACACCTCAAAACCGTCGATGGTTGATGCCACCAGTGGAGGGTCATTCATGACCAAAAGTGATGTCGAAGCATGGAATTTCTTTGAAACCTTATGCGACAATTCCCAACAATGGGACTACTCAAATAGAGGTGAAAGAAATCTCCAACTGCCAAAGAAAGGTGGTATATATGAGATAGGAGTCACGCCAAATATTTATACCATACTTGATAGCCTGACACAGAAAGTCGATGCTCTGATGTTGAATAATGGACCTCCACAAACAACTCAAATCGAGTCATGTGCTATATGTTCTAGTCTTGGCCATCCTACGCAGTCGTGTCCATCTGGTGCAGCATTTCTTGAATTTCTCTCCGAACAAGTACATGCTATGAACACCTTTCGGAGACCTGGGAATGATCCTTACTCAAATACCTACAACCCAGGGTGGGCTAGACATCCAAATCTTTCTTGGACAAAAGGACCACAACAAGGAGGACCATCTGGAAATCCTCCTATGCAACCTTACCCACAAGTTGGTAGTCAACAACCTCAACAGTTTCCGCAATATCAACAAGCTCCTGCACAATCTAGGAAACCATCTCTTGAGGATACACTCAATCTTTTTATGCAGAGTTCTCTTCAATTTCAAAAAGACACCCAACAAACTTTACTAGCTAACCAGCAAAGCGTACATGCCAATGCTCAATCTATTGCCAAGCTGGAAGTTCAATTGGGTCAACTTGCTGCCACTTTGAGTGAGAGAGAGAAGGGGAGGTTCCCCAGCCAACCTGTGGCAAATCCAAAAGGACAGTTTGAGATTGACTCTAATTCAAACCAGGAACAATATCATGAGCAAGCCAAATCTATCATTACCCTTAGGTCCGGTAAACAGATCGATAACAAAGTAGAAATGCCTAAGGAAGAATCAAATTCCAAACTGGAAGAGCAAAATGAAGCGGAGAGACATACTATTGCATCTAGAGTCCAAAAGCACTCTGACCCTCCAGAAACCACTCCCGTGTCATCCTATGTGCCTAAAGCACCTTTTCCTCAATGTCTGGCACCAGTTAAGAAAGGAAATAACTTTAATGAGATATTGGAGATGTTTAAGCAAGTGCAAATTAATATTCCATTGCTTGATGCTATCAAGCAAGTCCCTGCTTACGCTAAGTTTCTTAAAGATTTATGCACTCAGAAGCGTAAGATACATGTTCATAAGAAGGTCTTCCTTGCAGAGCAACTTAGCTCTATGATTCAACATAACACCCCTCCTAAATTTAGGGATCCAGGAGCTCCTACCATTTCTTGCGTCATAGAAGATCATAAGATTGAGAAGGCATTGCTTGATTTAGGGGCGAGCATTAATTTGTTGCCATATTCTGTGTATGAGCAGCTAGGACTTGGTGAACTGAAATCAACTAAAATAATACTACAACTAGCTGATAGATCTGTCAAGGTGCCCCGTGGTATTATTGAGGATGTGTTAATCCAGGTTGATAAGTTTTATTTTCCAGTGGATTTCATCGTTCTTGATACTCAGCCTGTCTCGAATCCTACGAGTCAAATCCCGGTTATCTTGGGACGTCCATTCTTAGCTACATCCAATGCTATTATAAATTGCAGGAATGGAGTCATGAAGTTGTCTTTTGGTAACATGAAGATTAAACTTAATGTTTTCAATGCTGGACAACAACCGGCAGACTCGGATGATATTTTTGAGGTGAACATGATTGATAGTCTAGTGCATGACTCTTTCTTTAAATCTTCCGAAGACGCACTAGAGACTTGTCTAGCACATTTTGGCACAGACTTTGACATAGAAAGTTCCATCGAAGAAGTCAATGCATTGCTCGACTCTAATTCTATAATGGATACTACAAAATGGAAAGCGAAAGTGGAACTTCTTCCACCATCTGAGTCTAAACCGGTCCCGTCTGTTGAGAAACCACCCGAACTTGACCTTAAACAATTACCTGAAACTCTCAGGTATGCATTTTTAGGTCCTTCTGAGACCCTACCTGTCATCATAGCTTCTAACCTCGATAAGGAACAGGAGAGCAAGTTGCTTAATGTTCTTAGAGAACATAGGGAAACTATTGGGTGGATAATAGCGGACATAAAGGGAATAAGCCCTACTGTGTGTATGCATCGTATTCATCTTGAGGAAAATGCAAAAACATCACGTGAAATGCAAAGGAGGCTTAATCCTAACATGAAAGAGGTCGTACGGGCGGAGGTGCTTAAATTGTTAGATGTTGGTATCATTTACCCTATTTCGGATAGCACGTGAGTCAGCCCAGTTCAAGTTGTTCCAAAAAAGTCTGGGATTATGGTGATAAAAAATGATGATAATGAATTAGTACCAACCCGCATGAATACGGGTTGGCGAGTTTGTATTGATTACCGTAAACTGAACCAGATCACAAGGAAGGATCACTTTCCTCTTCCTTTCATCGATCAGATGCTAGAGAGATTGGCAGGGCATAGCTATTATTATTTTTCGGATGGTTATTCCGGGTACAATCAGATTCCCATTGCTCCCGAGGATCAAGAGAAAACCACATTTACATGTCCTTTTGGTACATATGCCTATCGGCGTATGCCATTTGGGCTATGTAATGCGCCCGCTACTTTTCAACGATGCATGATGAGTATTTTTTCAGACATGGTTGAGCGTTTCCTCGATATTTTCATGGATGATTTTTCCATTTTTGGCTCTTCCTTTGATGAATGCTTATACCATATATCTCTAGTTTTGGAAAGATGTAAAGAAACGAACCTGGTATTGAATTGGGAAAAGTGTCATTTTATGGTTCAAAAAGGGATTGTACTCAGGCATGTTATTTCAAGTAAAGGCATTGAAGTTGATAAAGCTAAGATTGATTTAATTTCTAGTCTTCCTCCACCTAGAACAGTGAAGGAAATTAGATCATTTTTAGGGCATGCAGGATTCTACAGGAGATTCATTAAGGATTTTAGAAAAATTTCTCGACCCTTGTGCAGTTTATTAGTTAAGGATGTTGCATTTGACCTTGATGATGATTGTCGGAAAGCTTTTGACAAGTTAAAGCTTTTATTAACTTCTGCTCCAATCATCCAACCACCTAATTGGAGTTTACCTTTTGAGCTTATGTGTGATGCTTCTGATTATGCTGTTGGAGCCGTCTTAGGGCAACGATTGGACAAAATACCTCATATCATTTATTATGCTAGTAGGACTCTAAATGATGCTCAACTGAACTACTCTACCACTGAAAAATAATTGTTGGCAGTGGTATTTGCTCTAGACAAATTCAGGTCATATCTCATTGGATCGAAGGTTATAGTGTTTTCAAATCATGCAGCATTGAAATATCTTCTTTCTAAAAAAGATGCTAAACCTCGATTGATTCGTTGGATTCTCTTGCTACAAGAATTTGACATTGAAATTCGGGATAAAAAGAGTTCCGAAAATGTGGTAGCCGACCATTTTTCTAGACTTGTCTTGGAGCCCACAGTGGATCTTGTGCCAAGGAACAAGTCTTTCCCTGATGAACAACTTTTAGCTATTTCTCAATTACCATGGTATGCTGACATCGTAAATTATCTTGTTACAAGTCAGATTCCTTCTCATTGGACTAAACAGGATAAATCCAAATTTCTTGCTGAGGTTAAACATTTCTTCTGGGATGATCCATACCTATTCAAACTCTGTCCTGACTAGGTCATTAGGAGATGTGTACCTGAGAGTGAGTTTCATAGTATAATCTCCTTTTGTCACGACCATGCATGTGGTGGTCATTTTGGTTCAAAGAAAACAGCTACAAAAGTTTTACAAAGTAGATTTTATTGACCTACACTTTTTCGAGACACACATGCCTTTTGTTCTACATGTGATCGATGCCAACGTATGGGTAATATTTTCCGTAGAAACATGATGCCACTTACCAATATTCTCATTGTTGAGATATTTGATGTTTGGGGTATTGACTTCATGGGTCTGTTTCCCCCATCATTCGGTTATATGTATATCCTTGTGGCCGTCGATTATGTCTCTAAGTGGGTGGAAGCAGTGCCATGTAAAACGAATGATCACAAAGTTGTGGTTCGCTTCTTAAAAGAAAATATCTTTTCTCGTTTTGGTACTCCTCGAGCAATCATAAGTGATGGTGGTACTCATTTTTAGAATAAACCGTTTGAATCTTTAATGAAGAAATATTCATCACCCATAAAGTTACAACTCCATACCATCCACAAACAAGTGGTCAAGTAGAAGTTTCGAATCGAGAGATTAAACAAATTTTAGAGAAAACAGTTCGCCCTGATCGTAAGGATTGGTCGCAACATTTGAATGATGCTCTTTGGGCATATCGTACGGCTTTTAAAACCCCGATTGGAATGTCTCCCTATAGGTTTGTCTTTGGGAAAGCATGTCACTTACCTGTGAAATTAGAACATCATGCTTATTGGGCCATCAAAACCTTTAATTTTGATTTGAACAAGGCTGGATCGCACCGTAAACTTCAACTCAATGAGTTAGAAGAAATTCAAAATGAGGCATATGAGAATGCGAAAATTTATAAAGAACGAACGAAATTTTTTCATGACCAATCAATTCTTCGCAAGACATTTGACCAGGTCAGAAATTCTTATTGTATAATTCTAGGTTACGCCTCTTTCCTGGAAAACTACGTTCGCGATGGTATGGTCCTTATCAGGTAGTAACAGTATTTCCTCATGGAGCAGTCAAGATTAAAAATCTTAAGGACGAAAATATTTTCAAAGTGAATGGTCAACGACTGAAACCTTATTTGGAGGATTTGGTTAATCAAGATGTTGAGGAAGTTAATTTGAAGGACCCAGGTTTTCAAGATTGATTAATTCATGGTCTATTTTTGTCTGGCTGAAGACGTTAAACTTAACGCTCCTGGGAGGCAACTCAGCTTTTCTTTTTATTTTTTTTTCCTAGTTAGTTATTTCAATGTTTGTGGGTAACATTGCTGTAAACCCTCACGAGACTACAACTCGTCCACTAGGGGTAACCTAGGGGTTTAAAGGCTTATTGCATAAGCTAAATGCAATCGAGAGCACCTGCGAAAATGGTATAGGTAGGCTTTTCTTTTGTGATTTTATTTTTGTTATTTTAGTTTTGTTGATTTCTCTCTTTTGCTGACTCATTTTTACGTTGATATTTTGGGAAAGCCTCTTGATTCTCCGTCCAGGTACTATCTTTCCATCACTCATTTACTTTTATTGTCCCATGTACATTGCATGCTTATTTCTTTTACATTGAGGACAATGTAGATTTTAGGTTGGGGGTGGGAGATTAGGTAACCTAATCAGTATTTTCTTGGTCTTGAGAGCAAAAAGTGTGAAAATTTTTAATTTTTGGTCTTGAGAGCAAAAAGTGTGAAAATTTTTAATTTTTTTAAAATTTTTTAAAATTTTTTATGAATTTGAAGTGACTTTGAAAAATAGTTGTGATTTTAAAATTAAAAGATACGTGATGTTGGTAATTTATGACTCTTGGATTCAGTTGTCTGTTAGATTTCACATTTAAGTTTGAATTGTTAACCCGTGATTAGAAGCTTTAAACATTGATTAAGTCATGATTTTGCATATCACATCTCGCTTACACATTAAGGTTTCGATTCGATATTGAATGATTAACTTGGTAATCACAAAGAATGAAAGGAACCAGCCAAAATAAAATTTCATGTGCAGTAAAAAAGAATTAAAAGGGTAAGTCGCATAATCTTTACCATAGGTTTGCTCCCTATAGGTGTAGATTCGATCCCCCATGGTTGATAGCTAGAAAAAAAATTATTAGGTGACAAGTTTTCACCCTAGGTTTGCTCCCTATAGGTGAGGATTTGATTCCCCTCCTTGGCGTTACTGTTTATGAACAAAATTAAAGGCTGGTATAATGAAAATTTAACCTGTCAGGAAAGTGTTGGTTTCAGTAGTCATGCATTCCATTGTTAATTACCAATGATATCATAAATTTGACAATTGGATCTCTTAATGAATGTAAGACAAGATTACACTATACACTCATGGAACTCAATGTTTGGAATGTTCTAATTAATGGATTAATATTTTGAATTTGATTATAAAGTTTACCATTAGTTTGATTCCAGGAGAAAATTCTACTCACCATTCATAATCCTAGAATTTTTACATCTCGACTATTTGTTCACATGTCTCTCGGGTTTACAGAAATTGTCTTTTAGTTTTGAAATTATTTTTCTCATGTTTTGCTCGGGACTAGCAAAATGCTGGTTGGGGGTTGTGATGAGGGTCAAATATTACATATCAGACCCCGACTATTACCAGATTTTACCAACAAGATAATGTTTAATGCCATATTTTAATTATATTTTGATTGCAGGAGGAAATCAAGAGCGTGGATTAAAAAGTGATATTAACAACGTGGATTTGACGTTACAAAGTCACCAGAGCAAGGGACGCACTCCATAGGACCAAGATCAACGGATTTACATGCATGGATCCAAGAAAATAAAGTCGTTCACCGTTAAAAAGGCTCGAACCTGATCCAAAATGCAAGATCACAGGGTTCCCACCATCCGATTGACCTGAAAATTCATACAGGGGATAAGGGCCATAAATTAACCGTACACATAAAATTTCATCCATTGGATCACTATGGAAGTGCCCCAACTGACAGATCAGCCTATAAACCGTTGATTTTGGGCCCACCTGATATCTGGAACTGCCTCAAAATTATTATTGACGGTTTAAATGAGATGAGAAGTAATTTGGACGGTGAAGATTTCTGAAAATCATCACAGTGGACCCCACATGAATAAAGTGTGCATAGTGCACAAGTGCACTACACGTGCATGGAAAACGTCAGCCGTCTCTGACCGAAAAAGAAAGAAAAAAAATGGAAATTTTCGTTTCACGTCAGCGAGCGGAAGAACTGCGTCTGACTTACGGCTGATTGTGGGCCCCACCCTTCGCATGTACGGCCGATCTGATTCGTCCATCTTGTAGAAGGCTTCGAGAGCTACAAAACCATGCTAACCTTTCGTACCCATGCGCGCACATGTGTGCGATACAGGGGCCACAAAAGGGCTACCCTGTAGCGTTCAAATCTGATCTTTTAGTTATTTCTTTTCTGAGACATGCCAATGGACATTCAAAACCACCCATTCTTGACTGAAATTTCGTTCTGAATCCAATGGACGGAGTGGATTTTCTAGAAAATGCTTCTGTGGGGCCCACCGACCACAACAGCGAAATGGTGCGAAAGGTTTCTCACATCCACGAAAACTGACTTTTCTAGGCGGTTTTGGCCCACCATCTTTGATTATATGGCAGATCTGAACCGTCTATCATGTAGAGGACCCAAGAAAGTCCTAAGGGACGGTGTTTCTTTAGAATTTGAGCAAGAAAAGTGGCGTGTTTCGAGGCACTGAACTTGGCTGCGAAAAAGCTTTAGTTGGGCATGCATAGCTTTCCAAATCCGATTCAAATCCGATTTTCACCACTCCAACAGCTATATAAGAATATTTTGGACGTGGGGAGCAGGGATTGAGACCTTGGAAAAGAAGATCCAGAGCTTGAGGAGAGCCAAAGCTAGAGAGAGAGAAAAAGAAGAAGAAAGAAGGGAAGGATATTTTTAATGTTTTTATTTTATATTTCCTTTTTCCTAATTAATTTTATGGATTGCTAAACTTCTTAGCTAGGGCTGAGATGAAGCCCCTAATTTGATTGACTCTTGTTTATGTTGAATTTATTTTAATTGGATTGATTTGTTTCTTTTTCTAGTGTGCTTTCCTGAGATTTTCATACTTCTCCATTCTATGAGCTCGACCAAAGTCTAGATATGGATGTTGTTTGGAATATTACTCTAGGTGCTTGTGTCTGACCATGAACAGGTTTCCTATAGAGGAAGAAACAGGATTTACATCTCTCCATGCCTGACCATGGATGGAAAGATGTGATCCATATGCTTTAAAAGATTATACATTCTGTGTGCCCGACTAAGGACATAGGATGTGCTTTGTTTATTAAATTTATATCAATCTGAATTAGAATAAATCAACAGGTAAAATAAGGGTTAGGATAATTAGAGGTGGATTCGAAAGTCCTAGTCTTCTCCTGGATTGAATTTTTCTCATAGTTCTCAGTTATTTTCCATAGATTTGTGTTAGTTTACTTATTAGTTTGCTAAAATATTTGTTGGATTAGTTAAGAAGAATCTTAAATTTCGAATTGCGACAACCAGTCCTCGTGGGAACGATCTCGTAATACGTACCATATTTACATCTGATTCATATACTTGCGAGTTAAAATAATTTAAATCAAATTGGTTTAAATTAAAACATCAGGCATCATTCTTTTCTGATGAATAAAAAATCATCTTTGTTAGTAAGCTAGTGTTTGGACGTACACGCCAATTGGCAGCATAGAAATTGAAACCCGATTGGTGTGTTTGGACGTACACGCCAATCGGCAGCACAGAAATTAAAACCCAAAATGGGTGGATTGTCAGTTACCATTTTTTTCCCATCTTGAAGATTTCATTCATCTCAATGCAGGTTATATTTTTCTCTCCGTAGGACATGTTTCCGAGGGGGCAAAACCCAAAGGTAGGGGAGCTCCGAAGAAGGCTCATACTAGAAAGGTGTGCTTGCAAATCCTGAACTTCTTATTTCCCAAGTATCTCCCTATTTTTTATGGACTCCACATTGCCTTTTTGGTTTTGGTCTTTCAACAGAAAATGCTGACTGCCGTTAATAATGAAGACGAAGATGATAAGGTGCTCGAGCTGAAAGAATGAATGATTGTGTTAAGATCAGGGCTGAAGTTGGAAATGAATGATTGTGTTTGATTGAATGAATGAATGATTATGTTTTATTGAATGAATAAATGATTGTGTTTGATTGAATGAATGAATTATTGTGTTTTATTGAATGAATAAATGATTGTGTTTGATTGAATGAATGAATGATTTAGCTATGAAGTATTTATCTATATCAACTTATATGAGTTATCAGGGTTTACTATAATGGTAAGAGCTGCCATTACTATTTAAATTTTTTTTTAACAATAGGCATTAGCTATAGCTATTAACCGTAGCCATTTGTTGAAAACCGTAGCTCTTGCTAATTTTAGCCTTTTGCTACATTTTCATTCTTCTTTTTGCGACAGATACAATCCGTAGCTGTATACAAATTTAAAACTACGGACAATATCAATACGGATTTAATTTGTACCTATAGTTTTAATAGCTATGGCTATTACCCGTAGCCTTGTATCTGAAAACCATAGCTGTTGTTAAATTAAGCTTATTGCTACGGTGCTTGCTCAACTTTTAGCTACAGATATAATCCGTAGCTATAAGTACTTTAGGCTATAGAAGCTATGGCTACGGTTTTAATCCATATCCATTGCTTCTATGGCTATGGGTAGAATCCGTAGCTATAGCTCTTTGGCCTATGGGTACAGTCATGCTACGGACGATAAGCGTAGCCATAGGCTTTTGGCTATGGTTTTTATCCGTAGCCTTTGCCCCTTTTTTTGGTAGTGTATACTTAGAAATGAATAATAACAGACATGGCATAGTGTCATGTGTGGGTACATGAAGCTAAATTACTACATACATTTTATGTGTTAGTTGCTTGAAGTTGTATGGTGGCACATGTAGAGTAAGATATGCATCGCACATTTAACATTGAGCACTTAAAGTTAGATGTAGTACTTATGCTCATTAGCATCATTAGCACATGTAGCATATTTGGAACTAATAAAGATGGATGATGACACATGCGACATATTGGAATAAGAAATGCCATGTAGTGTAGGACATACATTAACACATTTGACATGTTAGTTAGAGCTGGGCACAAATCGACCCAATCCAGCGGATCCAACCTGATCTAAATCGATCCAAAGGCTTAGATCGATGTTGTTTGAGTTGGATTAGTTAGATCCGACTGTTCATCGAATCGAGTTCGGATCGTGGTCAATCCGGATCGATCTGAACTGAATGGATCTGATCCGGACCGATCCGATATGATCTGGAGTTATTCTTCTGAATATTTATCACATATATTTATCTTATGAACATGTTGGATGAAAAATAAACATCACTGGGGCCTTATAAATTTATCAACAGTGAAAATCAATACTTTTACTTTTTCCTATGGTATAGTCCACTTGAGCTTTGAATATGCATCAAATTTAGGTTCAACAACTAAAATGATCTGGAAAAATGAATGGACAGCGTGGATAAGCCACATGCATTCACGGTGGGCCCCAACAGAGTTTACTTAGTATGATAAGAGCCCACTAAGAAATTTCGTGATGTGCAAGTCAAGTCATCAACACAGCTCAGTAGCTTGGAAGTGGATTGCATAGTGAGTAACTCGCTAAATTTAGCGTACTAAGTGAAGTCTGAAAGTGCACCTACTAGTGCCCTGGTTTGTCAATTACAGTGTAAATTGAGTTAGTCGAACAACAGTGCCTAACAGGAAGATCAACTTAAGTGTCTGCCTTAACTGGATGTGTGGAAGCTCACCATAGGTAAATCATAGCCTCACATCCCATGTCCCAAAACACCAGGTGATTAAACCCTTAAAAATAAGTAGAACATCTTAGGGTTTTTGTGTAAAAAAAATTTTTTACCAAAGAGGAAAATCTTCAAGTTTTTCTTACACTGTCGATTATATCGATTCACTTTTCGATATGATCGACCTACTTTGTCGATGTCCTCGGCATATCAATCGATACAATCGATTGAGGACAAAAAGCATCCAGCAATCAAACATTCATCTGGACAATTTATCGATATATCGACGGTTCAGTTGATATCATCGATATTCAAATATCGATCATATCGAAAGTGGATCGATATAATCGATAGGCAGTTTTTCGGCGCCCTTATTTTTCTAAAGAAGACTACTATGAGCTTCGATATATCGATGACTGTCTGATTCAATCTGAACTCAAATATCGATCATATCGGAAGTCAGTCTATCATATCGATAGTGGGTGCATGTTTTCTCCAGCATAAATTTCAGGATGTTTTTAACATTGATCGGGGAGCCAGTCAAGAAATCGATATTCATATGTCAATCATATCGAGACCAGGTCGATTGGATCGATACCAGACACAAACCGTCCAGTAAGCTTATAGGTAAATCTAAACGATTTATCGATTCCATCAACAAGGACTCCGATATCATCGATATACAAATTTCAATGACATCGACCGTTCCCCGATCATATCTTTAGAACCTGAAATTCTTCAAGGCTTGTCTCTCTTGTTTTCACCTGTCGATAGATCGATTCATCTATCGATGAAATCAAAGTTTGAAATTCGATAATATCGATGTGTGTCTCGATCCCATTGACTAGTTGGCAAAAGGTTTCCAAAAGTGAAAATGACATTTGAGTTTGTATCATTGAGCGGATCATCGATATAATCGAGAGTATATGCTCGATCATATCGACTCTTGCTCGATGATATCGAACTCTATCATAAATATGACCGTTTTATATCCGTTGGAACCTTTTGCCTATATATAGAGAGGTTAGTCTTTATTGCTTGTAGAAAAAGAAGAGAGTGCTTTTGAGTGTTTTAAACTTCATATCATTTACCTTAAGCCCTTTCTCTTAGGGAGTTCATCCTCCAATCCACCCTCATCATTGATATTCAATAGAGTGGATTGGGGAATGAACTTCCGCATTCAGGGATCTTTCAGCTACTACCTTATTGCCAAATCATTAAGCTGGGATGCCTTGAATGCATAGTTGATTGGAATCACTCTATTCTCCTAATAGGAAAATCTTTAGAGAGTGGAATTCCATCATAACCTTGACCCAACCCAAACCTAGCATAGGTATATCTTTTGTGTTGCAAATCAAGGGAGCTGAAGACCCTTCAACATAAAGGAGGAGATCTTCTACATTGCACAAAAAGGGACTCATTAACTTATCTGTAAATACTCAGAGTCCAGAGGACACTTGTGATCATTCCTTTTTAGGATTGGGTCTTAAGTGTTGCTCACCCTTTGAAGTCCTCAAAGGAGGCCTCCGACAGGAGTGTACGTGTGGGGTGCGTTGTGTGGACCCTTGCTCTGTGGAGAGCATAAACATCCGGGTGCATTGTGTAGACCCTTGCTCTGTGTGGGCATAAACATCTGGTTAGGAGTACGCCAGCAAAACTCCAAGGTTTGAGGTGAACCGAGTAGAAACCTCTGTAAAGGTTGAAGATGAACTTGTTTTAAAACCTTAGGTTTGAGGTGAACTATGGGAAACCTCCTTAGTGAAATTCGGTCACTCAAGGATTGAGTGTGGAAGCCGGTAGTTGAGTAAACAAGTAGTCGAACCACTATAAAATGACTGTGTTTGAGGTTGATTCTTGTGTTTGATCTTTTGTGTGATTATATTAACTGCATTTATACTTGCTCACACTTCACACACAGTCACATCCATCATAGACTATAATTGCACCATGATTATCATTTAAATAGCTCTGTGATTGGATCCTCTACCAAGCTTGGAAGCCAGTAGAGTTAGTTTTGAATAATCCTAATTTGTACTTTGTGATAGGATTAGTGTGATAGGATTTTTAATAATTCATAAAAACTTTAAAAAGTCCTATTCACCCCCCTCTAGGACATATTGGCGTATTCCAACTTCAACTCAACCAATCTTCACCGTTATTTCAAAGTCTATCGGGTCCACCATGATTTATGTATTTTATCTACTCTGTTAATTTTTTTTACAAAATAATTTTAGGGCTTGAGCCCAAAAATTAGAGATATCCAATATTCAAATGGACCACACCACAGTAAACACTTGAATTGAACATCTAACATTAAAAAATTCTTGAGGGCCACGAAAGTTTTAGATCAAGCTTATATTTGTGTTTTCTCTTCATCCATGTATTTTTGATATTATGAACAGGTTGGATGACAAATAAACATCACTGCGGGCCTAAAAAGATTTCAACGATGGAAATCATTATCTCCACTGTTTCAAGTGGTATGATCCACTTGATCATTGGATATGCTTCAATTTTAAGATGAACCCCTTAAATTAGATGGAAAAATGTGGGACAACTCTGCCTATCAAGGAGTCCCATAAACAACCTACCCAATGGCATAATGCTATGATTAGTCACTCCTCATAACAAGCATGCAGATGATGCATATGAGCATGTATCATGATGTTATACTATCATATACTCATAATCGGTATTGATAATCGGCCTACATACAAAACGGGGTGCATAGATGGACAACAGACCCATAACATGAAGGTCGGTCCTCAATCGTGGATATAGCAAATCTGATAGCACGGGTCGCTCCGTCTACGATGATGATGACTCTCCTTATATTAAGGTTGGGCCTAGGTGGCCTACCTATAATCCTAAGGATCCAGAATGGGCTTCCTTCACCATACTATCATATGGCCCGCTAGATGGCTTAAGGGGCCCAAATAAGTCCTAGATGGACTCCAAGATTAAAATAATCCTACTAGCAACCAATGAGGAGCCAACACATTTGGGTTAGCCCAATGCGAATAGATGGATCATGCAAATATCAATGGGGCCCAGTGATTTGGGTCAACCCACGTAGAGAAGGATGAGAATGGGCCTAACAAAGGGCCTAAGGGAAGGTCACAAAGTGGATAATTTACCACATTGCCCATATAATGTGAACATTCAACCAACATTGTTTATAAGGAGTGTCCCACATAGAGCCAAACATATAGCGAGGCCCATGGCCTCACACAAGGGCACCGTATACATTACAATGGGCATCACACAAGGGCCTGATATACTTCACAATGGGCCTCACATAAGGGCCTGATATACTTCACAACGGGCCTCACATAAGGGCCTAGAAAAATATTCCATAACCCTCATAATTGCTGAAAAATAAATGGGCTTCCCTCAATTAATCACATACATTAATATTGGGCCTCTTGGGTCAGCCTATAGCCCACATACATCAAGGTGGGCCACACAGGGTAGCCCAAAGCTCAAAAAAAAATGCTAAGGTAGTCTATGTCTAACATATCCAACATGGTGGCCCTCTTTGGGTAGCCCATAGGTTCTAAAAATATAGCTGGGCCAAGTATACAACATACCCCACAGAGTGGTTTACAATTTAGCCCGTGATGGATAGTACCTCACCAAATGGGAATTCTAAGGTTGTATATTCAGCCCATGTGACCAATTAAACATCTATAAAATTTGGGTAATCTGGCCCTTATACAATCAGGTGAAAAGTGGGCCTAACAAGGCATCAAAGGGGCCTAAATTCTGCTCAACATGGTTGTGAATATACAAGGAAATGGGCTTGTTGCTAGACTTTTGGGCCAGCAGCAGTTCAATTAATCTGGAGGTCTAAGGACTGGATGGCTGAAGGTAAAATACACATCAAAGTGGGCTTCACGTCTAAGGGATGGACGACACTGATAAAACATGTACACCATGTCAGGGCCCACCGTTCAGCTGAACTGGAAGGTATGGATAAAATAGGTACATCTTGTGGGTCCCATGGACAGACGGGGTGGATAAAGCACATATATCACAGTGGGCCCCACCGTCTAAGGGGTTTAGAAGGTGCAAATACAACACATACTGCAAGGTGGGCCCCACCCCCACACGTGTAGCACGTGTGGGGTGGGTCCCATATTTCACGTCCAGCCAGTAGGCGGACAGCGTGGATGTAAGTCACATGTATCAAGTGGGGTCCCACCATCCTGCCCATGTGGACGATGAGGATATAGAATATGTACATCAAGGTGGGCCCCACCCCCACATGTGCAACACGTGTGGGGTGGGTCCCACATCAGCAATGGAGGATGGCTGGGTATAACACATACCTCATGATCAGACCCAGAACTTGTTAATGTCAATATAGCAGCATACTGCTACGTGGGACCCACCGTCCCTACTGAATGGACGGTGTTAATATAAGGCACATGCATCCCATGTGGGTCCCACATGCATGTGGCCCACCTGATTTGGATCAAACTGGTATTAGTGTCTTCCTTTCATATAGTCGAGCAGTTGTTACTACTGGATGTCCCATGGCTGGATAGTCTGGTTGTAATTCATCCATCAAGTAGGGCCCATGTACACGTGGCCCACCAGCCACATACATCATCATCATCACCATAATAATAATAATAATAATAAGAAGAAGAAGAAGAAGAAGAAGAGAGAGAGAGAGAGAGAGAGAGAGAGAGAGAGAGAGAGAGAGAGAGAACGACTAATAGAGGAGGGACTCCGCCATTATGAGTCCCTCACATGATCTACATCATACAATCACGTACATGGGCCCAATCATAACATATAAAAATATGAGGTGGGGATACCATCCCCACCATGTAAATGAGGGTTCTAGATGACCCTCAAAGGCATGGATTAGAGTAAAAACCATCATGGTGGGGTTCATGGAGAATGGATCCACCATGGCTCATGCATGCAAGAAGATGGATCAAAGGCCACATATAGGGTATCATGGAGGATCTCCACCATGAATTGGTGAGTCCTTCAAGTCCCTATGCAAGGGAAAGAAAGAGATCAAGGGAAGAGAATGAAATATAGCTCTAGGGAGCACCCACCTTCAAATTTTGAGCTTCTTCTTCCACCAATGGAGTCCTAGTGGGCCAAGGATGATGTTTCAAGGGTTGGGATTGATTTTGGAGGGTTGAATGAGAGGTTATAGAAGCATGCAAGGGTTATAATTTTGAAGAGCTTAGGACCTTCAAGGGATTGCTAGAATGGAGAATGAAGAAGCAAAGAAAGTGGGAGAGAGATAAGAGAGAGAGAGGTGTAGCTTCCTAGGTAATGAGTGGTTGTAAGATAATGATTAGTTTGTAATTGGTGTGGCCCATGGGGAAGAGAAAGGTAATCATGGGCTAGGGGCTAGGGTGGCTAGAGTTAGGATGATGTCATCCTAGCCTAGGCATCATGATTGCTTAATGAAAATCTACTTGAACAACTCGGGTCCCGCAACATGCGATCAACGGCTGGGATAATACGAGGGCCGGGTTACCGAAATTTGACAGGGTGGACCGCAGGATCCTAAGAAATGAAATGGTCATTAGGACATGTGCCTGACAGAAAATTCCAGAGATCTACCTATGCATAGGACATGGAGATCTAGGGTTCGAATGTCTTAACTAACTAAGATGTCATAGATGCCAAATTAGAATACCAAAAAACCATGCTGTAATCTTCCTCTCCTTCACACCCGTATGTATAATAATAGATGGGACTCAAGCTTCTGTCGTAGTGTAGGATCGGAGACCCAACTCTCTCTTATATAAATTCTGTGGGGATAAGAGTTTGAAACCCATCACAACTCTCTCCCATGGCTCCACATTATTGTATCCTAGTTCAACTCAAACAGCCTTACATATTAGGCTATCGCACTCTACCCCTTAAGCATCCATACGCAGAGTATCTACGTAAATCACATTTAAGTGGGGTCCATTGGTTAACATGATCACAGAGTCCAGCATTCAGATCAATCTGGACCGTTGATCGATAAGGCCCACCTTATAGGGTTCTTACAATCCAAGGAGCCAAAAGCTAACCAAATAACAATTTTGGTGGGAAACATGATAGGGAACAATGGGAATAGGCACCACCCATAGGCTTGTGTATGGAGCCACTATGATGCATGTCTTTCATTGAAGCAATTCATCAGGTGTGACAATAAAGGTAGTTTGACATCTGTTTGCACTCATGTTTGTGCCTGGGCTAGTGGAAAGACATTACGTGTTTGGGATAGTTAAAATCGTAGTTCCACATAACGTGTTTGGGTTAGTTAGAATTGTACTCGCACTTAAAGAGGATTTGTATTTGATCTTCCTTCATCATTATACATTTTGTCATTATTGCGATGATACATACTCTTATCACGATGATGCATACTCTTATCAGGCCCTTTAGGGGAAGAATTGTTGCATGCCACGTTGTCATGATTAATATGCCCATTAAATGAGGGACGTGCCTGGTGCGTATGTAAAAGACCTGTTGGACGAGCATATCCTATCTCACAATTAGATATGATCTCAATTCGCTAGGTCGTCTCTTACGGTCCTTCCAAAATGAGAGATTTTCCTAGAGTCGTTCCAATAACCAACGGCGATCCAAAAGATTCTGAAGATCAAGGGGGAGAACCGACATCCAAGCCAACCTGTACACAACCCCAGGCCCAAATCAAAAATAGATGGATGAACCCATATTAGGTCACGTTCTACACGATGATTGGACTCAAGAGAATGAGAGATTTGGCATGTCCAAATGACACATCATTATCAAGGGTCAAATCCCTCTAACACTTTAGATAATCACTATTCAAGGTGTTTAAATGAAGGAGGTGGTTTGATCCGAACAGACTAACACCTTCAAGTTAATAAGGTGGGCCATTAAGAGATGCCAAGTGCTGCATTCAAAAGAAATAGGCTCTTGACGTCCCTAGACCTTGGCCCGGTTGTCTTCATTAGAGGAACTTTGGTGGCACCAAGCAAGATCTCTATTGAGCCACGAACATCTACGTAAAGGATCAACTAAGGAAAGAAGACCCAAAAAGCCAGCGAGTTAGGAATCATTTCTCTCCAAGACGAGCCTTGGTTTATTAAGGAAGAGATTATGTGTTCAAAAATCTTGAAGCCCAGCGAGGAGCTTTCACCACCTTAAGAAAGTTATAAAAGGGACACCCGAAGAAGAGCACATTGCTCCATACCAAACATATCTATCAATGTGTCTACTTTACATTTATGCCTATTTTACCTTTCCTAACTATAACACTCCATACTTTTCAGTACTCAGGTATTACCATGAAAACCTAGATTAGTATGAACACGGATGTAACTTAATTGAATGTTCACCTACATTCTAGCATAAATTTGATCATTAGGAAGAATCTTGATCTTAACCATGGAATAAGGCCAATCATGTAATCGACCTCGAGATCAGCCTATAAACTCATACGTGCATCAATCTAACCCTTTAGAATAATCGTCACCCATAAATTAAATCATCCATCTGTTGATTTCCAAGATAGATTATCACATCAGCAGAGAAACCTATTTTAAGGAGCTCGATCTCCTTAATAGATAGATGTAACTATCCTTCTTAGATTTAGGAACCCAAATCATGAGATCCACCATTTCTCAAGTCCGCGACTTCCTGGAGTTATTTGATCATATCGAGACCCATCGAAGGTATGTCGATGGAATCAAAGTTCTATAAAAAAATTTATGAAAATTACAATTTAATTCTTCAAAGCTCAATTCACTTTGATTTTCAATCTTTCACTTTAAAACTTGTTTCCTTCGCTCTTTAACACTTGAAATCTTCAACTTCAGCATTTCATTCTCTAATTATTCAACTTTAATTACTTTGGGGTTTAATTCACCATTTTAGTTCAGTTTCTCTTTAGACTTCAAATTTCTCCTTCACATTGAAAATCAATCTAATTGAACTAATTTAACATTTATACACATGAGAAAGCAATGCATAACTGAGGACAAAAATATAATATTTAGCACTTATCAGTTACATGTGTACACTCCCATCGAAGGCCTACATAAGGCATGATATGCAATTTAATTATGATAAGAAATTTAATTCATAAGGCATGGTAATTGAAATACATATATGTTAAAAGTTGCATATACATATCTACCATGCATCGGTTTACAACTCACTTGTATAGAGGTTAGTTTATACTTACCTAAATTGAGTAATTCTCATGAGTTGTTCCTTCTTCCTAACTTTCCTTAGTAAAACTATCACGAGTGGCCTTTAGGTCCATTGGATTCACCTCTTGTCCATAATGATTTTCTAAGGGTTTGGCTAGTTACACAAAGAACACAAATTTCTACTTTAGTCCACACTTGTTTATCAGTTTATGCATTTCAAATCTCACAGCCTGACTAGACTAGTTTGCTATGTGATATGATGGTTTAGAACAAAAATTAGGAAAATAATGATTAATCCAAATAGAGCATCAAGTCAGTACATGTGGCATTTGTTTCTTTTACAAACTTTAATACCCATTTTCTTAAATTTAAGGTAAAGCCCAAATACACTAGGTAAATAGTCTATTCATTATGAATTGCAATAAAAATCGATATATATATATATATATATATATATATATATATATATATATATATATATATATATATATATATAGAGAGAGAGAGAGAGAGAGAGAGAGAGAGAGAGACAGAGGCATGCTCACCTACGCACGTGCGCACCTTTGTACACGTGTCATGGGTGTCGAATCCGAACGGTCCATAAGATGAGGAATCTTATGAAACCTTAGGGGGTGAATTTTCATCCTAATCTAAGATTTTGGTGGGCCATGACAAAGAGAAATTCAAATCAAGGGAAGAAACTATTTGCATTTTTATGGCCCACCGAAGTTTTGATTCAAAATAAAAATTAGTACCAGGGGGTTTCACGAGGTTCTACTTCATGTGGATTGTTCAAATTTTATAGAATCATCAGTTCTCAAAAAAGTTCATAGGTAGTCTGTGCGAACTAGTTCGCGGGTGAGCATTCCATTATATGTATATAGGACAATGGTTTCATGCGGTCGAGCTCGTGGGAACTTCCATGAGGTTGAGTTGTATGGGCCCCACCATGATGTGTGTCAAACATCAATACTATGTATTTGATGGGTCCCCTTTAAATTATGGGATATCCCAAAAATCACCTATACACAGAACTCAGGTGGGCTATGCCATCTAAAATCATATGAAGATATGTCTAAAACATATAAAAGCACTTGGTGGGGCCCACCCAAATTTTGGATGCATCTAAAACTTGGTCTAACCCCTCATCCAAGTGGGATGCACATAATGGATGGTCTGGATTTGTGAACCACATCTCGGTGGGCCCAAAAAAGATTATGAATGTTTTAATGGGAGGAGAACAACTTTTGCATGTGGTGTGGTCCATACAAGTCATGGATTGACTTGATTTTTAAGCTCGAGGCTCACCATGGAATGATGCATATGACTAATGGGGTAGATGTTTGACATGCATCATAGTGGGGACACACAACTCGACCTCGTGAGAAGTACCCATGAGCTCAACCGCATAGAACTATCCCCCCCCCCCCCCCCCAACACACACACACACACACACACACACACACATATATATATATATATATATATATATATATATATATATATATGAAAAGGAGAGCTTATGATGTCCTAAAAGGGGGGTGAATAGGATAATGCTAAATAATCGAAACAAGTGCTGAATCTTTAAATAATATAAAGATCTCAATTGCTTGAGTATTGAAACCTTGAATCCAAATAATTTGTAGGAAAACCTTCACCTAAAGTTATAGGCAGGACAACCTTATTTCATGAATATCTTTAAAATCAAAACTTCAAACTTGCAAGAGAAAATTAAAGAATCGCAACATTCACCACACAACTAAAATTAAATACATCAAATCCACCACAAATAAAAATAAGGCATTCACCACATGGCATAAAAAATTATAGTGGTTCGGTACTTTAAAAACATTCACACCTACTCCACTCCCTAAATTACTTCCCTCGTAATTTTGGCTTTCACTATGAAAAGGTTTTCACATGGTCACCTTAATAAACTGATACAATTCCTTGTGATTTTCATGGGCTATCACAATAAAAATCCAAACTAAGATTTTACCAGGCTATCTCATACAAAACCTTAACTAAGATTTTCATAGGATATCTCAGAAAAACCTAAAAGGAGTTATAGAAGATATACTTATCTTCACCATATAAGATGTAGCAGAAGGACCTGTTTCTTGAATATAGATGATACCATGTTCATTCATATAGAAATGGTCTAGGGTTCTATTGATTTTAATTTTGTTAAACGTAAAAGTTACTTAATTTAATTCTCTTATATCTCAAAGAGGAATGTAGTTTACTCTGTTGGATTAAACTTGAAAGATCAAAGACTAAAGGGAATTTAAAAAGCTATTTAAATAAACTATAAATACCGTCCAATAGCTTGGTAATAACTTGAGCTTCTCTCTCTCTCTCTCTCTCTCTCTCTCTCTCTCTCTCTTGCTAAAGAATTCTGATAATTAATTTGTGTAATTCAGAATGAGAGAAGAACTCATTTTATAGGTAAAGAAGTTAGAACTTTAGCTAACCTGAAATAGGCTTTGACTAGCCTAAGGTCAGCGGATTCTATTTAACGGATTTCAGATTGTGCGGGATAAAATTATCAAAATTTTGGTTGGCCCAAGGTTAACTTCAGCTGGCCGAACAGCACAATTTGGCTAGCCAAATTTGACCTTTGGCTGGTCGAATTCCAAAAGTTCAAGCTGTTGGAATTTGACCAAAACTTTCTCGGGCTGACCGAATTTCAAGCTCGGTCTAGCCGAACCAAAACTTAGGCTAGCCGAATTTACAACAAAAGTTTTTATTTGCTTCGGGCTTGAAGTTGGGCTGGCCAAGGAAACTTAGGTTGGCCAAAACAAAAGTTGGGCTGGCTGAATTCTATGCAAAAATAAATGAAAAATCCACAATTAAACAATTTTGAAAGTACCTAGTCTTAAGGTCTTTCTAGGGTTTTATACCACCTGAGATATATCAAATATCTGATTCTCTTTGGCTTGAACTTAGTCTTGGACTTCATCTTGAATTTGAGTCAATCTTGAGCTTGATCTTTTCTTAAACATAGAATGATCTTGAGCTTGATCTTCTCTTAAACAAAAACTGATCTTGATCTTGATCTTCTCTTGAACATAAATCATTCTTTAAATATCTACTTTAAAGTGGTTTTGTCTTACGAAATTTGACAACCTAAGTCTGCTCAACATCCTAGCACTTACAATCTCCCCCTTTGTAAATTTTCTGACAAAACACTTATTATTACAAATATGCAATCATATACATCTTTAGATATGTGAAAGTCTTTGATCTTCTTGAAATCTTTAGCTCACTAACCGATGATGCTCAACTATCACTCCCCTTATGAAATACACATATGGCATTCCATACACATAGCAGCCATGCCTTCATTTCATACATTCCATACACATAGTATCAATGTCATTCATTCCATACATACTCTCATACATTCTCTCCCCCATATTATAACATTGCATATGTTTCATATTACTAGCATCTCTCCCCTATACTAGCATATCTCTCCCCCCTTTTTGTCACAAGTTGACAAAGGAAGAATAGAAGAAATAAGATAAATAAAAGGAGCATGTAGTAAGAAAATAAGGGTAAGGATGGGAAATCTCCAACCATATGAAATAATAAGGTTAAACATATGAAATAGTCAATAAAAAGGCAAGTGTCAGCAAAAGCATCTAAAGTACCAAGACAACCATATGATAAGGTTTAAGTATATAACCAGCATAAGTCTAAAAAATAAAGAAAATCTAACTAAATCCGACCCAGAGGAAGAAGGAGCAAGCATCGAGGGATCATTTAACCTCAAACTTTGGTTGATGCGATGGAAGTACTTTTTCATATACTTCAGTGTAGATTTTTATGTTTAGGCCAATGAAGCCTGCAAT
The DNA here is from genome assembly GCA_037074715.1 of Magnolia kwangsiensis. Taxonomy (NCBI): domain Eukaryota; kingdom Viridiplantae; phylum Streptophyta; class Magnoliopsida; order Magnoliales; family Magnoliaceae; genus Magnolia; species Magnolia kwangsiensis. The sequence continues at coordinate 68,480,933 of CM073583.1, forward strand.
ACATGCAAAGACTCCACTTTCTCCCCCAGTGCAGAAAGTCTCTCATCAAAGTGAGAGGGATAGTAGTCAGAATCAACTAGATCATCTGAATCGTCCAACTCATTAAAAATATCTTCTATTGTTGTGATTTTTAATTTTTATTAATATTTTATTTTCTTCTCATGCATTTTTTTATTAAAAATAAAAATAAACATAAATGCATAAAAAGAAATAAAATAATTATTTAACGATACATAATCCAATATCATGCTTCAAATTTAAAATTTTAACTTTATCAAGTGGCTTAGTCAGTATATCTGCAAGTTGCTTCTCAATTTGAATGTGTTCCAGCATGATAGATTTATCTTCAACTAATTCTCGAATATAATAGTATCGTATGTCCATATGCTTCGTACAAGAATGTTAAATTAGATTTTTATAGATTTATTGTATCTAAATTATCACAATATAAAGTCATCGTATCTTACATAATTCCATAGTCAATTAGCATTCTTTTCATCCATATTAGTTGAGTGCAAGAATTTCCTACTGCAATATATTTAGCTTCAACAGTAGAGAGAGATACGAAATTTTATTTCTTATTAAGCCAAGATACTAGGCAATTTCCAACATAGAAACATCCACCGCTAGTAGATTTTCTATCATCAATATTTCCTACCCAGCCTGCATCAGTATAACCAAAAATTTGTATAAACATATCGCGTGGATACTATAGACTTAAGTTCACATAACTTATGATATATCTGATTATCCATTTAACAGCAGTTAACGATCAAATTGATATCAACACATATTCCAACACTAAATGCAATATCAGGTCTACTAGTAGTTAAGTACAGAAGACTACCAATCATACTTCGATATAGTCTAAAGTCTATACTTTTACCTAATTCATCTTTTGAGATTTTAAGAGTTGTATTCATTAGAGTATCAAAATTCTTACCATTCTCAAAGCCAAACCTTTTTACAAGGTCCAATACACATTTGGTCTTGACTTATAATCCAAGAAAATAGTTTAGTTCGCCAACCGTACTCATTTCAAACTTGGAATTCATTAGATATATAAACTCAATAGATAGCTTAGTACACTTAGATCCATAGATAATATCGTCAACATAGATTTGAACTATCAGGATATGATCATTATATTTCTTGATGAATAGAGTTTTATTAACACTTCCCATAACAAAATTATGACTAAGTAAGAATTTAATCAATTTCTCATACCATGCTCTTGGAACTTGTTTCAAACCGTAAAGAGACTTTTTAAGATGGTAAACATGATTTGGAAGTTTAGGATCTTCAAAACCCTTTGGTTGTTCAACATATACTTCCTCATTCAAATCACCATTTAGAAAAGCACTTTTTATATCCATTTGATAATTTTGAATTTTTTATGGCATGCAATCGAAATAAATAATCTGATAGATTCAATGTACACAACTAGTGCAAAGGTTTCATCATAATCAGTAACTTCTATTTGAGTATACCCTTGTACAACTAGTCATGCCATATTTTTGATAATATTTCCTATTTCATCAGTTTTATTTTTAAAAAACCATTTAGTTCCAATCACATGTTTATCAATAGGTTTGGAAACTAAATACCATACATCATTTCTAATGAATTGATTTAATTTTTCTTGCATGGCATTAATCCAACTTTCATCAGCGTGTGCTTCATTTACATTACCCAGTTCAATTTGAGAAGTAAAGCAAACATGATTACATATATTCTCTTGTTGTCTTCTTGTCTGAACGCGAGTGCGGGGGTTACCAAGTATTTGATTAGTCGGACGGTCTTTGACAAATCTTAACTCAGTATTGTCTGATTTAGATGAAGAGTCAAGTATATTAATCAAATAGACATAATCATCTTAATTAGGAGTGGATGTGATCTGTTGATCATCTATCACAACGTTTATAGATTCTTGTATTACCCCAGTTCTTTTGTTAAGAATATGGTATGCCCCACTATTTAGAGCATAACCTAAAAATATTCCCTCATCGCTCTTGGCTTCAAATTTTTTCAAGTTTTCTCAGTCACATGAAATAAAGAATTTTTTTTCAAAAGTTTAAAAATATTTAACTATGGGCTTTTTATTAAACCATAATTCATAAAAAAAATTTAAGCTTTTCTGATATAAACATGATTAATTATATAACATGTAGTACTAATAGCTTCAGCCCATAAAATGTTTGGTAGGTTCATGTTATTTAGCATTACACTAGCCATCTCTTAAAGAATTCTATTTTTTTTCTTTCACCAATTCCATTTTGTTAAGGTGTTTTTGAAGCAAAAAATTCATGCGATATACCATGATCATTGTAGTGTTTCTCAAAATTGCTATTTTCGAATTCGGTACCATGATCACTTCTAATTTTAACCACAGATAACTCTTTTTCAATCTGGATACATTTTAAAAATTTTCTGACTTCATCAAGAGTATCTAATTTTTCTCTTAGAAAGGCTACCCAAGTATATCTAGTGTAGTTATCAATTACAACCAAAAAATATTTCTTTCTACCTCTACTATCCATTTTAGTTGCTTCGATTAAATCCATATAGAGGAGTTCAAGAGGTCTAGTCGTGGCTAAGGAGTTCACTTTCTTGTGACTACTCCTAATTTACTTGCCTATTTGACATGCGCCTCAAACTTTTTCTATCTTTTTCAGTTTGGGTAGGCCACGTAAGTGATCTCTTTTGCTCGATTTATATAAATCTCTATAGTTTACATGTCCAAGATGTTTATGTCATAGTTTAAACTCGTCTGTTTGGACCATGCAACATGAATGGTTTGTTGAGCAAGAGTTATCAATTATATAGCAATTTTTAGACGTTCTACGACCATTTAATATTACACATCCTTTCTCATTTATAATCTCACATCCGTGATCTAAAGATTTTACACTACGCTTATTATCACAGATCTGAGATATACTCAGAAGATTATGTTTTAATCCTTCAACATATAGAACATTTTCGAAGAGAGGTAAGTTAAGAAGTTATACATTACCTTGGCCAATTATCTTGTAATTGGTTTCATCTTTGAATGTAACTGATCCGCCATTTACTTCATTAATATTTGAGAATATAGCCTTATCACTAGTCATGTGTCTTGAACATCGACTATCCAAGTACCATCTTAAATGATTAATAGATTTAAAAGTTGTGTAGGCAACAAGACACTTAACCTTTGAAACTCATTTCATTATGGTTCTAGGTTTAGGAGGATCTCTTGTTTTTCGCTGTATTTAGGAGTTAGGATTTCCCCTTTTTCTATATACTCCTATCTTATTTGAGTTTGATTTCCATGGCTCTTTAAGCAAGTCCACAATTTTTTCAACTAAAGGAGGTTTATTATCCCTTTGATGTTTATAGTTGATGGCATTATTATTTATTTTAGACACTTGAAAAGATTTTGAATTTTTAAAGTCATTCGTTTTACAATTAGAATCTCTTAGAGTCCTAGCTTTAGAATTCGAGGGTTCTCCTTTTACAAAGGTAGGAGTAGAATCCTTAGATTTTAAGGATCTATCTTTAATATAACTCAGACCAGACTTGTCACCACATCGCCTCAATGAGGTCAACAATTTTTCAAGTTTTTGGTCACCGAGGGCATATTTCCAAGTGTCCATTGAACTCTAAAGGAAAGAAACTTCAATTTTTAGTTTCTCATTTTTTATTTTGAGTTTTACATTTTAGAAGACTTGAAACTCAAATCTAATTTTATTTTTTCAAAATAATCAGAAAATCGAGATTTTTCTAAAATAACTTTTTCAAGTTCTAATATTAGTTTAGCATAATTTTCTTTTTAAATTTTTAATTTGACAGCAATTTTACAACTTTCTCTATATAGGGCATTATAGGCATCTTGAAGATCCTCTTCATTTTCATGGTAACTTCTTAGAATTTAATAGTCAGACATATCACAGCTATCTAAAGAAGTGACTTTGGCTATCATCATAAAGGCTTTTAAATCATTTATTTTTTGGGTCTAATTCATCAGGATCATAATTAGTTTCAGACTTTGATGTTTCATCCCAAGTAGCTATCTGCCCTTTTCTTTTAGATTTGTCCTTTTTAGGAAATTTAGAAGTTAAATGCCCATATTCATAATAGTTGAAACAATGACTATATTTTGTTTTAGATTTTTAAATTTTTTATTTTCCATTTATTTTATCAGATGGTTTTTGAAAATCTTTTCTTCCCTGATTTTTAAAAATTCTATAAAATTTCTTTGCTAACATTGTCATATCATCTTCGGTTTCCTCAAAATCAAATTTGTATTAGTTTCCTTTGAATTAGATTTAGAAGATTTAAGAGGAATAGTCTTGACTTTAGGAGCTTTGAAATTCAGCTCATAATTTGAAGAGAACCAACTAACTCCTCAACTTTCATAACATCGATATCCATTAATTGTTGTATAGCATTAACCTTTTAATTAAACCTATTAGGTAATGATCGCAGTATTTTTGTGCAAACCTTGCTTTCAAGGATTCTATCTCCAAGAACCCACATGGAATTTACTATGTCATTTAATTTCGTATATAAGTCTATAAAAGACTCATTTTCTTCCATATGAATCTTCTCAAATTTAGTTGTGAGGATTTAAATTTTAGATTTTTTGAGTATAGTAGTTCCTTCATGTGTCATTTCGAGAATATCTCATGATTGTTTAACCGTATCGCAAGAAATGATTCTTTTGAATTCATCAGGTGATACAACATAAGTTATAGCATTTAAGGCTTTTGCATTTGTTTTTAAACCATAATCCAAAATTAAATGAGGTTTCTTTCATTGATATGGTTCCATCATCAGCTAGTACTTCCATCATACGAGGGATCGATTTAGATATAGTGGCTTGCCATACACTTTCATCTATGGATTTGAGAAAAATCCTCATCCTGGCTTTCCAGTATGAATAATTAGACTCATCAAAGGTCAGTGGCCTGGTAATAGATAAGCTTTCGAAATTTAACATAATAAAGCTCTAGATTTAGCTCTAGGAAGTAAATTCAAAAAAGAAAAAGAGCAACCCTCTTTGATACCACTTGAAAAGGAGAGCTTATGATGTCTTAAAAGTGGGGTGGATAGAACAATACCAAATGATCTAAACAAGTGTTGAATATGTAAATAATACAAATATCTTAATTGCTTGAGTATTGAAGACTTAATTCCAAATAATTCGTTAGGACAATCTTTACTTAAAGTTTTAGGTGGGAGAACCTTATTTCACGAATATCTTTAAAATCAAAACTTCAAACTTGCAACAGTAAATTAAAGAATTACAACATTCACCACACAACTGAAATTAAATACATCCAATACACCACAAATAAAAATAAGGCATTCACCACATGGCACAATGAATTATAGTGGTTCGGTGTTGTAAAAACAACCACACCTACTCTACTCCTAAAATTACTTCCCTCGTAATTTTGGCTTTCACTATGAAAAGGTTTTCACATGGTCACCTTAATAAATTGATACAATTCCTTGTGATTTTCACAGGCTATCACAATAAAAACCCAAACTAAGATTTTACCAGGCTATCTCAGACAAAACCTTAACTGAGATATTCATAAGAGATCTCAAAAAAACTTAAAAGGAGTTATAGAAGGTATACTTATCTTCACCGTAGAAGATGTAGAAGAAAGACCTCTTTTTTTAATATAAATGATGTTGTGTTCAATCATAGAGAAAGGGTCTAGGGTTCTATTGATTTTAATTTTGTTAAACCCAAAAGCTTCTCAATTCAACTCTCTTATATCTCAAAGAGGAATATAGTTTACTCTTTTAGATTAAACTTAAAAGATTTGAGAGTAAAGGGAATTATAAAAAGCTATTTAAATAAATTCTAAATATCATCCAATAGCTTGCTAATAACTTGAGCTTCTCTCTCTCTTACAAAAGAATTCTGATAATTAGTTTGTGTAATTCAGAATGAGAGAAGAACTCAATTTATAAGTAAAAAAGTTAGAACTTCGGTTAGCCCGAAATAGGCTTCAACTAACCTAAGTTTAGCAGATTCTGTTCACCGGATTTCAGATTACGTGGAATAAGAATTATCCAAAATTTGGCCAGCCCGAGGTCAACATCGGCTAGACAAACAGTACAATTTGACTAGCCGAATTTAACCTTCGGCTAGCTGAATTCCCCTAAATTTCAAAAGTTGAAGCTGCTGGAATTTGACCCAAACTTTCTGAGGTTGGCAGAATTTTAAGCTTGGGCTAGCCGAACCAAAACTCGAGATAGCCGAATTTATAATAAAAAGTTGTTATTCGCTTCAGACTTGAAGTTGGGTTGGTCAAGGAAGCTTAGGCTAACCGAATTCCATGCAAAATAAGTGAAAAATCCACGATTAAACAATTTTGAAAGTACCTAGTCCTAAGGTCTTTCTAAGGTTTTATACCACCTGAGATATATCAAATATCCAATTCTCTTTGGCTTGAACTTAATCTCGGACTTCAGCTTGAATTTGATCCAATCTTGAGCTTGATCTTTTCTTGAACATAGACTGATCTTGAGCTTGATCTTCTCTTAAACAAAAATTGATCTTGAGCTTGATCTTCTCTTGAACATAAATCAATCTTTGAAGATCTACTTTGAAGTGGTTTTGTGTAATACCCCGTACTTTCCAGTATTCAGGTGTTAGCTTGAAGATCTAAATTAATTACACATGTGTGGGAACATACGTAACTTACCTTATGTGTCATCATTGGGAAACTCTCAATCTATCCATCTCAACCATCTAGCACAACCTTCATTTATATAACAAGCCATCCATCTGATTGATCTTAAAGACGGACCATTGCATGTTAGTGTTAATGATGCCAATCCTCAAAGGATCTAATTATGGGAATCCGATCATGATAAAATTTCACACAATACACTAACAAAAGAATTTCATCATACAACGGCAATTTTGGGAACCAACTCAGTAAATCTACCATTCATTAGATCCACAATGTCATGTTGATCATTCTAATACCTGATTTCTCTAATCCAACCGTTGGATTATAAAATAAATCTTTAGGGTGTAATTAAACAATCCTAGAAACCACTAAAATTGTTTAATGAGGGCCATGGAAGGCCTTGACCTAAAGTCATCAAAAAGTTTTAGATCCAATTCGCCAGATCCATCCTTATTTGGCCTACGACACTTAAGTTCACAACCCACTATTTGACAATCCTTACCCCAGCTTCTAGTAATTGAATATACCATTGAGACTCATTTAAACAGGTACCAGGGCCATTTTAACCATCGATATTCAGATTGGGAGTAATTTAACCATCGGAACGATGATAATTGATAGTTAAGGTCAAGATTCAGTTGGCATGGCCCACCAAAGCTTCGTATTTACCTCATCTACAGTCAGATGACCCAGATGGGCCCACAGAGAATCACGGACGATGTGGATTTCATGTAAACATCACGGTGGCCCCCATACAGGCATTGCATGAGTACAGTTCATGTGCACCAGCGGTGCACTGGACTGCACTGCCAATCAAAGTTAGGCTCACCCAACAATTCCAAATAAAGGAAGGTTTCTCCCTCCTTTCTTATGCCCGCCTACAACCGTTTAAAATGGGCAACTTCCATTTGATCTTGATGGGGCCCACCTTCATTACCCATTTTGGGGATCCAAACCGTTTATCTGGTGCGGACATGAATTCTGACCGAGACCATGCAAACCACACACCTTCACGCATGCGATCATGCTCACGAATGTGGGCCCAAAATGGGGTGTGAGTACAGTCCTCTTTTTGGAAACGGAATGCCTGGATTTTTTCAGCTACACTGGCAATCTGCATCATAGGAATTCTTCAATCCTAACCCTACATTACCATGAAATCCTTATCGTCCACGTAACTCGTACGGGCTAGGGTGTTCTGTGGAAAACCGACGCCAAAACCATCATGGTATTAGTTGTTTCAAGAAAACTGGACACAGGGATCAAATCCTAGCCTTTCATTCGCATCTAACAGACCTAAGAGCGTTGAAATCCCTACAAGAAGGGAGAGAAAGCGTCCCTTCTCCTGTCTTTTACAAAAAACCCTAGAAATCAGCCGTCACCTTCCAAACTCAAACCCACCGGCCAAATCTCTCCCAATCTTTGAAAAACCTTACCTATAAGTTTCCTAGGGTCTATAAAAACTTTCATAAGGGGTTGGATTGGAGGATGGAGACGTGATTTTCAAGACACCATTAATGGTTGTCTCCTTCTTCCCCGTTTGAACCGCATCAAGGCAACTCAAGTCGGGGCAAGTTCTGGTCGGGTTGGAGCTGTTGCTAGCTAGAGTTGAAAGACAGAAAGAAAGAAGAGAGGAAGATGGAGAGATGAAGAGAGAAAGGGAGAGAGTGAGTGTAACTGTCGCACTCACTGGTGCAATCGAGTCGAGTGGTGTAAGTCGGGGCCGCTACCTGTATGAGTTTTATGGCTGGGGTTGGTCGAAATCCGACCACGCTGGTGGCTCCTGAGGAAGTAGAAAAAGAAGGAAGAAAGTAAAAGAAAGTAAAGGGGAAGAAGAGAGAGACGTGGTGAGGTGATCAAGTCCTGCGCTGCACTAAGACTCGATCCAAGTTTGTCGAGTTGGGCCGTGTTTGAGTTGAGTCTAGGCTCATCTGGCTATGCAAGGATTGGAAAAGAGAGAGGGATGATGGTGATAAAGAAGATGGTGGGAGAGGGAGTGAGTGCAAGTGCTACTTGTGCCGCACTCGCTGCCGCATTGAGCGAGCTCGACATGTTGAAGTTTGAATTGGGACAAGATTTGGTCCAACATCCTTACTGGATGGGTTAGAAAAAGGAGAAGAGGCAAAGGAAAAGGAAGAAAGAGAAAGCAGTAAGAAAAAAGAGAGAGTGAGTGCAAGCGTGGGTTGCACTGCACAAGCTGCTGAGTCAACTGGACTTGACACGGCTATGTCGTCAGGTATGGTCCAGTCCATGCTCTTGCTGGACATTTCCAGCAGTGGAAGTAGAATAAAGAAAAAGAAAGAAAATAAAGGAAAGAGGTAGAAGAAGAAGAAGAGACGAGTGAGGGGCCTCCTTTCCCTTAGTGGGGATTTTGCCGAGATGACTCGATTGAGTCATGGAGCAGATCGTCGGTTCGAATGAAGGCCGAGTTGAACTATCAAGTCGACTAAGGTGAGTCCACATTTTTTCCTTCTGGACAAAAAATATTTTGATTACAATTATCATTGTTACCATTATTTGTAACGCCCCAAATTTTGAGGGTCGAGCAAAGGCTCAACTCCCGAGATCCATCGCATCACTTATGCAACATAGATAATGATGATTAAATGTTGTCCGTATTAGTACATTAAAAATGAATGGGCTTACACTAAATTAGTATATCATACTCTAGAGAGATAAATTAAGCAATCGAAAGACTGTGATAAATATATAAAGTATATGCATGTTTCACAATCTCCAAAGTATGAGTGTGTTATGAGTGTGTTACTGGGTTGAATATATAAAAGTTTTATTCCAAAATATACAAAATGACAAAATGGGAATGTCTGACTAAATCATATAGTCCCTGTAATCACATCGATCAGTACATGGTCTACATAGACCCGCTTGATAGCTATACATAGGAGAACTCCTCATCGTCATAAAAGTGTGGCTCCGCCTCGTAAGTCGTATCATCATCTGTAGCTAAAATAAAGTCTGGTTAGTGTTTTAAAACACCGTCCCAGAGTGGCAGTAAGTGATCAACTCAGTGGTACTATAAGGGAAAGGTTAACATGTTATCAATCCATTCAAGCAGTAATGATAAAGAAATACAACAATCAGATCCTAAGTGCTCTTTTTAATGCAGAAATGGTATGTTGTAATGATGCATGCCCTCTCTTGCACTCCCTCAGCGACTTCCTCTCACGATCGCGCATGCAACTCCCACTATACACTTCCTCACCAAAGCACATACATTGCGATGCATGGTCGTGTTAACAAAGTACTTAATTAGGCTTATTCATATAGCAGATTCAGAAAGCTAAGGTACCTCCCTTTATTTTATTTACCCAAAAAATGATCCATCTAGGGTCGTCAATCCTAGCTAATCACATACGATAGGAAAGTTATAGGGCAACATCACTCCTAATTTGAAAGCAGTGAATAGGCAAGTTCATGAGTTTACACTCAAGGTTACTACGGAAGGCTCGTTACCATCTGCGTAGGCCTATCTTATACTCGAGGTCAGTACAAGAGGCTCATCACCTGATCGTAGGCCTACAGCTTGAATACAGTGTCCTATACCACCGTATTCGGCTCACGAGTTTGGGTTGCTCACTAGTCACTACAAGGAGACTCGTCACCCCAGCTTAGGCGGAAAGATCGACCACGGTGTCCCATACCACCATGCCCGGCTCATGAGTCTTAGCGGATCATGGTACCAAGGTTAAACAAGCTTTACATTAGTAAGTGATACCTTAGATTCAAGTAGTAGTGTCTATACATAGTAAACACACACTAGGCCAATCGAGTTACTTGAGATTTTCAATTGGTACGAGCGCACGCTAATTTAATCGACATGGAGAGCATACGCACTCCTCGTGGCCTAACCACTGTCGATAATCACCGTATGACTCGGATTCATCCAATGTATCCATTGTGGCGAGACTAGTCCGGCCACTTGATCGGAAACCGTTACCGATTGCCTGGACTAAGTATTAGGCTCAATCATACTCAAATATAATAGGCATTCATATGTGATAGGAAAACAGCATTTAACAACCAATTCAGATATAAATCTCATTTGAGCATTTTAGCAAACACATAGTGAACATATTATCATACATATGTATTTCGTACAAAATCACGTAATTAAATTTTAAATTACATGAAAGAATCCATTCATATAGCTAAGGTAGTTGAGAATCTTATCTCAACACCCTTAATAAATGCATTTCATCAAGAATTACTCATTCAGACATTTTATCAAACGCTTAGACTACACAATTCAACATACATGGAATAAATTAGTTATAACATACATTAGGGCAAATCCTTTCACAAAGGAGTTATCATACATATAACAGTCACGTATTCTAGATTAATAGGAAGGCACAAATCTTAATTTTACTTTCATTTAAACATTTCAACAAACACATGGAATGCATTATATTTCAACATAGTTCATATATGTGTAATACATGAAAAACATCGTATCTAAGTACATGTGGTAGTAATCAAGTCAGTCATAAATCATTAACTGACATTAAAAGCCTTGAAAACCATAACCTAAACATTTATAGTCCACACCTTTCATCGGTACGCCTTTTACGAACTTGGTTCGTACACAATGTCCCCGTGTATAGCACAACGGCTACCTAAACATTGAAATAGGTTAGTTATTTCACGAATTTCTCTATTTGGATTCCTAACAAAGATTAGGGTTAGGATTTCTTACCCAAAACGAAGTTGAAATCGACGGTGTAGCGATACAGGAGAGATGATTCGTTATGTGGAGTGGTGGGAGTGAATCTCAGCAACGATCTCCTGATCTCTCACTCTTCTCCTCACTCTTTTCTTCTCTTTTCTCTCTTCTCTCTCCTAAGGTTAGAGAAATTCGTATGGAATGAGAGGGGGGTGGGTTAAGGGCATTATATAGGCCCAGAAATGATGTCAATGGCCCCAAGGCAATGGTATACTTAGGGTATAGCCAAAGGGTGGTTGTTTCGGGCCGATGGAGCTCATCTAGAGGTCCATTGCTCTCATACAGTCTGGGAAAAGTTCCCTGATAATGGATCTATGACAGGACTATGTTTATGGTGTGATCTGACAAACAGATCGATCATGAAGGACACTAATCATATCAACGATCATCGTTCCTCGATCAGGGCTGCAAGTATACTGACTTGTGTAGGGAAATTTTCCTAATCCAAGGGTATAGTTTGGTCAGAATCTGATGCTCTGAAACCTTTAATTTTACCCGCAAGAGAACGGTCCAAATCACTTAAGTTTGAGTTCATTTTCTAAAGATATTCGCATTTATCACATACTTTTCTCAGGGCTCAAGTTGTGTGCTTCTAGATACTATTTGGGTGCGATTCTTACGATGCTTATCAAACCCAGTATGACGGTCATAACCTTATAGTTTCGTGGTAATTGGAATTTTGATACGTGGTCCAGGTCCGATACGGAGTTTCAATGTGCTCCCAAGAGCAACTGGATTTTGAGATTGCTCCTAGGTTCTTAGGTAATGTTGAGTTAGCAATTCTAATAGTTTTGGGTCTTGCAATTTGTATAGATAATGGTTCAAGCTAATTCCACTGGTGATTGAGTTTAGTACTTAATTAATTTTTATCTAATTACTAAAGGATTCGCTCATTAAGGATTTTCGCCTGAGGTGGTACTCGGGTCTTTTTACGGATTTTTTCAAGACATTACAATATACCCCCTTAAAGAAAATTTTCATCCTCGAAATTAGTACCTTTTCGTACTTCTCAAGAATCTGAGGGTAGTTCTTATGAACTTCGGCTTCTGTTTCCCAAGTAGCATCTTCCTCAGTGTGGTGAGTCCACAATACCTTCACAAGTGGAATCACTTTACTACGTAGCACTTGCTCCTTCCTGTCCAGAATATGCGTCGGTCACAGTATATAGCTAGCATCTTCACTCAACTATACCTGCTCCCATTTGATAATGTGGGACGGATCAGGAACGTATTTCTTCAGCATCGATATATGAAATACGTTGTGCATGCCTACTAGTGGTGTGGGCAAAGTAAGGTGGTACACTACTACACCCACTTGGTCTAAAATTTGGAACAGACCAATGAATCGTGGCTTAAGCTTCCCTTTCTTACCAAAGTAAAGGACTCCCTTCATTGGAAAAACTTTCAGAAACATGTGGTTCCCAACCTCAAACTCTAGTTGTCATCATCTCATATCGACGTAACTCTTTTGTCTGCTCTATACTGTAAGAAGTCGATGCCTAATAATGTCGATCTTCTCTGAGGTCGCCTGTACGAAATCTGGGCCAATCAATCTCTTCTTACCAACCTCTACTCGGCAATGCGGTGATCGACATGGACGCCCATACAATGCTTCGTAGGGATCCATGCCAATGCTCGTTTGGAAGATATTGTTATAAGCGAACTCTACATAGGGAAGACAGTTATCCCAACTATCTTTGAAATCGAGCACACATGCCCACAACATGTCTTCTAACACTTGATTTACCCGTTCCGTCTACTCGTCAGTTTGTGGGTGGAACGTAGTACTGAACTTCAATTTCACCCCCATTGCCTCCTGGATTTGAGTCTAGAAGATAGACGTGAATCGCGTGTCTCGATCCTACACAATCTCCATAAGTACTTCATGCAGACGTACTATCTCCTTGATGTATAGCTTAGCCAAATCATCTACTGAGTTTAAAACTCTAATAGGGAGAAAATGAGCTGATTTCGTCAATCGGTCCACAATCACCCAAATGGAGTCGTGTCCCTTCCTTATCTTCGATAACCCGATAATGAAATCCATAGAGATGAAATTCCATTTCCATTCAGCTATAGGCATGGGTTGAAATAAACCAGGAGGTCGGCGATGTTCAGACTTGACCTACTGGCACATAAGATAATGTGACACAAAGTCTACTATGTGGACCTTCATGTTGTCCTACCAGTATGAACGATACATCTTTATACTACTAGGATGCATTGTCATCTTCAAATTGTGAGCAGCTTCGAGAACTTTCCTTCTCATGTCATAAAGATTTTGGATGCATAGGAGGCTACGATAATGTAAACCCCCATCCGAACCAAATCTCCATTTAGAGTCTTCATCATCACTAGCTCATTTTCTCAACTCCAGTAACCATTCATCTTCCCTCTGAGCCATAATGATTCAGTCATCAATAAGTGGCTGCACATGAACATGTGCGACACTCTCGAACAACTCCTCTACCCTAAGTCTCTGCTCGAAGTCTTGCACAAATTCTACCATATTTCATTCCTTAATCATCAGCCGAGCTGTAATTGCTATCATCTTCTTACAGCTCAACGCATTTGCCACAAGGTTGGCCTTGCCAGGATGGTAGGAGACCTCAAACTTGAAGTCCTTCAAGGTTTCCATCCATCGTCGTTGCCTCATATTCAAGTCTTTCTGTGTGAATATGTACCTGAGGCTTTGTGGTCATAAAAGAGCTCGAACTCCTCCCCGTAGAGGTAATGTCTCCAGAGCTTTAATGCAAAGATGACGGCTGTTAATGCCAGGTCATGCATAGCATAGTTCGCCTCATGTTTCATCAACTGTCGTGATGCATAGGCAATCATTCTATCCTTCTGGATAAGAACACAACCCAAACTAACATGAGAGGTGTTGGTGTATATGGTATATCTGAACCCCTACTTTGGCAATACTAGCACGGTGCAGATGTCAACTTATCCTTCAGTTCCTGAAAGGCTACTTTTGTCTTTTCATTCCAGGCAAACTTGAGATATTTCCAAGTAAGCTAAGAAAATGGTCTGGCTATCTTGGAAAAGTCCTTAATGAATCAATGATAGTAACCTGTCAGGCCGAGGAAACTCCTCACTTTAATAACTGAACCGAGCCACTCCCAATCCTAAATTGTGGTCACCTTAGCAAGGTCCACAGCTATTCCTTCTTTAGACACAACATGTCCCAGGAACTTGACTTCTTCTTTCCAGAAGTCGCATTTCTTATACTGAGCAAACAACTGGTTCTTTCTAAGAGTATCAAAGACTGCTCGCAGGTGCTCCTCATGATCTTTCTGACTCTTAGAGTATATCAGGATGTCATCTATAAATACGATGATGAATCAGTACAGATACGGTCGAAACACCTGGTTCATAAGGTCCATGAACACGGCTGGTGCGTTTGTTAGTCCAAACGACATCACAAGGAACTTGTAGTACCCAAAGCCGATTTTGAACGCTATTTTTTACATGTCTTCATCCCTGACATGTAACTGGTGATACCCTAACTGTAAGTTGATCTTAGTGAAGTATTGTACCCATTTCAACTGATCGAACAGATCATCTATCCTGGGCAAAGGATACTTATTCTTCACTATCACTTGGTTCAACCTGTGATAATCAATACATAATCACAGCGATTCATCCTTTTTCTTTACAAACAACACAAGTGCTCCCCAAGGAGATACACTTGGTCATATGAAGCCTCCATCTAATAGAACATCGATCTGTCTCCTCAATTCCTCCATCTCACACAGAGGCATGCGATACGTCGGCAGAGATATAGGTGTTGCACCTAGCACTAGATCGATGGTAAAATTGATCTCGTGCTGAGGAGGTAATCCAGGTATCTTTCTAAAATCGTCCATGAATCCTGGACTACTGGCATGTTCCCAAGTGTCGGACCATCATGATCTTTTAATAGGTAAGCATAACAAAGGACGCTAAAAGGGTAACTGACCTGAACTGGGAAAGTAAAGGCCGTGCCCTCAGGCCAACGAGTTGTCACCTATCTGGTTTCACAATTGATTTCTGCCTTCATGACAGTGAGTCAATCCATGCCCAAGATGACGTTGTACGGTATATCGTGGTGACAATCATGTTAATGCATATAGTTCTACTCCCTAAATCTATCAAGCAACCCTCACATAACTTAGTGGCATCTGTAAAAGTTCATACTGTTGCGATAACTCTCACCCCAACCATAGGGATCATATTCAGCCCTAAGCGCTTGACCGTATAACATGATATCATCACAATAGTGGACCCAGTGTCCACCAATAGAAATACAGGTGTACCTTGGATGTGGGCAGTGACCTCGAAGGCTAAAGGCACTATAGCTACTGACTCATACGCTTTAGCTGCAAGCGCATGTACTCGGGCCTATTGAGAATGGTTCGGTTGTGGTGCCATAGGTCATTAAGGCGGCCTAAATCAAGGTGAGGGTGGCTAGTAAGTTGACTGTACAGGTGGTGTTGATCGTTGAGGTAGAGCTAAGATAGGTTGTGGCATCTAATGGTTGATCTTCTGAGGAGGCGTAAAACTGTTGTCCCACATCTTAGTAAAGCAGTACGTGTCAGTATTGAAAGGTCCTAGCTATATGCCCTAGAGGGCAATGCCAAATAAAACTAATAACAGTGGAATAATAAAAGATTTAAAGCATAATGTTGAATATAAAACAATCACAATAGCCTAAAATAAAGAGATTAATACTTTATCAGTTCTAAGGACAACCTTACACCAAAAACGAGAGGTTTAAGGTAGGACAACCTTATTTCTAGAACGTCCTTAATATCACAAACCAAAGAGGAATAATAAGTAATGAAATCAAAATAACTTGCGAAAAATAAATCCTAAGTTATTACAACATTCATCCACACTTGAAGTGATTACAACATTCATCCACAAACACAAACCACAAAACTGAATGAATAAAGGAATGAAAGAATGAAGCACATCCACAACACAACGATATATAGTGGTTCTCCTGTGTGTACACCAACTGTTATCCAACAGCCACACAGATTGCTACTCTACTCCTAATATCCTCACACATGGGATATTAGCATGCACTATCAAAATAGGTTTCACAGGTTCACCTAAAACCTTCACAATTGTGTCTTTGATCTCGGGCTTACACAATCCAAAAACCCCACAATCTGAGTTTTCTGGCTCTCCTCAGATAACCACTACAATGAGATTTTTCTGGCGAATCTCAAACAAAAACCAGAGAAAGTAAATTACAAAACATGTAAAATACCTGAATCACCTTTTGAAGAAGCCCGATAGAACCAATCGGAGTAGAAGTTCGATTCAACGTTCAAAGTCCAATACTCACTTTAAGAATGGTTCTAAGTATAATTGATTTTAGATCAAACGGGCTAGATCTATTTAATTTTGAATCCAAGAAGAAAGAATATCAGAAATTCCCCTTTTCAAATAAGATTGGAATGTAGATCAAAATCAAATAAAAATGAGCTAGCAAAAGGAATATAAATAAGCACAATGTAGCTTAAAATAAACACAAACTTATCTCAGAGAATAGCCTAAAGAATGCTTGAATAGAATTGATTTGAAGTGCCAAAACTCTGAAGTTCATGCTCTATTTATAACCTGAAAAATCCCGTCTACGACTGGTCAAAGGATCCTACGACTGGTCGTAGCATCAAAGATTTTCGAAAGATTTTCGCGGGATAATATTTTCAGTTTTATGACCGGTCGTAGACCACCCAGGACCGGTCGTGGGTCACCTACGACTGGTCATGGATCACCTACGACCGGTCGTGGGACTCCAAAAATGGTTGCTGGAGTTTGAGTCGTAGGGCTACGACCGGTCGAAGTATGAGTCGTAGAACTTTCAGGACTGATCGTAGGATGTCTAGGACTGGTCGTAGGACAGTCAGAAAGATCCGAAAATCTTTAACTACCTAGGACTGGTCCTGAAAAACTTAAGACTGGTCATAGCAAAGCTAGGATTGGTCTTGAAGTCCCTAGGACTGGTCTTAGAACACTCCAAACAAGCATATTAAAATATATGAGTTATGTATCCAAAATGACCTACAGTAAAGCCCATCCTAAGGTCAATCTAAGGTCAAACAAACCTTAAAAGTGAGATGGACATTGAAAGTCCGTTCTCTCAGATGACCCTTAAGAGAAGCTTGTGAATATACAAAACTTATAGTAGCCTTCATGAGCTTGATCTTGACTTAACAAAGTCTTCTAGTAAACTTGAACTTGATCAAATCTTGAACATGCAACCTTGAAAACTTCTATTCTTGATTTCTTCATCCAAGACTTGAAAACTTTCTTCATTTAAGATCTTGTCTTGAAATGCGATGTCTTGATATGTCTTGATTGCAATGACTAGTCTTCAAACATAAAACACAAGATATACAAGACATAGATATAGGTTTTGGCACTACAAAATTTGACAACTAAAGGGATATGAAATCATAACACTTACAATCTCCTCCTTTGTCAAATTTGTGACAAAACATATAGCATCAAAGATAATAAGGAATGATAAGTCATGAAATCACAAAATACTCTACTCCCCCTGAGTAATACGAGTATTGCTCATATAATCAGCACATAACATGAAAATCTCAAGACTTCAATCCACATATCCATCAATCCACATATCCTTCTCAATCAATACAAACAAATTTACTCTCCCTATCCGTATTACTCCCCTTTTACCAATGCTTACTACTCCCCCTTTTTGTCATAAAATGACAAGGGAAAGGCACAATAGGATGAAGAACATAGAGAGTAAAAAGCAAATAATGAGAAAGAGATATGAAAGGACATCATATAAATCTTAAGCATCAAGTCATAATCCATACTACAATATCCAAAAGACAATGTTATGAAACCATAATTCATAATACATACCCAAAATAAAAGGAAATGATATACTATCCAGAAGATAATTCACTTAATCTGATCCAGAGGAGGGAGCAGGGATAGTTGGATCAATCTGGTGTAAGCCCTTATTTATGCGATGAAGATATTTTCACATGTACTTGAATCTCATATCATGGGCTATATTCATATTATCAACTTTTTCCTCCAATGCACGAAGGCGTGCATCAAAATCAGAAGGATCATAATCTGGATCATTAGGTGAATCAGTTTCTATATCATCAAATAAGTCATCCATATTAACATCTTGTTGTGGAAGATCGCCAGCTTCCTCTTCGTTTCTAGCAACACCACCAACACCTCCATCACCACCTTCCTCAACTTGGCCAGGAAGTAAATCCAATTTCATCTTATTCAGATTGGAATTGTTGAAAATAAGATGAAGAATTGGTGCCTCATTAACAGGTTTATCGATAAGCATGTGAGTGGCTAAAACAGTCATAAGATAACCGAATGGAATATCACTATGACCCGGATGAAGATGAAATTGAATAATGGAATGACAAATCAAAGAAGGAAGACAGACCTTGGTTCCAAAAGCAATAGAATGCAACACACGAACCATGAAAGAAGTCAACTCGATTTTATTACCGGACTGAGGATATACATTGAAAATGAAGAAACGATGTAATATTCTATAACTGGGTAACAAATACTTTGCAGGGAGCGCATTCCCTTTGTGGGTCTAATGCACATCAATTTTGCATAAATCTTTGGTTAACATGCATTTTTTCGATTCTGAAGGTTTATCGTATAAAGTATGAATCAGTATTCCTTCATCATTAACAGGTATATCCATAATTTCTGATATCAAATGACGGTCAACTTCAAATTTTCCTTCTCTAGTATCAATTGAAAATGTTAAATAATCAAGGAAAAAATCTGAAATGCATGCTACCATTGATTGAGCAATGGACTGATATGCAGACCCACCCCAAAGTAAAATGTTAGTCCAGCCTATAGATTCAAGAAGGAGAATGACACCATATGGAGCAATGTGATTTAGATCAGCGGTATGCTCAACGATAATGTTACGGACACGCAAATCCCGTACATCTTGAGTATCATCTTCGGGTGACCGAAGGTGCCGTTTAGTTATCGGTGCAAATCTGGATGAAGATGGACCACGGGATGTTTTCTTTTTCCCTCTAGCATCCATATTCAAAAAGATATACAAAGAGCAAGCAAGATGCACAAAAGAAAGATGGGTTTTCTCTAGATCAGCAAATTGAGAGGAAACCCTTGAAAAACTCAACAAGAGATGAAATCAAGCTGTACTATGAACAAATCAAAGCATAAAGATCATGAATCTTCAAGAAAAATGATGAAATAGGACTTACTTTGAAGAAAAACTAGAAATCCTATGACTGGTCGAGCCATGACTCGTCGTAAGTCGGTGTGGAAACGAAGAAGAAGGAAATTTTCTCCAAATTATATCACATTCACGAGATCCATGACCGGTCGAACCACGACTGGTCGTGTACAACCACGACCGGTCGAGCATCGACTAAAAATACATTTTTAATAAAAAATTTTAAAATTTAAACAATTATAATATGAAATATAATACACTATGATACATGCAAGTAAGAATATTCAATGTAAAATGCACATACCAAGATCAAATTTTAATTTATTAAACCTACTTTTATCGAGCGGTTTAGTAAATATATCAGCAAGTTGAGTTTCGGTTGGTATATATTTCAATGAAATAACTTTTTCTTCAACCAACTCATGAATGTAATGATACCTAATGTCAATATGCTTAATATGTGAATGCTGGATTGGGTTTTTGGAAATGTTTATAGCACTGGAATTATCACAATGTAAGATCATTGAATCTTGATTAATTCCATAATCGCTAAGCATGCGTTTCATCCAAACTAGTTGAGTACATGCATATCCAGCTGCAATATATTCAGCCTCAGCAGTAGAGAATGATATTGAGCTTTGCTTCTTGCTGAACTAAGAAACTAAGCAATTTTCAATGTAAAAACAACCACCACTGGTTGATTTTCTATCATTAATATTTCTGGCCCAATCAGCATCTGAATACCCGGCTAATTGAACATTAGTATCAAAAGGATACCAAAGTCCCAAATATATAGAACTTGCGACATATCTAATAATTCGTTTAACAGCAATAATATGTGATTCCTTAGGATTAGACTGATATCTCGCACAAATACCAACACTAAATGCGATATCAGGTCTACTAGCAGTAAGATATAACAAACTACCAATCATACTGCGATATAATTTAGGATCTATATCTTTACCTGAAGAGTCTTTTGAGAGTCTTAATGTTGTACTCATAGGAGTATCAAAGTTCTTACCGTTCTCAAATCCAAACCTTTTAACCAAGTTTGAAGTATATTTGGTCTGAGAAATGAAAATTCCATCAGGTTGTTGTTTTACTTGCAACCTTAGGAAATAGTTAAGTTCGCCAACCATGCTCATTTCGAACATTAATTTCATTAACTCTGCAAACTCAGTAGACATGTTAGAACAAGTAGATCCATAAATAATATCATCAACTTATATTTGAACCATCAAAATATCATTGTTATTCTTTTTAACAAAAAGCGTCTTATCGACACTACCTACTTGAAAGCTATGACTAAGTAAGAATTTAGTCAATTTTTCATACCATGCCCTGGGTGCTTGTTTTAGACCATAGAGAGCCTTTTTGAGACGAAATACATGGTCAGATAACTTAGGGTCTTCAAACCCTAAAGGTTGTTCAACATACACTTCTTCATGTAAATCACCATTCAAGAAAGCACTCTTTACATCCATCTGATAGATTTTAAATTTTCTAAAACATGCGATGGAAATAAAAAGTCTGATTGATTCAAGGCGAGCGACTGGTGCAAAGGTTTCATCATAATCGATGCCTTCAATCTGAGTGTACCCTTGTACAACCAGTCTAGCCTTGTTTCGTATAATATTTTTGAGTTCATCAGACTTATTTTTAAAGATCCACTTTGTTCCAATAATATTTTTATCTTTAGGTCTAGGTACCAGACATCATTACGAACAAATTGATTAAGTTCATCCTGCATAGCAACCATCCAATTTTTGTCAGAAAGTGCTTCTTTTACGTTGACCGATTCTATTTGGGATGTAAAATAAACATAATTTCATATGTTCTCAAGTTTTTTTTGAGTACGAACTCCAGTGAGAGGATTTCCAAGTATTTGATTGGTTGGATGATCTTTAATAGTCCTTGGTTCAGATTCTTTTTGACTTGATGAGATATCTAGATTGTCAATAATATGAGTTTCATCATCATCTGAACTTGGGGCTAGTGTATTCAAATGATCATCAATGACCACATTGATGGACTCTTGAATCACACCAATTCTCTTATTTAGAACCCTATAAGCTCGACTGTTCAAAGAATAACCAAGAAAAATTCCTTCATCACTCTTCGTATCAAACTTACCCAAATTTTCACGATCCCGTAAAATATAACACTTACTGCCAAAAACCCGAAAGTATTTGATAGTAGGTTTCTTTTCAAACCATAATTCATAAGCATTCTTATTATCGGATTTACTGGTATAAACCCGATTAATAATATAACATGCGGTATTAACTGCTTCAGCCCAAAGATTTCTAGAGAGCTTCATACTATTCAACATAACATTAGCCATATCATGAAGCACTCTATTTTTCCTTTCAACTATACCATTTTGTTGCGGTGTTTTGAGCGTTGAGAATTCATGTGATATTCCCTGATCGCTACAGAATTTCTCAAAACTACTGTTTTCAAATTCAGATCCATGATCACTACTGATCTTGCTAACATGAGAGCTTTTGTCATTTTGGATTCGTTTGATGACCTTTTTTACTTCATCCAGGGTTTCAGTTTTGTCTTTTAAGAATGATATCCAAGTGAATCTGGTATAGTCATCTACGATAATCAAGATGTATTTTTTGCCTCCTCGACTCTCTGATCTAGTTAGTCCAATAAGATCCATATGGAGAAGCTTGAGTGGTCTAGATGTGGTATTGGAGTTCACTTTCTTGTGAGAGCTCCTAATCTGTTTGCCCAACTGGCATTCACCACATATTTTGTCTACTTTTTGCAATTTGGGTAAACCTCTAATTATTTCTCTTTGCTCAATCTAAATAAGTTCCGATAGTGTACATGTCCAAGGCATTTATGCCATAATTCAGTCTCATCGGTATGGACCATGTAACATGATTGAGTAGATGAGCTAGCATCACTAATGATGTAGCAGTTTTCAGAAGTTCTGCGACCAGTTAATATAACAGAACCCCTTTTATTAACTATCTCACAACCTTAATTAGAAAACTTTACACTATGGTTATCACATATCTAAGAAATGCTTAATAGGTTGTGTTTTAAACCCTCAACATATAAGACATTCTTAAATAAGGGAAGGTTATAAAGTTGAACCGTACCTTGGCGAATAATCTTGCAATTGCTTCCATCACCAAATGTGACTGACCCGTTAGTCATATCTTTAAGATCGATGAATAAAGCTTTGTCACCTGTCATATGCCTGGAGCAACCACTATCTAGGTACCACTTTGAATGGCTTGTTGCTTTGAAAGCAGTGTGGGCAACCAAGCTGGCAATTTTAGGAACCCATTTCATAATTGTTTTGGATTTAGGAGTATAGATGGTCTTTTTCTGTCTATTGTTGTAGGAACGACCTATAGAGTTCGACTTTAATAGCTCCTTGAGAAGATCAATAATTTTTTCAGCTAATTGATTTCGGTTTTGAAAATTAAAGTTGACATGGCTACTTTTAGATTTTTGAAAAGTTTTTGAATTTTTAGAAAAACCTTGAAAAGTATTCTTTTCTTTTGAGTTTGAAGACTCTCCTTTTACAAATTTAGGAGCAGTGTTCTTTTGTTTAGGAGATATATTCTTATCATAGCCCAACCCGGATCGATCGCCACATTTTCTTGATCCGGACAATAATTTTTTCAATTTCGGATCACCTTGGGCATATCTCCATGTGTCTTTCAAACTCAGAAGAGAAGCTACCTCATTTTTTAGTTTCTCTTTTTCGGATTTCAAATCTTCAATTTGGGAGGTTTTGAAATCTAAATCATTTTTGATTTTTTCAAAAGAATCAGAAATATGAGACTTTTCTAAGACAAGAGACTCATAATCTTCCTTAAGCTTAGAAAATTTTTCTTTTTGTAATTTAAGCTTGACAGCAATTTTACAACTCTCTTTATAAAGGGCATTATAAGCATCTTAAAGATCATCTTCATTATTGCAATCACTATTCAGATTTTCTTCACTAGATATATCATCATGATATGAATAGGTGATCTTGGCTAGAGTCATAAGGGCTTTAACACCATCGCCTGACTCGGTTTCAGAATCTTCTGATTTAGAAGAGGATTCAGAATCAGATGATTCATCCCAAGTAGCCATCATGCTTTTCCTTTTTGATTTGTCCTTTTTAGGACATTTGTTAGATAAGTGCCCATACTCTTGACAGTTGTAACATTGACTATCTTTCAAGGATTTACGAGTTCTAGGTTTAGATCGTCTCTTATCATTTGATTTTTGAAAATCAACCTTTTTCTTGTTTTTAAAAATTTTGTAATACCTTTTTGCTAAAAGTGCCATATCATCTTCGGTATTTTCTGAATCCGAAGTACTCTCTTGTGAAACATTTTTAGATGATTTGAGAGAAATTGATTTTCCTTTAGGAGCCTTAAAGGATAACTCATAGGTTTGAAGTGAACCAACTAATTCCTCAACCCTCATGGTATCCATATCACGAAGTTCCTGAATCGCGGTCACTTTAGAATTGAACCGTTCAGGAAGTGAACGTAGTATTTTTGCGCACACTTTACTTTCAGGGATTCTATCACCAAGACCCCACATAGAGTTCACAATGTCATTCAATCTAGTGTAGAAGTCCATAAACATCTCATTCTCCTCCATATGAATTTCTTCAAATTTAGCTGTGAGGAGTTGGACTTTAGATTCCTTGACAATAGATGTACCCTCGTGTGTCATTTCTAATATATCTCATGCTTGTTTAGTATTTTCACAAGAGATGATTCTTTTGAATTCATCTGGTGATAATGCATAAGTAATTGCATTTAGTGCTTTTACATTTGCACTACTTTCACTTTTCTGAAGTGTGGTCCAAAGCGAATAAGCCGTTACTTTCATAGATTTTGAACCATCGCCATTAGTTATTTCAGTGATAGGAGGGTTCCATTCATTCACTATGACCAGCCACACACTTTCATCCAAGGATTTGAGGAAGATCCTCATCCTGGCTTTTTAATAGGCATAGTTTGTGCCATTAAAGGGTGGTGGCCTAGTGACTGATAGGCTATCAAAATTTGACATCTTAATATAGCTTAGATCGTTAGCTCAGGAAATAAATCCAATAAATAAACAATAAGCATGAGCTATTATGCTCTGATACCACTTGAAAGGGCCTAGCTATATGCCCTAGAGGGGGGGTGAATAGGGCAATGCCAAATAAAACTAATAACAGCGAAATAATAAAAGATTTAAAGCACAATGCTGAATATAAAACAATCACAATAGCCTAAAATAAAGAGATTGATACTTTATCAGTTCTAAGGACAACCTTACACCAAAAACTAGAGGTTTAAGGTAGGACAACCTTATTTCTAGAACGTCCTTAGTATCACAAACCAAAGAGGAATAATAAGTAATGAAATTAAAATAACTTGTGGAAAATAAATCCTAAGTTATTACAACATTCATCCACACTTGCTTGCAGTGATTACAACATTCATCCACAAACACAAATCACAAAACTGAATGAATAAAGGAATGAAAGAATGAAGCACATCCACAACACAACGATATATAGTGGTTCGCCTATGTGTACACCAACTGTTATCCAACAGCCACACAGATTGTTGCTCCACTCCTAATATCCTCACACAGGGGATATTAGCATGCACTATTAAAATAGGTTTCACAGGTTCACCTAAAACCTTCACAATTGTGTCTTTGATCTCGGGCTTACACAATCCAAAAATCCCACAATCTGAGTTTTCTGGCTCTCCTCAGATAACCACTACAATGAGATTTTTCTGGCGAATCTCAAACAAAAACTAGAGAAAGTAAATTACAAAACATGTAAAATACCTGAATCACCTTTTGAAGAAGCCTGGTAGAACCAATCGGAGTAGAAGTTCGATTCGACGTTCAAAGTCCAATACTCACTTTAAGAATAATTCTAAGTTTAATTGATTTTAGATCAAACGGGCTAGATCTATTGGATTTTGAATCCAAGAAGAAGGAATATCAGAAATTCCCCTTTTCAAATAAGATTGGAATGTAGATCAAAATCAAATAAAAATAAGCTAACAAAAGGAATATTAAATAAGCACAATGTAGCTTAAAATAAACACAAACTTATCTCAGAGAATAGCCTAAAGAATGCTTGAATAGAATTGATTTGAAGTGCTAAAACTCTGAAGTTCGTGCTCTATTTATAGCCTGAAAAATCCCGTCTACGACTAGTCATAGGATCCTAGGACTGGTCGTAGCATCAAAGATTTTTGAAAGATTTCCGCAGGATAAGATTTTCAGTTCCACGACTGGTCCTGGGTGGTCTACGACCGGTCGTGGGTCACCTACAACCGGTCGTGGATCACCTACGACCGATCGTAGGACCCCAAAAACGGTTGCTGGAGTTTGAGTCGTAGGGCTACGACCGGTCGAAGTATGAGTCGTAGAACTTTAAGGACTGATCGTAGGATGTCCGTGACTGGTCGTAGGACAGCCAGAAAGATTCAAAAATCTTCAACTACCTAGGACTGGTCCTGAAAAACTTAAGACTGGTCGTAGCAAAGCTAGGACTGGTCTTAGAACACTCCAAACAAGCATATTAAAATATATGAGTTATGTTTCCGGAATGACGTACAGTAAAGCCCATCCTAAGGTCAATCTAAGGTCAAACAAACCTTAAAAGTGAGATGGACATTGAAAGTCTGTTCTCTCAGATGACCCTTAAGAGAATCTTGTGAATATACAAAACTTGTAGTAGGCCTTCATGAGCTTGATCTTGACTTGACAAAGTCTTCTTGTAAACTTAAACTTGATCAAATCTTGAACATGCAACCTTGAAAACTTCTATTCTTGATTTCTTCATCCAAGACTTGAAAACTTTCTTCATTTAAGATCTTGTCTTGAAATGCGATGTCTTGATATGTCTTGATTGCAATGACTAGTCTTCAAACATAAAACACAAGATATACAAGATACAGATATAGGTTTTGGCACCACAAAATTTGACAACTAAAGGGATATGAAATCATAGCACTTACAAGTATGGCACGACCTCTTGTAGTAGGTGCATCACACGTCTAATAGCCTCAGCTAGGTCGATGGGCCCATAAGCCTAGGAGGCGAATCTGCTCGTGACCTCTTGCGGAGGAACGATCTGCTCGATAAATCAGGTTGAGGCCTTGGGCCCATGGGTACACATGTACGGGTCAAACTATTCCCATCCTACTCAGCTCGCAGGGACATGTTCACTAGCTCAGCATAGTTGCGAATACTATCATAACATATCTTCATACGTATTTCAGGCTGCAGACCCTCAAAAAATTACTGCATTCACATCGGCTCATCTACTGGTATCAAAGGAACGTATCTGGCCAGCTCCGTGAACCCGTTCTCATATTCTGACATGGTCATCCCTCCCTGTCGGAGGCGAAGAACTCTTCCTCTTTATTGCGGTAAGTGAGGGGGAAGTACTTCCCATAGAAGTGGGTCTCAAAAGCTTCCTACGTCCATATATACCCAGTAGCCACTGTCCGTAAGATGCTATCCCACCATAGACTAGCCTCCTTCTTGAACATGTACGCAACCAACTCAACCTACTCTACCTCGGTGCAGTGCAATGGCTTTAGCTTCTTAAAGATGTGATCAAGAAAATACTCGACCTCCTCGGGTCTGTGAGTACCCGCAAAAGTAGGATGTCGGAAGCGCTAGAAGCACTCAAATAAACCGTTGGCATTCATGTTCCCAACAGGGTGCACAAGTGGTGTAGGCGGGACCACACTTATGTTCTAGGCAAGAGCCCCCACGTTAGTGGTCCGAATCTGTTGCTGTTGCTGCATCAAGAGCATCATCTACTCCAACTTATCAGGAGGAGAAGCTACCTGAGGCATGTGTGGCGTCGAGGTAGACGCACGGTTCTGTTCAAGAACTGGTGGTGAAAAAGGTGTTGGCCCATTGGTGGGGTCAGTGGCTAGCTGTGAATCTGGTATAGTGTCACTATCAAGGCCTAAACTGGGGTCCGTGTGCCTATCGCTCAGGGGAGGTGCCCCATCAAACAATCCACCAAGCGCAAAATGTGTTGTATTTCGAGTGACTTTCTAAGGCATTCCCTACACACAACATAGGGTGCAACATGTGTAAGATTTAGCATAACAACACTCAATTTCTTAAGCCTTCTACACATTTCATAACAAAAGAAGATTCATGCATTTCATTTAACCAAAATTGTCATAATACATGAGATGTAGTCTTACATAGATCATGACAGAAGATGCATGTGAGCTAACCTAACAAAGCTTTAAACACTAAAACACATCAGTAACTCTAACATGCTACTAAGCCTAATAAGGTTACCACATAGAAAGCAAGAACAACAATGAAAACCCAAAGACGACTACAACATATGACTAGTCGTCTGACTCTAATGATGGTGGAGGAGCACCCTTATCCTGCATACAACACAGGAGGGTCTTTAAAGTGTGGGAGATCTTCTTGAACTTCTGTTTCATATAGACCTTATTCTCCTAAAGCTCTTACTTCACTTCGGCCCAGGTCTCTCTGACCTCCTGTCTTAGGGCGGCTTGGCTCTCCTTAATCTGATCCAAGTAGGCTTCTAAGGCAGCCCAATCACGGTGGTACTCTTGTGTAACAGGAGGAGAGCCCCCATCAGAGTCTTGGGCCTCTTCTTCCTCTCCCTGCTCTTCCTCATCACTTCCCTCACCATCACTTCCCTCCTCGCCTTCATTGCCTTCCTCAAATTCTTCCTCCTCCTCCTCCTCACTACTTTCTTGCTCTTCCTCTATCTCGTCACCATACTCATCAAGACGGGCTTGGCATTGTCGTGGTCCAATACCCATGTTATTAAGCATAGTGTCATTGATGAAATGGATCAGCACAAGCTCATTTGCGTTAAGTTTATAGCTAAAATCACAAGAAAGCTTGCATATAAGTCAGCCAAATGGGAGTGAAATATCTCCCCTAACAACGCGTGCGGTCTATACTATCTATAGCAGAATAAACGTTGGCAGGTATAGCATGTCTCCCTATTTATCTTTGTATAAAAATTCCACCATTAAACGTGTGCATTCGGTGCTATTGCTCCACCTTAGATACACATTGTATGTGAATATGTGGTGGAGTAGGCAGAAGTCATGAGTCATCTTGGTCGCTGGGAGGCAATTGCCTCACTTCCATTGGACCAGTCGTCCACAAAGAAATCGCATGTGGCGATCTCTTTCTCGCACACTATTGACATGTGATTCACTGGCATGCACCTCGCCACGTTCCATCCCCATGATTCGATCCATCACACCTACATCGACTATGGCTTCCTACCTTCCCAAGGGGATAGTGAACTATAGAGGCTCCAACAATGGATTCCATATGTGAGAGTAGAAGGCTCGGACAGTGCTTTCACATGCACGAGACTTGCCTTAAAATATGGGACCCCACCTGGCTTGCAACAGGAGGTCCATCACCTAATATGGCCTAAATAGCCTTTCGTCCATGTGTGCCTCGAAGACAACTCTATAGCCCTGAAACCTACCATGTCCGATGCCCGCTGGTAGAGCTCTTTTGTAACACCCTGAAAATCGGGGGTCGCGTATAAACTCAACTCCCGAGTTCCAGACCGTCACTTATGCAACAAAAATGGTTATGATTCGATGTTGTCTGATTTAAAGCATTCACATGAGTAAAAGTATACCAAAACTGCAATTCATACTTCAGATCCAGTGATAAAAGCAAGCGGAAGACTAAACAAGATATATATCACTGTATGGAAAAACAAAGTAATCTCAACTGTCTCCAAAGTATGACTACATCTCTGAGTCTCATATACATGTACATAACAAAAGAATAATGTTCAAAAAGAAAAGTCCCACTGATGTCCCCTCGATCCAGGTCGCCTACGGGAAGCCGTCATGATACTGCATATACGAGAACTCATCCTGGTCCTCGTCATCATCTAGCTCCACCTCCTGGATCTCATCGTCACCTGCAACTACAACAGGGTCTGGTGGGTGTTGCAAACACCATCCCGTAACGTGGGAATGAGTGATCAACTCAGTGGAATCATAGAGCAAAGATTAGCATGTTCACAATTCAGTCACGCGATAATAGTAAAGCAGTAAATCAGACAAGTCCTAATACTGTCGTTAATGCAAGATGATATGACGTGATGTATGCCCTCACCGACGATCACCCTCATGCGGCAACATCTTACGACCGCGGCATGCCACACTCCCTAGAGTGCTCCACATCTTCCAGGCACATGCAATGCTATGGTGATATGATTACCCAGTTGTTATTAGTCCATTCAAACAGCAGGATTGGGAAACTAAGGTACTTCCCTTGTATCAATCCCAACACGGATCCTGTCTAGGGTCGTCACTCCTAGTAATCTCATACGATGTACATTTCGCAGGTCACTGCAAGGGCTGCCAGGGCTGTTGCTCGCACTCGTTGCACCGCTCCCCCATCACCTTATCAATACAGGCCTACTGTACTCTACTGCACGGAAGGGTCGTCGCCTCCCGTGAACTCAGAATACGCTCGCGGTCACTACAAAGGGCTCGTCGCCTGATCAGTGTAGGCCGACAGCTAGAATATAGTGTCCCATACCACCATAATCTGCTCACGAGTCAAGGTGCTCATTGGTCACTACGGGGAGGTTTGTGGCCCCAGCGTAGGCCGACAGCTCGACCACGGTGTCCCATACCACCATGCCCGGCTCATGAGTCTTCGTGGATCAAGGTACCACGGTTAATAGGGTTTACAATGGTAAGTTCAGTACCCTAGGTTCAAGCAGTTATGATACGTACAAGGTGAACAAACATCGGCCAGTCGGGTTACTTGACGGGCTCGACTAGCGCGATCGCATTTCGAATTGAACGACATGAAGTGCGTAAAACACTTCGCGTGGCCTAACCACTGCCGCCAACTCTCAACACGAATCACATTCATCGACGCGTCGTTCGTGGCTATGACCAGTCAGCCACGAATTCGCTCGGTTACCGACTGCCTGGACTAAATCAAGTCCCACACATCTATGGAATTTCATTAATACGATACAAAGGTATTGGAATTGAAATACATCATGTGAGCATGTTAGCACATGTTATAACATTCAATTTAGGCAAATCTTCAAGGCATGCTGTCCAAGCATATTCAACTTAGGCAATTCTTAAGGCATCATTTCTATGCATACGATGCAATCATGCATAAGGTCAACATATAGGAAATCGTTTAGGTCAGCCTATTAATCATGAAATCAATCTCAAACTACTACATAACATCATGCAATACAATACATACTAATACAAGCATTTATACAAACACATACACTACACCCTTAAGTCCACATATAGTATGTCGACCCAAAGTGCGCAACTTGGCGAATCTCTTCACCAAACTGATTATGCAGGCATTCCTAACTCTCTAATGCGGCGACAAATCATGTCAATCATGTCAGCAAAATATGCATGGAGACCGTACTTCCTACAAATGACTAAAATGCCCTAAATCTCATATTCTTCGTTAATTTGCGAAACAGAAAACGGAGAGCATGTTGTACATGTCAAACGGCGATGCCGTCGATAATCTACTATTAAACGACATTGAAAGCGTTGTAAACCGTCAATCAAAGCGTCTAAAATTCTCACCTAATCTCTTACGGTCGCGAGAATTTGAACGGAGCGTGTAGGCTTCGTCTACGACAGTAGGAGAACCTGATTCATGGATTTCGTTAGCTAATACGTTCAGAATCTACGTGAACCCTAAATCAGCAAGTTTTTAGGGTTTTTCTATACCTGAAAAAGCGTAGAAATCACCAGCCAGGTGATTGGAAGGAAGCGTTGATGCAGCAACTGTTGGCGGCTCGGAAGCGGGAAAAATCTCCTCTTCCCTTTCTCTCAAACTCTCTCTCTCTTTTCTAGGGTTTAGGGAAATTCGTATGCAAGGAAGGAATGAGGGTTTCAACCCCTTTTATAAGCTTGGAAACGCCCGAAATAGGCTCCGGGACGAAGTTTACTTATTGCCTATCCATTTCGGGGCTGTTTCGGTCCAAAAACTGATTTCTGGTGGTCCCCTGGTCGATTGCGATCAGACTTAAGCTCATGGGTACCAGATGTACCTCGTATTAAGTTTTCAGTCTGGCAGGGTTCGCAGATCGCACGTGGCGGACCAGTTTCAGTTCAGCGGTCACCGCACATAGATCAGGACTGAAAGTTCCGTGACAATAATTAGATATTTTTCCTGATCCGAGGGTGTAATCTGGATGAATTCTGACGGTCAGAACGCTCAATACTGACGCGTCAAGTCGTGTGCCAGATCTAAATTTGAAATTCCCAATTCGTCCCTATTCGCGGTCGCTTCAGTCCAGTTTCAACGAAATACTCTGTGATTATCGGTTTGACTTGATTTTCGAGATGATTGTCAAGTCCAGCTGGGCGGTTCTAACGGTCTAAGATAGGAGGTATCAGACCTTCGACGCGCGGTCTAAATCCAATACAAAAGTTCCATATGGTCCAGAGGACAAACCTGCTTAGAGTTGGATCCAAGGTTATAGAGTATTGTAGAGTTGTCTGTTCTACTCGATTTGGGTCTTGTAGAACGTATTTAAAGTGATCAGGGACTATTTCCCAGCTACTCTAGCGTTGCGCTAGCTAACTTACGTAAAATTTTCATGGAAATTATTTATACGCGATTTCGGGTCAAATCGGTACTCGATTCCAAGTACGGATTTTTCACGGGCGTTACAATCTACCCCCCTTAACAAATAATTTCGTCCTCGAAATTTGTACCTATTCGTACTCCTCGAGAAGCTGTGGGTAGTTCTTTCTGATCTCGGCTTCTGTCTCCCAAGTAGCCTCCTCCTCAGAGTGATGCGTCCATAGTACCTTCACAAGGGGAATCACCTTGCTACGCAGTACCTGCTCCTTCCGGTCTAAGATACGTGTCGGTCGCAGGATATAAGTAACATCCTCTCCTAACTGCACCTGCTCCCATCTGATGATGTGGGAAGGATCAGCAAAGTACTTCTTCAGCATAGAAACATGAAATACGTTGTGGACGCTCGCGAGGGGCGTGGGTAAAGCCAATCGGTAAGCCACTGCTCCCACACGATCGAGGATCTGAAATGGACCAATGAAGCGCGGTGCCAGTTTCCCCTTCTTCCCGAACCGAAGGACTCCCTTCATAGGGGAAACCCGCAAAAACACATGATCCCCGACTGTAAACTCTAGTGGCCTCCGTCTCGTATCGGCGTAGCTCTTCTGTCTGCTCTGCGCTGTAAGAAGCCGACGTCGAATAATATCAATCTTCTCTGACGTCGCCTGCACCAACTCTGGGCCAATCAAGCTGCGCTCACCGACCTCTAACCAGCAATGCGGTGCGCGACAAGGTCGCCCATACAGCGCCTCATAAGGTGCCATGCCGATACTCGTCTGGAAGCTATTGTTGTACGCAAACTCCGCATATGCAAGACAGTCATCCCAACTGTCCTTGAAGTCCAATGCGCAAGCCCGCAACATGTCCTCCAGGATCTGGTTCACTCGCTCCGTCTGTCCGTCCGTCTGTGGGTGGAAGGCAGTACTGAACTTCAACTTCACACCCATAGCCTCCTGAATGCGAGTCCAGAAAATAGAAGTGAACCGCGTGTCTCTGTCCGACACGATCTCCAACGGAACTCCATGCAGACGCACAATCTCTCGGATATACAATCTAGCCAGCTCGTCTGCAGAGTTCGTAACTCTGATCGGTAGGAAGTGCGCCGACTTCGTCAATCGGTCGACGATCACCCAAATGGAATCATGCCCCTTCCTCGTCCTCGGCAACCCAGAAATGAAGTCCATGGAAATGAAATCCCATTTCCATTCTGCAATCGGCATAGGCTGCAAAAGTCCAGGTGGTCGGCGATGCTCTGCCTTCACCTGCTGACAAGTGAGACAACGGGACACGAACTCAGCAATGTGGGTCTTCATACCTTCCCACCAATACGTTCTCTTCACGTCACGATACATCTTTGTGCTGCCAGGATGCATCGCGAGTCTAGTAGAATGCGCAGCCTCGAGAATCTCTCGTCTCAAGTCAGGGACATCTGGGACGCATAAGCGGCCACGGTAACGTAGCCTCCATCCATACCAACTCGCCAGTCGGCGTCAGCATCATCACTGGCCTGCTCTCGAAGCTCAGTAAGATGCGCGTCGTCCCTCTGCGCCTCGATGACACGGTCATCGATCTGGGATCGCACCTGTACATGTGCGATGAACTCAAATGGCTCCTCTACGGTGAGCTTCTGCTCAAAGTCTCGCAAAAACTCAACCATATCCCACTCGGCAACCATCAGCGGAGCCGCAAACTCTATCGCCTTCTTGCGGCTCAACGCATCAGCCACAAGGTTCGCCTTCCCAGGATGGTAAGAGACTTCAAAATTGAAGTCCTTCAGCGTCTCCATCCATCGCCGCTGCCTCATATTCAAGTCTCGCTGCGTGAATATGTACTTGAGGCTCTTGTGGTCGCAAAAGAGCTCGAACTCCTCTCCGTAGAGGTAATGTCTCCAGAGTCTCAGTGCGAATATAACGGCTGCCAACTCCAGGTCGTGTGTAGGGTAATTCTCCTCGTGCTTCCTTAATTGTCTCGAGGCATACGAAATTACCCTGTCCCTCTGCATAAGGACACAACCCAAACCAACGCTAGACGCGTCAGTGTATATAGTGTATCTAACCCCCTGCTCTGGCAATACTAGCACAGGGGCGGACGTAAGTCTGTCCTTCAGCTCCTGAAAAGCTGACTCCGCCTTATCATTCCAGGCGAACTTCACGTCCTTCCGTGTCAACTGAGATAAGGGTCTCGCGATCTTCGAGAAATCCTGAATGAAACGCCGATAGTAGCCAGCGAGACCCAAGAAACTCCTCACCTCAGTGACAGAACTAGGCTGCTCCCAGTCCTGCACCGCAGCTACCTTAGACAGGTCAACTGCCATGCCATCCTTGGACACCACGTGTCCCAGAAACTTCACCTCCTGCTTCCAGAAGTCGCACTTCTTGTACTGTGCGAACAACTGGTGTCGTCTGAGCGTATCCAGAACCAAACGCAAATGCTCCTCATGCTCCTCTCGACTCCTAGAGTATACCAAAATGTCGTCGATGAAGACAACGACGAATCGATAGAGGAAAGGCCGAAAAACCCGGTTCATCAGATCCATGAACACGGCCGGTGCGTTCGTGAGACCGAACGACATCACGAGGAACTCGTAGTGACCAAAACTGGTCCTGAATGCTGTCTTCTGCACGTCCTCATCCCTGACGCGCAGCTGATGATATCCTGACTGAAGATCAATCTTCGAGAAGTACTGCGCTCCTCTCAACTGATCAAACAAGTCATCGATCCTAGGTAAAGGGTACTTGTTCTTCACTGTGAGCTGGTTCAGCCTACGATAATCAATACACAATCGCAGCGAACCGTCCTTCTTCTTCACGAACAAGACCGGTGCTCCCCAAGGAGATACGCTAGGCCGTATAAAGCCAAGCTCTAGCAGACCATCAATCTGCGTCCGCAACTCCTCCATCTCACAAGGCGCCATGCGATACGTCGGCAGTGAGACGGGTGTAGAACCAGGAATCAGATCGATAGTGAAATCGATCTCACGTCGGGGCGGCAAACCAGGGATCTTCCTGAACAGATCCCCGAACTCAGAAACAACTGGCGTCTGCTCAAGGACCTGGGCACCAGCGTCACGCAATATAGTGGCGTAGCTAAGAATGCGGAAAGGAAGATTTACCCGCACTGAAAATGTGAAAGGCGTGCCCTCAGGCTCGTACACCGTCACCACACGAGCCTCGCAGTCAATCTCGGCTCTCGCTGCAGTCAACCAGTCCATGCCAAGAATGACGTCGAGATATACGAGCGAGGGATCGACGACCAGATCAAGAGTCATCGTCCTGCCTCCCAGATCAACTAAACAACCCTCACACATCTGGGTGACATCCGAATAATCTCCATGAGCTGCAAGGACTCGCACGCTATCCATAGTGATAGTCTGCAACCCAAGACGTCTGACTACGGCACGCGATATCAAAGAAATCGTGGAACCAGTGTCCACCATGATAAGAACGGGAGTACCTCCGATGTGGCCCGTGACCTCGAAGGCTGAATGCTGAAAAGCCGGTGTCGTAGCTGCCTCGGCGGTCAGTGCATGAACTCGTGCCTGCTGTGGCCGGTTCGGCCGCTGTGTCAAGGGCCGTGGAGGCTGTCGAATCTGCGATACCGTGGGTCTGAATGAAGGATGCGCAGGAGCTGACCGTATAGGCGGTGCTGATATCGCCTGTGGACGTACACGATCAATCTTCTGCGGCGGCGAGAACCCACTGTCCCGCATCCTGGAGAAGTAACTCTGCGCCAAATGGCCCGTCCTCCCACAGTACGTGCATGATAAATCAGGGCGCCGAAACGGTCGTACAGGCGCCGTGGTCCTGGTAGGAGGATCAATGCGAGGCCTCTTGCCCGCGAAGGGCCTATCTGGCAACTCCGGTCGCGGCCTGGAAGTAGTCGGGCCTCGAGATCGCGCCAGTCGATCCACGTCCTGCTCTGCCCGCATGGACATGTGAACCAACTCCGCATAGGAAGGGAAACTGACGCAGCACATCTTCGACCGAATATCCGGTCTCAGGCCCTCCAAAAAGCGCCGTATGCGCATCTGCTCATCTGCTAGTATCGTCGGGACGTACCTGCCCAACTCTGTAAACCGATGCTCATACTCAGTAACCGTCATCGCTGCCTGCCTGAGACGGAGAAACTCATTCTCCCTCTCGTGCCTGTAGGTCTGGGGATAATACTTCTCATGAAAGCGGAACTCGAATGCTGCCCATGTCCATACGAAATCTGCAGCAACCGTCCGCAATATACTATCCCACCACATACTGGCCTCTCTCTCAAATAGGAAGGTAGCCAGCTCTACCTGCTCTGCCTCCGTACAGTGTAACATGCGTAGAATCTTCGACACTCGGTCGAGCCAGAACTCTGCCTCCTCAGGTCTGTGAGAACCCGAAAAAGTAGGAGGCCGCAAGCGCTGAAATCACTCCAGAAGGCCCCGTGTGTCGGCAGGATTCCCCGCAGGGAAAGCAGGCTGCGCAGGATGTGCTATGCCCTCATCCTGGGCGTAAATGTAGGCATCCTCAGCTGGATGCGCAGGCGGTGCAGGTGGGGTAGAGGTAGTCGCACCCCCACCCTGGGCTAAAGTCCCAACTATAGTGGTCAAAAGCTGCTGCTGCTGTAGCATCATGGCCATCATCTACTCGAATCTATCAGGGGGTGGAGCAGGCTGTGGCGGATGAGGTGCGGAAGTAGATGCGCGCTGTGGCTCTCGAACTGATGGTGTAAAGGGCGGTGGTCCATCTGTAGGACCAACAGCAGGCTGAGACGATCGAACAGTCTCAGGAATCGGGCCCACAGCAGGGTCCGGACGAGTGCCAGACTGAGAAGGAGTCTGATCCATCTGCTCAGACAATGAAAGTCGAACCGCGCTCCTCGTAATCTTAGGTGGCATTCCCTATATTCAAAATAGGGCGCAACCTTGTCAGTCTCAATTGCAAAAATACACCATAATCATTCACTTAAAGAGTCAAAGGCATTCCATGCATTTCAATTAATCAAAATTGTCACAATACAAGGGATATATCCTTACAAGCATCATGACTAGAATGACATGGAAATTAAGACAGTTAAGCAACAGCAACAAAAGCAAAGCACTAGCCCTAATAGGCCTTACACACATAAAATAGAAAATAGCTAACTACTCATAACAACATCAAAGATCGCGTCGCTAGTCGGAGTCTGGCGACGGAGGAGGAGCACCCTTATCCTGTAAACAACACAGGATTGCCTTCAAGGTGCGAGTCACCTTGCCAAATTTCTTCTTCGTGACGGCCTTGGCATCAGCGACCTCTGCTCGAAGTTCTTGGACTTCCCTTCGCAAAGCGGTCTGACTCTCCTCCATCCGAGCAATGCGATCGTCAATAGTAGTCTGCGCAGAAGGAGGAGGGCTCTCATCAGTATCCTGAGCCTCCTCTTCTGCTTCTTCCTGAGTCTCTTCCTGAACCTCTGCACTAGGTTCTCCTTCGCTTTGATCTTCCTCTTCATCAAAGTCGTCCCCACTATCCCTTTCAAGTTGATTTTCACGATATTGCGACCCAATCTTCATCTTAACCATCGTCGACTCATCGATGGTGTGAATCGATACCGGCAACTCGGGTCCAAGTCTATAGGCAAACTCAAGCGCAATCTTGCAAATGAGTCGGCCAAAGGGAAGGGATTCGGATGTTCTCCTCGACCTGGCTATGAGAACTATCTGCCGTAAGATGAAAGTGGCCATACATACGTTCTCTCCCTGGGCCACCAGAAATAAGAAATCGACCATAAGACGTGTACATTCAATGCGGTTCGTCGACCTGGGATAGACATTGAACGTGCAGATATGGTGCAGCAGGCGCAAATCCTCAGACATGTACGTCGCCTTGAGGCTATTATTAGGCTGCCATGGAACCAACTTACCGCACAGAAACCTGGTGCGGCGATCTCGTTCACGTCTAGTCCTCAAATTCTTCTCACTTGGATGTACATCACCTAGAGGCACGTTGAGAAGTCGCGCAACCAACCGGACGTCGATCGTAGCCATCCGATCTCTACCAAAAGGGATTTTGAACTGCAAGGGCTCCAAGGTAGGACTCTGGATGCTAGCATAGAAGGCACGAACAGTGCTCACATTAGCACGAGCACGAGCTTCAAAGATCGGTCCCCAGTGCGCAGCTTCAATGCGTTCGAACAACAGATACTCGCCGAACAATCGCCCATCAACGTCCGCCTCAAATAACACTCTACGATCAGTGTATTCACCATGAGACATCTCTGACAGAATGGTTCGTCCAAGGTGTGCATGGGGATCCAAATCCCGCTTTGTACGGCACTCCAGGACTGCAGCTGGACCTGCGGCGGCGCTTGAACTTGCGGCACCACCCCGCGGTCTTCTCGATCGAGTAGGGCGGCTAGGCCCAGCCTCGTCTGTTGCAGTTTTCCTCTTACCCATCAAAGACAGGATGGATGAGAGTGACAAAAGACCCAAAATAGCTTCCACGAAAGCCATGGAAAACGCCGAAAATGCGGAGAAATGGCTGCCCAATCTGACAAAAGGAAATCTAGGCGTCGTAGAGGGATGCTTCAAGCTTCCCAAGGCTGTACTTTCAGGGAAAAATAAGAACAAAAAGGTGGAATGGAGCTGCTCACGATTTCAGCACTATTTGGGGGATTTTGGAGCTCCAAATGGGAAAATCTTCAAGGAAAGGGGCTGCCAACACCCAATAATCACTGAGTGGTGGTCGGTTTTGGCCAAGGAAGGGTTTAGGAGGGGTTTGGGTCGCCGAAATTTGGAATGGAGTGCTGAAAATCGAATCTAGGGTATGCAAGGGGGCTGTTTGTGAAGGAGAGGGGAGTTTTAGGGGTTTTCGTGGGATGGGAGGTAGCTAGGAGTGCTGGGGGAGGTCTTTAAGTGGGTGCGCCCAAAGGGCAGCACCGTCCGAGGTGGCCGGCCGGCGATGCATCGCCCGGCCGGCGATGGCATCGCCGGCCAACCTTCAGGTTGGCGAGCGGGACCCCATGGGTCTGGTCCCCCATGGTCCCAGGGCCCCAAAAAAGTTGGTCCCACCCCTTGGTTCATTATATTTTGGTCCCTATGAGCCCAAACATGTTTTTGGGGCTTTCCGGGTCCACATCGCAGTCCCGAATACCAAACCATATGATGCAGCATATGGATTTGGGGTAGAAGGATCCAGTACATCTTTCTAGCTCCTTAGTTGCTAAAGAAAGTGAAGTTAGAATGGCTTTATGGCCATTTTTTATGAAATTTTACTATTCACTGTAAAATTTGGTGAATGTACTAATTTGTGTTATTTTCACATTAGGTTTGATGCCTAACATGAAATGGATACAAAAGAATTGAAGGTTGAAGTGTTTAGAGAAGGAATTTTGAGAATTTTTGGCAAAACGGGGTTTTTAAGCCCTGGCGATTGATTACTGGAGTCGTGGTCATTCCACGGCCCAAAGATTCACTTTTGCGGTTTAAAACCGCTCATAAGACGTCTCCACCCGACTTCCTACAGCTTAGAAGTGATTCGGGTTGCTTAACGCGACCCGAGATACGTTACAGACTCGATCTTGCGATCGATCCTTATAAACTTCGCCTATCGGCGAATCTGTGATCCTAGAAGTGTTTCTAGACCCTTCTCGCACCCACCTAAGTCAAAGGAAGCGACAGCGTACGTCGCAAGACCATAACCCAGGCCCAGTATACTCTCATTCATGCTCTGATACCAACTTGTAACACCCTGAAAATCGGGGGTCGCGTATAAACTCAACTCCCGAGTTCCAGACCGTCACTTATGCAACAAAAATGGTTATGATTCGATGTTGTCTGATTTAAAGCATTCACATGAGTAAAAGTATACCAAAACTGCAATTCATACTTCAGATCCAGTAATAAAAGCAAGCGGAAGACTAAACAAGATATATATCACTGTATGGAAAAACAAAGTAATCTCAACTGTCTCCAAAGTATGACTACATCTCTGAGTCTCATATACATGTACATAACAAAAGAATAATGTTCAAAAAGAAAAGTCCCACTGATGTCCCCTCGATCCAGGTCGCCTACGGGAAGCCGTCATGATACTGCATATACGAGAACTCATCCTGGTCCTCGTCATCATCTAGCTCCACCTCCTGGATCTCATCGTCACCTGCAACTACAACAGGGTCTGGTGGGTGTTGCAAACACCATCCCGTAACGTGGGAATGAGTGATCAACTCAGTGGAATCATAGAGCAAAGATTAGCATGTTCACAATTCAGTCACGCGATAATAGTAAAGCAGTAAATCAGACAAGTCCTAATACTGTCGTTAATGCAAGATGATATGACGTGATGTATGCCCTCACCGACGATCACCCTCATGCGGCAACATCTTACGACCGCGGCATGCCACACTCCCTAGAGTGCTCCACATCTTCCAGGCACATGCAATGCTATGGTGATATGATTACCCAGTTGTTATTAGTCCATTCAAACAGCAGGATTGGGAAACTAAGGTACTTCCCTTGTATCAATCCCAACACGGATCCTGTCTAGGGTCGTCACTCCTAGTAATCTCATACGATGTACATTTCGCAGGTCACTGCAAGGGCTGCCAGGGCTGTTGCTCGCACTCGTTGCACTGCTCCCCCATCACCTTATCAATACAGGCCTACTGTACTCTACTGCACGGAAGGGTCGTCGCCTCCCGTGAACTCAGAATACGCTCGCGGTCACTACAAAGGGCTCGTCGCCTGATCAGTGTAGGCCGACAGCTAGAATATAGTGTCCCATACCACCATAATCTGCTCACGAGTCAAGGTGCTCATTGGTCACTACGGGGAGGTTTGTGGCCCCAGCGTAGGCCGACAGCTCGACCACGGTGTCCCATACCACCATGCCCGGCTCATGAGTCTTCGTGGATCAAGGTACCACGGTTAATAGGGTTTACAATGGTAAGTTCAGTACCCTAGGTTCAAGCAGTTATGATACGTATAAGGTGAACAAACATCGGCCAGTCGGGTTACTTGACGGGCTCGACTAGCGCGATCGCATTTCGAATTGAACGACATGAAGTGCGTAAAACACTTCGCGTGGCCTAACCACTGCCGCCAACTCTCAACACGAATCACATTCATCGACGCGTCGTTCGTGGCTATGACCAGTCAGCCACGAATTCGCTCGGTTACCGACTGCCTGGACTAAATCAAGTCCCACACATCTATGGAATTTCATTAATACGATACAAAGGTATTGGAATTGAAATACATCATGTGAGCATGTTAGCACATGTTATAACATTCAATTTAGGCAAATCTTCAAGGCATGCTGTCCAAGCATATTCAACTTAGGCAATTCTTAAGGCATCATTTCTATGCATACGATGCAATCATGCATAAGGTCAACATATAGGAAATCGTTTAGGTCAGCCTATTAATCATGAAATCAATCTCAAACTACTACATAACATCATGCAATACAATACATACTAATACAAGCATTTATACAAACACATACACTACACCCTTAAGTCCACATATAGTATGTCGACCCAAAGTGCGCAACTTGGCGAATCTCTTCACCAAACTGATTATGCAGGCATTCCTAACTCTCTAATGCGGCGACAAATCATGTCAATCATGTCAGCAAAATATGCATGGAGACCGTACTTCCTACAAATGACTAAAATGCCCTAAATCTCATATTCTTCGTTAATTTGCGAAACAGGAAACGGAGAGCATGTTGTACATGTCAAACGGCGATGCCGTCGATAATCTACTATTAAACGACATTGAAAGCGTTGTAAACCGTCAATCAAAGCATCTAAAATTCTCACCTAATCTCTTACGGTCGCGAGAATTTGAACGGAGCGTGTAGGCTTCGTCTACGACAGTAGGAGAACCTGATTCATGGATTTCGTTAGCTAATACGTTCAGAATCTACGTGAACCCTAAATCAGCAAGTTTTTAGGGTTTTTCTATACCTGAAAAAGCGTAGAAATCACCAGCCAGGTGATTGGAAGGAAGCGTTGATGCAGCAACTGTTGGCGGCTCGGAAGCGGGAAAAATCTCCTCTTCCCTTTCTCTCAAACTCTCTCTCTCTTTTCTAGGGTTTAGGGAAATTCGTATGCAAGGAAGGAATGAGGGTTTCAACCCCTTTTATAAGCTTGGAAACGCCCGAAATAGGCTCCGGGACGAAGTTTACTTATTGCCTATCCATTTCGGGGCTGTTTCGGTCCAAAAACTGATTTCTGGTGGTCCCCTGGTCGATTGCGATCAGACTTAAGCTCATGGGTACCAGATGTACCTCGTATTAAGTTTTCAGTCTGGCAGGGTTCGCAGATCGCACGTGGCGGACCAGTTTCAGTTCAGCGGTCACCGCACATAGATCAGGACTGAAAGTTCCGTGACAATAATTAGATATTTTTCCTGATCCGAGGGTGTAATCTGGATGAATTCTGACGGTCAAAACGCTCAATACTGACGCGTCAAGTCGTGTGCCAGATCTAAATTTGAAATTCCCAATTCGTCCCTATTCGCGGTCGCTTCAGTCCAGTTTCAACGAAATACTCTGTGATTATCGGTTTGACTTGATTTTCGAGATGATTGTCAAGTCCAGCTGGGCGGTTCTAACGGTCTAAGATAGGAGGTATCAGACCTTCGACGCGCGGTCTAAATCCAATACAAAAGTTCCATATGGTCCAGAGGACAAACCTGCTTAGAGTTGGATCCAAGGTTATAGAGTATTGTAGAGTTGTCTGTTCTACTCGATTTGGGTCTTGTAGAACGTATTTAAAGTGATCAGGGACTATTTCCCAGCTACTCTAGCGTTGCGCTAGCTAACTTACGTAAAATTTTCATGGAAATTATTTATACGCGATTTCGGGTCAAATCGGTACTCGATTCCAAGTACGGATTTTTCACGGGCGTTACATCTTTTGAGAGGGATTTGGGGATCGAGATCCCGGTTCGTCCTTTGCTCCCACTCAATGCTAGTGCTAGCCTCGGCGCTTTTCTACTTCCTTAGACAGGTACGGCGGCTCTGCCCGGCTTCATCCGTGGGTGTCCTCATCTTTCCCATGAATGAAAGAAGTGTTGAAAGCGAGAATATGGTGGCAACTAGCTTGAAGAGTGCCATTAATGTAGAAAAAGGCTTGTATATTGAAGTGAATGGGAAGGTTTGGGAGATTTGAGACACAAAAATGGGTTTGTGTACTCAAATGGGAAGAAATAAAAGGGATAGAAGGTAGTAAGAGATGGGCTTAAGGGAATGGTGAAGGTGGGTGCAAGAGATAGAAGAAGATGAAGCTTGTGGTGTATGGAATAGAGATTTAGAAGAGAAAATGCAAGTTTGGAGGGTTTGGAAGCTTAGAAAGGGGGTGAAATGGACAAAGGGAGGCAAAGTGGACCCAAATAGGGTGGTCCCATGTGAAACTGGGCCCCACATGTGTGTGGGAGGGGCAGCGGCCCATCGAACCCACGAGCCTGCCGCCGCCCTCTGGACTCTACTGCCATGTGCCGCCGTCGGTATGGTGGCATTGCGCCTCCCTATGCTGGCCGCAGTGCCTCCGCCTGGGGGAGGTGGCCTCCCCCCCCCCCCCCCCCCCCCCCCCCTCATGTTCTGAAAATGTGTGGGGGCCATTCTGGTTCCCCTGTTTCATGCGATTTGGACCCCTACTTCCATTTGAGGCGGTTTCAGATTCCAATGAATGCATACTCGCACCTTTCAGAATTTTTCTCAACGTGGGATTCACTAAATTATCGTCCAAACTCATCTATTGATGGTCTAGAAGGGATTGAGATCATTTCTCGTGGCCTCATATGCATACGGGGTGAGTTTTAACTGTCAGTTTCGCCCATCGGTGAAACTCAAAATTCTACATTCGTTTCTATATTTTATCGCCCCCACCTAAGTCAAAGTACATCAGTGTGCATCGTGTTACCATAACCCAGGTCCAGTTTAATCCAAATCATACTCTGATACCAACTTGTAACATCTCAAATTCTGAGGGTTGAGCAAAGGCTCAACTCCCGAATCCGTCGCATCACTTGTGCAACATAGATAATGATGATTAAATGTTGTCTATATTAGTACATTAAACATGAATGGGATTACACTAAATCAGTATATCATACTCTAGAGAGAGATAAATTAAGCTAGCGGAAGACTGTAATAGATGTATAAAGTACATGCCTTTTCACAACCTCCAGAGTATGAGTGTGTTACTGGGTTGAATATAAACAAGTTTTTTTCTGAATTATATAAAATAACAAAATGTGAATGTCTGACTAAATCATATAGTCCCAATAATCCTGTCAATTAGTGTCACGCCCCAAAATTTGAAAACAAGGTCATAAAATTTTCGATCACCGAATCTGGCACAGATAGCCTCCGTCGTGCCCCATTCTTGGATTCCAACATTCACATGCCCGATTCTGATCCTGGGATCCTACAAGGAGGATTTTCAGTATGAATTTTTTTTATATAATGGAGCATAACCACAAGCATAATCAAGTCATAAAACAACATCACTACATATCCACTATATCAAAAACTTTAAGTACAATCCGAAAAGGGAAATATATGGTGATCA
Source organism: Magnolia kwangsiensis (assembly GCA_037074715.1). NCBI lineage: Eukaryota > Viridiplantae > Streptophyta > Magnoliopsida > Magnoliales > Magnoliaceae > Magnolia > Magnolia kwangsiensis. Next base: position 68,525,786 of record CM073583.1, read on the forward strand.
AAAACTCCAAAATGATCTGATGTGCGCTCTTACCTCAACGCTGCTATGATCCAATGCCACTTACATGCAACAATCATGCATAAGCTTATAAAAGCTTAGAAGGTAGTGTAAGTGTGTACGCAAGGTAAGCGCCACATGTACAATATCAGAGTAATGCGAAAATATATGATAAGTCCATGAATGCCATCAGCTGTACCAAAGCTATATGATGCAAGGCATGAATGTTATTGTCCATACCAAGACCATGCGATGCGAGGCCTATGTATCCAAATGTTATATGCGAGATGCAAAACAAGCATGTCAGTCCTCATCAAGTACACATCACTACAATTCCTCTCAGGGATATCACTGGGGTCTAGTACACTCCACACTAACTACTGCCTCCCTAGGCACACAGCCCAGCGAATAGACCTCACTATCCGCCTGACCAGTAGTCTGCTAATACCTACCCAGTTCGTTAATAATAAACTCATTTGTGAGTTGGTCAAACTCAGCCTAGCTTATAGCCTCCTCACTTAGGTGGATAAGGCCACAACCCCTTCCAACCGACCACGACACAGACAGTGGGAGACGCGGTCTACTGGTATTCCGTACTCAAGTGCTCATGTATCCATTTAGTCTAGACGTTAGAGCAGCTACTGGTACCAAAAATGTTCTAGGATTTTCACCCAAGGACATCCTAAGTGCCCACAGTGATAGAACCAAGTATTTTCAGTATCCGATATGGCCATCCACGATATACCTGTGGAGCCACGGCCCTGATGTTGCTAGGGCATATAATGATCAAGTCACACATATGCGAGATGCATGAGTCACATCATTAAATCATGCAGTAATCCCGCACATACCGCTCGCTCATATGGGACACTCTGTCTCATAAGGATTCTCGTGAACGTCTCAGCCCAATGGTTTATACTATGATCAAACATTCCTCATATCAAGCATACATATGATGCATATGGGCATGAATCATGGAGCTATACTAAGCATGTTATAAAGTAATGAACTATCCTTACAACGTAGATGGGCCTAAACGGCCTACACACAACAAGTACGGGCTTATCAATGGGCCCTAGGGAGAGTTATAATGCGGACATTTAACCAACATTATTCTTACAATGTGGATGTCAAACCAACATTGTTCCTAAGGCACGGCCCACCATAAACATCATTATATATACCATGATGAAATCACACATTGCAATGGACCTATATACATCTCTTTGAGCCTCGACCCATGAGCCTCAGATACATCAATAGGCCGCATCAATGGGCCTTATGTACATTACAATGGGCCATATCCCATGGGCCTTTGAATACATCACAATGGGTCCTCATATGGCAAATAGGCCACATCACATGGGCCATATGTATATCAAATGAGTCACACCAATTGGGCCCCATGTATATCAAATGGGCCATACCCAAGATAAGTGGTGATAATGATTTCCACCATTAAAATTCCTAAGGCCCACGATAACATTTATTTCCCATCCAATCAGATCATAAGGTCACAATGACCTGAAAGGGGTTTTAATGGTGGACGGTCAAACCCACTGATTTCTATAGTGTAGTCCACCTAATCCTAGATCTACCTTATTTTTAGTCTTAAGCCTTAAAATAAGCTTTCAAAATGGTTAGATAGATTGGATGCAACACATGCATCATGGTGGGTCCTATAGGGATGGACGACATGGATAAAGCATGGAACTCATGGTGGGGTCCATGCCATCCAGCAGCCCACTCATTTTGGCTGGATGGCATAGATAAAACACATACGTCAGTGGTCCCACCGTCCAATGGTGTGGACGGTGTGGGTAAAACACATACACCATAATGGGTCCAACATGGGGCCCACCATAACGTTTATTTGACATCCAACCGTTGATAAGGTCACACGGACCTGGATGAAAAGGAAAAAAAATTTTCATATTAATCCAAAAATCCTGTGAAAACCCCAAATGGGTTTCAATGGCAGACATTCAATCCCACTATTTCCTGTGATGTGGGCCACCTAAGTTCCAAATAGGGCTAATTTTTTGAGGGGGCCCACTTCAAGAAGGGGCCCACCAAATGAATGGTGTGGATGATAAACATACATCATGGTGGCGCCCATGGCTGGGACCTGGTTCCTGCTGTCCATCAACCAAAATGCAGCAGCAGGCACTTCCTATTTATTTTATTATTATTTTTTTTGAAATCATGTTTTCTCATGATTTTTCGTGCATGGGGCCCACATCGAAAGAATCCACCCCACCCATTGATTTCCATAACTCAAGACAAGTCAAACAAGCCCAATATTCAATATATTTTGGGGTGTGGAAACGTCATGTGGGTTTAAATGGTGAAAACCACTGTTTTCTATGCTATGGCCCACCAGAAAATCGGATTGTCCCCACTTTTCAGCTCAACGCCTAAAATGGTCTGGGGAAAAGGATGGACGGCATGGATTGAATTTATATATCAAGGTGGGGCTTACACAAGCGGCCCACCTAAATAGCTTGTGGAACCAAGCTAATATTTATATTTTCCATTTCACGTCTAGCGTCCCTGGACACTGGACGATTTAAGCTTAACACATGCATTTAAGGTGGGCCCCACCCATGGATGTGGGCCACCAAAAAAGGTTGAATGGCATGGGTAATACATACATCAAGATGCGGTTCATCTGGGTGAGCCACACGGCCACATCATCATACCCAAAAAAGAATATATGAAAGAGAGGGAGAGAGAGAGAGAGAGAGAGAGAGAGAGAGAGAGAGAGAGAGAAATAGACACGTGTGATGAAGGGACCCCTACACTATGGGCCCTCCCTTGCATTCAATCATACATCAGGTGGGTCCTAATACATATGGGCCCACCAAATCAAAGATCAATGGTGAAGATTCCTTCTCCACCAAAATGGAAGGTCTAGATGACCTCTATCCATGCAAAGAAAATAAACATCATGATGGGGCCCATGGAGAATGGCCCCATCATGGAATGATCATGAGAATTAAGGTGGACCATCGGCCACACCTAGGGTCCAAAGTGAGATCCATACCTTCAATCGGTAGGCCTCACTTAGCCCTTCATCAAAAAAAGAAATCTAAACCTATAAAAGCATTCACCGTTCGATCTTCTTAGTCCGTTGGAAAACTGATCTCCTTATGTCTCACTTTGATGTGGAAGATGAGAAATGAATGGCTAGCGTGAAGGTTTTTGGGAGAGGGAGTGGGCCACACACATCTCACTTTCTCTCTTGGAAAACCATGGACGTTCACCTCTCTTTTGCTTAAAATTTTGTGTTTGAGAAATGAGAGAGAGAGAGAGAGGGTTGTAAAGAGACAGAGAGAGTGATGGATGATGGAGTGATGGATATGAGGTGAGTGATGGGTGAGGTGAGAGACTTATTGACTTTTGGGGTTTGCTTGACTTGTAGAGAAAGAAAGCAAAGGTTGCTCTTGTACTTGACATGAGGTGATTGATTGATTGATTTGAGTGAGTGATTGATGGGATAAAATGTAGAGATTATCTTGAGATTACAAACGCGTGGTGTTTTCTTCGAAATAAATGTCGACCCACGTCTCCCTGCAAGGGTATTGGATCGGTATGCAAGACATGACGTTTGAACCGTGGCGACGATGCGGTCGCAATAGTATAAGTCTCGAATTAAGCGGACTCAAATCTGCAGGATAAGACTTAGAGTCATGCGCAAACATTGATCATTGGTCACAGGTTGTTGAAATTTGTTGAGAAGGATCACGGGAGTTGAAAAAATAATACGGATTAGGATACGGGTCTTAAAATCAGTACATGGTCTACATAGACCCGCCTGATAGTTATACATAGGAGAACTCATTGTCATAAAAGTCTGGCTCTGCCTTGTAATTTGTATCATTATTTGAAGCTAAAACAGAATCTGGTTGGTGTTTTAACACACCGTCCTAAAGTGAGAGTAGTGATCAACTCAGTGGTACTTTAAGGTAAAGTTTAACATGTTATTAATTCAGTCAAGCAGTAATGATAAAGTAATACAAAAATCAGATCCTAAGTGCTCTTGTTACTGCAAGAATGGTATGTTGTAATGATGCATGCCCTCTCCTGCACTCCCTCAGTGACTTCCTCTCACGATCGTGCATGCAACTCCCATTGTGTACTTCCTCGCCAAAGCACATGCAGTGCGGTGCATGGTCATGTTCACCAAGTACTTAATTAGGCTTATTCATACAACAGATTCAGGAAGCTAAGGTACCTCCCTTTATATCATTTACCCAAATAATGATCCATCTAGGGTCGTTAATCCTAGCTAATCACGTACGATAGGCAAGTTATAGGGAAACATCACCCCTAATTTGAAAGCAGTGGATAGGCAAGTTCACGAATTTACACTTGAGGTCACTACGGGAGGCTCGTCACCATCCACGTAGGCCTATCTTGTACTCAAGGTCACTACGAGAGGCTCGTCACGTGATTTTAGGCCGACAGCTCGAACACAGTGTCCTATACCAATGTATTCGACTCACGAGTTTGGGTTGCTCACTGGTCACTACAAGGAGGCTTGTCACCCTAGCGTTGGCCGACAGCTCGACCACGGTGTCCTATACCACCATGCCTGACTCATGAGTCTTAGCGGATCGTGGTAACAAGGTTAAACGGGCTTTATATTGGTAAGTGGTACCTTAGATTCAAGCAGTAGCGTCCATACATGGTAAACACACATTAGATCAATTGGGTTACTTGAAAAGTTTGATTGGTACAAGCGCATGCTAATTTAATCGACATGGAGTGCATACTCACTCCTCGTGGCCTAACCACTGCCAATAATCACCGTACGACTCGGATTCATCGAACATATCCATTGTGGCGAGACTAGTCCAACCCCTTGATTGGAAACCGTTACCAATTGCCTGGACTACGTATTAGTCCCAATCATACTCAAATATAATACGCATTCATATGTAATAGTCAAACAGCATTTAATAACCAATTCAAATATAAATCTCATTTTAGCATTTTAGAAACCACATAGTGAACTTATTATCATACATATGTATTCCGTATACAAATCACGTAGCTAAGTTTTAAATTACATGAAGGAATCCATTCATATAGCTAAGGTAGTTGAGAATCTTATCTCAACACCCTTAATAAATGTATTTCATCAACAATTACTTAAGCACAAGTCATGATTTTACTTTCATTCAAACATTTCAACAAACACATAGAATGCCTTATATTTCAACATAGTTTATATATGTTTAATACATGGAAAACATCGTATCTAAGTACATGTGGCAGCAATCAAGTCAGTCATAAATCATTAACAAACATTAAAAGCCTTGAAAACAGTAACCTAAACGCTTATAGACCGCACCTTTCGTCGGTATGCCTGTCACAAACTCGGTTCGTACACAACGTCCCCGTGTATAGCATAACGGCTACCTAAACATTGAAATAGGTTAGCTATTTCATCGATTTCCCTATTTGGATTCCTAACACAGGTTAGGGTTAGTATTTCTTACCCAAAACGAAGTTGAAATTGATGATGTAGTGATACGAGAGAGATGATTCGGTACGTGGAGTGGTGGGAGTGAATCTCAGCAACGATCTCCTAATCTCTCACTCCTCTCCTCATTCTTTTCTCCTCTTTTCTCTCTTCTCTCTCGTAGGGTTAGAGAAATTCGTATGGAATGAGAGAGGGGTAGGTTAAGGGCTAGGCCCAGAAGTGATGTTAATGGCCCCAGGGTCATGGTATACTTAGGGTATAGCCAAATGGTGGCTGTTCCGGACCAACGGAGCTCATCTGGAGGTCCATTGCTTGTATAAGGTTTGGAAAAAGTTTCCTGACAATGGATCTACAACAAGACTGTATTTATGGTGTGATCTGACAAACAGATCGGTCGTGAAGGACCCTAATCCGATCAATGGTCGTTGTTCCTCGATCAGGGCCACAAGTATACTAACTTGTGTAGGGAAATTTCCCTGATCTAAGGGAATAGTTTGGTCAGAATCTGACGGTCTGAAACCTTCAATTTCACCCGCAAGCGAACGGTCCAAATCACTTAAGTCTGAGTTCATTTTCTAAAGATATTCACGTTTCTCACACACTTTGCTCAAGGCTCAAGTTGTGCACTTCTGGATACTATTTGGGTTCAATTCCCACGTTGCTTGTTAAGCCTAGTATGGAAGTCATAACCTTATAGTTTTGGGGTAATCGGACTTTTGATACGCGGTCCAGGTCCGATACGGAGTTTCAATTTGCTCCTGAGAGCAACTGGGTTTTGAGATTGCTCCTAGGTTCTTAGGTAATGTTGAGTTAGCGATTCTAATGATTTTGGGTCTTGCAGTTCGTATAGATAGTGGTTCAAGCTAATTCCACTGGTGATTGATTTAGTACTTAATTAATTTTTGTCTGATTACTAAAGGATTCGCTCATTAAGGATTTCCGCCTAAGGTGGTACTCAGGTCTTTGTATAGATTTTTTCGAGACGTTACATTATTACCATTATTATGATGATTAATATTAGATATGACTAACCATTAGTAATTTACCTATACTAATATTAGTTATTACAGATAAAATTATAATTATTAAATATAAGTGTTTTATTCTTCAATCTTAAATATTACCTATACTATTTATTTTAATCACAATAATTATTAATGTCACATTAACTAATATTAATTATACCATTAATATTAATGGTTACTATGAAATTATAAATATTATTAGCACTATGGTCAATTGTACATCAGTTAGCATTTAAATCCTAAATTCTAAGCTTAGAACTAAACCCTAGGACGAAACCCTAAATTTAAGTAATCCAAACCCTTGGTTATGATCCTAACCGTAGAAAGCATATAAAACTTGAATCTGACCATACAATTTTACAATTCATGGTGGGATTTGATTCTAAGGGCGCACGCGCTTCCTAGTGATAATGTAGGTTATTCGACTCATAAGGTGATGATTTCTTCCCCTTAAATTTTCCAATTCTAAATTAGTTTAAAGCTTAGTTTTCATTGGAATCACAAATGTTATCTTATAACATGTGGTCACTTACATTAGTTATCAACTCTTAAGGCATGGCTTACACTTGAATTATAGTTGATAGTTGTGAACTATGATTCCATGCAATAGTTACTTACATGATAGCTTCCATTTAAAATCCAATTGATAGCTTATATATTTGAATAATGATCTATTGCGATAATTATGAGCTTAATGTTTAACATATATCTGCCATGTTGTGTCTATACGCTTTCACATGTCAATGAATTATTTGAAAGTCGCCTATGGAATTCTCTTTACTACATCTATTATTGGAAAACTCCACTTATGTATGTGAACCCACACTTAGGATGTAATGGGATGGAATGTGTTAGAAATGGACCCTTAACTTGAAGGTTATCTGAGATGTGAAATACCAAATGTGGGTTTACCATCCATAGGTTGTCTTGCCTACATGGCCTTGGAAATGACTTCTTTACCACTCTGATTTAACAATGCCTACATAACCTCTTTACCATCTCGATTTGGTATTTACTTCATGCAACCTTTTTCCGCTTTGATTTAAGTAATTGTCCCATGATTTGATATTTGCCCTGCATGGCTTCGATGGTTCATTCTTATATAATCATGGGATGGTAAGCCCCACATATTGAAATTTGATTGGCCACTAGTGGATGGGCTTCCATTAAACATCCTAAGGTAGAAATCTCATGAGACGGGATGGTGGTATGGGATATTATGCCTGAGCTGTCGACCTACGCTGGGTGACGAGCCCCCCGTAGTGACTTTAAGTTTACTTAAATTGGCTGGTTATAATTGGAATAATAATGGTTTGGTTAATCATGCATTCATAGCGTTCGGCCGATGAAGGGTGGTTAGTTCTAGATGTTGTAGCACGTGCCTTTAGGCCTTAGCATGATATCATTTCGCTAGCTCCCAGACTATCAACTATTGACTAACGTACATGATGTACGATGGCTTGGTCATTATGTTGTACGTGATATACACACGTGATGTACTAAACTCGTGACCAGTCATATGCATGGGTGACGAGCCTAAGTCTGACTAGATTTTCATCCCCAAGTCGATATGCATTCACACATCCATGCATTTAAATAAGACTGCATCATGTATTATTCTGAATACCTTTTTTTTTACTATACTTAGCTAAGGCGACGGTGTGTAATCTAGAGGGGAATTCACACTGAGTTGGCCACTCATTCATCGAATATATAACCGTATAGGTAATACAAGTGGCTTAAAAGATATTCATGTTCAGATTGATAAAGAATAAGGTACGATTATCAGGGATACATGGTTGTATCTGCTAAGAGAAGTTACATGATCTTGCGGCTCAAGTTTTTATGCATTTTATTATTTCTCATGTGTAAATTATGTAATTCTTATATTTGTTAATATAAAGACATTGGTTTGTATAAGTCATTATCAGCAGCCGCTCATATATTTTAAATGTGAATGCAATTTTTCCTTAATGTTTGATTTATTCATCTTCTACTAAACTACTAACTCTGAAAGAAAAAGAAAAAAATACTTGAATATTACTATCTTTAAAGGTTAACACTCGCATTTTTGGAGAACAAGTCATATACTCGGGTTCTGAAAACTCGAGACATTACATTTTTTCTTTCAAAATTTGACAACCTAAGTGTGCTTAACATCCTAGCACTTACTATATGTGTGTGTGTGTAAGGATTGAGAGTGGCTTATTTTCTACCACATTTTAAGTATAACTATATTCCCAAACTCTCATATCATGGATATAGATAGGGAGAGAGAGGGAGAGAGGTATGCTCACCTACACACCTTTTGTAACATCCCGAAAATCGGGGGGTCGAGCAAAAACCCAACTCCCGAGTTCCAAAATGGTATTTATGCAACATAGATATGTATGATTGAATGTTGTCTGTGATAATGTATTAAACATGAGTGAGATTAATCCAGAACAGCATATCATACTCCAGAGACAGTTAAATTTACCAGCGGAAGTCTGTGATAGTATGTATAACATATATAAACTGTTGTGTGTCTCTTGAGTGTGAACATGTTACCAGGTTAAACATATACATGTATACCTCAAAATAGAAAGAAAGTATATACATGAGTGCTCTGAAAATATAAAATGACAAGTGTCAAGACATCTAATCAACCTCCCTGTAATCCCGTCGATCAGAACACGCATAAAGGAGGGATCCTCCTCATCATCATCAAGTCCGGCTCCGCCTCGCAGGCCGCGTCATCATCTGCAATCACAAAAAGGGTCTGGTGGGTGTCCGAAAACACCATCCCGTAATGTGGGAGTGAGTATCTAACTCAGTGAAATAATAGAGCAAGGATTAGCATGTTCTCAAATCAATCATGCGATAATAGTAAAGCAGTAAATCAAACAATCCTAATACTGTTGTTAATGCAATATGACATGACGTGATGTATGCCCTCACCGACGATCTCCCTCATACGGCACCATCTTACGACCGCGGCATGCAATCATCCCTCAAGTGCTCCACATCTTCCAGGCACATGCAATGTTATGGTGATATGATTTTTGAGTTGTTATTAGTCCATTCAAACAGCAGGATTGGGAAACTAAGGTACTTCCCTCGTATCAATCCCAACATAGATCCTGTCTAGGGTCGTCACTCCTAGTAATCTCATACGAAGTATATTTTGTAGGTCGCTGCAAGGGCTGCCAGAGCTGTTGCACGCACTCGTTGCACCGCTCCCCCATCACCTTATCAATTCAGGCCTACTGTACTCTACTGCTACTGAAGGGTTGTCGCCTCCCGTAGACTCAGAATACGCTCGCGGTCACTACAAAGGGCTGTCAGGGCTGTTGCACGCACTCATTGCTCCGCTCCCCCATCACCTTATCAATGTAGGCCGACAGCAAGAATATAGTGTCCCATACCACCATAATCTGCTCACGAGTCATAGGTGCTCACTGGTCACTACGGGGAGGTTTGTGGCCCCAGCGTAGGCCGACAGCTCGACCATGGTGTCCCATACCACCATGCCCGGCTCATGAGTCTTCGTGGATCAAGGTACCATGGTTAACAGGGTTTACAATAGTAAGTTCAGTACCCTAGGTTCAAGCAGTTATGACTCATGCAGGGTGAACATACAATGGCCAGTCGGGTTACTTGACGGGCTCGACTAGCGCGATCGCATCTCAAGTTGACGACATGAAGTGCATAAAACACTTCGTGTGGCCTAACCACTGCCGCCAACTCCAGAACACGGCTCGCGTTCATCGACGCGTCGTTCGTGGCGAAGATAAGCTAACCACGAATTCGTTCGGTTACCAACTGCCTGGACTAAGCATAGTCCCAAACAATTAAGGAATCACATCAGCAAATCATATGAGAGTATTGGAATTGAAATACAACCATGTGAGCATGTTAACACATGTTGTAACATAGAACTTAAGTAAATCATCAAGTACATGCATTTCATACATACAATGAAACCATGCATATAACTAACATGTAGGAAATCATTCACATCTGCATATTAATTGAGAAACCAATCTCAAACTAATCCATAACATCATTTAATTCAATACATACTAATACAAGCATTTATACAAACACTTACACTACACACTTAAGTCTACATATAGTATGTCGACCCGAAGTGCGCATTTAGGCGAATCTCTTCGCCAAACTAATTATGTACGCATTCCTAATATCCTAATGCGACGAGAAGCCATGTCAATCACATCAGCAAAATATGCATGAAAACAGTAGTTCCTACAAATGACTAAAATGCCCTAAATCTCATATTCTTCGTTGGTTTACGAAACAGGAAACGGACAGTATGTTGTACATGTCAAACGGCGTTGCCGTCGAGAATCTACTAATAAACGACATTGAAAGCTTTGGAAACAGTCAATCAAAGCGTCTAAAATCCGCACCTTTTCTCTTATAGGTGAAGTGATTCGAACGGAGCGTATACGCTTCGTCTACGGCGATCAGACAACCTGATACACATGTACATCAGCTACTATTCTATTTGAATCGAAGAAATCCCCAAATCAGCAAGTGGTTAGGGTTTTCCTTACCTAGAAGTGCGTTGGAATCGCCGGGAAAGTGATCGGAGTCCGTCGCCTAAGCACGTGCAGCAGCGGCAGCAGGTGGCAGGAAAATCACTCCCACTCTCTCTCACAAAATCTCACCTTTTCTCTCTCCCAATCTAGGAATTTTTGCAATTTTGGATGGGAGAGAGGAGTGAGGGTTTCAACCCCTTTTATAAGCTTAAAAACGCCCGAAATAAGCTCGGGAACGAAGTTTACTTAGTGCATATCCAATTCGGGGCTGTTTCGGTCCAAAAGATGCTTTCTGGTGGTCCCTTGGCCGAATGCGATCGGACTTAAGCTCACGCGTACTAGATCTAGCACGTATTAAGTTTTCAGTCCGGCTGGGTCCGCAGATCGCACGTGGCGGACCAGTTTCAGTTCAGCGGTCACCGCACGTAGATCAGGGCTGAAAGTCTCATGATATAAAATAGAAATTTCTCCTGATCCGAGGGTGTAATCTGGCTGAATTCTGACGGCCAGAACGCTCAATACTGACACGTCAAGTCGTGTGCCAGATTTGAATTTAAAATTCCAATTCTGTCCCTATTCGCACTCTCTTCGGTCCGGGCTCAATGAAATGGCCTGTGATTATCGGTTTGACTTGATTTTCGAAATGAGTGTCAAGTCCAGCTAGGCGGTTCTAACGGTCTAAGATAGGAGGTATCGGACTTTCGACGCGCGGTCTAGATCCAATACAAAGATTCAAAGTGGTCCAAAGAACAAACCGGTTTAGAGTTTGATCCCAGGTTATAGAGTATTATAGAGTCATTGGTTCTACTCGATTTGGGTCTTGTAGAACGTATTTAAAGTGATCAGGGACTATTTCTCAGCTACTTTAGCGTCACGCTAGCTAACTTACACTTATTTTCCAAAGGAATTTATCCTACGTGATTTCTTTGGCTATGGAATTGGGTTCTGAGCGATTTCTCAGGTGTTTTAGTTAACCCATTGCCTAAGGACATCTAATCCCAGATTAGCCAAAATTCAGGGTGTTACACCTTTGCACAAAAGTCATGGGTCCAAAGTCTGAACCATCCATGTGATACAAACCCCGTCAAACCCTTAGGGCCCAACTGTCAGCCTGATCCAAAACTCTGGTGGGTTGTAGTAAAGAGAGAGGCAAATCAAGGGAGGAAATTATTTCCTTTTGCCATGGCCCGATGCTACATCATGTGGACCATTCAAATTTTAGGTTCATATCACAAGTGATGAGTTTAAAAAAAGTTTGCACGAGAATTCATGAGAATTGGTGTGCAGTTGAGCATTTCAGTATATACATACATACATACATACATACATACATACATATGATTCATATGATTTATATGATTCACAAGATTATCCATTATAGGGGAAATTGTACTAGAGTCAAATCAGATTAATTCCACTAATGGATTGATCATACATCTAACCCACTAATATGGCTTATTTGAAAATTAGTTAGCCCTAACAACAACTTTATAACCAGATCTAAACACATCATCAAAACGGTACATTTCCAACTACATTTCTTCCTTTCTTTTTCTTCTCAAATAGATTATGTGTAGGGCTCACCTATCTGTCCATAGAGGACAGCGTGTGGGGCCCACCCATATGCTTCAAGTGGTCGGTCTATGTGGGGCCCACATAGGCAGCATGTGGAGCCCACACGTCTATCTTGTGTGGGCAACATATGGGGCCACATAATCTGCCTACATGGTGACTTCGTGTAACCCGCATTGATGTGCAGTTTGGATCTCCTACTTGTTGATTTTTCTTATAAAATTTCCTCTATATAGAGATATATGATTACTTGTATATGAAAGGAAAGAAAAGAAAAGAGAGGAAACAAATAATGATCTTTACTAGAATAAAAAAAGAAGTCCACTTAATCGATGGTAGGGAAAACTCTCTCTCTCTCTCCACTAGGGATGTTTGAAACACATTCCAGGGTTGGGGGGAGGGGTCACCTCCTTATATAGGGAGGAGTATAACCTCCCTCCCTTAAGATGAGGCTAATCCCTCTCTATCATATTCAATTTCAATTTCAATTTCATCATGGATAATAACCAGGTATGATACTTTCTAAGGTGCACAGGGAGAATAACATACATGTCACTCTCAAGTGAGCCATCCTAGGGTGGTCCATTAACTTTGACAATACAGAATTGATGAGCATCTCTCAGTACATACATTTAGTAGAAAATTTTGTAAAGAATCATTCCTCTAAATCACAACTTTGGAAAAAAGTATCTTATAAATGGATAAGAGTTGAGAGTGTATGCACTTTCATCATTAATTGTGACCACTCAAGACGTTCGATGGCCATCTCAACTATTTATAAGAAAGTTCATAGTTCTATTACATGCTAGAAGGTCCAGATCATGTATCAAGAGTAAGTAACAATCAATAATAAGAAATTTACATTCTAACCAACCCATATATATATATATATATATATATATATATATATATATATGATTAGATAATAAAATCATAATAATTTAATAATATAAGCAAGGATCAATGGTCAAATCAAAGGATTGAAGACTCATCTCTCTTGATTTGGAAGATATGCCCATTAGATTTTATGTTGAATGGTTCATTTGAGGATATAATGATAATTACTGAATGTAGGTGGTTCAGATTCAAATTCAATAGTTAGATAGTCTATATTTAATATAAATAATCCTGATCTAAGATCTAACAGTCGGATTGAAGATCCAATGATCAGATTGATTATAAACGTAAGGTAGATAGTCCCAATCGATGATCCGATAGTCAGATTATCAAATATATGTACAGATGTTCCCGATCTATGATCTAATGATCAAATCATCACATACAATCCTCGATCGAATATCCAGCAATTTAGATCAAAGATCCAATGGTTGGATCTTCCTAAAATTATAATAGGTGGCCTTGATCATATGTCTAAGGATTGGTGCCATTATATTTTGAGAAAAAAAAAATTATCACCCTAAATTCCATAAGGTATTACACCAAGCCTAATTGAACATCAAATGGATCTGGCATAGTAAACCAAACCTTAAAAAGGTTTGGCTCGGCACGAACTCAGCTTAGCTTAACACTTCCTTGAACTCACAAAAATCAACCCAACTATTAGACAACCCCAAGTGCAGGGCTACGAAGTAACTTATACTCAGTGAGACCGAGGTTGATCCATAAGGACTGAATTGGTTAAAAACACTATTAGAACTAAACTAATTCTAAAATTAGGGTTTCTAGCAAATAGGATGGATTAAAAACAATAATAAACGACAAATAAGGATCTAAAGATCCTTAATTAGTCAATCCTTCATATCAATTCGCCATTTCAACTTGATCACTCAATTAGAATCGAATAAGAATTCGTTCTAATTGGAAGATAATTATGTTAAATCAATATATTATTCCCAAAAAAGATATATGAATTGTAATTGATCGATTTCATATGAATATCTAGGTAGTTGATCATGGAGAATCTAAAGCATCTATTTTAACCAGAGTTAATAATAGATTAAGAGATTTTATAAATCAATACCTTCACCAAACTAAGAATTCAACCAAAATAATCACCATTCAACCATAAGAACCACTATCATTGAATTAAAAATGAATTAACAATAATAATATATTAAAAGGTTTACCCCTTCGCCTTAGCTAAGAGATTAGCCAAGCATAGCTAACATCTTAAAACAATATATATATATATATATATATATATATATATATATATATATATATATATATATATATATATATATATATATAAACAACTAAACCAAACTAGAATCGAAGGTTGGGGAAGAAGGAAGGCATTGAAGATGCTTCACCCTCTCTCTCTCTCTCTCTCTCTCTCTCTCCAAAACCTATATTGTTTCTTATTCACGTCCTAAAGGCCTCCTTAAATAGTAAATTTTCCACCAAATTTGTGTAATTCGCAAACTTTCGCACCAACCACCTCTATCAATTGGACTTTTTAATAGGATTGAGGGCCATCCAAGACCTATTGATCAAATCAAAATTGCCTTCAATCAAATTGAAAAGTGTAAAAACTGTTTAGCGACCAATTCTGAATTTTCATGATTTTCTAGATCGAATTGAAAATGTCTTTTATCGAATTAAATATACCAAAAATAGTCCAGCAAGCTTTCAAGAAATTTTGGAGTCTCTCAATCGAATCAAAGGTTTGTTGATTGTATCGAAAATTGTTGATTTTCTTCTCTTCAATACACTTGATCTTAGGTCTTTCATCTCAAGTACTTTAGTTCTTTTGATTTTCAATTGTCTTCTCTTTATCCAATTCTTCAATTGTTTCTTCTTCATTTCCTTCAGGCTTTATTTTTTCCATTTTTAGCTTAGATTCTTCTTAGACTTCAAAATTCATCTACACATTAAAAGTTCACCTAATCAGGCCATTTTAACATTTTAATGCACGGGGAAAATGATGCAAAATAGGGGATAAATATGCAATATTTAGGATTTAACACCCACCCAACCTAAAAATTGATAAAAATCCCTATTTCCCACTTGAAAGTTCCTAATTGATGAAGTGAGTGACATACATAAAGAAAAATAAATTTAGGACCCATTTGACTGTAAGGGAATTCATTCCTTAGTTTTTATGTTTATATAAACACCTCACCTAAAAAAAAAAAGAGAATAAAACTATTCTTCAACTTTAGTCAGGCTTTAATCGAAAGTATCCATACGGCTCAACACTTACCATACGGCTGTACAAGTTGGACAAAGTACACTTTAAGGCAAGTTTTGGAATTAGTCAATGGGCCGAATTAACAGATCGGAGGGCTCGTTAACCTGTTTACACTTAAAATCATCAGGGTCTCCAGAATGCTCAAATGTAAATTATTCTAATAAAGCCATTCCCATCCACACTAGAATGCACTAAAAATATCAAGGGGATAACTCAGGAAGGCCCTCAACACTTGGGATTGATTAATTGGATGAATTGACAAGCCCACAACTTGATTAGCTAGATCTCAACCGCTTGCCTAAGGTATCTTGGAATCACGAACTAATTAAGGACACCTTTTTCAAACTCAAATAGTATGAAAATCCATGAAAGCCTAGCCAAAAGGACATTCGGCATCTCCCAAAAACAACCATCGGATTCGATTAGTTAATATTAGAATAAAAAGGAAACAGAGCAAACTTGTGCACCACAACCCTGTGAACCTTAGGAATGTAGCGTACTAAATTTCAAGGGTCGAGTACATAGTTTAGTGACATAAATAGGTGGCATCATACACAATTGTAGAGAACTAAACCAATATGTGTATTAAGTTTAAAGGTAAATGAGTGCTAGCAACAAACATCCAAGTTAACCATTACAGTCATCCAAAAATAAAGGGAAAAGTCAACTCAGTTGGGGATTCAAAATACATATCCATTAATCAACCAATTGTTCAAGTACTCCAAACTATTTAAAAGAGATAGAGGAACAAAAACATGCTGGGACTACGCCTACTCATTCTGCAACTGGAAATATGAAACTTCCTCCACGGGATCTACGTAGGCCTCTTCGAGCACATCAACTTTTTTAGCACCTGCATCACTAACATTTGGGTGATGTTTTGAAACATCACCGACATCTGGGTGATGTTTTGAAACATTGTCCCAAGAGGGAGTGAGTGATCAACTCAGTGTTAATATTTCCCTCAAGTTTCTCAAACCATCAACACAATTAAGTATGTGTAATGGAATCATATCAAACCAAGCATTTCCATAATCTAATTAATTAGATGCATGTATGACATGAGATGCGAATACACGCCCCGAGGAGAATTAGCAGTAATATGGCTCGACACCAATACTACTCATAATGTAATTAAAACCAATAGTGATACTGGGATATCCACTTGTGTGGCATAAGCACAACAGACAATGGGATTGTGTAACACCCACAAATGTCATGGTATGCATGCCTTAGCCAAACCTTTATTAGCCCAATTATAAATAGCCATATTAGGGAAGTTATAATAGCATAATTATACTAAGAGTCAATATAACATGATCGTGTGGCTCGTCACCCATGTCACTTAATCTGCACTAATCTGATTTAGGGTTCGTCACCCAAGATCTAATAAAGATCAGAAGATCAAGGTATTGGGCTCATCACCCGAGATTAAATATGAACGTCCAATCCCAAGGTATGGGGCTTAATGCCCAAAAATTTAATTAATGTGGTAAGGGCTCATCACCCAATCACAAATAAAAAGGATGGTAGGCTCATCACTCCATTGATGATCAAGGGCTCGTCACCTATCATAGGCTGATAGCTCAAGCATAGTGTCCCATACCATCATGCTCGGCTCATGAGACTTTAGTAATTAGGAATATATTACACTTTAATAGTTATAAGTAGTGATTGTAATACAATGGAATGATGGTATTCTAGATTCAATGAAGCATTTGACAACAAGCGATCAATCACATAACATACGAATGATCAACTCTGAATGGAACTTACCCGGTGGACCAAGTGAACTTCGATATAACTGACCTTAGGTGATAAGACAACCCATGCAATCCATACTATTATCGATCAAACATGTTCTACCTCAGTCAACCAAATAAGGCTGTGAAGGCACTGAAAATGCCTTGGTTTGTCAAATAACGTGACAAGTGAGTCATATAGTCCAGTGAGCCCCACATGAAGACTATAAGCTGAAGACTCAACAAAGTGGATTTGTTCAAAGGTTTCCAAAGGTAAATGAAAGCTCACATCCCATGACATTAACACCTCAGGTAAAAAATCCCATTTAAAAAGCTCAAATCTATCACAAAACCATCTAGGAAAACATCTTCGGTAAATTAGAAAATGAGAAAAAAAAAAGTTGCAAGAACAAATCAAAAGGTACAAGTTTTTTCTACAACTATCGATGACATCGAACATTGATTTGATGACATCAAAACTCAAGTTTTGATGACATCAAGCTCTATTCGATGACATCAAAAATGTGCATAAATATGTCCAGCAATCGAACCACATGTCAGGGGAATTATTCGATGTAATTGAACTTCATTTGATGTCATCGAAATTCAAACTTCGATGACATTGAGGGAGGCTCGATGACATCAAAATATGTAAGCCTCGTATCCTAGACCGTACCGTTCCACAGACTTTCACAGTGTTCTCGGTCAAATTTTGACAACCTTTGAACCTTAACCAGTATTTGCTCGTAACCCTGATTCACACGCCGTCAACTCGAGTTGACTCAACCCAAGATCTTTACTATAGTGATCGCACCATCACCGCAGTTTTGATGCCACGACTCGCGCGCCTAGGCGATACTGTGGTCAGGAGATGTGGGCCAACGTTCGGTGCGAGAAAAACACCGCGGGTTATGAAACTCAAGAGAATCTCTACGACTTGTCACATCAATCAATCCCATCATGTCAAGAACATGTCAAGCACACATCACTTTTCATACTTTCCTAAGCAAGCCTCAAAGTCAAAAAGTCTCTTACACCCATCACTCACCGTATCCATCACTCCATCACCCATCACTCTCTCTCTCCCTTTACAAGTCTCTCTCTCTCATTTTTAAATTCATTCCCAAGAAAGAGAGAAAAATCCATACGTATGAGCCTCTCCAAGCTCTTCCAAGCTCCAAGTGTGGCCCACCTTTCCATCCTAAGATCTCCCATCTCAACCATCCAAACCTCATCTCCTCCGTTGGGATCGAATCTAAGGAGCTAAGGAACTCAAGGGAGCAAGAAGATCGAACGGTGGGTGCTTTAATAGAGTAGTTTCCATGTTTTTAAGATGGGCCAAGTGATCAATGGTTTGAATCTCACTTGGGACCCTAAGACGAGGCCGATGGCCCACTTTGATCATCATGATCACTTCATGATGGGGCCATTCTCCATGGACCCCATCATGATGTTTATTTTTCTTGTATACCTAGGGTCATCTAGACCGTCTATTTTAGTGGAGAAGGGATCTCCACCGTTGGATTTTAATTTAATGGGCCCATGTGTAATGGGACCCACTTGATGTATAATTGGTTGCAAGGGAGGGCCCATAATGTCGGGGTCCCTCCATCATACGAATGTCCCACTTTCTCACTCTCTATCTCTCTATCTCTCCCTCTCTTTTTCCTTTCTTTCATATGATGACAACAAGGTTGTGTAGGCCACTTGGTTAGACCCCATCATGAAGTATGGATCCAAATCATCTACAAGTGGGGCCCACTTTATATGTGATGTTTCACACCACCCAACCATGTGGTGTCCCACCTAAGAAGGGCCCACCTTGAACATTCATGTGAGCTAGAACGTCCAGCGTCCAGGACGTTGAAGCAAATAAAAGCTTGATTTCAAGCTTATTAGGTGGGCTACTTATGTAGGCCCCACTTTGATGTATGTGTCTAATCCTTACCGTCCATTCCCTTCCCAAGCTCATTTTAGGTGTTAAACCAGAAAATGGACTCAATCCGATGTTTCGGCAAGCCATGGCATAACAAACGGTGGCTTTCACCGTTAAAAATCCACCTGACGTTTCAAAATGCCAAAAGATACCGAATATTGGGCTCATTGGGTTTATTTTGAGCCGCAGCGACTGATGGTTGGGACGGATCCACCTGATGCGGGCCCCGCACTTGAAAAACCCCAGAAATACCCATTTCAAAAAAAAATGTAATGACAGCCTTGTTGCTGCTGTTGTCAGGTGGGCGGCGGACGACAGGAACCCATGGCCTCCAGCAGTGGGCCCCACCTTGATGTTTATTTGCCATATAATCCATCCATACAGTGGACCCCCTCCTCAGGTGAGCCCCCTCCAAAAATGAGCCACATCCAACGCTCAGGTGACCCACATCATGGGAAACAGTGTGATTGAATGTATACCATTGGAATCCTTTTATGGGCCACAGAAGTTTTGGATCAAGATGAAATTTGTTTTTCCTTTTCATCTAGGTCTGTACGACCTTATCAACAGATTGGATGGTGTATAAACATTATGATGGGCCCCATGTGGAGCCCACAGTGATGGATGTGCTAGACGGTGGAACCCACTATAATGTATTTGTTTCATTCCACCGTCCACAGCGTGGGACGGTGGAAACCACCCTGATTTATGTGTTTTATCCACACCGTCCACACCTAGACGGTGGGACCCTCCAAGATGCATGTGCCACATCCAATCCGTCCATCCACTTGGAAAGCTCATTTTATGGCTTGAGCTAAAAGAATGAGTATAATCTATACTTCAAATGGACCACACCTTGGTATATTTATGGGGCCCATTTTGAGTTATTTGTGGTCATCCATTGAGACCCCACATTGATATATGTATGAGGCCCACCTTATTATATAAAGGGCCCATGGATTGCGGCCCATTTGATGTAGTAGGGGCATATGGGTTAAGGCCCATTTAATGTACATATGGGGCCCAATTGGTGTGGCCCATTTGATACACATAAGACCCGTGTGATTAGGCCCATTTGATGTATTCAAGACCCAATGGGTTATGGCCCATTGCAATGCACATAAGGCCCACTGGTGTGGCCCATTGATGTGGCCCACTTGATGAATAAAAGGCCCATATGATATAGCCCATTTGATGTATTTAAGGCCCAATGAGATGTACCTAAGGTCCATTGCAATGTGTGATCCTAACATGGTTTGTTTAAGGATGTTTCACGACGGGCTACGCCTTAGGAGCAATGTTGGTTTGACGTCCACATTGCAAGTATAATGTTGGTTAAATGTCCGCATTACGACTCTCCCTAGGGCCCATCGTTAGGCCCGTACTTGTTATGTGTAGGCCGTCAGGCCATCTACATTGTAAGGATAGTGCATTATTTCATAACATGAATAGTATAGTTTCATGATTCATGATCATACGCATCATATGTATGCTTGATATGAGAAGTGACTGATCATAGCATATGCCTTCGGACAGATTATTTAGGGGCTCTCGAATAGGCGGTGTTACCCTACATGAGTGCACATTACGTGCAGGATTGTTGCATGACTGGATAGTGTGATTCATGCATTCGCATTGTGTGATATGGTTAATGTATGCCCTAGCAACATCAGGGCCGTAGCCTCCACAGGCGTATCGTGGATGGTAGGATTGGATATCGAAAATCTTATTCTAAATGGGGTGTTATAGATATCCCTGAGTAAAAGTTTCTAAACCCTTGTGGTACTAAGAGGTTGCTCCAACGTCTACACCGAGTGGGTACAGGAGTGTCAAGTTTTGATTACCAGACAGTCGCACTTTCCACTGTGTCGTGGTCGGTTGGAAGGGGGTGCGGCCTTACTCACCTGAGAGTAGGGGGCAAAGTTAGGCTGAGTTTGACCAGCTCGAGGAATGGGTCCGCTATCAACGAGTTGAGCCCGATATTGGCAGACGGATAGTGAGGTCTCTTTCACTTACCTTATTACGCATGATGGGGCGGCGATCTGGTTTAGAGTGTACTAGACCTCGATGATATTTCAGATTTGAGCTGTATTGATATGTGGACTTAGATGAGGATTCGTATGCTTGAGTTGCATCTCACATCGTATGGCCTTGGTATGGCCGATATCATTCATGTCCTGCAATGCATAGCCTTGGTATGGCTAATGGTATTCATGGATCCATCTGCATATTCCACATTACTCTGATATTGCGTGATCATATAACTACCTTGCACACACACTTTCACCACCCTCTAAGCTTTCTATAAGCTTATGCACGACCGTTGCGTGCAGGTGATGTTGGAGCACAACAGCTCTGAGGCAAGAGCACTTTGCAGATCATTTTGGAGTTATCATCCACTATCATTGGATTTCCCTTTATCCTTATTGTACTTATAAAGTTTTTGATCATAGTGGAAATGTAATGGAGTTTTTGGTTGTTGTTTGTGGGTTATGCCTTTGGTTATGCTTATTATGAATCAAACTAATGTTGAAAATCCTCCTCGTAGCATCCCAGGGTCGGAACCTGGCGAATGGGTGCTGGAAGCCGAGAATGGGGTTCAACAGAGGCTGTCGGCGCCAGATTCGGTGATCGGGAATTTTGAGCCCATTTTTTGAGTTTGGGGCATGACAAAATATAGGCACAAAATGTTCATCAAGATCAATAGGAAAATCATGATTTGTTCGATGAAATCGAATCGCATTTAATGACATCGAATTTTAAACATTGATGACATTGAAATTGGAACCAATTTGTCCAGAGAGTTTATGAAGAAAATAAGAATTATTCGATGCCATCGAACTCCATTCGATGTCATCGAAATTCAAACTTCCATAAAATCGATGTAGTTCAATGACATTGAATTTTGAATCCCATAACTCTACAAGAAAACCTCAAGTAATTTCAGCAAAAAATCTTAACTGAAGTTAGTTTTTCTTTATCGAATGTTGCCTATATTTCTTTGGATTTTGGTTTGGTGATAGTTGTGCCATTTTCAAGTACTTTTGTTCAGTTGGCAACACATATCCTTTTTCAACAATGTCCCGAACATCATGATTTAAAGATCCCAGAAAGTAATGCATCCTAGCCTTCCAGTATGCATAATTTGATCCATCAAATACAGGAGGTCTAGTTACAGATGAGCCCTCTCCTTTAGCCATATTACCAACTTCCGGCAAGATCACTATCTAGGTGGTGAAGCCCTTAAGAGAAACCTGTCTCTGATACCAATTGAAATTACGGTAAAGACTACTCTAGTAGAAGTAGGAATAGGTCAAAGTGTCCTAGAGGGGGGTGAATAGGACTTTATAAAATTTTATGACAGCTTAAAATCCTGTCATCATCATCTTGATCTAATATAACAATTTGTCAAGATATCTTTATCTTAACTCTAATGGCTCCCAAGCCAAATAGAGAATACAATCACAAGACTATTTAATATCTAAGTAATACATAAATTTAGTCTATGATGGATGGACAGAGTGACTGTGTGTGAGATTTGATACTTATCAGCTCTAAATAATCATGTATCATGTGATCATTTAAAGTATACACAATAACAGATTATGCAAATAACAATCTCAAACACAATCATTTTACAGTGGTCGGCTATATGCCTACTCTACGTTCGGCGGACGCACTCAACCCTTGAGTGTACCAAATCTCACTAACAGAGGTTTTAAATCTGGTTCACCTCTAACTTTCACAACCTACACAAGATCGACCCTTGGACCTACATAAGGAACCTAGATGTGTCTCCACAAGACACAAGTTTATGCCCCACACAAGATTAAGGGTCAACACACAGCACCTGAGTTTTAGGCCACACAGGACAATGATCCACACAAGGAACCTAAATTTTATGCCCTACACAAGAGCAAAGGTCAACACATAGCACTTGGGGTTTTAAGTCACACAGGCCAAGGACCTACAATAAGGACCTAAGTTTATGCTCACTACAAGCAAGGGTTAACACACATCACCCATGGATTTAGGCCACATAGGCCAAGGACCTACACTAAGGACCTAAGTTTATGTTCACCAAGATCAAGGGTCAACACACATCATACAAGGTTTTAGGCCACATAGGCCAAGGATCTACACTAAGAACCTAAATTTATACTCACCAAGAGCAAGGGTCAACACACAACACCTAGGGTTTTAGGCCACACAAGCCAAGGACCTAAGTTTATGCTCACCAAGAGCAAGGGTCAACACATAGCACCTAGGGTTTTAGGCCACACAAGCCAAGGACCTAAACTAAGGACCTAAGATTATGCTCACCAAGAGCAAGGGTCAACACACAGCACCCAAGATTTTAGGCCACACAGGCTAAGGACCTACACTAATGACCTAAGTTTATACTCAAAAGAGCAAGGGTCAACACACAATACCCACACGTATTCTTTCATCGGAGGCCTCCTATGAGGACTTGAAAGGGGTGAGAATCACCTGTGACACAATCCTATACAAAGGAATGATCAGTTGGGTCTCTAGACTCTAATGACTTATAGATAAGTGAATGAGCCTCATTAAGCACGTTGATGAAGATCTCCTCCTTTGATGGTGAAGAATCTTTAGCTTCTTTAATCCGCAATACTTATGATACTCCAACGTAAGGCGACGGGTTGGGTCAAGGTTATGTTGATAATTACTCTATTAAATGATTAATCATTGGAGTGACAGAGTAATACCATGATCTATGCATTCAAGGAATCTCAACTCAATGATTTGCCATTAAGGTGGTGGATGAAGGATCCTTGAATGTGGAAGTTCACTAACTAATCAACTCTATTGAATATTAATGATAAGGGTAGATTGAGGAATGAACTCTTATGGGAGAAAAGGGCTTAGGGTAGGTGATCTGAATTAAACACTCAAAAGCTCTATCTCTTTTCCCTCTCAATAACCTAAGGCAAGCTCTCATTAAATAGGAAAAAAGTTTCAATGGAAATAAAACGGTCATATTTTTTAACAGAGTTCGATATCATCGAGCGTATACTCTCGATAACGTCAAATGGCTGCTTGATGACACAAACTCAATCTGTCAAATGCTTTTGAAGCTTTTTTCCAATAGATCGAAGATATCGAACATGCTTCGATGTTATCGAATTTCGAACTCCGATTTTATTGACACACGGTTCGATTCCTTGACATTTAAAAACATGAGAGCAAACTTACTTTTGGAATTGAATAGGCATCGATATGATTGAGCATCCCTTGATATTGATACCAGTTTCGATTCATCGATCTTTTTCAGGAATTTTCCTATAAACTTGCTAGACAATTTTTATCTCAATTTGATGACATCGACCTGGTCTCGATATGATCGATCTTTGAATATCGATATCATCGAGTGATTTTCAATACCTCGAGCATTTAAAAGAGTTTACCTAAAAGCTTGCTGGACAAATTTTTATCCCAATCTGATATCATCAAAGGTCCATCGATATCATCGAGATTTGAAAATTGAAGATATCGAGGCTCTCTTCGAGTCATCAAAAATCACATGATTTGCCTTAACTGCTTACTGGACACAAACTGACCAGATGTCGATTTTATCGAGCCGTTTCGATAAACTCAAGATTTGAAAGTCGTGATATCAATCCTATCATCTATTCATTAAGAATTCGGTCTAAGATTCATTTTGGTTGCTACACATCTGAAGTCCTCATTTCGATAACAATGAGTGAGTTTTGAGGACATCGATAACAAAGTCTAATTTCATCGAAGCACTATCGATAAATCAACAAAAGCTGAAAACTTAGAGATTTTCCTAATTTTACAAAATAGTTTTCACACCTTAAACCCTATGTTGTTCTAACCATTTTAAGGGTTTTATATACCTAGTATTTTGGGACATGGGATGTGAGGCTAAGTTTACCTTTGTAGAGATCTAAAGCTACATCCAGTTGAGGCAAATGCTTGAATGATCTTCTTATAGGGCTCACTTGTCTTGCTGACTCAACATTCACGCTAATTGACAAAACAGGGCACTTTCAAGCTTAGCATACAACTGATTTTCTTTTTGGGTGTTCAAGACCGTGTGCAGGTGTTGTTCGTACTCATCCCAGCTCTTCGAGTAGACCAAGATATCGTCGATGACCATGATTACAAACCGATCCAAATACAGCATAAATATCCAGTTCATTAGGTCCATAAATACGATCGGGGCATTAGTGAGGCCAAAAGACATTACCAAGAACTCGTAGTGCCCATGGCGAGTTCTAAATGCTATCTTGGGGATATCCTCATCCCTAATCCTCAACTGATGGTACCCTGATCACATATCGATCTTAAAGAAATATCTGGCACCCTTAAGCTAATCAAACAAGTCTTCGATGCACAGCAAAGGGTACTTCTTCTTTATTGTCACTTCGTTCAATCTCCAGTAATCGATAGAAAGATGCATCGACCCGTCCTTCTTCTTCACGAAAAGTACCGGCGCCCCCGATAAAGAAATGATGGGGCAGATGAACCCTTAGGCTAGCAACTCATCAATCTGTCTCCTCGGCTCCTCCATCTCATAAGGAGACATGCGAAACAAAGGCAGCAATATGAGGGTGGTCCCTAGCTTGAGATCTATACAAAAGTCTACCGATCAGCCAGGGGGCAGTCCGGGTATTTCTCGAAACACCTCGAGGAAGTCTTGCACTACTAGTACCAAACTGATGGTGGCTTCAACTGTCTCTAGTTTGCTTAGAGCCTGCAAACTTCTGAACATCTCATGCCTACCCCTACCCTTTAAGGTGAAGGAGGCCTGTCCAAGAATGGATATAGTGATTGCCTTGTCGCGACAGTCCATGACCACTCGTACCAACGTAAGCCAATCCATCCCAAGGATGACGTCAAACTGTTTGACGGGCATGACGATCAGGTCCATAGTTACTTTGTGCTTCGCAAGAGTTATGGTACATGCTCTACATACTTTGTCTGTTTCTACGAATTTACCCATAAGGGATACTGCGGCTAGGGGGACATGCATTCGAGTGGTGTTCAATTCTAGCCTAGTTGCGATAGCAAAATTGATGAAAGACAAAGTTACACCAGAATTAAATAAGGTGAGTACAGGAGTATCGTTGATGTGAACGGTACCGTGAATGGTTGGCCTT
This sequence comes from Magnolia kwangsiensis, assembly GCA_037074715.1. Classification (NCBI taxonomy): domain Eukaryota; kingdom Viridiplantae; phylum Streptophyta; class Magnoliopsida; order Magnoliales; family Magnoliaceae; genus Magnolia; species Magnolia kwangsiensis. Next base: position 68,552,398 of record CM073583.1, read on the forward strand.
CGTAGCGACAACTGCATACATACGAGTTGGGGAAATCCTCCGTTGAGCTAGAGGTCCCTGTCTAGGCTGCTGGGGATGCGTCAGTGGAAGGCATCCTTTACTCTAAGTATCGCGAAGGTAATCCTGATGAAATATGTAAGGCCTGTATCCTAGTTCATACCATTCCATGGACTTCCGCGATCATTCCTGTCAAATTCCAGTGACCCGTGACACGTAAATAACATTTGTGCACGACCATGAGTCACACCCTGTCAACCTGAGTCAACTCAACTCAAGACTTGTATCCTAGAGACCGCGCTGTCGCCACAGTTCCAACACCGCCACTAGCGCACCGATGCGATACCTAGGCCAGGAGTTATGGGCCCGCGTTTATTTTAAAAAAACACCGTGCATTTATAAAACCTAAGAGAATCTTTACCAAACATTAATCAATCATTCAAAGTACACAACCCATCAAGTCAAGTACTCTATCCCATCCCCAAGTATACAACCCATCCCCAAAGTCATCTCTCTCTCTCTCTCTCTCTCTCTCTCTCTCTCTCTCTCTCTCTCTCCACCCATCCCTTCCTTACACCCATCACTCCTCTCTCTCATTTCTCACTCTTTCCAAGCAACCCAAAGGAGGTAAACGTCCAAGCTTCCTAAGGAGAGAAGAGTTTTGTGTGTGGCCCACTTCCTACCCCTCTCATCTCTCATCCTAGACATTCAATCTTCATCATCTTCCATTAAAGTTAAGCTAAAGAGCTAAGGAAGTCAAGGGACCAAGAAGGAGTGAAAATGGTGGGTGATCCACTATTGATTTTCATTTGAGGGCCCACTTATTGTGGGACCCACTTGATGTATGCATTGTATTGAGTATAGGGAGGGCCCATAGTGGCGAGGTCCCTCCCTTTCACGCGTTTCTCTCTCCCTCCCTCTATCTCCCTCTCTCTCTCTCTCTCCCCCCCCCTTTTGTGATGGTGCATGGCCCACCTGATCCAGCCACCCATGGGGCTCACCTTATTGACATCCAACTAGCCCTGATAAAAATAAATAAATAAAATATTAGTTTGGTCCGTGTGGAGCCCACCATGATTCATGTTTTTATCCCTGCACGTTTGGGGTGGCTACGTGTGGTCCCACCTGATGAGATCCACATCATCCAGCAGCAATATTAATGTTGGATTAACATCAGTAAGTTCTGTAGGTCCCACTACTGTATACGTCATCAACTTTTATGGGTCCCACCAGATCCAGTGGCTGTATTAACGACAGCAAGTTCAGGGGCCTATCATGAGGTGTATTTTATATCCAAACCATTCATCTGTGTGGAAATCCCACACGTGATGCATATGTTGTGCATCTACACCATCCAGCGGTCTGGACGGTGGAGACCACCACGATATATATGTTTTATATCCAGGTCGTCCGTGCCTAGACAGTCTTGTGGGACCCACACATGAAGTATGTATTAAATCCATACTGTCCAGCTATTGTACAGGCCATTTTTTGGCATTTTAAAGAGAATTGAGTTAGATCTAAATCTCATGTGCACTACAAGAAAAGCCAATTTTACTGAAGAAAATTTTCTTCACTAAAAGCTATCTTTTCCTAGGTAAATTCATCGGAAAAAGAATGATGGTAAAATATTTTACCGACGAAAATTTGCATCATCAGCAATGGGAAGATTTTTACCGACGAACTTTTTCATCAGTAAAAAATTAAGTAAAAAACTTTTACTGACGATTTTTTTCATAGGTAAAAATATTTACAAAACTTTTACCGACGAATTTTTTCTTCGGTAAAAAATAAGTCAAAAAACTTTTACCAACGAGTTATTTCATAGGTAAAAATATTTAAAAAACTTTTACCGACAAATTTTGTCGCCAGTAAAAAATAAATAAAAAAATTTTCCCAACGAACAGTTTCGTAGGTAAAAATATTTACAAAACTTTTACCGACGGATTTTTTCATCTGTAAAAAATAAGTAAAAAACTTTTACCAATGATTTTTTTTGCAAGTAAAATATTTCATGATACTTTTACCTACGAAAACTTTCATAGGTAAAAAACGTAGAGGAGACTTTTACCTACAAACATTTTCGTAGGTAAAAAACGTGGATGAGACTTTTACCTACGAAATATTTCATAGGTAAAAGTCTCTTTTTTTTTCCAATAGGCCAGCAGAAATTTCCTGATATGCACCTGTTACAATATATTTCACCATATTCTTTCTGATATACACCTGTTATATAATATATTTCATCATATTCACATCTATCTAAACCCAAACTACGTAAATCCATCCAAACATAAAGTACATTCATCCAAACATAAACTATATCCATCCAAACACAAACAATCTTATCCACATCACATTCATCCACGCATAAATACATATAAGTTTAACATCATAAATAAAATATAAAAAATTATTCATAGCCTATTTCCTAGTGGGGCTCACAAAATTCAATGTGGTGAACACATCGCCTACTGTGCACACACAGCTAGGTCCTTACTCATGCCTTCATGGTAGATTCAAAATAGTTTCAATACAAGGTCATGAGTTCAAGTACCCATTGTGGCCGTAAGCGAATCTCGTGTGTGAGTGTGTGTTAAAAGAAAAAGAAAGAAAGAAAATGTTGATTTCTCTTTTGGGTTGAGCCTAATGGTACTTGGTGATTTTTCATCAGGTAGAAATTATTATTAGTTGTTTTTACAAAGGTGATATTAGGCCACTTATAATTATATTAACATGATAAAATGTTGTGCGTGAGCAGACACCATAAAAATTAAACAATCCTATGGAAAAAAAATAAATGAAAAGAAAGAGAACATATGAGAGGTGATCCTTATCTCCTTTGATGGATTCAAGCTGCATGTGCCCTACCGAACTTCCTATAAGGAGAAGTTATATGGGTCTTGGAATAATGTTGGCGACAAATCCAACTTGACTATTAATATTATCATATTATGTTAGGACATGACTTTAAAAATGAGATAAATCCAAATATCAAATAATCTATGCTATAAGAGATAGTGGAGATGGAAATAGATGCATTGTGATGCTTAAATTCGAATATGCTCGCCAACAAAGCAAGATTTTCTTGTTTATTGCCATGCGATTGGGCAACATTATTACATCAATCGAGTTCGGGTTCAGGATCGGGTTTAAGTTTGGGTTTTCAAGTTTAGGTTTAGATTTAGGTTAGGGAGTTGAGATTAGGATTAGGTGTAGATTTAGGTTTAGGGATTTGAGAATACATTTAAGTTTTAGGTTTAGGTTTAGGTTTTAGGTTTTAGGTTTAGGTTTAGGTTTTAGGTTTTAGGTTTAGGTCATAGGTTATAGGTTTAGGTTTTAGGTTTAGGTTATGCTTAGGTTATAGGTTATAGGTTATAGGTTAAGGTTTAGGTTATAGGTTTTGGTTTAGGTTAAGGTTATAGGTTTAGGTTTAGGTTAAGGTTTAGGTTTAGGTTATAAGTTATAGGTTATAGGTTATAGCTTTAGGGAATTAAGAATAGGTTAAGGTTTAGGTTTAGGAAATCGGGTTCGGGTTCGGGTTCAGGATCGAGTTTATGTTTGGGTTTTCAAGTTTAGGTTTAGGTTTAAGTTTAGGTTAGGGAGTTGAGATTAGGATTAGGAGCAGGTTTAGGTTTAGGGATTTGAGAATACATTTAGGTTTTAGGTTTAGGTTTAGGTTATAGGTTTAGGTTATAAGTGTAGGTTATAGGTTTAGGTTTAGGTTATAGGTGTAGGTTATAGGTTTAGGTTTAGGTTAGGTTATAGGTTAAGGTTTTGGGAATTGAGTTTAGGTTTTAGGTTTTAGGTTTAGGTTATATGTTATACGTTATAGGTTAAGGTTTAGGTTTAGGTTTAGGTTATAGGTTTAGGTTTAGGTTATAGGTTTTGGGATTTGAGAATAGGTTTAGGTTATAAGTATAGGTTTAGGTTAATGTTGTAGGTTATAAGTTTATGTTAATGTTGTATAGGTTTAGGTTATAGGTTTAGGTTTGGGTTTAGGTTTAAGGATTTGAGAATACATTTATATTTTAGGTTTAGGTTTAGGTTTTATGTTTAGGTTAATGTTACAGGTTTAGGTTTAGGTTATAAGTGCAGGCTATAAGTTTAGGTTTAGGTTGGCTTATAGGTTAAGGTTTAGGGAATTGAGTTTAGGTTATAGGTTATAGGTTTAGGTTAAGGTTTAGGTTATAGGTTAAGGTTTAAGTTTAGGTTATAGGTTTAGGTTTAGGTTAAGGTTTAGGTTTAAGTTATAGGTTTTGGGATTTGAGAATAGGTTTAGGTTATAAGTATATATTTAGGTTAATGTTGTAGGTTATAGGTTTAGGTTATAAGTTTATGTTAATGTTACAGGTTATAGGTTTAGGTTTAGGTTTAGGTTTATGGATTTGAGAATACATTTAGGTTTTAGGTTTAGATTTAGGTTTTACATTTAGGTTAAGGCTACAGGTTTAGGTTATAGGTTTAGGTTTAAGTTATAAGTGTAGGTTATAGGTTTAGATTTAAGTTAGGTTATAGGTTAAGGTTTAGGGAATTGAGAATAGGTTAAGGTTTAGGTTTAGGAAATCAGTTTCGGGTTTGGGTTCGGGTTTAGGTTTGGGTTTTCAAGTTTAGGTTTAGGTTGAGTTGAGATAAGGATTAGGTGTAGGTTTAGGTTTAGGGATTTGAGAATACATTCAGGTTTTAGGTTTAGGTTTAGGTTAAGGTTATCGGTTTAGGTTATAGGTTTAAGTTAGGCGTAGGTTTAGGTTATAGGTTATAGGTTATAGGTTATAGCTTTAGGGAATTAAGAATAGGTTAAGGTTTAGGTTTAGGAAATCGGGTTCGGGTTTGGGATCGGGTTTGGGTTTGGGTTTTCAAGTTTAGGTTTAGGATAAGGATTGAGATTAGGATTAGGTGTAGGTTTAAGCTTAAGGATTTTAGAATACATTTAGGTTTTAGGTTTAGGTTTACGTTTGAGGTTTAGGTTAAGGTTATAGGTTTAGGTTAGGTTTAGGATTAGGTTATAGGTTATAGGTTATAAGTTATAGCTTTAAGGAATTAAGAATAGGTTAAGGTTTAGGTTTAGAAAATAGGGTTCGGGTTCAGGATCGGGTTTAGGTTTAGGTTTTCAAGTTTAGTTTTAGGTTTAGGTTAGGGAGTTGAGATTAGGATTAGGTGTAAGTTTAGGTTTAGGGATTTGAGAATACATTTAGGTTTTAGATTTAGGTTTAGGTTTTAGGTTATAGGTTTAGGTTTAAGTTTTAGGTTTAGGTTAAGGTTAGTTTATAGGTTATAAGTTTAGGTTATAGGTTAAGGTTTAGGTTTAGGTTATAGGTTTAGGTTAAGGTTTAGGTTTAGGTTATAGGTTATAGGTTATAGGTTATAAGTTTAGGTTATAGGTTAAGGTTTAGGTTTAGGTTATAGGTTTAGGTTAAGGTTTAGGTTTAGGTTATAGGTTATAGGTTATAGGTTATTGGTTATAAATTTAGGGAATTGAGAATAGGTTAAGGTTTAGGTTTAGGAAATCACATTTGGGTTCAGGATCGGATTTAGGTTTAGGTTTTCAAGTTTAGGTTTAGGTTTAGATTAGGGAGTTGAGATTAGGATTAGGTGTAGGTTTAGCTTTAGGGATTTGAGGATACATTTAGGTTTTAGGTTTAGGTTTAGGTTTTAGGTTATAGGTTTAGGTTTAGGTTATATGTTATAGCTTTAAGGAATTGATAATAGGTTAAGGTTTAGGTTTAGAAAATCAGGTTTAGGTTTGGGTTTTCAAGTTTAGGTTTAGGTTTAGGTTTAGGTTAGGGAGTTGAGATTAGGATTAGGTGTAGGTTTAGGTTTAGGGATTTGAGAATACATTTAGGTTTTAGGTTTAGGTTTAGGTTATAGGTTTATGTTATAGGTTATAAGTGTAGGTTATAGGTTTAGGTTTAGGTTAGGTTATAAGTGTAGGTTATAGGTTTAGGTTTAAGTTAGGTTATAGGTTTAGGTTATAGGTTTAGGTTTAGGTTATAGGTTATACATTGTAGGTTAAGGTTTAGGTTATAGGTTTAGGTTTAGGTTATAGGTTATACATTGTAGGTTAAGGTTTAGGTTATAGGCTAAGGTTTAGGTTATAGGTTAAGGTTTAGGTTATAGGTTTAGGTTTAGGTTATAGGTTTGGGATTTGAGAATAGGTTTAGGTTATAAGTATAGGTTTAGGTTAATGTTGTAAGTTATAAGTTTATGTTAATGTTGTAGTTACAGGTTTAGTTTATAGGTTTAGGTTTAGTTTTAGATTTAGGAATTTGAGGATACATTTACACGGGCCTGCTCGTACAAATTTGAGTTAATACATAAACAGGGCCTATCCAAATGGCCAGGGTACTCCAATGTTATCCATAGGAAATGGACAGCTTCATCATGGTCATAATAGTGGTTCCCACCTTCTAGGGACCTCCGCTCAACATCCGTATAGCTCTGACGCACATTCGGGTCTGCTCCAACAAATTTGTGCTAATACATAAACACAGTCTGTCCTAATGGGCGGGCCACTCCAATGTTGTCCATAGAAAATTGACAACTTTATCATTGTCCTAACAGCAGTTCCCACCTTCTAGGGACCCCCTCTCAACATCCAAATAGCTTCGACACACATCCGGGTCTGCTCCATCAATGTTTAATACATAACAGCGGTTCCTACCTTCCAGGGACCACCGCTCAATTAAATCTTAAATTAGCTACCCATCACAATAATAAACATATGTAATGTAGCAATCATCTCACCAATATACATACTACCTCCACAACTAATTTCTTCCTTCATTCTCATAAACATAATATGTAACACCCAATATTTAAGATTCAGGGTGTAATTTATTGATGTGGCCCACCTGAGCTTTGGATTTTTCCCCATCTCTAGACAAATGTCCTAAAAGGACATGTAGAATTACATGGACAGTGTAGATTATACAATACATTAATATGGACCCCACTTTTGAATTGTGAGTGTGCACATGGTGTGTGCACCTACGATGCACCGGACCAAAGTTTAGGTCAAACTGGGCATTGACCCGATTCAATTTGAAATGAGGGATTTCCCTCTCCTTCCTTTGTTTTCACCAGCGACGGACAACCGTCTACTGTGTTGATTGGTGGACCATCACCACCATCCTTTTGGAAGATCCAGACCGTCCATCATATAGGCAGGCCCATTTTGACCAAACCCTAGCTATTTACACGTGTTGGAATACAAGTACATGCACGCGATCCTTGGCACAAATTGGTTACGTGTGCACATGTTCAAAAATGGAAAACTCCATTGATTCTTTCTGTTTTCCTAGTTGAAAATCTGTGTAAGCAACATCCAATGTATACAACCCATTCATTCAATGATATCTCAGCCATTAGAAGCTCTCCACGTGGATTCCTTGAAAATGAAAAAGATTCCTCTCTTACACATCTAGAATCGAAGACAACTCTCTATCAATCATAACCGTCCATTAGGTCAGATCTCGATCGTCCCTTGCACTTACATAGAGGCATATAAATACATTTTAATGTTAGGGTTTCCATCTTTTTGGCGTTTGTATAGCAAAATCGGTCGTCTTCTTCCAAGTTCGAACCCACTAACCTAAACTCATCAAACCTTCAAAATATACCATTCACAGGCTTCCTAGAGCTCATACAGACCTGCCATAAAAGTCTGATTGAAGAAAGAAGCGAGGGATTTGAATCCGCCATTAGCGACCGAGCTTCTTCTCCGTTTCATCACTAGTCATTCAAGTTCATGGAGGGCTGATCTCAAATCTAAAACATTCATTCAATGGGTCTCAGGAGCAACATAAAACCCCTATAGTTAGATCCAAGAGTCATCTCAGGTATATGAAGCAGATTCTCAACTCTTGTGGGACCATTCTCAACTCATCATTGCTCGTTGGTTGCACCTGATCCAGGCATCGATTCAACTATTTCAGGGCTATGTTCTAGCCATGTGCATGAGGAAGGAGAAAAGCATGAAGAAGAATCAGGGTAAGATAGAAAGAAGAAGAAGAATGAGAAATCAACATGAGAGAGGGGAGCGAGTCGACTCGTTCGAAGTCCACACCAAACTGCTGAGTCAAGGGTTGTGCTAGGCATGTCTATTCAAGTCCAAGGACTAGTTCGGATTGTCTGCAGCTAATGTTTGATCATCAGGGGGAGATAAAAGAAGAGAGTAAGAAAGAAAATGAGAGGAATGAGGGGAGTTTTGCCTTTACCGGATCACTACTCAGTTGACTCGGTTAATCTCACAGGATCAGTATGTCTTTCACATCTGGTTCATGCCTAAATGTTAGTGATTATCTCAGGGAGAAGAGAAAAGAAAAGGAAAAAAAGGAAGAAGAAGAGGAGAGGAGAAGAAGATGATCCATCCAGCGAGTTGACTCACTGAGTCAACTCACTGGTTTGTTGTGCTGCAACGAGTCAGATCAAGTTCAATCACCTCCGATTCTAATCTAATTTGCATACGTTTCATCCTAGCTATGGTAGGAAAACTAACCTAGAGATCAAGTTTGAAGGGAGTGACTCGGATCTTCACCGAGTTGAGTCGAATAAAGATTTTGTTTCAAACCTATTGTGAGGAGTTCGGGTGTAGGCTAAGTTTGGAGTCGTGTCGAGTTGACTCAAGTGAAGAGGGAATTAGTTTTTCACCAAATCATCCCACTATAATTTTCCTCATTCGAGTTCAAGTTGAGTTGGATTTGAGTCAAACACCTAGATCCATCCTGATCAAGTGCGTTCAAGTCAGACCGACACTAGGGCTATGCGACTCAATTTTCTCCTTCAGAACTCAAATGGGTGAGGAGTCACCCTTCAAGCTTTCCTCCATTTCAATGGTTAGATTAGTTTACTTTCATATATCTTCCATGCTTGAGCTATCATTCATGTTTAATTTATATGAATGATTTAGCTTTATTTATTTCTACAAATGTTTTAGAATGATTGTAGAATGACATTCGAATTATTGTTTATATAGTAGAATCAAGATACCTCTTAGTGTGGAAATTGACTATAAATTTAGTAAAGTAGACAATCTTATCTACATAATTGTTAATATATTTGTAAGTTGATATAAATGATAAATTGCTTGTAATTTGAAGATTGAGTTAATGGTGATTTAGCTTGTCATTTGCTTGTGTTAAAGGATTGTATTGGAGTTCTAAAGCTATATGTAGATTAATATGTACATTTAGAGTTTTCTCGAGCTAGTGGCCAATCATGATTGAATTAAACATTATGTGGTTGTAGACTTTACCATCTTATGGATTATTTGGTTTATTGTGACTTATAGATTGTATTGTTTAGTGGTGTTCTATGTGTTGAACCATGAGTGGCCACTAGTTATAGAGATTCTTGTAAATGAAATGTCTTGAATTCTTTGTTTTACCAATATCATTTATAATCTAAGTGTGTTAGAACCTTATTTGTTTAAGTCTCATGAGCCAGTGATGGTGGAATGGGACACTATGCCCGAGCTGTCGGCCTATGCTGGGTTGCGCGCGCCCCCCATAGTGACCTTTGAGCTTCTTTAATATTTTATTTGTAAATTGGACTAATAACGATTAGGTTAATCATGCATACATGGCACGTGGGCATTATTGGGTGCCTGGTCAACTGTTTGAAAGACCAGTTACTGTTCAAACGACCCTTTTTGCATTTTGAATGGGTCGACTGTTTGAAAGACCCGATATCTTGTATGAATGGGCTGACTGTTTAAAAGGTCCATTCATTTGTTCAGCTGGATGTGCATCCCCAGGCTGATTGCAATCATGCATTCATTCATTAATCAAGATTAAGTCAGCGACTAAATTTGTTTGTGAATTGGATTATATCTTCTTATATCATACATTAAATTGTAATTTGGATAATATAGCTGTTTATGTGATATTTGTGTCAATAAGTAGTTGGTTATCCTTGTGAATTGTGAAATGTAACTTAGATTCTATAGTTTCTTAGATTGTACTTATAAATTATATTTTCTTCTTGTGTACGTGTGGTATCATCCTATCTATCACGTAGAAAATATAAATTATATATATTTTTTTAATTTAACCTATAAATATTACATTAGATGTTGTATTCTCCTGAGTTATTTGAATTCCATTCTTGACTATTGTGATGCTTGGTAATCTTGGAGGGTATACCTCACTGGGATAGCCATTGACGCTATCAAACCGTATTCAGTTGGTGCAAGTGATGTAAATGGCGTACAGGTTAACATGAATGTGGAGCATGAAGAACTGGATAATCTTGCGATTCTTGATTCTACATTCCCTTCTTTTGTGTAGATATTTCATTTGATTATTTTGAGTCATTGCTTTGTATAAGCCCTATGGGCAACCAATTGTATAAGTTAGGATATATATATTGGACATTTCCTCCATGTGTGGTTTATTTTGCTTCCATTGTGATTTCTCACTTATACTTGTAAAAAAAAAAAAAAATTACTGTGAAATGTGGGCTATCCTTATCGGTTAACTCTCAGGATTTCGGAAAACGAGTACAAAACTCAGGTTATGAAATCCAGGGCGTTACATAATACAATAAAAATAACCAAATATACTTACCAGTATTCATACTACCTCCACAAAATAAACATGTGTTATGCAACAATCATCATATAATAAAGAATTCGACGAAACCAGAACAAGGTATTATTATCTCTATCAGATTAAAAACAACATAAAAGGTAAGCAAAGCAAGAAACATTCATAAGAAGATATTGAGGGGAATGACATGAATGGTGATAACTTGTTCTACATGTATATATGTTTGGTTTGATGATACCACCTATGTTTCATTATTTTAAAGGCCTAAAAAACATCTATAGGAGTATCAGAGTTCTTCTCCTTTTATTCAGGATTGAGGCTGGGAAGCGTAATTTGACCATGTACAAGGTTCGAAGTGGAATTTTCAATTTTCAAGGATTTAAGAGAGAAAGTGCCTTACATCCTCATGGTCCATCAGTTTTGACAGCTCATTTTAGGGCATGATCTCATCCAAACACCATTAAAAAATCCATGTGGGCCACGAAATTATTGGATCAAGCTAATATTTCTGTGGTCCCTGCATCCAAGCCCAATAGAGGCATACAATATCCATTTCAACAAAATGCAAATACTTGAAATAGGAGTGAAGCCATCTAAACCAAAAAAAAAACTTAGTGTCATCCACTCCCTATTCATTACAACTGGATCTTGATTATCCAAGGGGTCCATTTTTAACCTGCACCTTACCAAAAATTAAAGTTGGAAATTAGCCTCATGCACCATCCTCCTCAAAGTTGGAAATGAAGGAAGTGATATCAGATGATTGAACCCAGACAGATATTATCAATCAAATATAATGTATTAAGGAGTTTGCAATCATTGTATTTTTACGACAAATTAATAATGTAATTTCTAAGTAAAATCTTAAATCACTTAGATAGATGTAAAGTCTCGCATGCAATTCTAATACATCAAATACTTATAAAATCTTTATCTTTATTGAATAAACATGAGCATTCACACCCATAGATATTTTTTTCAAAAAAAAAATACTTAATATGTCTAAGATTATTATTTTTTCATGCCTACTCATACTCTTCACATGATCTTTAGTAACTTCACGAGTGGATACAACATTTAGGAGCATCTCAAGCAAATTGGGTGTGGGCAGTCTCTACTAATGGGAGCAGACATGTTATTCTGCAAACATTGGAATTGTGTGCTTAGGGATTTTAATAATCATTTGCTTTATTCCAATGCATAGAGCATGATGATCCTAAAGCTCCAATCTTCCAAAGATACCCATTAGAAAGTAATATAGTGAAGAGTGGACTCCTTTCTTCTTTTTTCTTTCTCTCTCTTTTTGTTGAATCTTAAAGGGAAATTGATCGAATGTTGATGCGCAATTCTATAACTCGAGCCATGGGCCAATCCCATCATGTCAACTGTTTGGACCACAGAGCCATGGGCCCCACTTGTAGAAACCCAAATTCCATGATCATGTTTACTACCCCAACATGATGAAGTTTGCTATAGAGACCAAGAAATTTATCTAGTTGTTCTTGTCTACAATAGAAGGAGAACAAGTGGAACCATGTTTAGCAATGAAGACCCATCCTTAACCCAAACTAAATTCGAATCTCCTAAGCATGAAATTCCTTGATAAGCCCTGTCCATATAGGTAGAACCATGTTTAGCAATGAAACCATTAATCTGATGGGTTATCTCTATGATAGGAATATCTTAATCCTTTGATTAATGGACAACAAATAGGCAATTAAGAAAATACAACAATAGTTTCGAAAAGAATAGCAAAGATCAGATGGGTAGAATCTTCTGATTAGTAAAGAAAAAAACATAGAGATATTTTTTTAAAAAAAATGTTTACGACGTAAAATAATATTTATTCTCAACAACTTTCTAAGCGTACATGTTTTGTCCAATTTTTAGTCATTACAGACCATTCATTCACATGGACACATCTATATAAAGATGATGAGTTGGATATCGACACTTCCCACCACTGAATAACCATAGTCCCTGGAGGAGTCCATATACCACAAGTCCCTTGAGGAGCTAATGGATGGAATGGACTTTCATATGGGAAGACAGTGGGACCTTTTATGGTTCAGCACCTCTAATGGTTGCATGGAGATCTGATTTGGAAGATTTATGGGGCATCTACCATCCATGTTGGGGTCCATCAGAGCAACTTTACTAGTCAATGAAAATGAGTTTCCATTCATAGGTATTGAAGGACGGCGTCCAAACGCAACAAATTTCAGAAACAAATCAGAGAGAGAGAGAGAGAGAGAGACTAACCGTTCTTCTTCTCCTTCTTGCAGTGAAAGGGGGTTTTGAAAACCCTAGCGAGAGAGAGAGAGAGAGAGAGAGAGAGAGAGAGAGAGAGGGGACTGCGGCCAAGACACAGGGAGTGGGTGAGGGAGAGCAGGAGATCGAGAGAGGGTGAGGGAAAGAGAGGCTGAGTACGAGAGAAAGATGGAGAGAGAGATTGAGAGAAGGGTTTTGGAAGCCTGCTGCACGGGAGGAAATGGCGGACACATTCCACATTTCATTTTGGGAGGGGCGTGGCGGATGACCTTTATCTGATGAGTTTTAGGATCGTGGGGCCCACCGTGATGTATTTTATTTATCCACTCCATCCATTAATTTTAAATTATTATTTTAAATATTGATGCAAAAAATGAGTAATATCAAAGCTGTAGGAAGACCACACAATATATTAATAATAGAAATTTAATTTTTATTATTTCTTATGATGTGGTCCACTTAAATCTTTAATCTAATTTTTGGGCTTATCCACTGGAATTATATATCAAAATCTATGGGCATCTTAGATCGAATACATATATTCCAATGGGCCAAATAGAACCCCTTAATCCAACTGATCTTATTGTTCTCCCTTAATCTAGGTTTATATGACCAAATCAACGGCTTGGATGGCAAATAAACTCTATGGTGGGCCAATGTCATGTGGGATAGTTGGCCCCATAGCGTATACATGTATTGGCCCCACTGCGGCCCATTCCATTGATTGTCATGGGGTCCATGGACACCATTAAAAACTTCCTAGGGTCCAATGTAAGGTTTATTTTCCATCCAACCCTAAATCCCTAAATTTCCAAATCCCTAAATCTCCAAATCCCTAAATCCCCAAATCCCTAAATTGGTATTGAGATTGAGAGAGTAATTTTCATTGGTAAAAGTAAATTTTTTGATTGGCTACTCCCCCTGCCACCAACCCCGTGGCTGGTGTTCGGTGCTATGTGGGCCCCACCATGATGTATGTGTTTCATCCATTCCTCTCATCCATTTTTAAATACCATTTTAGGGCTTTATCCCAAAAATTAAAGGGATATAAATCTCAGGTGGACCACACCACAAGAAAACAATAATGATTGGATATCACCATTAAAATCCTCATAAGGCCCATTGTACTATTTATTTGACATCCAATCTATTGATTAGGTCATGCATACCCAGACGAAGGGAAAAAAACAAAGATTAGCTTGATCCAAAACTTTTATGGCCCCCAAAAAGTTTTTAATGGTCAACGTTCATTCAACACTGTTTCCCATAATGTGGTCCACTTGAGAGTGGGATATACCTCATTTTTGTTCTCATACCATAAAATGATCTATAAAAATAGATGGACGGCATGGATGAAACACATACATCACGGTGTGGCTCATAGAGCACCGAACACTAGCCATTAGCTGGTGGCAGGGGGAGTAGCCAATCCATTCCCGACAAAAAGTCCTCTTCGACGGAAACGGATTGGCTACTCCCATCATGATGTATGTGTTTCATCCCTGCCGTCCATCTAGTTTTACATATCATTTTACTTTATGAGACCAAAAATGAGGTATATCCCAATATCAAGTGGACCACATTACATGAAACAATGTTGAATGAGCGTCCAACATTAAAAAAATTTTAAGGGCCATAAAAGTTTTAGATCAAGCTAGTTTTTGTTTTTTCCCTTCATCTGGGCCTGTATGACCTAATCAACAGATTGGATGTCAAATAAAAAGTACAGTGGGCCTTAGGATGGTTTAATGGTGGATATCCAATCACTATTGTTTACATGTGGTGTGGTCCACCTAGGATTTATATCCCTCTCATTTTTGGTATCAAGCCCTAATATGATATCTAAAAATGATGGACAGCATGGATGAAACACATACATCATGGTGGGACCCACAGAGCACCGACCACCAACCACGGGGCTGGTGTCAGGGGGAGTAGTCAATCCGTTTCCCTCTTGGACACCCTACGGTGACATCACCAAGTTTAAAACCCTCCTTATTTGTTCTCCTTATTTACGGTGTGGTCCATTTAATTAATCTTTGGATATGAATCATTTTTTGGATAATTCTCTAAAATGATCTTGAAAAATGGATGAACAAAGTGGGTTGATCCCGAATTTTCAGTAAATCCAAAACTCAAGTGGACCATGCCACATGAAACAGTGTGGAATAATGATTTCCACTGTTAATACCTTCCTTGGGCCCATAGTAATGTTTATTTGACATCCAACATGTTTATAATATCAAAAAGATATGAATGAAGAGAAAACACAAAAAGATATGAATTATTGTGGGCCAATTACGATGACAGTGTAAAATCCACTTCGTCCATCATTTTCTCCGAATCATGATAGAATGAGATCTAAAAAATGAGATAGATCCATTGTCCAAGTGGGCCATACTATGGGAAATAGTGAGAACGAAAACATTAACCATTGAAATCTTCCCGAGGATCGCCATGATGTTTTATTATAAAATATTTCAAAAAAAAATAATATACAAATTTTGAATTTTTATTTTCAAAATCTCAAAAATTTTCTCGTATTTTAATTTTTTTCTCAAAATTTTCAATATGCCGATTTTTTTTCTTCAAAACCATCATTTTGTTTTCAAAATTTTTCTCAAACATTGTTAAAAATTTTAAACTTCTCAATATTCTTTTTCATGTGATATTACAAATCATTTAAGTATTTCTTTTTAATTATAAAATAAAATAAAATTTTCCACTCATATAATATAAAAACTATATATATATATATATATATATATATATATATATATATATATATATATATATATATATATAGAATATCAAAAAGATATGAATGAAGAGAAAACACAAACATCAGCTTGATCCAAAACTTCAATGAATGTTATTTTTAATGGCGGACGTTCAATCCCCACTTTGTACTCCACTTAAGCCTTAGACCCGCCCCATTTTTTAGTTAATATCTTAAAATGATCCGATATAAAAGCATTGAATGATATGGAGAAAGTCAATCCATGGCTTGGGTGGGCCAAGAGCTTAAAAATAAAACCAATCCATGACTTGGGTAGGCCACACCACATAATATAATGGAGAGGGGTTTCCTTAAAACATTCATAATCATATATTGGGCCTGCTTAAATGTGATTAACATATCCAACCCACTCATTACATGTGTCCCACTTGGATGAGGGGTCAAACCAATTTTCAGCCGCATCCAAAACTCATGTGGGCCCCACCAAGTGCTTTTATAACTTTAGGATGTCTTCACATAGTTTTAGATGGTATGGCCCACTTGAGTTTCATATACAGATGATTTTTAAGATATCTCATAACCTAAAGGGGACACATCAAATCCACGGTGTTGATGTTTGACACACATCATGATGGGGCCCACAAAACTTACTAACATCAATTCTTAGGTTCTCACGAGGTCAGTAAGTAGGGTCACAATTTTGACCAGAATATTTGGCCCATTTTACATGTCTGGTCCATTCACTCTATTTTACTGATCAATATTCTCAATTTGACTAGTTATGCGCCTCAATCAGGCTACATATGAGAAAGATATTAGGCATACAAGATTGATCAACAATTTCAGTGAAATTTGATTTAAACATCTGAAGTTATTTACTCTTAAATAAAAACTGATTAGATTATCCAAAAATGATTAAAGGTTCAATTAGTGGATGTGCCTAATAATTTAGTAATTTTATTTTTCATGGATAAATTTCAATTTCCATTTAAAAATAACATATTCTTTTTAAAATGTATATTATGCTAGAATTGTGTGCATGTCATCAATGGGGACTCCAACGATGGGTATGAATGTGAATGTCTTATGTTTTCTGCTGAAACATGTATTGAATTGGGGTGTAGATACTTTAGGAGTAGATCAGGCCTCTATCATAGTTTCAGATTCTCAGCTTGTTATGTGGGATTCGCTTGTATTGTCCAAGTTAAGCAAATCAATGAGTTCAGTATATTATTTTTATGAGTAGTTGTACATCAATGAGTTCAGTATATTAATTTTATGAGTAGCCGTATAAATTTAATTTATGTTAAAATTTATTAATTATTTTCCATTTACTTACTAGGTTAGAATCTTTATATGCTCTTAGATATTATTAGGAAAACATTAGAAGCAGACTTTTAGACTAAGAGAGCATTTGTTAGATAAAGGAGCAACATTGTTTAAATATAAATTAGTAATTACATTTTTTTGGCAAAGATATGTGATAGCATTTATTTTATATAGATCACTTTTTATGAATTCATAGATTGTTGAATTAATGAGTTTATTTTCCACATGGAGACCCCTTGTAAGACCCGACCTGAGTTTGCATGTGTGCATGTATGTGTATGAGTATGCATCTCGTTCATTTTGGTCCCGTGGTCCTACTGATCAAATTTCGGCAACCCGCGACCCTTGGGTAGTGTTTTCGATCATCCTTAAGTTCAGTCTCGTAGACCTGACTCAGATTAACCAAAGACCTATGCCATTGCGTCCGCCTCATCGCTGCGGTTCCAACGCCACATCTCATACGACAATCCGACCTATACATTAAAAGATGTAGGTCGTGCTCTTTTTAGACTGTTGATTACATTTTTATGGGACCAACCTGGCTTACATGATTTTCCATGTACAACTTTCCATGTAATCCATGACATCATCACCTAAAAAACCCAGCCCCTATAGCTAGCCTAGGCTCTAGCTCCTAGACCCCTATCACATTGGTTTCTCCTCCCAAACTCATCATGAGTTTCTCTTGCCAAGGCAATCATGCCTTCTCTTTTTTAGGAAACTCATCATTTTCCTCTTACTACATCTCTCTTCCTTCTCTCTTTTCTTTTCATTTTCTCTCCATCTCCTTGTTAGAACATCTAAAACGTCCCACCTTAGAAGAAAATTTTAGCACATTCTCTTTCATCTCCCCCCTCATCTAACCCTCTACTTTCAATCTTAACCCTACATCCATGATCCTTGGAGCCTAAGGAGTCCAAAGCTATAGGAATCTTGAAGATTCATTAAGGTGGGTGCACTTATCTTAGGAATTTTTTAATTTTCTTATGATAGATTCTCCTTCATCTCATCCTTAGGCACTTGTGGGGCTCATCAAGTGATGATGGAGGTCCCCCATGTCTCCATGATCGTGATCAATGGCCCATTCCTTTGCATACATGTTCCATGGATGGGATCATACTTCATGGACTCCATCATGGCATTTTTCCTTTGATGCATGTCTTTTAGGGGTCATCTAGACCATAAATTTTGGTGGGAAAGGCATCCCCACCATTAGATTCATTCCTAGCTCCATGCATGTACTAGATTTAGATTGTATATGATCTAATGGGTGACATAAATGTGTTATAATGGAGAGAGGGCCTCAATAGTGGTGGAGACCCTCTTTTGTGGCCAGATCTTCATTTTTTTCCTTATTATATCTTTCATTTCTGATGTGTGTGGCCCACTTAGGGGCCCTGGAATATCCAAACCGTCCAAGCAAGGTGGACTCCCATGTTGTCCATTCCTTGGATGTTGGCACCCTATTTGCTCCATAATAGATGTATGTAATGGGTTTTATGAAGGAGATTTGGTCTGGATGTTTGTAGGGCCCATTGAGGAACACAACACTGATTTCATGGGATGATTCCCCTTATTTTGGTTCCCATGCTCAGTTTATTTCATGTATATATTGTTGTCCAGAAATTTCTGGACAGTTTTGGGATGGTTTTTGGGTCAAGATTATGGACTAATAAGAAGGATGTTTCACCCCCATTCATAGATAATTCTTGGAGATGTGGACCCCACCTTAATGAATGTTGAATCCCACCTCCATCCACCCTTAATTGATCACCTAAAAGGGGGAGGGGGGCAAGAGGTTAGACAGTCCAGATTTTCTGGACTGTCCAACCACCCTGCATGTTGTAAAAACATAAATATCAGCTTGTTTCTGAAATGGTGGGCCACCTTTGTGGACCCCACCTTATTGTATACTTGTGAAGGTATGTTGACCCTATATTTTTCTAAATTTTGGCAGACCGGGGCCCACTCTAATGGGGTGCACAAGTCGGGGACAGCAGCATTGTTCCAGCAGGAATTATTTCTGGACCTTGCTATTCACTTGCATAAAAGAAAATTTTTAAAAATGTTTATGGCCTTCCCCTTCACCCATTTTGTAGCCCACCTTGTAGGGGTCCATCACAGGTGCATGTGGGCCACCTGGATCGTTGAATTTGGGGAGCTTCTAGGGCCCACCTTGGTGTTGTAATATTGGACTATCCCTCCCACCCTTGGGACGCCCAAGGATGAGTTGGTCGTCCCATGTGTGAGGCCCACCTTGATGTATGTGTTTCTCCAGGCCGTCCTCCCTTATGTGACCCCCCCTTGGATGTGGTCCATCCCCTTGAGGGATGCCCACAAGTGAGGCCCACCTTAAGGTTTGTATAGGGCCAGCCGTCCAGGCCCTCTTAGGATGCCCAGGCCCACCTTGAGGTTTGTATAGGGCTAGCCATCCAGAACTTTCTGGGTGCTGCAGGACTGACCCACCTTGTTATATTTGTCATTTTCAATCCGTTCATCTGGTGGGGGCCATTTTGATAATGTGGGTCACTATAGGTTAGTAACCCATCTAGATAAATTAATTTCTGAATTCCAGCAAGCCCGGGAAGTGGGTGGGCTGGAATTCCAGCAAGGGGCCAAAATTTGTTGTATAGTTAATTTTTTTAGAGCCATTGTGGCCCACCAGACTTAAGAGAGTGTTGTACACACTCTTTACCTTCTTTCCTTAGACATTTTAGGCTTAATGAGTGCCCTTGAGGCCCACCTTTGTGGTGATCATGTAGGCTAGCATTAACTAGATTTTTTTTAGATAGTTTAATAGGCTCAAATGAGCTGGAAACCTCTTCCTTGAGCCCAAGTTTGTGCAAAGGCTGAACTTATTGATTTAGGGCCCCAATGGGTTGTCCATAAGTTGATCATGTGTATTAATGATCCTTAATGCCCTCATGAAGTGCTCAATTATGAGTTGACTTGCAAGGCCCACATTGATGCATATTGTGGAGGGCTTTGCTAAGTCTTTGGGCTAATGTGGTAAGGTCCACACTGTCGATATTCTTGGGTTTATGGGCTGCCCTCTAAGTCCATCATAATGCATAAATTTGGTGGCTTTTGTTTTTGGGACATAGTTTGCCCTTTGGGGCCCATGATGTTGTGAGAGGGTTTTGGGCCATTTCCTTAGGGCCCATTATGTTATATGATATATATACATGGCTACCCTTTTTATGTTGATTTAGGCCTTGTGGACTGAGTCCCTCTAGATAGGCCCACTGATCTTGGGTCTATACTCTCCTATCTATTGTGATGGGCTTAGGGGCAATAATATGTAAGAAGTTGGGCCCTTGACTGTCCACTAAATTGACCCTGTACTTAAGCTAAAAAGTGAGGCACAACTCACTTGTGTTAAATGTGAAATTTGCCCATGTAGATGAATTACTGGGCTGCCCATGAAGCCCACCACAATATATGGATTTATGACCTTTATGCTTGGGCCCAAATCTTACTTGAGGGCCCACTAGATGGCCTATGAGTTGGCTTGATGTATAGCCCATTAGGCCATGCATTGCTTGGGCCTTAGACCCTACATTATATGCATAGAAGGCTACCTTTTTGGGACCCAATTAAAGTCGGATGTCCTCCTTGGTGGCCCTAAGGTAGGCCCATAGGGGCCCTTATAGGTGGTTGAAGGCCCACCTTGGACCTTATTAGGCCCGTTTTCTTTTTTAAGGCCTTAGGACTCCCCCTAGCTTGTGGGTCATTCCAAACTATTAGGCCCCCACTAAGAGAACTTCATTCTCCTTAGAGTACCTATCTATATTTGTATCTTGTCATTGTCCTTCCTCGTGAAGGAGGAATACATATTCTACAGGTAGCATACTTACATCATTGTGACCCATATGCATCATCTGTGTGTATTGATTGTATTGTGTGGTGGTCATTGAGGGATGGAGTTTCTCCCCTTATGCACATTGAGTGCCTGAAGCTGATGCATGATCTATATGTGTGACTCATACATTAGCATCGCATTTCATGATGATACCGCCTTTGCTTCATCAGGGCCTTTCCTCCATAGGAATATTCGTGGATGGCCGTATGAGTGGACTCCGGAATGATACTTAAGCATACCATGTACATATGATGCCCATGGGTGAAATTTCTAAAACTTCCAATGTACCAAGGGACTGTCCCAATGCCGTGACTGAGTAGAAACTATGAGCACACAGGGGCCTTGTACCATTAGGCCATGACTCCCACTATTGTGTAGTTGGTTGGGTAGGGATATAGCCTTATCCGCCTATGAGGGAGGGCAGTATTAGGCTGAGTTAACCATGCTTATAAAATGGGTCCACTACCGTCGAGCCAAGTTGGTGATTGGTTGTCCATGGGTGGGTAGTGAGGTCTCTTACACTCGTTTAACTGTATGGGTCTATAGAGCGACAGTCATTCTGCAGTATAATGTACCCCAATGATTTCCTTATGATTGGAAATGTATTTGACATGTGGTTTGGAAATGAGCACTGACATTATTTGCATCACATTAGCACTGGCTGCAGAAGCCCCTTCATGCATTACCTTGGTATGGCACCCAGTACTCATCGCATCGTATTCATGATAAGCCTTGGTAAGGCTAGTGATATCCTCATAGAGCATGTTTCTCTTCTTGCATCTCTCACTATTCTTCTGTGCACCATTGTCACACACTTACACCACCCTCTAAGCTTCTATAAGCATATGCATGATTGAAGTGTGTAGGAGATCCTAGGCAAGCGTCATAGCGGCAGAGCGTGTAGTAGAGTTGAGGTTGAAGACTCCAGTGTTGCTAACTTTTCTCTCTTCTCCTATCATCTTATGTATGTCCTTTGGACCTTTTGTAGGCTTGTAAAAGTTCAAATTCATAGTTAATTTTTTGATGTGTGCATTTGTTATTTTCAGATATACTTGCTGTGATCTTGGGTATGCTCACATTGGAATGATTATACTGTTATGGAAATTCTCCTTGTAGGATCTCAAGATCGGAACTTTCCTCTGGAGTTGAGAATGGGGTACAACGGAGGCTGTTACCGCCAGAACTGGCCAACTGGTTTCTTGTCAGTCCGATTACCGAGTATGGGGCATGACACCCCTTGATGTAAATTCATGGATTGTTGAATTAATTAGTTTGTTCTTATATAGACCACTTCTCTTAACCTATAACCTAAACCTATAACCTAAAACCTAAACCTAAAGTTAAAACCTAAATGTATTCTTAAATCCTTAAACCTAAACCAATACCTAATCCTAATCTCAACTCCTTAACCTAAACCTAAACTTAAAAATCCAAACCTAAACCCGATCCCAAACCCAAACCCGATTTCATAAACCTAAACCTTAACCTATTCTAATTCCCTAAAGCTATAACCTATAACCTATAACCTAAACCTAATCTAAGCCTATAACCTTAACCTAAACCTAAAACCTAAACCTAAACCTAAAACCTAAATGTATTCTCAAATCCACAATGCAAGATAGTAAGGCAACCTCAAAATTCAGATCTTGAGAGGTTGATACAAATGTTGTTCTAAGGACAACCTTACACCAAAAACCAGAGTTTATGGTAGGACAACCTAATTTCTAGAAAGGTCTTTGTATCAAGTCTCAAACCGAAGAGGAACAGAAAAATAAATACAAACTGCATTGAAGTATAAATTGTAATCACAAATATGTATTGTTCTAAGGACAACCATGCACCATAAGAATGACAGGGCAACCTTACTAGAACAAAATAATATCAAGCTGATAAATGAATAACAAGAAATAAATTCTAAACTATTAAAACATTCCCCACAAAGCTTGAAATAAAAGATTACAACATTCACAACCACATGTACATCCCTCAAATGAATAAATAAAGATATGAAATAAAAACCATTCAACCACAACATAAGGGACTATAGTGGTTAGCCTGTGTGTTCACCAACTGTTATACAACAGCCACACAGAATGCTACTTCACTCCTAATATCCTCACACAGGGGATATTAGCATTCACTAACAAAGTAGGTTTTCACTGGTTCACCCAAAACCTTACAATTGTGTCTTTATCTGTGGGCTTACACAATTAAAAAAAACTCCACTTCTGAGTTTTCTTGGCTCTCCTTAGATAACTAATACAATGAGATTTTTCTGGCAAATCTCAAAAGAAACCAAACGTAAAATACCTGAATTTCTCCTTTGTTGTAGGAGCCCAGAAGAACCAATCGGAGTAAAAGTTCGAATCAACGTTCAATGTCCAATACTCACTTTAAAATGGTTCTAGTTCTAATTGATTTTAAATTAAACCAAATTAGGCGTAGCTCTATTTGATTTTAATTCCAAGAAGAAAGAATACAACAATTCCTCTTTTCAAATTAGATTGGAATTCAGGAACAAAATCAAATAAAGAAGCTATCAAAAGTAAATAAAAATTAAGCACAATGTAGCTTAAAATGAATACTAACTTATCTCAGAGTGGATGCTTGAATTTACTTGAATTTACTTGAATTACTTATCTACTCGAAGCTAATCTTGTGTCTTGAATAGATCTTTTGTTCATCACATAAACAAGTTTTTAAAGCAGTGTCTTTGTCACCACAAATTTGACAATCACAAGGGGTTATTCACTATAGCACTTACAATCTCCCCCTTTGTCAAATTTGTGACAAAATACACTTTCGAGATAGGATACATATCACAGATTATATGATTAAAGAATCATGCACCAGCTGTTAAACCGGAACACATGAACTTGTAACTTAATTCATGAACCTACAACTCAATAGTCAACCAACAAGCGGTCCATACTCATATACTCATGATCATACATTCTACCACTGTACATATACTCCCCCCGAGTAACATATATTAGCCAAAAGTATATCTACTCTCCCTTTTTGTCATAATATGACAAAGGAAGAATAAAGCAGATTGGAAAGGAGTAATAATCAAGGAGGTAACCAAATAAGAATGGAAACCTATAGCATAAGCAACACATATAATAGATAAACTGAGTCATAAATGTGATAGTGACAATAGCAATTCCAGTCAAGTGAACATGAAAAAAAAAGTTATTACAGACCAGAAAATAGAAAATGAACTAATCCGATCCAGATGAAGGTGCAGGGATGGAGGGATCAAGTTTGTGCATGCCTCTATTCAAGCGCTTAAGATATTTGCGTATATACTTAAATTGTAAATCATTAGCAACAAACATGTTTTCCATCCTAGCATTTAAAGATTCAACCTTAGTTTCCAATGCAATAAAGCGTGCATCGAAAGTAGAAGGCGGATAATCTGGATCACCTGCAGAGTCAGAATCAAGCTCTTCAAAGATATCATGCATGTTAATATCATCTGGAGGAAGATCACCAGCTTCTTCCTCATGTTCAACTTCAGCTGCACCACCACCATCAACTTGGCCAGGAAGAAATTCCAGCTTCATCTTGTTGAGGTTAGAATTATTAAATATCAAGTGATGGATAGGGGCCTCTCCAACTGGCATATCGACTAACATATGAGAAGCTAATACGATCATCAAATATCTAAAGGGAATATCATTATAACCAAGATGGAGTCAAAATCGAATGATAGAATGACAAATCAAGGAAGGTAGGCAGAGATGAGCACCTCGGGCTACATTATGAAGAATACAAATCATAAAAGACGTTAACTCAGTCTTATTGCCCGACCAAGGATACAGATTAGACACAAAAATCCTGTGCAACACTCTATATTTGGGTAACAGATACCTTAAGGGGAGCGCATTTCCTTTAGGTGTCCATGGAGCATCCAAATTGCATAAATCCTTAGAAAGCATGCGTTTTTCAAATTGAGAGGGTTTTTCAGTCAATGTATGGATGGGAACTCCCTCATCATTAACTGAAATTTTCATAAGAGCAGATATCAAGTGATGATCAACATTTAATGGTCCTTCTCTTGTGGCAATTTTAAATGTCAGATTTTCAAGTGAATAATCACATATACATGCAAACATGGATTGAGCAATGGACCGATATGCAGGCCTACCCCAATGTAGTAACTTATCCCAACCTACAGCTTGTAGCATGTAACATCCCAAAAATCGGGGGGTCGAGCAAAAACCCAACTTCCGAGTTCCAAAATGTTATTTGTGCAAAATAGATATGTATGATTGAATGTTGTCTGTGATAACATATTAAACATGAGTGAGATTAAGCTAGAACCACATATCATACTCCAGAGACAGTTAAATTAACCAGCGGAAGTCTGTAATAGTATGTATAACATATATAAACTGTTGTATGTCTCCAGAGTGTGAACATGTTACCAGGTTATATACATACATGTATACTTCAAAAGTAAGCAAAAGAATATACATGAGTGCTCTAAAAATATAAAATGACAAGTGTCAAGGCATCTAATCAACCTCCCTGTAATCCCGTCGATCAGAACACGCATAAAGGAGGGATCCTCCTCATCATCATCAAGTCCGGCTCCGCCTCACAGGCCGCGCCATCATCTGCAATCACAAAAAGGTCTGGTGGGTGTCCAGGAACACCGTCCCGTAACGTGGGAGTGAGTAGCTAACTCAGTGGAATAATAGAGCAAAGATTAACATGTTATCAAATCAATCATGCGATAATAGTAAAGCAGTAATTCAAACATTCCTAATACTGTTGTTAATGCAATTATGACATGACGTGATGTATGCCCTCACCGACGATCTCCCTCATACGGCAACATCTTACGACCGCGGCATGCCACACTCCCTAGAGTGCTCCACATCTTCCAGGCACATGCAATGCTATGGTGATATGATTTCCGAGTTGTTATTAGTCCATTCAAACAGCAGGATTGGGAAACTAAGGTACCTCCCTTATATCAATCCCAACACAGATCCTGTCTAGGGTCGTCACTCCTAGTAATCTCATACGATGTATATTTTGTAGGTCGCTGCAAGGGCTGCCAGGGCTGTTGCACGCACTCGTTGCTCCGCTCCCCCATCACCTTATCAATACAGGCCTACTGTACTCTACTGCTACTGAAGGGTCGTCGCCTCCCGTAGACTTAGAATACGCTCGCGGTCACTACAAAGGACTCGTCGCCTGATCAGTGTAGGCCGACAGCTAGAATATAGTGTCCCATACCACCATAATCTGCTCACGAGTCTAGGTGCTCACTGGTCACTACGGGGAGGTTTGTGGCCCCAGCGTAGGCCGACAGCTCGACCACGGTGTCCCATACCACCATGCCCGGCTCATGAGTCTTTATGGATCAAGGTACCATGGTTAACAGGGTTTACAATGGTAAGTTCAGTACCCTAGGTTCAAGCAGTTATGACTCATACAAGGTGAACATACATCGACCAGTCGGGTTACTTGACGGGCTCGACTAGCGCGATCGCATCTCAAGTCGAACGACATGAAGTGCGTAAAACACTTCGCGTGGCCTAACCACTGCCGTCAACTCCAAACACGACTCGCGTTCATCGACGCGTCGTTCGTGGCGAAGATAAGCTAACCACGAATTCGCTCGGTTACCGACTGCCTGGACTAGGCATAGTCCCAAACAATCATAGAATCACATCAGCAGTTGTGTAAGGGTAATGGAAATGAAATACAACCATGAGAGCATGTTAACATATGTTATTACATACAACTTAAGCAAATATCGTACACATGTCCTTCACACATATAATGAAATTAAGCATGTCGCCAACATATAAGAAATCCTCTCCATCAACATATTAATTGAGAATTCAATCTCAAAGTAACTCATAAGGAAATCATCAAGCACATGTTATAACATACAGCTTAAGCGAATCGTCAAGCACATGCATTTCATTCATATCATGAAATCATGCATATGGCTAACATGTAGGAAACCATTCACACCAGCATATTGATTGAGAAATCAATCTCAAACTAATTCATAACACCATTTAATTCAATACATACTAATACAAGCATTCATACAAACACATACACTACACACTTAAGTTTACATATAGTATGTCGACCCGAAGTGCGCATTTAGGCGAATCTCTTCGCCAAACTAATTATGCACGTATTCCTAACATCCTAATGTGACAACATATCATGTCAATCACATCAGCAAAATATGAATGAAATCTATACTTCCTACAAATGACTAAAATGCCCTAAATCTCATATTCTTCGTTAGTTTACGAAACAGGAAACGGACAGCATGTTGTACATGTCAAACGGCGTTGCCATCAAGAATCTACTATTAAAAGACATTGAAAGCTTTGGAAACAGTCAATCAAAGCGTCTAATATCCGCACCTTGTCTCTTATGGATGTGTAAATTCGAACGGAGCGTATACGCTTCGTCTACGGCGAATAGAGGACCTAATACACAAGTTCTATTAGCTACTTCGCTAGGAAACGAAAGGAACCTCAAATCAGCAACTTCTAGGGTATTTTCTTACCTGAAAATGCAGAGGAATTGCCGGAAAAGTGCTTGGATCGCGTGGCTTAAACACGTGTAGCAGGTAACACCAGCAGCAGGAAATTCTCTCCCACCTCTCTCACAATCTCTCACCTTTTCTCTCCCTCAATCTAAGGCTTTTCCCAAATTCGGATGGGAGAGATATGAGAGGGTTTCAACCACTTTTATAAGCCCAAAAATGCCCAAAATAGGCTCAGGAACAAAGTTCACTTTGTGCCTATCCAATTCGGGGTTGTTTCGGTCCAAAATATGCTTTCTGGTGGTCCCCTTGTCGATTACGATCGGACTTAAGCTCATGCGTACCAGATCTAGCACGTATTATGTTTTTAGTCCGGCAGGGTTCGCAGATCGCGCGTGGCGGACCAGTTTCAGTTCAGCGGTCACCGCACGTAGATCAGGGCTGAAAGTCTCATGATATAAAATAGAAATTTTTCCTAATCCAAGGGTGTAATCTGGCTAAATTCTGAAGGTCAGAACGCTTAATACTGACGCGTCAAGTCGTGTGCCAGTTTTGAATTTGAAATTCCAATTCTGTCCTTATTCGCACTCTCTTCGGTCCGGGCTCAATGAAATGGCCTGTGATTATTGGTTTGACTTGATTTTCGAAATGAGTGTCAAGTCCAGCTAGGCGGTTCTAACGGTCTAAGATAGGAGATATTGGACTTTCGACGCGCGGTCTAGATCCAATACAAAATTTCAAAGTGGTCCAGAGAACAAACCGGCTTAGAGTTTGATCCGAGGTTATAAAGTATTATAGAGTCATTGGTTTTACTCGATTTGGGTCTTGTAGAACGTATTTAAAGTGATCAGGGACTATTTCCCAGCTACTCCAGCGTTGCGCTAGCTAACTTACGCTTAATTTCCATAGGAATTAATCCTAAGTGGTTTCTTTGGCTATGAAATTGGGTTCTGAGCGATTTTTCAGGTGTTTTAGTTGACCCATTGCCTAAGGACGTAAAATCCCAGATTAGCCAAAATCCGGGGTGTTACATAGCATGGGAAAGATATCAAACGGAGCTGTATGATTAAGATCAATAAGGTATTCAACAATTACATTTCGCATACGAATGTCACGAACATATGATGGATCATCTTCAAAATCCCTAAGATGACGTATAGTGAGAGGGACTGATCTGGATGAAGATGATGGACCACGAGAAGGTAATTTCCTTCCTTTAGAAGCCATTTGCAACAAAGAGTTCAAAAATAAAAGGAGTTACAAATGAAGGAAAATGGGTTTTTCTAGAATCAGATTTTTTAGAATAACTTCCTCAAATCACAATGAAACTCAAAATAAATAGCTACAAGAGTAAAAGAGAAGTATTCTAGACTCAAATCTAAAAGAAAAATGTAAATGGAGCACTTACAATGAAGATTTTGGGAGATGGCTTCGACTAGTCGAGGTTCGGCCGGTTGGAGGAGGAAATAGAAATGAGGAAGATAAAAATTTTCCCAAATAAAAAGGGTTTCACGAGTTCCTCGACTGGTTGTGGATGTACACGACCAGTCGAGCTATGACTGGTCATGTATTTCCACGACCGATCGAGTACCAGCCAAAAAAGAATTCAAGTTTTTCAAAATATTTTGAAAAAAAATTGAAATCTAACCTATCAAACATATTCAATATGATACAAAAATGCATAAAATATTATCTTATAATGCACATGCCAAGATTAAATTTCATTTGATTAAACCGACTTTTATCTAGCGGTTTCATGAAAATATCAGCACGTTAATTCTCGGTAGGTATATATTCCAGAGATATAACCTTTTCTTCTACTAATTCACGGATATAATGAAATCTAATATCAATGTGCTTAGTACGAGAATGCTGAATAGGATTTTTCAAAATATTAATGGCACTAGAATTATCACAATATAACACCATAGAACCCTGTTTAATTTCATAGTCACTTAACATTTGCTTCATCCAAACAAGCTGCGTACACGCATTACCAGCTGTGATGTATTCAGCTTCAGCAGTTGAAAGTGATATAAAACTTTGTTTCTTGCTAAACCAAGAAACTAAACAGTTTTCGATATAAAAGCAACCACCACTGGTTAATTTTCTATCATCAAGATTACCAGCCCAGTCGGCATCTGAGTACCCAGCTAATTGAACACTAATTTCATGAGGATACCAGAGACCGAAATTCACAGTACTTACGACATATCGCATAATCCTCTTGACAACAATCAAGTGTGATTCTTTAGGACTAGACTGATATCTAGTGCAAATACCAACACTTAGCGCGATATCAGGTCTACTAGCAGTTAAATACAATAGACTACCAATCATACTACGATAAAGTTTTGGATCAACATTTTTACCTTCAGAGTCTTTTGAAAGTTTCAGGGTAGTACTCATAGGAGTATCGAAGTTCTTACCATTCTCAATCCAAATCTCTTAATTAAATTCAAGGCATATTTAGATTGATAAATGAATATTCCATCAGGTTGTTGCTTTACTTGCAACCCTAGGAAGTAATTCAATTCCCCAACCATGCTCATTTCAAACTGAAATTTCATCAAATCTGCAAACTCAGTAATCATGTTAGTACAAGTAGATTCATAAATGATATCATCAACATAAATCTGTACCATCAAAATATGATCATTATATTTTTTAACGAACAAAGTTTTATCAACAGATCCCATTCAAAAATTATAGCTTAACAGAAATTTTGTTAGTTTCTCATACCATGCCCTAGGCGCTTGTTTTAATTCATAAAGTGTCTTTTTAAGCCTATACACATGATCAATATTCTTTGGATCTTCAAAACCCATCGGTTGTTCCACATAAACTTCCTCATGCAGATCACCATTTAGAAATGCACTTTTCACATCCATTTGATAAATCTTAATCTTTCTAAAACAAGCAATGGATATAAACAGTCTGATTGATTCAAGACGTGCTACAGGTGCAAAGGTTTCATCAAAATTAATTCCTTCAATTTGAGTATAACCTTGTACCACTATTCTGACCTTGTTTCTAATTATATTTCCAAGCTCATTAGACTTATTTTTGAAGATCCATTTCGTTCCAATGATGTGTTTATCTTTAGGTCTTGGTACGAGATACCAAACATCATTTCTTACGAATTGGTTCAGTTCTTCTTGCATCGCAACTATCCAGTTTTCATCAGTAAGAGCTTCTTTTACGTTAGATGATTTTATTTGGGATGTAAAACACACATAATTACATATATCCTCAAGTTGTCTACGAGTGTGAACACTAGTGAGAGGGTTTTCAAGAATTTGTGTGGTTGGATGATCTTTAACAGTCCTTAATTCAGAATCATTCTGATTAGATGAAGTATCAGATTTATCGATTACTAGAACTTCATCATTATCTGAATTTGAGACTGGTGTGTTTAAGTGATCATCGATGACAACATTGATGGAATCTTGAATCACACCGGTTCTTTTGTTTAGAACCCTATAAGATCGACTGTTTAAGGAATATCCTAAGAAAATTCCTTCATCACTCTTCGTATCAAACTTTTCCAAATTTTCACGATCTCGTAAAATATAACACTTGCTGCCAAAAACTCGAAAGTATTTTACAGTAGGCTTTTTATCAAACCATAATTCATAAGTCATTTTATTATTATCTTTGCTAGTGTAGACTCGGTTAATAATATAGCAAGCTGTATTGACCGCTTCAGCCCAAAGATTCTTAGAGAGCTTAATGTTATTCAACATGACATTAGTCATTTCTTGAAGCACTCTATTCTTCCTTTCCACTATACCATTTTTTTGTAGAGTTTTAGGCGTTGAGAATTCATGTAATATTCCTTGATCGCTACAGAACTTCTCAAAACTGCTATTCTCAAATTCAGATCCATGATCACTACGAATCTTATTGATTTGAGAACCTTTTTCAGTTTGAATCCTTTTGAGAACTTTTCTTACTTCTTCAAGGGTTTCTAATTTGTCCCTTAAGAAGACTACCTATGTATATCTGGTAAAGTCATCCACTATTACCAAGATATACCTTTTACCACCTTGACTCTCCATTCTGGTAGGTCCTATCAAATACATGTGGAGGAGTTTGAGTGGTCTTGATGTGGTATTTGAATTCACCTTTTTGTGTGAGGTTCTTATTTGTTTGCCTATCTGGCATTCACCACATATTTTATCTAGTTTTCGAAGCTTGGGTAGACCTCTTATGAGTTCCCGTTTACTCAATCTATATAGTTTCGGTAATGTAAATGTCCAAGACGTTTGTACCACAAATCAGTCTCGTCTGTATGGACCATGTAACATGTTTGATTAGATGAGTTGGATTCACTAACAATATAGCAGTTTTCAGACGTTCTACGTCTAGTTAATATTACAGAACCTTTATTGTTTAGAATCTCACAGCTTTGATTAAAAAACCATGCACTATGGTTATTATCGCATATTTTAGATATGCTAAGAAGGTAATGTTTTAGACCTTCAACATATAAGACATTTTTAAACACTAGTAGGTTACAAAGTTGAATCGTACCTAGGCCGATAATCTTGCAGTTACTTCCATCACCAAAAGTGTCTGACCCATCAGTCATATCTTTTAGATTAGTGAATAAAGCCTTATCGCCTGTCATGTGCCTGGAGTATCCACTATCTAGGTACCACTTTGAATGGCTTGAAGCTTTGAAAGTGGTGTGGGAAACCAAGCAGGTAACCTTAGGAACCTATTTCAGTACTATTTTGGGTTTAAGAGGATAGTTGGTCTTCTTATATCTGTTGTTGTAAAAATGACCTATAAAGTTAGATTTTAAGAGCTCCTTAAGTAAATCAACTATCTTTTCAGCTAATAGATTTCATTTTTTATTAAAGTTGACATGGCTACTTTTAGGTTTTTGAAAAGATTTTGAATTTTTAGAAAAATCTTGATAAGTACATTTTCCTTTTGAGTTTGAGGATTCTCCTTTCACAAACTTAGGAGGAGTATTCTTCTGGTTAAGAGATATATTCTTATCATAGCCCAACCCAGATCTGTTACCACATTTTCTTGATCCGGATAATAGTTTTTCTAACTTAGGATCACCTTGGGCATATCTCCATGTGTCCTTTAAACTCAGAAGAGAAAATACTTCATTTTTAAGTTTCTCATTTTCAGATTTTAGATTTTCAATATGGGATGTTTTGAATTTCAAATGGCATTTTGATGTTTCAAAACAATCTAAAATTTGAGATTTTTCTAAAACAAGTGACTCAAAACATTCTTTAAATTTAAAAAACTTTTCTTTTTGAAGTTTAAGTTTGACAACAATTTTACAACTTTCTTTGTATAGGGCATTGTAAGCATCTTGAAGATCATCTTCATTTTCACAATCACTATTCAGATTTTCCTCACTAGTTGAATCATCATAGTCTGAAAAAGTGAACTTGGCTAGAGTCATAAGGGCTTTCATTTCATTACCCGACTCGGTTTTAGAATCTTCTGATTTAGAAGAAGCTTCAGAATCATATGATTCATCCCATGTAGCCAACATACCCTTCTTCTTGGGTTTGTCCTTTTTAGGACATTTGTTTGTTAAATACCCATATTCTTGGCAGTTGTAACATTGACTATCTTTCAAAGATTTTCAAGTTTTATATTTAGGTTTAGATCTTTTCTTCTCATTTGATTTTTAAAAATGTACTCTTTTCTTGCTTTTAAATATTTTATAAAAAATTTTTGCTAAAAGAGCCATATTATCTTCAGAATCAGAATTTTCTTCAGGATTACATTTAGAAAATTTTAGAGCGATAGATTTACCTTTAGGAGCTTTAAAGTTTAACTCATAGGTTTGTAAAGAACCAACTAGTTCTTCTACCCTCATATTATCCGTATCACGAAATTCCTGAGTCGCGGTTACTTTAGAGTTGAACCGTTCAGGAAGAGAGCGTAGTATCTTTGCACACACTTTACTTTCTGGGATAGTATCGCCAAGACCCCACATAGAGTTTACAATGTCATTTAGTCTTGTATAAAAGTCCATAAATGTTTCATTTTCCTCCATATAAATTTCTTCAAATTTGGTTGTGAGGAATTGGACTTTAGATTTTTTGACAATTGTAGTACCCTCGTGTGTCATTTCTAATATATCCCAGGCTAGCTTTGCAGTATCACAAGATATGATTCTTTTGAACTCATCCGGTGATAGTGCGCAAGTGATTGCATTTAGTGCCTTTGCATTGGCACTACTCTCATTTTTCTGAAGGGTGGTCCAAGAGAAATAAAGAGTTACTCTCATTGATTTTGAACCATCGACTCCAGTCACTTCAGTGGTAGGAGGTTTTCATTCAGTCATTGTGGCTTGCCACACACTCTCATCCATTAATTTGAGGAAGATCCACATTCTGGCTTTCCAGTAGGCATAATTGGAGCCATCAAAGGGTGGAGGCCTAGTGACTGATAGGCTATCAAAATTTGACATCATAAATAGCTTAAATCGCTAGCTCAGGAATTAAATCCAAGAAATAAGAAAAAAAGAGCTATTAGGCTTTGATACCACTTGAAAAGGCCTAGCTATATGTCCTAGAGGGGGGGTGAATAGGACTATGCCAAATAAAAATTTATAACAGCGAAAATTAAAGGAATATGATATCCAACAAGATAACAAAATAAACCACAATGCAAGATAGTAAGGCAACCTCAAAATTCAGATCTTGAGAGGTTGATACAAATGTTGTTCTAAGGACAACCTTACACCAAAAACCAGAGTTTATGGTAGGACAACCTAATTTCTAGAAAGGTCTTTGTATCAAGTCTCAAACCGAAGAGGAACAGAAAAATAAATACAAACTGCATTGAAGTATAAATTGTAATCACAAATATGTATTGTTCTAAGGACAACCATGCACCATAAGAATGGCAAGACAACCTTACTAGAACAAAATAATATCAAGCTGATAAATGAATAGCAAGAAATAATTTCTAAACTATTACGACATTCCCCACAAAGCTTGAAATAAAAGATTATAACATTCACAACCACATGTACATCACTCAAATGAATAAATAAAGATATGAAATAAAAACCATTCAACCACAACACAAGGGATTATAGTGGTTCACCTATGTGTTCACCAACTGTTATACAACAGCCACACAGAATGCTACTCCACTCCTAATATCCTCACACAGGGGATATTAGCATTCACTAACAAAGTAGATTTTCACCGGTTCACCCAAAACCTTACAATTATGTCTTTATCTGTGGGCTTACACATTTAAAAAAACTCCACTTCTGAGTTTTCCTGGCTCTCCTCAGATAACCAATACAATGAGATTTTTTAGGCAAATCTCAAAAGAAACCTAAAGAAAGTAAATTACTCAAACATAAAATACCTGGATTTCTCCTTCGTTGTAGGAGCCTAGAAGAACCAATCGGAGTAGAAGTTCGAATCAACATTCAATGTCCAATACTCACTTTAAAATGGTTCTAGTTCTAATTGATTTTAAATTAAAACAAATTGGGCGTAGCTCTATTTGATTTTAATTCCAAGAAGAAGGAATACAACAATTCCTCTTTTCAAATCAGATCGGAATTCAGGAACAAAATCAAATAAAGAAAGCTATCAAAAGAGAATACAAATTAAGCACAATGTAGCTTAAAATGAATACTAATTTATCTCAGAGTGGAGGCTTAAATTTACTTGAATTACTTATCAAAACTATGAAATTCATGTTCAATTTTTAGGCAAGCATTTCATGTCTTCGACTGGTCTTACAACATCTACGACTGGTCGAAGATCCAAAAGATTTTTAAAAAAATGGGCACGATAAGATTTTCAGTTGCTCGACCGGTCGTGGGTACCCTACGACTGGTCGAAGGTCCCCTTCGACTAGTCGCAGGTCCCATACAACTGGTGGAAGAAGGCCTAATCTCAATGTTGTACTTTGAGTCGAAGAACCATGACCGGTCAAAGAACCAGTCAACACTGTTCATAGGACTGGTCGAACAGTCTCCAAGACAGGTCGAAGAAAAATTAAAAAATTCTAAAAATCCACAACAACTTAGGACTGGTCGAGGAATTTCTTGGACTAGTCGAACTAGTGCTAGGACTAGTCGAAAAAGGTCTATGACTAGTCTTAGAACAGATCCAAGTCACTTATAAAAGATATATGGATTATGTATCCAAAGTAACCTACTCTAAAGGTAAACCTAAGGTCAGTCATACCTCAATAGTGAAGTAAGGACATTGAAATGTGAATACCAATGACCTTGAGTATCATGAAGATTGAGTTCTTGAACTTGAGATCTTCAGCTTGAAAAACTTCTGAGAACTTGAACTTAAAACCTTCTGAGATCTTCAACTTGAATAGCTTCTGAGAACCTGAGAGCTTCTGAAATCTTCTTCTTCGAGATCTTTAACTCGAATAGTTGTATTTGTCTACTCGAAGCTAATATTGTGTCTTGAATAGATCTTTTTTTCAGCACATAAATAAGCTTTAAAGTAGTGTCTTTGTTACCACAAATTTGACAATCACAAGAGGCTATTCACTATAGCACTTACAAACCTATAACCTACAACATTAACATAAACTTATAACCTAAACCTATAACCTACAACATTAACCTAAACCTAAGCCTAAACCTATTCTCAAATCGCAAAACCTATAACCTAAACCTAAACCTACAACATTAAACCTAAACCTATAACCTAAACCTAAACCTTAACCTATAACCTATAACCTAAACTCAATTCCCTAAACATTGACCTATAACCTAAACCTATAACCTACACTTATAACCTAAACTAAACCTATAACCTTAACCTAAATATAAAACCTAAACCTAAACCTAAAACGTAAATGTATTCTCAAATCCCAAAACCTAATCCTATAACCTACAACATTAACATAAACTGAAAACCTACAACATTAACCAAAACCTATACTTATAACCTAAACCCATTCTCAAATCCCAACACCTATAACATAAACCTAAACTTATAACCTAAACCTAAACTTTAACTTATAACCTATAACCTAAACTCAATTCCCAAAACCTTAACCTATAACCAAACCTAAACTTAAACCTATAACCTACACTTATAACCTAAACCTAAACCTATAACCTAAACCTAAACCTAAAACTTAAACCTAAACCTAAAACCTAAATGTATTCTCAAATCCCAAAACCTAAACCTACACCTAATCCTGATCTCAACTCCCTAATCTAAACCTAAACCTAAACTTGAAAACCCAAACCTAAACTCGATGCCAAACCTGAACCCGATTTCCTAAACCTAAACCTTAACCTATTCTTAATTCCCTAAAGCTATAACCTATAATCTATAACTTATAACCTAAACCTAAACCTTAACCTAAACCTAAACCCATAACCTTAACCAAAACCAAAACCAAAACTTATAGCCTAAATCTTAACCTATAACCTATAACATATAACCTAACCTTAACCTAAACCCAAAACCTAAACCTAAACCTATAACCCAGAACCTAAACCTAAACCTAAAACCTAAATGTATTCTCAAATCCCTAAACGTAAACCTACACCTAATCCTAATCTCAACTCCCTAACCTAAACCTAAACCTAAACTTGAAAATCCAAACCTAAACCCGATCCCGAACCCGAACCCAATTGATGTAATAATGTAGCCCAATCACATGGCAACAAACAAGAAAATCTTGCTTTGTTGGCAACCATACTCAAACTCAAGCATCACAATGCATCTATTCCCATCTCCACTATCTCTTATAGCATAGATTATTTGATATTTGGATTTATCTCATTTTTAGAGTCATGTCCAAACATAATATGATAATATTAATAGACAAGTTGGATTTGTCACCAACAATATTCTAAGACCCATATAACTTCTCCTTATAGGAAGTTGGGTAGGGCACATGCAGCTTGAATCCATCAAAGGAGATAAGGATCACCTCTCATATGTTCTCTCTCTTTTCATTTGTTTTTTTCCATAGGATTATTATTTTTGTGGTGTCTACTCATGTACAACATTTTATCATGTTAATATAATTATAAGTGGCCTAATCTCACCTTTCTAAAAATAACTAATAATAATTTCTACCTAATGAGAAATCACCAAGTACCATCGGGCTCAACCCAAAAGATAAATCAGCATTATCTTTCTTTCTTTTTCTTTTAACACACACTCACACACCAGAGTCGCTTACGGCCACAATGAGTACTTGAACTCGTGACCTTGTATTGAAATGATTTTGAATCTACCATGAAGGCATGAGTAAGGACGTAGGTGTGTGTGCACAGTTTGCGATGTGTTTACTACACTGAATTTTGTGAGCCCCACCAGGAAATAAGCTATGAATAATTTTTTTTATTTTATTTATGATGTTAAACATATATGTATTTATGCGAGGATGAATGTGATGTGGATAAGATTGTTTGTGTTTGGATGGATGTACTTTATGTTTGGATGAATGTAGTTTATGCTTGGATGAATTTACGTGAATATAATGAAATATATTATATAACAGGTGTATATCAGGAAGAATATGATGAAATATCATGTAACAGGTGTATATCAGGAATTTTGTGTTGGCCTTTTGGAAAAAAAAAAAAAAAAAAAAAGACTTTTACCTACGAAACATTTCATAGGTTAAAGTTTCATCCATGTTTTTTACCTACGAAAATTTTCGTAG
This sequence comes from Magnolia kwangsiensis, assembly GCA_037074715.1. Lineage (NCBI taxonomy): Eukaryota > Viridiplantae > Streptophyta > Magnoliopsida > Magnoliales > Magnoliaceae > Magnolia > Magnolia kwangsiensis. Next base: position 68,590,347 of record CM073583.1, read on the forward strand.
GTAAAAGTCAATTTTTTAAGTGAAAAAGATAACATTTTTACCAATGAAAATTTTCATCAATAAAAACATTATTCCTGACAGTTTTAGTTCGTTGGTAAAATTCATGGCGAAAAGTTTCAAAGCAACAAATATAACACTTTTACCGACGAAAAGTTTCGTCGGTAAAAGTGGTTTTGAGCTTTTTACCAACGAAACTTTTCGTTGGTAAAAGTCTTACCACGAAGTTTTCAAAGTAGCACCAAAATTTTCTAAGTCAGTTTTACCGACGAAAAGTTTTGTCAGTAAAAACATTATTCCCGATGGTTTTAGTTCGCTGGTAAAACTCAGGGAAAAAATTTTCTAAGTGAAAAATATAACACTTTTACCGATGAAAATTTTCGCCGATAAAAACATTATTCCCAACTATTTTATTTCGTCGATAAAACTCAAGGTAAAAAGTTTCAAAGTGAAAAATATAACACTTCCACTGATGAAAATGTATGTCAAAAAAAAACATTATTCCCGACGGTTTAGGTCATCGGTAAAACTTTGCGTGAAAAATATGAAACTTTTACGGATGAAAATTTTCATCAATAAAAGTGGTTTTGTGCTTTTTACCAACGAAAATGTTCGACGGTAAAAGTCTTACCACGAATTTTTCAAAATAGCGCCAAAATTTTTAAAAAACTTTTTCAAAAATTCAAAATAACTTTTACCGAAGAAAATTTTCATCGATAAAAAGCACTTTTACCTGCAAAATTCAAATTTCGTTAGTAAAACTAAATTTTTCAAAATGTATTTTTTCAAAAATTCAAAAGAGCTTTTACCGACGAAATTTTTCAGCGATAAATAGCACTTTTACCTACAAAATTCAAATTTCGTCAGTAAAATTAAAGTTTTTGAATTTTTTTTCAAAAAATCAAAATAGCTTTTACCAACAAAAATTTTTGTCAGTGAAAAGCACTTTTACCTATGAATTTCAAATTTCATCAGTAAAAGTAAATTTTTACCAATGAAGATTAATTTCTTCGGTAAAAGTCCTTTTTACCGACGAAAATAATTTCATCTGTAAAAATCATATTTCTTGTAGTTGTGGGACCCACCCTGCACGTGTGGAGGGTGGGGCCCACCTTGATGTATGTATTCTCCATCACACTGTCCGGTGGCTGGACATGTGCACCACCATGATGTATTTGTAGATCCACAATGTCAAGTAGCTAGACGTGTGGGGCCTACCATGATGGATGTGTTGTATCCTCACCATCCATGGATTGGATGGTAAGGAAAAGTGATTGGCTGGAGTACCTCACACCAACATATAGCTGATGTATTAACATCAGCAAGTTCTATGGGTCCTACTGCTGTATATGTTTGCAAGTTCTGTGGGTCCCACATGATGCATGTATTTCATCCTACGTCGTCTGTCCATCTGGATGAGACCCACCGCTTATGTATATGTTTTATATCCCCACCATCTATTAGGTGGACCACACTGCAAAAATTAGTGGAGGCTTGAACGTCTACCATTGAAATCGTTTTGGGGGCCACATAAGATTTGGATCGATATGAAATTTGTTCTTCCTCTTAATTCATGTCCATGAGACCTTATGATCAGATTGGATGGAAATTGAATGTTATGGTGGGCCCGGTGAATTGTTAACAATGAAAATCATTATCTCCACTTTTATTTGTGGTATGGTCCAGATGATTTTTCGTTATGATTTATTTGGGCAATGCTCTAAAATAACCTCTTAAATAGATGAATGGTGTAGACGGTGAGGCCCATTGGTATGGCCCACTTGATGTATATAAGGCTTATGTGATGTGGCCCACTTGATGTATATGAGGCCCATGTGATGCGGCCCACTTGATATATATGAAGCCCATGGGATGTTTTCACGCCCCAAACTCGGGAACCGGGCTCACAAAACTTCCGATCGCTGAATCCGGTGCCGACAGCTTCCATAGTACCTCATTCTTGGCTCCTAGCATACATATGCTAGATTCCGATCCTGGGATCCTAAAAGGAGGATTTTCCAATGTACGTTTAACTCTTAAGAAGCATAACCACAAGTATACCCAAAACACAAAGGCAACATCATCATCACATATCCACTAATATAAACATTTGAATACAATGCTGAAAGAGAAATACATGTCAAAAATAAAAATTGAAACTCTACAAGACAGCTGCACGCTCCAAGCTCAACGTTGCTGCGACCAATGTCACCTGCACGCATCTATCATACATAAGCTTATAGAAAGCTTAGAGGGTGGTGAAAGTGTGTGTACAAGATAAGTGCCAAGCATTCAATACAATACCATAATCATACAATATCAGAAATACTGGTAAAATCATGAATCATACGATATCGGAGTAAACGAAAATACTGACATGTCCATGAGTCAATCAATATCAAAATATGCAATACAGATCAACTAAGCAAATGAGGAGCTGTAAAGAGCCAAATATCAGATGCTGAGGATGTAATGCAATATACAATTCCTGAATATCACGAATACCGTTAGCCGTATATAGACCATATAAATGCAAAAACACAGTATTCCAAAATGACATATGCCACAAATGTAATGCAATATGCAGTGCGAATGGAATGACCATGCTAGAGTGTGAAGTCGGGATGATAGTGGGTGGTATCGCAAGCTATGAGGTCCATCACAAGGGACTTCTATCCAAACCAGTGTCATACCAAATTTGAATAGTCAAACTCAATGTGGTAAACTCCTAATCTTAGGTTAGTCACGCGCCCCAACCGAAATTCTAGCCATTGCGAAGGTACATGTAACAGATAGTTGCATACCACCAGCCCGAGTGGATAGTGAATGAATGAATAAATGAGTATGCAACTCCTGCTCAATACGTCCACATATCAGTACTGTACAATTTTCAGATCATCACCGGGGTTTAGTACACTCTACTTGCAAATCGCTACCCACTGACCCCAACCATGTAAGTGGAAGATACTTCACTATCTGCCTAACCAGTAGTCAGTCATTATCTACCCGGGACGTCGATAGCGGACCCATTCACGAGCTGGTCAAACTAAGTCTAGCTATGCCCCTACATTCAGGCAGGTAAGGCCACACACCCTCCCGACCGACTATGACAAAATGGGAGACTCGACCTCCTAGTATTCAGCACTCGGGCGCTTATGTATCCACTCGGTCTCGACGTTGGGGCATCTCCTAGCCACGAAGATTTAGGGACTTTCACCCATAGACATCCAAAGTACCCAGATGCTTGAACCAAACATTTTCGATGTCCCATCTAGCCATCCATGACATGCATGTGGAGGCTACGGCCCTGATATCGCTAGGGCGTACAATAATCACAACACACAATGCAAGATGCATAAGCCATACAATCCAATCATGCATCAATCCTGCGCATATCATGCGCTCATGTGAGATAACCTCCACCTATCAGGGAGTCTCATAATAACCTACCCAATGACATGTGTAATGATCAACTGCATCTCATAACAAACATGCAGATGATGCGTATGGGCATGTATAATGATGTTATGCTATCACATACTCATAATCTGTATCAATAACCGGCATCGACAATCAACCTTGACAATGTAGACATTTAACTAACATTGTTCCCAAGGAATGACCCACATAGAGCCAACATATAGTGGACTCATGGCCTCACACAACTGTCAAATGTACAACACCATGGGCCTCACTTAAGGGCTTAATACACATCACGATGAGGCTTGCACGTGGGCCTAACATACATCATAATGGGCTCCATCGCCTGGCCCACGAATGCATCACAATGGGCCTCATCACATAGGTCGCATATACATCAAGTTGGGCCTTAAACACAGGCTGATTACACATCACAACGGGCCTCAAATATGGGCTACATATACATCACATTGGGCCTCGACAATCGGCCTTGATAATCAGCTTATACAATCGGCCTCAACAATCAGAATCGATCGATAATCAGAATCAGAAATTAGCTACAACAATCGGAGTCAATCGATAATCAGAATCGGCAATCGGCCACAGCAATCGGAATCGATGATCAGCGGAACAAGGCCTAAGGGAAGGACATAATGTGGACTTTAAACCATTATTACCCATTAATGTGGCCATTTAACCAACATTGCTCCCAAGGAGTGGCGCTCATAAGACCAATCAGATAGGGGCCCACTGCCTAGCACAAAGGTCTAATATACATCATCATGGGCCTCAATTACATCAAACAGGCCGAATCAAGTGGGCCGATCAAATGGGCCGAAATAAATTGGTCGAATCAAATGCGTCATATCAAGCAAGCCAAATCAAATGAGACGGTACAAATGGGCTGAATTGATTGGCCCGATCAAAGGGGGCCAAATCAAATGGGCTAGTACAAATAGGTCGAGTCGATTGGGGTGATCAAAGGGGCCTAATTAAATGGGCCGGTACAAATGGGTCAAATCAATGAGCCGAATCAAATGGGCCGAATTAAATGGGCCGAGTCAAATGGACCGATTCAAATGGGCCGAATCAATGAGCCGAATCAAATGGGTCGAATCAATGAGCCGAGTCAAACGGGCGAAATCAAACGGGCCAAGTCAAATGGGCTGATTCAAATGGGCCAAATCGAATGGGCCGATACAAATGGGTCGAGTCAAGTGGGCCTTAAAATACATCACATCGGGCCTTATCGAGTGGGCCCAAAATACATCACATGGGCTACATTAATGGGCCGCACTAGAGGGCCTCATACACATCAAGTGGGCCATATCAATGGGCCACACTAAAGGGCCTCATACATGAACTACAAATACATTAAGGTGGGCCTCACAGATAGGCCACGAGTATATCAAAGTGGGCCTTACATTTGGGAGCTTGGATTACATCTAAAATCATTTCAATAGTTGCATGTATAACATGCTTATCACTGTATACATATCATTCTATGGGGCACATGGCCACTAATGATGATCAGCGGTATCCAAATATTTTCTATGTGAGTCGGCACTATCCAATCATTGACTATAAAAAAAAAGAAAAAAAAATCAGCACCATCAGCAGGTTGTCCAGCCCATCGGCACCGTCGAAATATTTTCCGGCACTGTCCAAATAATCTGGACGGTGTGGGTGAAGCAGATACATCACGGTGGATGTATACAACACCGTCCAAACATTTCCAGCACCATCCAAACATTGTCTAGCACCGTCCAGATATGTGGACGGTGTGGATAAAATACAACATGGTGGGGTCCATTGCACCGCCCAAAACATGGCCCAGCACTGTCTAAATATTATGGACGGTATGGATTAAACAGATGCCACACGGTGGTGTCCCACCGTCCAAATGATGTTGAAAATCTCATATTCTTTCTTTATCTTAATAAATATATTAGTTAATAACTAAATGGTCAATTTAGTTACACGTGGGCTCCACGTGTTGGACAGCATGTATGTACAACACATACATCTAAGGAGGACTGCACCTATAGGCGGTGTGGATCAAAGCCACACGCTGGACACAGCAACTGGGACCCACCGTCTGAATGGACGGTGTGGGTAGAACCCAACATTTCGTGGGGCCCACAAAGCTGGTGACGTCACTGCAGCAAAATAGCTGGTTTACACCAGCCAATCATGTCCAGATGAATGGACAGCTAGGATACAACACATGTGTCAGGTAGTACCACCGTCCATGGGTTGGACGGTGTAGATTTATATACATTAAGGTGGGCTCCACCAACCATCGTCCTGATGGACGGACACATACATCATTTGGTGGCCCCACCCAGCTTGCTGCGTCAATACAGCAGCTGGTGCTGCGTCAGTACGGCATACCTCGTGATGGGGCTCACAGAGGCTGCTGCAGTCCACCATCAATGGGGCCCACCATCTCACCAGATGGATCTAGTGATGAACGGCTGGATGAAAATTAATATATATATATATATATATATATATATATATATATATATATATATATATATGTCGTGGGTCCCACCATCCCATCTGCTGGACGGTGAGGACACCACTCGTGCCAGGTGGATCTCACCGTCCAAACAATGGACGGTGCAAATATAACAAAGACCCATCGACAGACCTACATAGCTGCTGACGTGAATATAGCAGTGGGTCCCACACGTGTGAACAAAACATATATATCGGGTAAGTCTCACACGTGTGGCCCTGATGTATTTTAAGATGATATTTGTATTTTCACTCCATCCAGACGTCCAGAGGACGGACGGCCATGGATGGAAGGTATTATCAAAGTGGGCCCATATCTAGCCAGGGACGGATGGTGTGGATACAACGGACCCATCAAGTGGGTCCTGCATGATGGCCCATCGTGGGTTGGATCAGTCCGATATTTATATTTTTTCTTCACCCAGGATCTGCCCAAAAAAACAGGCAGCAACAAGGTAGGCCTCACAGATCTGACAGCATGGATAAAACACAATCAACATCGAGTGGGCCACTCATCAAGAGAGAGAAAGAGAGAGAGAGATTGGTTATGGGAGGGACCCCACCACTATGGGCCCTCCTTATACAATGCATACAATGCATACATCAAAATCAAACGCTATGAACACCCACCTTTAAATCTTGGATTCCTCCTTCCACAATGCGATCTAGAGCTACATGGAATGCATTTCAACGGTCGAGATGAAGTTTAGAGGGTGAGATTGAGTAGTAGGAAGGTGTGCCACACTAGCTCTTCTCATGGAGAGCTTGGACGTTGGACTCACAGGATTTGCTTTGAATGAAAATGAGAAATGAGGGAGAGAGGAGTGGTGTAAGGGATATGACATGGGAATGTATGGGTTACCTTGACTTTTTGGTAAGAATGGGATGGAATAAGTATGGGTGTTGTTGACTTATGGGCGAGAGAGGGATGAGTGTGATAGGATATGTACTTGACTTGTACATTGATTGATTCATGTGATGTGTCGTAGAGATTCCTTAGAAATTTGCAACGCACAGCATTTTTCTCAAACTGAACGAGGGCCCACATCTTCTAACCTAGGTATCAAATCGGTGCACGAGTGATGGCGTTGGAACCGCGACGACGGCACGGCCACTAGGATACAAGTTTCGAGTCGAGCCGACTTCAGTATGTAGGACCCGGCTTAGGATCGCTCGCAAATGTCAAATACAGTTCGAGGGTTACCAGAATTCAACTGGGAGGACTGTGGAAGCCTACAGAATAGTACGGTCTAGGATACGGGTCTTACAATATGGCCCATTATGATGTATATGTGGCCCTTGTATGAGGCTCAATGCGATGTTTACATGGCGCATGTGGTGAGGCCCAATGTGACGTTTTTACAGCCATGTGTGAGGCCCATTGTGAAGTATATCAGGCCCTTGTGTGAGGCCATGGGCCCCACTATATGATTGGCTCTACGTGGGCCACTCCTTGGGAGCAATGTTGGTTAAATGTCCACATTAATGAGCAATGATGGTTAAATGTCCACATTGTGACCTCCCCTTAGGCCATTTGTTAGGCTGATTATCGATACCGATTATGAGTACATGTATAATATTACATCGTGATATATGCCCATACGCATCATCCGCATGTGTCACGCCTAAACTCGGTAACCGGACTCACAAGGAACCCGATGACTGGTTCTAACCGCAATAGCCTCCATAATACCCCATTCTCGGCTCCTGAGGTAGGTTCTGATCCTTCGATCCTAAAAGGAGGATTTCCATAACAGTATAATCATTCTAATATAAGCATTTACCTAAGATTACAGTAAGTACATCTAAGAATAACAAGGGGCACACATCACAAAATCCACTAAGAATTTGAACTTTTACAAGCTTAGATCAAGTTCAAAAGGACATACATAAGATAATAGGAAAAGAGAGAAATCAACAACACTAGAGTCCTCAAGCTCAACTCTACTCCACGCTCTGCTGCTACGACGCCTGCCTAGGATCTCCTGCACGCATCAATCGTGCATAAGCCTATAGAAGCTTAGAGGGTGGTGAAAGTGTGTAATAATGGTGAATAGAAGAATAGAAGGAGGTACAGGGAAGGAAATATGTTCAATGAGAATATCGCTAACCATACCAAGGCTTATCATGAATACAATGTAATGAGTACTAGACATTATACCAAGGCAATGCATGAAGGGGCTTACACAGCCAATGCTAATGCGATGCAAGTAATGCCAGTGCTCATATCCCAACCACATGTCAAGTACATTTCTAGTCATAAGGAAATTATCGGGGTCCATTATACTGCTGAATGACTGCCGCTCTACAGACCCCGCACAGTCAAACAAGCATAAGAGACCTCATTACATGTCTGTGGACAGCCAATCACCAGCAAGGCCTGACGATAGCGGACCCATTTACGAGATGATCAAACTCAGGCTAGTAATACCGCCTCACACTAGGCAGATAAGGTCATACCCTTATCCAATCAACTACACGACAGTGGGAGTCGTGGCCTAACAGTATAAGGCCCTCGTGCGCTCATACTTTTCACTCAGTCACGGTATTGGAGTAAATCCTTGGTACCACGAAAGTTTTAAGAATTTCACCCATGGGCATCCTATGCACCCTGTATGCTCAAGTAACATTTTCGGTGTCCACACATACGACTATCTACGAATGTCCCTGTGGAGGCAAGACCCTGATGAAGTAAGGGCATTATCATCATGAAATACGATGCCAATGCATGAGTCACACATGCAGATCGTGCACTATCTGGAGGCACACCATGTGCATGAGGGGAGAAACTTCATCCCTGAATGACTACCGTACAATGCAATCAATACAATAGTCACAAAATGTAAGTGTGCTACCTGTAGAATATGGAATCCTTCATCCTAAGAAGGGTTAAGGTCTAGGCACATAGACAGGAGTTCTAAGGAGAAGAAGAATCCTCTATTGGGGACCCAGTACTTTGGGATGGCCCACAAGATAAGAGAGTCATAATTCTAAAGAGGAACGGTCCAGGACAGGCCCATGGTGGCCTTCAACCACTTATAAGGGCCTCTATGAGCCCACCTTAGGGCCACAAAGGAGGACGTTCAACCTCAACTGGGTCCCAAAAAGGTACCTCGCTACACATATAATGTAAGGTTTAAGGCCTAAGCAATATATGGTCTAATGGGCCATACTCCAAGCCCAACTCATATGCTATATAGTGAGCCCTCAAGTGAGGTTTGGGCCCAACTATAAGGGCCACAAACCCATATGTTGTGGTGGGCTTCACGGGCAGCCCATTAGTTTACTACAGGGGAAATTTTTACATTTAGCACAAGTGAGTTGGGCCTCACTTTTTAGCCCAAATATAAAGTCAAATTTACTGGGCGGACGAGAACCCAACTTCTTGCATATTATTACCCCTAAGCCCATCACAATAAATGGGAGAGTATAGGCTCAATATCAATGGGCTTATCCAAAAGGACTTAGTCCACAAGGCCTAATTACTAGCATAAAAAGGGCGACCATATATAATATCACATAATGGGCCCTAAGGAAGCAGCCCAAAAATAAAAGCCATCCAATTCATACTTAATGGTGGACTAGAGGGCAGCCCATAAACCCAAGAATGCACATAGGAAAGGCCTAAACCAACAATGTGGGCCTTGTCACATCAGCCCAAGGACTTAGCAAGGCCCTCCACAATATGCATCAATGTGGGCCTTGTAAGTCAGCCCACAATTAAGCACTTCATAAGGGTATCAAAGCCCATAATTTACATGATCAACTTATAGACAGTCTGCTAGGCCTATAAATTAATAAGGTCAGCCCTTGTACAAATCTTGGGCTCAAGGAAGAGGTTCCCAGACCATTGGGCCTATAAACTACCTAAAAATCTAGTTAAGGCTAGCCCACAATATTACCATAAAGATGGGCCTTAAGGGGGCACTAATTAAGCCCAAAAATGCCCAAGGAAGTAAGGCAAGAGTGTGTGCAACACTCCCTTAAATATGGTGGGCCACTACAACTCCAAAACAACCAACCATGCAGCAAATTTGGGCCCCTTGCTAGAATTCCAGCCCACTCATTTCTTGGGCCTGCTGGAGTCATAAATTTATTTAATCTAAATGGGTTACTGACCCATAATGGCAAACACTTATCACAATGGGCCCCACTAGATGAACGGAGTGAATACAACACATCAAAGTGGGCCCACGAAGCAGGCTGGATGCCCCAGCCAGGGCGTCCCTACCTGGTGGGCCACCCCCGGCCGCACCACGGTCAGCTCAAATGTTCGTTGGGTCTGAAATTTTTTTAAGTGATACTTCCAAGGGTGGGCCACACTCCTACAAAATTTTAGGATTTTTTAATTCCTAAAAATATTTTAATTAATTTAAATAAAATAGTTTATCCAGAAAAAATCGGACTGACCTAGACGTCCCATTATGGTGGGCCAATCCATCCCTTGCCACGGTGTGCACAGGGGTCTATTGGTCTAAAAAAATTTTATGTGGGTCTCACCATGGGTGATTCACCTCCCTGTAAAGTTTCATAATTTTTTGATACTCAAAAGTATTTTAATAAATTTCAGAATTACAATCTATCCAGGGTGAAATATTGCTGGAAATATAATTGTCCTGGATTTGGGCCATCCAAATGGGTAGGTTCTAGGCCTCCAAAATTCCTAAAATTTGGACCAAAGGTCCCTCATCAAGCTTACAACAAGGTGGGACCTAAAAATATGTCCCACCTTTTGAGAAAATATTTTTAAAATTTTTTTTTTAGGGGACTATGCTACTGGACTGCACAGCAGAAATTTCTGGCAGTCCTCTATGTTGGCCCACCCTTTTTAGATGCCCAAATGGGATCCATTGGCCCTGAAATTGTGTAGGTTGGTCCTATCATAGGTGGGACACTTCTCTGCAAAATTTTAGAATTTTTTTAGGATAGTAAAAGTATTTTATTTAACTCATGCAATTTATGGACAACAAGGTCTAGAAATAATTCCTACTGAAACAAAGCTGTTGTCCCTGACTTGTGTACCCCATTAGAGTGGGCCCAGGTCTGCAAAATTTTGAAAAAATACAAGGCAAACATGCCTGTACAAGTTTAATACCAGGTGGGGTCCACAAAAGTGGCCCACCATTTCAAAAACAAACTAATAATTATGTTTATATAGTAAGCAGGGTGGCTGGATAGTCCAGAAAATCTAGACTATCCACCCTCCTAGGCCCACTCTTTTGGGTGATCAAACAGGGATGGATGAAGGTGAAATTCATCATACTTTTAGGTGGGGTTCACAACTCTAGAAATAACATAATAATGGGGGTAAAACACCCTTCAAATCAATCCATAATCCCTGCCAAAAATAACCCAAAAATAGTCCAGAATTTTTCTGGATAGCAAGGTATGTCTGAAAATAACTGAACATAACTACTGAGTAAAGGGGGAAATACCCCACAAAATTTGTGTTATTGTCCACATTAATGGTCCCCAAAAACATCCAGGCCATACTCCCTTCATAAAACTCATTACATGTATCCAAAATGTGGCAAGTGGGACGCCAACGTCCATAGAATGGACAGCAAGGGGCGTCCACCTTGCTTGGATGGTCTGGATATTCAAGGGTCACTAAGTGCGCCACACAAATCAAGAATTAACAATAAAATATGAAAAAAAAAAAAAAATCTAGCTACAAGAGAGTCTAAGAGCACCCACCTTTCTTAGATCTTCAAGATTCTTGATGCATTGGAATCCTTAAGCTCCAAGGACCATAGATGAAGGGTCAAGAATGAAAGTAGAGGGTTAGATGAGGAGGGAGATGGGAGGAAAGTTGCTGAAAATTCTAGTAAGGTGGGAAGTTTGGGTGTTATTGCAATGAGAAGAAGAGAAAATGAAGGGAGAGAGAGAGAGAGAGAGAGAGAGAGAGAGAGAGAGAGAGAGAGAGAGAGAGAGATGGAAGGTTTGTAGGAGTGTTATGATTAGTTTCTAGGAAAAGATGAGTTTTGATAAGAGAACTTACTCATGACTCATGGGATAGGGTGAAGCATGATTACCTAGAGAAGATAAATCTCATGATATTCTCTTGAAAAGAGAAACCATCATTGCTAGGCTAGGGGTGGCTTGCAAGGAGAATAGTGCACATGGGGAAATGTGCAAGCCAGGTGGGTCCCACCAAAATGCAATCAAAGGGCTAAATAATCTGCGGCCTACAACTTTTGCTGGACACTATACACGAGACGCAGCGTTGGAACCGCGGCGATGATGCGGTCGTAATGGCATAGGTCTTGGGTCAATCCGAGTCGGGTCTACGTGACCGAACTCAATGATGACTGTAAACACTATCCAAGGGTTGCGAGTCACCAGAATTTGACCAATGGGATGGCGGGACCAAAATAAATGAGATGCACACACACACACACACACACACACATGCATGCATGCGGACTTGGGTCAAGTCTCACAGCATGCTTGTGTATGAGGAGTGATTAAGCGTAGCATGTGCCATTGGGCTGATTGTTTATGGGACTCCCTGAGAGATGGAGTTTCCCCACATGAGCAAGCGGTACGAACATGTTTGATGCATGACTGGATGGTATGACTCATGCATCTTGCATTTGTGATATGACCACCATACGCCTTAGCGACATCAGGGTCGTAGCCTCCACAGGCATATCGTGGATGGCCAGATGGGACATTAGAAATATTTTTTCTACATGGGGTGTCATAGATATCCCTAAGTGAAATTTTCTAAACCCTCTAGGTACCAGAGGACGCCCCAACGTCTAGACCGAGTGGATATATATGAGCGCATGAGGGCTGTATACTAGTAGGTTGCGTCTCTCACTGTGTCGTGGTCGTTTGGGAGGAGTATGGCCTTACCCACCTGAGGGAGTAGGTAATATTAGGCTGAGTCTGATTATCTCATAAATGGGTCCTCTATCGATGAGTCAGCCCAATATTGACAAGTAGATAGTGAGGTCTCTTCCACTTACCCAATCGTGCGCTTGATGGGGTGACAGGTGGTGTAGAGTGTACTAAACCCCGGTGATGATCCCAGAAATGTACGGTACTGATATCTGGACTTATTGAGTAGGAGTTACATGCTCAGCATTTTACTCATTCATTCATTCATTCACTATCCACTCGGGCTAGTAGTGTCAACTAATTGTTGTGTACCTTCGCAATGGCCAGGATTTCGATTGGGGCATGAGAATTACCTGAGATCAGGAGTTTATCACATTGAGTCTGGCTATCCAAATTTAGGTATGGGACTGATTTGGATAAAAGTCTCTTGTGATGGACCCCATAGCCTGCGATACTACGTACTATCATCTCGACTTCATACTCTAGCTTCATCATTATATTCGCACCACATACACATCCGCGACATATGGCATTTTGGGTTGATATATTTCTGTATTTATATGGATTAAATGATCCTAACGGTATTTGTGGACTCATCAGGATTTGCATATTGTATTGTATTCTTATTATATGATATTTGGCTTAGTATGTCTCTACATTGCATAGCTGATCTACGTTGCTTCCTCAGTATATGATATTGATTTATTACGTTTTGCATCACATAGCCTGGATAAGGCTGATGGTATTTATAGACTTACTAGCATGTTTCCATATTACTCTGATATTGTACGATTTATGGATTGGTAGTATTTCCACTTACTCTAATATTTATATGCTTGGAACGTGCATCGCACACACACTTACTCTGATATTTATATACTTAGAACGTGCATCGCACACACTTACACCACCCTCTAAGCTTTCTATAAGCTTGTACACGATAGATGTATGCAGGTGGCGTTAGGTCGCAACAGCGTTGAGCTTGAAGCGTGTAGTTACCTTCTGGAGCTTTGATTTTTGATATATGTATTTCCCTTTCAGCACTGTATTCAACTATTTATATTAGTGAATATGTGATGATGATGTTGCCTTTGTGATTTAGGTATACTTGTGGTTATGCTTCTTACAAGATAAATATACATTGAAAAATTCTCCTTATAGGATCTCAGGATTGGAACCTAGTGTATGAGCACTGGGAGCCAAGAATGGGGTAATACGGAGGCTGTTGGCACTAAATTTAGCAATTGAGAATTCTGTGAGCCCGTTTTCTAAATTTGGCGCTTGACAGAATAACCTTAAGGGGAGGAGAGTCCCCCACAGCATCAGATTCCATGTCTGGATTCGCCATTCCAAGCAGATGGCCTGGCATATATATGGGACTCCGCTCCCGCTGGTGCTCTGTCGGCAGGAGAACTTGTATGTCGATGGTGTGAGCCTGCACGACCGTAACACAGGTGGCATAATTTGCTGTGAGGCCAGAATGTCACAGTTTAGTCTTTAGTCGAAGGTTCTCCCAAAGTAATCGAGGATATGCGATAACGTTTCTAATGGCGTAGAAGTAAGGGATTCGTCAATGTCCAATCTACTTGTAACTAAAATAACAATTTTCATGCCACTTGGCATCCTATTCCTTCCTTAGGGATGCCTATATGAAGTTTCTATATTTGGCAATTATCCCTATGAATTTTCAGGGGCCCTAAGTTTAAGGTTTCTATGTCCTCCTATCCTAACTGTTTCCAGCGGAAGTTTCCTAAGTGCTAAGTTTTACATATTTACTCCTTATAAATTTTATTTTAGATACTGAACCCACAGCCTGGCTATCTTAGACTCCGATTTGATACCAACTTCTAACACCTCAGTTTTCAGAACCCGAGTATACAACTCGTTCCTTGAAAACTTAGGTGTTAATGATCAAATCAATGGAAATAATAGTAAAATCAAAGCGCGATAGCGAAACTAAGCATGGATAAAGCCATGAAACCAAATAGTAATATCTTGGTCCAATTAACTGGGAACCCAAATACAAAACCAATAAGTTCAGTTGTGCCAACAAATAAAATCCACTACAATAACTACTGATTTAATCCAAAATATTTCGTTGCCTTCTAATGCGGCTCCTCCTCATAGAACTCTTCCTTCGCTGTGGCTGCATCATCTCTAGAATTCATGTCATAGTTGTCCCTGCTCACACCTGCATTCTCTATACGGTTTAACATTGGATGAATGAGTGACCAGCTCAGTGTAAATTTCCCTCAAGATTACATACCACCGCCTTAAATAAATATAACATGAAAAGCAATAAGGCATACAAAACATAACAAGATGCAGTCTTATTATATGCATGGATGCATGAATGCATCATCAACCTGGGGATGCTCATCCAGTCAAACTTGGGCTCGTCACCCATCCAAAAAGGCTGATCATCAGCGCAGTACATCCCGTGGGTACATCATGTACCGCATAATGACCAAGCCATCGTACATCACGTATGTAGGTTGATAGTCTGTGGTCTGGCAACTAGCAAAATGATACCCCAATAAACCTAAGGGCATGTGCTACAACATCTAAAAATAGTCACCTATCATCGCCAATATGCCATATATGCATGATTAGTCAGGCCATTATTAGTCTAATTACAATCAGTCAGTTTAATGAAGCCCAAGGTCACTACGGGGGGCTCGTCACCCAGTGTAGGGTGACAACTCGGGCATAGTGTCCTATACCATCCCCGACCCATGATTCTACCACCTTAGGGTGTTGATAGAACCCGTCAACATGTGGCCAATCAATTCTCAACATATGGGGTAGCTACCATCGTATGTTGAGTGGGAATGAAATGTCGAAGGTACAAAATTACACGAATAAAATGAGTCGATATGTATGCTACAAATACGAATAAGCAACAGTGATAAAAATGTTAAATGGTTCATCCTATAGTCAAGTAGGTGGAATCACCTCATAGATGGTAAATCCCATGAA
This sequence comes from Magnolia kwangsiensis, assembly GCA_037074715.1. Classification (NCBI taxonomy): domain Eukaryota; kingdom Viridiplantae; phylum Streptophyta; class Magnoliopsida; order Magnoliales; family Magnoliaceae; genus Magnolia; species Magnolia kwangsiensis. The sequence goes on from CM073583.1 coordinate 68,606,112, forward strand.
TAATTTGCCACTAACTTTACCTCTATGTTGAGGGTCTATTCTCAGCACAACTAGTCTTATTACACCCTAAGTACGGACTCTCTTTCATAGATAGAGGTTCCCCCCTTTGCCTAGAGAGATTTTAATTCCATATGTGTCTTGCAAACAATCCAATAGCATGCAAGAATGACATAGAGATCAAGTAACGAACCATCTTAAGTGACTAAGGTATCCTTTTAATAATTAAAGTAAACTTAAGTACACATGAAAATATATTTCAAGAGTCACTTAATGGATCAAGGTCTAGCATTTACATTTGATATTCATGATCATGGATTATCAGGTAAACTAATCAAATGATTAATCAAACTCTAAGAAATAATTTATAGTCAATGTAAAAGTTATCCTTAATTTAATTTAGAGATGGGAAGCCCAAGGGGAGAAGTCATCACCTGGCGAGTCTTAAATTCTTCCTTGATCTAAATTTTTACAATTAACTAGCAGCCCAACGTCACATGATTAATTACCTAGGGTTATTCCCAAACTAAGAGTTCGTATTAGACAGTTGCTTTCCAATGCTTCTAACTACTAGAGCCCCCGCAATTAGGTGATATTTGCAAGGGCCCATTAATCATGTATTTTGGGCCTAAATTGTCCCAACACTCGAGGCCCGAACTATGTTATACAACCAAGGCCCAGCCTTTAGTGTCGTTAGTCGGGATTACTCATTTGGTCCAAGCCACTTCTTATAAACCACCAAGAAAAGGAAGCCCCATCACTTAGATGATCCTAACCATCCAATGAAATATCATGTAATCATGGATGGATAACAAATCAGTGCCCGCCATTGATTTGTTGGGCCCACCTTGGATTTCTAATGAATATGATAGTTTATGGCACAACTTAAACTACAACTTGAATGATTATGTAAAAGACTAGGGATGTTTAGCATTACATAACTTACCATTAAGGCCCAAAAACTGGCTGGGCTAGACCATTCCTGGCCCAGTCATGTGACTTATATACAGCCCACAATTTGGCTGGGTTGGGCCGATTCTGGCCCAGCAGCACGGTTGCTGGTAGTCAAGGCTAGCTGGGCTGGTTGTTCCGGCCTAGCAACATCATCATGTGCACAGCCTATAGGCCACTACATTTGTGCAGGGTGAGGCCCACTATGTTACGTGGTGTGACCCACTAAGTCTTCACTCAGGTGCGGCCTGTTGCGTGCATCGGGTGGCCCATCGAGCTCCATCTCAGGTACGGCCCATCATGTGTGTGGTGTGGCCCACTAAGAAATTGAGAGATTACCTAGCTTGATCTGAGTGCCTACTAAGTTGGCCAATCAGTCCTCACAGACGAGTTGTTCAATCTTGGGCGAACACGAAGCGAACTCGGAGCTAGCCGAGTTGTTCCAACGACTACAATGGATAGTAGATCTTCCTTCCTCCAAGCTTGAGAGTACCAGCCCACGGCTCTCTCTTTCTTTGGCTGGCCCTGGCCCACACTAACCTGACTCAGTCCGAGCTAAACGGAATGACTCAGTGCAGTGTAACACTGATCCAGCAATCGAGGAAGCTCACTCCCTTCTCTCTCTTTTTCACTCTTTCTCTCTTTATTTCTCCGGTGTGAATCCCAAGATGAGTGCCCGCTAGATCTAGCCCGTCAAAAAAGTACATTTTTATCTATTGTGGGGTCCATCTTGTCAGAGTGGATTAGACGAGTTAACGGAGAAGATGAGATGGCCGTCAATGGCCAATCTCCACCTATGGTATTTCAGCGAGATCTGGTCCGTTTGAATGGACCAGATGGGAGTGCTCATCACCATGGGGCCCACTTTTTGGGTCATTCATCCGCGTTTCAAAACATCTCCTGAAATATCCTTATTCTCGCCATCTTCTCGTGAGACGAGATGATCTCCGCTCTCAGACCGTACCACCCTAGGAGGGACGGTCGGAACTTGTCCACGTGGCCCAATTAGGGCTCGGATCGAGCCACCTACCCTTGCTAAAAGTGGCACTGTCTCCTCTCTTTTCTTGATGCAGGCGGCTTCCTGCCCATTTTTGGCAATAGGAGAAAGGTGTGATTCGATGGCTGAATGGACGGTTGGGATGCAACAGTTAGGGCAGTCGTGGATCAACCACGTGACAATGGCTCGGCCCAACATACTTGGACATAGCCAATCCCATGGCTTTGATCGGCACCAACTCGAACCCATGTGTCTTTGCATGGATCCAGACAGACCATTAGGTTTTGGTCGTTCGGGGTCTACATGACTGATGGACGGTTTGGATCAGCTGGAAAGTGGCCCGAGGTGAACCATCATAAGATCCAACGTTCGTCTATTTAAAAATAACTCAAGCGGGAGATTTTCCTAGCTTTTTCAAAAACAGTCAGGTCCAAGCTAGTTTGACCAGCTCAAGCTGTCTCGTGCACCTTGTACATGAAGACTGGGATGCACGTACACCCTGCGTGGGGTCCACCGTGATGTTTGTAATAAATCCCCTCCATCCATTCTTTTAGGGAGTCCTACTTTGGGATCTTGGGCCATTGATCTGGCTGACCCAAAGTCCAAGTGGGCCATTTGTCGTCTGTTCATGGGTTTTTAACTGATCCAAGGGTCGAATCATTCCAAATTCGAACATGGATGGTTAAAAATGGTTCCAAGGGCCGTTGGTGTGCTTAGGCCCAGTTATTTCCATCATGGCCACTTCCAATAGGCCTGTCACAATGCAGGGATATACATTTTTCTGCCTACCCATTTGTGGGATCTTGTCTTTGATCAAAATTGTTGGTGTGAGCCACCTACCGAAGCTCATGCACTCCCATTCTTTGAGGAGTCTGTGATTGGATCTAAAATCCAATGGTTGGGTTAATCTCGTAGGAAGTGGTGGATCCTAAGTCGGTGATTCGATACTTAAAGTTGTTAGTAGGCATCCCATTATTCTATGACCAGATAATTTTAAAAATACCCTAACTTGAGATGGTTAGTTAGGCTTACCCTTGTGGCTGGTGTAGGGTCCTTCTTAGCTCCTAGGGTCTCTGATGGACGACTTCAATGATGAGTGGAGGCCCCTTACTATATGAGTTGAATTAAAATTGTTCGTTAATTGAGTTTGAAATTCCACTGATACAGGTTTAAATGGTAACACCCGCGTACCAGAGGTGCGGGGTGTTACAGCTTTCCTTACTCTTTGCAATTAGTTTGATACTTTGATTTCAAAGACGTCATGAAATAAGGTTGTCTTACCTAAATCTTTCAGGTGTAAGGTTATCTTACGAACTATTTAGTATCAAGGGTTCAATACTTTACAAAATTGTAATACATTGATTTATTATTCCACATTGTATCGAATTATTTAGCTTTGATACCACTTGAAAGGACGAGTTATATATATCCTATCTGTGTCTCGTTGAAGTAACAACAAATCTGACTTGGGTTATATCAAGAGTCGTTCAGAAAAATCTAAAAATACTGCTCCTATATTTGTTAAAGGTGAATCTTCAAAATCTAAAGAAGAAACTACAAAAGAAATAAAGAAAAAACCCTATCAAAAACCTTTTTATCCAAAAACTAAGTCCAACTATTAAAAGAAAAATTATAACCCCTCTCTTGCGGATAAAATAGTGGACTTACTTAAGGAACTCTTAAAATCCAAATCTAGAACTATGAGAGTAAATAAGAATAAGAAAAAATATTTCTCTCAAACTAATCATGTTATTAGAGATCCTCTTAAACCCAAAATCATATTGAAATGGATTCCAAAAAATAAGTGTTTTTTTATCCACACAGCTTTCAAAGCTAGTAGCCATTCAAGATGGTATCTGGATAGTGGATGCTCTAGACATATGATAGGTGATAAGGCGATACTTTCAAACATCAATCACAGTAATGGAGACTCAATAACGTTTGGAGATGGCAGCAATTGCAAAATTAGTGGAAAAGGTAATGTAAAACTCCTCAATCTTCCTGTTTTTAAAGATGTTTTATATGTTGAAGGTTTAAAACACATTTTACTAAGTATATCTCAAATCTGTAATAATAATGAGTGTTAAATTTTCTGATCACGGATGTGAAATACTTAATAATCAAAGTCATATAGTATTAAATGGTAGAAGAACCTCTGAAAATTGTTATATAATTAATGAATCATGTTCCACAAGTCACTCTTACTATATGGTCCAAACAGACGAAATTAAATTGTGTCATCAATGTCTTAGACATGTGAACTTTAGATATCTATACAAACTTAGCAAGAGAGATCATCTTTGAGGCTTACCCAAGTTTAAAAAGTTGAAAAAAAAAAGTATGTGGTGTCTGTCAAATAGGCAAACAAATCAGGAGTAGTAACAAAAAGGTGAACTTCTTAGCCACATCTAGACCTCTCGATTACTCCATATGGACCTTGTTGGACCAACTCGAACAGAGAGTAGAGGAGGTAAAAAATACTTTCTAGTTGTAGTTGATGACTACACTATATATTCATAGGTAGCCTTCTCAAGAGAAAAGTCGAATGCTTTTGACGAAGTCAAAAAGTTATTTAAACGCATCCAGACAGAAAAAGAACTACATGTGAAAAAGATAAGAAGTGATCATGGAACAGAATTTTAAAATAGCAATTTTCAAAAGTTTTGTGATGACCATGAAATATTACGTGAATTTTCTACTCCTAATACTCCTCAAAAAAATGGTATAGCTGAAAAAAAAAATTGAGTTCTACAAGAAATGGAGATTGTTATGCTTAATAATAAAAAAATAGTAAAAAACTTATGGGTTGAAGCTGTCAACACTGCTTGTTATATTATTAATCGAGTATATGTAAGAGCAAGTTTAAATAAAATAGCTTATAAACTCTGGTCTAAAAAAAACCATTAGTAAAGTATTTTCATACTTTCGGAAGCAAATGTTTCATTTTACGAGATAGGGAACATTTGGAAAAAATTTCTTTTAAAAAGTGATGAAGGTATTTTTCTAGGGTATGATCTGAACAGTAGAGCATATCGTGTCCTAAATAAAAGGACCAAAGTGATACAAGAATCCATAAATGTTGTAATTGATGATTAAACAATCACTCTAGCTAATAATCACGATGATGAGGCTATTATATTCAATCAATCAGCACCTTCATCAAAATCAAATACAACTGAGAATAGACTAGTCAAAGACCATCCAACTAATCAAATTCTTGGTAACCCTCACATTAGTGTTCAAACCAGAAGACAAGTTAAAAACATTTGTAGTCATGTATGCTTCACTTCCCAGATAAAACCATCAAATGTAAATGAAGCCTTGGCTGAAAAAAAAAAAAATAGATTTTTGCTATGCAAGATGAATTAAATCAATTTTTCAGGAATGATATTTGGTATCTAGTACCTGTACCATCTGACAAACATGTGATTGGAACTAAATGGATATTTAAAAATAAATCCGATGAATTTGGGAATATCTTAAGAAACAAAGCGAGATTAGTTGTACAAGGGTACACCCAAATTGAAGGAGTCGACTATGATGAAACTTTTGCTCTAGTCGATCATCTCAAATCCATCAAACTATTTATCTCCATCGCATGTCATAAAAACTTTAAAATTTATCAAATGGATGTTAAATGTTCTTTCTTAAATGGTGATCTAAATGAAGAAGTTTATGTAAAATAGCCTAAAGTTTTCGAAGATCCTAAACTTCCTAACAATGTATACCATCTTAAAAAGGCCCCATATGGATTAAAACAAACTCTTAGAGCGTGGTATGAAAAATTAATAAAAGTTCTTCATAATCAAAATGTTAAAATGGGTAGTGTTGATAAAACTCTATTCATCAAAAGAATTAATGAAGAACTGTTGATTGTTCAAATATATGTAGATGATATTATTTATGGATCAAAAAATGTTAACCTTTCTTCTAAGTTTGCAGAGTGTATAAAATCAGAATTTAAGATGAGCATGGTGGGAGAACTGAACTATTTTCTTGGACTTTAAGTGAAATAACTTGAAGATGTAATTTTCATATCTCAAACCAAGTATGCGATAAACTTAGTTAAGAAATTTGGGTTTGGGAATGGTAAAAACTTTGCTACTCCCATGGCTACAACAATCAAATTATCTAAAGATGACATAGGTAAAAGCATTGATCCTCATCTTTACTGTAGTATGATTGATTGTCTCTTATATTTAACAGCTAGCAGGCCTGATATCTCTTTTAGTGTAGGCATATGTGCCAGATATCAATCTAACCCCAAAGAATATTATCTAGCTGCAGTAAAAAGAATAATTAAATATGTTGCCAATACTGTTAATTTGGGTTTATGGTATCCTCATGATACGTCTTTGCAAATTGTTGGATATATTGATGCTAATTGAGCAGGTAATGTGGACGATAGAAAATTCACAAGTGGTGGATGTTTTTATATCGGAAACTGTCTTGTCTCTTGGATGAGCAAGAAGTAAAACTCAATATCTTTGTCCACTAATGAAGCTGAATCTATTACGCCAAGAAATGCAAGCACGCAATTAATGTAGATGAAAAGGATGTTAGCAGACAAAAGGATGTTAGCAGACTATGGTATTGATCAAGAAACAATGCATTTATATTGTGATAATACTAGTGCAATAAATATATCCAAAAATCTTATTCAACATTCTCGCACTATGCACATTGATATTTGAAATTACTATGTCAAAGAATTAGTTGAAAGCAAGTCTGTTATGCTTAAATATATTAATACTGAAAAATAGCTAGCAGATATTCTGACAAAAACTCTTGATAGTGTCAGATTTTTTAATTTAAAAAATGATATTAGTTTATGTTTTGTTTTTAATTAATTATTTTATATTGCAATTTGTTGTGTTATGTTATTGCTTTAATAGAATAATGTGCATTCATATCATTCTTCTTTTTTTTTTGGCCAACCTTGAGCTGACCGCCTGGTTCGGCCAGCCGAGGACATGCTCGGGCTAGTCGAACCATGCACAAATGGGTTATATTATGTATTTTTGTTCAAAACTCTCATTCCATTCTCATTTTCTTCGATCAGCCCAGGGATTCCTTCGGCCAGCCCATCACTCTAGTGTTCTTATAAGTGAATAGTTTTTAGTTTCCTTCTAGATTTAAGTTCATTGTTATGCATTATTGTAGATTTCATCATCTTTCTTGAATCTAGAACTCTATTTTGTTGGGTTTTTGATAGAAATCTGATCTAGATCTTTTTATTCCATTTGATGATATTTCTTTTACAAATCTAGTCATTTTTTATCATGGCATCTAGTTCTAAGCGTACTGTGCAAGGCCCTCAAACTAGTTCTACCTCTCGATCCGCTAATTAGGTTATGCGCTCTATCCGTTTACCTAAAAATGATCCAGAAAATGTGTAGAATTTTCGTACCCGCAACATTATCATTGAGGGCACCGTTAATACAAATCGTATTGCCCGATTCGGTCTTGTAGAAATTTTGTCCGTGATAGGATGGGATAAGATTTTTACGTGGGGTGGTGCGACCTATCGATCTATCACAAAAGGGTTGTATGCATCTATTAATATTGCTTCTTTAGATGAATTATCATTTTCCATTCAGTTTGTGGAAGACACAATTACTATTAACCCCTCCATCATATCATCAATCTTAGGTATTGATATGGCAGAATAGGGAATCTCTATTTGTAACACCCCGGATTTTTTGCCAACCTGGAATTAGACGTCCTTAGGCAATGGGTCAACTATAACACTCTCAAAGCTCAATCTCAAAACTAAAGAAATCACTTTTCAACCCATTTCCTTCAAATCTCATCTTTCACCACCTCATTTTTTAAACTTCTCCAAGTACTTTTATATTAGACACGAATCCTCAAGTTTAAATAGTGAAGAACTATACTTAAACTAAAACTTACCATAAATAGTAAATAAATGGATAAAATTAGTTTTATCCCTTAACCTTTTGGAATCTAATAGTATAAATAGGTTAGTTGGATAGATTAGCGTCTCCTACCCCAAAATCATATGCTACACATCACATAAACTCATTCTGGTTCATAAATTAGCCCCAAAAAAGCCTCAAATGGAGTCGGGGGCCTACCCACGCTAATCTAGGAGGACCCAGGGTGGGCCCCACACCTTTTTGGGACCTAGGGGACAGGAGAACCTCGCCCAAATGGCAAAGCCTCACCGGATTGGACAGAGGTCGGCGAGGCCTCACCAGTAAACGGGCTGGGCTTGATTGGGCCTTCAGGCTGATGGTCTTTGGGAGTTAGGGTAACCCCCTGGTACATGGGTCGTCCCTTAAAAACATCTCAAACCACTACCTCCTTCACAAACCACTCCTCCAAGCTTTCCGTTTCTTAAAAAATCTTTTGAATCTCCTCCAAATTCCTTCTCCAAATACTTCCTTGTTCATTTTCATATACCACTCACTCCACCCTTCAAATTCTACCTCAAACAAAAATCATTAGGGGCTACTTCCTTTAGAAAATTAGATGAAATTAATTAGCGCTAAACTAGACTACCTGTGAAATTATCACCAATCACTTTAAATACGATCTGCTAGAGTCAAAACGTCTAGAATAGGTGACGCTACAATACCCTAAAACCTATGATCGAACTCTAAACCCAGTTGCTCACGGGAGCATTCGAAAACTTTGTATCGGACCTGGACCGCACAGCGAAAGTTTGATTATCCCAAACTTAGACAATCCTGACCGCCTAGTTAGACTTGACAATCACCTCAAAAATCAAGTCCGGATGATGTCCCAGGACGATTTCCTTGAGTCCAGAGTGAAGAGTGTGAGAAATGTTAGAAATTAAATATAAATTATGAAATCCAGCATGTGTCGCTTGCGTGAAATTTTCTAAGCGTTCTGACCGTCAGAATCTGATCCAAATTTACCCTCGGATCAGGGATGATGGCCCACTCATGTCAACGCACTTGTGGCCCTGATCGAGTGTCGGTGACCGTTGAACTGAAACTGATCCGCCACGGTCAATCTAGAAACCCGACCGGACTGAAAACTTAACTTGATCAGGATCGAGCATCCATAAGCTTAAGTCCGACCGTATTCAGTCACAGGACCTCGAGAAGTGCTCCGTTGGATCAGAACAAGCCAATTTTGGTTATAAAATAAGTATACCTTGGCCCCAAGCCTATTTTCGACAATTCTGGGCCTATATAAGGACCTTAAAACCCCTCTCTCTCATTCCATACGAATTTCCTAAGCCTTGGGAGAGAGAAGAGAGAAGAGAGAGAGAGAAAAGGGAGAGAAAGAAAGAGAGATTTGGAGCTTTTCTCCTGGGATTCTTCCCTACAGCTCCATGTGCCAAGCCGTCCATCTGTGTTGCTCTTTCAGCGCTTCCAGCATCATTTTTAGGTAAGAAATCCTACCCCCAACCTATTTAGGTAATCCTTGTAGCTGTAGTGTTAATATAGCTAACCTATTTCATGGTATAGGTTTCCGTTGAGCCGTTGACGAAGACTTATCGTCTGAATCAACTCCGTTTCGCAATTTCTGGTTTAAGGTGCGGATTTTAGACGCTTAGGTTATCATTTTTCAAAGCTTTCAATGCCGTTTAATGATAGATTATTGACAAGGATGTTGTTTGACATGTAGAACATGCTGTCTATTTTTGATTTCGAATACGTACGAAGAATATGAGATATATGATATTTTAGGTATTTGTAGGAAATACTGTATACGTACGTATTTTGCTGATATGATTGCCATAAGTATTTGTCGTATGCCTATGCTAGTTATGCGTGTATGTTCTGTTTGGCGAAGAGATTCGCCCTAATGCACACTTTGGCTGACATATGCTATGTAGACTAATGTGTGTAGACTAAGTGTTTGTATAAATGTATGTATTAGTAAGTATTGAGTAAATAGTGTTGTAGATTAGCGTTGAGATTGGATTCTCAACTAATTTGATGATGTACATGATTTTCTCCATGCTTGTTGTAGTTGAATTGATTACTGTATGTGTGAAATACTCGTGTATGGTTAACTGCTTATGATGTATGTTATAACATGCTGATAACATGCTGGAATTACTTGTATTTTCAATTCTATCTCTCTCATATGATTATTGATTTAGATTACAAGTGTTTGGGGCTATACTCTAGTCCAGGCAGTCGGTAACAGATTTGAATTCGTGGTTGGACCCTATTCGCCATGCAAGACGTGTTTGAGGAACCCGAGTCGTGCGTTGCTTGTCGGCAGTGGTTAGGCGACACGAAGTGTTTATGCACTTCATGTCGTACAACTTAACGGGCGCTCGTACTTGTCGAACTCGTCAAGTAACCTGATTGGCCATTGTATGTTCACCTTATATTAATCATAACTGCTTGAACCTAGGGTACTGAACTTACCAGTGCTAACCCTGATAACCATGGTACCTCGATCCACTAAGACTCATGAGCCGGGCATGGTGGTATGGGACACCGTAGTCGAGCTGTCGGCCTACGCTGGGGCCACGAGCCTCCCCGTAGTGACCAGTGAGCAACCCAGACTCGTGAGCGGATTATGGTGGTATGGGACACTATATTCTTGCTGTCGGCCTACACTAATATGATGATAGGGGAGCGGTGCAACGAGTGCGTGCAACAGCCCTGGTAGCCCTTTATAGTGACCTCGAGCGTATTCTGAGTCTACGTGAGGCGACGACCCTTCCGTAGAAACAAGAGTACAAACTAGGCCTGTATTGATAAGGTGATGGGGGAGCGGAGCAACGAGTGCGTGCAGCAGCCCTTACAGTGACCTAGAAATATATCATCGTATGAGACTACTAGGAGTGACGACCCTAGACAGGATCCTTGTTTGGGAATGATATAAGGGAGGTACCTTAGTTTTCCAATCCTGCTGCATGAAAAGGATTAATAACAACTCGATAATCATGATCATATTACACTGCATGTGCCTGGAAGATGTGGAGCACTGAGGGAAGAAAGTATGCCGCGGACGTAAGATGGTGTCGCATAAGGGAGTATGTTGGTGAGGGCATACATCATGTCATTTCATCCTTACATTAATTACAGTATTTAAGAATGTTCTTGCTTTATCATTATCGCTTGATTGATTTGATAACATGTTAACCTTTGCTCTATGATTCCACTGAGTTGATCACCATCTCCCACGTAACGAGACGGTGTTGTACACACCAACCAGACTCTGTCTTAGCTGCAGGTGTTGGCGATGCTTTGAGGCAGAGCCGGACTATTCGATGACAAGGAGGAGCTCTCCTATGTCCAATTCTCTGGCGGGTCTAAGCAGACCTGGAGTTATGCTGACGGGACTATAGGGTTTGGATAGAAAACACTACTTTTCCTTATTGCACATTTCATGTAATTATTTAACCTGGTGATAATCATACTCTGAGAGCTTACCATCATTTTTATATAATTTATATACATACCAAAGTCTTCTACTTGCATAATTTAATTGCCTCTGGAGTATGATTTGTTGTTTGGCTTAATCTCACTCATGTTTATTGTACTAACAGACAACATTCAATCATCATTATCATATATGTTACATAAGTGATGTTCTGGAACTCGGGAGTTGAGTTGCTACTCGACCCCTGATTTTCAGGGCGTTACACTATTCCACTGATCTTTGAAGATATTACCAAATGGAAAGAGAATCTCTCAATAGGGAGTTATGCGGTTTTAATGCAACCTGACATAACCATAACTCGCTTCCCACCTTCAATCTTCTTACAAAATACTGTGACCTGCATCGTATTTTCACTTTGAATATTTATCCTCGTCGTGGGAATAAAACAGACCTTATTCCATATATGATGCGTATTCTTCATTTGGTTGTTTCTGGTATCCGTATCTTTCTTCTATCTTTGATTACTTATCAGATTATTGATTACAGTCTTCATCCTGGTCCTGGCTCTATTCCTTTTACATATGTCATGACTTGCATTGCATTGCGCTATAATGTTCACATCCCAGCTACTAAAGCACCGGAATCTTAACTCCCATTTGATAATGCTAATATCAACATGATGTAACTTGAGCTAATACTTGTGCAACAAGGACATCAAGAAGGTGTTCTTGAAGAAGATGTGAACATGGATGATATATTTGCAGACTGGAAGAAACTGATGATTCCAATGACTCTGATTTCCAGCCCTCGAAGTTCTTAGAGAGGTTGGATAATTTAAAGAAGAATGTGTATGACTTGCATGTCTCTCAGAAACAATAGACAAAGTATGTCACGACCGAGACATGGTAACCGGATTCACAAGAAACTCGATAGCCGATTCTAGCTCAACAACCTCCGTAGTATCCCATTCTCAGCTCGTAAGGCAAGTTCCGATCTTGGGATCCTACAAGGAGGATTTTCATAACCGTATAACCATTTTCAATATGAGCATACCCAAGATCACAGCAAGTATATCTGAGAATACAAAGGAAAACATCACCAAATCCACTATGAATTTGAACTTTTACAAGTGCAAAGCAGAAAAGGAATACATCTGATAGCAAAAAAAAAAGTAGGAAGAAAATCTGCAACACTAGGGGGTCCTCAACTCAACTCAATCCAAGCTCTGCTGCTATGATGTTGATCTAGGATCACCTGCACACATAAATCGTGCATAAGCTTATAGAATCTTAGAGGGTAGTGAAGGTATGTGTCAATGATGCACAGAAGAATAGTAGGAAGTACAGAAGGAAAATATGCTCAATGACAATATCACTAGCCTTACCAAGGCTTATCATGAATACAATGCAATGAGTATTGGGCGTCATACCAAGTCGATGCATAAGGGGCTCATATAGCTGATGCGAATGCAATGCAAAGTGATGTCAGTGCTCATATCCAATCCACATATCAAGTGCATTTCCAATCATAAGGAAATCACTGGGGTCCAGTACATTACTGGATAAGTGTTACTCTACAGACCAGCATAGTCAAATGAACGTAAGAGACCTCACTACCCACTTGTGGATAGCCACTCCTCTATTCTCTCCAATTTCTCTCCTTTTATTCCCTGAAATCTTAGCTGCAATCTCGAGAAGAACGTGGCCCTTATAAAGGCTAGGGTTGGCTTTTAACCGTGCCCAACAACTGTTGCATTATGTATTTGACGGCCAGGATGAAGTGGCTATATAATCGTTCCTTAATTACATGGAACCAATCCATCATGCAGGATGAATTCCCACTGACATGGCCCACCGAACAAACCTCATTGATCAGAAAATGGGGCCCACTTCATCATGGTGGGTTCCTTGGTTAGAGGGAGTAGGTGCGGCCGATCATGGTGGATTTTGATCTACAGCTCCATTCTCCAATCTACTGCTTTTGGATGGACTGGATGGGTCCAATGACTGTTGTGGGGTCCACTAATCCCAATGATAATTGCGATGTCCCAATATCTCATGAGATTTCTCCACCACGGCTCCTTTTTCTCACGCGGAGGGGAGGTTCTTTCAGGGATACAGCTAATGTTGTCGCTACCCTAAGTCAGACATCCAGGATGTCCGCATGAAGCCCCAATAATGATCTGGATCACATCAGTCGGGTGCCTGCCCATTTTTTGCACCAAAAAAGCACTGAGATGCACCCTTAATGAATGGCGGAGATGGAGAGGAGGGGGAGAGCACGTGGATTACCATCTTGGCAAGACGAAACGGACTTCCATTTTCAGAAACTTCCATACACAACCTTAGTTTGGGCTAACAGTCATGCGCCCACGTATAAGGAAACCCATGAGATCAATTAGGTCTCAGTTGGGCCCACTATCTAAATCATATGGATAGTTTAGATCAGCTTAAGGTGGCCTGCATTAATCACAGTAGGGTAATCTTGGAAGGGCTAGAAACACAATTCTGCCTGCACGTCAATCTTCTTACGATCGATGTCGTGCGTACGCATGAGCCCACCAGCTTGCAAAACTTATGAGGTTTGGGTTGCTTGTGGCCCCTCTACTAGATGGACAGATCAGATCATGCTTCTGGCCATGATGGTGGACCCCAAACCAAACGCACTGATGGTCATCTGTTTTAAAGGGCCCATAGGTGGGAAAATTAGAGAAAGAGAGGAAAAGCCTCTCCTTTTTTGGTAAGTCTCAGGTCAAACTTAGTTTGTTCACCGTTTCGGGTATGCTCACCATTCCTGTATGGGGCCCACTGAGATGTATTTCCTAAATCCACCAAATTCATTCGATTCGGGGGTCCCCATAAGGGCGTCTGACTAAAAACTTGGTAGATCCAAAGCTCTAGTGGGCCATATCAAGGGAGTTGTGGTCTTTAAGTGTTTATTTCCATTGATCTGATTGTCGAATTGTCATACTGTCAAAAATCAACAATCTAAAGGAGTCCTACTCTTCTTTAGAGGGATATTAGCAGTGCATTTTGTATTTTCGACGGTCCAGATTAGCCTTCAAACCTACTTCAATGCTAGGAGTCCGTTGATGATTATAATAATGATTATGATAGTCTAAGTGGCACTTATAATATTTTTCTTATTATTAAGATATCATTAGCAATGTTATTATTAATATTCCTATTAAGATAATTATTTTATGTACATATTTTATCATGCATCCAATGATTAGGTCATTAGTAAATAATTTATGTCTATTTGTGCTTGATAAATGCCTATCATGTCTCGGGATCCAATGGTTGATATTGTGATCCCTGGTTGGATTGTACATTGTTATGATGTGGATAGGTTAAATGGTGGATCTTGATGATCTGATACCCAAGATTGATAATGTATGGTTCAATCTGTCTAATAGGGCAGGGTTTAGACCTTCATTGCCCTTGAGATCCTAGCAACACAATTTCGTGATGAGATGATTTTTGTCCTCGAGACTTAATGGCTAGATGACCTGATATATGAATCATGGTTGTACTAGACGGTTGAGATGGATAGATTGAGAATCACTGTATGACTCTATGACAGGTAAGTTACGTGTGTTCCCACAGACGTGTAAACTGATTTAGATCTCCATAGTAGCACCCGATTACTAAAAAGTACAGGGTGTTACAATAATCCTCACCTCCAACTCGATTTTTTAGTTGGTAAAGTGGAGAATTTGACAACGTAACAACTGCTAGCAATGGCAGTGTGGCAGAAATTTCGAAGCATCTCCCCTTCTAACTCTAGTTCCTCTCTCTCTCTCTCTCTCTCTCTCTCTCTCTCTCTCTCTCTCTCTCTCTCTCTCTCTCTCTCTCCCCACTCTCAAATATTCACTCTCCCTATCTTACTCCCCCTACTCTCACATTACTTAGTGAAATTCGTTTGCAAAAAGTGGCTGGGCATAAAAGGATATTTATAGGGAATTCTAGGGATTTGGTTGCCCTAGAAATACAGTTAAGGGCCTATCATCAAAAGGACGTGGTCGATTTCGGTCACACCAATTGATGGGTATGGCTAAGGAACCAATTCAATGCTGGGCGATTATCAATTGGGGTTACAACTTAAAGAATATCCATAGAATGGTGGTTATGTTTGGTGTTTGTAGTTTGATCACAAATCGATGGTCCAAAATTCATAACATTGATTACTTCCAAAATAGTATAACTAGCTTCCATTTTTTAAAAGATCTTAGAAGTTTTTATTCTCTACATAGGATTTCTCTCACATTCTCATATACCCCACTTACGGCCTAATATTGTGCAATTTAGCCAACAATCTCGACTATCCAATCCTCATAGGATGACGAGCCCACTAAGACGAGCACTTTTATTTAGCTTCACGATCAATGGCCCACTTACAAGTGGTCTAGAGCTCGTTTGGTTAATCCAACTATTTTTAGGGTGATTTGAAAAGTGGAGTTTCTTGTTGTAAGTGCCATGTTATATATCAAGCACACCCCTGTGTTGTCAAATTTCGTAGTGACAAACCACTTGGGAATGATGGACTTGTTCAGTAATGGAAAGTTAACCTTCAAGAGATGATAGATGGGAAGTTCACCTTCATATAAAGATGTGCTACAAGTCATGATGATTTTTCTTTCTACATCAACTTCAAGTACAACATCAACATCAAGTTTAAGTACTTCTACTAGTTCAAGTGCATGTTCTATTTCTAGTCAAAGTGCATGTTCAAGAATTACTTCCAATTCAAGTGATAGACCAAGTTCAAGTGTTACTTCAAATGCAAGATCGAGTCCAAGTACATTACATGGTCAAGATCAAGAACGAGGTACAAGTCTACAAGATCAAGCTTCAAGTACATTAAAGTTGATGATTTACCTAAGCTACCGAAGCTATAAGTTCAATGTTCAATAGTACAGGTATAAATGAGACCTTAGGTTTATGTCATTCATATTTCACATTTAGAATGGGTTATTATGCTTTTTATAGGCTCTGGCTCGACCAGTTCAGGCAGTTCCTCGACCAGTCCAAGATTTGTTTTAAATTTTCAGAATTTTCTGGTAGGGCCATGACCAGTCGAGCAGGGCTCGACTCGAAGTCCAATAAGCATTTTGAGCCCCACTAGATTGGTCGAGCAGACCACTCGATTGGTCGAGAGTCGGTTTTATCCGATCGTGCCAGAATTTTTGAAATTTGGTTGCTCCTTGAACCAGTCGAAGCTTTCCTTAAACTAGTGGAGGGAAGTGTTTTTTAGCCTATAAATAGAGGACTTCTCTTAGCTTTATTCATTCATTCAAAGCCAAATCAAGCCTCCACTCTGAGAGAAAGGTCCCCGTGATTATCAAGCTATTTTTCAGTAAATTAAGATTCATTTTATAACTTTTTAATTTTTAATTTCTTGATCTCATTGCTTCAATTTGATTTTATAAAAGGGTATTCTTCTCTACCCTTTTTGAGATCCAAGGAATTAAATTAAAGTAGCCCAAGGTTGGATTAATTTTAAAATTCATTTAGACCTAGAACCCTTCTATATATGTGATTGAACATTGGACATCTACATCTCCAAGTGAAGCAGTTCTACCGGGTTACATCGAGCTGAATCTTCAGATAAGTATTTTGCATTAAATTGCTTTTGGTTTGTGAGATAGCTAGAAAATCTCTATTGTGGTTTTGACTGAGATAGCAAGAAAATCTCAGCGCGGGGTTTTTAATTGTGGTAACCCATTGAAAACGCAATTGTAAATATTTTAAGGTGAACCTTGGAAAACCTTCTTTCTTAGTGAAAGCCAATATCACGTAGATTGTGATTATTGGGAGTGCAGTAGGTGTGGCTATTTGAGAACGGTTGGTTAGGTGTGGTTGTTTGAGAACGGTTGGTGTACACACTGAATCACTATAATTTCTAGTGTTTAGTGGATGATGATGTATGTGATGTATGTGTGGCGAATGATTGTATCTATTTCATGTATATGTGGTGAATGTTGTAATAATTAGATTTCTTTTTATTGCTTCTTGTCTTAGTTTGAGTTTTTTATCCTTATAGAGTTTAAGTAATCAGGTTGTCCTACCAAAAACTTTTGTTTTTGGTGTAAGGTTGTCCTTTGAACAATGTTTGTATCAACCTCTTAATACTATTGCAATTAAGATTGTTATTTAATTCTACTATCATTATTTAAATTTCGCATTTAATTTTTATTTGGCATAGTCCTATTCACTCCCCCTTTAGGACTGAGAGCTCACCCTTTTCAAGTGGTATCAAAGCTATGTAGCTCATTCTTTTGGATTTATTTCCTAAGCTTATCGATCTAGAGCTTTCAGTATGTCAAATTTTGATAGCCTATCTATCACTAGGCCTCCACCGTTTGATGGCTCAAACTATGCTTATTAGAAAGTCAGAATGAGGATTTTTCTAAAATCCATTGATGAAAGTGTACGGCAAGCCACAGTGACTAGATGGAATCCACCAATTTCTGAAGTTCTAAGCAGTGATGGAACCAAGTCCCTTAAGGAAACAGCTTATTACTTGTGGACTACTCTTCAGAAAAATGAGAGCAATGCTAATACTAAGGCTTTAAATGCAATCACTTGGACACTATTACCTAATGAATTTAAAAGAATCATTTCTTGTGATACTGCTAAACAAGTCTGGGACATTCTTGAAATGACACACGAGGGAACAACTATAGTCAAAAAGTCTAAAGTTCAGATCCTCACTACTAAGTTTGAAGAGATTCGTATGGAAGAAAATGAGTCATTCATGGACTTCTATACTAAACTAAATGACATAATTAACTCTATATGGGGTCTTAGAGATGGCATCCCAGAAAGCAAAGTTTGTGCAAAAATCTTGCGATCACTTCTTGAGAGATTTAATTCTAAGGTTACTGTCATTCAAAAACTAAGAGACAGATAATATGAAGGTTAAGGAACTTGTTGGTTCACTTCAAACTTATGAGTTAAATTTCAAAGCCCTTAAAGGTAAGTCCATAGCTCCTAAATCATCCAAATCTATTTCAAAATATAGTGATTCTGATTGTGAAAACTTAGAGGATGATATGACTTGATAAAAAGTTTTACAAGATTTTTAAGAGTAAGAAAAGAGTAGATTTTTAAAAACCCTCTAAGAAGAAAAAGGGTAAATTTAGAAACTAAAAATCTCTATAAGATAGTCAATGTTTCAACTGCCATGAATATGGGCATTTGGCAAATAAGTGTCCAAAAAGGGACAAGCCATAGAAAAAAGGCATGTTAGCCACATGGGATGAATCATTATCTCTTAAGCTAATTCAAAGTCGGATGAATCAGAACCTAAAACTTCAAATGAAGTCAAGGCTTTAATGACTCTAGCCGAAGTATTAAACCCATGTTTGAATTGAAACTGAGATACTGATGCAAGTTTTTCCCCTCTGAATCAGATAGATTCATATCTGAAAGAGGCTGACAATAAGTTCTTTCAAAATTGACTATTTGTTCCTTTGTTAGACGTGTTCCAGAAATGTCTGCGATCGAGTGGAATCGGGAGCAATCGCCGCAGCTATTCGAATTCCTCTTATCCGGAGGTAGGGTCCCCAAGAGCAATATCTTCAGGCAGGGGGTCTCAGAGGGTAGCTCGTCCGTAATTCTACAGATAGTTGCCACTATGCCAAATTGAGTAATTGCTAAAATCTCTTGGTTTAACGATGGATTTAATCCATCGCTAATGGAAAAAGTCCGTCACCAATCCCGTGTTTCTCGAAAATCCGCAGTCTGAACGTCGCTGAATTTAGCGACAGACCAAAATCTGTCGCTAATATCTGATTTACGATGTATTTACGACAGATTTTGGTCCGTCGTTAATTGGCGAAGGACTAAATCCGTCACAAAATTAGATTTTTTCAGCTATAAATTCCCGCCCTAAACACAAAATGGCACGCTTTTCAGATGCTTTTGCGACGGATCATGGTCTGTCGTAAAAGGACTTTTGCGACGGATCATGTCCGTCGTAAAAAGACTTGCCTTCACAATAATTTTTTTCATATTTATAAGAATATGGCGGAAATTTTAAGTTTTTTTTTAGTCTAATAGTTGTTTTTTAATAGAATTTCGGTGGTTTAATTGTACATATTTATATCTAAGATTTTTTTTAACAATTGATTGAATGCAAAAATAAAATTTATTCTATTTTTATATTAAATGAGTGGAATTTTTATTTTTCTTTTTTAATTTAAAATTAATATTTAAATGATTTGTAATATCACATGAAAAGGAATATTGAGAAGTTAAAAAAATTTAACAATGTTTAAGAAAAAAATTAGATTTTGAAAAAATAAAAATCATAATTTAATAAAAATCTATTTTGTAGGAACAAAAAAGAATTTTGAATAAAGTTGATAAACGTGAAAAAAAAAAAGCATTTGATTTTGAGAAAAAAATAATATCGTGAAAAAGAAAATTATAAATATTTTTAAAAATGTGAAAATTTTCACAATGTTGAAAAATGAAAATATTTTTAAAAAGAAAATGAGAGTTTGAAATTTGAAAATTAAAATAAAATTTCATATTTTAAAAAAAGTGAAATTTTATTTTATTTTCACTCAAAATAAAATTTGAGTGAAAAATAAAATAAAACGATATTAAAAAAAATTGATACTTTATCAAAAAATAAACATTTTGAAATGAAAAAAAAAATAAGTTGAATAATTTTGTGATTTTGAAAAATAATTGAAAATGTGCAAAATTTGAAATTAAAAGAAAAAGTTTTTATAAAAACACTAAGATTTTGAAAAAATATATATTTAAAAAAAAATTGAAAAGTTGAAAACAACATGATGTTTTTGAAGAAAAAAAAATCAGCATTTTGGAATTTTTGGGAAAAAAAATAAAATTCGTGAAAATTTTAGATATTTTAGAAATAAAAATTCAAAATTTGTATTTTAATTTATTTTTTAAAATATTTTATAATAAAAATGATATTTAGTTAAAAGTTTTTAAAGAAAAATTAAGAGTAAAAAAATATACATTTTTAAAAAAATGTTATTTTTAAATGGAAATTGAAATTTATTTGTGAAAAAAATTAATAAATTATTAGGCACATCCACTAATTGAACATTTAACCATTTTTGGACAATTGAATTAGTCCAGATTGAAAAGTAAATAACTTCATATGTTTAAATCAAATTTCACTCAAATTGTTGATCAATCTTGTATGCCCAATATCTTTCTCATATGTAGCTAGCTTGATTGGGGCGAGTAACTAGTTAAATTAAGGGTATTGATCAGTAAAATAGAGTGAATGGGCTAGATGTATAAAATGGGCTAAATATTGTTGTCAAAATTGTGACCCAACTTATTGACCTAGCGAGAACCTAAGAATTGATGTTAATAAGTTTTGTGGGCCCCATCATGATGTGTGTCGAACATCAACACCATCCATTTAATGTGTCCCCTTTAGGTTATCAGATATCTCAAAAATCATCTGTAAATGAAACTCGAGTGGGCCATACCATCTAAAACCATGTCAAGACATCATTAAAAATATAAAAGCACTTGATTGGGCCCACGTGAGTTTTAGATGCGGCTAAAACTTAGTCTAACCCCTCATCCAAGTTGGACACACATAATGAGTGAGTTGGATATGTGAATCACATTAAGGCAAGCCCAATATATGATTATGAAAATTTTAAGGAAACCCCTCTACATTTAGGCAAGTTAGTTATTACCCTTACCAAAGTAAACTTTGTGGGGTCCACCGTTATTTATTTATTTTATCCATTCCGTTTATCCACATTAATAGATAATTTGAGTTCTAAAGAACAAAAAGGAAGCATATCCAAAGCTCAAGTGGACCACACCATAGGAAATAGTGTGATTGAACCTCTACCATTGAAAATTTCTTAGAGGCCATAGAAGTTTTGGATCAAGCTGATGTTTATGTTCTCTTCATTCATATATATTTGATATTATGAATAGGTTGGATGGCAAATAAATTTTATTGTGGGCCCAAAGAAGGTATCAATGGTGGAAATCATTATTCCACATTGTTTCATGTGGCATAGTCCACTTGAGTTTTGGATTTACCAAAAATTTGGGATCAACCCACACCGTTCATCCATTTTTCGAGATCATTTCAGAGAATTATTTAAAAAATGAATCATATTCAAAGATTAAATGGACCGCACCACAAATACCAGCATGGATGGGAACAGATTGGCTACTCCCCTGCCACCGGCCCGTTGGCTAGTATTCGGAGCTATGTGGGCCCCACCATGATGTATGTATTTCATCCATTTTTACCGATCATTTTAGAGCTTGATCAAAAAAACGATAGGGATAAAAACCTAAGGTGGACCACATCATAGGAAAACAATATTGATTGGATATCCACCATTAAAATCCTCTTCTACGGGTGGGCCCCACTATGATGTACGTGTTTAATCTATTCCGTTCATCCATTTTTTTAGATTATTTTACAGTTTTATACCAAAAATTAGCGGGACATAAATCTCAGGTGTACCACACCACATGAAAACAATGGTGATTGGATATCCACCATTAAAATCCATCTTAATTAAGGCCCACTGTACTATTTATTTGACATCCAATCTGTTGATTAGGTCATACAGGACCAGATGAAGGGAAAAACCAAAGATCAGCTGGATCCAAACCTTTTATGGCCCCCAAAAGGTTTTTAATGGTCCACGCTCATTCATCATTGTTTCTTGTACTGTGGTCCATTTGAGATTGGGATATACCTCATTTTTGGTCTTATAACATAAAATTTTCTAAAAAAATAGATGGACGGCATGGATGAAACATGTACGTCATGTTGAGGCCCACAGAGCACCGACTACTAGCCATTGGCTGGTCGCTACTTTTTAACGGGACACGGATTTCCTGTTAAAGCCCTTAACATCCTGCACAAGGATGCTGGGTGGGGCCCAACACCATGTGTTTGGAAAATCTACTCCATTAATCAGTTTTTAGAGATCATTTTAGGACAAGAGACCAAAAATGAGTTGGATCCAAAAAACAAGTGGGTCACACGAGAGGAAATAGTGTGGAAACAAATACCAACAGTTGAAACCTTCTAGACTCCACCTTGATGTTTATATGCCATCCTAACAGTTTATAAGGTCATTAACACTAGGAATAAGTGAAAATACAAAAGGATTAAAAAAAAAATCCTGAAACAAAGCATTTTATGGCCATAAGAATGTTTCAACGGTTCTTACTGAATCCCCACTGTTTCATCTCATGTGGCCCACTTGAGTTTTGGATACGCTTCATTTTTGGTATCTTTTTCTAAAATGATCTCTATAAATGGATTAATGGAGTAGATTTCCCACAAAAATGGTGGTGGGCCCCACCCGACATCCATGCGCACTAACTTCCTACGAAAGGCTTTAGCATGAAATCCACATCCTGGAACAGATTGGCTACTCCGCCTGAGACCAGCCCGTGGCTAGTGGTCGGTGCTCTGTGGGCCCCACCGTGATGTATGTGCTTCATCCATTCCGTTCATCCATTTTTAAAGATCATTTTAGTGCTTGAAACAAAAAATGATAAGGATATAAATCTTAGTTGGGCCACACCACAGTACAAAAATAATGAATGGATATTCACAATTAAGATCCTCCTAAGGCCCAATGTATTTTTTATTTGACATCCAATCTATTGATTTGGTCATAAAGATCCAGATGAAGGGAAAAAATAAATATCAGCTTGATCTAAAACTTTTATGGCCCCTAAAACGTTTTTAATGGTCAAATTTATTCAACATTGTTTCCTATAATGTGGTCCACTTGAGATTGAGATATAGTTCATTTTTTAAACCATATCATAAAATGATATATAAAAATATATGGATGGATTGGATGAAACATGTCTATCATGGTGGGGCCCATTGAGCCCTCCCCTTTCCAAAGCTTTGTTTACCCTTTTATTTTTCTGTAAAAAAACTGTGAGTTTTGTACAGAATGTAAGATTGTGGTGACTCGTTCATGAAAATAGTGGCAATGATATAAAGTTGTCCAGACCATTGAAATAATCCGTCTAGTTGTATTTGTTTAATATTTATAATTTTATTATATAATACGATCTTATCCATCCAGAAAATGGTCCTTCTTACATGTACGATTGTTAACAGAGTATTTATTATAAACAGTGGTAAACGCACACTGTTTCGTATTTCAAAATTTTATAAAATTCAGAAAAGGAATCTCAAAATCACGAGCGCCTTCTCTCTTATCCCATTTTCTCTCCTTCCTTCTAGTGGAAAGGCGTCATCTTCCTTCGAGTGGTGCGGCTTCTTCTTCCATCGAGTGGCACGGCTTCTTCTTCCATTGAGTGGCGCTTGGAGACACATATACCTTCCAAAAGGTATGTACGCTCTTGATCCTTTTCTCTGTGGGGACCACTTCTTTTTCTTGGTTGGGATCTTCCGATTGGTGTATTTTTTCGGTTTGTGGTACATTGTAGAGGGGATTGTTGTTTTGACAATGTGGATTGGTTTTTCTATTTTTGAATGTGTGTGGCTGATGGGACTGTGATGGTCCACTGGTGAGAAGGTATCTCTATCTGAACCGTCGAAATCCCGATTCAGAGTGGACGATCATAAATACACGATCAGTTGCAGTTGAATGGGTGATTGAGATGACAAGCAGTTGATCGTCTGGATTTGACAAACATATCTTTGTTAATCAGATGTTAAGGTTTTTTTTTCTAATGTGGTTGTAAAAATCATTCATCAATATCCATATTCATTGGAGAAAACTACCCAAATTGGATGTTTAGGATCTTACACCCAGATTTTTTGGGGTGTGGTCTATCTTTGGAGAGCGAAATCATAGACTCCAACTTTTAGTCTCAAGGCTCTGGGATAAAACACATACCTTCAGGCAAGAATAATGCAAGTGCTATGTGGGGAGTTCTATTAATACACTGGTAGAGTGTTATGGTTCACATGCATGCACTCAAAATTATGGAGTACATGTAAGTAAATCAGATCAAACATTCCCAAGTGGACCCCACTATTGACTGGGCATGACCCCTAAATTAGATTGACCCAATAATCCTGACCTCTAATTAGTGGAGATCAAAGAATTGGGTGAATTTAGGGAATTTTTTTTTCTAGGATCGTGGTTCTCTAACAATCTTAGTGAAGGTACTTCTGAGATTGATGCCTTAGCTCAGAGGGAATTGTTTGTTTATCCCTCCTCTGTTCTAAACAGGGGTGAAAGTGGGCCCAATTGGCGCGCTCAACTGGATTTGGTCTGATGGTGAAATTCCAAGGGCTGAACTTGGGCATGAATTTTGAGGCCAGAGAACTAAGTCGAAGGGACTGTCATCTTGATGTGCATAAAGGCTTGACATGATAGCTTGTTCTGGCCTGACTCATTTAATGTCATTCGAAGGCGTACTCAACTAATGGGCCAGATTGGGATTGCTTGTTGGGCTTGACGTGGACCAGAATGTCTTACCCACGTGCTAGGTTGGGACCGGTGTTGGCCTTTCCATCTTGGATCATTTACACCCCTAGTTATAAATGTCAATCTCTTCTTTTTAGTGTGCGCGAATTGGGACAGCTCTTAAAGATCTTCCCTAGGTGGGAAGTCAACTGATTCCTGTGAGTTATATAAATTCCTATAACAAATTAAAATTGCTAATAGCCATGTTTTTCTTAGTTTCTAGTCATGCTTTCATCTTATTTTGCTAATTCCCACACATACCAATGATTCCCGCAATCAAGA
This sequence comes from Magnolia kwangsiensis, assembly GCA_037074715.1. Taxonomy (NCBI): domain Eukaryota; kingdom Viridiplantae; phylum Streptophyta; class Magnoliopsida; order Magnoliales; family Magnoliaceae; genus Magnolia; species Magnolia kwangsiensis. The sequence goes on from CM073583.1 coordinate 68,631,128, forward strand.
ACATCCAGGCTGTCATCAGATGGAAAAATGAGCGGCTACAATCTTATCATCTGCTGCACATCCACACCTGTGCCTGCATTGGCCATGTATGGAATTAGCAAAACAAGTCTGTCATATACGACGTTTGCTGTTATCCCAGGCTAGTACCTCAGCCCACAAACTCGACATAGGATGATTTTTGGGGCACCTCCTGTCCATTGTTGGATCCCCATTTAAATGAGTTGGATCCTCCTCCCAACCCATTTGAACGAGTTAGATCCTCCGCCCCTCCACAGGATAGGCATTGTGTGTGTTAGTAATGATCAATCACACTAACATTCTATGCATGCACAAGGAAAATGATAAGGGATCCACCTTTCCTTTTCCCAACATTTGAAATCCATACTTGCTTGGGGTATTTTTGTACCTTTTAATCCATACTTACATGTACTATGAGAAAGTACATGTTGATTTCCCTAATTTTGATATTTGAAGATGGGCACTATGAGTTGCTACTGATGTATTTAATTCTTTCACAAGTTGTGTTTACTATTTTGTGTGTCTATCATCTGTTTGCTTTATTTTCTTTTACAGGGTTTAGAAATCATATCATGAACTTATAATGGTTGAATGTAAACAATGTGTACTGTTGATTTTAAATCTAATGCAATAATTTCTCGAGTAGAGAGATTTCATGGTATGTTTTGTCTTTCAGTTTGTACATGAAGTGAGCCAAGTTCCTGTTCATAAGTTAGATTGGTTGAATATTTCTAACCTGATTGGGACACTTGTTTGTCAAGTAAGACCATTGGACATATTTCAGTTTTAACTGCCCAATCAAGTTTTTTTTGAATCTTATTTTGGGTTTTGGATTTTGTTGGTTTTTGTTAGATTGATTATGATTTTCAGATTTTGATCATGTCTACTTTCATGTATGATTAGAGATAATGCAGGCATCCCTCCAGATTGCGTCAGAGTTATATTGGATGTTATTGAAGTTCCCAGTGCAAATTTGGTGGCATTGAGAAGACGTTAGCCGATTGCGATGTGGGTGATGTTCTCGTTTGGCATAGAGCACTGATGAAAACATAAATGTTAAAGGAGTTTACTTAAAACTTTTCCTAAGTCAAGAACATATTTTTGTAATTTGGTCAGGACATATGGATTGTGTTTGAGGTTATTTTGGATACTATTTGACTAAATCTTTATCTTGAATTATTTAGTAGTTTTTCTTAACTAATCTAGTGATTTGTTTCATCTTTTCATCTCCGTATGCGTGACAGAAGGTACACATATTTGTATTATGATTTGTTTTGATTTTTCCTTTACTTATGCATAAAATTTTCTGATTTAAATATTAAGAACTATGTAGTGGCTTGATCCCAATATTCCAACATTGGGTACCTAGGCAGCTGTTCATACTAGACCGTATCGATGCAGCCACAATTTTTTTATTTTTTTTTTCCCTTTCTCATAGTGTGGATGCATTTTCATCAAGACTACTTGGCAATAAGAGTGAGGTGGATGTAAGTTCTCGAAACCTTTAATTAATCTTGAATCATTTATATCTTTATCTCTTCATTTATATGTTGTCATCAGGGTCAACTTGTAACTCCTCAGAACCCGCTCTACCGTAAGACATTACGGTGAATGACGGTTCCTAACAGGTTAAGTTGCAAATTATTATTAAGAGTTGGTTGGATATAATTTATTTTTTGTAAATGTTATTAATAGTTGGATGAATGATGAATGTATCAGTGAATGTAAATGAAAATAAAAAACTTATGATATATATATATATATATATATATATATATGTGTGTGTGTGTGTGTGTGTGTGTGTGTGTGTGTGTGTGTGTGTGTGTGTGTGTGTGTGTGTGTGTGTGTGTGTGTGTGTGTGTTATCAATGGAGGATGCCTTGTTTAGGGGGACATGAAATTTTGTATCTTATGGTATGGTGCCCCAATATTGGTTGTATGTTACTAGTATGTAGTACATAATACTAGGAACAATAGTAAACATTTTGTTTTGAGTGGAAGACCGAGTAAAAGAACTTGGAAGAGGCACTTTTTATGCCTTTCAGCTTCAAACTGGATACCTTTTGGATAAACCAAACATCCATTCACCACTAGTTCCTCCAATACATGGTACAATGGGGGTGGGATAATGTCGGTTGCTCCAAATTCCAATACATATACTAAGTGTATGTAATATACATATATATATATATATATATATATATATATATATATATATATATATATATTCATATTGCAATTTATATATGAAATAATCGTCATCATCATGTAAGCCATATCCTAATTAATTAGGGTTGCCTACATGAATCTTATTCCACCGTTCCACTCTATCAAGGGCCATACCTTCAGTTAGACCATAGGCCATCGGGTCTTCTCCTGTTCCATCTTCTCCTGCACATGATAGAGATGACCTATTTTCTTTACCTTTCCTGCACATCATAGAAATGGTACAAACATTATAAAGGAAAAGCGATGAATATTATAAACAGTGGTGATCCAAATATAAGTTTGTAAGTGTTATGATTTCATATCCCTTTGGTTGTCAAATTTTCTGGTGTCAAAACCTATATCTATGTCTTGTATATCTTGTGTTTCATGTTTGAGACTATTCATTGCTTCAAGACATCATATTTCAAGACAAGAACTTAAATGAAGAAAGTTTCAAGTCTATTCATGGATGAAGTATACAAGAATAGAAGTCTTCAAGTATGCATGTTCAAGATTCTAACAAGTACAAGAATAGAAGAAGACTTTATCAAGTCAAGAAAGGTTCAAGCTTGAGAAGGCCTACAATAAGATTCATCAATTCTCAAGCTTCTCTTAAGGGTCATCTGAGAGTATAGACTATCAATGTTCATCTCACTTTCAAGGTTTGTTTGACCTTAGATTGACCTTAGGTTGGGCTTTATTGTACGTCATTCTGGATACATAATTCGTATATTTTAAATATGCTTGTATGGGCTATTTTAAGGCTAGTCGTAGGAACTTCAAGACCAGTCCTACCTCTGCTACGACCAGTCTTAAGTTTTTCAGGACCAGTCCTAGGTTGTTAAAGATTTTTAAATTTTTCTGGTTGTCCTACGACTAGTCCTGGACATCCTACGACCAATCCTGTGAACTGTACGACTTGTCCTTCGACCAGTCTTAACCCTACGACTCGAACTCTAGCAACTAATCTGGGGGTCCTACGACCAGTCGTAGGTGACCCACGACCGATCGTAGGCTACCCAGGACCAGTTGTGGAACAGTTAATCCTTATCCCATGAAAATATTTAAAAATCTGTTGAAGCTACGACCAGTCCTAGAGTTCCTAAGACCAGTCGTAGATGGGATTTTTTAAGCTATAAATAGAGCACGAATTTTAGAGTTTTTCAATTCAATTCAAGCAATCTTAAGGCTATACTTTGAGATAAGTTCGTGTTTGTTTTTAAGTTACTTTGTGCTCATTTAATATTCCTTTTTCTAGCTTGTTTTGTATTTGATTTTGATCTACATTCCAATCTTATTAGAAAAGAGGAATTTTTTATATTCCTTCTTCTTGGATTCAAAATCAAATAGAACTAGCCCTTTTGATTTAAAATCAATTAGACTTAGAACCATTCATAAAGTAAGTATTGGACTTTGAACGTTGAATCGAACTTCTACTCCGATTGGTTCTACTGGGCTACTTCAAAAGGAGATTCAGGTATTTTACATTTGTGTAATTTACATTCTTTGGTTTTGTTTGAGATTTGCCAGAAAAATCTCATTGTTTTGGTTATCTAAGGAGAGCCAAAAAACTCAGATTGTATGGGTTTTTGGATTGTGTAAGCCCGTGATAAAAAGACACAATTGTGAAGGTTTTAGGTGAACCTGTGAAACCTATTTTGATAGTGCATGCTAATATCCCCTGTGTGAGGATATTAGGAGTAGAGTAGCATTCCGTGTGGCTATTGGATAACAGTTGGTGTACACACAGGTGAACCACTATATATCTTTGTGTTGTGGATGTGCTTTATTCCTTAATTCCTTTATTCATTCAGTTTTGTGGATTGTATTTGTGGTTGAATGTTGTAATCATTTTATTTCAAGCTAGTGTGGGGAATGTTGTAATAACTTAGGTTTAATTTTCTGTAAGTTATTTCCTTACTTTATTTATTCCTCTCGGTTTGAGTTTTTGATACAAAGGACATTTTAGAAATAAGGTTGTCCTACCATAAGCCTTTGGTTTTTGGTGTAAGGTTGTCCTTAGAACTGAATTAGTATCAACCACTCAATACTAGTTTATTGAGGTTACTTTTTTAATTCAGCATTGTGGATTGTTTTATTTTATTATTCCGCTGTTATAAGTTTTATTTGGCATAGCCCTATTCACCCCCCCTCTAGGGCATATAGCTAGGCCCTTTCAAGTGGTATCAGAGCCTAATAGCTCGTGCTTATTATTTATTTATTGGATTTGTTTCCTGAGCTAACGATCTAAGCTATATTAAGATGTCAAATTTTGATAGCCTATCAGTCACTAGGCCACCACCCTTTAATGGCACAAACTATGCCTATTGGAAAGTCAGGATGAGGATCTTCCTCAAATCCATGGATGAAAGTGTGTGGCTGGCCACAGTGAATGAATGGAACCCTCCTATCACTGAAGTAACTAATGACGATGGTTCAAAATCAATGAAAGTAACAGCTTATTTTCTTTGGACCACACTACAGAAAAGTGAGAGTAGTGCCAATGCAAAAGCACTAAATGCAATTACTTGTGCATTATCACCAGATGAATTCAAAAGAATCATCTCTTATGAAAATGCAAAACAAGCATGGGATGTATTAGAAATGACACACGAGGGTACATCAATTGTCAAGAAATCTAAAGTCCAACTCCTCACAACTAAATTTGAAGAAATTCATATGGAGGAGAATGAGATGTTTATGGACTTCTACACTAGATTGAATGACATTATGAACTCTATGTGGGGTCTTGGTGATAAAATCCCAAAAAGTAAAGTGTGCGCAAAGATACTACGCTCACTTCCTGAACAGTTCAATTCTAAAGTAACCGCGATTCAGGAACTTCGTGATACAGATACCATGAGGGTTGAGGAACTAGTTGGTTCACTACAAATGTAACTCCCTGAAAATTGGGGGTCGAGTGACAACTCAACTTCCGTATTTTAGACCATCACCTATGCAACAAATATGCTTATGATTAAATGTTATCTGAGTTAGTGCATTAACATGAGTGAGATTTTACCAAACTGCAATTCATACTCCAGATCCAGTGATAAAACGCAAGCGGAAGACTAGAAGATATATATATATCACTGTATGTAAAACAAATAATCTCGATCTGTCTCCAAAGTATGAATATAACTCTGAGTCACAAATACATATAACAAACCAAAATCAAAGGTCATATGATAGTCCAACTAGTAAAATCCCACTGATCCAAGCCACCTATGCGAAGCAGTCAGAAAACTGCATATATGAGAACTCGTCCTGGTCCTCGTAGTAGTCCGGCTCCAGCTCTTGAATCGCCTAGCTATCTGCATCTAAGACAGAGTCTGGTAGGTGTTGCAAACACCGTCCCGTAACGTGGGAGTGAGTGATCAACTCAGTGGAATCATAGAGCAAAGATTATTATGTTATCAAATCAATCACGCTATAATAGTAAAGCAAACAATCAAACATTCCTATATACTGTTATTAATACAAGGATGAGATGCAGTAATGATGCATGCCCTCACCGACATACTCTCTCATGCGACACCATCTTACGTCCGCGGCATGCTTTCTTCCCTCAGTACTCCACATCTTCCAGGCACATGTAGTGCGATATGAATATGATTACCGAGTTGTTATTAGTCCTTTCAAACAGTAGGATTGGGAAACTAAGGTACTTCCCTTATATCATTCCCAACAAAGATCCCGTCTAGGGTCGTCACTCCTAATAGTCTCATACGATGATATATTTCTAGGTCACTACAAGGGCTATCAGGGCTGTTGCTCGAACTCATTGCACCGCTCCCCCATCACCTTATCAATACAGGCCTAGTTGTACTCTTGTTGCTACGGAAGGGTCTTCGCCTCACGTAGACTCAGAATACGCTTGAGGTCACTACAAAGGGCTCGTCACCAATCAGAAAAGGCCGAAAGCTCGAATGTAGTGTCCCATACCATCAAAATCGGCTCACGAGTCTAAGGTGCTCACTGGTCACTGCGGGGAGGCTCGTTACCACAGCATAGGCCAACAGCTCGACCACGGTGTCCCATACCATCATGTCCGGCTCATGAATCTTAATGGATCAAGGTACCATGGTTATCAGGGTTTTCACTGGTAAGTTCAGTACCCTACGATCAAGCAGTTATGACCAATACAAGGTGAACATACAATGGTCAGTCAGGTTACTTGGCGAGCTCGACTAGTACGAGCGCACCTCAAGCTGAACGACATGAAGTGCATAAGCACCTCGTGTGGCCCAAACCACTGCCGTCAACCAAAGCACGACTCGGGTTCGTCGACGCGTCCTTCGTGGCGAATAGGAGTCATCCACGAATTCAAATCTGTTATCGACTGCCTGGACTAGAATATAACCCCAAGCACTTGTAATCTAAATCAATGATCATATGAGAGTGACAGAAATGAAACACAAATAATCCAAGCATGTTAGCAACATGTTATAACATACGACATAAGCAATTCAACCAAACATAAGCATTTCATATATATAAGGAAATCAATTCAATATAACAAACATAGAGAAAATCATGTACATCATCATATTAGTTGAGAATCCAATCTCAACACTAAACTACAACAACATTTACTCAATACTTATACAAAACTTTATACAAACACTTAATCTACACGCATTAGCCTACATAGCATATGTCGGCCAATAATGGGCATTAGGGGGAATCTCTTCGCCGAACAGATCATACACGCATAACTAGCATAGGTACATGATAAATACACATGGCAATCATATTGACAAAATACGTACGTATACAGTATTTCCTACAAATACCTAAAATATCCTAAATCTCATATTCTTCGTACGTATTTGAAATGAAAAACAGGCAGCATGTTCTACATGTCAAACAGCATCCTTCTCACTAATCTACTATTAAACGGCATTGAAAGCTTTAAAAACAGGTAACCTAAGCATCTAAAATCCTCACCTTACGTCGTAGGAGCATAATGAATCGAATAGGAACTTTGCGCCTTCGCCAACGACATTATGACCACCTATTACATAAGGTAAGTCAGCTACTTCGCTACTTGCATCGATAGAATTCTTAAAACAGGTTAAGGTTAGGGTTTTCTTACCTAGAATGAAGTCAGAATAATCGGAAGAGTGATTAGAACACGATGGTTAAGCACGTGTAGTAGCAGTATCGAATGACAGGAACTTTTCCTCACAACTCTCACACAATCTCTCTCTTTTCTCTCTTCTCTTTCCTAGGGTTTCTTGCAAATTCGTATGAGAGGGATGTGAGAGGGTTTAAGGTCCTTAAATAGGTTAGAATCTCACTTATTTAGACTTTAGACCAAGGTATACTTGGGTTATAGCCAAATCGGGTCCTTTTCGATCCAAAAAAATATTTCTGGAGCTCCCCTAACTGAATGTGGTCGGACTTAAGCTTATGGATGTTGGATCCTGATCACAATAAGTTTTCAATTTGATTAGATTTTTAGATCGCACGTGGCAGACCAGTTTCAGTTCAGCGGTCAATAAGACTCGATCAGGGATTCCAAGTACATTGAGATGAGTGGGAAATGTGCCCTGATTCGAGGGTGTATTTGGGTCAGATTCCAATGGTCTAAATGCTTATAATTAACCCACAAGCGACACGTGCCAGATTTATTTAAATCACATTTAATTTATAAAGAATTCTACTCTCTCTCACACTCCTTGCCCCATGCTCAATGAAATAGCCTCAGGACATCATTTGAACTTGATTTTCAGGGTGCTAGTCAAGTCCAACGACGCGGTCATAATGGTCTAAGTTCATTGCTACCGGACTCACGACGTGCCGTCAAAGTCCATTACAAAGTTTAAAAGGGTTCCTGAGAATAGACGGGTTTAGAGTTTTATCCTAGGTTTCAGGATGTTATAGCGTTAATGATTCCACAAGTTTTGGGTCTTGTATAACGTATTTAAAGTGATCAGTGCTAATTTCACAGCTAATCTAACATAATGCTAGTTAACTTACGCTTAATTTCTAAAGGAATTAATCTTCAGTGATTTCTGCCTGAGGTGGTACTCGGGTCTCTGTACGGATTTTTTCGAGACGTTACAATCTACCCCCCTTAAACAATAAATTTTATCCTCAAAATTTGTACCTTTTCGTACTCCTCGAGAAGCTGTGGGTAGTTCTTTTTTATTTCGGCTTATCTCCCAAGTAGCCTCCTCTTCAGTGTGATGTGTCCATAACACCTTCACAAGGGGGATGACCTTGCTACGCAATACCTGCTCCTTCCTGTCTAATATACGCGTCGGTCGCAGTATATAGGTAACATCCTCACCTAACTGCACCTGCTCCCATCTAATGATATGGGAAGGATCAGGAACGTATTTCTTTAGCATAGAAATATGAAATATGTTGTGTACGCTCGCGAGAGGCGTAGGCAAAGCCAGACGATATGCCACCTCACCCACACGGTCAAGAATCTAGAACAGACCAATAAATCACGGTGCTAGCTTCCCCTTCTTCCCAAACTGAAGAACTCCCTTCATAGGGGAAACTCTCAAAAATACGTGATCTCCAACCGTGAACTCTAACGGGCGCCGTCTCGCATCGGCATAACTCTTCTGCCTACTCTGCGTTGTAAGAAGTCAGCGTCTGATGATGTCAATCTTTTTCGAGGTCACCTGCACTATCTCTGAGCCAATCAATTTGTGCTCACCGACGTCTGTCCAGCAATGCGGTGCTCGGTAAGGACGATCATACAAGGCCTCATAAGGTGTCATATCGATACTAGCTTGAAAACTTTTGTTGTACTCGAACTCCGCATATGGAAGATAGTCATCCCAACTGTCTTTGAAGTCCAACATGCAAGCCTGTAGCATGTCCTCTAGAATCTAGTTCACCCACTCTGTCTGCCCGTCTGTCTGTGGGTGAAATGCGGTACTGAACTTCAACTTCACACCCATAGCTTCCTGGATGCGAGTCCAAAAAATAGAAGTAAGGCGCGTGTCTCTGTCCGACACAATCTCTAAGGCAACTTCATGCAGACGCACAATCTCTCTAATATATAGCCTGGCCAACTCGTCTGCAGAGTTCGTGACTCTGATCGGAAGGAAGTGCGCCGACTTCGTCAAACGGTCGACGATCACCCATATAGATTCGTAGCCCTTCCTCATCTTCGGTAGTCCCGAAATGAAATCCATAGAATTAAAGTCCCACTTCCATTCAGCTATAGGCATAGGCTGAAGGAGACCAAGAGGTTGGCGATGCTCTGCCTTCACCTGCTGGCAAGTGAGACAGCGGGACACGAAATCTGTGATGTGAGTCTTCATACCATCCCACCAATAGGTCCTCTTCACGTCACGATACATCTTTGTGCTGCCCGGATGCATCGTAAGTCTAGAACTATGCGCAGCCTCGAGAATCTCTCGTCTCAAGTCATGGACATCTGGGACGCATAGGCAGCCACGATAACGTAAGCCCCCATCCGTTCCAACTCACCACTCGGGGTCTGCATCGTCACTGACCTGCTCTCGAAGCTCAGTCAGACGCTCATCATCCCTCTGCGCCGCGATGACCCTTTCATCGATAAGAGGTCGCACCTGAACATGTGCGATAAACTCAAATGGATCCTCCATAGTGAGTTTTTGCTCAAAGTCTCGTAAAAACTCAACCATGTCCCACTCATCTACCATCAGTGGAGCCTCAAACTCTATCACCTTCTTGCAGCTCAACGCGTCAGCCACAAGGTTTGCCTTGCCGGGATGGTAGGAAACTTTGAACTTAAAGTCCTTCAAAGTCTCCATCCATCGTCGTTGCCTCATATTCAGGTCCCACTACGTGAATATGTACTTGAGGCTCTTGTGGTCACAAAAGAGCTCGAACTCCTCTACATAGAGGTAATGTCTCCAGAGCTTCAATGTAAAAATGACAGCTACCAACTCAAGGTAGTGTGTAGGGTAATTCTCCTCGTGCTTCCTTAATTATCTCGAGGCATATGAAATCACCCTGTCCTTCTGCATAAGGACACAACCCAGACCAACCCTAGACGCATCGGTGTATATCGTGTACTTAACCCCTTGCTCTAGCAATACTAGCACAAGGGCAACGTCAGCCTGTCCTTCAGCTCCTGAAAAGCTGTCTCTGCCTTTTCATTCCATGCGAACTTCAAATTCTTCCGTGTCAACTAAGATAGAGGTCTCGAATGAAACGTCGATAGTAACCAGCAAGTCCCATGGAACTCCTTACCTCGGTAACTGAACCAGGCTACTTTCAGTCCTACACCACGGCTACCTTAGCAAGGTCCACCGCTATCCCATCCGTAGACACCACATGTCCCATGAACTTGACTTCCTCCTTTTAGAAGTCGCACTTCTTATACTGTGCAAACAACTAGTGTTGTCTCAGAGTATCCAGGACTGAACGTAAGTGCTCCTCATGCTCCTCCTGACTCCTGTAGTATACCAAAATGTCATCTATAAACATGATGACGAATCGATAGAGGAATGGCCGAAATACCCTATTCATCAGGTCCATGAACACGGCTAGTGCATTCGTAAGACCGAACGACATCACTAGGAACTCATAATGGCCGAAACTAGTCCTGAAAGCCGTCTTCTGCACGTCCTCATCCCTGACGCGCAACTGATGATACCCTGACTGTAGATCAATCTTTGAGAAATACTGTGCTCCTCTCAGTTGATTAAACAGGTCATCTATCCTGGGTAAAGGGTACTTGTTCTTCACCCTAATCTGATTCAGCTTGCGGTAATCAATACATAACCGCAATGAACCGTCTTTCTTCGTCACAAACAACATGGGTTCTCTCCAAGGGGACACACTCGGTCGTATAAAGCCAGCCTCCAACAGATCATCGATCTATTTTCTCAACTCCTCCATCTCGCATGGGGCCATGTGATACGTCAGCAGTGAGATGGGCGTTGAACCGAGTACCAGGTTGATAGTAAAATTGATCTCACGCTGAGGTGGTAACCCAGGAATCTTCCTAAACACATCCTCATAATCACGGACTACTGGCGTGCTCTCAAGTGTCGAGACATCAACATCCCTCAGTAAGGAAGCGTAGCAAAGTACTCGAAAGGGGCAACTGACCTGCATCGAAAATGTAAAGGACATGCCCTCTGGCTCGTAAACTGTCACTATACGGGTCTCACAGTCAATCTCGGCCCTCCCTGCAGTCAGTCAATCCATACTAAGAATGACGTCTAAATAATAGAGGGAGGGGTCGACGACAAGGTCAATGGCCATCGTCCTGCTCCCTAAATCTAGCAAACAACCCTCACACATCATAGTGGCATCAGTAAAAGTCCCGTGTGCTGAAAGGACTCGCACCCCATCCATCCGAGTAGTTGGTAGCCCAAGGTGCTTGACTACTGAATAAGATATCAATGAAATCATGGATCATGTATCCACCATCAGGAATATAGGGGTACCTCCAATGTGGGCTGTGACCTCAAAGGCCAAGGGTGGGGCAGTATCTGTCCCGGATGCCTTTGCTGTCAATGCATGTACCCGAGCCTGCTGTGAACGGTTCGACCGTGGTACCATGGGCCGTTGAGGTGGCCAGAAGTGAGGTACAGAAGGTCTGAAGGAGGGATGTGCAGGCGCTGACCGTAACGGTGGAGCGAATAATGCCTGTGGGCGAGGACAGTCGATCTTCTGCGGTGGTGAAAATCCGCTCTCTCATCCGAGCAAAACAGCTCTCTGCAGTGTGACCCTATTTCTTGCAGTAAGTACAGGTCACACCTGGGCGCCTCATCGGAAGTACTGGCGCTGCGATCCTAGGAGGAGAGTCGATGCGAGGCCTCTTGCCGAGGAATGGCCTACTCTGGGTATCTGGTCGTGGCCTAGCAACCATAGGGCCATGAGAACGTGCCAGTCCATCTACATCTTGCTCTGCCCGCATGGACATATGTATCAGCTCGGCATAAGAGAGTATGCTGACATAGCACATCTTTAACCGAATGTCAGGTCGCAAGCCCTCGAAAAAAGGTTGTATCCACATCTGCTCATCCGTAAGTATCATAGGGACATATCTGCCCAACTCTGTAAATTGATGCTCGTACTCCGTAACTGACATGCCTCCCTGCCTGAGGCATAAAAACTCATTCTCCCTCTCGTGTCGGTAGGTCTGCGGATAGTATTTCTCATGGAAATGAAACTCGAATGCTACCCATGTCCATATGTCGCCAACTGCAACCGTACGCAGTATACTATCCCACCATAAGTTAGCCTCTCTCTCGAACATGAAAGTGGCCAACTCAACCTGCTCAGACTCTGAGCAGTGCAGCATCCTCAACATCTTTGAGATGCGGTCGAGCCAGTACTTGGCCTCCTCGGGTCTGTGAGAACCCATAAAAGTAGGAGACCACAAGCACTGGAATCGCTCAAGTAGACCTCTGGCATCAACGACATTCCCTGTAGGGTAGGCAGATGGTGCAGGATGATCCATACCCTCATCCTGAGTCGAAGTCCCAGCATCATTAGCTGGATGCGTAGATGGCGCAGGTGGAGTCGCACTCCCACCCTGGGCTAAAGCCCCTGAGATAGTAGTCAAAAGCTGTTAATGCTGCTGGTGCATCATAGTCATCAACTGCTCAAACCTATCAGGAGGTGGAGCAGGCTAAGGCATATACTACGTCGAGGAAGACGCACGGTACTACTTGCGAACTGGTGGTGTGAAAGGTGGTGGTCCGACTGCAGGACCTGCAGAAGGATGAGACTCAGGTACAGTCTCACGAATTAGGCCCACAGCAGGTTTCATATGATCATCACTCTAGGGAGCGACCCGATCCATCGGCTCACCCAGCATAAGACGTGTCGTGCTCCGAGTAACCTTAGGTGGCATTCTCTATATTCAAAATAGGGTGCAACCCAGTCTGTTTCAGCAATAGCACATACACACCACATAATCATTCACATAACAAACCGAAGAAACTCCATGCATTTCATTTAATCAAAATTTATCACAATACAAGAGATATAACTTTACATGCATCATGACAGGAAGCGCATGGGAAACTAAGCTAGTGAAACCTACAATTGCAACACAAACCAACTACTAAGCTTTCTCAGGCTCACAAACAGAAAACACAAAACAACCTACATACGACCAACAAACATCTGCAATCTAATCACTCGTCCGAGTCTGGCGATGGAGGAGGGGCACCCTTATCCTTCAGGCAACATAGGATGGCCTTCAAGGCGTGAGTCACCTTGTCAAACTTCCGCTTCATGACGGCCTTGGTATCCTCAAGCTCTTGTTTTACCTCGACCCGGAGTTCTTGGACTTCCCATCACAAAGTAACCTGACTCTCCTCAAGTCGGGCTATGTGAGCATCCCTAGCAGCCCGAGTCGCAGGAGGAGGACTCTCATCAGTATCCCGACCCTCCTCTTCTTCTTCTTCCTGGCCTTCTTCCTCTATTTCTGCCCCACCTTCTTCTTCACTTTCATCCTCTTCACTTTCATATTCACCCTCTAATCATGTGTATCACCTTAAAAAAGGCACTTTATGGTTTGAAATAAGCTCTCATGGCATGGTATCACCCCAAACACTCTAATCATGTGTATCACCTTAAAAAAGGCACTTCATGGTTTGAAATAAGCTCCCATGACATGGTATGAGAAGTTGAGTAAGTTCTTAATAAGTCAAAATTTTGTTATAGGAAGTGTTGATAAAACTCTTTTTATTAAAAAAAATATAATGAACACATACTAATATTACATATATACATTGATGATCTATGGTTCTACTTGATCTAACCTGTCCATTGAGTTTGCAGAGTTGATGAAATCTAAGTTCGAAATGAGTATGGTGGGAGAATTGAACTACTTTCTAGGTTTACAAGTTAAACAACAAGAAGACGATATCTTCATTTCTCAAACCAAGTATACCTTAAACCTGGTTAAGAAATTTAGATTTGAAAATGGTAAGAAGTTCGATACTCCTATGAGTATAACTCTTAAGCTATCCAAGGATGAAATAGGTAAAAGTATAAATCCTCGGTTATATCATAGTATGATTAGTAGTTTGCTACACTTAAGTGCAAGTTGACCTGATATTACTTTCAATGTTGGTATCTGTGCTAGATATCAATCAGATCCTAAGGAATCTCATCGTATTGTTATCAAGTGCATTATTAGATATGTTGCAAGTTCGACCAATCTAGGCCTCTGGTATCCGTACGATACAAATGTTCAATTAGCTGGTTAGACGGATGTTGACTGGGCTGGAAAGATTGATGATAGAAAATCTATCAGTGGTGGATATTTTTATGTTAGAAATTGTTTAGTTTTCTGGCATAGCAAGAAACAGAGTTCCGTATCATTATCCGTAGCTAAGGCCGAATACATTGTAACTGAAAATGCTTGTACCCAGCTAGTATGGATGAAAAGAATGCTTAATGATTATGGTATTGCACAAGATACAATGATATTGTATTATGACAACTCTAGCGCAATTAATATATCTAAAAATCTCATCCAGCATTCTCATACCAAACATATTAACATTTGATATCACTATATTCAAGTATTAGTAGAAGATAAAATTATTTCGTCGGAATACGTTTAAAAGGAAAATTAGCTTGCCGACATATTTACTAAATTACTTGACAGAAATAGGTTTTCTAAATTGAAAATAGATATTGGTATGTGTAATTCTCATTGAGTTTATCATGTTATATTTGTATGTTTTATTTTTATATTTTTTTAATGCAAATAAATAATGAATAAAAATTTTAATAAAAATTGAATTTTTAGTGCTTGCACGACCGGTCGAGCACGTCCTCGACCAGTCATGGCTCGACAAGTCAAGCATGTACTCGACCGGTCGAGTTGCGCGGGTGAAGCCTTTATGAGTGAGAAAAATCACTTTTTCTCTCATTTTCTCTTCTTCCTCATCCGTCCCCTTTCCGACCCGTCAAACCCATCTTCAATTAGTGCTTGGTAAGTGCTCTATTTTCAATTTCCTTTCATATTTGGATTCCTTGTCTCTTACATTGCTATATTCTTGGGCTGATTTGAGCTTTCATTATATTTTCTAAGGTTTTCTTGATAAAAATCTATTGGGTTTGAAATCCCTATTTCCATTGTTGTATTTCTCTCTTTTATTCTTGCAATGGAAGGACATTCTAGGAAGAAAGTTGCTAGAGCTTCCTCTTCTCAATCCTCATCTATTAGGGTACGAACCCTGCGTCCTCTCAAAGAAGACCCCAAATATGTGCAGGATTTTCATCATCGTGATGTTATTGTTGAGTGGTCGGTCAATATACATCACATTGCACAATTTCAGCTCCTTTCCCACCTTACTGCTATAGGTTGGGAAAATATCTTAAATTGGGGCGGACTGGCTTACTGCTCCATAGCACAAAAGATGTTTGCATGCATTAGCGATTTATTTCTTGATGAATTAACTTTCTCTATTAGCTTTAGAGAAGGTACATTTAAAGTCAATCGTTACATAATTTCTAATTTTCTTAATGTGAATGTCAACGATGATAGTATTCCCATACCAACTTTAGCCGATAAAATAACTT
The DNA here is from genome assembly GCA_037074715.1 of Magnolia kwangsiensis. Lineage (NCBI taxonomy): Eukaryota > Viridiplantae > Streptophyta > Magnoliopsida > Magnoliales > Magnoliaceae > Magnolia > Magnolia kwangsiensis. Next base: position 68,646,871 of record CM073583.1, read on the forward strand.
AATCGGAAAGACGTTCACTAACCCATAAATTATGTAACATAGACTCAGAATGGAGTGCGGGTAATGCGCTTCGGGCTAATTAGATGCTGCCCAAATACAGGGTACTTCATCGCATTTTCATTGCGAATGTTTATCCTCGCTTTAGCAACAAAGCTGAATTAACTTCTTTCATGGTTCGTATTTTGCATTCCGTTGTATCGGATATCTTCATCTGTCTTTCATCCTTAATATGCTACATTATCATACAATTTTGTCTTCATCCAAGCCACGGTAATATTCATTTTGCCTATTTGATGACCACTTTATCCTTACCTGGTGAAGCTTCTATTTCGATTCTTCCGTTCAACAATGTTAATATAAACAAGATAAACTTGAAGCTCAATCCTGGCCTAAGGGATGAGGAAGCTGAGGAAGTTGGAGAAGAAGATGCACTACCAACCGACGCTATGATGGATGACATCTTTGATGAATCAGATGATGTTAAGGCTGATCCTGATTTTTAGCCACATGAGTTTGATGAGCGCCTTCGTGCTTTGGAGGAGAAGGTGGATGGATTAAAAATATCTCAGGATAGTCAATTGAAATATATGCAGAAATCACATTACCAGAAGACTCCATCAAATTGAACCATCTATTCCACCTCCTTCTTCATCTTAGTGTTTTTTTAAATTTGTATTTGGACATGTATAACATTAACTTCAAACTTTCACTCTTAGACTAGCTGTATGATGTGATGGTGGTGACACTCTACTTGATTATGTTCTTATCTTTAACTTTACCTCTTTTTCTACTATTCTCTGCTATTCTCATAATCACTATATTTGATCTCTATATTCATATCTTCCTTTGTCCAATTGTGACAAAAGGGGGGAGAGGTGTGTAGATTTGTGGTTATGAAAGTTTGATTGGTGTATGGTGTAGAGTGGTGCATGAGCATGGTAATTTTTTTTGGAATTTGTATTTGTGAATACAGGTACTCTACAAGTCACTAAGCTTAAATTGAGGGGGAGTCTTTGAGAGTGTGTCATGTTATGAAGTTAGTGAATTTGTACATTGTGTATAGGTTGATCTTCTAAGTTGGTTTTTTCACAAATTTGATAAATGGGGAGATTGTAACTGCCATGTTATATATCAAGCACACCCATGTGTTGTCAAATTTTGTAGTGACAAACCACTTTGGAATGATGGGCTTGTTCAGTAGTGGAAAGTTCACCTTCAAGTGATGATAGATAGAAAGTCACCTTGATATAATAATAAAAAAAAGGCTAAGGACGCTGCTGCCAGCGTCCACGGCTGCAGCACCCCAGCATGATCCCAGTAGAAGGGAGAAGTGTGGGACCCATAGTAGACCCCACTCATGATGCATATAATTAATCCACACCGTCCACCTTATTTTTCAGTTCATTTTAGGCAATGAGTCGAAGAATGAAGCTAATTCGAAACTCTGGTAGGCCACACCGTCTAGAACATCATTTTAATAGTTAAAAATTATTAGGATTTGTTGTGATGTTCCTTTGCGTCACAAAAAATCCAACATTGGGCTCGTTGGGTGTACCATGAGCTATAAAATCCAGTAAATGGGGTGGTTTGTCCTGATATGGGCCCCACCTATAAAAAACTATAAGAAAACAAAAAAATAAATAAATAAATGGAATTTATATACCCAAGGGGGTTGACGCCCCTGGCTGCTGGGGCCTTGCGCTGCAGCTCCTGCTGCTTATAAACCGGGCAGGGACCGTGGTCCCCACTAAAGGCACCACCTTGATGCGTGTTACACATCAACACCGTGCATTTGATGGGTCCCCTTTATACGTAAGGTGTCCCCAAAAATTAGCCACTCACGGGATTCAGGTGGACCACACCTCAAAGCAGCAGGGGTTGAACGTCTACTATTGAAACCTTTTTTTTGGGCCATAGAAGTTTTGGACCCATATGAAAATTATTTTTTTTCCTCTTAGTCCAGGTCCCTGTGACCTTATCTACAGATGGGATGGAAAATAAACGTCATGGTGGGCCCCATATGGGACCCACTGTTGAAAGTATTTTACCCACACTGTCCACCCATGTATACCCATGATGCATGTGTTGTATGCACATCATCCAGCAGTGGAAGGTGGTGCCCATGATGCATGTGTTTCATGTCCACCATCCAAGGACGGTGGGACCCACCCCACGTTTGGGGCCTCCCTTGATGCACGTGAACTCCAGGTCATCCAGGGCTTGGACGTTGTTCTTTCATTTAATATAATATTAATATATTATATTATATTAGTATATGATATAATATATTATGTATTATATTATCATATTATATAATACCATATACTAACATAGGAGGGTGGGACCCACCGCTGCTCCCTTTTAATGCAAAGCTGCACAGCAGCAGCTAAATCTATATAATATTATATATATATATATATATATATATATATATATATATATATATATATATATATATATATATATATATATATATATTCAGGTGCCTCTTTAATGCAGGAGGCTGACAACAGCTATATTATATATGTATATATATATACTGTGTTGTGTATACATATGAGGGTGGGCCCTACGTGGGACCCACTTCTGTCTTTAATGTAAATGGGCTACATGTAAGTGAGCTCGGCGGGCCCCCCTCAGGGATGTATGGTTTTATCTATACGGTCCATTGTTTGGATGGTGGGACCTACCATGATGCATGTGTTGTATCCATGTCGTTCAACCATTTGTGAGATCACTTTACGGCATGGGAAAAAGAATGATGTCAGATTTAAAGTTCAGGTGGACCCCACCATCAATGAGGACCGTGATATCCATCGTTCAAACTTCTAAGGACCACAGTAGTTCCCAATTAAGCTGATATTTCTTTTCACTTCATTTATCTCCATGCTAACTTATAAATAGGTTGGATCTCAAAAAAAATACATAAGGGTGCATGGGCCCTATTTGATATTCATAGAGCCCATTGATGTGGCCCACTTAATGTGTATGAGGCCCATGTGTAGGGCCCATTGTGATGTATTAAGCCCAATTGATGCGGCCCATCAGGATGTATTTTTAGCCCATGTGTGGGGCCCACCTGTTTATATTCTTGGCCCATGTGATGGGGCTCACCTATTGTATATTTATGGCCCATTAGCGAGGTCTATTATAATGTAATTCCGACCCATATGTCGTAGCCCATTGGGTTGAGGCCCATTGTGATGGCCATGGGTTATGGCCCATTGCAATGTATGTAAGGCCCAATTAGTGCGGCCTATTCGATATATATATATATATATATATATATATATATATATATATATATATATATATATATATATATATATATATATATATATATATATATATATATATATATATATATATATATATGAGGCCCATGTGTAAGGCCCACCTATTGTGTATTTAAATCCCATGAGCTGTAGCCCATAGTGATGTATATTAGGCCCATCGTGATGTGTATTAAGCTCTTGAATAAGGCCCATGGTGTTATATATTTAGCCCTTGTGTGAGGTCATGGGTCCACTATATGTTTGGCCCTATGTAGGCCACTCCTTGGGGCAATGTTGGTTAGATGTCCACATTGATGGGCAATGATAGTTGGATGTTTACATTGTGACCTTTCCTTAGGCCTTGTTAGGCCCATTCTCATCATTCCCTCAGTGAGTTAATCCAAATAAGTTGGCCCCATTCACCGTAGATGGATGGCTCCGTGTTATCGGATTTGATATAACCACGGCCCAGTGCTGATCGTTATACTATGGTTGATCGGTTGATCATCTATGGACCCTGCCTTGCTTGTATATGCTGAGTGTCGGTGCCGATTATAGATGCTGATTATCGGTGCCGATTATCAGAGTAGAGGCTGATTTCGATTGCCTATTCCTAATTTCGATTATCGGGGTCGATGTCTGATTGTCGATTATCAATTTCGATTATTGAGGGTCGAGGCTGATTATCGTGGCTGATTACCGATTATGATTGTCGTGGTCGATTGACCAATTATCGATCGAGGCCGATTATTGTGGCCGATTACCGATTATGATTGTCGTGGTCGATTGACCTATTATCAATTGAGGCCAATTATCATGGTCGATTGCCGATTATGATTGTCATGGCCGATTGGCCGATTATCAATCGAGGATAATTATCGTGGCCAATTACCGATTCTGATTTGTCAAGGCCGATTGTATAGGCCGAGTATCGGGGCCGATTCTGATTTGTAAAGGCCGAATGAATAAGCCGATTCTGATTTGTTGAGGCCGATTGTCGAGACCTATGTGATGTATATGCGGCCCGTATTTGAGGCCCATTGTGATATGTATTCAACCTGTGTTTAAGGCCTAATGTGATGTATATGAGGCCTATGTGATAAGGCCCATTAGGATGCATTTGAGGGCTAGGTGATGGAGCCTATTGTGATGTACGTTAGGCCCATGTGAAAGGCCCATCGTGATGTGTATTAAGCTCTTGAGTGAGACCCATGGTGTTGTATATCAGGCCCCTTTGTGAGGCCATGGGTCCACTATATGATAGGCTCTATGTAGGCCACCCCTTGGGGGCAATGTTGGTTAAATGTCCACATTATCGAGGCTGATTGTTATGCCAGTTATTAACACCGATTATGAGCATGTGATAGCATAGCATCATAATACATGTTCATACGCATCATCTGCATGTTTGATATGAGATATGGTTGACCATTGCATATGTCATAGGGCAGGTTGTTCATGGGACTCCCTGATAGGTGGAGTTACCCCATATGAGCGCACGGTATGTGCAGTATTGATGCATGATTGGACTGTGTGACTCATGCATCTCGCATTGTGTGATTATGATTACCATACTCCCTAGCGACATCAGGGCTGTAGCCTCCACAGGCATATCGTGGATGTCAGATGGGACACCAAAAATCTGTTCTACATGGGGTGTTATAGATATTCTTGGGTGAAAGTCCTAGAACCCTCTTGGTTCTAGAGGTTGCTCCAACGTCTAGACCGACTGGATGGATGAGCACATGAGGGTTGTATACTGTTAGGCCGTGTCTCCTACTATGTCGTGGTCGGTTGGAAGGGGGTGTGGCCTTACCTACCTGAGAGGAGGGGGAAATGTTAGGTTGAGTCTGACCAGCTTGAGGAATGGGTCCGCTATCGACGAGTCGGGCCCGATATTAGTAGGTGGATAGTGAGGTCTCTTCCACTCACCTTGTTATGCGTAATGGGGCGACAATCTGGTTTAGAGTGTAATCGACCCCAGTGCTTCCCCAGAGAGGAACAGTACTGATATGTGGACTTATTGAGCAAAAAGTGCATACTCATTCATTCATTCATACACTATTCACTCGGGCTGGTGGCGCGTAACTATTTATTATGTGTACCTTCGTATGGCCAGGATTTCAGTTGGGCGCGCAACTAACCTGAGATCAGGAGTTTACCACATTGAGTCTGACAATCCAAATTTAGGTATGGGACTGGTTTGGATAGAAGTCTCTGGTGATGGACCCCGTAGCTTGTGATACTACATACTATCATCCCGACTTCACATTTCAGCATGGTCATTTCATTCGCACCGCATATTACATTGCATCCACAGTACTTAGCATTTTTGGGTTCCTACGTTTTTGCACTTATATGGCTTAGACGAACTTAGCAGAATTTATATATTGCATCACATTACCGACATCTGATATTTATTTTCTACATTTGCATAGCTGATCCATATTGTATGTTCTGGTATTGGATATTTTATAGACTTGTCAGTATATTTTTGCTTACTTTGATATCATATGATTCATAATCTTGACAGTATTTTCGCTTATCCCGATGATGTATGATTTATGAGCTTTATTGTATATTTGACACTTACCTTACATGCACTTTCACCACCCTCTAAGCTTTCTAAAGCTTACACGATAGATGCATGCAGGTGGCGTTAGGTTGCAGCAGCATTGAGCTTGGAGCGTATAGCTGTCTTCTGGAGCTTTGATTTCAATATATGTATTTCCCTTTCAGCATTGTATTCAAATGATTATATTAGTGGATATGTGATGATGATGTTGCCTTTATGATTTAGGTATACTTATGGTTATGCTTCTTATGAGACAAATGTACGTTGAAAAATCCTCCTTGTAGAATCTCAGGATCGAAACTTGGCGTATGGACACTGGGAGCTGAGAATGGGATACTAAGGAAGCTGTCGGCACCCGATTCGGCGATCGGGATTCGTATTAATCTGATTTTCAGGTTTGGAGCGTGACAGATGCTACAAGTCATGAAGATTGTTCTTTCTACATTAACTTCAAGGACAACAACAACATCAAGTTTAAGTACTTCTACTAGTTCAAGTGCAAGTTCTATTTGTAGTCAAAGTGCATGTTCAAGTTCAAGAATTACATCAAGTTCAAGTGATAAACCAAGTTTAAGTGCTACTTCAAATGCAAGATCAAGTCCAAGTACATTACACGATCAAGATCAAGAATGAGGTACAAGTCTACAAGATCAAGCTTTAAGTACATCAAAGTTGATGATTTACCGAAGCTACAAGTTCAATGTTCAATAGTACAGGTATAAATGACCCTAAAAAGACCTTAGGTTTAGGTCATTCATATTTCACATTTAGAATGGGTTATTATGATTTTTATAGGCTCTGGCTCGACCAGTCCAAGCAGTTCCTTGACCAGTTCAATATTTGTTTAAAATATTCTGAATTTTATGGTAGGGCCACGACTAGTCGAGCAGGGCTCAACTTAAAGTCCAGCAACCATTTTGAGCCCCACTCGACCAGTCGAGGGTCAGTTTTATCCGATCGCACCAGAATTTTTGAAATTTAGTTGCTCCTTGGACCAGTCGAAGCTTAGACCAGTTGAGGGAACTATTTTTTAGCCTATAAATAGAGGACTTCTCTCAGCTTTATTCATTCATTCAAAGCCAAATCAAGTCTCCACTCTAAGAGAAAGGTCCCTGTGATTATTAAGCTATTATCTGGTAATTTAAGATTCATTTTATAGCTTTTTAATTTTTAATTACTTGATCTCATTGCTTCAATTTAATTTTATAAAAGGGTATTCTTCTCTATCCCTTTTGAGATCCAAGGAATTAAATCAAAGTAGCCCAAGGTTAGGTTAATTTTAAAATTCATTTAAACCTAGAACCCTTTTATATGTGTGATTGAACATTGGAAATCTACATCTCCAAGTGAAGCGGTTTTACCGGGTTACATCGAGTTGAATCTTCAGATAAGTATTTTACTTTAAATTGCTTTTGGTTTGTGAGATAGCCAAAAAATCTATATTGTGGTTTTGACTAAGATAGCTAGAAAGTCTTAGCGCGGGGTTTTTAATTATGGTAGCCCATTGAAAATGCAATTGTAAAGGTTTTAAGGTGAACCTTGGAAAACCTTCTTTCTTAGTGAAAGCTAATATCACATGGGTTGTGATTATTAGGAGTGGAGCCCTATTTGAGAATAATTGGTGTATACACCGAACCACTATATTTTCTGGTATTTGGTGGATGATGTTGTATGTAATGTATGTGTGATGAATGATTGATTATATCTATTTCATGTACATGTGGTGATTGTTGTAATAGTTAGATTTCTTTCCATTGCTTCTTGTTTTAGATTGACTTTTTGATCCTTGTAGAGTTCAAGTAATCAGGTTGTCCTACCATAAACTTTGGTTTTTGGTGTAAGGTTGTCCTTTAAACAACGTTTGTATCAACCTCTCAATACTATTGCAATTGAGATTGTTATTTAATTTTGCTATCATTATTTAAATTCCACATTTAATTTTTATTTGGCATAGTGCAATTCCCCCCCACCCCCCCTTTAGGACTGAGAGCTTGCCCTTTTCACTTATGTATCGTCGATATGGTTAGTATGGCCTATGTTAATTATTTAGTCGTTATGAGGTTAATGTAAATTGTTATTTGGCTCTTCTATCTTAAGTTATTTATTCTTCAGCCGCAAGGGTAGTTTGGTCAATTCGGCTTATGTACTTAAGATATTAAAGATCTAAACCATTTGTTATCTTGGTCATAGGTGGATCTTCATTAAGCCTTAGTTGTTTTGAATCAAGGGTCCATTAGATCTTAGCCCTTGATTCATAGATCATATGGTTAAGCATAAGATCCAAGTAATCAAGCTAATTCATTATGTTCCTAGGGATATTTAGTTGAAGTTGTATGGTTCTTCTTGAATTATTTTTGGTGTTTTATGCTTACTTATCCCGACTTTAATTGTAACACCCGCATATTTACTAAGATTGAGTATGATAAAATATACGATGTGTTACAAAGACCCCTCATAAGTCAACTAAGAGGGAGGAAAAAAGTAAATCCAAAAGGAGGCTCTTGAAGAGCCAATCTTAGAAAGGTACTAGAAATGGTAGGAAATAACATCGGGACCACTATGCACGTCAGTTGTTGTACCAGAAAAAGGGTAATCCACATAACAACTCTTGAAGGGCCGATATTTGAAAGGCATCAAAAAAGCAATTGAAGGTTCCCATATATCCTACTGACAACATATACCTATAAAGAAAGCTTATAGGCTAAAAAAGGCCCTTAAAGGGCCATTATTTTGCCTATTTAAGGACCACAACTGCAAGCCATTTAGGGGGGTAGAAGAGCCGAAGAGCCGAATAACTAAGATTTGAGAAAGGCAAAGGTGTTGTTGAAGTTGATCCAAGCTGGCTAAGGTGTGTGCTAAGGGAAGCCAAAGCTGATACGCCACCACTAATTGACAACCACACGTGTTGAAATTTATTTCGATCCCCTATTAGTTTCGAAAAAGGCCTGATTATGCCGTTACTCTACCCCATTAAAAGTACAAATATTCTAAGTTAAAGAGTTGCAGAAGTCAAATGGTAGGTTTATAATCAAGGATATCTGACCATATCTTTTATAGAAAATGGGTGTCAGGTCTCCCAATTTCCTTCTCACATATCAAATCAACTTGCATTTCAATCCACACATTCCAAACACATCAGCGCTATGTACACTTTCATTTTTATTTTATTTATACAATCATCTTGTAACATCCCGAATTTTCATGGATAAAGTTTATACTCGTTGTCACGCCCCAAATTTGAAAATCGGGCTCACAAAATTTTCAATCTCCGAATTCGGCACCGACAGCCTCCGTAGTACCCCATTCTTGGCTCCTGACACCCATATACTAGGTTTTGATCGTAGGATCCTACAAGGAGGATTTTTTATGTACATTTATCTCGTAAGAAGCATAACCACGAACAATAATAAGAAAACCATCATAAAATCCACTATGATAAAAAAACTTTAACTACAATGCATAAGGAAAATACATTGATAATATCAGAACTCCAAAAGATCGGTTACACATTCCTGCTCCTGCTCAGCTACGTCCTAGCATCACCTGCACGTAACGGTCGTGCATAAGCTTATAGAAAGCTTAGAGGGTGGTGAAAGTGTGTGCGAGGTAGAAATGCAAGTATGCAATCTCGGAGTAATTCAAAAATACTGGTAAGTCCATGAATACTATCAGTCGTACCAAGGTTATACGATGCAAGGCATAAATGCTATCGGCCATACTAAGGCCATGCAATACAAGGCATGAATGCTATCGGCCATACTAAGGTTATGCGATGCAAGGCCTATATGACCAATGTCATATGTGTGAGACCCGACCTGAGTTCGCATGTCTGTGTGTGAGCATGCATCTCGTTCATTTTGGTCCTGCGGTCCTACCAGTCAAATTTTAACAACCCGCAACCTTCGGGTAGTGTTTGTGGTCATCCTTGATTTTGGTTATGTTGACCCGACTCGGATCGGCCCAAGACCCATGTCATCTTGTCAGTATCGTCGCCGCAGTTCCAACGCCATGTCTTGTGCATGAATTTGATGTGTACATCTTGAGATATTAATCATACCATTCTTGGCCATTCATCATGCACGTGAGACCCACGTAGACCCATGAGCATGTTTCCCCATGTGAGGGCCCCACCTAGTGCTCTCTTTTATATGATAGTTACTCCTAGCCTAGCCATCATTACTCATCTTTTTAAAATTCATCATGGGCTTCTTTTTCTCTTTTCTAGAGAGAAATCATGAGATTTCCTCTCTATCCCAAGAAAATTTCTCTTCCCTAAGCTACCCATTCTCCCAAACTAATCATCACTTTGGTAGAACCCTTCCATCCCTCTCTCTCTCCTCTCATTTTCTCTCCTTCTCCCTTTCTTGTATGGTGGAGACGTCCACCACTCCTCCATTTTTTCAGCAACTTCTCCTCCATCTCTCTCTCAACCCCACCATCTTCACACCATCTCCTCCATTAGAATACCACCTTTGGAGCTTTGGAGCTAGTACCTTGAAGGAGAGGGTGGATTTTGAAGGTGGGTGTTACCTATTGAAGCTTCTCTCTTCGTTCCTTTTACATCTCTTTTCTATCATACTTGGGAGTATGTAAGACCCACCAATCAATGGTGGAGGTATTGGTGGAGGGTTCATAGTATCGAAACTCTCCCCTTTGGTCGTGATCTCTCTCTCTCTCTCTCTCTCTCTCTCTCTCTCTCTCTCTCTCTCTCTCTCTCTCTCTCTCTCTCTCCCCCTAATTTTTCTCTCTATTTCTTCCTCTCTTATTACTGATGTTGTTGGCCCACTAATGTGATAAGAAAATCCTAGATCCACCAGAATTTTGGGGATGTCTAGGCCCACCTAATGGACGTCCCGGCCCACCCTGACATGCATGGGTTGGATGGCCCTTAAACCTTGAATTTCTTAGAGATATTTACAAGGTGATGGGCCTGAAATTTTTATGACCCATCTAGGTGTACCCCACTTATATTATTTGGGCATAAATTCCTTTAGATATTTTTCTACCGGTTGAAAATGAACAGCATATGTTGTTGTCCATATTTCAGGCCCATTTGCTATATAGTTTTTAGGCATTATTTTAGGCCAGCTTGTGAAGCTTTTCTCCCTGATCTCTTTGGGGGTTTTCTGAGGTGTAGACCTCACCTTGATGTAGGATAGAGCCCACATCCTCTATCCCCTGTTTGAGACCTTTGGGATGGGCCAGAGAGGGCTGGATATCCAGAAATTTCTGGATAGTCTAACAAGGTTGGATGTTAGAAATTGACCTATTACACCTTGATTTTGGAGAAAGTGGGCCACTCCAGTGGACTCCACTTGCTTTCCATACATGGGAGCATCAAATCCACCTATTTTTCCCTTGGTTTGATAGGCCTAAGCCCACCCCATGAGGTACCAAAGATGGGGACAACAACAATTTCAGCAACAAATTGTTTTCAGAAACACCTTGTTATCTATAATTTGTATGAATTAAATAAAATACTTATACTATCTCAAAAATTCTAAAAATTTTTAAAGAAGAGACACACCCATAGTAGGACCCACCTACAAAATTTTGGGGCCAATGGACACTTGTACACACCATGGTGGTGGCTGGACTGACCCACTATAATGTGATGTCCAGATCAGGCAGAATTTCAGGATAGATTGATTTCTTTAAATGAATTAAAATATTTCTAGTCATCCAAAAATCCTGAAATTTGGTGGAGGAGTATTTTAAATATATTAATACACACATACCAATATTTAGGGCTAACATACCCCTATGCACACCATGACAAGGGCTGGACCAGCCCACCATGTTGGGACATCCAGGTCAGTCTGATTTTTTTGATAGACTATATTATTTAAATTAATTAAAATATTTTTAGATGTCCAAAAATCCTAAAAATTTTTGAGAGTGTAACCCACCCATTAAAGTATTACCCTACAAAATTTTAGAGCCACCTGGGCCTTAGACTGCTCGCGGTGAGGCCTGGAGTGGCCCACCAGGCAGGGACACCCAGGCTGGGGCGTCCAGCCTTGGCTGGCCGTCCAGCCTGCTCTGTGGGCCCACCTAGACATGTTGTATATCCCATCATCCATACATGTAGGGTCCTTAATGGATTTGATCATATTCTCCTTTGGTGGTTTCCAATTGGGGCCCATTTGGATGAGATTTTGGGCTAAGTACCCGGGCCTGCCTACACATGAGGCATCCCTGTCTTGGGCTGTTGTTGGGCCTGCACTCCAATAGCACGGCCCACTTGATATATAAGTTGTATGTTTTCCCCTCTCATCTGGTAGGACCCACAGTGATGTATGTGGGCCATCAAAAAATAAATATACTATAAATTAATTAAATTGTTAAACTCCAACAATCCAGAAAATGGGTGGGCTGGAATTTGGCAATGAGCCCAATAATTATTGCCCATAAATGTTTGTTTTGGGGCATTATGGCCCACTAGATTTGAAGAGGATTTAATTCAGTTATATTACCATTTTAATTTTATTTTTAGGCTTAATTAGTGCATGATTAAAGGCTCATTCCAATTGGAGTCTTATTGGGCTAGTCTTCTAGTTAATTGATGGGCCTTATAGCCTTGGTTGGGCTGGAACATTTGATAGGCCCGTTGGACCCTTAGGTCCTATATTTATCATGTCATTGTGACGGGTCTTATGGGTCAAATACTCAAGTAGTTGGGCCCTTGCTTGTCCCCTATAATAAATCTATACTTGGGCCGAGATGTGAGGCCCAACTTACTTGTGTTAAATATAAGGATTTCCCATATTTTGGGATAATGGGCTGCCCATTAGGCCCACCACAATGAGTGAACCCATGACCTTTATGGTTGGGCCTAACCTTTCTTAAGGGCCTACCAGGTTGCCTATGTATTGGCCTTAGTGTATGACCCACTAGGCCATGGATTGATTGGGCCTTGGACTTTTCTTTACATACGTAACAGGCTACCTTTTAAGACCCAGTTGAGGTTAGATATCCTCCTTGGTGGACGTAAGGTAGGCCTATGAGGCCCTTATAGGTGGCCGAAAGCCCACCTTGGACCTTGTTAGGCCCGTTTCCTTTTTGAAGCCTTAGGACTCCCCTAGCTTATGGGTCATTCCAAACTGTTGGGCCCCCACTAAAAAAACTTCATTTCTCCTTAGAGTACATGTCTATATATATCTTGTCATTCTCCCTCCTTGGGAAGGAGGAATGTATATTCTACAGGTAGCACACTTGCGTCATTGTGACCCATATGCATCATTTATGTGAATTGATTGCATTGCATAGAGGGACAGAGTTTCTCCCCTTGTGAACGTTGAGTGCTTGAAGCTAGTGCATGATCTATATGTGTGACTCATGCATTAGCATGGCATTTCATATTGATACCGCCCTTGCTTCATCAGGACCTTACCTCCACGGGGATATTTATAGATGGCCATATGTGTGGACATTGGAAATATTACTTGAGCATACCGGGTGCATAGGATGCCCGTGGGTGAAATTTTTAAAACTTCCATGGTACCAAGGATCTACTCCAGTGCCATGACCGGGTGAAATATATGAGTGCATGAGGGCCTTATACCATTAGGCCCCGACTCCCACTGTCGTGTAGTCAATTGGATAGGGGTGTGGCCTTACTCACCTGATGTAAGAAGGCATTGTTAAGCTGAGTCTGACCATCTCGTGAGTGGGTCCGCAACCGTTAAGCCTTGTTTGTGATTGGTTGTCCACAGGCAGGTAGTGAGGTCTCTTACGCTCATTTGACTGTGCGAGGTCTATAGAGCGGTAGTCATTTAATAGTGTAATGAACCCCGATGATTTCCTTATGATTGGAATGCACTTGGCATGTGATTTGGATATGAGCACTGGCATTACTTGCATTGCATTAGCATTGGCTGCATAAGCCCTTCATGCATCGCCTTGGTATGGCACCCAGTACTCATTGCATCATATTCATGATAAGCCTTGGTAAGGCTTGTGATATTGTCATTGAGCACATTTCTCTCCTTGTACCTCCTGCTATTCTTCTATGCACCTTTGTCACACACTTTCACCACCCTCTAAGCTTCTATATGCTTATGCACGATTAATGCATGCAAGTGATCCTAGGCGGGTATCGTAGCGACAGAGCTTGGAGTAGAGGTGAGCTTGAGGACTCCAGTGTTGCTGAATTTTCTCTCTTCTTCTATTATCTTATGTATGTCCTTTTAGACCTTTTGGATATTTGTAAAAGTTTAAATTCTTAGTGGATTTTGTGATGTGTCTTGTTATTCTCAGATATACTTACAGTGATCTTGGGGATGCTCGTACTTGGAAATGATTATATTGTTATGGAAATCCTCCTTGTAGGATCCCATGATTGGAACCTTCCTTAGGAGCCAAGAATAGGGTACTACGGAGGCTATTGCAGCCAGAACCGGCCATCGGGTTCCTTGCAAGTCCAGTTACCGAGTCTGGGGCATGACAATTTGTGAGTTGCAACTCAAACACACCAATCCTTATCTGAATCCACATAATAATACAGGTCATCTCTGGAATGTCACCGGGGTCTAGTACACTCCAAACCAGATTGCTGCCCCATCGTGCACAACAAGGTGAGTGGAAGAGACCTCACTATCCGCCTGCCAATATCGAGCTCAGCTCATTGATAGCGGACCCATTCCTCGAGCTGGTCAAACTCAGCTAGCTTTGCCCCCTCCTCTCGGGTGAGTAAGGCCGCACCCCCTTCGAACTGACCACGATATAGTGGGAAGCGCGGCCTCCTAGTATTCGGCACTTGGTGCTCATGCATCCACTCTTTCTAGACATTGGAGTAACCTCTTGGTACCATAAGGGTTTAGAAAATTTCACCCAAGGACATCTATCGTAACCCATGTAGAGAAAGATTTTTGGTGTCTAATCCTGCCATCTACGATATACTTGTGGAGACTACAACACCGATCTCATTAGGGCATACAGTAATCATGTCACACAATACGAGATGCATGAATCACACTATCCAGTCACGCAGCAATCTTGCATGTACCGCATGCTCATATGGGTAACTCCTCCTATCACGGAGTCATATAACAATCTGCCCAATGGCATATGCTATGATCAATCACTCCTCGTATCAAGCATATATATGATGTCTATGGGCAGTTATCATGAAGTCATACTAAGCATGTTATGGGAAGATGAACTCTCCTTGTAACCAGGATGGGCCTAGACGGCCTACTCATATCAAGGATGGGCCTAACAATTATGGAGGCTCAATGATTTGGTTTAGCCCATTAAGGAAAGATGAGAATGGGCCTAACAATGGGCCTTAGGGAGGGTTACAATGCGGACATTTAACCATCATTACCCCTATAATATGGACTTTTAACCATCATTGCTCCCAAGATATGACCTATTATAATACCAACCAGGAAGATGAATGGGCATCATAAACATCATGGTGGAATCACATATCACAATTGGGCCACATATACATCACATTGGGCCTCACATACATTTCAATAGGCCTCACTTAAGGGCCTCATACACATCGCATTGGGCCTCACAAGTACATCACATTGGCCCATATCTTGTGGGCCTCAAATACATCACAATGGGCAACATCCATGGGCCTCAATACATTACAATGGGCCTCATCCATGGGCCTCAATACATCACAATGGACCTCATCCATAGACCTCAAATACATCACAAGGGCCTCATACCTAGGCCTTAAATCATCACCATGGGCTTAAATCATCACCATGGGCCTGCTATGCGGCCCATTTGATGGACAGCCTGAATAAAATACATTATGGTGAACCACTGCCCTGGACGGCGTGGGTACAACATATACATCAGGGTAGATCCCACATGTGGACGATGGATAAAACACTTACATCAAATGGTCCCATGTCCAGCAAAATGGATGGATGATGTGAATACAACACCTACATCATGTGGGTCTCACTGTCCACATGTGAACGGTGTGGACAGCAACATATATCACAGCAGGCCCCATCGTCTAGACATCTGGACGGCAAGGATAAAATGCATATATCACGTAGGCCCCCCACAACCGTTGGACGGCGTGGGTGCCACACATACATCACATAGGGCCCCACTGTCCAAGATCTAGATGGTGCAGGTGCCACATATACATCATGGGGGTCCCACTGTCCACGTGGATGGTGTGGCTGTACAACACATACCTCATGGCCCACTGTGTCACACCCCAGACTCGGAAATCGAGCTCACAAAATTCCCGATTGCCGAATCCGATGCGATAGCCTCCGTAGTACCCCATTCTCGGCTCCCAGCGCACATACGCCAAATTTTGATCCTGGGATCCTACAAGGAGAATTTTTCAACGTACATTTATCTCGTAAGAAGCATAACCACAAGTTTACCCAAATCACAAAGGCAACATCATCATCACATATCCACTAATATGAAGATTTGAATACAATACTAAAAGGGAAATACATATGTCGAAATCAAAGCTCCAGAAGTCAGCTACATGCTCCAAGCTCCACGCTGCTACAAGCTAACATTATCTACACGCATCTATCGTGCATAAGCTTATAGAAAGTTTAGAGGGTGGTGTAAGTGTGTGTACAAGGTAAGTTCCAAATATTCAACACAATGTCATAATCATACAATATCGAAAATACTAGTAAGATCATGAATCATACAATACAGAGTAAGAGAAAATACTAACAAGTCCATGAGTCAATCAATATCAGAATACATAATACTGATCAGCTATGCAAATGAGGAGTCATAAAGAGCCAAATATTAGATGTCAAAGATGCAATGCAATATACAATTCCTGGTGAGTTCACGAATAGCGTCAGCCAAACCTAGATATATAAATGCAGAAACATAATAACCCAAAATGTCATATGCCGCGGATGTAATGTAATATGCAATGTGAACGGAATGACCATGCTAGAGTGTGAGGTCGGGATGATAGTACGTAGTAACGTAGGCTATGGGGTCCATCACAAGGGACTTTTATCCAAACCAATCTCATACCTAATTTGAATAGTCAGACTCAATGTGGTAAACTCCTGATCTCAGGTTAGTCGGGCACCCTAACCGAAATCCTGGCCATTGCGAATGTACACGTAACAAATAGTTACGCACCACCAACCCAAGTGGATAATGAATGAATGAGTATGCAACTCCTACTCCACAAATCAGTACTGTACACTTTGGGATCACACCGGGGTCTAGTACACTCTACTCCAGCTTGCCGCCCCATCAAGCACACAACTGGGTAAGTGAAAGAGACCTCACTATCCACCTGACCAGTAGTTAGCCAATATCTACCCGGTACATCGATAGTAGACTCATTCACAATCTGGTCAAACTTAGTGTAGCATTGCCTACTCTCTCAGGTGGGTAAGGCTACACCCCCTCCCAACCAACCACGACACAGTGGGAGACGTGGCCTACTGGTATACGGCCCTCATGCACTCATATATATCCACTCGGTCTCAACGTTTAGGAGTCCTCTGGTACCAAGAGGGTTTAGGAATTTTCACTCAGGGTCATCTATGGCAACCCGATGCTAATAACAAATTCCCGGTGTCCCATCTAGCCATCCACGATATGCCTATAGAGGCTACAGCCCTAATGTCACTAGGGCGTATAGTAATCACAACACACAATGTAAAGTGCATAAGTCATACAATCCAGTCATGCATCAATCTTGCACATACCGTGCACTCATGTGAGATGACCTTCACCTATCAAGGAGTCTCATAATAACCTGCCCAATGACATATGCAATGGTCTACCACACCTCATAACAAACATGCAGATGATGCGTATGGGCATGTATTATGATGCTATGCTGTCACATACTCATAATCGGTATCAATAACCGGCATCAGCAATCAACCTCGACAATGTAGACATTTAACCAACATTGCCCTCAAGGAATGGCTCACATAGAGCCTAACATATAGTGGACACATGGCCTTACACAACGGCCAAATATACAACACCATGGGCCTCACTCAAGAGCTTAATACACATCATGATGGGCCTTTTGCATGGGCCTAACATACATCACAATGGGCTCCATCGCCTGGCCCTCAAATGCATCACAATGGGCCTCATCACATAGGCCTCATATACATCACATTGGGGCTTAAACACGGGCTGAATACACATCAGAACGGGCCTCAAATACAGGTTGCATATACATCACATTAGGCCTCAAACATGGGATAAATGCACATCACAATGGGCCTCAAATACGGGCTGCATATACATCACATTAGGCCTCAAAAATTAGCCTATATAATTGGCCTCAACAATCGGCCTTGACAATCAAAATCAGAATCAGCCTTAACAATCGGCCTCGACAATTGGAATCGGCCTCGATAATCGGAATCGATATCGACAATCGAAATCGGCCTCGATAATTGGCCTCGACAATCAAAATCTGTCTCGATAATCAGAATCAATATCGACGATTGGAATTGGCCTCGATAATCAGCCTCGACAGTCAGAATCGACCTCGACAATCAGAATTTGTGAGACTGGGCCTAACAAGGACTAAGGGAAGGTCACAATGTGGACATCGAACCATCATTTCTCATCAATGTGGACATTTAACTAACATCGTTCCCAAGCAGTGGTCCACATAGAGCCAAACATAGAGTGAGCCCATGGCCTCATACAAAGGCCTAATATACATCGCAATGCACCTCATACAAGGGCTACATACACAGTAGGTGGGCCCTACACATAGGCCTCTAGGCCTAATGCACATCATAATGGGCCTCATAAATGGGCTATAAAAACATCACAATGGCCACGCCATATGGGCCGAAAATACATCTAATTGGGCCTTACCAAACGGGCCGAAAATACATCACAATGGGCCACATCATATGGGCCGAAAATACATCTCAATGGGTCACGACCCATGGGCCTTAGTACATCATAATAGGTCGCAACCCATGGGCCTCAAATATATAACATGTAGGCCCTACACATGGGTCTCATATACATCAAATAAGCTACGCATCTGGGCCTCGAATACATCAAAAGGACCAGGCATCATGGGCCTAATACATATCACAATGGGCCTTGCCCATTAGCCACGAATACATCACAATGGGCCTTGTCCATAGGCCTCCAATACATCACAATGGGCCTTGCTCATGGGCCTCAGATTCAAGCAGGTGGGCCCCATCATATGGGCCTTAAATTAGGGCAGGTGGGCCCTATCACATAGGCCTCAAATACAAGGCAAATGGGCCATATCACATGAGCCTTAAATATACATCATGGTGGGCCTCATGGGTGAGCCGCACCAATGGGCCTCAAGTGAACTTGGACCACACCAAAAATTATTTCAATAGTTGTAGGTGTAACATGTGTATCACTGTACCCTATCATTTTATAGGGCACATGGCCCACTAACGATGATCTGCACTGTCCAAACATTGTCCAGGTAAATCAACACCACCCAAACATTTCCCATGTAAGTTAGCACCATCCAAACATTGTCTATGTAAATCAGTGCCACCCACACATGTCCAGCATCGTCCAGCACTGTCTGGATGGTGTGGATCAAAACAAATTCATCATGGTGTGGTCCACCGTCCAGATCTGCTGGACGGTGTGCACACACCATATTCATCAAGGTGTGGCCCGCAAAATCGCTGACATGTAGGGCAGTAGCAGCTGCCTGCTGCACAGGACCCAGCAGGTGGACGGCTTGCAAATACAATACATCATGGAGGGGCCCACACGAGTGTACAATGTGGATGTAAAATGGATGAACAGTTGGATATCATGCATACCACATGTGGGTCCCACAGACCCTATTGACGTCAATATAGGTGGGACCCAAAGAACTTGATGACATCATGAAAGCAACTATATTGCTGCTGTCAGCGCACACCAGCTAATCCGTTCCCAAATCTAGGTGGGTCCCACATAGGGTCCACCACATATATTATACAGTATATATTATACTATTATAATATCTTTTATTATTATTATTATTATTATTGAAAGAATTCCAGCTTCTAGGCCTTGGACGCTGGATGATTGGCGTGAATAAAACCCACACCTCATGTGGATCACACATGCATGGATAGTGTGGATCACGACACATGAAGTCAAGGTGGGCCCCACACGCTGTCATGGTGGGGCCATGTCCGATGGATTGACGGTTGGGAGGGCACATGTACAATGGTGGGTCTCACAGCTGCTGGACCTTCCAGCAACGTCCATGGATAGGTTGGCTAGATGAAGTACCTGCATCTGGTGGGTCCACACGTGTGGAGCCCACCTGGTTAGCACCAAGCTGACTTTGTATTTTTCCTTTCTACTAGCATCCATAGATCGAACAGATAGCGTGGATCCATCCACGCATTAGGTGGGTCCCATCCAGATGGACTGACGGTGTGGATGAAATCCACATGTAGGTGGGTCCCATGTTCACGTGGCCCATCACGAATGGATCTAGCTGATATTTGTTTCTCCCTTCATCCAGGGCCTGTCCAAACGTACAGGCACGTGAAACCCGCCTGTTGGATAGATTTTGTGGATAAAAGATTACATCATGTGGGGCTCACATCCAAGAAAGGCGTGGATATACAACAGATACATCAGGGGGTCCCACATTCACGTGGCTGGATGGCATGGATATATGGCATATGCGTTAGGTGGGCCACACACTCCAATCAGATGGATGGTGTGGGCAATGCATATCATCAAGGCGGGCTATCAAAAGAAGGAGAGAGAGAGAGAGAGAGAGAGAGAGAGAGAGAGAGAGAGAACGGAATAGCGGAGGGACCCTGCCACTATGGACCCCTTAATACAATGCATACATCAAGATGAGTCCCACTATATGTGGGCCCTCAAATCACAAAATCAAATCATAAAATCACCCACCTCAAGATCTCTTCTTCCTTCTTCCGCCAATCTAGAGCTCCAAGGGGTGAGATTCAATGGTCGAGATGGACTTTGGATGGTGGGGATGGGAGGTAAGAAGGTGGGCCACACAAAGCTCTCAC
This sequence comes from Magnolia kwangsiensis, assembly GCA_037074715.1. NCBI lineage: Eukaryota > Viridiplantae > Streptophyta > Magnoliopsida > Magnoliales > Magnoliaceae > Magnolia > Magnolia kwangsiensis. The sequence goes on from CM073583.1 coordinate 68,667,729, forward strand.
ATGCAGCTTGCTTGGACATGGGTTGGTTGAGAATGAGTGAGAGAGAGAATGAGAGAGAGAGTTGATGGGAGAGAGGGAAGGTGAGTGATGGGTGATGGGGAGAGTTGACTTTTGGGAATGGATAGTTGCACTTGGGGATGGGTGTGAATGATGGAAGTAATGTTTACTTGATTGATATGATTGATGGGATTCTCTTAGGATTAGCAACGCGCAGCGTTTTCCTCGAACTGAACGCGGGTCCACATCTCCTAGCCTAGGTATCGCCTCAGAGCGCGAGCCGCGATATTGGAACTGTGCCCATGGCATAGTCACAAGGATACAAGTCTCGGGTCGAGCCAACTCTGATATACGGGACATAATTCAAGATCACGCATAAACACTGATAACAGATCACAAGTCACTAAAATTTGACTGGGAAGACCACGAAAGCCTACGGAACGGTATGAGCTAGGATATGAGTCTCACACACCGTCCATGGCCAAATGGTGTAGATGGAATACATACACCAAGGTGGATCCCATTGTCCAGCCCATCTAGACGGTGTGGAGAAAACATACATTAAGGTGGGTTCCCACTGTGGATGGACGGTGTGGATATAAATCACATATATCATAAGTGGGGTTCACGTCCCAGTTGGACGGTGAGGACCCCACACATGTGGTAGGTCCCACCATCCAGCAAACAGACAAACGGTTGGGATTTAACATATACCTCATGATCAGCCCAGAACTTGCTGACATCAAGTACAGAAGCTAAATAGTTGCGTGTGGTGCTCCAGCCAATCCACTTCCAAGTAACACCAAGGTGGGTCCACACATGTGGCCCACCTCAGCTTTGAATAAGCTGATATTTGTATTTTCCTTTCATCCAGGATTGCTGGACAGTGCCAGCAATGCTGGACATCAGCAAGGTGGGTCCCACGGGTGACCAGCATGGATATAGAAAACATACTTCATGGTGGGGTTCATCAGGGTGGGCCACACACATATCATCATCAATCATAAGAAGAAGAAGAAGAAGAAGAAGAAGAAGAAGAAGAGAGAGAGAGAGAGAGAGAGAGAGAGAGAGAGAGCGGTGTGATGGAAGGGAGGGGCTCTGCCACTATGAGCCCTCCCTAGGTGGGTCATGTAAATACAATACGTACATCAAAATTGGTCTCAATACATGGGGGCCCACCAATAAAATCAATGATGGAGATCCTTTTTCCACCAAAAATGCAAGGTCTAGATGACCTTTTCACAATGAAAAAATAAATATTATGATTAAAAGTACCCTGGTTTGTCAATTAGCGTGAGTGTTGAGTCAGCTAGACAAAAGAGCCCCATAGGAAGATTGATCAAGCATCTGCCTCAACTGGATGTGTGCCCAAACTCACCACAGGTCAAACTTAGCCTCACATCCCCTATCCCAAAACACCAGGTATATAAAACCCTTAAAATTAAATAGAACACCCTAGGTTTTTTTTGTTAAAAACTTTTTCAGACTTGGGAAAATTTTTAAGTTTTCTACCTTTATCAATTTATCGACAAGTGGTTCGATGAAATCAAACCCTGTTGTCGATGTCCTCAAAGCTCACTCGATCTTATCAAAATGAGGACCTAAGATGTCCAACAACCACAAAGATATATGGACTGAATTATCGATGAATTGATGGACTCATCGATATTATCAAAATTTGAATCTCGAGTCCATCGAGCTGACTCGATAAAATTGACATCTGGTCTGTTGTGTCCAAAGTACTGCTAAGGCAAATCACGTAATCCTCGATATATCGAAGGGCTCCTCGATATCCTAAAAATTTAAATCTCGATGATATCGGAAGACCTTCGATGATATCGGATTGGGACACAAATTTATCCGGCAAGTCTTCAGGTTAATCCTCTTGGATCAAGGGTCACTCGATAAAATCGATATTCAAATATCGATTATATCGAGGCGAGGTCGATGTCATCGAAAGTGGACACAAACTATCCAACAAGCATAATAGGAAAAATCCTTGGAATTATCGATGAATCAACAATGTCACCGATATCATCGATATTCAAATTCTGATGACATCGAGTGATGCTCGATCATATCTTACCTGAAATATTTCAAAGGTAAATGCTCTCACATTTTCAAATGTCGAGGAATCGAACCTCGCGTCGATGAAATCGAAGTTCAAAATCAGATGACATCGACACATGTTTAATTTTCTCGACCAGTTGGCAAAAAGTTTCAAAAGCGTTTGACAATTAGGTTCGTACCATCAAGCAGTCAGTCGATGTTATCGAGAGTATAAGCTCGATGATATCGACCCTGCTCAATGATATCTAACTCTGTCAAAAATATGACCATTTTATATCCATTGGAACCTTTTGCCTATTTAATGAGAGCTTGCCCTTGGTTGTTGGTAGAGAAAATAGAGAGTGCTTTGGTGTGTTTAACCTCAATCATATACCCTAAGCCTTTTCTCTCATTAAAGTTCATCCTCTAATCCACCCTCATCATTAACATTCAATAGAGTGGATTGGGGAATGAACTTCCCCATTCAGGGATTCTGCAACTACTATCTTAATGGCAAATCATTAAGCTGGGATACCTTGAATGCATAGATGATTGAAACACTCTATCTCCTTTATGGGAAAACATTTAATAGAGTAGGATTTCATCATAACCTTAACCCAACCCATTACCTTATACTGGTACAATATCTGAGTTTTAGTTCAAGGAAGCTAAAGATTCTTCATCATCAAAAGAGAAGATCTTCATCAACGTACTTAATGGGGCTCATCTACGTATCTGTAAGTCATTAGAGTCCAAAGGACCCTTGTGATCATTCCTTCTTTAGGATTGGGTCTAAGGTGTTTCTCAACCCTTTCAAGTCCTCATAGGAGGCCTCCGATGGGAGTGTACATGGTGGGTGCTTTGTGTTGACCCTTGCTCTATGGAGAGCATAAACTCTTAGGTACTTGTGTAGGTTCTTGACCTGTGTGGTCTAAAACTTGGGTGTTGTGTATTGACCCTTGCTCATGGGAGCATAAACTGGTTAGGTTCCTTGTGTGGATCCTTGGCCTGTGTGGCCTAAAATCCAGGTGTTGTGTGTTGACCCTTGCTCCTGTGTGGGGCATAAACTGTGTCGTATAGACACGTTACAATCAGCCTAGAGTAGGTTATGTCTGTTTAAGGTGAACCTGATTTGAAACCTCCGGTTTGAGGTGAACCTGATTTGAAACCTCCGGTTTAAGGTGAACCTGTTGGGAAACCTCCAGTTTGAGGTCCGTTAGTGAGATCCAGTACACTCAAGGGTTGAGTGCATCTACCGGAAGTGGAGTAGACAAGTAGTCGAACCACTATAAAAATAATTGTGTTTGAGATTGTTATGTTCTTCTATTGCTTGTGTGATTTATTTAAATGTTTTCATATTTAACTATCTGAGATCATACCTCACACACAGTCACATTCATAATAAACTATGATTTGTAGCTTATGTATCTTTCAAATAGTTTTATGACTGGATCCTCTATTTGGCTTGGAAGCCATTAGAGTTATCTTGAAGAAATTCTTATGTATGCATATTTTCTCATGATAAGATTGATAGGATTTTAATTTATCATAAAATACTAAAAAGTCCTATTTACCCCCCTTTAAGACATATTAGCATATTCTCACTTCAACTAAAGCGGTCATTACCACAATTTCAATGATGGGGTCCATGGAGAATGGCCCCATCATGGGATGAACATATGAATCATGGTGGGCCATCGGCCACACCTAGGGTCCAAAGTGAGATCCATACCATCAATCGGTAGACCCCACTTGGCCCATCATCAAAAACACAATCTAATGCTACAAATTACCTTTGGATCTTTGGAATGCTTAGCTCCTAGGCTTCTTCTTTGATGGTGGAAGATGAGAATCGAAGGGTTTAATTGGGAGGTTTTAGGGTAAGAAGTGGGCCACACACTGGGCTATTTTCTCTCCTAAGGATTGCTTGGAAAAATGATAGAGAATGGAGTGAAATAAGAGAGTGGTGTTGTATAAGAAAGATGGGATGAGAGGGATAGGTGGTGTAAGAGAGGGATGGGTGTGTGTTAGAGAGAGTTGACTTGTGGGGGGTGAGGTGGCATGGCGTATAGGTTGCTTGTCTTTATTGGCAAGAAATGGATGTGAGGGCGTGGTTTGTGTACTTGACTAATACTTGATTGATTGATGTGAAAGGTACTAGAGATTCTCTCGAAATTCGCAACACGCGGCGTTTCCTCGAGATATACGTGAGCCCACAACTCTTAGCTTGGGAATCGCATTAGAGTGTGAGACACGGCGTTAGAACCGCGGTGATGACGTGGTCACTAGAGTACAAGTTTTGAGTCGAGTCAACATAGATCTACAGGATGCGACTTATGGTCGCGCCCAAACGCCCATTACAGGTCGCGAGTTGTAAGAATTCGACGGGGAGGATCGCAGGAGTCTAAAGAATGGTACAGACTAGGATACAGGCCTTACACTCGTACCTGAGAAAATCGGGTGTCAATAATATAAAACTTAGATGCTTTAGAAATCACACCTTATTTTTTATTTAAATCACATCTGGATACATTCATGAAGGTAACATTCATATGAATAGAATTGACTGGATTAATTTTTTTTTCAGAGTAAAGAAATTCAATAAATAATCAAATGTCTTCTTAATAAAAGCTTATTATGTTAATCGAGTTCGCAGCAGAAGTATAAAACCAAATAATAAAACTATCTTCGTATTCTTTCAGTATAGTCTTTTATAGGGAGATTATCCTCTAGGTCTTCAATCTGTACATCACATGCATCATTTGTAAGGTTGGGAGAGGGTCAATGCCCTACTCATAGTGATGATTATCCTCTAAGATTAACAGTAATTCAAGTAATTCATAAGAGCAATGTAAAGGTTTTGATACGTCCCGTACTCCACAACTACAAGAGGTATCAATGCACAAGCAATCTATATGAGATGCATGCCTAGCAAAGTATATGCAGTTTATCACACTTAATGATCGCATAATGTGGAATATGAATATAGGTATCTGACTCACCCCACATCCCATACTATGAAGATTCGCCAGTGTGTTTTACATTTAGCATGGATTTATACGGTTATCCCAAGACAAACACAACACATGACCGGGTGAATCACGCAACCCAGATTGGAGCGACTAATTGCAACATCCAACCCCCAAAAGAAAAGACCGGATTGGAGCGACTAATTGTGACTCCAACTTCCAAAAAGAAAAGAATTGATATAACACGTATAACGATTTACATACACCAATTTATGCACTATCACCCATGAAACATGGAATTACGTGTCGCCCCAGGGCCACAACCGAAAACGCATTAAGTCCACAATATTTATTCGATCACTAGAAGAGGGATTCCTAACATAGTACTTGCGCCAAAAGGGAAAATTCATTGAATCACAAGAGTTCAGGAATATCAAGACACATGCCCAAGCCCTTTAAAGATAGATAGCAGAAGGTCAATAACATAAAGAGAAGAGTGGCAATGGCCAACTCAAGAAAGATAAAAGTGGCAATGGCCAATGTAATAAAGAAGAGAGTGACGATGGCCAACTCAATAAAAGAAGGGTAGCAATGGCTAACTCAACAAATAGACGAGTGGCAATGGCCAACTCAAATATAAGAAGAGTAATAATAACCAACTCAATAAAGGGGAGAGTGGCAAGGGCTAACTCAATAAATTGATACAGGTAAGGGCAAGGATTGTATCAAGGATTGTATCCATCACCTCACATAAATTCATGAAGATCATTCATAATCAACATTACACTGTAATCCCAAAGGGCAAATAATTGATAGTAAAACATATAATTGCAGGGACGATTCATAGTAATATGAAGGCATGTAAAAGGTAAGATAAATATAACAACTTAAATTAATGTAAGCTTAAAGGATAACACCCTCACCTCTTAAGATAAATCGCCTTATAATTGCTATGGTTGATGTATTCATACTTTAAGATTGAGATCTAATCTTGATTAACACACTTTGTGCTGTTAGATTATAATAACACATGGTTCATATAGTTAAGATTAACTACTAGAGTTGGATTTATACTGTAGATCTAGGATCATACAATTCAGTGGTTTAATTTAAAAACTAGGACTAGGTTATTATACACATGGACAACTTACCTTATCCAGTCCTTAGATCTCAACTTGATAACTCAAATCCGACGACGTTGAGTTGACTTAACAACGACTCCAGCTCCATCTCTCTTTTATTTCTTATTCTTCTTCTCTTTCTCTCTCCTTCTTTTCTTTCCTTTATTTCTTTCTCTTTCTTTCTTTCTTTCTCCTTCTCCTTTCTTTTCTTTTTTTTTCTTTTCTTTTCTTTTCTCTCATGCTGATACGTCCAGCGGAATCTGGACCGTTACTCTCCCACGTTTCTTTCCTCTCTCTCTCTTGTTGTTCTTTCTCTTTTCCCCCTTTTCCTTTCCTTTCTTATTTCTCCAACACTGGGCGAGAGTGCCCTTTTTATAATGGTACAGGGAGTCTTTCGGACATTTCCTGCGAAGTATTTCACAGATCAGGTTTACGCAGCCCTGTTTCTTGCGCAGTGAAAGTATAGAAGATACTTACGTACGATTGATATTACAGTGACTAGCGACTCAGTCCTTTCGATTCGACTTATTGGGAGTGGTCGAAATCCCTGTTGTTGGAGAATGAATGGCCCAGATTTGGTGGATCTGCCTTGGCCAAGCTCTCCTATCTTAGTTATGGGCCAACTGATCAACACGGTGGGTTCTGCTCCGTGAAACCCGACGCTTCGATCGGCCTTCTTATTTCTTTTCCTTGTTGAAAAGGTTCGGAAACCCATCTCCCAAGGCCCCAGCGTACATGAAGCTTCTTGCCTCCACAAGATCAAACATGCGAAGTCTTTGGATTTAGATGAAGGGAGGGATAGTGTTCGATCTATTGGAGTTGCAAACTAAAACTGGCATTTTCCAGCAACAGCCGATGACCACTGAACTCCTCATGCATAATAGTTGCATCTCTAAAGGAGATGTTTTGGAAGATGAATGGCCTATGTAAGTTTCTAGGAATATTAAATAATGGAAGAATCTAGTAAGGGTATTGTAGTCATTTCTTAGTTGGTGTAAAAGCCTATAAAAGGCACATTGTGCATCCGTGTGAAAAGTAAGTGAAAAATAAGTAGCAAAAAAATTCAATACAAAAGGTGTTCATTTCTATGGTGCATACGGTTCTAAGGCTTTATAAAGCCAACAAACTGGTATCAGAGCAAGATGATCCTGTGAGACCGGGTATAGTTTGAAGGTGAAAATCGTGTGATCAAGGTGTTGTCACTACTACGTCAAGAAAAAGGCATTGTTGTTAATCTGTGGTGTGAAGAAGTGATGGAGTCCTCGATCCAACCACAGATTCCAAAGTTATCTAAGGATAACTATGAAAACTGGTGCATCCAAATGAAGTCTTTGTTCGGATCTCAAGATCTATGGGATATCGTCAGTGATGGGTATGTAGAAACCACAATGAAGCAAGAAGCCTCCTATTTTGCTGAACAAAAGACCGCTCTTAAAGATCAAAGGGAAAAAGACAAGAAGGCTTTATTTTTTATATATCAAGGGTTAGATGATTCCACCTTTGAACGAATCGCCGAAGCTACGACATGCAAGCAAGCATGGGAGAGTCTCAGTACCATTTCAATGGTGTTGATTGTGTCAGGAGGCTTCGACTCCAAACCCTTAGAGCAGAGTTCGAAGCAACAAATATGAAGGAAGGTGAGTCCATTTTATAATATTTTTCAAAATTACTTGTTATAGTTAACAATTTAAAAAGAAATAGTGAAAAGTTTGAAGATATTCAGGTAGTAGAAAAAATACTCCGATCTCTCATAACTAAATTCGAGCATGTGGTTGTGGCCATTGAAGAATCGAAGGACTTGAAAAACTTGTTTGTTGAAGAGTTGATGGGATCGTTGCAAGTGCATAAGCAACGGATGCAAGAAAAAATAACGCATCGACGTTGGAACATGCCCTAGAGTCTAAGCTGACTCTAAATGACCAAAGTAGTGGTCATACAAATCGTGGAGGTCACAGCACCAACACCTATGTAAGAGGAAGGGCACGTGGATATCATCTGAACCATCCACAAAATCAAAAGAAATTTACCAATTTTCATAGAAGAGGGAATGGTAGATGCCGATCCATACACGGTCACAGAAATATGAGAAATATTCAATGCCGGAATTGTAAAAAATTCGGCCATTATGCCTCGAATTGTCAGAGCAAGCCAATGGATCATGATGAACGATCCAAATATGTTGAAGCATCGAGTCATGACCAGGAAGATTCCACAGTGCTCCTTGCACAAGGGAAAAGCTGTGATTATCCAGATGTTTGATATCTCAACACAGGTGCAAGCAATCACATGTGCAGGAACAAAAGCCTATTTGAGGAACTCACAAAAGGAGTTCATGGTGATGTGACATTGGTGACTCATCAAAGACGCACATGAAAAGTAAGTGGAAAAGCAAGTAGCAAAACAATTCAATACAAAAGTTTTAATTTCTCTCTTTATGGTGTGTACAGTTCTAAGGCTTTGTCAAGCCAACAAACTGGTAGTGTGAACCAACTGCAATGGTTCTCTTATTCTTCGGGATACTCCACTCGGAAAGGATTCCTTTATTTTTTCCCAAGTGTTTCAGATTCATGACACCATAGGAAGCATGGAACGGCTACAAGCCGAGCTGGTGCACCTTAAAATCTTTGGGTGTGTCGCCTATGCTCAAGTTCCATAAGCAAGAAGAAAAAAACTTGATGATCGTGGCAAGAAGTGTATCTTCATCGACTACAGTGAAGATTCAAAGGCAAACAAGCTTTAAAACCCACTAACTAATAAGGTGGTGGTAAGTAGAGATGTGGCGTTCTGCGAAGAAAAAGCCTAGAAGTGGAGCCAGGAACATTCGTCCAAAGAAAATTAGGTCGAGGCCGAAGAATATGAAGAAGAGAGGCATGTGAATCAAGAGCAGAGACCCACATCACCTCATTTGGATCGCATAAGTCCAAGAGTATGTTCCATCTCCCCTGAAAGTACTTCACCAAATCATAATTCAGCCAACGCATCTTCATCCAATTCTCCTTCTCCCTTGGCTCCTACTAAAATGAGAAGCCTCAATGACGTCTATACAGAAACTGAGGAAGTGAATTTTCTCTGCTTGTATGTGGACCATGAGCATCTCACATTCGAGGAGGCTGTGAATGAAGAGATCCACACTATCAAAAAGAATCACACATGGGAGCTGATCTCACTCCCTAAAGGTTAGAGGACCATTGGTCTTAAATGGGTGTATAAAATTAAGTGGAATGCTGATGGTAAGATTGAACGATATAAGGTAAGGCTCGTAGCAAAGGGCTACAAATAAAAATATGGGGTAGACTATGAAGAAGTTTTCACCCCAGTTGCTCATTTGACACTATGAGGATGATTATCTCCCTTGCAGCTCATCATAGTTGGATGATCTACCAACTGGATGTCAAATCCACATTCTTTAATGGAGTACTCAAAGAAGAAGTTTATATTGACCAACCTAAAGTCTTTGTCATGTGAGGAACACAAGGTGTATCAGCTGAAGAAAGCCTTGTATAGGTTGAAGTAAGCCCCTCGTGCTTGGAATGCACAGATCGACGGCTATGTTTAAGAGAATGATTTCATCAAATGTCCGCATGAGCATACTGTCTATGTAAAGAAGAATGCCTATAGCGATATGCTTATAGCTTGTTTATATGTTGATGATCTGCTGTTCATAGTAAACAGTCAGGCGAAGTTTGAAGAATTCAAGCATGCCATGTTCAATAAATTCGAGATGACTAACGGTGGATTGATGTCCTTCTTCTTAGGCATTGAAGTGAAACAACAAGTTGGTGGCATTTATATATCACAGAAGAAGTACGTAAAGGAACTTATTAAAAAGTTCAAGATGACCGACTGCAATGCCATAAATATGCCTGTAGCAACGGGCCTAAAGCTCACAAAAGATGGTGAAGGAAGAAACGTTAACTCGACTCTATTCAAGAGTCTATTGGAAGTCTTAGATACCTCACAATCACTAGGCCAGATATAGTTTATAGTGTTGGGCTTCTAAGTCAGTATATGGAAGCACCAAAAGACTCACACTGGCTAGCTGCGAAAAGAATTCTAAGGTATATTGTAACGCCCTGAAAATTGGGGATCGAGCATAACTCAGCTCCCGAGTTTCAAAACATCATTTATCCAATATTTTCAATGATGGATGTATGTTGTCTGTATTAGTGCATAAAACATGAATTAGATTAAGCCAAATCAGCAAAACACAATCCAGGGACAGTTGTAATATACAAGCGGAAGACTGAAACGAATATATAAACCAATATAAGTCCCCAAAATATGTATGCGCTGTCAGGTCAATAGTTACAAGTATTGTTTCAAAATACAAATGTCAAAATGTGATAGTCCACTACAAGTATATACCTGAATCCCCATCGATCAGGACACGGCTCACATGAACCCGCCTGAATACTACATGTAGGAGAACGCCTCCTCATCCTCCTTGAAATTCGGCTCTGCCTCGGGTGTTGCATCGTCATCTACAACTAAGACAGGGTCTGGTTGGTGTTTAAGCACCGTCCCAGAACGTGGGAGTGAGTGATCAACTCAATAGAGTTATACAACAAAGGTTAACATATTATCAATTCAGTCAAGCAGTAATGATAAAGCAGTATAATCAAACATCCCTAAGTACTCTAATTAATGCAAGAATGTATGAAGAAATGATGTATGCCTTCGCCTACACTCCCTCTGGATCTTCATCTCACGGTCGCGGATGTCAGTCACTTCCTCAGTGCTCTGCCCAATGCCAAACGGTACATGTAGTACGGTGCATGTACATGATTATCGAGTTCTTATTAATCCTTTTCATACAGCAGGATTGGGAAGCTAAGGTACCGCCCTTATATCAATTCTCAAATAATGATCCATTCTAGGGTCGTCAGTCCTAGTAAATCTCATACGATGTTATGGTTCTAGGTCACTGTAAAGGGCTCGTCACCAATCAATACAAGCCTAGTTATACGCTAATTGCTACAATAAGGCTCGTCGCCTCAATGCAGTTTTAGGGTATGCTTGAGGTCACTACAAAGGGCTCATCACCAATCAATGTAGGCCGACAGCACGAATACAGTGTCCCATACCACCAATTCGGCTCATGAGTCTGAGTTGCTCACTGGTCATTACGGTGAAGCTCGTCGCCCTAGCGTAGGCCGACAGCTCAACCACGGTGTCCCATACTACCATGTTCGGCTCATGAGTCTTAACGGATCGAGGTACCAAGGTTAATGGAGTTTCAATGGTGAGTTGGGTACATTAGATTCAAGCAGTAGCGTCCAAACATGGTGAACATACATCGGGTCAATCGGGTTAATTGACGAGCTCGACTAGGACGAACACACGTTGAGTTGATCGACATGAAGTGCATAAGCACTCTATGTGGCCTAACCACTGTCGACATCCCAAGTACGGCTCGGATTTATCGATCACATCCTGTATGGCGAAAATAATCTCAGCCACCAATTCGAGGCCTGTTACCGATCACCTGGACTATGATATAGTCCCATCCACGTGTAATCACAACAAATAAGCATATGAGATAAACAAGCAGTAATGAATATGTAAATTAAATCCTACTATCATGTGAGCATGTTATGGAATATAACTTACACATGAATATACAATACATGGAGGAAACCATACACACAGTTAAACATGAATAAACAAGCTATACAGTATATGGGAGAAATCATACACACAGCTAAGAAAATTGGGATTTATATCTCAACTCCCTAATAAATCACAATTTACTAACTACTAACTCATTCAGGCATTTTTACAAACACTTAGACTACACTTTTCAACGTACATCATGTATGTTGGTCATAATACGTATTAGGGCAAATCCTCTTACCAAGGAGTTGTCGCATATATAACAACCATGTACCTATGACAATTAATCATGGTAATCAAAAATTCAAATTCCAAATGCATATAAACATTTCAACAAGCACATGAAATACCCTATTCACAACATAGTTTATACGTATATGTAAAACGAAACAGATGTCGCATTTGGCATGTGTAATGGCACCCACGTCAGTAATAAATCATTAACTGACATTAAAAGCCTTGAAAACTATAACCTAAACGTATATAGTCCGCACCTTATGCCTGTAAACGCGTAACGGATTTGATTTAGACGTTTAGTCTTCGTCAACGGCGGATTGGCAACCTAGAGCATGAATTTGGTTAGCTATATCATCACTTAGACTATTTGAAATCCTAGAATGAATTAGGGTTAGGTTTTCTTACCCAAGTATGGAATCGGGATCTCTCATATAGCGATACAAATAGTCGAATATGGCACGTAGTGTAGCTGGGAAGAACCTCAAGATGAATCTCCAACTCACTCTCTCTCTTTCTTTGCTAGGGTTTTAGAATTCGCATGGAATATGTGAGAGGGGGTTTAAGACCCTTATATAGGCCCAAAACTGTCGGAACATCCCCAGGGCCATGGTATACTTAGGTTTTGTCCAAATCGGGTCTGTCCGATCCAACAGAGCATTTCTGGAGGTCCTTTTGTTAAATGCGATCGAACTTAAGCTCTCTGATATTGGATCTTGGTCAAGTTAAGTTTTCAGTCTGATCGGGTTTATAGATCGACCATGGCGGATCAGTTTTAGTTCAATAGTCACCGGCACTCGATCAGGGCCATAAGTACATTGGTATGTGTGGGACATTTTTCCTGATCTGAGGATGTATTTGGGTTAGATTCTAACAGTCTAAATGCTTATAGTTTACCCACACACGACATGACTCAGATTACTTAAATTCGGATTTAATTTCTAAAAACATTCACATTTCTCACACACTTTGCTCCGGACTTAGGTAAATCGTCCCAGGACATCATATGGACTTAATTTTCAAGGTGGTCGTCAAGTACAACCAAGCGGTCATAATTGTCTAAGTTCGTTGCTATCGGACTTTTGATGTGCAGTCCAGGTCTGATACGGAGTTTCAATGTGCTCCCAAGAGCAACCGAGTTTAGAGATTGATCCTAGATTTCAGGATAATATAGCGTTAACAATTCTACAAGTTTTGGATCTTGTAGATTGTATTTAAAGTGATTGGTGATAATTTCCTAGGTAATCTAATTTAGCGCTAGTTAATTCTCGTTAAATTTCTAAAGGATTTAGTCCTAAGTGATTTCTACTAGAGGTGGTACTCGGGTCTCTGTACGGATTTTGCCAGGACGTTACATATATCAAAGGGACTATTAAATTTGGTCTCTTTTACCCATACGATGATGAGGCAATTCTATATGGATACTCCGATAGTGATTGGGGAGGTGACCAAGATGAAAGGAAAAGTATCACTGGTTATGTATTCTATCTCGGGTCAACTACTTTCACATGGAACTCAAAGAAGCAAAGTGTGGTCACTTTGTCCACATGTGAAGCAAAGTATGTGGCTACATCGTCCACAGTCTGTGAAGCAATATGGTTGAAGAACCTGTTAAAGGATCTAAAATATCTACAGGAGGAATCCACCGTTACATATGTGGATAACAAGTCGGCAATCGAACTTGCCAAAAATCTAGTATGGCATGGGAGGAGCAAGCACATTGATACAATGTATCATTTCCTAAGAGAACAAGTGAAGCAGAAACCAGTGAAGCTAGAGTATTGTCATACCACTGAATAAGTAGCGGATATCTTCACCAAAGCATTACCGACTGATACATTCAAGAAACTTAGATCGATGCTTGGATGAAACCTATTTTAGTTTGAAGGGGAGTATTGGAGTTGCAAACTAAAACTGGCATTTTTCAGTAACTGCCGGTGACCATTGAACTCCTCATGCATAATAGTTGCAGCTCTAAAGGAGCTGTTTAGGAAGATGAATGGCCTATGTAAGTTTCTAGGAATATTAAATAATGGAAGAATCTAATTAGGGTATTGTAGTCATTTCTTAGTTGGTGCAAAAGCCTATAAAAGGCACATTGTGCATCCGTGTGAAAAGCAAGTGAAAAACAAGTAACAAAACAATTCAATACAAAAGGTGTTCATTTCTATCTTTGTGGTGCGTACGGTTTTAAGGCTTTGTAAAGCTAACACGATCTTGGGTTTTGGCCGGAGGAAGGATGGCTTAGGGAGGATCGGAATTCTTCCATCTATGCAATGGACGACTTAAATCAGAGCCACGTTTCCTGGTCCAGTCGCATTGTGCATGAAAGTTCTTGAAATCGGTCGAGTTTCTCGCTGTGTCGGTTTGCGGAAGGAGCTCGACTCCGATTTCATTTCTGGAGTCGGTGGGGTCCACTCATGATGATCTTTCGATGGATCAGGGTCTTTTATTTGTTTTGTAGGGTTGAGTTAGGCCATGAGTCTGGATATGAATTGGATCTGCATTTTGTATAGACCACACCACTAATCAACGTAGTGTTACATTCATTAGACGTTGTGAACTCATGTGTGTTCGTGGATGCTCATGGATGGCATGGGCTTGGTCGAATTTATCTCCCAGACACAATGGATGGTTCAGATCATCCTATTGGATGACTGTGGTGGGCCACAGCTTGTCCAACGGCTGGACATCCGTCGAATGTGGAAAGAAGAAAGGATTTTCCTTTCTTTACGTGGTTTTTATCGAGTCAAACCTTGTTTAACACGATTTCTCGTCCAGGGCACTGCTAGTGCACATGCACGTGTATGCTTACAATCGGTTGTGGGGCCCACATTGATGTTTTGGAGAAATTTATTTTGTCCATCCATTTTTCCATCTAGTTTAAGGGGTTAAGTCCAAAGTTGAAGCATATCCTAAGCTCAAGTAGATCATAATCGACGATTAGGGGCTGATTTCCAAATTGGGCCACTAATATAAGGATCCAATAGTTGAAAACTGACATGTGTAGTTAATTTATTATGCATAGGCCTAGTGTTAAATTTCATATTAAACGGATCATGGGAACCATATGATCTAAAATTCAGGGGTCTAGTTAATGGCATTTTCATAATTATTAATGATCTACGAGTTTTTTGAAATTTAAGGGTTCTAAATGGTTGTAGGCACATTTTTAAGTAATTTTTACAAAAGGACTTATATTTAAATCATTATGGATACAGAGTTATTCACTGGTTTAGTCCAGGAAAGGTACGTGTATGAAACCACATGCTCAACGGTTGGATGACTTGATTTATGAATGAAGATCATTCCCAACAATAAGGTTTGCGTCAGGGCAAGAATGTAAAGCTAGTATAGTTGGATTGATATCGTACACATGTATATATTACGTTGAATCTCATGGTAACGCTCGAGAACTTTCGATACTTGAGTATTGAAAAGTTCGGGGCATTACACATCTCTCCTATCTATCTTTTTTTTAAATTTTATTTGTTTACCCTAGGTCTTAAATCTTGCAAAGTAAGGCTAGATGCCGTTTATTTTATTTTTTCTCCTTCCCGGAGTCTTAATCTCTACAAAGCACAGCTAGATGCAGTGACATTGAAATTCTACTGAATCTTCCCCCCAAAAATCATAAAATCTCGTAAAGTAGAGACTACACATCATGCGAGTGAAAAAATGATGCTTAATCATTTTCTTTTCCATAACTGAGACCCTTACTCAAAATCTATAATCGCAGACCAACCACAAAAGTCACTTGAGTTGGGGAAGCATACAATTCCCTAACCTTTAAGCGATTCTACAGTTTCTAGCCCACCATATATTTTAAAGCTTCATTTGGGTAGTGGTGACTCCAAATTAAATACATCTTTGTATTTGAGCCAACTCCATACTTTAACCAAACCAAAGCCAGAGCAATAGAGAAGGCCAAGGAAGTAAGAGCATCGGCAATCACGTGGGAGCGTTTACAGTTTCTTGAAAAATGTTAGAATTGTCTTAGTATTACTTGGGCTTGTTTGGACATCGATATTAAATGGTATGGAATTGTATCAGATGTAATTAACATCATTATTGCACAATGATTACATGTCTAGAAATACCATAGTATTTTCACTATCCAATCTCATAGTTGGGATCAAATTCTCCTCTTGGGAAATACACCGTATTAAGCGAAGTTTGTGTTTGGTGGACAACAAAATTGTAATCAATAGACCACATTTCACAATTGATGTTGATCACCTCTACACATATGTAGCTTGAATGTCACATGCAAATGACACATATGAATGAACAATGTTAATAAAACACGTGCATCAATGTGAGGCCCACAACTGAAGTGGATTTCGAAATCCATCTGAAAACATGCATATCTACCATTAGCATTGGAATATGTGATACCATGATTAATTCAATCCTTCCTATTATTATCAAACACTGGATGAAATTTGCACTAGACTAAATGCAAATCCATGCCATTAAGTGTAGAATTAGGAAACAAACTGTTTTAAATTTAAGATGCATGTGTACCTAAGGTTTGGGATGGCATATTGGGGGAATAAAATACATGATAAAATTTGAGATGGGCTCATTGGACGGGTGGTCAGTCCGATTACCACCACTTCTCCCAGCAAGATGAGCCGACTCTACGAAAGCAGATTAGGTGCGGCTGTGCCATGTTGATGTATGTATTGTATATCCATGTCATCTATCCATTTTGCTAGATCATTAGAGGGCATTATCAAAAAAAAAATGAAGAAAATTCAAATATTAGGTGGATCACTGATGTAGAACAGGTCGTGGACAATTTCATGGCCAAGATGGATCAGAAAAGGCACGGTCGGCGACAGAAGTGATCCGGACCATCAGACCTTAGATCGGGCGTATCTCGCAATCCGGAATGAGTTATCTGACGTAAAATATATGAATTTGGGGTAGAACGAGCTACTTTAGCCAACCAACCAAACTACGCCGGGTTACACAGCCCAGATTTGCAAAAAAAAACCCTAATTGATGGTCATTTCCCCGTTTTAATTTCGTTTTTACTATAAATAGTGTCTTATTTGGCTTCACCATAGGACACTTACTAGTAAAAATGAAATTAAAATGGGGAAACGACCATCGATTAGGGGGTTTCTTGTAAATTCGGGCTGCGCAACCCGATGTAGTGGGGTTGGTTGGCTAAAGTAGCTTGTTCTACCCCAATTCATATATTTTACATCAGATAACTCATTTCGGATCAAAGGTCTGATGGTCCGGATCACTTCTGTCGCCGACCGTGCCTTTTCTGATCCATCTTGGCCATAAAATTGTCTGTGACCCGCTCTACATCAGTCCCCTCCACTTAAAAAGAACTCATCCTCGAGTTCTCCTCCTGCACTGGTTCATGATACTCGGTCAGGTCCGCAACGTTGAAAGTCCGTGAGATTGTTATGTCATCTGGAAGATCAACAACATAAGCATTGTCATTGATCTTTCGGATGATCGGTACTGGTCCAATCTTCTTATTTTTTAACTTGTTGTACGTCCTAGTCAGAAATCTTTCTTTTCACAGATGGACCATTACCTGGTTGCCCACCTCGAACACCTTTTGTCACCGATGCTTGTTCGCTTGTTCCTTATACTTTTTGTTTGAGGCATGTAGCTTAGTTTGCACCTCCGCATGAATACCCATGATCCTGTCTGCCATATGTTGTGCTGCAATACTCATACCTGGGAGCTTGGGCAGAGGGACTAAGTCTAGTGTGTGGTGAGGTATTCGTCTGTAAATAACCTGGAACAGAAATTTTCCTGTCGAGCAGTTCACCATGTTGTTGAATGCAAACTCCACTTGAGATAAGGCCAAATCCCACTGCTTTGGTTTTTCTCTTGAAATACATCGAAGGAGATTTTCAAGAGTGCGATTCACAACCTCAGTTTGACCTTCGATCTGTGAGTGGTTGGCGCTGCTGAACTGAAGTCGTGTATAGAATAGATTCCATAAAGTTCACCAAAAGTGGCTTATGAACTTCATGTCACGATCAGAAGTAATAGTCTTGGGAACCCCGTGTAGCCGCACAATTTTTCTAAAGAATAGATTTGTCATGTGTTGCATCGAGAGTCTTTTTGTATGGATAAAGTGCGTCATCTTGGAGAAACGATCTACTACCACGAACACTGAATCCATACCGCATTGTGTTCGTGGGAGACCAAGCATGAAGTCTATAGATAAATCCTCCCAAGGGCCATCAGGCACGGGCAACGGGTTATAGAGGCCCGTATTATGAAATTGCCCCTTGGAGGTCTGACAAATATAACAACGTTTGACTGCCCTTCTCACCTCACATGCCAATTGCACCCAATAATATCGTTCTTCCACGAGAGCTCGCATTTTGTCTAACCCAAGGTGTCCACTAAGGCCACCTCCATGTAGCTCTTGGATTATCTGTTCCCTTAGTGAACTGTTGGAGATGCACAATCGATTTTCCTTGAAAAAGAACCCATCTTGCATATGTAAGTCGCCAGAGTGACCTTCTTGGCATCTAACCCATGCGTCCTTGAAGTCGTTGTCATCAGCATATATGTCTTTGAGGCACTCGAACCCGACAACTTCATTGCTCATAGTTACTAACAAATTTGCACGGTGACTCAGCGCATCGGCTACCTTGTTCTGTTGTCTTGACTTATGTTTTAGCACGAACATGAATTCCTACAAAAATGAGATCCATCTAGCATGCACACAGTTAATGTTAGCTTGACTATTAATGAATTTGAAAGCTTGATGGTCCGTGTAAAGTATGAATTCTCTTTAAATCAAATAATGTCACCAATGTCGCAGTGCCTGGACCACCGCGTATAACTCGATCTCGTATGTAGACCACTTCTTATGTGCATCACTAAGTTTCTCACTATAGAAGGCTACCGACCTACCTTCTTGAGACAAAACTCCCTCAATTCTGACATATGAGGCATCACATTCGACTTCAAACAGTTTGTTGAAGTTATGAAGTACAAAAACCGGGGTTGTGGATAATATACGCTTGATTTTGGCAAAGCTCCTGTCGGCTTCGTCAATCCACTGAAACTGCCCTTTCTTCATACAATCTGTGATTGGTGACACAATAGTACTGAAATTTCTCAAAAACTGACGATAGAATGTCATTAGTCTATGAAAACTTCGAACTTCATGAATATTTGTGGAAACCGGCCATTCTCTGATTGCCTTCACCTTTTCCTCATCCACTCGAATGCCCATGGACGTTACGACAAAACTCAGAAACAATAGGCTATTAGTCATGAAGCTGCAATTCTTTAAATTGAGATACAGTTTATTTTCAGTAAGCACTTGAAGGACCTTCTTGAGGTGTTCCATATAGGTAGTTTCGTCTTGACTGTATATCAAAATATCATCGAAATAAACCACAACGAATCGCCTAATGAAAGGTTTCAGAACTTGGTTCATCAATCTCATGAACGTGCTAATAGCCAAGACGAAATGCATGACCATCCATTCGTACAATCCTTACTTGGTCTTAAAGGCTGTTTTCCACTCATCACCTGGCCGTATTCGAATCTGATGGTAGTCGCTCCTCAGATCCAATTTAGAGAATATTTTGGCACCCTCTAGCATGTCTAGCATATCGTCTAACCATGGTATAGGAAACCTATATTTTATGGTAATTTTGTTGATGGCTCGGCTGTCGACACACATACGCCAACTCTCATCTTTTTTTAGGGTTAATAGAGCTGGTACAGCACATGGACTCATGCTTTCTCAAATAAGACCCTTACGGATCAACTCTTCCACTTGCCCTTGAAGAATCTCACACTCATTCGGACTCATTTGATAATGAGGCTGATTGGGTAAACTAGACCCGAGGATAAAGTCAATATGGTGTTAGATATCCCACATGAGAGGTAACCGATCAGGAAGGTCATCGGGCTAGATTTCTTTGAATTCATGTAGCAAGGGCTTTAGTCTTTCAAGAATGATGGTAGGCTCGAGTTCTTCCCCTTTTACAATTAATGCATAAGCCTGTCCTGTTTCTTTGGATTCTTCCACAAAGTCCCGTATGGTTAAGAGAAAATGATCCTCCACTTTAGAAGTTTCAAGTGGTCCCTCTGGATCCATAGGGGCCAATATGGTCTTCCGGCCATCCTTAACGAAGATATATATGTTATTTCACCCTTTATGAGTGACATCACGGTCAGATTGTCAGGGTCGACCGAGTAGTATGTGACATGCTTCCATGTCAACCACATCGCATACTACTTCATCCTTATAATATTTACCAATTGAAAAGGATATGGTGCACCGTTCAGTTACTTTTGTTTAAATGACCTTCTTGATCCAACCAATTGTATATGGAGATGGATAACATGCCATTTTCAATTACAATTTCTCCACTATGACCTTGGAGACGATATTCTTGCTGCTGCCACTATCAATAATCACGTCACAAACCTTTCGATTCACCGTACACCTAGTGCGGAAGATGTTATACCTTTGTGGATACATTTCTTTTCTTAGCGCATATAATAGCCGCCTCACGACGAGCAACTCACCGTGATCTTGTTGAACCCAACCTGAATCATCTGCCTCGTCCTCAGTAGTATGCTCCTGTTCTTCAATATCTGGATCTTCATTAGCGTTATCAGCACTACCATCATTGATGGTGAGGTTTGCCACTTTCCGCTGGGGACAAGTATTTGATAGGTGGTCCAGTTGGCCACAACGATAACAGTTGTCAGGCCTTGGCCGAGCATAGGGGTTCGATATTCTACTTGGACCAACAACAGTTGATATGCCCCTTTGGGGTCTAGCTTGTCCACTTTCTTGATCTCGGTTTTCATACATAGGAGGTTGAGTGCGTGCTCCTACGGGCTCCTTTCCCTTAAACTGTGGAGGTCCCTAGGGTGGACCCGCCGCAGTGATCCTTGCGGTAAAGTAGGGCCGTGTGGTAGGACGTTCAAGTTGTGCTTCTGCCCGAGTAGCCAACTTAATCGCATTATTCATCGTTCAGACGGGCTGCATCTGGACTCGATCCTGGATCGCCATACGCAGTCCACTGTTGAATCGGGCGACTTGCCGTGATTCAGTCTCCACTAAATTGTTACGCACCGCTATGCGGTAAAATTCTTCTGTGTATTCTATCACCGACAGATTACTCTATCGACAATTTTGGTATTGTTGGAATAATACCTGATCGTAATCGCTAGGGAGGAATTGGGTACGTAGTAGCTGCTTTATCCGCTGCCATGTGCGGATTGGTGCCTTCATCTGTCTGGTTCGTGCGAGTTGCAGTTGTTCCCACCAAGCTGAAGCTCCTCCTTTCAACTTGTAGGTCACAAGCTTGACCTTCTTTGCTTCAGGGATGTCCATATAGTCAAAAAATTGCTCAACTTCAGAAAGTCAATTGAGAAAATCCTCAATGTGTAGTTGGCCATTGAAGTTAGGAATATCAACCCCCATCTTGAATTCTCAATCTATCCGATCTACTCGATCGTCGTCTTGTCTAGGGTGTTAAAAGATTATGTCATCAATTTTCTCCTCACTGGAGCCCCCTTCCTCAGGAATGACCCATGGATGCACTGTTGGTATTATCCTGATATCAAGGCGATTGCGAGCTTCAATAATCGGCGGTGGAGGATTACCACCAGGAACACGGAGTTACCCTAGGATTTTCGCCAAGAAATTCGCTATGCGGTCCATAGAAGCCTGTAGCCCTTGCATGGCTTGCCGATTCTCTTGCATGGTTGCTTCAAAAACTGCTGCCGTTAAAGGTAAATTCCCAGGGGCACCGCCATGGGATTGTTGCCCGACCTGTTGTTAGAAGCCATCAATCTGAGGAGAAACCTCGCTCTGATATGTAAGTGTTATGATTTCATATCCCTTTAGTTGTCAAATTTTGTGGTGCCAAAACCTATATCTATGTCTAGTATATCTTGTGTTTTATGTTTGAAGACTATTCATTGCAATCAAGACATCACATTTCAAGACAAGATCTTAAATGAAGAAAGTTTTCAAGATATAGATGAAGAATTCAAGAATTGATGTCTTCAAGTTTGCGTGTTCAAGATTCAATCAAGTTCAAGTATATTAGAAGAGTTTGTCAAGTCAAGATCAAGCTTAAGAAGGCCTACTACAAGTTTTGTATATTCTCAAGCTTCTCTTAAGGGTCATCTGAGTGTTTAGACTTTCAAATCCAACTCACTTTTAAGGTTTGTTTGACCTTAGATTGACCTTAGGATAAGCTTTACAGTGGGTCATTCTGGATACATAACTCATATATTTTAATATGCTTGTTTGGGCTATTCTAAGACCAGTCCTAGCTTTGCTACGACCGGTCTTAAGTTTTTCAGGACCAGTCCTAGGTTGTTGAAGATTTTCGGATCTTTCTGGCTATCCTACGACCAGTCCTGAGAGTTCTACGACTCATCCTTCGACCAGTCGTAGTTCTATGACTCAAACTCCAGCAAGCATTTTTGGGGTCCTACGACCGGTCGTAGGTGTCTCACGACCAGTCGTAGGTGGCACAGGACCGGTCGTGGAATAGAAAATCCAATCCCATGGAAATCTTTGAAAATCTTTGAAGCTACGACCAGTCCTAGGATCCTAAGACCAGTCGTAGACGGGATTTTTCATGCTATAAATAGTGCACGAACTTCAGAGTTTTAGCAATTCAATTCAACTCTTTTCCAGCAATCTTTAGGTTATTCTCTAAGATAAGTTTGTGTTTGTTTTAAGCTACTTTGTGCTTATTTAATATTCCTTTTGCTATCTTATTTTTATTTGATTTTGATCTACATTCCAATCTTATTAGAAAAGGGAAATTTCTGATATTCCTTCTTCTTGGATTCAAAATCAAATAGAACTAGCGCTTTTGATTTAAAATCAATTAGACTTAGAACCATTCTTAAAGTGAGTATTGGACTTTGAATGTTGAATCGAACTTCTACTCCGATTGGTTCTACTGGGCTTCTTCAAAAGGTGATTCAGGTATTTTACATTTTTGTAATTTACTTTCTCTGGTTTTTGTTTGAGATTCGCCAGAAAAATCTCATTGTATTGGTTATCTGAGGAGAGCCAGAAAACTCAGATTGTGGGGTTTTTGGATTGTGTAAGCCTGAGATCAAAGACACAATTGTGAAGGTTTTAGGTGAACCTGTGAAACTTATTTTGATAGTGCACGCTAATATCCCCTGTGTGAGGATATTAGGAGTGGAGTAGCAATCTGTGTGGCTGTTGGATAACAGTTAGTGTACACACAAGCGAACCACTATATATCATTGTGTTGTGGATGTGTTTTTCTCTTTCATTCTTTTATTCATTCTGTTTTGTGGAGAGTGTTTGTGGATGAATGTTGTAATCACTTCAAGCAAGTGTGGATGAATGTTGTAATAACTTAGGATTTATTTTCTGCAAGTTATTTTGATTTCCTTGCTCTTTATTCCTCATTGGCTTGTGATACAAGGACGTTCTAGAAATAAGGTTGTCCTACCTTAAACCTTTGGTTTTTGGTGTAAAGTTGTCCTTAGAACTGATAAAGTATCAATCTCTTTATTTTAGGCTATTGAGATTATTTTATATTCAGCATTGTGCTTTATTTCTTTGTTTATTCCGCTATTATAAGTTTTATTTGGCATTGCCCTATTCACCCCCCCTCTAGGGCATATAGCTAGGCCCTTTCATGATACCAAACTGACGCAGGGAAGGACGTGAGGTCGAGCACCGTATTCCTCAAGAGGATAACTATTCTAAATCCACGGAACTTCTCTGGACTCCTCACAGAGACTTCTCGAATTCACGAGGAAAGAAAACAGAAAATAAAAATAATTTCTAATAAATTCGAAATTGATTAATGAATGAAATAAAATGAGTTCACATCCCTTTAAATAAGGGAACCAAGCAATAGAAAAGAAATCAGACTCAAACTACAACTAAAACTCTTAGAATTCGCAACTTACTATAAGTAGTAAACTTACTATTTATAGACGGTCGTGATGTCTACTAGTGCGCAAGGTTTTCGGCCAAAAATAGTAAGTGTCCTATTTGGCTTCACCCAACCGTTCTCCTAATTATCCTAAGAACTTTTCATGTTGGACACAACTCCTAAAGCCCAACGGATGAAGAGCTATAAGCAAACTAAAACTTACTATTTATAGTAAAAACGAAATTAAAACGGGGAAACGACCGTCAATCAGGGAGTTTCTCACAAATCCAGGCTTCGCAACCCCGCATAGCCGGGTTGGTTGGCTAAAGTAGCTCGTTCTACCCCAAATTCATATATTTTACGTTAGATAACTCATTCCGAATTGTGAGATACGCCTGATCTAAGGTCTGATAGTCCAGATCACTTCTGTCACCGACCGTGCCTTTTCTGATCCATCTTAGCCATGAAATTGTCCGCGACCCGCTCTACATCAATCACACAATAGGAAACAATGGTGATTGATCATTAAAAACTTTTTTTGAGCCCGATAGTTTTAGATCAAGCTGATAGATGGCATAGATATACAATATTTTTTTCCTTCATTTAGGTCTTTGCGACCTTATGTCTTAGTGGTACACTCATAAGAGTTTCAACACGAAGGGCCTGTTTGGCCAATTGCATTAGGTGGGATTAAGGTGGATGGAAATGTAAAGGTATATCCCATGTTTTCTAATCCCATGTTTTCTAATACCATGTTTGGAATGTACGCATTACAAAATAAATCCTAAAATTTACTTTCAAATTACACTTGGATTGAACTTGGATAAAGCAAAAATTCACAATCTATGGGATTTATAATCCCATCTCACACTTTCCAACACAATGCTCATTTTTCAAAGCCTATAAAGTTAATTTTAATCACATCTCACTCTCCTTCCAAACATGTCATTCCCAATTTTAAAGTGGGATCAGCAATGCAATCCCATTTAATACAACTTAATGTCACTGGCCAAACATGCCCTAAGGTTATAGTTTTGTGTACCCATTGTGGTTTGTGTGAGTGTGAGGGTGTGTGCCTTAAAAAAATTTACGGTGATCATTACAGTGGGCCTATGATGTTTTTAAGGGTGGGCATTCAATCACCATTGTTTCCTTGTGGTGTGGTCTACTTAAGATTTAGATCTGCCTCATTTTTGGTCCATTTGAGGTTTAGATTTGCCTCATTTTTGAGTTAATGCCTCAAAATGATCTAGTAAAATGGATAGACGGAGTGGATAAGTGGGGCCCATATCATTGACCAATACTAGGGGTGGGCATCGAGCCGAGTCGAGTTGAGGTGGGCCAAGCTTAGCTTGGCTTGTCCATGATGTACTCGAGTTCGAGCTCAACATTAAAGCTTGGCTTATTTGCCAAAGCTGTCGAGTCGAGTTCGAGTCGAGCTAGGGGTTTGAGTCGAGTCGAGTTTACCTCGAGTCGAGCTCGAGCTTGTTGGGTGAGAGAATAATGGATTCTGTTCTTGATCCTCCTCCATTGATGAAAAAATCAAAAATCTTAAGAGAATCAAAGCAAAACCCGATGAAAAGACTAAATAAAGCTTCGAATCGAATGAGGGAACCTGGTAGTGGCGGTCCGAGCGGGCCTGCGGCTGGCAGTGAGTAGAGAAAGAGAAGAAAGGGAAAGGGAAAAGGGGTGCGTGCAGTTGGATAAAGACTCTAGGGTTTGTTTGTTTGTTTTTTTTAAAAAAAGTTAAAATTTAAAACTTATATTAATATAATATATATATATATAATATTTAATATTTAATATATTTATTAATCGAGCCGAGTCGAGCTTGAGTTCAAGCTTCGAGTCAAGTCGAGTCGAGTTCGAGTCGAGTTGAAATGCTCCCTGGTCGAACTTGGCTTGAACTCAACTCGAGCTTCAAATAATTAGCTTGGCTCAGCTTGAATCGACCATTCAAGCCGAGTCAATCCGAACTGACTCGAGTCGAGTCGAGCGAGTTTTTCGAGCTAGCTTGACTCGTGAACAGCCCTAACCAATACCGAGCTCTTAGCAGTGAAGGGGTCACTACCTTGTCTGAGTCCAGGAAACATAGACTATCCTTTTTATACATGAGTCGAGTTAGCTCCGTCAGCTTGCTTGACTCAACTCAACTCAGAAAAGCTCGACTTGACTTGGCTCGAAACTGGATTCGGACCGAGTTGAGGGTTTTTGGAGCTTAAAAATATTTTGAGCCGAGTTCAAGCTTGCTTGAGCTCAACTCGATTTGAACCCCGACTCGAATCGACTTGGATCGAATCGGCTTGGTGACTCGATTATTTTGATCTTAATGTTGCTCGTTCAGTGTTGATGAAAAGCCTTTGAAAAGTGTTGTTTCTTAGACTACTCTCATATATTAGGGTATTCTTAAAATGAGTATTCGAAGGAAGATTGAATAAACTAATCTTCAAAAAAAAATAAAAATAAATAAACATTGTAAAACTACCATCATATTTTGATATTAATACTGTTAACTGAGTATTTGATAAAACATTTGTAAATTGTTTTTACTAATTTGTAATCAAAGTGTAGGAGATTGAAAATGTAATGTATGTATTTGAGAAAATGTCACACAGGATCAAACTCAGCTCAAGCTAGCTAAGCTGCTGATCGAATCGAGCCGAGTTGGCCAATTAAGCTTGAGGATAGAGCTGAGTCGAGTTCCAGCCGGGATGGGCTGCTGGCCGAGCCAGCCCAGCGAGCCAAGCTGGACTCGGTTGGACTCGCGTATATCTCTTGGGCTCGTAACCGGCCGAGCGAAATTTTCAGAGGGCTCTATGCACCTCGGGTGTCGAGCGGGCGATTGGTCCAAAGGCGGTCCATTTTCAGCTCGTATTTCATGGAAATCCTCCTTTTCTCCGTATTCCGGACCGTCTCTGAATTATCTCATTTCGTAGGAGTAAGGAAGGGGAGAAAACAAGAAGAGAGGTGAAGGTAGAAGAAAATGTTCAGAAGGAAACCGAGCAAGATAGAGGTGAAGGTAGAAGACAAGCAAGAGCTTGAAGAAGCCCGCAGACAACGTTCTTCTTCCTCTTCTTTCTCTTCAAAACCAAATCCTCCTTCGACGGCTGCTGCTTCTCTCCTCCACCACTTAGATCGTTCTTCCAAAGACCCTTCCACCATTTCCCTCCTTCAACACCAACGCATCGGCCTCCTCGACTGAATAATACACCAAAACCTTAAACCCTAATTCGTCTCTCTCTCTCTCTCTCTCTCTCGTCTCTCTCTCTCTCTCTCTCATACACACACACACACCTGTTTAAATGGGAATCGGATCACCCATCTCTTTAAATGGAAATCGGACTGCCATATCTCTATTCCTCCAACAACTTGCGGCATGGACTTGGTTTTCTGGTCTTTCGATCATGGAAGCTTCTTTGAGTGAGTGATGAAATTTCTGCGTGTCTTTTTCTTTTGTTTTTGGGGAATTGATATCTACACTCTCTGCGATCATTTCGAATGCTCTGTTTCTTTTCTAATGTCTCTGTTCCAAGAAACGGATTAGGATGTGATTTAACAGTGTATTGCTTCTTCTTCTTCTTCTTCTTCTTTTTCTACTTTGAGAATTGAGTAATGTAGTTGTATCTGTTATTGGCTTATGTTTGGATAAGACTTCTTTATGAAGTTCTTTTGGGTTTTCTAAATTAATGTTGTTACGTTCATAGCTATTTTTTTTTCCCCTTAGATTTGTTTGGTTTTGTTTGTTTTTATTAATCATGGATTGGTTTGGGTGAGTTTGAAATTGTGTTCAATTGTGGAATTGAGTTACTATACCATCATGCATAGACAGGGTCACCCTTTCACTGTTTCAAAGCATTTGTCTGCTGGGATCACACCCTTGATGAGCAATGAACCAGAGAAATCTACTTCATCTTACAATGCTAGCCATGGGATTGGTGGCCTTCTCCCAGCTGCATTTGGACCATTGGCTGGTTTTTCAATTCTATCCATTCACATGCGGTTAAAAATTAGGCAACTAGTATTATGGATGAGTTTTTGCATTATTTCCATTCCAACCTGTGCAAAATGCTGTCCTCTGCCAAAAGGAAAAATTTTTAAAATTAAAAATAAAAAATGAAAGAAAATCCCCTAGTTCAGGTACTTAGCTATGAAAGCTATGCAGGAATTGCAACAAATTCTTCTAGAACATATGTTACACGGACAAACACGTGCATAGCGGACTTGGAATTGCCTTTAAAAAAAAAAAACTGAAAAAACAAAAAATAAAACAAAAATAAAAAAGATAATTGCCTTTTATTCAAAGGCATAACTGGTATCAATGCGCTCCATGTTAGCCCGAAGTTCACTACCAGCAATATAGCCATCCCTACCCCCTCACATCAATCTCACTAGGCTCTTATCTGTTCTCATTCAATCATGGCAGGGAAGTAAATCAAAATAGCAAAACCAAAAGAACCAATATGTTGGCATATCCATACAGCATGCGATAATTCGGAAAGATATGTATCAGTTGAACCATGATCGAGTATGAATTCTTCATACCATGCTATGGTGCAATGTTTCAAATAGTGCTCATAGTGTAGCGGTAGCATACACTATGTAGCGTAGTGTAGCTGTAGCGCTACGTAGCATAAGCTAAATAGAGTAAATCCCCTGTAGTGTACGCTACAACTACATAGCGTGTAGCATTCAAAGCATATGCTACAATTTTTATTTTTATTTTTGAAGTTTCGTTTGTTAAAATTTGTGTAATTACAAAACTTAAAATGTAAAGTTAAACCAAACCTTTCTTTGTTTACTTTCACTTAAAATGGTGGTGATCCTTTGGTAAAATTGGTGTGAAACTCACGCGCTAAAAAACCTTTAAAACTAAACTTAAAAGAAACAGGGTTTTCGAAAACCCCTCTTTGTATAGATGACATCTGTATTATACTTCATACTCTTAACCCATGGGATTTTTATTTTTTTTCATACTTGTGAGATATAACCTGTGGTTTTCAATTAGACATTATCAATTAAAGCAGTTTTCTTAGAAAGTAGTTGATGTGATAATTATTTGATTTGGTTTATGACTTTATATATGTAGATTTACTTTTGATAAATAATAATTAATAACTTGTTTGAACATGCTTATACTTGAAAAAATGAATTATCTTTTAGGCTCTCTCTCTCACACACACACGCACACACACATACATACATACAATGTTTGAAGTATCGATATCGCTACAAGTTTCGTTGGCCAGGGGTACAGAAACAATATCGATATCACTAATAACCGGAAATGCTGGGAAGCATGGGAAAATTGGTGGAATTTTTAGCAAAACTTCAGAAGATGTTAAAATGTACATATTTGCATATATAGAAAAAAAAATTACAAAAGAATGCATACATAACAAGTTTCCATTTAATGGGGCTTTAAAAGCATGTGCCGTTGTAAGAAATCAATCTAGCCATCCCATCCGACCTATTTAACCATCCAACCTTCCACCCAACCTTTCATCCAAACATCCATCGATATTGCAAAATATCAACAACACATGATATTTCACCAAGAGATATCAACAATTGGAAAGGAAACGAAAGATTATGGTCTCAATATCGCGCATGTTGCGATATCAATAATATCGAGATATTATCAATATTTTCAATGACAAATTGAACACTACATACAACCATTTGCCCATGAAATAAAACTTTTTCTAATAAACAAAATTTTGATGATATCAATACGTTGGCGATATTATTGAAATATTGTTGATACACTTATGATGCAAGCACTGCCTAGAATTTACATAGTCGAAAATATTAGTGATACATTGGTAATATTGATGCATTGGCAATACAAGCGACATGTAGAATTTACATTGTGGTGATTACATTAGTGATATTGATACGTTGGCGATACTTAGCGATACATTACTAATACTTGGAATTTCTGATAATACCAACGTTATTGGTATCGCTACCAGTGTTATTGGTATCACTGAGCTGGAGATCAAGATAATATCGGAGATAATTCGAACACTCTATATATATATAAAAGCTTTTTTTCTTACTATTTTCATATTTATAATATTTTTAAAATAGAAAATAGACATAGCGTGTAGCTTACGCTACATGCTATAGAGGGTTGAACGCTACACAACATGCTACTGCCGTTTAAAACACTGCTATGGTGTGAATTTACCCAAGAGGCTCAAGTAGGTCTAAGTATAACTAACGAGACAATTGGATAGGCGGGTCCACTGTATATATTATCCAAGAATAACCATGATTGGATACTCAAAGCCTGTCTTGGTCTTCCTTTAGGGGTGGAGAATAAATCCACAACCATTCAGGACCCGGGAATGGAAAGATGACTTATCTATCTTTTAAAGATCAAACCACCCTCATCAATGCTACCCTTTGATATTTTTATTTATTTCCTTTCTCTGTTTAAAATTCTGAGTGTTGTGGCAAAGTAGCTAGAGCATCATCAAAGGGATTTCCTTTGGAAATAAGTGTTGAGGGAAAAGGGGAGGGAGACCTTATATCAAATATGTGAGCTATAAACCGAGCTCTATTAAGTAAATGGTGATGCGTTTTGGTGAAGATTTTGTTTTGAAATGTGAAATTTTATTAAGCCGGAGCCAAAGGAAAATAGGGAAAAACAAAACCAACAACTAAAAGAAACAGAAAAGTAAAAGCCCTAAAAGAAACTAGAAAAAAAAAAAAAAACTAGGGAGCTTGGTGGGGGCTAAATTTATGTGGTCAAATGGCCAAAGCAATGTTGTATTGTCTAGATTGGACAAATTTTTGTTGTCTTTGGATTTTATTGACAAATTCCCGTTGTTGTGTTAGTACGGACTGCCTAGGACTATTTCAGATCATCGGCTGATAGTGTTGGAACTGGCATGGGTTGAGATTGACTAGTTTAAGGAGTTGATTCCGGAATGGTGGACCTCTTTGGAGGTAGAAGGTTTTTCGGGGTTTCATTATGCAAAAAACTAAAGCTTCTCAAAGAGAAGTTAAAGATTTGGAAAAAAGTACTTGGGGCTCAAGAAGCATAATTTGATGAAATGACTTCAGATATTCACGATTTAGATCTAAAGGAGGAATTGGGCACCTTGTCGAAAGAAGATAGGGAAAAGAGGACTGCGCTACAAGCTAAGTTCGTGGTGCGGGCTAAGGACTACAAGCTAAGTTCGTGGTGTGGGCTAAGGAAGAAGAGATTAGGTGGAGACAACGCTCGAGATCAGTTTGATTAAAAGCGG
Source organism: Magnolia kwangsiensis (assembly GCA_037074715.1). Taxonomy (NCBI): domain Eukaryota; kingdom Viridiplantae; phylum Streptophyta; class Magnoliopsida; order Magnoliales; family Magnoliaceae; genus Magnolia; species Magnolia kwangsiensis. Next base: position 68,698,877 of record CM073583.1, read on the forward strand.
ATGATAAGAATACTTGGTTTTTCCATAATATTGTGAGCGCTTGTGCCAAATGCAACCGTATCAGCTCTTTATTCATTAATAGCGAGAGAACTACGGCTATGGACAAGAAATGTGAAGCTATTGTTTCCTTTTATTCCAATCTTTTCTCCAATGAGGCAATGACAAATAGAGAAGACCGCGCCTTGATTTTCTCCCTTTCAAGACAATATTGGAAGAGGAGGCCGCCACGATTGAGGTCCAATGTTCTTTAGAAGAAGTGAAGGCGTCTATCAATACACTTGGTAGAGATAAAGCTCCGGGTCCAAAAGGCTTCCCCATAGCCTTCTTTAAAAAAATTGGCATATCCTTCAGAAGGATGTCGTGGAGTTCATTACATAATTCTTTGAGTGTAGTAGGTTATTGGTGGAAGCGGGATCATCCTTCCTTGCGCTAATTTCTAAGCTGGAAGGACTTGAGCAATTATCAGATTTTTGACCGATATATTTGTTAGGGGGTCCATACAAAATTCTTGCATTGCTATTCTGGAATGTGCTCTTTAATGTTATCTCATATTTTCAAGGGGGCCTTTGTGAAGGGTCTGTAGATCTTGGATACAGTTCTTATAGCTCATAAATGCATCGACTCCAGATTTAGACAAAAGAAGAGCAGTTTGGTTTGCAAGCTTGATCTTTATAAGGCGTATGATCATGTAGAGTGGGATTTTAGATTACATGCTGGACAAATTGGGATTTGGGCAAATATGGAGAGGATGGATGCGGTCTCGTATGCAATCGGGTTCCTTTTCTGTTTTGGCGAATGGCTCACTGAAATGATTCTTTGAAGCCTCTAGAGGTTTAAGGCAAGGTAACCCCTTCTCTCCTTATCTTTTTGTGGTGGTTGGCGAGGCGCTAAGAAGAATGCTTGTCGGGGGGGGGGGGGGGGGGGAACAAGGTATTGTTAGCAGGTTCCGAGTGGCGGAGGGAGGCCCCATTATTAGCCATCTTTAGTTTGCAGATGATACTATTCTATTTTGTGATACAAACGTGACCGCGGTGGATAATTTGCTTAAAATCCTAGTATGTTTTAAAGCAATGTCTGTGCTCAAGGTTAATGTGGCAAAAAGCGAGATGTTGGGTATTCATGTCTCTAACCAAGATTTGGGGTTACATGCAACGGTTATGGGGTGTAAGACGAGATCTTTTCCCTCGTTGTACCTTGGGATGCCTCTATGCATTGGGAAGCCCCAAATGAACACGGTTCTTCTACGTAAATGGATATGGAGATTTGGTTCTGAGTCAGGAAGTCTGTGGAGGGAGGTAATTGCTAGTAAGTATGGTACTCAAGATGGCGGTTGGTTTGTGTAACGGTCCTCTCCTTATCGGGCTTATGGTATTTGGAAGGCTATAGTGTCTTCGGAGCATTTGGTGCGTGAAGGTATGTCGTTCACATTGGGTAGAGGAGATCGCATCCATTTCTGGGCGGATGTGTGGTGTGGTGGTAGGGCGCTTCAAGACTCTTTTCTGAGGCTGGCAATCCTAGCTCCTGATTCCTTTGTTGTTTCTGGTGACGTTGTGGTGTGGTGTCCCCCTTGTCGTAGGAGTTTGACAGATGAGGAAACTGTAGAATTTATTCGTTTGCTAGATTTCATAAAGAATGAGTTGCCTTCGCTAGGGGAGGACTCTTTGATATGGAAATGGCACAACTCTTGGAGGTTTACTGTGGTGACTTTCTTCTGGGCCATCTCTCATAACCCTGGTGTTCAAGGTCCCTCCTACCCAAGGTATCCCGTATCGGTATCGGTTGGCGTAACGGTGCCCGCCGATACCAATACGGATACGGGGGGGTAACGGTGATACGGGGGCGTAATGGCCCGTAACGATGCAAATTTATTTATTTTTTGCCCAAAAAAATGAAAAAATATGGATTAAATCCGGAATATTCTAAGCATTCCAAATATACATTCATTTATAAATTTGAACATGTTTATAGTGGTGCAAGGGTTCACTCTTTAGTGAGAAGTTGTATTGGATTGTCTGATGAATTTATGAACCAGACAACCTGGATTTGACTTCAAAACTCATATATTTAATTTTCTAATTATCTACTATCAATGATAAATATCTTAGAATGAATGTAATATGAAAATATCTTAAATGTGTAATATATTCAATTTTTAAAAAAAAAAAATGGCCGAAAATAGTGCGTAAATAGAAAAAAAAATGATTAAAAAAATATAAAATGACAACAACAATCTGTTAAATGAACATTAACATGTTCTACTATGATTAACACATCATATTCTACCATTAAAACAACAAAACATTCAATAAAAATTGATTTTTCGAATTTAAAAAAGGACCGAAAATAGTGCATAAATAGAAAAAAATTATAAAAAAATATAAAATGACAACAACAATCTGTAAAATGGACATTAATATCTTCTATTATGATTTACACATCATATTCTACCATATAAACAGCAAAACATTGAATAAAAAAATATAAATACTTATTTTTGAGGAATTTCTGGAAAATGAATCACGAAGCTTCGAATCAAGAAAATCATTAATACAAGTTTTTATTTGTAATATCAAGCTAAGAGCAAGGTGTCCCATATCGGTTACGTATCGGCCGTATCGGCCGATACGTAACGGAATCGGTTAGGGCCGATAGGCGTATCGGCCGCGTATCGGCCGTTACCGATTTTTGTAACCATATCGGCCGATACGGGGGCGTATCGGACCGTTACGGGGGCATAACGGTCACCCGTAACGGTCAGAAAACGGCTACTTTTTTTTCTCTTTTTAAGCACTTTTTTTGCTGTTTTTTCCAAACTTCTTGCTTCCAAACTGTTTTTCACTCCTTCTAATAGTAATTTCGACCAACCTTGGCTAGTTTTTTGGGACAAAAACACATTATATTACGGATTTGGTTGAATCAAAGCTCGGTGGGCTATTTTTCAGAAATTCTTCAAAAATAGGTATTTACTTTCTTTAATATGTTTTTCTGTTTTAATCATGCCATATGATGTGTTAATCATAGTAGAACATGATAATGTGCATTTTACAGATTTGGGGTGCCATTTAATATTTTTTTTATATTTTTTTCTATTTACGCATGAATTTTGGGCCCTTTTTTTAAAATTCGAAAAATCAATTTTTAATAGTTGTTTTGCTGTTTTAATGATGCCATATGATGTGTTAATCATAGTAGAACAGCTTAATGTGCATTTTACAGATTTGGGGTGCCATTTTATATTTTTTTTATATTTTTTTCTATTTACGCATGATTTTTGGGCCCTTTTTTTAAAATTCGAAAAATCAATATTTAATGGTTGTTTTGCTGTTTTAATGATGCCATATGATATGTTAATCATAGTAGAACATGTTAACGTGCATTTTACAGATTTGGGGTGCCATTTAATATTTTTTTTTATATTTTTTTCTATTTACGCATGATTTTTGGGCCCTTTTTTTAAAATTTGAAAAAACAGTTTTTAATGGTTGTTTTGCTGTTTTAATGATGCCATATGATATGTTAATCATAGTAGAACATGTTAACGTGCATTTTACAGATTTGGGGTGCCATTTAATAATTTTTTATATATTTTTTTCTATTTACGCATGATTTTTGGGCCCTTTTTTTAAAATTCGAAAAATCAATTTTTAATGGTTTTTTTGCTGTTTTAATGATGCCATATGATGTGTTAATCATAGTAGAACAGCTTAATGTGCATTTTACAGATTTGGGGTGCCATTTTATATTTTTTTCTATTTACGCATGAATTTTGGGCCCTTTTTTTAAAATTCGAAAAATCAATTTTTAATGGTTGTTTTGCTGTTTTAATGATGCCATATGATATGTTAATCATAGTAGAACATGTTAACATGCATTTTACAGATTTGGGGTGCCATTTAATATTTTTTTTATATTTTTTTCTATTTACGCATGATTTTTGGGCCCTTTTTTTAAAATTCGAAAAATCAATTTTTAATAGTTGTTTTGCTGTTTTAATGATGCCATATGACGTGTTAATCATAGTAGAACAGCTTAATGTGCATTTTACAGATTTGGGGTGCCATTTTATATTTTTTTTATATTTTTTTCTATTTACGCATGAATTTTGGGCCCTTTTTTTTAAATTCGAAAAATCAATTTTTAATGGTTGTTTTGCTGTTTTAATGATGCCATATGATATGTTAATCATAGTAGAACATGTTAACATGCATTTTGCAGATTTGGGGTGCCATTTAATATTTTTTTTTATATTTTTTTCTATTTACGCATGATTTTTGGGCCCTTTTTTTAAAATTCGAAAAAACAGTTTTTAATGGTTGTTTCGCTGTTTTAATCATGCCATATGATGTGTTAATCATAGTAGAACATTTTAATGTGCATTTTACATATTTGGGGTGCCATTTTATATATTTTTTATATTTTTTTCTATTTACGCATGAATTTTGGGCCCTTTTTTTAAAATTTGAAAAATCAATTTTTAATAGTTGTTTTGCTGTTTTAATCATTCCATATGATGTGTTAATCATAGTAGAATATGTTAATGTGCATTTTACATATTTGGGGTGTCATTTTATAAATTTTTCTTTGTATTTTCGAATTAGTGACTTTATATTTTTATTTGCTTATATTGGACAGGTTTTGGAGCTTCTTAGGGTTTAGTTAGAACATAAAATTATCTTTATTAACATAGGTCATACACTCATACTCATATCCTAAACCTAAAGAAATGTCTGGGTCTAGCCAACAACAAGTAAGTGAGGATATTGGATGGCAACATTGTGAGAGGGTTGGTGGTACTAGGCACCAAATAAAGTGCAAGTATTGTGATAGGATAGTGTCTGGTGGAATTACCCGTCTCAAACAACATTTGGCACATCGAAAGGGTCAAGTTGCGCCATGTGTCAGAGTACCGAGAGAGATAATGCTATTAATGCAAGCTAGTCTGGATGAGTCGAAGGGTAAACGTGCTGCTGTACAAAAGAAGAGAGATGATACTTTAGAAGCAGCTCGACAGGAGGTGTTTGGTCCTGAATATATGGGCGTTCGTGATGAAGATATTATTGATTCTGACGAAGATTCAGATCGGGAATTAACCATAGCTAGGAGAGAGCGTGCGTCTAGCTCGTGAAGAGGAAGAACGTCACCGCATGTTTGGCACGCATGGGTCAGTGCGTGATACAGGAGGGGGCAGTGGGAGTTGGAGTGGGACAGGGAGTGCAACTGGAAGTGCAACTGCTTCTGCAGCTGGGACTGAGGGTAGGGGGTAGGTTTGGTGGGTTACGACGTGTATTTGGGAGCCGACGACAGACATCTTCACGTGATGCCCATATACATTTGGATGAAGAAGTAAATGAGCCTAGGAGACCCTCTATTGATCCAATCCTGTTTAGGAAAGAATCAATTAAACAAAAGAAGATAAAACAAATGTGGAGTAGAACTTCCGTTGAGAAATTAGGTAGAGCAGCAGCAAAGTTATTTATATATGCTAACATACCTCCTAACGCGGCCAATTCTCCATATTGGCAGGTGGTAATTGATGCAGCAGCAGAAGCAGGTGAAGGAATAAAAGCTCCCACGGCTAAGGAGATTAGGGGGAAATGGACAGATGCAGAGTATGTGGATGTGAAAACATACGTGGCTACCTTTAAACCTGTATGGCAAGCCAGAGGATGCACGATCATGTGCGATGGTTGGACTGGCCCAACCAGACGCAGCATGATCAACTTCATGGTGTACTGCCACTTGGGAACTATATATCACAAGTCAATTGATGCCTCAGAAGTAACAAAAAATTCTGATTATATTACTGGACTAATGGATAAAGTTGTGAATGAGATTGGAGAGGAGAACGTAATTCAGATTGTGACAGATAATGAAGCATCATATAAGCTTGCAGGACATCTGTTGATGAATAAGAGAAAACATCTTTTTTGGTCACCATGTGCTGCCCATTGTATTGATCTTATATTGGAAGATATTGGGAAGAAGAAGAATGTTAAGGAAATGGTCGAAAGGGCAAGGGAAGTAACGACATTTATTTACAATCATAATCAAGTAGTCGCAATAATGAGAAAGTTCACGAAAGGACGAGAATTGTTGAGGCCTGCGGCGACTAGATTCGCAACAAACTTTATAGCATTAGAGAGTTTATTCCAGCATAGGGGAGAGTTGAGTGAAATGTTCGCTTCCCGACAATGGCTCAACACAAAACATGGGAAGAAGACATCAGGGACACCGGTCGACGTTGTGAACACCATACGGGACAACAAATATTGGAAGAAAGTTAAGGCGATCCTAAAGGTGATGGAGCCACTAATGAGGGTACTCCGTCTTGTTGAAACCGATGAAGCACTTACCATGGGCTTCCTATATGATGCCATGGATAAGGCAAAGCTTGCAATTCAACGTGATTGTAGAAGCTGGGAGACTTATTGGAAGATGATCGACAGGAGATGGACAAAACAACTCCATCACGATCTTCATGCAGCAGGTTATTACTTAAATCCTAGGTATAGATATGCCCAATCATTTGTTGCGGATGATGAAGTTCGTGTCGGGCTAAAAAATGTGATAAAGAGATTAGAATCTGACTTAGATCTGCAAATAAAGGCGTTGAATGAATTAGATGCATTTGGAAATCGCCTTGGTAGTTTTGGAGATGCTCTTGCACAGCATGCAGTATCTAGGTTGCAACCGGCCGAATGGTGGATTAATTTCGGAGAGAGTACGAAGGCTCTCCAAAAAATTGCAGTAAAAGTTTTGAGCCAGACAACATCTTCCTCTAGCTGCGAAAGGAATTGGAGTTGTTTTGCGCTCATTCATTCAAAGAATAGGAATAGATTGCAGACTAGAACATTAGATAGACTTGTCTTCATGCACTACAATATAAAATTAAGAATGCGACGACATCATAGGAGCATTACAGCTGCCGATGACGGAGACTACTGTCCAATAAACTTGGACAATATTTATGATGAGGATGACCCACTTCTACCTTGGTTGGAAACAAGGGAAAAGCAAATTGAAGAGGATAGTGAAGAATTGGAAATTGATGACCCAGAAATACGCAAAGCACAACAAGAGAGTCGTGCAGATGTGTTGGACCCAGTAAGAGGGGCAGCGTTTATGCCACGTACGGAAACGGCTCGAGATCAACAAAAGAGTACGAGTAGTGGTAGCGTGTCCGTGTCGGATGATGATGACGATGACCCCCCTGCCTCTGGTGCTGGCACTTCTGGTGTTGCTCAACGCCCTATTCAGCCGTCTACAGATCGCGATGCCGATGAACATCGACGAGGTGGTACACGAGGTCGAACCTACGAGTGTACCGAGTCACGATACAGCCAGCAGGAGGGTACATCTAGTGGTGCACCGCGTCCGGGAGGTCCGGAACATCAGCAGGCTCATGGTCTTGGTTATTATGATGGATATTCTTATGGTCAATTGGATTATAATTATGATGGTTATACTGAGCCCGTTCCATCACATTCATGTTGGAGTAGCCCTCCCGATCAATATTCATATGATTATAGATATCCAGATCCAAATCCAAGTTACTCATCACAGCAGACGCACTCTCAATCTCAAGATTCTCAACAGCCTGAGTATGGTTACCAGTATGGCTATTCGACGGGTACTGGTGGATATCCTTACTCAAGGTCAGAGTCGTTACCTAGTCAGGATCAGTCATCCTCTGGTTTCGTTGATCTAGTATTTCCTTCTGGCACTGGATATTATGGATATGCAGAACCTACACCTATTGGACAGCCTCAGCCTGATGGTGACGATGACGATGATGTGGAGGTCGAGCAACCACAAAAAAGCAGATTTTCATTTTGGTGGTGACTTGTGATTGTGAGTATATATTTGTATTAAGGTAAGTATTTGCATTTTGCAGCAGACAGCTCACAAGTATTATTGCAAGAAGCCATGCAATTATGCACGCACTTGACACTGCCGAACTTGTATTTAAAATAGCTCCCCTGACAACCAATCAAGTAATCCTTAATCAAGTTGCAGGGGAGTATATCAGACACTACTAATTTTATTTTTTTTAATATTCTTGACTTGAGGATGACAGGTCATAGACATGAATCACAGTCACCTGCACACTGCACAGGTATGTTCGAGAAATTCCTCAAAAATAATTGCAAACACACACCTAATGTAAGATATTTACATATTACATTCATTCTAATATATCTATCATTGGTAGTAGATAGATAGAAAATTAAATATATGAATTTTGTAGTCAAATTCAGGTTATCTGGTTCATAAATTCATCAGACAGTCCAATACAACTTCTCACCAAAGAGTGGACCGTTACGCCCCCATAAACATGTTCCATTTTATAAATGAATGCATATTTGGAATGCTTAGAATATTCCGGATTTAATCCATATTTTTTCATATTTTTTTGGCAAAAAAAAAAATTTGCGCCGTTACGGGCCGTTACGCCCCCGTATCCGTATCGGTTTTGGAGGTCACCGTTACGCCAACCGATACCGATACGGGACACCTTGGCTAAGAGTGGTTGAAAATAGCAATAGAATTATTTATGAAGAGTTTTGAAGAAAGAAGTGTCAAAAAAAGTGAAAAACATACCTTAAAAAGCAAAAAAAAAAAAAAAAGAAGAAAAAAGGGCCTTTTTTTTACCATTACGCCCTGACCGTTAAGGGGCAGTAACAACCGTTATGGGGCCGTTATGGCTACAGAATGGGGGGGTGCCCCGTTACGGCCCCGTATCACATAACAGCCACTGCCATTACCAATACGGCCGTATCGTAACAGATACGAGACACCCTGCTCCTACCCCCATCTTCATTGGCACCATGGGGCCGCACCCTGAATAATGGATTTTGTTTGGTTGGTGGGGCACATGAGAATCCTCACTATCAATAACCTACAATGACGATCTCTAGTCCTTCCTATTATCTACTTGATGTGTATGAAACATGCAAGTCTATTAATCATTTATTTATTCATTGCACTTTCATTCGTGTAGTGTGAGACTTCTTCCTTGCCAATTCAAACATAGCCTGGGTTATGTCGGAGTCAGTGCATGAATTTCTTTGGGCTTAGCATGGAGGTGGAAGTGGGAAGGCGAAGAGAGTCATTTGGAGGCTAGTTGCTATGGCGGTTCTTTGGGCGATTTAGAAATAAATGAGCAATGTTTTCATAACGGGAGGTCTTTAGTTCGCGGGGTGATTAATGTGGTGGTGGAGCTTGTAAAGGGTTGGGTGCCTAATGCCTTGTCAACTTTAGTTGATTAATTTCCCTTTTCTTTGTTTGCTTTGCCTTGTTTTCTTTTCCTGCCTTGTGTAAGGATTTTTTTTTAAAAAAAAAATAAATAAATTTTGTTCTCTCTCAAAAAATAAAAAATTAGGGAGCCAAAAATACAACTACAACCAGTCCCATAGCCAGGAAAACCCACAAAATACATACAGAGCCCAATCGTGCAAAAATTGGAGAACCCTCATGAACACCGCAGCCTCTGCAATTCCCTTATTACGAAAGCGTCGATCATTCTTTTCAACCCGGATTGACCACAATACTGCAAGCAAAGCAGCATACCAATTTCTCCTCCCCAGCTTCCCCCCATCCATAGCATGCCAAACCTGGAGGAGATCCTCAATGGAGCAGTATGTACCCATTGAACCAAAGCAAGAGCTAAAATCCTAGCCCATATACCAATGAGAAAGACATTGTAAAAACGATGATTGATCGAATCAGCATGCTCGTACCACAGGAGGCACACGTTTGGGAGAATCATCCCCTACTTTTACATATTGTTGATGGTGAGGACTCGTCTTCTTCCCACTAACCATGCAAAGGTTGGAACTTTGGGAGGAGCTCCATACTTCCAAATTTCAATCGTAGGGCAATTGCAATTAGTCGCTTCAACCTTCTCTAGATCAGCATAGAAAGGTCGAACTGAGAATGCTCCAAACGTTGCCATTGTCCAAGCGATTGAATCTTGTGTGACCCGGGGGAACTTGAAGACTTGCAATTGTGATAGAAGAGAGACTAAGGAATCTGTTACATAATCCCACACATTCCTCCTAAATGGAGGAGACCAAACCTCTCATTCCCAATCCAAGAAAAGCAAGATGCCACTAGAATTTCCATATCCGGAGAAAGAGTAGCAAGCTCGAGATCGAAAATTTCAGCGGTTGATCAAGATTCCAAGGATCAATCCAAAATCTGATTCTATTCCCCCCTCCAACCAGAAATTTACATCTCCAAAAAACCAAGGGAGCAATTATATTGATACTTTTCCAAATATAGGACAACCAATAAGCAAAAGATTATTTAATCCACCATCCCGTTGGTGTTGTTGTGTATTTTTCCACCAAAATAGATTTCTACAAACTTCCGTCTTCAAAGAAAAATTGTCAAACCCATTTACATAGGAGTGATGAATTAACCAATTCAAGCCTCTTAATACCCTCTCCTCCTTGGGATATCAGAGAACAAAACTCTTTCCAATTTAGTACATGGAATTTCCTTGATTCAGATCCACCCCGCCAAAGAAATTCTCTACACATTCTATCTTTTGCAAGACAGATTTAGGGCATTGGAATAGAGACATGAAATAGACTGGAAAATTAGATAATCAGGCTTTTAAAAGAGTTAATCTTCCACCAAGCAACATAGTTTTGCCCTTCCACGCAGATAGCCTACTTTGAATTCTTTTTAAAATTTTGTCCCATAGGAATAAAGGAGGTTTTCCCACACACAATGGGAGGCCAAGATAGGAAGTTGGGAGGGAACCCACCTTACACCCAAACAGATTCGCCAGATGAGATACAATCTCCGGCATAATATGAATCCCTAAAGGTTCGCATCTAGATTTGTTTACCTTAAGCCCAGAGATAACCTCAAACCAACAAATGGACATGTTCAGGAAGTCAATCAATTTTATTTTATTTTATTTTTTCGAAGGGAGAAAACACACACTCTTACACCCACACAAATACACCACATGGGTTCTCAAACCCATGACCTCAGAGTAGAAACACAGTGTGTACCACTAAGCCATGAGCAAAGACTTCAGAAGTCAATCATATGATCTTGCACCTTGCAAAAAAACAAGGTATCATCTACAAATTGAAGGTGACAAATATGGATCAGGAAATTTTCCACCTTAAATCCTTGAAAAAGACCAACTACCTGCCCACGACTCAACATTTTTCTTAATGCTTCTAAAACAATGACGAAAAGGAAGGGGAACAGAGGGTCACCCTGACAAAGCCCCTTTGAAGACCTAAAATAGCCAAAAGCAGATCCATTAACTAAAATAGAAAATCTGGTTGACGAGATGCATGAGGTCATCCACTGCCTCCATTTCAGGACAAAGCCCAAACGATTTAGCATGTAGTCTAAGAATGACCAATCCACATGATCATATGCTTTCTCTAAGTCCAATTTACATAGCACCTTAGATTTGTTAGCCCTATAACGAGAGTCCAAACATTCATTAGCAATGAGAACATAATCCAATATTTGTCTACCTAATACAAATGCACTCTGGAAATGGGATACGACCGAAGGAATTTACCTTCCGCAATCTCTGACTTGGGATTTTAGCTAAAAAATTTAGTTATTTTAGCTAAAATCTTATAGGGGTTGCTAATAAGATTAATTGGGCAAAAATCCTTCAACTTTATGGCTCGTTCAAGTTTTGGAATGAGCACAATAAAGGTACTACCCAACTCCTTAGCGAGAGCCTGTCCTGTACAAATTGTCAATGAAAAATATAAGTCATCACTAACCATACTCCAAATTTTTTGAAAGAAGGTGATCAGAAAACCATATGGCCCTGGAGATTTTTCTTTTTCAAGGGATAACACTGCCTCTTTGATTTCTTCGTTGCAAATTTTCGATTTTAGAGAGACCGCATGATGGGGACATCAGGCGCACACGCGTGCCCCTAAGCACGTACGCAAGGAGGAGGGCCCCACCATCGATCTGGATCAATGACAACGTCCATGGAGGGCCTCCTAGTTAGAGGACTGCGTTTTGGTTCCTTGGAGTGGATCCGATCATCATGTGAATCCCACCATAGGTTCTCATGATCGTGGCTCACTATTCTAAACGATCTAGTACTTTGAGTTTTGGTTATTTTTGTTATTAGGAACATCATGGACGGTTTAGATTGCTTTGATTAGTTGTTATGTGTGGTTACTTCATCTTTAAGTAATAGGTCGCGCACATGGCGTGAGTTTTGGGGTATAGGATTTTATTATAAATAGGCACCCCTTGTAGTCTTTTTTCTCATTTGAAGATTGAATAAAATTTCTGCGTTTCCTTGCTCCTCTCTGAGTTGTGAAAATCCAATTGAGTGTGAAACCCTCCCTTCTTCGAAAGGCTAACTACCGTGGTGCGAAGCCACACCCATGCCTATTCTCCCCCATCTTCTACCATCCATATTCCGCTTCTCCTACAGTCCTTCCACCTGCAAATCCATCATTATTTTGCAGTCATTCCTTCTCTACTGTAGATTTCTGGAATCTGGTTCTGCAGGAGGGCTGAAACTTCGGCAGAGCACCACGCATGGACCGTACGTCAGATCGGGCCAAAACTTGGGAGGTTTGTAGCCCAGCCCTGGTCGACCTGTCCCAAAGAGGGGGTTTTTGGGTTCGTGGGCCCCACGCACATGCGGACAGCCCTCAACGCAAATGCATCAGGCTAGCCTGCTATTCACGCGCGGGCTGGCTTCAGGTGTACTCTTTCCTCTCTTTCACTCCCCTCTTACCCGATTTTCCTAACCCTAACCCTAGATTGTCTTAAATCCCAATTTCTTTGCCTCTTTTTTAACCCTAGAGTTTTCCGAATTGAAACTTGTGAATCCCTTGGATTGGGGAAAATATTACTGTGCATGTGTGGCTAAATCTACTCTCCTTTTGAATATTGTTTGGTCTATAATTTTAAATTAATCCAGCCCTAGCATGTGTAGGCCTGGACCTGCATAGATTTTCCTTGTCGAATGCTTGACTTTATGTGGGATGTGGAATTTTGTGTGATTGTTTTTGAACTAATATGATTTAAAGCCTAGAATCTTGCATAGCATGTTTAAACTTTCATATCCTGCATCAAATTTGGTATCAAAGCTTAGGGTTCCTGTAGGGGAATGCATTGCGTGTTTAGGGTTTGGTCTATTCACGTTTAGTTTGCATTAACTCTCATTATAGAGTCTTGTAGGATTATTTAGTTTCATTTAGACGCATATAGTTGTGTTAGAGGGTCTTTGAGTTGTGGAGTAGTTGTATACCCACACGTACTGGTCGTGGTTTTGGTTTGCACCCTACGCTAAACATGGAGCAATTGCAAGAATCAATGGACAACCTAACCCAGCAGTTTGAGTCCTTGGGTAAGCGCTTAGAACAACGTATTGACTATCACTTTGAACAAATTAATGTACGCATTACCCAATTAGAGACCTCCGTCCGTGCAAACCCCACTATTGGGGAAGATGCCCAATCTCAGGCAGGTGATCAGGAGGATAGACCAAGGAATGGAGGTGGCCTAGGAATCGGTTATAGGCGCACACCCGTGCACCCACCCCGTGAGGGACATCAAGACCACTATGACCCCGATGCGCAACTCCTCAAGGGAGTTAGAGTAGATGCCTACACGTTTGATGGCCACTTGGACCCTAAAGTTTTTCTAGATTGGTTGGAGGATATGGACCACTATTTTGAGTGGTATGACATGTTAGATGTTCGTCGAGTCCGATTCGCCAAGATAAAGCTCCTGGGCCAAGCAAAGAGGATTTGGGCTACTGTAGAGAGAGAAAGAAAGGGCGAGAGAGCTCCTAATAGTCCATTAGGGAGAAATGAAAGAAACTCTTAAGGAAAAATACCTCCCTTATACTTACCACTTGAGGTTGGTTGAGGAATGATAGTCTTTTCAACAGAGTTCCATGAGTGTTGCTGAATACATTGAGAAGTTTGAAGAGTACTTGACCTGCTGGGAAGTTGATGAGGACCCCGTACTCACTCTTGCTCGATTTAAGACGGGCCTCCGTTCTGACATTAGGAGAAAGTTGCTCGCCAAGGACATATACACTCTTGAACAAATGTATCAAGTAATGTTGGAGGTCAAGCAATACTTCAAAACACCTGTGGAAATGCGATTTAAGCCTCGCGATTTTGGCACTGAGGCTAACCCTTATGGGGGCTAAGCCTAGCACTGGATATCAGTACAAACCTTCCAATAGTGTTCAGTCTGGGCCCAATGATAAGGGTAAAGAGGTTATCGGGTCTAACTCGCGTAAGAGTGGAGCAACTAGGTGTTTTAGGTGTTAAGGGTTTGGTCACTTTGCCCACCAGTGTGGCACAAGAGAGGGCACCAAGGTGTTCCTTATTGATGGATAAGTAGTAGTGCACTCAAAAAGTGACGATGAGGAGGAAGAATATGAACCAGTAGAAGCCCCTAGTGATGAGGAAGAGGGAGCGCAAGAGTCTGCGACCTTTACAGTTGTGTGTCGTGCCTTTACACAAACAAATAATACCGATGATTGGCGCCGTTGTTTTGTTCCTATTCAGTCTGGGTCATATAAAGCCACATTTTGGTGTGATGTTGTTCCTAGGAAGCCTATCGATCTTGTCCCTATGTCACTATCCCATAGGCCATCAGAGTCTGCAGAGTCCCTTGCGCATCACATTCATTCATTGCATCAAGAAATCAGGCAGAAGATCATGACTAGTAATGAACATTACACACTCTCTGCAGACCAACATAAACGTTTCAAGGAATTCAATGTAAGGGACTCTTTGATGGTCCGCATCAGGCTAGAGCAGTATCCTCAGGGAGTTGTTCATAAATTACACGCGCGTAGCGTTGGACCAGTCAAAATTATAAAACGAAACGGTCTGAATGCATATGTAATAAATCTTTCACCTTTCATGGGAATTTGTTTCACATTCAATGTAGAGGATCTAGTCGCATTTCAGGGGGCCACTGATGCATCGTCCAGCCTTTCGCATAACCATCATGATTCTCCAAACTTTTTCCTTGATCCATAGCCCTCTCTCGACCCATCTTCCTAGCCTCTACCTCTCATACCTACCCTTTCCGACCTATTTTCTCAGCCTCTACCTCTCATACCTACCCTTCCCGACCTATTTTCTCTGCCTTTACCTCCCATACCTACCCTTCCCAACCTATTTTCTCAATCTCAACCTCTACCTCCCATATCTACCATTCTCACACCCAGAGAGGAGATAGAGGATAATATCCACTTCGGACTACGGGTTTCAGAAGTACCTGGTTACGTGGAAGTCACGCCCAACTTCAGACAGTACGTGGCTCACTGAGAAACTATGAAATTCACTAAGGAGGAACTTCAGAGACTTGATCCTGACATCTTGGAATTGTTCAGGAGTTTTGTTTTGCCAGCAGCGAAATCTTCACAACCGGGGAGAGTTGATGAGGACATCACATGTGCACACATGCCCCTACGTACATACGTACGCAAGGAGGGCCCCACCATCGATCTGGATTGATGACAACGTCCAGGAAGGGCCTCCTAGTTAGAAGATTGCATTTTGGTCCCTTGGGGTGGACCCAATTATCATGTGAATCTCACTATGCGTTCTCATGATCGTGGCCCACTATTCTAAACGATTTAGTACTTCGAGTTTTGGTTATTTTTGTTATTAAGAACATCATGGACAGTTTAGATTGCTTTGATTAGTTGTTATTTGTGGTTACTTCATCTCTAAGTAATAGGTTGTGCACTTGCATGCGAGTTTTGGAGTATAGGATTTTATTATAAATAGGCACCCCTTGTAATCTTTTTTCTCATTTGCAGATTGAATAAAATTTCTGCGTTTTCTTGCTCCTCTCTGAGTTGTGAAAATCCAATTGGGTGCGAAACTCTTCCTTCTTCGAAGGGCTAATTACCGTGGCGCGAATCCACACCCATCCCGATTCGCCCCCATCTTCTACCATCCATATTCCGCTTCTCTTACAGTCCTTCCACCTGCAAATCCATTATTATTGTGCAGTCATTCATTCTCTACTGCAGATTTCTGGAATTTGACCCTGCAGGAGGGCTGAAACTTCGGCAAAGCACCACGCATGGACCGTACATCAGATTGGGCCGAAACTTGGGAGATTTGTAGCCTAGCCCTGGCCGACCAGCCCCAGTGAGGGGGTTTTTGGGTTCGTGGGCCCCACGCACATGCGAACAGCCCTCAGTGCATGTGCGTCAGGCCTGGCCTGCTGTCCACACACGCAGACTGGCTTCAGGTGCACTCTTTCCTCTCTTTCACTCCCCTCTTACCTAATTTTCCTAACCCTAACCCTAAATTGTCTTAAATCCCAATTTCTTTGCCCCTTTTTCTACTAACCCTATGGTTTCCCAAATCGAAACTTGTGAATCCCTTGGATTGGGGAAAATATTATTGTGCATGTGTGGCTGAATGTACTTTCCTTTTGAGTATTGTTTGGTCTATAATTTTAAATTGATCCAGCCCTAGCATGTGTAGGCCTGGACCTACATAGATTTCCCTTGTTGAGTGCTTGACTTTATGTGGGATGTGAAATTTTGTGTGATTGTTTTCAAACTAGTATGATCTAAAGCCTGGAATCTTGCATAGCATGTTTAAATTTTCATGTCCTGCATCACTGCATCCTTATTAGAGAGAGAGAGAGAGAGAGAGAGAGGAAAGTCGAGGACGATCAATACCATCATTTGACGACAAAGAACTAAAAAAAATTCACAATTGCATTCATGATGCCCTCTTTTATCAGATATGGTCCTACCATCCACAAAAATAGAAGAAATAGAGTTAACCCGTGCCCGAGCACTGGCAATTCCCTGGAAGGATTTAGCATTTTCATCTCCTTCTTGTAACCAGATTTCCCTGGAGCACTGACACCACTATCTCTTCTTCCTTTATTGTAGAGTTAGAATCGATGGTATACTTTTGTTCTTCCTCTGGCAACTGTTGCATCTCGTCCTTGATGTCCAGGTTCTACAAAGCATTCAGGTAGCGTCCATCTCCTTATCCCTAGGACCGAAAAACTCACAGTGCCCCGATTTCAGTTTGCGGTTTTGGTGAAGAGTCGAATGCTCTTTGGAGGAATGTGGTTGGAAATAAAAATGGGCTAAGAAAGGCATTAGAATATGTGAAAAGTATCAAAAGGAAATGGGTTGGGCATGTGGAAGAAGCTTAGGTTGGGCTGAAGATGTCCATGGGATTAGATTAGATTAGATTAGATTAGATTGGGTTGCAAGGAGAAGGATAAAGTTATTGAGGGTAGGGAGGTACATAGAGTGTACTCCGAGAAGGGGACATTATGAAGGGCTTTGGGGGAAGAAGCGGTTTGGGCTATTAGTCTCCAACATAATATAAAGGAAGACAAGAATGTTTCCTGCATCAAGCCTTAGAGATTCCTTGGGGGAGGTGTTTGTATCTAATTCGAAGGGAGGATGGGGGAAGAGTGGAAATAGAACCCAAATGGAGAGTTTTCTTCCAAATCTTCTTTGAGTGTTGTTTCCTCGAATGGTTGTAAAGGCATGAAGTTGGTTTCTATCTGGGGTATCTTAATTAGTTTCCTTAGTCGAGAAGGATTTTGTTTTTGTTAAGGATTTGTGGAGGGACTAGCAAACGGTGATCCATAGCAGCCGTCATGTCTCATGCAGATGAATATGTCCATCGGAAGGAAGTTGGAAGTCATGGCATTTCAGTTGGAAATCCAGGCCTGTGGGTGTGGGAAGTGTGGTTAGAGATGCTGATGGGTTGATTTGGAAATCCTTCTCTGCTAGATTGGCTGTGGGGACTCCTTTCTGTCGAAGACAAGAGCCCTCCGGGAGGGCCGTAGGATTTCCACAGAACACTGCTCCAGCAGGCTCGTCACTGAAGGTGATTTGAGCAACGTGATTGAATGCGTAAACATGAGGATTCAGGATTACATTTATCTTTTTATGATAAATTCCATGGTATTGCTTCTCGTTGAATATTTCATTTGACCATGTTCATAGAGAGGTTAATATGATGGCAGATGGAGTGGGAAGTCCCTTCCTTGCATAAGTAATTTCTCTTAGTGAAGTCTGTTACTGTTCTCTTTAATAGATTTTTTGTTACTCATTGGAAGAAAATGTATTGGACTGCATATCTATGTTTATATATGTGCTTAGAAAAATAAAGGAAAAAATTATTGATCGTAAAATCTTTCTGGACTAATAGAATACATTAACCCTATAGAGCTTTGTCAGGGCTTGACACGTGTGCAATAAAGCTCATGCACATGCTACATATGTGCCAGCATGGCATGATAGATCTGAGATCCAATACACCCGTCAGAATGGCACCACTATATTGATACCCTAGGCCAAGAATCAGGTTGATCCTGGTCAGGTGGGCCACAGTTATCAAACAAATGTATGTATCTGAAAAACTTGGCTGAAGTTTTCTAACCAATCCACCTGTTTCCAATATTGGGACCCATCAACTATAATACTAGGATTGAATGGTAGCTGAAAATGAAGGCAAACATAAATTAAGGTTTTATCTTAAATTCTGTGGTGATGAGCATTTGACATGGTTTTCTCTTCTTTTTTCTTCCCTTTCTTAAGAAATGAAGCATCCTTGCTACATGGGTCAAGAAAAATGCAATTAATATCAATGAGTTATCTGTATTTGAAAATAGTTCTAATAGAGTATGAGGTCTAGCTGCTAAAAGCCATTTTTATTTCCAGCATCTAATCCAGACTTGAATCTGTAATTCAAGCCTAGGGTACATTTGATGTACCGTGGGAGCGTTGTTGTCAAAATGGTACAATTTGTGATTCAAATTGTACGATTCTTATTGTATCACACCTATGTATAATATAAATAGTACATACAACTCGTATTCTGAGATGAATCGTATGATTTGATAACCTTCACAGAAAACCGGCAGCATCCAATTTTAAAAATCAAATTTTAAAAAAAAAAATTGTTTTTTGCAATTTTTTTAGGGTTTTATGTTTTAAAAGATTTTTAGGCCCCACCCTCATTAGAAAAACATATATTTTGCAAATTTTGAGAGATTTTGGGGACTTTTAGAGCTTTTAAAAAAAAAAAAAAATTTACCCACGCACACACACACCCACACACTCACGCCACACGTGCACACACCGTGGGATTTCACCACTATGGGTACTCGAACCCTTGACCCGGTGTTGAAACTCCAAGGAGTCTACCACCCGGGTAAGAGCAAGGACCCTAGAGCTTGTGGGCATAGGAAACCTAGAGAAAGAAATCAACATATCTTTTTCGTCGCTCAACGAAATTGAGTGCCGCTTGTTGCATTCAATTTCAAAATTAAAATAGGTAAGAACACATGTAAAATATTCAGTTATTTTTTTTTATATTTCATTTCTTTCATATATGGGTGAAAAATGGATTTTTCAAAAAAATAAAATAGAATATTTTGATTTTTTTCATTTATAAAAAAACTTTTCAGCAATTCTTTTTTAGGGCTTTTGTGTTTAAAAGTTATTTATGCCCACATACATTATAATATCACTTCTTTTCTGTCTTTTGAGATATAGTTGGAAGATTTGGAGTATATGTGGGCTTAAATAGTTTTTTTATTTTCAAGAGTTTTCTTTTTTTATTTCAAAATTTCACTAGTTTTTTTTTTTTTCATTTTTAATCAATTTATAATCGTCTATGTAGGTTTGTCACAATACATATACATTATACATGTAAATGGGGATGGAGAAAATATTATTTTTTGAATCATATAGAAAACTTACATGTACATAGGATGGGAAGAGGTGTTATTTTTTTAACTTGATTATGACAAATGATACTAGTACCACACATTGACAATGAATCAATGATATATCTTTATTATTATTATTTTATTTTTATTTTTTATTTTTTTTGCATATTTATGACAAAATGGATAATTAACGTGTTTTTTTTTTCTAAAAAAAATTTATATACAAATTATATAATTTTTTATGGCATGTTTTATGAAAATCTGAAAAAATCTTATGATTTACAATTCAGACCCCTTTACGATTTACGATACAATAACGATTATGACAACATTGCGTGGTAGTAGCAAACAGGCCGAAGGCTTTTCTGCAAAATTTGTTTTGGACAGGAGCAGAAACTTGATAGTGTGCCCAATCTGGTTTCTTTTTCCACATTTCCTGAGACATGGAGTTGAAAACTTGATAGATTCAACCAACTTGCTTTTGGAGCACTTGCTAATGCAGCCTCAATTCTCCTAGATGTTGTCATTTTTATATTGTGTATGGCTGAACAGCCAAGAAAGATAAGGCTAGCAGCTCTCAGTCCTTAGAATCCAAACATTGTTCTTAGCATGTTGTTCTAAGAGAAACAAAAGCCAATTGTCTACTGTTTTATGATGGCTTTGAATTGCTATGATTCAGAGGTGAAAATGTGAAGTGTTGGTGATGGTGGAAGCACAGGAGAAATATTTTCTTTTAAGATGGTGGAATTCCGTTCTGTGGGACCCACCGTCGATTTCCATGAGTCAAGGAAACGGGAGGATGTCTTGATTAGAGGAAAAAATAATAATAATAAGAGGGAGAGAAGTAGAGGAATTGTTGGAAAAATATGATTCTCACCTTGGAGATCTGCCTAACAATAATTAATCAAGGGGATTGGATTTGGTTTTTTCTGTGTTGTGTGTGTTTGTGTTTTATAGAAAAGGAGATGCATTTCTTGATTAGATTGAAAGATATTGCAGTTAGCCTCTATTAGTTTCTTATGGAGGATAATGTTTTATGGGCAACGCTTGGATGAGACATGAATCCTTCATTGTTGTATCCTTGTTTGTTCCTCTCCTTCTAAGCCTCATAGAAACAGGATTTCCCATTAAGCTGATCAGATTGACTATAGTTACTCTTAGCCTTCACCCACTGTTCATCATTTTCCGGGCACAGACGTGTCATTGAAGGAAAGACTCCTAAGTAGATGTATGGAACCTTACTATTGATGGAGTGTTTTTATCTAGACATACCATTTACATATCCAAACATACCAGAGTCCAATGGAAGAGCAACTAACCACATTGTAATTTCCTTTGCATCCATATTGAGAGTCGGATCTAAAGTTAGATTATTAAATTGGCTGGGCCTGCAACCTTTCCAAGACTAAATGGTCAGATTAGTTTAAGGGTATGTTTGGATGTCGCCAATTCCATGGAAATTAATGGAAATGGAAAAGGTTTTCTTTGGGGCCTCTTTGAATATAAGAAAAGAAATGAAAAACCAAAAATAAAAAAATAAAAATTTGAAGCATTTTGCCTTGTTTGAGACATTTTAGTAGGTGATAGCAAAGGAAATAATGGATTTCACCGAGCAATCGGCATTCAAAAACCATGGTCAATTTCTCGTGCAAGATTTTTTTGTTTTTTTGTTTTTTTTTAAAAAAAAATACAATAATGACCTTGGATCATTCATACACACTATGTAGGGCTATAAATGGTCGGGTTTCGGGTGGGTTTAGCCAAAACTGGACTTGCCCATTTAGTAAATGGATTTGGGTCTAAATTTTAGACCCCGGCCCTTTTATTAAATGGGCGGATTTGGGTCGGGTTTCGGGTGGGTTTAGCCAAAACTGGACTTGCCCATTTAGTAAATGGATTTGGGTCTAAATTTTAGACCCCGGCCCTTTTATTAAATGGGCGGATTTGGGTCGGGTTTCGGGTGGGTTTAGCCAAAACCAGACTTGCCCATTTAGTAAATGGATTTGGGTCTAAATTTTAGACCCCAGCCCTTTTATTAAATGGGCGGATTTGGGTCGGGTTTGTGTCATCCCCATCAAATCCATTTATAAATGGGTTTGGTAGAGGGAGATCCACCTAGATCCATTTATAAATGGGTTGGGTTTAACGGGTATGGACTTCTCATGTTACTTGTCAAGGTATGCAAGCATTTTTACCGGGTTTTAAATTGGGTCTGGACGGGTCCAAGTCTAGATGAGTCCCTTGCAACAAAGATTATACCCACTTATTTACTAAATGGGTTCGGGTTGGGTCGAGTCGGGCCCAATATAAAGGAAACCAGTTCTAGACCCGTTTACAACTGGGTCTATTCATGGACCAGACCACCATTTAACAAATGGGTTGGGTCTAAATGGGTCATGGGCACCCCATCAGGTCCGTTGACTCATTGACAGACCTAACTAGGCAGGCTCCAGCCCTAGGAATCCATGTGTCAATAATGCTTATGAAATCCATGGGCCATCGTTAGTTAGTCATTATACTTTTCATTTGTTTGTTTTCTTGTCCCACCATTCACAGGTTGAAATGTTTGGGTAGCAAAGAAGAGGGAGGATCATACAAAGCAATCGGTTGCAGTTTTCTATAGTTTGAATTCTTTGGCATAAGAAATTAGGTGACCATTATCTCATGAATTATCTTATGAATATGAGTTTTCTACTTGCTATTGACACATGATTCCTAAAAATCAAATTTATGTTTTAACTCATTAAAATAATCATTTACCTAATCATTACCTTTTCTTTTGCTTTTCCTTGAAATGCATGCATACAAATATAGCCTAACAGAGA
Source organism: Magnolia kwangsiensis (assembly GCA_037074715.1). NCBI lineage: Eukaryota > Viridiplantae > Streptophyta > Magnoliopsida > Magnoliales > Magnoliaceae > Magnolia > Magnolia kwangsiensis. Next base: position 68,721,424 of record CM073583.1, read on the forward strand.
TGAAATAGAATTTACCTTTAAAGGTCCTTCGATCAAGGTAATTAAGTTAATTGACTAAAATGTAATCAGCTAATTGGATCTTAATAAGAATATATTAACTATAAAAAAATAAAGCCCAAACCATGTCATGGCTTGATCTGGATCCACTTGCTCCGGCAACAACATGAAGTCCGACCTAGACCCAACTTAATTTTGGTCTTGGACTGGGATTAATATACTATCAACGAGGCTAGCCAAGGTCAGAACCTCCCCTCAACCCAAGTCAAGCCATTTGCGCCCCTCTACCCTAGTTGACCCTTATACACCCATGACAACTCGACAGGTAAAAATTCTCACTATATATATATATATATATATATATATATATATATATATATATATATATATATATATATATATCGGTTTAGCAGCGTAGCTGAAATGCTCATGAACTGAAAAATGGTGATTCATTTGAAGTGATGGTTGCCAATGGTGATAGTCTGATGAGCCAAGGCAAGTGCACCGGCATGTCATGGCGACCGCAGGACTTTATTGCCTCCACTGATTTCTATATACTTCCCTCTAAGTAGATGTGATGAGGTTCTAGGAGCTCATTAGCTACAGACTATAGGGCCAGTTCTATGGGATTTCACCCATATGTGAATGTGGTTCACGGTTAATGAACAGGAATATACTATTAAGGGTATGATGCAATCCACACTTTAGTTGGTGGATGGACTCACCTTCAATAATAATAATAATAATAAGCCAATAAAGTGGGGTGGGGAATGGTGCTACATCTTTTTAGAATGAAAGGCCTATCTGGCCCAATCGTACTAGCACCTAAATTAAAGACTCTATTTGACACCTACAAAGATTTCTTTATAGAGCCCACCCACGGGGTTGCCATCTCCTAGGTCTCATGATCATCAAATTCCATTGATTGATGAGGCTCGACCTATCAGTGTAACGCCTTACCACTACCCACACTATAAAAAAAAAAAATTGAGACGAGCAACTAGTACAAAAATGTTGGCAGTTGGCATTATCCAGCCTAGGAAAAGCCCATGCTCCTCTTCGGTGCTCTTAGCATGCAGGATAGATTGTAGTTGGCAATTATGTATTGATTATCGTGCCCTTAATCAAGTGACCATCGAAGATAAATATCTCATACCAGTCATTGATGAGTTGAATGACGAACTTCATAAGTCTCGTTATTGCACAATGTTGGACATGAGATCTACATACCATCATATCCGTGTCGCAGAAAAGGACATTCCCAAAACAACTTTTAGGATGAATAAATGGAATTATGAATTTGTAGTAATGCAGGAAAAAGACATTCCCAAAACAACTTTCAGGATGAATGAACGAAATTACGAGTTTGTAGTAATGTCATTCGACTTCACCAATGCACCATCGGCATTTCAAAGCCTCATGAACATTTTTCATCCTTGTCAAAATTTATACTAGTATTCTTCAACGATATTCTTGTATATAACAAAACATGGAAAGAACACTTAAAGCAATCGACAATTGTTTTGGATGTCTTGCGAGCCCACTAGATATATGCAAATATGTCCAAATGAAGGTCTGGTCAACGGGAAGTAGAGTACTTGGGACATGCAATATCTGGTTCTAGAATAGCTGTGGAGCCAGGAAAAATCCAAGCTATGCTAAATTGGCCCAGGCTCAACTTGCCTAAAGCCTTACTAGGCTTCTTAGGCTTGACGGGCTATTATCGAAAGTTCATAAAAGACACGGTAAGATTGCATGCCTACCCACCACCCTTCTCAAGAAGGATTCCTTATGTTGGAATGATCGAATAAACTAAGCATTCCTAAGCCTTAAAAAAGCTATGAGAAGCCCACCTATACTCGCCTTACCCGATTTCTTAAAAGCCTTTATTTGAAAAATGTGATGCGTCAAGTGGAGGGATTGGTGGAGTCTTTAATGCAAGAAGGTCGTTTGATTGACTTCACCAGCCAAGTGTTGCAAGGAAAAAGTCAAGCTTTATCCACATATGAGAAAGAGATGCTAGCATTGGTCAATGCAGTTAAAAAATGGAGACCATATTTACTTGGTTGCCAGTTCATTATTTGTATCGATCACGAAAATTAAAGATATCTTTTGGAACAACGGATTGCAATCCAAGCTCAAAAAAAAATGGCTCATCAAACTCATGGGATATGATTACAAAGTGGAGTACAAAAAGGGAATTGAAAATGTCACAGTTGATGCTTTATCTATGAGGCATGAAGTAGGGGAACTCCAAGCCATATCCACGCTTGTTTCTGATTGGTTAAATGAAGTCAAGAAAGACTATCATAGTGATCCAGCTACTTACAATCATTCAACTTTCGCACAAAGGCCAGCTTGGATGCCAAGAGGTATGACTTGCATGATGGGATTCTATTTTACAAAGGACGATTATTTATCAGTTCAACTCAATCGAGATCCAAATTAATGTCTAAGATGCATTCTTCTCCCATTTTTGGTCATGTGGGATATCATAAGATGTTGCAACGAATCAAGAACTAGTTCATTGGCCAAGAATAAGAAAGCAGTAAAAGACTTTATCATGAAATGTGACATCTGTCAACGAAACAAATATGAGAATACCTCACTTGCAGGTCTCCAACCCCTGACAATACTGGAACGTATTTGGATGGATATTGTCATGGACTTTATTGAAGGCCTCCCTTCCCTCAAAATCAATCAATGATCCTTGTAGTGATAGATCAACTATCCAAGAAATCTCATTTTGTTGCACATGGTCACCCTTACTCAGCTAAATCAGTTGCACAAGCCTTCATGAACTACATATTTAAACTCCACGGGATGCCACACTCAATAGTCAGTAATTGCGACCCAGTCTTCACCGGTGCTTTTTGGCAAGTGTTATTCCACCTGCAAGGAAGCCAACTACACAGGAGCTCATCTTATCATCCCCATATCAATGGCTAGTTGGAAGTTTTGAACAGGTGCATTGGGAGGTATTTATGTTGTTTTTGTAGCCACAAGCCTAAGTAGTGAACACGTTGGTTTCCATGGGTTGAGTGGTCAATACAATCACTCACAACTAAGATGACTCCTCTTGAGGTTGTTTATGGAGTTTCTCCTCCCTCACTCGTAGATTACGTACCAAGTATGACTAAGGTGCAAGCAATGGAGACTGAATTACTGTAAAGGGATATCATCCTATAGATCGTCAAGGATAATCTCGTCAAAGCACAAGACTGGATGAAGAAATTTATTGATACTCATCACATGGATTGTGAGTTTGATGAAATGGACTGGGTTTATCTCAAGCTACAACCTTATCACCAAAGAACTATTGCTCGACGTCATTCCATGAAATTGTCGTCCAGGGTCAATGGCCCCTACCAAGTTCTATAGAGCATTAGTCAGGTTGCTTACAAATTTGACCTACCTCAAGGATCCAAGGTTCGTCCAGTCCATGTGTCTTAGCTCAAACAGAAGATGGGGTCAGTTATCTGATTATAAACAACCCCACCTACTTTGCTATTCAAAGACTCCATTATCAAATACCCTGGGTGGGTTCTAGATCTTTGGATGGTCAAGAAAAATAACAAGGTAATAACTGAGATTTTGGTATAATAGGAAGAAGAAACTTGGGAAACTCACACTTTTATTAGGGAACAATTTTCTAATTTCAACCTTAAGGACAAGGTTGGTCCTTAAAGGGAAGAGTAGTTACGTGCACAGGAGCTGCTTTTTGAATAAGTAAGCCTGGAATAAATTAAGTCATGTTAGGTTGCTATGAAATAGGGATATTATTTTCTCTTCAGTCTACATGCCTCAATTAAGCTCACCTTTTAGGGAGATTAGTTCACTTGTGACTAGGAGTTGTTGAGCTCTTATGTATTTAAATAAGCTATTGAATGAGAAAAGGGCATGTAAAATTCAATTTTCTCTTTATGAGAAATCTGAGATCATGTTCCCCTTGAAGAGAATCTATTTTCGCTTTGATTCAGCTTATCCACAGCCATAGGCCAAAGGAGTCTAATGAAATCAAAACTAACCCAACATAACTTGACTTATTCCAAGTTGTCTTATTCAAACGGAAACTCCTATGCTTGTAACAACTCTTCCCCCAAGGACCAACTTTGTTCTCAATGTTGAAATTATAAAATTGTTCCCTAATAGAAGTGTAAGTTTTCCAAGTTGCTTCTTCAAGTGGAGAGTCTCACCATTGGACCAAAAGCTTATTTATCAGCCCTTGTTATTTTTCTTAACCATCCGACAATCTAAAATCCACCCAGGCCCTTTGGTAATGGTATCTTCGAGCATGGAAGACTAGATGAACCTTGGATCCTTGAGGTAGGTCAAGTTTCTAAGCAACCCGACGCATCACATTCTATAATAAAGGGTTTTGAGAAATCTCGCAAGGCGAGTACAGGTGAGCTTGTCATAGCTTCTTTAAGGCTTAATAAAGCTTGGTCCACTTGATCATTCCAACAGAAGGAAACCTTCTTAAGAATGGTAGTGAGTGTGCCTATAATGTTATCATAGTCTTTTATGAACTTGCGATAATTGTCCGTCAAGCCTAAGAAGCCACGTAAGGCATTAGGCAATTGGGTCTGGGCCAATTTAACATAGCTTGGATTTTTCCTAGCTCCACGGCTACTCCAACACCGGATATTATATGTCCCAAGCACTCTATTTCCCGTTGACCGAACCTACTTTTGGACATCTTTGAATATAATTAGTGGGCTCACAAGACATCCAAAACAATTGTCGCTTGCTTTAAGCATTCTTGCCACATTTTGCTATATACAAGAATATTGTCGAAGAACACTAGTATAAATTTTTATAAGGATGGAAAATGTTGTTCATGAGTCTTTCAAATGTCGATGGTGCATTAGTGAGGCCAAATGGTATTACTATAAACTCATAATGCGCTTCATTGATCCTGTAAACTGTTTTGAGAATTGTCTTTTTCTATAACACGGATCTAATGGTATCCAAACCTCAAGTCCATCACTTCATAATAATGAGACTCATGAAGTTTGTTGATGCAGAAAACTGGTTAGCCTTCTTTGAACCTTTGAATGCCTGCACAAGAAACAGAAAAAGGAGACCTTGGCTAGAACAGGGGGCCCTTTGATGACAAAGCTAGGCCAAGGAATCTTGGTCTAGTTGAGAATAGGGTATTAGGCTAAGAGTTGTGCGTACCTTTCTTTGCAGGAGGGGTATGTATATATAGGTCCCTCGGAGGTGATATCGAGTATATCAATGAATCTGTCACCCAATACCGTATCATACTAGGAAGCTGATTTTGAGGAAGTGTGGTCGTTCCTCAAAATCTAGAGGATTTTGAGGATATTTCGGATATTTTGATAGATCCTAGGCGATGGGCAGCTAACTAGGCCGGGGTGTAAGGCTGAGCTCGACCTTAAACTTGGGCTGAGCTCGTCCCCTTAGATGGACTAAAATTGAGGTTGAGCTCGAGGTCGAACAGACTAAGCTCAAAGTCGGTTAGACCAAGGTCGAGGTTGGTTTTGAAATGAAGCTGTAGTTAATGCTGGTTGGATCCAGTTCGACTTTGAGGTCAAGTGAGTCATGGCTTAGAAACCCTTTTAATGGAATCCGTCCTCTCATCTTGAGTCATCCTGGTCAATCCATTTTTACCCACAACAAAGTTCATCAATCAGCCCATCGATGACTAGTATGGGATATTTATCTTTGATGGTCACTTGATTAAGGGCACGATAATCTATACATAATTGCCAACTATAATCTACCTTGCCTACTAAGAGCACCAGAGAAGAGTATGGGTTTGTACTTGGCTAGATTATACGGACTGCCAACATTTCTCGTATTAGTCGCTCGATCTCTTTTTTTTTAATAATGTGAGTAGCGGTAATACCTTACAATAATAGGTCGGGCCCCATCAATCAATGGAAATTAATGGTTTAATATAAGTAGTCGTGAACACTCATGGTTTAAGGAGTGAGTGAGCCCACTATAGCCTCAAGCAAAATTTTGGGTGGCTGTTGGATTCATTTCCCAATCCCCCCCCCCCCCCCCCCCCCCCCCCCCAATCTTATTTCATCTATCCCACAATCATCTTCACTTCAAATTCGCTTGTTTTGTAACTATTTATCTCTCTTCAGCCAGTTTCCAAAATCTAGCCCTACAGAAGGGCTGAAACTTTAACGGAGCACTACGCCCCAACCGCACATCGGATTGTGACAAATTTTGGAGGGTTTGAAGTTCCCCCTGGCCGACCAAGGTCAAAGAAGCCGTTTTAGGATTCGAGCCCCCACCACACTTTGTGGCTGACCTCCTGCACACGTGCACCCAACTCGGGCCCACTGTCCGCAAGCGAGAGCTGTTCCAAGTTCAAGTTTTCTTCATATTTTCTTTTTTCCTTACCTATTTTCATAACCCTAGTCCTAGATTGCATTATCCCTAATTTATTTACTCCTTTTTTTGCCCTAGGGTTCCTTAAATTGAAATTAGGAAATTTCTTGGATTAGGGGCTGATTGTTATGCATGTGTGGATGATTACTATTTCCTTGTGAGCATCGTTTGGTCCTTAATTTTACTGATCCAGTCCTAGCTTGTGTAGGCCTGGACCCGTGCAGATTCCTCTTTACTTGAATGTTTGACTTTTGTGTGGGATGTGGAATTATTATATGATTGTTCTGCATTAATATAATCTAAGCCTGAATTCTTGCACATCATATTTGAATTTCATCTCCTGCATCAAATTTGGTATCAAAGCATAGGGTTCTTATAGGGGAATACATTACATGTTATGGTTAGTTTGTTTGAGTCCTTCATGCATCCAGTTCATCACATGTTGCTTTTAGGAGTCCATAGTCCCTTATTTTGTCATCCATATTGCTGGATTTTAGTAACACTGTATAGTTCCCTCATATAGAGTCTTATAGGATCATTTAGTCGTATTTAGTTACATATAGTCATCCTAGAAAGTCCTCAGGTGGAGTTAGCAAATGTATGCCCACACGTATGAGTCGCGATTTCGGTTTGCACCTTACGCTAAACATGGACCAACTACAAGAAATAATGGCCAAGTTAACCCAGCAGGTTGATTCCCTGAGTAAGCGCTTGGAACAATGCATATATCAACACCTTGACCAAATAGAGGCCTCCCACGAGACAAACCCTACCATTATGGAAGATGCTCAATCTCAGGCAGGTGGTCAGGGGGTTAGACAAAGGAACGAGGGCAGCTAAAGAGTTGGTCATGGGTGCGCACCTATGCATCCACCCCATGAGGGACATATGATCAATGTGACCCAGATGCACAACTCCTCAAGGGGGTTAGAGTAGATATCTCTACATTTAATGGCCACTTGAACCCTAAAGCCTTTCTAAATTGGTTAGCGGATATGGAACACTATTTTGAGTGGTATGACATGTCGGATACTTGACGAGTCCGATTCGCCAAAATAAAGCTTGTGGGACAAGCAAAGAGGTTTTGGGTGACGGTTGAGTGAAAGAAAGAAAGAGTGAAGGAACTCCCAATAATCTATTAGGGAGAGATGAAAGAAACACTTAAAAAGAAGTACCTCCCTTTCTCTTATCGCTTACGATTGATTGAGGAGTAGCAGTCTATTCAACAGGGTTCCATGAGTGTTACTGAATATATCAAGAAGTTTGAAGAGTACTCGACCCGCTGTGAGGTTAATGAGGACTCAATACTCACCCTTGCTCGTTTTAAAACGGGCCTCCTTCCTGACATTAGGAGAGAATTGTTCATCAAAGACATAGACACTATTAAACAATTGTACCAAGTAGTGTTAGACATCGAACAATATCTTAAAGCATCTGTGGGAAACAGTTTGACTTTCACGAGTCCAGTGTTAAGGTCAACCCCTCTGGGGATAAACCTAACACGGGATTCCAAAACAAACCTTCCAATAATGTTCAGCACATGCCCAAGGATGATGAGGGTAAAGAGATTGCCGGGTCTAGTTCATGTGGGAGTGGGACCACTGGGTGTTTTAGGTGTCAGGGGTTTAGTCATTTTGCTCACCAGTGCGGCACGAGATAGGGCACCAAAGTATTCTTCATTGATGAGCAAGTAGAAGTAGTGGCCCTAGAGAGTGAAGGCGAAGAGGAAGAATATGAGCCCGTAGATACCACTGGTTATGAGGAAGAAGGAGCACAAGAGTCTGCGACCCTTGCAATTGTACGTTGCACTTTATGTAACACCTCAGATTTTTTTCAACCTAGAGTTAGACGTCCTTAGGCAACGGGTCAACCATAACACCTTGGTAACCTCTTAGAACTCAATTCCAAAGCCAAAGGAATCATTTAGAACCCAATTCTTTAGAAATTTAACGTGAATTAGCCAACGCTACACTAGATTTTCTGCAAAATTAGCACCAACCACTTTAAATACGATCTGTAAGACCCAAAACCTCTAGAATTATTACCGCTACGTTACCCTAAAATCTAAGATCCAACTCTAAACCCAATTGTTCCCGGGAATGCTTTGTAACTTCGTATTGGATCTATACCGCACATCGAAAGTCTGATAGCGATGAACTTATGACCGCCTAGTTGGACTTGACAATCGTTTCGAAAATCAAGCCCAACCGATGTCCTGAGACCATTTCCTTGCGTCCGGAGTAAAGAGAGTGAGAAAAGGAAGATTTTTAGAAAATAAATTAGAATTTGGAACGTTTCACTTGCGCGTTATTTTTAAGCATTCTGACCGTCAGAATTCGACCAAATTTCACCCTCGGATCAGGAAAATTTGCCCTTACATGTGCAAGGACTTGTGGCCTTGATCGGAGTTTGGTAACCGTTGAATTGACACTGGTCATCCACGGACGATCTGGAAATCTGATCGGACTGAAAACCTAACTGACAAAGATCCGATGTTAGTGATCTTAAGTCCGACCGCAATTGATAACAGGACCTCCAGAAATGCTCCGTTGGATCAGAAAGATCCCGATTTGGTTATAACCTAAGTATACCTTGACTTGGAGTCCGTTTTCGTTATGTTTGGGCTTATAAAGGGGCCTTGAACCCTTAGCTTTCTAACCCATATGAATTTCTCAAACCCTAGAGTTTTAAGAGAGAGAAAAGAGAGAGAAAGTGAGAGAGAAGTTGGTGCCACTTCTTGGAATTCTTCCCAGTCTCTCTACGTGCCTCATCCACCCTTCTGCTTAGTTATTCTGGTGTTTCCAACTTCGTTCCTAGGTAAGAAATCCCAACCTTAACCTGTTTTGAAGCCTAGAATAGTTCCAATGATATTATAGCTAACATGTTTCTTGCCATAGGTAGCGTATCCGCCGTTAACGAAGACATATCGTCTGAATCACTTCTTATACGTATTTTCCGGTTTAAGGTGCGGACTATATACGTTTAGGTTATGGTTTTCAAGACTTTCAATGTTAAGTAATGATTTATTCTTGCTTAGGATGTTATTTCACATGTATAAAGTGTTGTCTGTTTTGTTTTTCAGTTGTACGTTAATTATGTTAAATATACTATATTCCTCGTATTTGTAAAAAATATCGTATACGTATAGAATTTGGAATTGTGTTCAACATGATTATTTGTCATGTATATATGCTTGTTACATGTGTGACAACTCCTTAGCGAAAGGACTTGCCCTAAATCACGACACGGCCAATATACGCTTTACATGTAAAAGTGTGTAGCCCACGTGTTTGTGAAAATGTCTAAATGCATACGGAACCCGGATTCATGTATGTCATGATTATCCGCCGTGGGTATATGTGGGTGGTATATGGGGCAACTCTCTAGTGAAAGGATTTAGCCTAATACATGTATAACCAACATACACATGTATGATAATGTATGTATTCTAAGTGTTTGTGAAAATGACTGAATGAGTATGGAATTTGCTTTCATGCTCGCCATGACTAATTGTCATGGATATATGATTGTTGTATGGGCGATAACCCTTTGACAAAAGGATTTGTCCTAATACGTATGCTAATGGATACATAATATGTACGATGTAATGCATAGACTAAGTGTATGTAAAAGTGTCTGAATGAGTTAGGAGTTAGTAAGATGTACCTATATGCGGGTTGAGATATGATTCTCAATTACATCAATGATGTGTATGATTCCCTTCATGAATCATGTAACTTAGGTTATCCATGCTAAATAAGTGTATGATTTCCTCCATGGCTTATGTATTTAATTAAATCATGTTACATGTGTGTATGATTTCCTGTATATACTGTTTACATTTAAGTTATACTTCATAATTGTCCATATGGATGCAGAATATGAATCATATGCTAGTTATTGTATGTGTATGTGATTGCGGCTGCACTACAGTCCAGGTAATTGGTAACCGTACTCCAAATGGTGGTTGAGGTTGTTCGCCACGTAGGATGAGTTTACGAATCTGAGTCGTGCTTGGGGTGTTCGGCAGTGGTTAGGCCACACGGAGTGCTTATGCATTCCATATCGTTCAACTCAACGTGCACTTGGCCTAGTTGAGCTTATCAACTAACCCGATTGACCGATGCTTATTCACCATGTTTGGTCGCCACTGTTTGAATCTAAGGCACTGAGCTTACCAATGAAACTTCCGTTAACTATAGTACTAAGATCCCCTAAGACTCATGAGCCGGGCATGGTGGTATGGGACACTGTGGTCGAGCTATCGGCCTACGCTAGGGCCACAAACCTCCCCGTAGTGACCAGTGAGCACCCTACTCTGAGAAGATTATGGTGGTATGGGATACTATATTCTTGTTGTCGGCCTACACTGATTGGTGATGAGCCCTTTGTAGTGACCTTGAGTTTATCCTGACACTGCATAGGAGCAACGAGTCATGTTGTAGTCTTAAGGATATAAATAGGCCTGTATTAATAAGGTGATGGGGGAGACGAGCAACGATTGCACGCATAACCCTGGCAGCCCTTACAGCAACCTAGAACCATAACATCGTATGAGATTCCTAGGACTGACGACCCTAGAATGGATCAACGTTGGGAAATGATATAAGGGAGGTGTCTTAGCTTCTCAATCCTGCTGTGTGAAAAAGACTAATAAGAACTTGGTAAGCATACTCATATGATCACATTACATGTGCTATCGGTGTTGGCGTAAGAGCACTGAGGAAGTGACTGACATACGCAATAATAAGATGAAGATCGCAGAGGGAGTTTGTGGTAAGGGCATGCATCATTCTTCATACCATCCTTGCATTAACAAGAGTATCTAGGACCTATTTGATTGTATTGCCTTATCATTACTTCTTGACTGAATTGATAACATGTTAACCTTTACAATATAGTTTTCACTGAGTTAGCTACTCACTCCCACGTTACGGGATGGTGTTGTACACACCAACCAGTCCCTATTTTAGTTGCAGATGATGGCGATGCTTGCGAAGCAGAGCCGGACTTGATGATGAAGAGGAGGATTCCTCCTATATGTAGGTTCTGATCGACGAGGTTACAGGGTTATTGATTAGATGTCAATACACTTGGTATTTTAAATTTTATTTACACTCATGTATATTCTTTTTGTTCATTTTTGGAGTATACATGTATTTAGTTAACCTGGTAACATGTTCACACTCTGAAGACTTACAATTAATTATACATTTTATATATTTATCACAGTCTTCCGCTTGAGAAACTTAACTGTCTCTTGAGTATGATATGCTGTTTTGGTCTAGTCCCACTCATATTTTCTGCACTAATATAAACAACATTCATCCATCATTGAAAATGTTGCATAAGTGATGTTCTGGAACTCGGGAGTGGAGTTTATGCTCGACCCCCGATTTTCAGGACGTTACACTTTAGCTCAAGCCAAGAGCACTGATGACTGGCGTCACAACATGATCTTCTATACTTATGCAAAATGTGGAGAAAAGAGTTGTAAGTTGATTGTGGATAGTGGTAGTTGTACCAATGTGGCATCGACTAGCACTGTGAGTCGTTTAGGCTTAAAGCTGGAAGCCCATTTGCAATCCTATAGAGTCTCCTGGGTTGACGAAACTTCCATTCCAATCTCACACCGTTGTCTTATTCTTATTTAGTTTGGATCATATAAAGACACATTATAGTGCAATGTTGTTCCTATGGATGTTAGTCATATCATTTTGAGCAGACCATGGCTCTATGACAGACCATACTTGGTCATTCAAATGTGTGTACATTCTGATTTGAGGGCAAGAAGGTCAAGTTAAATCCTCTACCATTCAAGAATACGACTAGAAAAGAGTCTTTCATACAGAGTGGTATGAACGGCTCAAAAGAAGTGAAAGAGTCGAAGTCCAAGTCCAAACCTCTCCATATCCTGAATGCCAAAGACTTTAAACGAGAAACAGAGGCAGACTTGATATTATACACCCTTGTGGCTAGGGAGAGTGTACCAGAGGCTAGTGTAGAGTTATCCACCGAGGCCATTCAGGTAGTGCATGAGTTTCGTGATGTCTTCCCTAATAATCTACCGAATGAGCTTCTCCCTATGAGGGATATATAGCATGTCATTGATTTAATCCCTGAGGCGACTCTATCAAACCTCTCACATTACAGAATGAGCCCAAAGGATCACGATGAGTTGAAGAGGCAGATTGACGAGCTCCTACAAAAAGGTTTCATTCGAGAGAGCATGAGCCCGTGTGTCGTGCCCGCCCTTCTTACACCTAAGAAGGATGGCACATGGAGGATGTGTGTTAATAGTAAAGTCATCAACAAAATCACAATCAAGTATCAGTTTCTCAATCCGCATCTTAATGACATGTTGGATATGATGGTCAATGCTACTATCTTCTAAAAAATTGACCTTAAAAGTGGTTATCACCAAATCCATGTATGCCCTGGTGATGAGTGGAAAACGGCGTTCAAAACAAATGATGGGCCATATGAGTGGCTAATTATGCCTTTTGGGTTAACTAATACCTCAAGAACTTTTATGCGTGTGATGACCCAAGTGTTAAAGCCCTTCATGGGAAAGTTCCCGGTCATATACTTTGATGATATCTTAATTTATATAATAACCAAGGAGCAGCACCTCGACCATTTGATGCAGCTTTGTGGGATCCTTAGGGTCGAGAAGTTGTACGCCAACCTAAAGAAGTGCACATTTTTATCTAGTAGTATGATCTTCTTAGGTTTTATTGTGTCAAATGAAGGCGTATCGGCAGATTTCGAGAAGGTCAAGGCCATCATCAATTGGCCTGAACCCTGCAATATTCATGAGGTGCACAGCCTTCACGGTTTGGCTACCTTTTATAAATGGTTTATTCAAAATTTCAGTTCCATTATGGCTCCCATCACGGACTACATAAAAAGAGAGTTTCAATGGACGAAGGTAGCCTCGAAGGCCTTCAAGAAGATAAAGGTTAAGATGACCGAAGTTCCAGTCACGCGGCTTTCTGATTTCTCGAAAACTTTTGAAGTTGCATGTGACACTTCAGGAGTAGGCATAGGAGGAGTACTTATTCAGGAAGGGCACCCTGTCGCCTTTTTTAGTGAGAAACTGAATGAGGCGAAACAAAGATATTCCACCTATGATAAAGAATTCTATGTGATAATGCAATCTCTGTGTCATTGGCGTCATTATCTATTACCGCAAGAATTCGCCTTATTCTCATATCATGAGGCCTTGAGATATTTGAACTCTCAAAAGAAATTAAACCCTAGGCATATTAAGTGGGTTCAATTCCTTCAAGAGTACGCTTTTGTGCTTAAGCACAAGGCCGGTGTAGAGAATAAGTTTGTCGACGCGTTGTGTCGTCGAGTCGCATTACTTAACTCCATGAGCATTAAAGTTACGGGCCTCAAGTGCGTCAAAGAAGAGTATTCAGACTGTCCAGACTTCGGAGTTGTGTATGCGTCGTTGTTAGAGAATCCTTCAGGAGCTAGTAGTGAATACTTGATTTTAGACGGATATTTATTTAGGAGTGACCACCTGTACATACTATATTCCTCCCTTCACAATTTTCTTGTCTGGGAGTTATATTTAGGAGGGGTTGCATGTCATTTTGGTCGACACAAGACCATTGCCCTAGTGGAGGATAGGTTTCATTGGCCAATCCTCAAGCGAGACGTGGCCAAAATTATAGGGCCGTGTCGTACTTCTCAACCGGCCAAGTAAAAGAAATAAAATAAAGGATTATATACTCCTTTGTCAGTTCCATTCATCCCTTGGCAAGACATCAGTATAGACTTCGTGCTTGGACTTCCCAAGACTATCCGTAAACATGATTCCATATTTGTTGTCGTGGACCGTTTCTCTAAGATGGCCCACTTCATTCCTTATCTAAGACCTCTGACACATCTCATGTTGCCAAGCTGTTCTTTAGTGAGGTCATCAAACTGCATGGGTTACCAAAAATCATAATGTCTGACTATGATGTGCGATTCATGAGTTACTTTTGGAAGACACTATGGCACATGATGAATACTAGGCTCCAATTTTCTTCAGCCTACTACCCTCAGACCGATGGCCAAACTGAGGTGGTTAATAGGAGCCTAGGGAGTTTACTTCGATGTTTAGTGGGGGAACATACCAAGGCACGGAACTTAATACTACCCATAGCCGAGTTTGTATTCAATAGTTCTGTCAATAGGTCCACAGGTCTAAGTCCTTTTGAAGTCGTTACTGGTTACAATTCTAGAAAGCCTATTGATCTTATCCATATGTCATTGTCTCATTAGCCATCAGAGTCTGCAGAGTCTTTTACGCATCACATACATTCATTGCATCAAGAAATCAGGCAAAAGATCACTACTAGTAATGAACATTACAAATTTTCTACAGACCAATAGAGACGTTTCAAATAATTCAATATTGGAGACTGTGATAGTCCGCATCAGGCCCGAGTGGTACCCTCCAAGGGCCATTCATAAGTTACACACGCGTAGCGCTGGACCCTTAAAAATTATAAAATGAAACGCTCTCAATGCGTATGAGGTAGATCTTCCACCTTCCATGGGAATTAGTTCCACATTCAACGTAAAGAATCTAGTTACTTTTCAAGGGACCACTGATACTTTGTCCGGCCCTTCGCCCACCCATCCTGATTCCCTAAATTTATCCCTTGATCCATGGCCTCTTTCTGACTTTTTTTCCCAGCTTCTACCTCCTATACCTATCCTTCGCACACCCAGAGAGGAAATAGAGGATATCCTAGACCATCAGATAGTTTCAACGTCGGACAGCGGGTTTCAGAAGTACCTGGTAAAATGGAAGGCACATCAAGCTTCCGATAACACGTGGCTCACTGAGGAGCTTCAAAGACTTGATCCTGACATCCTGGAGCAGTTCAGGAGTTTTATTTCTCCAATGGAGAAATCTTCGCAGCCGGAGAGAATTGATGGGGACATCATGCGCACACGCAAACTCACGCCATCTTCCCTATGCACGTACGTACAAAGGAGGCCCCACCATCGATCTGGCTCAATGACGACGTCCAAAGAGGGCCTCCTAGTTAGAAGACGAAGTTTGATTTAAAAGAATAGGCCCGATAGTCAAGAAAAATCCATCATGGGATCTCATGATCGTGGCCCACTAGTCGGATTGATTTCATATTTTAGGTTTTGCTTATTTATGTTATTTAGAAAATCATGAACGCTTTAGATTTCTTTGATTGGTTTCTATTTTAGTTTACTTCATCGCCAAGTAATAGGTTGCACACATGGCGCGAGTTTTGAGGTATAGAGTTTTCTTATAAATAGGCACCCCTTGTAGTTCTTTTTTCATTGAAGTTGAATAAAAATTCTTGCGTATTTTTCTACTCTGAGTTTCTGAGTTACGAAAAATTTCAAGTGGGTGCGAAGCCCTCCCTTTTCGATTGGCTAACTATCGTGGTGTGAAGCCACGTTTATCCCAATCCGCCCTCTGTCTTATTTCATTCATCCCACGATCATCTTCACTTCAAATCTGCTTGTTTTGTAGCTATTCATCTCTCTTCAACTAGTTTCCAAAATCTAGCCCTATAGAAGGATTGAAACTTCGACGGAGCACTGCGCCCCAACTGCACATCGGATTGTGACAAAATTTGGAGGGTTTGAAGTGCCCCCTGGCCAACCAAGGTTAAGGAAGCCGTTTTGGGATTTGAGCCCCCACCACACGTGCGGCCAGCCTCCTGTGCACGTGCGCTCGACCCAGGCCCACTGTCCACACGCGGGAGCTGTTCAAGGTTCAGGTTTTCTTCATATTTTCTTTTTTTCTTACTATTTTTCATAACCCTAGTCCTGGATTGCATTGTTCCTAATTTATTTGCCACCGTTTTCGCCCTAAGGTTCCTTAAATTGAAATTAGGGAATCCCTTGGATTAGGGGTCGATTGCTATGCATGTGTAGATGATTACTATTTTCCGATGAGTATTGTTTGGTCTTTAATTTTACTGATCCAGTCCTAGCCTATGTAGGCCTGGACCCGTGCAGATTCCTCTTTACTTGAATGTTTGATTTTTTTTTTTGTAGGATGTGAAATTTTTATGTGATTGTTCTGCATTAGTATAATCTAAGCCTGGATTCTTACACATCATATTTGAATTTCATGTCCTACATCAATAAACAAGCCACTACATGATATCCGAGAAGAGTTGTTGGATATTAGCGCCTTCGGGAAGCTAAGAAGTCAGAGATTCAGCCATTTCAGTAGCCTCTGATACCAAAATGATACGATTAAACCTTTGGCCTATAGTTGCGAATAAGCTGAATGAAAACGAAAATAGGTTCTTTACGAGGGGAACCAAATCCTCCATATTTCTCATGAAAAGAAATGAATTTTGCATGTCCTTTTCTCATTCATTACTTTAATTTAAATATACAAGAGCTTAACCAATACTGGCAAGTAGACATATAGACTGACAAGTGGACTGAAGAGAAAATAATATCTCTATTTCATAGCTACTAATCTAACCTGACTTATTCCAGGCTGACTAATTCGAACAGCAGCTCCGGTGCACGTAATAATTAGATTTCTAGCCAACCGTACTATTTCTAATCTTAGTCACTGAATTTGGATCAACCACTGTACTATTTATGGCCAATTGCCCCACCAATTAGATTGCTAGGATTATTCAGTCACTATGTTTTTCAGGCTGTACTCCGTCCATATTAGGCCATACGACTTAGATGGTTTTGGATGGAAGTGCTTGTATGCCATGTGTATGATGGATTGGGTTATCAGCAACCGTGCCTGGGCATAGTTACAATCTGGATTTTGAAATGGGTGTTGACCAATCACTAGAGAATTATAAAGCAGCTTATTTATGTGTCACTGGGATATATAAGTGTGAGACGCCTCAGTAAAGTAGTTCATCCATGTGCCACAATAACTATCAAGAACATGTTTTGGGCATATGATATGAGCCAATTCCATGGTGGAACACAACAGACGAAGTATGGATTGGCCAAGGCATGACCCAACGTGTCCCAACTGATAATCGTGTGCAGAAAGTGGCGGGACTCATCTTGTAAGGGCCTGGGGGGTCTTCACCAAGGGTTTTTGGCTCATATGGTTTTAGGCATCAAACACCCCTTTTTGATGGTGCAACCAAGAAATGGAAACGGCATCTTGATAAAAATGACCACTTTCCTTTATTAACTACATGGCAGATTAAAGCTACATTAGTAAAGTTTAATCATCTATTGCTCTCATTGATGCATGTCCCACCTGATTTGTCATCCATGAGGGGGAAGATGAGAAGAATTGGAATATGGTTAAGCCATATCTATCTGCAGGACAAGTGGTAGGATAATGAATCAATGACGTCCGTCCATAACTGGGAACCAGCACAGATGGTTTGTCTAAAAAATCAAACTTGTTGGATAGTACTTTCTATCACTTTTTTTTCACATCAGACTAGTTTCATTTTCTACCAGCACCTTGATGTCGACAGATCATATAGCAAGCTGAGCAAATAAAAAAGAAAGAAAAAATCGAACAAGCATGAGCTACAACCCAACACAGGTTCCTGGCCTTTCTGTGTTCCGTGTTTCAATAATAAAACCCAGGTTTCAGAGACATCGGACAGGCCGTGTGTTGGATCGAAGCATGTTATCAGGTCATCTAGGAAGCATGTTATCAGGTCATCTAGGTATCAGGCAGGTCCCACCCATGTACATGCTCGGCAAAAGAAACACCTTTTAAAACGATAACAGAATTTATTTTTTATTTTTATTTTTAAAAAAAAAACATATTTAAAAAAAAAAAAAAAAACCAACAACAACAAAAAAGAAACAATGAATGCCTCAAAACACTCCCAGATTGGAACCACCCACCCATATTAGAGACCACCTTCATTTATGTGAATTGTATATATCTCAACAAAGAAACAAACAATGCCTCAAAACCTGGTCCCCACCCGTCAGAAATGAGAACCCACACATACTGTGGAAAGAATCCAGTCATAAACCACGTTGCTCCCTCTTACTGAAAGTTGCCTGTCCATGCATTCGAGCATGCTCTACCCAATCATCTCCCACTCAAAACTAAACTGATATAGGGCCTAATCCAATCAGATAGGATAGGAGCTACCCGCATTCAAACAGGCCTTAATGTTTGGATTAAGTATCAAATTGAATTGCAATTGTCCAATACAAGAGCATAAACAACCAATATTGAGGCTCCGTCTCCAAATTGTAATTGCATTACTTGCGAATTGGATCCAGGGAAAAAAAAAAACATGAAGACAATTTCAGGCCTCCTACCTTGTTATGTATACCGAGAACCCTGATATCTGCCAATCTCCTCTTTGAATAGACTAAATATTTGCAATTCAATAAACTCAAGCACCCAATCGCAGCAGCTTAAGGTAAATAGAAATCAGCATATACTGAATAAAGATAAGTAACTAACATCATAATATACTATAACATGAAGAGAAAGAAGTTCATCCACAACACCCCAATTTCCTAATCTACCGTCAAAAGAATCCCAACAAACCTAAACCTTCCTATGCTCTCCTCTCCTACACTAACTAATTCAAAGGAAAAAAGAACCTGGCATTTCATTCACTTCCTCTTCTTAGAGGGTGGCTGCACGTTTTCTTCCTCGTCGTCTTCGTCCTCTTCATCTTCCTCATCATCCCCATCGTCATCCTCGTCTTCTTCTTCATCATCCTCGTCCTCACTACCACCTTCGCCGTTTGCCTCCACATCGTCGGGATCATCATCGTCCCCTTCGCTCCCTTCTTCGCCCGATAAATCATCATCACCATCGTCATCATCCTCTTCATCTACTTCCTCATCCTCGCCATCATCGTCATCGTCGTCCGTCTCACCATCGTCCTTGTTCTCAGGAGCAACTTCAGATGTACTTCTCCTGAGGAGCACTATAGCATCCCTGCAAAAACAGTGCACAAATAGTTAATGATCAGGAGTTACTCTTTCAAGGCACCAGGACAGGAGAAACTAGAAAAAGAGAGCAAGGAGGAGCAGCAGATCCTACCCTTCATTTGCATCAGCCTCTTTTGGTAGCACCAACATTTCATTAGAAAAGGAACCTATCTGAAACAAAATTAAGTTGCAAAGGTAAGATCACAAAATAAAGAACATAACAAATGCTAAAGAGCTACAAGCAGGAAAGCAAGGTTTTCATGTCATGTTCTCGGCAAGCTAAAAAATAAAACTTTCAAAAAGACAATCTGGTTCATCACAGGATAAACCAGTCCTGGGATCTAAAGTTTTCTATTACACCACAACCAAACCGTATGAAACAGATGCAGAAACAAACACTTCAACAGGGACACATTTGAATCGTCTTATCAATGGCTGTCATGAGATGTCAAATTGATTAGTGATGGCAATGGAGATGGAGAATGGAAACCGATCAATCGTGGCAAATGGATACAAATAAACTGACAGGATGGAACAGGGGTTCGATGTCACCAGTGATTCTCACAGAGAGGCCCATAAGCAGGTGGTGAAGGATGACCAAACAGATGATCTGACAGGTTGATAATCAAACCAGGAAGGAAAGGACAACAGTTGGAGCCATATGAGAGGTGGTAGTTAAGGGACCTGAGGACCTTCAAGAGGGCTCTTGAGGATATATTCTCACTGTCCACAACATGCTAAAATACTCAACAAAATTATTTGAAAAGAATTTGGGAGCTTCATCTATGTCAGAGATCTGCATACTGGAGCTTTTTTTTTTTTTTTTACACACACTCACACTGTAGTGGGATCTGCATACTGGAGCTTGTTATAAGATTTCCAGTCATGCCGCAGAAGCTGGAATTTAGAGCTTCCAGTGGTGTTCTGGAAGGGTTGAAGAAAGCACGGATAGGGACAGATCATCCAGCCAGTAATTTCAGAGGCCAAGGGAGAATGTGGAGCAGCAATTCAGACGGTGCTCAGCCACCAATTTCATACAACTCAGCCCTGACGCTCCTGCCAGCTATTTGTATACTTGTACATAGGGGTAGGTGAAACAGTCATAGGCTCCCTCTCTAAAAGGCACCATATCAAAAGATATTAAGACCGAGGATGGTTTGTTCGCTTTTATGAGTTTGACACAAGATACTAGAGATACTGTTGCATGAGGTATCATAATCCCTGGATGCTGAGATGAAGAAGAGTGATGCAGTTAGGTCAATTCTAATTGATGATTTAAAGGGTAAGAAGTAGCTAGTTGGGCAATAAGGGAAGATGCCCAGTAAGGCTACATGAAAATTCAGGAGAAACATATCCCTAGGAGATGATCTCCTTCCTCCGTTGAACTCCACAGGCATGCAACAGGACTCTTGAGGTTATCTATGGGTGGGAGTTCAGTGGGAATACTCCTATGAAAACGATGCAGAAGCTGAACTCATCAAGTCCCCTTTTCAGTGACCGAAATTGGCTTCAGAATCTGGTAAGCTTCAGGGGATGTTATCCCAACATTTATGGGCCAAGCAATAAGAGAAAAAATAGGGGGTATCAGGGAGGACTTCAATATGATTCACTTCCTGAAGGATAAGAGTATTCTTGTGTGTGAGAAGATTCTCAGAGATCAATAGAAACCTAGGGCTTGTCAACCTTGCTCTTGGAAGGGCTTCCAAGGTTGAATAAGCAAGCGATTCAGGCAGACTGGGCAGTTTTTTATTTCTAAGGACTGGGAACCAAACTTCGCCAGCATGTCCCAGGGCACTTTATCCGGTCCTATTTTGGATTACATACCATCATGTTATAAGCTTTGCAATTTTGTGGGGTCATCATCAGTTGAAAGTCAAAAATGTCTGGCTCCCAGAATAAGATTCTCACTAGAAGTGGAGGAATGGCGGATTCTACAAGTGGTGGAAGGATGGGCAGGGTTTAAATGCAATCATTAAGCTCGAAGTTTGAAGTACTTTGGCACACTCAGGACAGGAAAAGCACCTGTTGTTTGATAGTCCTTGGAATTTGAACAAGAAATTATCTTCGGAGAAAAGAGGGATGCAGCCCAGACCAGGTACAGAAACTGTATCTGGAACTGTATATAACGGATCTAGATATAGATCTTCAATAATCTATAACAGTCTCAAACAGCAGCAGATCTTCATAAAAACAGCAAGATACACACGATAAACCCAAGAAAGATGGCATTGCACCAACTAAACAGCATCTCTGCTTGTCAGACCTGGGTAAACATAGGTTTCCAACAGTCCAAAACTTTTTCTTTTCTTTTATTCAATCATCAAAAACTGATCACACACGTGGTTCTTCACGCTCTTTAATAGAGCTGTGTATGGAAAAGATGGAATAGAACTGGAATCTTTTAAGTTTAAAGACTCCTATGAATTAAAATAACCACAAAAATATTACACGTAGCTTCTATTTTAAACAGGAAATGATACAACTGTGTAAAGGACCCTAAATCATTAGATCTTTTTTCAAACTATCCTGTGAATGGGATGCAGAGGCACATGTGGAATTTCCCGTAATTTGTTGGGGCATTTTGGGGTTTCAGTGACTTCAAAATTCGGCATACTTCTGGACTCATGGAGCTCACATCCATTCAGTTCCTCTTTTATGTGCCACCAACCACACCTATGATCAAAGTGGGGCCCAGCCACCCAGGTCTAAACAGAGCTTTCATACATGTGGCCATAGAATATGGAAAGGTGATGAGGTGGAGATTGCTTGGACAGATATCGGCAAGCATTGAACACGGCTTAAGGAATGCTAGGAGAAGATTGAATGAGATAAAACTAAATTCTGTGCAAGAGATCAATTACGAGGATCCAAAAGAATCGAGGAAGTGCGGAGTTTTAAAAAATAAATAAGCATTGCATGGAGGGGGGATAGGGAAAGAAGGGAATAGGGAAAGAAGGGAAAAGGGGTGACTAAGTCTATTAGCAACTCCATGGGCCTTATGGTGGGAAAGGAACCAGCATTGTTTCGGGAGCACATGAGTAGGCCAGTGCAAGTATTCAATAGGGCAATTCTGAATATGAAGGATTGGGTAAAAGTTTAGTTCTTTTCTTCCTTCCCGTCTCCTGTCGGGGGTGTTCAGCTGGGTCGTGTTATATTTTTGTAGAAGTGTATATTTGTATGTGCTTTCTTTGGCCTCAGCCTTCTTAAATATATCATCATCGTTAATATAATGAGACCTTCAGATGGGTTGATATTCAAGATACTACCTGATGAAGAGGCTAGTTGGTTAGAAGCACAATAATCACAACAGGAAGTTGAGCAAATTTCCAAAATGGAAATGGATAGTGAGATCCTCTCCGAAGGGTCATTTTGGATAGTACGTCCACATGATGATCATATGCTCAAAGACTGAGCTTGATGAACGATATGGATTGTTAATTGTGATGGTGATTGAAGCGAGACTTAGACAGTCTGCATTGATGGGTTTCGGCTCCCACCGCAATCGCGATTTGAATAAGGAGTCCGGAGGGGTCGGCATCGTGTGTTCAAAGAAGACGAAACCTGATTTTCTCATCACCGTTTTTGGAATGTGCAAACCGGTAGATGATGAGAGTCTCATGGTTTAGACAGTCTAGATCGGTGAGTAAAGGGCTCCACTGCAACAATGTTTCCTATCACAACATGAAGAAGAAAGATGGGCTTCTCATAGCGTCATGCGCCAAATTGTGATCTACAGGGTGATGGATGTAAAACGGAGGGTACGGATGCATGTATAAAAATCTTTTGATTTTAGAAAGTTATATAGCGGGAAGATTCTTACTGCAAAGCCTAAGGGCTCCAGAAATAGACTCAAATGTGGCTCGATGCAAAAGTGATCCAATAAGTTGTTGGGGAAAATATGAGGATCGTAATAGTGATTTTTGTTTGACATCTAGGTGGGTCATCTGAAGGATATGATGCAAAGTTTCAATGGACAGTCAGATATTGTGACCTAGGTGGGGATGTTAGGATCGTAAAAGTGGTTTTTATAACAATATCCCACTGTCCATTGAAACATTTCATCGTATCAGCTGATGACCCACCCAAACGTCAAATAAAAATCACTATTATAATCCTCATACTTCCCCCAATGAACCTACTAGATCACTTTTGCCTCCAGACACATTTGGGTTTGTTTCTAGAGCCCTCGGGCTTTACAAGAAAGATCTTCTTGTTCCATAACTTTCTAAAATTAAAATATTTCCATACATGCATCCATACCCTCTATTTTACATCTGTTACCCTGTAGAGCATAATGTGGCAATCGATCTGCAAAACTAACCATACATGCATCCGTACCCTCCAACAATCTATTTCAAGATCAACCTTTTATAATCATCCGTTCAAAAAGACTTATCTAGATCCATTCTTTCACTAATTCGAACCATCCATCAAGAAGACCACCTAAGTGCATGTCGTAGAAGCAATGTGTAATTCATGATCCAACCCGTTTGCATGTGTGAACCCAAACTAGACCATAGCTTATTATTGTGTTAAACACTAAAAGGCATCACAACAACCCACAATGCTATGAGAAGCCGATCTTTCTTCTTCTTCATATTGCAATAGGAAACGTTGTTGCAACGGGACCATTAACCCGCTGATCTAGATTATCCAAACTATGGGACCCTCATCATCTATCGGTCCCCACATTCCAAACAAGCTGACAGAAAATCAGGTTTTCTTCGAACGCACGACACTGACCCCTTGACTCCTCTTTCATATCGCGATTGTGGCAGGAGTTGAAACCCATCAATCCGAATGATCTAAAATCTCACATCAATAACCATCACCTTTGACTACCCATCAATCCATATCGTTTATCAAGCTTAGTCTTTTGATCATCGTGCAAGCACACTATCCAAAATGACCATCCACAAGGCCGAAAGAACCCAACTCTTTGACTTTAAAACCTCTTAGGACAGTTGTCTAAAAATCCAAGCCATCTAGACCATCCAAACATATGCCTAGCAAACGGTGTTGAAGCACCATAGCAACAAATTTCTCATTCATGTTTATTAGTTTATCGCCTAAAGTAGCAGCACAAGATGTTAACACTGATAGGATGGAGCGTTCCAATGAAGGAGAGTTTCCTTATACATCTAGGAGATTGGGTAACGTTGTAGAGGTGGTGAGAATATGTTATAAGAAGAGAAGAATTGAGAGTTGGGGACGCACAACGGAAGAGCTTCAACGTTTGGCTATGAGTGTCCAGCATGATCTCCTTGCATGTGTCGATTTCGGGTTGAGTACAAGACTAACCTAGTGCCACGATTATGTAAGTGGTCTCGTTCGCTTTCTCATGTCCCTAATTAGCTTGATGAACATTGCTTTTATTCTTATTTTAATTTATAAAAATCTGCACAATGTAGATCTTTGATTTTATGCAATATTGCTTTCTCAATGCAGTGTAAAAGCTTTGTATTTCCTTGTTTTTTTTTTTTAATTCCAATGTTAAATATTAAATTATGTTAGGGCCTGTTTGGTTTTCCCGAATAACAGTAAAGGAGCTGCAATGGGCAATTATGACTTTTCACAACCGTTTGTTTTTTAAATGTATTCGGCTGCAATTAAAGGGCGGCTGCACTTGGAAGGATTTCGGATCCTTTACAGTCGCCGAATCCACTGCAAATGCAGGTACTCGAGGATTGCGTCTGACGCTCCTCTTTTATGACTAAAATGTTTACGGTGGTCCGCGGGACACCACTGCACGGTAGTGTAAATCGTTCGGTTTTAAACTAGTAAAGGCTTCTCCATTCCAACATATGTTCTGCGATTTTCGTCTTCCCAGCGAGGCGAGAGTGACGGATTCACCACCCAGGTATGATCCTCTGGAAGTGGATTGGCTGTATTCAGATTTCCTCCTTTCCGTTAGTTACATTGATGCTTCCCCTCCATGCAAATGAGTTTTCTTCCCTGTCAATCTACATACTAACCATCCCTGTCTCTCTGTTTAACAGACTGTGACGGTTAGATCTTACTTCTAGACTGCCAAATACCAACTTCACAGCTACATGTTCTGTTGCAAATAGGATACTGTACTCAAAGGTATGTGTTGTGATTGCTCTACGGTTTGCGATTATAGTTACTTTTATTTGTTTAGTGGGTCCTTTGCTTCTTTTTATTGGGATGAACTACCACAATCTAGTGGGTGAGTTCCTACCATGAATTAGTTTTTCGTTGATATGTTGAGGAAGATAAATCGGTCCAGCCATCGCCAACTTTTAGTATAAAGCTTCTGTGAAGGAGACATGTCTGATGAGTTGCATGTACTGAAGTACTTTCTTATAAAGTTGCCTTCTATTATGGACCTTTGGATGTACCGCTCATGGCATATTTTGCCTGAACGGGGTGGTCGTTGGTCCTCTCTTTATTCCATACCATTTGTGGAATCTTGAGACACTACGGACGTTTAGTCCTTGGCTACCTCAAACTGTCCCACGCCCCATGCGTAACAGGCAGAGGAAGCCGGTTCCGGTCAGCTCCTAAAACCGACTGCTGCCTTTATGTTCTTGACAGTTATCCTCCGTCCACATCTTGCCAATTTTTATAACTGAACACACATACCATGGACAGATTGGTATGTTATTAGTGCTGAATAAACTCCCTGCGTAAAATGCAGAGGATGTCGGGCCGAATTTGGATGTCCCAAGGCTTTCAGAGTGGAAGATCCTCTCTGTCCACTATTTGGATCTTCCTCAGCCACCGTATGGGACGTCCTGACCAAAACCACAATGTGGATAACCAAATGTTGGAGCTATGTCTATACAACTTGTCCACATAAAGCATGGCCCTATGATATGCAGTATACCATACATTACGAAATAAAAACAGGACAAACTGTTCTCTACATGATGTACTTTGTAATTGGTGTTTCCCAATCAATGCACCATTAGGAAAACTACAAGCATGATCTGTATCAATTAGTAATGCATGTAATATATCAACAGTTTGTGCTCCTCTCAGCACACATTTTAGTTCTCAGCCATATGTGAGAAACATATAATCAGGCGTTGGCTATTTTATCCTCTGGATGCAATTTTCTATCTTCGTTTTCTTTTGGAATATATAGAATCTTCGTGGTGCTATCAGACTGTAGCATGATCTGTTAAAGAGATTGTCCTGTTCTCATTATCCATGTAATATGTCTTTGCTCATTGTATATAGGCAGGGACTAACTTCCATACAAAACTGGCAGACTCATCTGTGATTGAGGTAGGCGTGATTCTTAATTGCTTTCAATTTACGTTTTCTTCCTCTCGACGTTATAATATTGTTCATATTTGCATCGAATCAATTGAAAACAAAAAGAATTCATCACAGGGCTGAGATGTTTCTATAATCGATTTATTATATACATGCAGTGGGTCTTCTAAATGTTGGTGTTCATTTCCTTTATCGTATTGTTTTGGAGATTAGCACCTTTCTTTAGCAACTATACAGCTTTATACATAAGGATAAGCTATCTGGATAAACCATACAGGTCCTAACAGTAAATGACCTATCTGGCCTACATTACTCTAATGACAGTCCATGTGCCCGATGTGAATCTCAGATCAGCATTATATTGAAAGGGCCTGTTTGTGAAGACATTAGAAAGGGCCTGTTGGTTTTACCAAATAACCATAATCGGCCTATAATGGGTAACTATGACTTTTCCAGCTCTTACAGCTTTATTAATTACAAAACAGTAAAATCAACTGTCAATTCCTGTTGATATTACGTACTCAAAATGTATCTACTCTAACAATGAAATGAAATAATATCATAACAGTGAAATCAAGTGATATTTTTGGCCTTTGTTTACGTTGATTTCTTATTTTTTAACAGTTCTAACTGGAATGATCAGTTTTGAGATTTGACATTTCACCCCACTCTAGGGCTCCATTATCCAATTGTGTCGTTTACTGTGTATAACGGGCTGGATTAAATTTTCGCTAATTAAGATAGTTCACTGTATTAATTGGTTCTACAATACAGTCCATCATTGGCATGCCGCAACTGTCATCTTGTCTGGACTGATTGAAACTGAGGCCCAGCAATGCTCAGCCTCGTTGGACCGATTATGCCGATGCAGAAACGGCATGCCAAGATGAACAGTCTACCTGAGTATATTGAATGGTCATGTGTAAAGCGTAAGGGAAAAAACATTATCTGGTGTATGTATCTCAATTATGCAGCAGACTGAAAGTTTAAAAAATATTTAAAATTGGGTCCATATAGGGTATTATATGTTTACATCAATGATAGGGCCTGAAGTTCGATTGAATTGGACTATAATCAGCCATGTAACTTGTTCAGATAAAAAAGAAAACAAACAAACTCAGCATTATAATAAAATCCTTTAACCGAACATAGTTTTGAGGGTCAAGACAATCCTCATACTGGTTTGATGGTGTAAAACAGAAAAATATAACAAAACTCAAACAGAGCCCAATCCATCTGACCTTGTAAACAGGCATGAGAAGCTATATGCACTAGTAATGAGCCCTAGTGGGGTGGCTAACGAGATGGTTTGATATTCGAATTCATGGATGCTGACTTTAATTCATATATTTTTTGTACAAGTTTATATCATAACGTGGAAGGACATGGATGGACGGAAGAGGAGATGGCTGCCTTTGCAGCTTCAGTTGCAGCAGCAACTACAGTCATTGCGATTGGGGAATTTTCCAATAGTCTCTTCATTACGACATCCTGGAGAGTTGGTGACCATGAAAGAAGGCAAATAATTAATGGGATGATTAGATCCGGAGATAATGAGTGTCTGGCACAACTCCGAATGAATAAGAATATTTTCTTTCGCTTATGCTCGTATCTCAAGGATAGGAATCTCTTATCCGATGGGAAACATTCAAGTATGGAGGAACGAATTGTCATGTTCCTGCATACAATAGGGCATAATGTGTGAAACCGTGTCATTGGACATCGCTTCATACGGTCAGGACAAACCATAAGCAGATATTTTTGTAGAGTATTGGACGCAATTGTGGGTCTATATCCTGAGTTTGTAAAGCTCCCAAGTGCAGAAATACTAATGGAGATTTCATCTAATCCCAATTGGAGCATGTATTTTCAGGTATGGATCATGCTAATCACTATCATCCATGAACATCCTTCTTATAATATTATGTAGGCCTCCACTTCTCTCCCTGATAAATCGTTTTCAATTTAGGATTGTATTGGTGCAATTGATGGAACCCATATACCCGCTTATGTTCCTACGATGGACAGTGTCACCTATTGTAACCGAAAAGGGGTTCTATCTCAAAATATAATGGCCGCTTGTACGTTTGATATGAAGTTCGTATACGTGTTGGCCGGATGGGAAGGTTCGGCCTCTGACGCACGCATCTTACAGAGTGTGTGAACACATTCACATGATCGTTTCACAATCCCAGAGGATATTATAGTGTTCACCATAGAAGTTATTTGTTAACTTAAATAATGTTGAACTGTATATTGATAATTACTCATAATAAATTGTAGGTAAGTACTACATAGTCAACGCAGGTTATGCGCATTCGCCAAGATTCATGGCTCCGTAGCGAGGCGTACGGTACCATCTCAATGAATATCGCGTGGGTCGCAAGCCTTGCAACAAGAGAGAATTATTCAACTACAGACATGCTCAACTACGAAATGTTGTAGAGCGGATTTTTAGAGTACTGAAAGCTCGGTTTCCCATCCTCAGATCAGCTCCACCATATTCACTTTTAACACAACTCAAGACAGTTATTGCATGCTGTGTTTTACACAACGTTATCCGACGATTTGGGGGAGATGGTAACTCAGCCTATGAGGACCCATCAACAGATATAGCAAATGGTATAGATCCATCTACAGTTGAGTTCAATTCTCAAGAAGATATACCGATGGTTACGAATGCCACACAACGTGAAAGAGACGAATGGAACAAGTTTCGAGACGATATTGCTACTAGGATGTGGAATAATTACCATCCTGTGTGTCGTAGTTTATGAAAATGTCTCCATTTTCAGTTTTTTGTATGAGGGAGAAAGGGATATCTGTACTTGTTTCTCATCACTCACTTGTCTATAGTATACATCTCCATGCTGGTCTAACATTATCTAGTTTTTTGTACACCATGGTCAACTAATAGTTAGAAATATGAATGTGTGTGAATGTATGTTGCAAAATATCAATCCTTTTAAGTTGACAACTACGGGATCTTGCTGATTATTTAAAGCTGTTCATTTAAATCAAGTGCAGATATCTGAAGATTCCGACGGAGAGATGTCACCTAACAAGAGTAACTCTCAATCGACGCCTACGAAAGCATCCCGTCCATCGCCACGTGTTACACCACGGAGGACTCCGAGGAAAATTAAGCAAAAATCGACCGATGAAAATGGGTCATCTGGTGGTGTAATGCGATGGACCGATGAGATGGACGACTGTCTGATGGACACCCTTATGGAAGTTGTAGCAAATGGCCGTAAAAGTGCCAACGGGTTTAAGAAGGAGACATATAAGACGGTTGTTGATACTGTGAAGGGTGCCATAAGAATAGTGCTACAGGAGAAACATGTTGGGAATCGCCTCCGTACGCTGAAGAGGCTGTATTTTGAAGTGCGCGAGACAT
The DNA here is from genome assembly GCA_037074715.1 of Magnolia kwangsiensis. Classification (NCBI taxonomy): domain Eukaryota; kingdom Viridiplantae; phylum Streptophyta; class Magnoliopsida; order Magnoliales; family Magnoliaceae; genus Magnolia; species Magnolia kwangsiensis. The sequence goes on from CM073583.1 coordinate 68,751,350, forward strand.
TGAGTGCTTCTAGTTTTGGATGGGATGACGACAAGAAGGTAGTCAGTGCTCCAGATGACGTATGGGAAGATTACATACGGGTGAGTTGTTTGATCAATTGAAGATTTTCATAAAATCATTTGAGTTGTTTATTTTCTTTATAATTAGTAAATGTGATATGCGCAAAAGTAACCTTGTATTGATACCTTCGTTCTTCTTATGAATAGCCACATCCATACGCCCAACATGTACGGGGCAAACCGGTGCGGAGATATGATGACTTGACCTTCCTGTTCGGTAATGATCGTGTTAGTGGACGTCGTTCAAGTACAGGCAACATTCCAGATTCTATGGCTTCTCGACGTTCTAGGGATACAGAAATTTCGCCGGGAACGTCTACTGATCAGAACGATGATACGCTCGTGCTATTGGCCGATGACGTAGGTGAAAGTGCGGAAGGTATTCATTGGTCGTACCATAGTCGTGACGACAGCACAGGGCCCACCGAAGTAAAAATGATAATGGAAACAATTCCATCAACACAGGGAACACTTCCACGTCAAGGAAGAGAGCACGGATGAGTCGCCCGTGACGTAATTGAGCAAGGAATGAGCAAGGTTGTCAATGCAGTGAAGTCGCTAGCGATAACAATTCACCAAGGAAAGGACATGATCTGGATGTCACAGATTGTTCCGGCCTTGGAACAAATTGAAGCGCTGACAGGACATGAGATCCTTCGCGCTATGAAAATTTTATCGAAAGACGAGCAGCAGTCTGCCTCCTTCCTTTCACTCCCCGAGTACAGGAGGTTGGACTTCGTGTTGATGTTGCTTGCACCAGACCACTCCGACTGATGGTTGTTTGACGTACAGGGACTTTGTTTGTTTCTTTTGATACTTTTTGGGACATTTTCTTTTTGGACAATTGCTTGTGGATGTTTTGAAAAACTGTAGGTGTCTTTATGTGGATGGATGTGCCTGTATATAACAGGTCATGGATGTGCCTGTTCAAAATGGGCGGTTGGAAGGACCTTGCTACTAGGTTGGCAGTTTTGGATAAACTGTCATCCTATTGATATTTTGATGGCTGTTTGTATTTTTTTGGACGTGGTGGCTACGGTTTGTTGATAAGTAACTGTCTGTTACACTGCATCTGTGATTTTCATGACTGTTGCTACTAGGTTGGCAGTGTTGGATGTAGCAGATGGTTGGCAGTGTTGGACAACCTGTCAAGTATCTGAGATCTTTATGACTGTTTGCATTTTTTGAACTTGGTGACTATAGTTTGTTCATACGTTTTTCTCATATACTGCATCACATGTTTTTATATTTGGTTGACTCTGTCAATGATCTTCCGAAGGCCGGTTCAGGTATGTGAGAAGAAATACTTCAAATCCTTATAATATAATGATTTCAACAGCAATATTTTACACTATTTTCGTCCGGTTTCTGAACATGTAATGATATTTGAAATTGTTCATCTATTTTATATCCTATATTCCACGATTATATTGTTTCATTATTTAACAATGTGCAGATGGCAAAAAAGGCTTACGTTGTCTTCAACGGCCGATGCCCTGGAATATATTATGACTGGGAGGAGTGTCGAGTGCAAGTGGAGGGATTTTTACGGGCATGTTTCCGGGGATACACCTCTGTAGTTGAGGCATTTATTGAATGGTCTGAGAAAATGGGGCATCCAGCTGTCCCACAGGACGAGATCATCGATGACCATGAGAGTATTAAGTCGCAGCCCATAGAGCGCCGCAATGCCATCTGCCTGACTGGTAGGCATGGACGGACCTCGGCAATGACCTCCCGTGCCCCATATGAATTTGGGACAACCAGTCAGGGAGGTGCGTTAGGCGTTGGAGACTGTGGGGCATTTTGCTAAGATTCATCTTTGGAATCCTAGTAATGGTTGTTGTCATTCAGCTTGATAACAAAGCTGAAGTAGTGATATGTACTTATGTTTGTATGGACATTAGTGGGGATGTTTTACACAACTTTCTTTTGACCTTTGTTGATGGACAGTATTATGTATTTTGATGATCGTTGCATAGGTGAGGATTTTTTATTTATGTAGTTGTGGATTGCAGTTTTCGTTTACTATTCGTTCCATTCGTTTTGATCTAGTAGATAATATTACATAGTAATCAGGTACTCATACATTGTTTTCAAAGCAGTGGTGATATTTTTGGCATCCACATGCAGCATTGGAACCGGGTTTGTGATGTCTTTTTCTGTGAACCATTTCCAATTATCTTCACAACCTATATCATGAAGGCAATGTATATGAAATCTAACGTCTCTGGCCAATGGGGCCCACAGTTGAATGGGGTGGATGAATTTAACAGCACCTGTCCATATTTGCATGGAGGCAGTGTTATAGATTCATGTGCAGAAAGTGGGGCTCATATACTACGACAGGGAGGAACATTGACCTAAGGTGGGGCCCACAACAGATTGACCATCTGACCGTCAGTCCAGACGTCTGAATGAGAATGCAGTGGAAACATATGAATTCAAACAGCTAATGCAGTGTAATCCGAAAATGAGGTGATGGACACCATAACACTGCAGCCGGCATCATGAGACTGTAGAAAACAAACATGGTTTATCAGGTAATACACCTATAAACCAAACACGAGATTGCTGATTTGGTATAGGGTCCACCTTATATATTGTAGAAAATAAACATGTGACTGTAGTCAATCGTAATATCATCAATCATTAGAAATACAAGTAAAACACCAATCGTTGCTTACTTTACTTCCAAATATTGTTATTCGAGAAAACCAAACAGGCCCTTAGGAAATTTTTCGTGAAATAACTAGAAATTAAGGATCAGAATACAACTTTATGATCCCCGGGCACAAAAAAATCCAAGTTCCAAATATTTGATTGTCCGAAATGCTATCTTAGAATGTGCAAAACTCAAAATTCTACATTAGATACCCAAATTTGTCCTCCAGAAATTATATAACGTACTGATTTTAAAAACAATGCTGAGTTTCTTAAATATGTTGCCTATTGAAAAAACATGTGATTCCTGGAAGTGTGATTAAATGTTGGATGCCTCAAAAAGGTTAGAACATTGATGGAATACTTGCAAAGTTTTATGAGAGATTTGTGTGACTTTAAGAAAAAGTCGTCATCATGTATTGAGAACACCAATTAAAATAGCTTGGTGATAAGAAGATATCACCCATGGGTTGAAATTCCCAAAAAGGTGTAAATAAGTGGGGCTTTGTGACCCTTAGATTGAAATACCTTAAACCCCAATTGGTACCTCTTAGACTCCATTGATCGAGGCCAACTGGGTGAGCACCCCAATTGAGTGCAACAGACCAGCTCTGCAAGCCAGGTAGAGGTTTGTTTCACATGACCACACTGAGTTCGTCCCTCAAAGTGATCCGATGGATTTGGTTGCAGGACTACAAATGTCACTAGGGACAGGTGTCGTAATTAATAGTGTTGGCCATCTGAATTAAAATAGCACTAGTTGTTCTATTGGTAAATTGTACTGTGATAGTTGTTTCATTCTTGCATATCATCCACAACATGCATATTTCTAAAAACATAATTTGTTAAACCTTCTATTCAAGACTTTAATACTCTTACTCTATAAATATATGTTTCACACGATTTTAAAATTATTATTATATGTGGTGCATTATACAAGACTATCTCAATGGGCTTTGTAGCTCACCCTTTGCCTTTGGGAATATTCAGTTTTAGGTTTGGAGTAAAGAGGAGAGCATTCCAAAGGTGGAAGGATTTTAGACTCATTAACATTTGTAGTTTAGTTTCTTTGAAGTTAGAGATTTTTTGTAATAAGACTTTAGTAGATGGATTGATTAGTTGAGGAGTAGAGTAGTTGATTAGAGAATGGTGATTATTCTATTGAACTCGAATATTTTACTTTGGATTTGTGGTTGATGATTTAATTATAGTTATTACATCTTAATTCATGGATGTGCGATGGAATGAATGTGTATGAGGTGTTTAAATGTTTAATATTTGTATTATCTTTCATCTCACAGCCTAGAACTCAAGACCAAGGTCACTATACCCGGGTGCCAGATCTTGGGGCGTGACATTTACCATGAAGTACATCAACCTTATGTGATTTAGAGACAGATGTTGCAGTCGTTGTTTATGACTTGTGTTAGTGTATACAGTTGTGTGTACACCTATGGTGTACCATATCATTTGTAATTAGTTTTGATAAGCTTTGCAGCTAACATATATCTTATCTTCAGTTACAGCTAACAAATCTTCAATTGTAAGTAGTTTAGATAAGTTTTATTGCAAACCTTTAGTTGTAATACTTTTCATTTAAAAAGATGAGCTTAGGGAGAGAGGATGATGGGAAATCATGCACATGCTAATATATCTTCAATTGTAAGTAGTTTAGATAAGTTTTATAGCAAACATCCAGTTGTAATACTTTTCATTTAAAAAGATGAGCTTAGGGAGAGAGGATGATGGGAAATCATGCACATGCCCCCCACCCTACGCACATATTCAAGGAGGAGGCGGGCCCCACTTTCAATCTAGATCGACGACATCTTTGGAGGGCCTCACAATTAGGGGTTGCGCCATGGGGTTTTAGAGTGGACCCGATTATCACATAGATTCTACCATCGGATCTCATAATCACGTAGATTCTACCATCGGATCTCATAATCGTGGCCCGCTACTTTAGATGATCTAGGATTTTTAGTTTTGATTACTTTTGTTATTAGAAACTTCATGAACGATTTTGATTGCTTATTATTTATTTGCTTTAAGTTTTAGTATTAATGCACGCACATGGCACAAGGGTAAAATTGTCTTTTGGGGTTTAGGGTTTTCTTATAAATAAAACAATCACATGTAAGTATTGGTATGAAGTTTATGAATAAAATTTCAGCATTTTCTTCCTCTCTATCTCTTTGGGTTGAAGAATCAAATTGGGTGCGAAACTCTCCCTTCCTCAAAGGGCTAACTACAGTAGTGTGAAGCCACACCCGTTCCAAATCACCCCCACCTCTTTACACCCCACATCCATCATCTTCTATATCCTTTCCATCTTCAGATTCACCATCTCTCGTACCCAAGTTCTCTTCTACAACAGAGCACAAGCAGATTTCAGATTCTGGCCCATCTGAGGGGTTGAAACGTCGGCGGAGTACTACACAAACCGTGCATCGGATCGATACGAAATTTGGCATGAAGGTAATCCTACCCCAGCCGATCCTAGCCAAGAAGTCAGTTTCTGACTTTGTGGGCCCCACACAGGTGCGGACAGTTATACACGCACGTGCGCCCAGGGCCATTGTTGTCTAGCACATGTACCTTATCTCAAGTTCCGTTTCCCTCTATTTTCCTTCTCTTTAGACTTAAATCAAACCCCTTAATCCTAATCCCTAACCCTAAGAGTCTCAAATCCTAATTATTCCCAATTTTTGAACCCTAGATTTTCCTCCAAATTGAAACTTGATGAATCTCTTAAATTGGGGAACAATCCTTTGCAAGAATGGATGACTCTAACAATCCTTTGGGTTTGTTTGGTTTATAATTTTAATTTAATCAAGCCCTAAAATTGTGTAGGCCTGGACCCCCATAGATTCCCCCTTTTGAATATTTGATCATTATGTAGGATGTGGAATTTTGTGATTGTTTAAAATTGATATAATCTAAAGCTTGAGCTATTGCATGTCATATTTAATTTTATGTCCGACATCAAATTTGGTATCAAAGCCCAAGGTTGTCATTGGGGAATACAATGCATGATTAAGGGTTGGTTCTTTTTTTTTTTAATGCACCACACCCATTCATTTAAGAGCTGTTTAGAGGTCCATAATTCATGATATCAGCTGCTGAAATTTCTGTTATCAGAAAGTTAGCAATTCACATTGTTGAATTTTCTGTTATCCATTTATTTTGACAGCCATATTGCTGGATTTTTGCAAAGTTGCGTAATTTCATCCATATAGCATCTTATAGGTTCATCTAATGTTATTAGGGTACATATAGTGGAGTCTAGGCGCATATAGTTGCATCTTAGGACCCCTTGAGTTGGTGGTGCATGCCCACACGTACTAATCACGGCTTTGGTCTGCACCCTATCATGAACACCGATCAACTTACCGAGTCTCTCAGGAGAATAACCCAAAAGTTGGACGTCATGGATGCAAGCATCAAAGCATCTTCACAACAGGTTAATAATCGTTTGAATCAATTAGATGCACGCGTCCTTCAAGTTGAAACCTCCACCCAAGCAAACACCACCATTGGTGAAGATACCCAATCTCAGGCAGGTGGTCAAGAAGATAGACAAGGAAATAGGAGTGGCCAAGAAAGTGATCGTGGGCGCGCACCCGTGCACTCACCCTGCGAGGGGCATCGTGATCATTATGACCCAAATGCACAACTCCTCAAGGGATTTAGGGTAGAGGCCCCTACGTTTAATGGCCAATTGGACCCTAAGACTTTTTTAGATTGGTTGGTGGATATGGACCACTATTTTGAGTGGTACGACATGTCAGATGCTCGCCAAGTCCGATTTACCAAGATGAAGCTTATGTGCCAAGCAAAGAGGTTTTGGACTACTGTGGAACGAAAGAAAGAAAGGTTGAGGGAACCCCCCAATAGTCCATTGGGAAGAAATGAAAGAAATTCTAAAAGAGAAGTACCTCCCTTTCTCTTATCACTTGAGGTTGGTTAAAGACTGACAATCTCTTCGACAATGTTCCATGAGTGTAGCTGAGTACATTGAGCAGTTCAAAGAGTACTTGACCCGATGTGAGGTAGAGGAGGATCCCATACTCACTCTTGCTCGATTTAAGACAGGCCTCCATTCTGACATTAGGAGAGAATTGCTCACCAAAGACATAAACACTCTTGAACAGATGTATCAAGTGGTGTTAGAGGTCGAGCAATACCTCAAGGCATTTGTGGGAAGGCGGTTTAAGCCCCGTGATTCTGTCGCTAAGGCCAACCCTTCTAGGGCTAAGCCTAGCACTGGATATCAATACAAGCCTTCCAATAGCTTTCAGTCTAAGCCGAAGGATGATAAGGATAAAGGAGTTGTTGGGTCTAGCTCGCGTATAAGCGATGCGACTAGGTGTTTTAGATGTTAGGGGTTTGGTCATTTTGCTCACCAGTGTGGCACAAAAGAGGGTACCAAGGTGTTCCTTATTGATGGGCAAGTAGAAGTAGTGCTCCCAGAAAGTGATGGTGAGGAGGAAGAATACGAGCCAGCAGAGATCCCTAGTGATGAGAAAGGGGGTGCAAGAGACTACGACACTTGCAGTTGTTCGTTGCGCCTTTGCACAAGTAAAGAATACTGACGATTGGCATTGCAACACGATCTTCTATACCTACGCAAAATGTGGTGATAAGAGTTGCAAGATGTGGATAGTAGTAGTTGTGACAATATGGCATCCACTGGCACTGTGAGCCGTTTGAGCTTTGAGCTTGAAGCTTGAAGCCCATCCACAACCCCATGGAGTGTCTTGGGTTGATGAGACTTTCATTCCAGTCTCGCACTGTTGTCTTGTTCCTATTCAGTTTGGATCATATAAAGACACTGGTGTGATGTTGTTCCCATGGATGTTGGCCATATCATTTTGGGTAGGCCCTGCCTCTATGACAGGGATGTTACCATATTTGATTGTTCGAATGTGTGTACATTCTGATTTGAGGGCAAGAGAGTCAAGCTAAATCCACTTCCACCCAAGAACACGATTTGAAAGGAGTCCACCACAGAGTGGCGCGTGCAGCTCAAAGGAAATGAAGGAATCAAAGTCCAAGTCTAAGCCTCTCCATATTCTAAATGCTAACGAGACTGAGTCGGACTCGATGATGTACGCCCTTATGGCTAGGGAGAGTGCACCAGAGACTAGTGTAGAGTTACCCACTGAGGCCATTCCGGTAGTGGATGAGTTTCGTGATGTCTTTCCTGATGATCTACCAGATGAGCTTCCCCCTATGAGTGATATACAGTACGCCATTAATTTAGTCCCTCGGGCGACTCTATCAAACCTCCCTCATTACAGAATGAACCCAAAGGAACATGCAGAGTTGAAGAGGCAGGTTGACAAGCTCCTAGAAAAGGATTTCATTCGAGAGAGCATGAGCCCGTGTGTCGTGCCCGCCCTTCTTACACCTAAGAAGGATGGCACATGGAGGATGTGTGTTGATAGTAGGGCCATCAACAAAATCACAATCAAGTATCAATTTCCCATACCGCATCTTGATAACATGTTGGATATGATAGTCAACGCTACTATCTTCTCAAAAATTGACCTCAAAAGTGGTTATCACCAAATCCGTATACGCCCTGGCGACGAGTGGAAAACAGCCTTCAAGACAAAGGATAGGCTATACGAGTGGCTAGTTATGCCTTTTGAGCTGACTAATGCCCCGAGTACCTTCATGCGTGTGATGACCCAAGTGTTGAGACCCTTCATGGGGAAGTTCCTGGTTGTCTACTTTGATGGTATCCTAATTTATAGCGTGACCAAGGAACAACATCTCAACCATTTGAGGCAGGATTGTGAGATCCTTAAAGAGCCGAAAAATTGTACGCCAACCTAAAGGTGTGTTTATGTCTAGCAGTGTTATCTTCTTAGCAAGGTATCCCGTATCAATATCGGTTGGCGTAACGATGTCCTCCGATACCAATACGGATACGGGGGTGTAACGGCGATACGGGGGCGTAACGGCCCGTAACGGTGCTTTTTTTTACCAAAAAAATATGAAAAATTATGGATTAAATCCGGAATATTCTAAGCATTCCAAATATGCATTCATTTATAAATTGGAACATGTTTATGGTGGTGTAACAGTCCACTGTTTGGTGAGAAGTTGTATCGGACTGGCTGATGAATTTATGAACCAGATAACTTGAATTTGACTACAAAATTCATATATTTAATTTTTTAAATATCTAATTTATATACTTAACAATTTGATATCATTTCTCAAAATAGTTCTTTTAAAAAAATGAAATTAAATTCATGTAGATCACGTTGCCAATTTGGGGCCGACTTGGAGGACCAATCCATGCCCCAAATCAGCCTCAAATTCATGCAATTTATTGGCATTATCCCACTTGTGAATTGGTGGACATTTATTGGATAGTGAATCATGAAAAAAATCAAAAGGCGTTATTTTAAAAAATAAGTGTCCACAAATTAACAATTAAAACTATTTAAACAATTTGATTTTGGCATTTTGAGTTAGCAATTATAGTTCATAATTTAATTGGTAAATTTTAAGTTAATACATGTCTCGTGTACAATTTTTAAGGGGCCCGAATTAGGTAGGACTCAGATCGTGAAGTGCACATGAGTGTCAAAGTTTTTTGGACCCCACTCGTGATGAATGTGTTATATCCACACCGTCCATCCATTTTGCCAAATAATTTTAGGGCATGAGCCCAAAAATGAGGCAGATCCAAAGCTCAAGTGGACCGCACCATAAGAAACAACAATAATTAAACTACCACCATTAAAAATTTATTAGGGCTACAAAAGTTTTAGATTAAGCTGACATGTGTGTTTTCCCTTCATCCACGTCAGTGTGACCCTATTAATGGGTTAGATGGAAAATAAACATTATAGTGGACCCTAAGAAGTTTTTAATGGTGAGCATTCTATAACCATTGTTTCCTATGCTGTGGTCCACCTGAGATTTGGATCTTACTAATTTTTTGAATCATAACCTAAAATGATGTGGCAAAATGGATGGACGGCATGGATAAAATACATACATCATGGTGGGACCCACGTGGCACGTGTACATTTTATTAACTTGTGCGACGTGCTGCGTAACTCGTACACAGTCCATTCATTTGACGTAAGCAAGTCCTGTGGGTCTGATCATGAGGTATGTGTTATATCTAAGCCGTCCATTCATTTGACGAGCTCGTCTTAAGGCTTAACACAAAAAATAATACAGATCTAATTATCAAGTGGACCACACTACAAAAAGCAGTGGGGGATTGAACGTCTACCATTGAAACCCTTTTTGGGATCACAGAAGTTTTAGATCAATATGAAATTTATTTTTCCTCTTCATTCAGGTCTTTTTGACCTTATGAACAGATTGGATGGAAAATAAACGTTATGGTGGGGCCTACGAATTGTTTAACGGTGAAAATCATTATCTCCGCTGCTATTTTTGGTGTGGTCCAGACGATCTTAGGATATGATTCATTTTTGGATAATGCTCTAAAATGATCTCTAAAAATAGATGAACAGTGTAGATGTAATAAATACATCATTGTGGAGCCCATGTAACTTTGATCTCCTTTGAACCGTTCGTACAACTCAGAGCTCGAGGAGTGTCAACACTCGTCTTAGCATGACACGTATCTACAGCAGCTATATAGTTAGTGTGTGGTACACCAGCCAATCCTCTTCCGAATTTCTTTTTCCGATACAAAATGAAAAAGAAGGGAAAGGGGGAAACCAAAAAGAAAAGACGGAGAGAGAGAGAGAGAGAGAGGAGGCCCGCAGTAGGGCCGCAACCGCAGCAGTTCGAGAAGAAGAAGAAGAGGAAGAAGAAGAAGAAAAAGAAGGAAAAGAAGAATAGAAAGAAAAAAAAAAAGGTATGGTTTTTTTCCCCCTATTTTCTCTTTTTTTTCCTATTTTCTTTAGCCCGTAACAGCCATTACAAGGACATAACAGTCGTTATAGCCCGTAACAAGCGTAACGGCTCCGTAACAGCCATTACAGTCACAGAATCGGGGGGTGCCTGTTTCGACCCCGTATCGCGTAACAATGTCGGCCGTTACTATTACGTATCGGCCAATACAGCCGTATCGTAACGAATATGGGACACCTTGCTCCTTAGGTTTTGTTGTATCATCTGAGTGTCGGCGGATCCCGAGAAGGTCAAGGCCATCATCAATTGGCTTGAACTGCGCAGTATTCACGAGGTGCGCGGCTTTCACGGCTTGGCCACCTTTTATAGACGGTTCATTTGAGGCTTCAATTCCATTATGGCTCTCATCACGAATTGCATAAAAAAAAGAGAGTTTCAATCGACGAAGGCAGCCTTAAAGGCCTTCAAGGAGATAAAGGTCAAGATGACCGAAGCTCCAGTCATGCGACTTTTGAATTTTTCGAAAGTTTTTTAAGTCGCATGCAACGCGTCAGGAGTCGGCATAGGATTACTTAATCAAGAAGGGCAACATATCGCATTTTTTAGTAAGAAACTAAATGAGGCGAAACAAAAATACTGACAAAAAATTCCATGCGGTAGTGCAATCGATGCGCCACTGGCGTCATTATTTATTGCCGCAAGATTTCGTCTTGTTCTTAGATCACGAGGCCTTGAGATATCTGAACTCTCAGAAGAAACTAAACTCTAGGCGCGCCAAGTAAGTTCAACTCCTTCAGGAATACACTTTTGTGCTTAAGCACAAGGCCGGTGTAGAGAATAAGCCTGCCGACGCGTTGAGTTGTCGAGTCGCGTTACTCAATTCCATGAGTGTCGAAGTCACGGGGCTCGGGCTTGTCAGAGAAGATTATTTTAAGTGCCCCGATTTTAGAGTTGTGTACGCATCGTTGTTAAAGAATCCGTCCGTAGCCAGCAGTGAGTATTTGATATTAGATGGATATTTGTTTAGGAGTGACCGTTTGTGCAAATACCTCGCACCTCCCTCCACGATTTTTTTGTCTGGGAGTTACATTCAGGAGGGGTCACAGGTCATTTTGGTCGAGACAAGACCATTGTCCTAGTGGGGGGATAGATTCTACTGGCCAAGCCTCAAGCAAGACGTGGCCAAAATTATATGGCAGTGTCGTACTTGTCAACTGGCAAAGCAGAAAAAGCAGAATACAGGGCTATACACACCTTTGCCAATTCCATTCGCCCCTTGTCAGGACATCAGTATGGACTTCATGCTTGGGCTTCCCAAGACCATTTGAAAACACAATTCCATATTTGTTGTCGTGGACCGTTTTTTCTAAAATGGCCCACTTCATTCCTTGTTCAAAGACTTCTGACGCATCCCATGTTGCCAAATTGTTCTTCAGTAAGGATGTCAAACTTCATGAGTTACCCAAAACCAGTGTCTGACTGTGATGTGTGGTTCATGAGTTATTTTTGAAAGACACTATGGCATATGATGAGTACTAGGCTCCAATTTTCTTCTGCCTACCATCCTATGATCGATGGTCAAACTGAGGTGGTCAATAGGAGCCTAGGAAATTTACTCAGGTGTTTAGTGAGGGAGCACACTAGGACGTGGGACACTGCAATACCTATCGCCGAGTTTGCGTTTAATAGTTCTGTCAATAGATCCACAGGTTTGTCTTTTTTAAGTTGTTACTGGTTATAAACCTACGAAGCCTTTTGATATTGTCCCAATGTCCGTCCCATAGGCCATCAGAGTCTACAGAGTCATTTGCACATCATATTCATTCATCGCATCAAGAAATCAAGCGAAAGATCAATACCGATATTGAACAGTACAAATTTTCTGCAAACCAACATAAACGATTCAAGGAATTCAATGTAGGGAACTCTGTGATGGTCCGCATCAGGGCAGAATGGTATCCTCAGGGAGCCATTCAGAAATTACAAGCACATAGCGCTAGACCATTCAAAATTATAAAACGAAACTATCCCAATGCGTATATTGTAGATCTTCCACCTTCTATAGGAATTGGTTCCACATTCAATGTGGAGAATCTAGTTGCATTTCAGAAGACCATTAATACATTGTCCAGCCTTTCACCTAACCATCCTGATTCCCCAGACCTTTCCCTTAACCCATGGCCCCTTCCCGACCCATCTTCCCAGCCTCTACCTCCCATACATATCCTTCTCACACCCAGAAAGGAGATAGAAGATATTCTAGACCATCAAATAGTATCAACGTTGGACGGCGGCTTTCAAAAGTTCCTTATCAAGTGTAAGTCACAGCTAGCTTCAGACAGTATGTGGCTCACTGAGGAGAAGCTTCAGAAACTTGATCCAAATATCTTGGAGCAGTTCAGGAGTTTTCTTTCGCTGGTGGCGAAACCTTTGCAGTGAGGACAGTTGATGGGGACATCATGTGCCCCCCCCCCCAACCCTATGCACATATTCAAGGAGGTGGGCCCCCACTTTCGATCTGTTTCGACAACGACATCTTTGGAGGGCCTCACAGTTGGGGGTTGTGCTATGGGGTTTTGGAGTGGACCCGATCATCACATAGATTCTACCATCGGATCTCATGATCGTGGCCCGCTACTTTAGATGATCTAGGATTTTTAGTTTTGATTACTTTTGTTATTAGAAACTTCGTGAACGGTTTTGATTGCTTAGTACTTATTTGGTTTTAAGTTTTGGTATTAATGCGCGCACATGGCGCAAGGGTAAAATTGTCTTTTGGGGTTTAGGGTTTTCTTATAAATAAAGCAGCCACATGTAGGTATTGGTATGAAGTTTATGAATAAAATTCACCCCCACCTCTTTACACCCCACATCCACCATCTTCTACATCCTTTCCATCTTCAGATTCACCATCTCTCGTACCCAAGTTCTGGCCCATCTGAGGCGTTGAAACGTCGACGGAGTACTACGCACAAACCGTGCATCGGATCGATACGAAATTTGGCATGAAGGTAGTCCTACCCTTGCCGATCCTAGCCAAGAAGTCAATTTTTGACTTTGTGGGCCCCACACAGGTGCAGGCGGTTATACACGCACGTGCGCCCAGGGCCATTGTTGTCCAACGCATGTAGCTTATCTCAGGTTCTGTTTTCCTCTATTTTCCTTCTCTTTAGACTTAAATCAAACCCCTTAATCCTAATCCCTAACCCTAAGAGTCTCAAATCCTAATTATTCCCAATTTTTGAACCCTAGATTTTCCCCCAAATTGAAACTTGATGAATCTCTTGAATTGGGGAACAATCCTTTGCAAGAATGGATGACTCTTAACAATCCTTTGGGTTTGTTTGGTTTATAATTTTAATTTGATCAAGCCCTAAAATCGTGTAGGCTTGGACACCCATAGATTCCCCCCTTTTTTGAATATTTGATCATATGTAGGATGTGGAATTTTGTAATTGTTTAAAATTGATATAATCTAAAACTTGAGCTCTTGCATGTCATATTTAATTTCATGTCCTACATCAGAGGAGATATGTAAAAATCCTTCTCCCCTTCACTTTTCTCTCTTCACTTCATTTCTTCTTCTATCATTCATTATGGTATCGGAGCAGTACTGATACTGATCCAAAACTCTCTTTCCATCATTTATTTTTCTTTTCATCCTTATGAGGAATGAGAAAGCAAAAACTGGCTTGTAATGGCTTTGCTACTTAATTCCATGCAACCTAATATCAATCATGGCCTCTATCGTTTCCAGACCGCAAAAGATATATGGAATAAAGTTGCTACCATGTACTCCCATCAAGAAGATCTAGCACATCTCTATCAACTTCACTGGGAAAATTAATAATCTCGAACAATGTGATGTGACTGCAAAATAATATTTTGTGAGCTTGAATCAGAAATGTTGCAACCTTGAATAAAAAATGGGAAGACCTGGAACACTATCAAACGGTTATTATGAGAATGGAAGGTTTAAAAAATTCAATGAGTCAACTGCAAATATTTAAATTTTCAGCTAGTCTTCGTTCGGATTTCGAACCTCAACGTATACAGGTTCTTGGAAGAGAGTTCCCACTTCCCTTGAGTCCGCATATAATTTATATATGCATAGAAGCAAGAAGAGGAGATGCATCTCACCCCACTATTCCAGAACGATCAGTCTTGCTAAAAGATTCAAAGATAGGTAAAGGAACAAACAAGGAAAATGGACAAGGAACCGTGGATAGAGACAGGCTCCCCTGTACACATTGTGGGAGAAGAAGACACCTAAAGGACCACTATCAGATATTTCATCCAAACCTATGTCCAAAAGAGCTTTGAACTAAGCCTTTGGTCAACATGAGCACTGTAGAGGAATCTATTACCTTTACTTAAAGGGATCCAAAGGATAAAACTATTACTAAACTCCAACATCAACTAGATGAGTCTAGTGAGAGAGGAGATATATGAAAATCCTTCTCCCCTTCTTCACATTTCTCGCTTCCATTCATTTTTCTTCCTCTATCACACATTAACTTGTTTCGTCTTTGGAGTAGTCTCTCTAAACTTTTTTTAAAATTTTAAGACACAAGGTGTCCCCACCTCTTATTTGAAGTGAGACTAATCCCTGCGGATACACGCAATCTTTCTAAAAATTAGTTAAAGTATTTATCTATTTCTTTAGTTTTATTTGATTGCAAATGATGATTGTAAACTTCATCTAGTGTTATCTTGATAGTTATAGGTGTTACTTTAATGGTGTCATGTAATGGTAAGATATGTGATTTTACATGTTAATTTACTAGTTACAGGTGTAAAGCCAATCTAACCTGACCCAACATAATGTAACCTAGCCTAACCAGAAGTATGTTAGGGTTGAGTATTTAATATAGTGGGTTGAGCTCAATTTGGGTCTAGGGTTGGGTTGGGCAATAGGCGGACTCCACTTTAAGGTGGGTTGGGATTGGGTTCACCCTCAGCACGACCTGACCTGCCATAAGCACAATAGTTTTCCATTGTTTAGGGGACAACTATGTGTTGTTTGCAATTGCGATTTCTCAATTTGTGTTTTGATGTGAAACAACTTGAGTTGTTAAAACACAACTACAAATACTGGGTAAATAATAACTTCTGTTTTTTCTTATTTTTTCTGATTTATGACAGAAAAATATTGCAAATATCACAAGATATTTGTGAATATCACAATATATTGGCATGTATTAACGATTTGTCATACAAGGTATTTTTTGTGATATCCCCTTGTTTTGTTTTGCTGACCTGCAATACCAATAGTATTGGGCAATACTATTGATACATCAAACATTGTTTGGTATGGGCTTTAAGGAAAAATGGAGGCGAAGGATCTAGACTTCTATATCCATGAGCACCTTGTGAAGGGTCAAATGTGTGGCTACCTTCAGAGCTACAGGTGGTTGTGCCAAGCCGCCAAGGGATGAGGATCCCCTTCCGTACAATGGTAGCAAGTTTATGCAAGTGTTTCAAAAGCTAAGGAGATCAATTTGTCATGGATTTTTTCAGTTGGTGAATCCCTTTATATTTTGCACCTCCAATTAACTAATGACACTTTAGATGTCATGAGGCTCTGAAAGCCATTGAAATTTTAGATTATGCTAAGATGTTCCAAAATACTATCATGCCCAAGAGCAAACCTTGAGAAGTGCTCTACTACTAGTATTGGAACCTCAACTTATCAAGAGGACAGACTTCTAGTTTGGGGTGAATTGATCCTTTGCTATCCTGGCATCCCACCATGGGCTGATCCTCGTCTTCCTTACATGTGGGATCCTATTGTTGCAAAATTAAGAAGTAGATGGCCATTTGGAAGTGATCTTATTCTTATCTTTCTTTAAGGGGATCGTGCAACACCAATCAAAGCTTCCATTGCTAGTTCTCCGGTTTACATGTTATCTTTTGCAAAATTCCCAACAAAGTGGCAAAAAGGATTAGAGAAGCTTCAAATGAACTTTCTTTGGCAAGGAAGTGGTTATCACTTGATAAATTGGGAGTTGCAAAAAAAATTAAGGAAGATTCGGAACTGAAAGAATCAAGGAAGCTGGGTTTATTAATGAAATAGTGGCGAGGGTTTGAAGGGAATGCCCTTTGGAGATCCCTTGTGTAGAAAGAGAAGGAGAGGATGGTATAAGATTTTTTTTTGAAGAGTAAGAGGATGGTACAAGGGGGGAAACAAAAGATAAAGAAGAAAGTGAGTGGGAGGACAACTCATATTTGGTGGGGAAAATTCCTAGGAGTTAAGATTTAAACTAGGGAAGTGCTCTAAAGTAAGGTTCTGAGAGAACATTTGGTTGAGAAATAGATTATTGGTGCCTTCTTCACCTCAAATAGATTATTGGTGCCTTCTTCGCCTCTTATGTGACAGGTAGGAAGCAGGGTCAAATTAAAGAATAGTATGAAATGCATGGAACAAAAGGAATGAGCACTTTTTTATGATAAGGTGGCTTGAGTACACACATAATTGCGCAAAGCATCAAGGAAAACCGAAATAGACTTGGATGCGGGAGAAACAAAGAATCTGTTTCAAATTGTTAACAAGTATTCTCAATAAAATTTCAGTTATCTCTCGAAAAAAAAAATTTCTTAAAAAGTAGAAAAACATAGGAAGGTAGAAGGTTGTGCAAATAACAGAAACGTTGGTCACTTATATTAAAGGGGCTCTCTCTTGCAACTAATTCAACAAAATGTCAACACCAGAGGTCATGTCGAATTGGACACCATTGTCTCAAGAGTTTGATTCTGATAGTTTCTTAGGCCAAATTGGGAGATGCCTCTAGTGGGTGCACAAGAAATGAACATTAATGGCATTTTCTTCTTCAGATGCAGACTTCTCTTATATGGGAGGCATTATCAAGAGATAAAGTTAATACTAATGTTGTTTTATCTGACCAGAGGAAGGAGGCTGTTTGCTAATGTCAGTCAAGGTCTTTTTCACATAGGGTTAGAACTTTCTATCCCTCCTTGATGGAACTTTAAATGTGGAAGCAGCTTAACCCAGAAGCAACGTTTTTTAAAAAAATTAAAATTAAAATTAAAAAATTTTAAAAAAAAAAACCTGCAACCCAGAAGCGGAGGAGACTAATCATATTTCATGTAACATAACAATCAACATTTTCAAGCAAAATGAAGTGAGGCCCATCTGCAAAATCCCATCCCTTTCGAAAGCCCTAACAGCTAAACCTATCCTTCAAAATCCCCATCTACCCATAAAATCCAATGCAAAACCCTACATTGGTGAGAGATGTGGCAAGTTGGCAACAAACCCCAACTTCATAAGCATTATCAGTTCAAAATGCATCTTCAGCTAGAAGAAAACATAGCTTTTCTTGCCCTTTATATTTTTGGCAACAAACCACAGGAAACAAGAAAAATCTAGATTATAAATCCCAACAACTACACTCAATTAGAATAAAATGATAAATATAGAAGATGACACGGGGAGTGAAACAGAACGTGAAACCATGAGCTCCCTAGCAGTGGGAGGTGAAATCTCCAATCATGTGCCTGTTGAAGAATGAGCTGGTGACTCGTAGGCAGTGGCTTGGTTAAGGGAACCCTAGCAGCACTCTAAAAACCCTAAACTCATATTAAAATATTCACCAAACTTTGTCCAAAGCCCTTAAAACCAGAGAACAATCTACACCAGGGAAAAAAATCCAAGCTTTCATGATTGGGTTAGAAAAAGATACAGAAAACAGAAATCCAGAGAAACAGCAACAACTCCAAGACTTCCAAAAAAAAAAAAACAAGAAGTAGACAAAAACATACTCATAAAAAATAAAAATTTTAAAAAAATTTTAAAAAAAAAAAAAAAAAAAAACCTAGCATAGCCCCAAAATACTAAAAGCCAGTCCATAAACCCGAATTTTCAGTATAAGGCAAAAACCCCTAACAATAACAAACAAAGAAAGAAAGTAGAAGCAAAGAATGAAAAGAAAAACACCATTCGCTTAAGTGTATATGAAAATAGTCAAAACCCAAACAGCATAAAAGCAAGTCTCTACAACCATACTACCAAAACCCAGGATTTCCTTTGTTTTTTTTTTTTAAGTACAAAAAAAAAAAAAAAAAAAAAAAAAAAAAAAAAAAAAACCCCAAAAACAAAATCCAAAATAGATAGAATTATAATAAAAAATAAAAAAATAAAAAATAATAAAAACTTAACCCTCATTACAAAAATCACTTACCAGTAAAACCCAGATGACCAAAAAAATCCAAAAACAAAAAAGAAAAAGACGAAAATAAACGTAGGGGAAATTGAAATACATACCGCCAAGAGAAGCCAAATAACAGATTTACTAGCAACAAGAACCGTCTCAGCCACAACGCCTTCCATGACAGTACCCAAAACCCTCTCCCAATCAACCACCCTTCCATTCCTGCAAACAACCTTCTCAATCTCCATCTCCATTGCAGAATCTATGTATTAAAAAGAGGAGAGAGGAAAAAACCCAGAACCCAAACCCTAGAAGTAGAGAGAGAGAGAGCTCTAATTAGAAAAGAGATTCCATGAAATGCTTCTCTCACGAAAAGGGATTTCAGATACCAGGGTTTGCTCTCGGTCTCTCACTCTCCCACTCTCCAGCTGGAAAAATAAAAAATAAAAAATCATACGGTCCTGATGCATCTGACGCTGAACTTCTTTTCTATCCTGACCTGAGGCGCCTCTTTGTACAAGTACGGTTCCACCCTAGAGAATCCCAACCGTTGATAGGAACGAACGCCCGGACGGATGGTGCGACTCGGATTCGGTCGTGACCCCTCTGGTACCGACAGACGGTGCTGGAAAAGCCTGGCCTACCATTATGCGCGTGTTTTATCCAGGCCGTCCATCCATTTTACCGGATCATTCTAAGACATACATTGAAAAATAAGGCAGATCCCAGGTGGACCACACCATAGGAAACAGTAGCGATTGAGCGCCCACAGTCAAAACCTTCACACGGGCACAAAAGTTTTGCATCCAGCTGACATGTTTGTTTTCCATGTGACCTAATCAACGGGTTGGATGGCAAATAAACACCGGAGCGTTTCTTACTATAAGCTTTTAACGGTTGCCGTTCGGTTACCGTTGCTTCTATGGTGTATGGTGCGGTCCAATTGATATTTTAATCATCCTCATTTATGGGCTCATGAGCTAAAATGAGGGGCCAAAAAAAATGGACGGCATGGATAAAATATGTACTCATTGTGGCATACATGCCTATTAAGCAGTGAAGTCTGCTGGAGTGATCACTCCGAATCCGAATGAGAGACCGGTATTCTGGACTGCACCTGTTACCGGCTGAGCGTAGAACATTCAGGTGGAGTCAACTGTGTTTGTATATGTAAATCCACTCTGTCTATCAAATGAAAACCTTTATTTAAACCATAAATACAAAATATAAATTTGATAAAAAAAATTTATATGTTACACCAATAAAAACTATGTATAATTGTTTGAACTGTAGTTAGTCTGAGTTTTAGATGACTATCATTTGAATATGTTCATTTTAACACTTATGATTAACACCAAATTAATGGATTTGAAGAAAGATATACCCATGTGGTCTCACACACAAATCTATAGTTGCAATTACATTCCAATTGTTTGGGGGAAATTTCCACTAGTATGACAGTATATGGCCCACAACCTTTTTAAGTTCACTTGCTTTTTACCTTCTAAGAATAATCCCGAGCTGTACGGTTCCATTTCTCATGTTGAAAATGCCCTTACTTTCCTTCCTGACGCGGATCACCTATGTAAGACCCGTATCCCAGTCCGTACTGTTCCGTCAACTCACGCGATCTTCCTAGTCGAATTTCGGCAACCTGCGACCGATGATCGACGTTTACGCTCGACCCTAAGTCATATCATGTATATCTGAGTCGGTTCAATCCGAGACTTGTACCATCGCGACCGCATCGTCGCCGCGGTTCCAACGCCGCAACTCGTGCACCGATCCGATACCCTGGCAGGGAGATGTAGACCCGCGTTCAGTTCGAGGAAAAACACCGCGTGTTGCAAATTTCAAGAGAATCTCTACAATATGTCACATCAATCAATCACTCCATCAATTAATCAATCATCTCATGTCAAGTACAAGCAACCATCCCCCTCTTACATCACCCTTACCTAAAGTCAACTCTCTTTCTCTCTCTTACACACCCGTACATGTCAAGTACATGACCTATCACTTCATCACCTCACCCATCACTCACATCCATCACTCTCTCTCCTTACGTCTCACCTCTCTCTCTCATTTCTCATCACAATTCCAAGCAACCAAGAGAGAGCTCACGTTCATGCATTCTAAGGTGAGAAAAAGAGTTTGTGTGGCTCACTTTCTCATCCCTTTAACTCTCATCCTAGCCATCCATTTCTCATCTCCACCATCAAAGTGAAGAATAAGGAGAGTTACTTTCCAACGAACCTAGAAGATCAAGTGGTGGGTGTTTCTATAGCCTAGTTTTTCATGTTTTTAAGATGGGCCAAGTGAGGTCTACCGATCAATGGTATGGATCTCACTTTGGAACCAAAGATGTGGCCGATGGCCCACCTTAATTATCAATATCATTCTATGATGGGGCCATTTTTCATGTACCCCATCATGATGTTTACTTTCCTAGCTTGAATAGAGGTTATCTAGACCGTCCATTTTACTGGAGAAGGGATCTTCACCGTTGAATTATGATTTTATGGGCCCACAAGCAATGGGACCCGCTTGATGTATGATTAGATAAATGGAAGGGAGGGCTCATAGTGTCGGAGCCCTCCATGCACGTGTATCCCTCAATCTCTCTTTCTCTCTCTTTCTCTCCCTCTCTTTTTCATGTTTTGTATGATGGAATGATCATGTGGCCCACCCGAATGGACCCCACCATGGAGTATGTTTTGGATTCAAGCTTATTATAGGTGGGGCCCACTTTATATAGGGGTCGTATCCACCTCACCTATCATTAGGGGGCCCACCTTAATATTTCCGTACGCCCAAGTTTTAAAAAAAAAAAAAAAAAAAAAAGAGTCCAGAGACGCTGTCTCTGAACATGAAGGTAAAAACACAAATATTAGCCTAGTTAAAGGCATTTGAGGTGGACCCTTGGTGTAGGCCCCATCTTAATGTATGTATTCAATCCACATCGTCCATCCTATTTGCCAGCTCATTTTAGGCATTTAGCCGAAAAGTGAAGGTGATCCAACTTTCTGGTGGGTCATACCTTAGTAAACAATGATCGTCACCATTTAAGTTCACTTGGTTTCTTCTTACACGCTGAAATACATTGGATATGGGGCTCGTTTAATCCGTCTTGAGCCGAGAGATGCAATAGATGGGTTGGATTTTCCGAATGTGGGCCCTACTTAGGAAAAACTGCAAGAAAACTCGATTTTAAAAAAAAATAATAATAATTTAAAGCAGCAGAGGCTGTGCCTCTGGACGTCAGGAGAGAACGCGCAGGCATCCTGCACTGCGGGCGGACGCCAGGGAACCCACGACTCCATATGTGGGCCCCACCTTGATGTTTATTTACCATCTAACCCGTCCATATGGTGGGCCCCTACCTGAAGCAGGCCCCACCCAAAAATTAGGCCCATCCAAGGCTCAGGTGGCCCACATCAGAGGAAATAGTGGTGATTTAAAGCCTACCATTGAAACCATTTTTGGGTCCACATAGGTTTTGGATCAAGCTAAAATTTGTATTTCCCCTTCATCCAAGTCTGTACGACCTTACCAACAGATTAGATGGAAAATATATGTTATGGTGGGCCCCACGTGGGAGCCCACAGTGATGTATGTGTTGTACTCCCACCATCCAGGCAGACGGTGGAGTCCACGGTGATGTATGTGTTGTATTCCCACCGTCCGCTATGATGTATGTGTTTATCCGCACTGTCCATTGTTTGGACAATGGGACCCACCATGATTTATGTGTTCTATCCACTCTGTTCACACTAGATTGTGTGTGTGGGTGTTTATATATATATATATATATATATATATATATATATATATATATATATATATATATATATATATATATATATATATATATATATATATATATATATATATATTATATTATATTATATATGTATATATGTATGATGGTGGGCCTTTATGTGGACCCCCACCATGATGCATGTGTTGCATCCAAACCATCCATTTATTTTGTAAGCTCATATTATGGCTTGAGCTAAAAATGAGTCAGATCTATGGTTCAAGTGGGTCCACCTTGGTATGTGTATAGGACCCATGTTGACTTATTTGTAGCCATTCATTGAGGCCCACCTTGGTGTACATATAAGGCCCATGGGATAAGGCCCATTTAACATATATAAGGCCCATGAGATTAGGCCCATATGACATATATAAGGCACATGGGATCAGGCCCATTGGATATATATAAGGCCCATGGGATCAGGCCCATTTGACATATATAAGGCCATGGGATTAGGCCCATTTGACATATATAAGGCCCATGGGATTAGGCCCATTTTGATGTATTCCAAGGCCATGGGTTAAGGCCCATTGTGATGTACTCTAAGGCCCACAGGTTATAACCCATTACAATGTACATCAGGCCCATTAATGCGGCCAACTTGCTTGATAACCAGAAGGCCCATATGATATGGCCCATTTGATGTATTCAAGGCCCAATGGGAGGTACCTAAGGTCCATTGCAATGTGTGATTCCTCCATAGTTTGTGTAATGATGTTTTATGGCGGGTCGTGCCTTAAGAGCAATGATGGTTCGACGCCCACATTGTAAGTACAATGTTGGTTAAATGTCCGCATTGTCTCTCTCCTTAGGGCCCATTGGTAAGCCCATACTAGTTGTCTATAGGTCGTCTAGGCTCATCTGCATCGTAAGAGTAGTCCATTACTTTATAACATGCTTAGTATAATCTCATGACTCATGCCCTTACGCATCATATGTATGTTTGATATGAGTAGTGACTGATCATAGCATACGCCATTGGGCAGACCATTTACGGGACTCATTATGAGACAGAGTGCCCCACATGATCGCGCAGTACACGCTGGATTGTTGCATGATTTGACGGTGTGATTCATGTATCTCGCATATGTGTGACTTGATCACTGCACGCCCTAACGACATCAGGGTCATAGCGTCCACAGGCACATCGTGGATGGCCGTATCTGTCACGCCCCAAACTCAGAAACCGGGCTCACAAAATTCTTGATCGCCGAATCTGGCGCTGACAGCCTCCGTAGTACCCCATTCTCGGCTCCCGGCACCCATATACCAGGTTCCGATCCTGCGATACTACAAGGAGGATTTCTACTATCCATTTAATCCGTAATGAGCATAACCAAAAGCATAACCCACGAACAATAACCACAAGAACACCATCACAATATCCACTATGATCAAAAACTTTGAGTACAAGGTGTATAAAGGGAAATACAAGATAGTGCTAATAACAAAACTCCAAAGGCTCGACTGCATGCTCCTGCTGCTACTACGCTACGGCTGCGTCCTGACGTCACCTGCACGCATCAATCGTGCATAAGCTTATAGAAAGCTTAGAGGGCGGTGTAAGTGTGTGCGCAATACGAGCGTGCTCAGAATACAAAGTTAGAGTAATGCAGAATTATGCTGATGAATACGCGAATGCAATCAGCCGTACCAAGGCTATACAGTGCAAGATATGAATGCGATCGGCCATATCCAGACCATGTGATGCGAGATGCAACTCAAGCATGCCAATCCTCATCATATATCAGTACAGTTCTCATTCTGGATAATCACCGGGGTCTAGTACACTCTACGCCAGTTTGCCGTCCCTATCCGAACGCACAACTGGGAGAGCAGAAGAGACCTCACTATCCGCCTGCCAATATCGGGCCCGGCTCGTCGATAGCGGACCGATTCCTCAAGCTGGTCAAACTCAACCTAGAAGTTGCCCCCTCACTCAGGCGGGTAAGGTCACACCCCTTTCCAACCGACCACGACACAGTGGGAGACGCGACCTACTGGTATACGGCCCTCGTGCGCTCATGTATCCACTCGGTCTCGACGTTAGAGTCATCCTCTGGTACCATCGGGTTTAGGGGTTTTCACCTAGGGACATCTATGGCGCCCGTATGCTAGAACCAAACATTTTCGGTATTCAATCCAGCCACCCACGATGCATCTGTAGAGGCTATGGCCCTGATGTCGCTAGGGCATACAATAATCACAATCATACAAATGCAAGTGCATAAGTCACACTACCAGTCATGCAACAATCCTACGTGTACCATGCACTATGGCAACTCCACCTACCAGGGAGCCCATAAACAGTTCGCCCGGAGGCATATGTTATGATCAGTCACTTCTCATATCAGTCATACATATGATGCGTATGATAATGAATCATGGATTTATACTAAACATGTATATAGAGATGGGCTCTGTGTATAACTGAGATGGGCCTAGACGGCCTACTTACTACAAGTATGGGCCTATTAGTGGGCCTTAGGGAGTGTTACAATGCGGACATTTAACCAACATTGTACCTACAATGTGGACGTCTAACCATCATTGTTCCCGAGGCATTACTTACTATAAATATCGTTATTTGCCATGGAGGGATCACGCATTGCAATGGACCTAGTTGCACTCAATTGGGCCTTAAGTACATCAATTGAGCCGTATCATATGGGCCTTGCATTCATCAAATGGATCACCTTAATGAGCCTCACCAATGGGCCTTAGGTCCTTTGCAATGGGTTATAACCCATGGGCCTTAGAATTCATTAAAATGAGCCCAATCATATGAGCTTTATGTACATCAAATGGGCCTAATCACATAGGCCTTATATATACCAAGGTGGGCCTCAACAATGGGCCACAAATACATCAATTGGGCCTACACACATGGGCCCATAAATAACAAAGTGGGCCTTAGTGGGCGGGCCACAAATACATTAAGATGGGCCTCAACAATGGCCTTAAAATGATCTCAAAATGGTTGGACGGTTTGGATGAAACTCATGCATCATGGTAGACTCCCATGTGGGCCCACTATAACATTTATTTCCAGCCAATCCTGGGCCCACTGAAATGCTTATTTGCCACCCAACCCGTTGTTAAGGCCGTGTGGCAAGGGGCCCTCCAAAATGTTTATTTTACATTCCACCTGTTGATAAGGCCATGTAGCAAGGGGCCCACCAAAATGTTTATTTTCCATTCAAACCTGTTGATAAGGTCATATAGACCCAGGGCCCACCGAAATGTATATTTTCTACCCAACCTGGGTCCACTGTACTATTTATTTGCATCCAAACTGTTCATTGAATCACATGGCCTAGGGCCCACTGTAATGTTTATTGCCATCCAAACCTGTTCATAACGTCACGTGGCCAGGGGCCCACGAGATGGACGGCGTGGACACAATACATACATCTGAGTGGGGGCCACCGTCCACTGGCGTGGACGGACGGCGTGAGTAAAACACTTGCATCACAGTGGGTGTCACCACCCACTGTTGTGTACGGTGTGGTAAGCCACACATACCACAGTGGGTCCCATATAGGGCCCACCAAAGTGTTTATTTGTAATCCAACCCGTCCATTACGTGTGTCCCACCTGTTTGAGGGTTCACACCAAGTTTTAGCTACATTCAAAATTCAGGTAGGCCCCACCAAGTGTTTTTATATGATTTAGGCATGTCTTCACATGATTTGGATGGTATGGCCCACATGAGTTCAGTTTGTGGATGATTTTTAGAGTCAACGCACTATTTAAGGGGACCTATTAAATGAACGGTATAAATGTAAAATATACATCATGGTGGAGTCTACAAGTGGGCCAATACGGCCACCCTTTTTAACGTGGACGTCTTTGGACTCATGGCACAAAGTCATGCCAAAAAAGAAAATTATTTTTTTATCCTAGGTGCGACCCACATTAACCAGATCTACCCCATCCATTGCATGTGTTCCACAAAATTAGGCGTCCAAACCAAGTTTGAGCCACGTTCAAATTTCAGGCAGGCCCCACCAAATGTTTTTGTATGTTTCAGGCATGTCTCCTCATGATTTTAGATGGTATGGCCCACCTGAGTTCCGGATTGGTCCCAAATTTTGGTTCAACGCCTAAATTAATCTGAGGAAGATGGTGGAAAGCTTGGATTAAATACATGCATTAAGTTGGGGCTTACAAGAGTGGCCCACCATTTCCCTTCTTTTCCTTTCTTTCTTTTTTTTTTTTGGTTGGACGTCCAGACATCTCTGGACGTCAAGTAGCAAACGCATGCATGGATTTCCTTTAATTTTGTTTTCCTAGGTGGGACCCACATTAAACAAATCTATCCCGTCCATTGCATGTTTTCCACAAAAATAGGGGTCCAAAACAAGTTTCAGGTAGGTCCAAGCTTCTGGTGGACCCCAGAAATCATTTTTTTAAGTTTTAAAGGAAGATACTAGTATTCTTAATGCCACGGCCTGCCAGATAATTGGATCGATCTCATTTTTCGGCTCAACGCCTAAAACGATCCCGAGAATAAAATGGATGGCTTGGATTAAAAATATACATCAAGGTGGGGCCATGTTGGAGCAGCCCACCATTTCCCTTTTATTTTTCTTTCTTCCTTTATTCCCTTTCTGTTGAAACGTCCAGCGTCCCAGACGCTGGACGGTCTTTTGTTAATATTTTTTTTTTTGAGTGTGGGCCTTGATGGAGTGAGCCACCACTGATGGGTGCCATGGGCTCAATGTCCAAGGTGGGCCCCACTTGAATAAAAATTACATCAAGGTGGGATCCATTCAAGTGGGCCACACCCTCCTATTGCAATAAAATAAAATAAAATAAAATAAAATAAAATAAAAGAGAGAGAGAGAGAGACATGGAGAGTGGGACACGGCTTGTGATGGAGGGACCCCGTCATTATGGGCCCTCCCTAGCAACAAATCATACAACAAGTGGGCCTTAAAACATGTGGGACCATCGAAATTTAAAATCAACGGTGGGGATCCTTTCCCCACCAACATGGACGGCCTAGATGACCTTTGAAGAGAAAATAAACATCATGATGGGGTCCATGGAGAATGGCCCCATCATGGAATGATCATGATGATCCATGTGGTCCATCGGCCACAAATAAGGGTCCCAAGTGAGATCCACACCATGGATCGATGGGCCTCACTTGGTCCACCAAAAAACAATAAAAACTACCCTATAGAGGCACCCACCGTCCGATCTTCTTGCTCCTAGGGGTTCCTTGGCACCTTGGCTTCAACTTCAACGGTTAAGATGAAGAATTGAGGGTTGAGATGGGAGATTTTGGGGTAGGAAGGTGGGCCACTTAGAGCTTAGGAAAGTTGGGAAATTTCCATACGTATGGGGCTCTTGGAATTTTTGTTGCTTGAAAATTTTAGAATGAGAAAGAGAGAAAGAGAGAGAGTGATGTAAAGGGAGAGAGAGAGAGAGTGATGGATGGATGGGGTGAGTGATGTTTGTGTAAGAAATCTTTGACTTATGAGGCTTTTTGTGCAAGAGAGGTATGGGATGTGAAGACTTTTGTGGTCTTTTGTGTAAGAAAGGTATGGGTTAGGAAGACTTTTGTGGTTGCTTGGGAAAATGGGTGAGAGTGATGTGTACTTGACATGTGATGGGTTGATGGGTGATTGATTGATGGGATTGATGTGATTGATGTGACACATCGTAGAGATTCCCTTGGTTTTCGCAACGCGCGGCGTTTTCTCGCACCGAACGTTGGCCCATAACTCTTGATCAGGGTATCGCTTCGGCGCGCGAGTCGCGGTATCAGAACCGCAACAACGGCGCGGTCGCTATGGTATTGGTCTCGGGTTGAGTCGACTCGGGTTATCGGCACGTGAATCAGGGTCGTGCGTCGATATTGTTTAAGGGTCGAAAGTTGCCGGAATTCGACCAGTACGACCGCGGAAGTGTATGGAAAGGTACGGACCAAGATACGGGTCTTACAGTATCGGATACTGAAAATACCTTGTTCTAGCACTGTGGGCACTTAGGATGTGCTTGAGTGAAAGTCTCATAACCTTTTTGGTACCAGTAGTTGCTCCAATGTCTATACCGAGTGGATACATGAACGCCCGGGTGCCGAATACCAGTAGGACGCGTCTCCCACTGTGTCGTGGTCGGTTGGAAGGGGGTGTGGCCTTATCCGCCTGAGTGAGGGGGCTATAAGCTAGGCTGAGTTTGACCAGCTCGTAAATGACTCTGCTATCGACGAGCCGGGTAGGTATTGGCAGACTACTGGTCAGGCGGATAGTGAGATTTATTCTGCTCACCGGGCTATATGGATAGGGAGGCAGCAATCAGTGTAAAGTGTACTAGACCCCGGTGACATCTAGAGAGAAACTGTACTGATATGTGTACTTGATGAGTACCGACTTGCTTAGATTACATCTCGCATATGACATTCGACTACGTAGGCCTCGTATTGCATCGGTATGACCGATAACATTCATGTCTCGCATCGCATGGCCTTGGTATGGCCAATAGCATTCATGCCTTGCATCATATAGTTTTGGTACAACTGATAGCATTCATGAACTTACCGCAAGTTTCCGCATTACTCTGATATTATATAATTAGCACTTGCCTTACGCACACACTTACACCACCCTCTAAGCTTTGTAAGCTTATGCACGACCGTTGCGTACAGGTGTCGTTGGACAGCAGCAACGCTGAGGAAGGAGCGCGTATCAGGCCATTTTGGAGCTTTTTGATCATCTTGTATTTCCCTTTCCGCATTGTACTTAAAGCTTTGATATAGTGGATATGTGGTGTTGTTGTTTTGTGACTTAGATATGCTTATGGTTATGCTTCATTACAAAAAAAAAATTCATTCTGAAAATCCTCCTTGTAGGATCCCAAGATCGGAATCTGGCATATGATTGTCAGGAGCCAAGAATGGGGACTACGGAGGCTGTCGGCACTAGATTCGGTGATCAGGATTCCTGTGAATCCGATTTAAGGGTTTGGGGTGTGACAACCTAGTGCTCCAAGACAGGCGCTTATGCTCCTTGAACTCCGAGTTATGCGAACGGTTCAAAAGATATCAAAGTTACATGGACCCACGGT
Source organism: Magnolia kwangsiensis (assembly GCA_037074715.1). Lineage (NCBI taxonomy): Eukaryota > Viridiplantae > Streptophyta > Magnoliopsida > Magnoliales > Magnoliaceae > Magnolia > Magnolia kwangsiensis. The sequence goes on from CM073583.1 coordinate 68,780,998, forward strand.
TATGTATTTATTATATCCGCAACGTTCATCCATATTTCGAGATCGTTTCGGAGCATTCTCAAAAAAAAATAAAAAATCATACCCAAAGATTGACTGGACCACACCACAACGAGCAGCGGGAAAATTGATTTTCCATCAGGTCGATGGTTGAAAATTCACTTCATTCACTTCGTGGCCAATTTTAATCAGTTCGTGGTCAATTTCATGCATTTCATTTCACGTTCAATTCCATGCATTTCACGATCAATTCCCTTCACTTTCACGGTCAATTTGCTTCACTTCACAGTCAATTCCATTCATTTCACGGTTAATTCGCTTCGCTTCACTTCACGGTCAATTCCATGCATTTCATGGTCAATTCCCTTCACTTCACAGTCAATTTGATTCACTTCACGGTCATTTCCATGCATTTCATGGTCATTCTCGTCGATTCCATGTTGATTCACGGTCATTCCCATGCATTTCACAATCAATTCCCTTCACTTCATGGTCATTTCCACGCATTTCACGGCAATTCGCTTCACTTCACGGTCATTTCCACGCATTTCACGGTCAATTTGCCTCACTTCACGGTCATTTCCATGCATTTCACGGTCATTCCCATCGATTTCGTGTTGATTCATGGTCATTTCCATGCATTTCACGGTCAATTCCCTTCACTTTACGGTGATTTCCATGCATTTTACGATCAATTCGCTTCACTTCACGGTCATTTCCATGCATTTCACGGTCATTCTCGGCGGTTCCGTGTTGATTCACGGTCATTTTCATGCATTTCACAGTCAATTCCCTTCACTTCACGGTCAATTCCCTACACTTCATGGTCAATTCACTTCACTTCACGGTCATTTCCATGCATTGAACGGTCATTCCCGGCTATTCCGTGTTAATTCACAGTCATTTCCATGCATTTCACAATCAATTCCCTTCGCCTCACGATCATTTCCATGCATTTCACGGTAATTCGCTTCACTTCACGGTCATTTCCATGCATTTCACGGTCATTCTTGGCAATTCCGTGTTGATTCACGGTCATTTCCGCGCATTTCACGGTAAATTCTCATCACTTCACGGTCATTTCAACGCATTTCACGGTTAATTCGCTTCACTTCACAGTCATTTCCATGCATTTCACAGTCAATTCCCTTCACTTCACGGCCAATTCGCTTCACTTCACGGTCATTTCCACGCATTTCACGGTCATTTCCATGCATTTCTCGATCATTCCCCGGCGATTCCCTGTTGATTCACAATCATTTCCACGCATTTCACGGTCAATTCCCTTCACTTCAAGGTCATTTCCACGCATTTCACAGTCAATTCGCAGTCATTTCCAGGCATTTCACGATCATTCCCAACGATTCCGTGTTGATTCAAGGTCATTTCCACGCATTTCACGATCAATTCCCTTCATTTCACAGTCATTTCCACGCATTTCACGGTCAATTCGCTTCACTTCACGGTCATTTCCATGCATTTCACAGTCATTCCCTACGATTCTGTGTTGATTCACAATCATTTCCATGCATTTCACGGTCAATTCCCTTCACTTCAGGGTCATCTCCACGCATTTCACGGTCGATTCGCTTCACTTCATGGTCATTTCCATGCATTTCACGGTCATTCCCCGACTATTCTATGTTGATTCATGGTCATTTCCATGCATTTCACGGTCATTCCCGGTGATACAGTGTTGATTCATAGTCATTTCCATGCATTTTACGGTCAATTCCCTTCACTTCATGGTCATTTCCATGTAATTCACGGTCAATTCGCTTCACTTCACGGTCATTTCCATGCATTTCATGGTCATTCCCGGCGATTCCGTGTTGATTCACGGTCATTTCTACGCATTTCATGGACAATTCCCTTCACTTCACGGTCATTTCCAAGCATTTCAAGGTCAATTCGCTTCACTTTACGATCATTTCCATGCATTTCACGATCATTCCCGGTGATTCCGTGTTGATTCACGGTCATTTTCACGCATTTCACGGACAATTCCCTTCACTTCACGGTCATTTCCACGCATTTCACTGTCAATTTGCTTCACTTCACGGTCATTTCCATGCATTTCATGGTCATTTCCGGTGATTCCGTGTTGATTCACGATCATTTGCACGCATTTCACGGTCAATTCCCTTCACTTTACGGTCATTTCCATGCATTTCACGGTCAATTCGCTTCACTTCACAGTCATTTCCATGCATTTCATGGTCATTCTCAGTGATTCCGTGTTAATTCACTATCATTTCCACACATTTCACGGTCATTTCCACGCATCGCTGTGAATGATCATGAAATGCATGAAAATGATCGTGAAGTGAAGGGAGTTGACGGTGAAATGCGTGAAAATGACCGTGAATCAACACGGAATCGCTGGGAATGACCATGAAGTGAAGCGAATTGACCATTAAATGCATGGAAATGACCGTGAAGTGAAGGGAATTGATCGTGAAATGCGTAGAAATGACCGTGAATTAACACGGAATCGCTGGGAATGACCGTGAAATGCATGAAAATGACCGTGAAGTGAAGCGAATTGACCATGAAGGGAACTAACCGTGAAATGCATGAAAATGACCGTGAATCAACACGAAATCACCGGGAATGGCCGTGAAATCCATGGAAATGACCGTGAAGTGAAGTAAATTGACCTTGAAATGCGTGAAAATGACCGTGAAGTGAAAGGAATCGACCGTGAAATGCATGGAAATGACCATGAAGTGAAGCGAATTGACCGTGAAATGTGTGGAAATGACTGTGAATTAACACAAAATCGCCGAAAATGACCGTGAATTGCATGGAAATGACCGTGAATCAACACGGAATCACCGGGAATGACCGTGAAATGCATGGAAATGACAATGAATCAATACGGAATCACCAGGAATGACCGTGAAATGCATGGAAATGGCCGTGAAGTGAAGGGAATTGACCGTGAAATGCATGGAAATGACCGTGAATCAACACAGAATCATCGGGAATGACCATGAAATGCATGAAAATGACCATTAAGTGAAGCGAATTGATCGTGAAGTGAAGGGAATTGACCGTTAAATGAATGGAAATGATTGTGAAGTGAAGCGAATTGACTGTGAAAGTGAAGGGAATTGACCATGAAATGCATGGAATTGACTGTGAAATGAAATGAATGAAATTGACCATGAACTAATTGAAATTGGCCACTAAGTGAATGAAATGAATTTTCGACCATAGACCTGATAGAATTTTAGAAAATAAGTAGGTTGGTTAGCTAAAGTAGCATCTCCTCTTATATGGTACGTGTAACGACTCGAAAAAATCCGTACAAAGACCCGAGTACCAACTCAGGCAGAAACCCCTCAGGACTAAATCCTTTAGAAATTAGACTAGTATTAACTAAGTGTTAACCTAGATTACCTGTGAAATTAGTATTAATTACTTTAAATACAATCTTCAAGACTTAAAACCTATAGAATCGTTAACGCTATATTATCCTAAAATCTAGAATCCAACTCTAAACTCAGTTGCTCTCGGGAGCACTTTGAAACTTCGTAATGGACCTGGACTGCACGTCAAAAGTCTAATAGCGATGAACTTAGACGGTTATGAACGCCTAGTTGGACTTGACAATCACCTCAAAAATCATGTCCAAACGATGTCCTGAGACTGTTTCCTTGAGTCTGGAGTGAAGAGAGTGAGAAAGTGAAGAATTTTAAGAAATTAAATATGAATTTAAGTAATCTGGGTCGTGTCGCTTGCGCGTCATTTATAAGCATTCTGACCGTTAGTTTTTGACCCAAATTTTCCCTCGAATCAGGGAAGATGGCCCACACATGTCAAAGTACTTGTGGCCTTGATCGAGCTTCGGTGACTGTTGAACTGAAACTGGTCCGCCACGGTTGATCTGGAAACCCGATCAAACTGAAAAATTAATTTACTCAAGATCCAATAGCTGTGAGCTTAAGTCTGACCGCATTCAGCAAAAGGACTTCCACAACTGCTCCGTTGGATCGGAACAAGGCTGATTTGGATATAACCTAAGTATACCTTGGCCATGAGACTATTTTAGTGAGTTTTAGGCCTATATAAAGGGCTTAAACCCTCTCTCATTTTTTTCATACGAATTTAAGAAAAATCCTAGGAGAGAGAAGAAGAAAAAGAGAGAGAAAGTGAGAGAGCAGTAGGTGATTCATCTTGAGATTCTTCCTAGCTGCACTGCGTGCCAAATCCATCCTTCTGAATCGTTATTCCGCGATTCTGACTCCGTACTTAGGTAAGAAAATCAAACCCTAACCTGTTTTACGGCCTGTTATAGTCGGAGTAATGAAATAGCTAATCCAGTTCGTGTTATAGGTTGTTAAACCGCCATTGACAAAGGCTTACAGTTTGAATCAGATTCGTTACACTTTTACGGCGTAAGGTGTGGAGCAGATTATAGGTGTATAGGTTATGGTTTTCAAAGCTTTCAATGTCAGATAATGATTTATTATTGACTTGGATGTTATTTCACATGCAAAATGTATTGTTTGTTTTGCATTACGAATACGTATGAAATATGTATACCGTAGTGTATTCTATGTATTTGTTGAAATACCTGTATAAGTATAAATTTTGGATCTGTGATTGTCATGATAAATCATTGTTAATACATGCTTGTTATGTATGTGATAACTCCTTAACAAAAGGATTTACCTAAATGTAACACCCCGGATTTTTGCCTACCTAGAGTTAGACGTCCTTAGGCAATGGGTTAACCAGAACACCTTGGTAACTTCTCATAACTCAATTCCAAAGCCAAAGAAATCATTTAGGACTAAATTCTTTAGAAATTTAACATGAATTAACCAGCGGTACACTATATTTCCTGCAAAATTAGCACCAACCACTTTAAATACGATTCGGAAGACCCAAAACCTATAGAATTGTTAACGTTATGCTACCCTAAAATCTAGGATCAATCTCTAAGCCCAGTTGCCCTTAAGATCATTTGGAAACTTCGTATCGGACCTGGACCGCACGTTGAAAGTTTGATAGCGATGAACTTAGACAATTATGACCGCCTAGTTGGACTTGACTATTACCTCGAAAATCAAGACCAAACGATGTCCTGGGACTGTTTCCTTGAGTCCGGAGTGAAGAGAGTGAGAAAGTGAAGATTTTTAGAAAATTAAATATAATTTTAAGTAATCTGAGTTGCGTCGCTTGCTCGTTATTTCTAAGTATTTTGACCATTAGATTTCGACCCAAATTCACCCTCGGATCAGGATAGGTGGCCCATACATGTCATAACACTTGTGGCTCTGATCGAATTTCGGTGACCGTTGAACTGAAATTGGTCCACCACGGTTGATCTGAAAACCTGACTAGACTGAAAACTTAGGTTGACCTAGATCCGATATTAGAGAGCTTAAGTCCGACCGTATTTAGTAACAGGACCTCCAGAAAAGCTCCGTTGGATCGAAACAGACCCGATTTGGTTATAACTTAAGTATACCTTGGCCCTAGGGCTATTTCCGTCGCTTTTGAGCTTATAAAAAGGCCTTAAACCCTCTCTCACATATCCCATACGAATTTTCAAACCCTAGCTAGGAAAGAAAGAGAAAGAGAGAGAGAGTTGGAATTTCACCCAGGGATTCTACCCTGCCACTCCACGTGCTTCAACACCACTACCGTATCGCTATTACGATGTTTCTGATTCCATTCTTGGGTAATAAATCCTAACACTAGCCTGTTTTGGAGCTTAGAATAGTTAAGTGTTGTTGTAGTTAACCTATATTCATGCCTTAGGTTGCCTATACGCTGTTGATGAAGACTTAACGTCTGAATCATATTCGTTACACATTTTCTAGTTTAAGGTGCGGACTATATACGCTTAGGTTATGGTTTTCAAGACTTTCAATGTCAGTTAATGATATATTACTGATGTGAACGTTATTTCACATGTATAAAGTATTGTCTGTTTCATTTTTCAGTTATACGTTAACTATGTTGAATATATTATATTCCTTTTATTTGTAGAAAATACCGTATACATATGAAATTCGGATTTGTGCTTGCCATGATTAATTGCTGTCTATGTATGCTAGATGTATGTTCATCATCTTCTGGGTGAACGAATTAGCCTAATACATGTTTTATCAACATACGTTGTGTATATTATATTGTATAGTCTAAGTGTTTGTGAAAATGACTGAATGAGTATAGAATTCGCTTTCGTGCTCACCATGACTAACTATCATGGATATATGATTGTTGTATAGGCAAAAACCCTTTGACGAGAGAATTGGCCCTAATACGTATGATAAACTAGTATATATCACATATGATGTAATGTGTAGGCTAAGTGTTTGTAAAAATGTTTGAATGAGTTAGTAGTTAGTAAAGTGTACCTGTATGCGTGTTGAAATATGCTTCTCAACTACCTTGTCTATGTGTATGATTTCCTCCATATATTTTATATTGCATATGTGTAGATTCATGTTTAAGTTGTATTCCATAACATGCAGAAACAATGCCGTGAAGGGTGATGGGGGAATGGTGCAACGATTCCGTGCAACAGCCCTGGCAACCCTAAAGAGGACAATGTCGGACCTTTGATTGTATAATTTGAAATATGATCCATTTACTGCTTTGACTATATCATCGGATAACATGTCATAATTGAATGTGATTGAGGCTATTGTATAGTCCAGATAATCGGTAACAGTTTTTCAAGTGGTAATTGAGGTTGTTTCGCCATACAGGATGTGTTCAACGAATCTGAGTCGTACTTGAGATGTTCAGCAGTGGTTAAATCACACGGAATGCTGATGCATTCCATGTCGATCATTTCGACGTGTGCTTGGCTTAGTTGAGCTTATCAACTAACCCGATTAACCAATGTATGTTCACCATATTTGGACGCTACTATTTGAACCTAAGATACCAAACTCACCATTGGAAAGCCCCTCTAACCTTGATACCTTGATCCGCTAAGATTCATGAGCCGATTATGGTGGTATGGGACATTATATTCGTACTGTAGGCCTACTCTGATTGGTGACGAGCCCTTTGTAGTGACCAATGAGCACCTATACTCATGAACCGATTATGGTGATATGGGACACTATATTCATGCTGTCGGCCTACATTGATTGGTGACGAGATATCTGTAGTGACCTCGAGTATATCCTATCACTGCATAAGGGCGACGAGTCTTGTTATAGTATTTAGGATATAACTAGACCTGTATTGATTGGTGACGAGCCCTTTACAGCGATCTAGAACTATACTATCGTATGAGATTGTCTCGGACTAACGACCCGAGAATGGATCATCGTTTAGGTAATGATATAAGGGAGGTACCTTAGCTTCCCAACCCTACTGTATGAAAAGGACTAATAAGAACTCGGTAATCATGTTTATATCATCGCATTGCATATGTTATCGGTGTTGGTGTAAGAGCACTGAGGAAGTGACTGACATGCGCGACCGTAAGATGAAGATCGCAGAGAGAGATTGTGGTGAGGGCATGCATCATTCCCTCATATCATTCTTGCATTAACAAGAGTATCTAGGACATGTTTGATTGTACTGCTTTATCATTACTGCTTGATTGAATTGATAACATGTTAACCTTTGCTGTATAGTTCCACTGAGTTGATCACTCACTCTCACGTTACGGGACGGTGTTTTCAACACCAACCAATCCCTGTTTTAGTTTCAGATGGTGGCGATGCTGGCGAGGTAGAGCTGGTCTTTTATGATGATGATGAGGATTTCTCCTATATGCAGTTCTCAGGCGGGTTCATGCGAACAATGCCCTGATTTACGGGGATTTAGGGCTATGTTGGTAGTGATTCATCACTTTTTGATATATGTATTTTGAGACACAACTTGTAATTATGACCTGATAGAGCATACATATCTTGGAGACTTATATTGATTTATATATGTATTTCAGTCTTCCGTTCGTGTTTTCAGACTATCCCTGAACTATGTTTGTTGTTTTGGCTTAATCTACTTCATGTTTTATGCCCTAATGCCGATAACATTCATCCATCATCAAAATGCATATGTGATATTCTGGAACTCGGGAGCTGAGCTTCTGCTCGACCCCCGATTTTCAGGGCGTTACACTAAATATGTAATATGCCAACATACGTGATGTATGTTTAATAGTGTAGTCTAAGTGTTTGTGTAAATGCCTAAATGAGTTAAAAATAGGTAAAGTATGATTTTTAAGGGAATTAAGATATGAATCTCAATCACCTTACTTGTGTGTATGATTTCCTTCATGTTATGTTTAGCTTATTTCATTCATGCTAATTGTGTGTATGATTTCCTTCATGTTATGTTTAACTTATTTCATTCCTGCTAATTATGTGTATGATTTCCTCCATGTATAGTATTCATGTTTAAGTTATATTTCATATCATGCTTATATGAATGTGGAAGTTGAATCATATGTCTATTATTGAGGTTGTACATGATTGGAGCCATATTATGGTACAGGCATTCGGTAACAGGCTTGAGTTCGTGGCTGAGCTTTATTCGCCACGTAGGACGTGTTTAACGAACCCGAGCCGTACTAGAGTTGTCGGCAGTGGTTTGGCCACGCGGAGTGTTTATGCACTTCATGTTGATCAACTCAACGTGCACTCGTGCTAGTCGAGCTTGGCAAGTAACCCGATTGACCCGACGTATGTTCACCATGTATGGACGCTTCTGTTTGAATCTAAGGTACCAAACTTACCAGTGCAATCCCGTCAACCTTGTTACCTCGATCCGCTAAGACTCATGAGCCGAGCATGGTGGTATGGGATACTGTGGTCGAGCTGTTAGCCTACGCTGGGGCGACGAGCCTCCCCGTAGTGACCAGTGAGCAACCTAGACTCGTGAGCCGATTATGGTAGTATGAGACACTATATTCGAGCTGTCGGCCTACTTTGATTGGTGACGAGCCCTTTGTAGTGACCTCGAGTATATCCTGAAACTGCATTGGGGCGACGAGCCTTGTTATAGTCTATGGGATATAACTGGACCTGTATTGATTGGTGACGAGCCCTTTACAGCGATCTAGAACTATACTATCGTATGAGATTATCTAGGACTGACGACCCTAGAATGGATCATCGTTTGGGTAATAATACAAGGGTGGTACCTTAGCTTCCCAATACTGCTGTATGAAACGGACTAATAATAACTCGATAATTACGTTCATAACATCGCACTGCATGTGCCGTGGTTGAAGTGCACAGAGAAAAGAAAGCATGCCGCGACGTAAGATGGTGTTGCACGAGGGAGTGTAGTCGAGAGCATGCATCATGAAAACATTTCATCCTTGTACTAACAAGAGTATCTAGGAATGTTTGATATGTCTGCTTTATCATTACTACTTGACTGAATTGATAACATGTTAATCTTTACTCTATGATTCCATTGAGTTGATCACTCACTCCCACGTTCTGGGACGGTGTTCTGAACACCCACCAGACTGTCCTAGTTGCAGATGACGATGCGATTCAGGAGGCGGAGCCTGATTACTACGACAATCAGGACGAGTTCTCATATATACAGTTTTCTGACGGTTTCGCTTAAGCCATTCTGATTGACGGGGCTATAGGGTTTATCATTGCAGTTGGACTATTCTTTTGATATTTTGTTTTTGAGCTATTACATATATATGATGGCTCAGTGATGTATTCATAGTCTAGCGATCGACGGCGATCTTTTAGATTTATATTCGTTTATATACATCTTTCAGTCTTCCGCTTGCGTTATATAAACTGATCTGGAGTATAAATTACTGTTTTGGGATAATCTCACTCATGTTTAATGTGCTACCATGAATAACATTCAATCATCTTTATCTATGTTGCATAAGTGATGTATTAGAATTCGGGAGCTGAGTTTCTGCTCGACCCCCGATTTTCAGGGCGTTATAGTACGTTAAGTAACTCATTCTAGTTTAAGAGAGATGTTTATTAAATGAATAAAGAACGAAATAAAAAAAGAAGAGAGAAAAAAAAATTATATGCTTATATGTACATATTTATATAACTATATATTAGAGAAAAATGTAGGAGAGAAAAAGTTCTCCTTGTAAAAAAAAAGCACAAAGGTCGAACAATGAATTGGGGTCGACCAGGTCACTGGGACAGTGACTCGGGGTCGACTAGCTCTAAACTATAGCTATGCTCTAGCTACGGAGGTTATAATCCGTACAAAGGTAGCCCTAGCTTTCACAACTCAAAATGCTGAAAAAGCGTGGGCATTTTCGACTTGAGAAATGGGCCGTACAGATGGGTCCTATTCTTGGGAGGTAAAAAGCGAGTGGGCTTCAAAAGGTGGTGGACCATATATGGGTCGTACAGTTGCAAATTTCTCTTGTTTGGGTAGTGCGTAGCCCCAGCTTTCACAACTCAAAATGCTGGAATAGGGAGGGCATTTTCGACTTGAGAAATGGGCCGTACAGCTGGGGCTTATTCTTGGGAGGTAAAAAGCGAGTGGGCTTCAAAAGGTTGGTGGACCATATATGGGTCGGACAGTTGCAAATTACTCTTGTTTGGGTAGTGCGGCCCACCTGATTTGTAGACTTTGCTTTTACTTTTAATCCTATAATCAAAGATAGAAGCTGACGGATGGAGTGGATTTTACAAATTGAACAGGGTGATCCCCCAAAGCAATGCAAATATGGGGGTTGCAAAGATTACGGTACAATGGAAAACACTTCTCTCCGGACACGGATTGGTTGGAAAGCCTTTTGCATAAAGTTCTTTCACCGTGAATTTAGGTAAGACCAATCATATGTTTGTGAGAAATCAACCCGTCTACCTTTTTTCTGAGCTCGCTGTAAAGCAATTGCTAAAAACGAACTGATCTAAGACTCAAGTGATCCGAAAATGAGCTGCGTCTAAGACTCAAGGAGACAAAGAGGTTTTGAAAAGAAATGACGTTGTGAACGAATGGATGGCATGTAAACCTCAGACTTAAGGAGGTTTCAACGGTAGGAATTTCGCTAACCACATTTTAGCCCACTTTAGTTTTGGATGCTTCTCAATTTTAGTCTACTAAAATGGGCTCTCAGAACGGACAAACGGACAAATTTCTCAAAAGTATCATGGTGAGCCCCAGGAAAGCCACGCATTAGGAACATGAGAGTCATTGGCAGGACATCCGCGTCCCTTCTCTCGCCTGGTAGTCGAACTCTAATTGCATAGGATGCTCCAACCACTTCAGTGGCGTGTTAAATGGCAAAGATATGTGGGCGGATCATATATATATATATATATATATATATATATATATATATATATATATATATATATATATATATATATATATATATATATATATATATATAACGCTCACCTGCGAACTAGTTAGTACGTACTACGCATGAATTTTTTTGAGAACCCATCATACGTGATGTGGATCCAAAATCTGAACTGTTTATGTGAAGCAACACCTCGTGAAACCCCCTCGGCCCAAGTTTTACTTTGATCTAAAACTTCAATGGGCTATGAAAAATGAAAACAGTTTTCTTCCTTGATTTGTGTTTCTCTTTTCTATGGCCCACCAAAATTTTAGATTGGAGTGAAAACTTGTGTCATGAAGTTTCATGGGATTCCACATCACATGGACCGTTCAGATTAGACACTCATGGCACGTGTGCAAAGGTGCACACGTGCATAGGTGCGCAGGGAAGATATATATGTTATATCATGTGTTTGAATTAACTTGCTTGGGGCTAACCATAATACTTAGGGAAATAAAAATATCAACTTAATCCAAAACTATTGTGGCCCAATAAATTTTTAATGGTAGCAGGTGTGGCCCACTTGAGCATTGGAGCTCACTATATTTTCAACTCATGCCCTTACAATGATCCGGTAAATTGAATGGCAGATATGGATATAACACATATAACGATGGAGCCCGCGTAACTTTGCCACATCAATTCACCACCATAGTCCATGTTTTGAACTACATTAGGCATGCATACAGGGGTGCAATTATTGGCTAACATAGATGGATGACCTCATGTGGCTTCATGTGGATGAGATCCATCCGGACCGTCAGATGTGCCACCTGTGTTTGGACTGTAGCTAAAATATCAGGCCGATTCAAAAATCTGGCGTTGGGAACATTTGAGATGGGAAGTCCCACCATCATTGTCAGTGGATTCAATGCCTGTCTTTATATGCCAATCCAATCTAATTAGTTTTTTCAAGTACAAAAAAGGAGGAATGTATTCTCCAAAATCATGGCATTCCACGACTTATTTGAATTAGGCTACATGAATTTAGAGTTTTAGGCAAGAGTTCACGTAGCTTCCTATGGACCGGCCCAAATATTTCTTAGGTTGAGTTGCTTTTGGAATCCATTGTGAAAATAGGAAAGCCCACATGATGGATAGGCTGAATCTCCCTAAAGTGGTGCTACGGTTGGGTTAGCCGTAGCCACACCCTCCAATGGCACTGTCTAGCTTGGCTAGTGCAGCAATGGAAGGTTGTATCCCTCAATCATCGGTTGAAAAAATAAATGGTTAGCATAAGAAACCCATCTAAAGTGTCAAAATAGCAGTCAAAGAATAGTGGGGCTTCATATATTAACGGTCTAGATCATCCAAATGTGGGTCTACTGGTACAAATGGATGCATCCATGGGAGCGGAATTCCCTGCAACACTTGTTTTATGTACAATTATCAAGTTCTGTGCGCCCAGCATGTTGTCTGTGTGAAATCCACACTATTCTTCGGGAGCTCTCCTGGATTCTACACCGTGGGGCCAAAATTTACCCAAATACACAATTCAAGCGGGCCATACAATAGAAAAATGAGGACGATACGCCAACCATAGGTTTGTATATGCAGCTACTGTGATTGTATCGTTCATCAAGTGTGGCTCACAAGGATGAAAGGAACATACAAAAACTACCGTGATCCAAAACTCAAAAGGCCACACTTGTATGAATTTCCTGTTTTTATGTACTTTTACATTTATACTATCGGTGTGGTCCATATGAATTTTTTATCGGGCTGATCTATTGTATAAATGAGGAATATAATGTTTTAACATGATGGGTGGTGTGGATTCCATGTGTGTGTTTTAACATGATGGGTGGTGTGGATTCCATGTGTGTGTGTGGATCCAAAACTCAAACAGGCCACACTTGTATGAATTTCCTGTTTTTATGTACTTTTACATTAATACTATTGGTGTGGTCCATATGAATTTTTATCGGGCTGATCTATTGTATAAATGTGGAATATAATGTTTTAACATGATGGGTGGTGTGGATTCCATGTGGTATGCACTAAATAAGTGTTGCAGATGATTTCGCTCCCATAGGGGCATGACCATTGTGGGGCTTGATGCAATGCACATATGGCAGTTTCCAACTTAAGGAATACGGCGTGTGTACAAATTAGCTAATTGTTTGTCACTAATCACATTATACAGACAATGTACTAGAGCTTTTCAATACATGCAATGTGGAATTAGGGCTAGGGTTTTAGTCCCTCCCATTCTCTATTTATAAACTAAAAAATATAAAATAGTCCGATTACTATTTACATCCATAGATATTTATAAGCTAAGTTGGCTCAAATATTTTAATCATGCCTAGCTTGGTTACAACCGGTAAGACGAGAGTTAAAGATGCCCTTAATGAAAATATATGCATGTTGATTCTTTGATGATAAGTGAGGCACAAAAATAATACCATAAAAAGGCTCTGTGTGTACAAAATGACAATAGGCATTAGAGGACCCCAATCCAATCGGCATCACAATGGGCGGAGATAGTAAGATGACCATGAGGCACTTAGAGAATACCCTTCCTAGGAACAACCTAACACATAATAATGCAATAAACAGTGTCGAGATGATATGATCATGGGGCTTGCGAAACTACTTGACAATACTAACTGCATAAACAATATTAGGCCGCTTGTAATAGACAAGTAGAACAACTTACCCACTAATCGTTGATGCATCTTAAGGTCAGCTACAGGCTGTCTTTGCAAGGTGAACAACTGATTATTAACTTCAATTGGGTCATGCAAGTCAAGAATCCAATATACCCATGATATTTAAAAGGTTTAATGCATACTTACGCTTGGTACAAAGATCTCTTTTGAGGAATGATTAACTTCGATGCTGAGGAAATAATGACGCGAATGAGATTTTTCATCTAAAATTGATCCACCAAAAATGTCTTGGTCAGAGAGATGACATTAGTATTATCACCAATGATAAGAATATCATCCACATAGCCTACTAAAATATTGGTTGAGTTGTCAAGTCATCTAACAAATATGGATGGGTTAGATAGGCATAGTTGAAACCTTATATATAAGATAGTAGAGTTGAACCATTCAAATTGAAAATGTGAGCCCGTGGCGTAATGTGATTACTAGGCTGCACTTGTGGAAGCTTGGCAGAGCTAAGAAATGAAGGCTATGTCCTAGAAGGAGGGTAATTGAGACCTATTAAAAATATATGCCTATTTAAAAACTAATTGCATAACTTAAACTAAGCAAAGCAATATAACTCTAAGGTTTCCAAGCCAATAGAGGGTCTAATCATATACAATATAAATGATATGCAAATAAGCACCTAGTCTATATCAAGATAGTGTATATGTGTGTCGGATGTGTTACCTATCAAGCACTAAGCATTCATCTAATAATGCATTATAATGTAAACATTCAAACTCACAAGCATAATTAAACAATTGTGCAAATGATAATCTCAAACATAATCGAATATAGTGATTTGGCTACTTGCCTACTCCACTCCCGATGGACACACTCAACCCATTAGTATATCGGATTTTACTAACGGATGTTTTAAATCAAGTTCATCTTAAACCTTTACAGCCCTATACAAAGACTCTAAAATTTTGGCTCTACACAAGAGCCAAGGTCCTATACAAGAACCTGGGGTTTTACACCTTATGTAAGAGTCAAGGTCCTACACAAGAACCTAGTCATTTAGGCTCTACTCTCGAGCCAAAGTCGTACAAAAAAACTTAAAAATTTAGACTCTACACTAGAGTCAAGGTCTTACATGAGAACTTAGGATTTATGTCTTACAAAGGCCAATGTCCTACATAAGAACCTAGTTTTAGTTTGGGTTCACAAACTCTTACCATTAATCCTACACAAGGAAAGAGAGTAAACTCAGAATCTTACAATTGATAACTTACTTGTTAGATTGAGCCCCTTTTGTAACACCTTTCTTGGGTAGCTTGATCGTGGCTCTCTCGTGCTTCAATCAACTCCCTGATGCTCCCCCGATCATGATGTTACTGCTTTGCAAAGGCCTTAGTTCAAAGATTAATTACCTTACATATGATGCACTTTCGAGTTGTCCAAGGTGATGAGAGGTTGGTTAAATCTCTTACAACTAGTTGGAAGTTATCTTTCCTAAGGGATTCACTTAGATGAGTCTCCTAGATGATTTGGATAATGGTTTGACAAGATAGCTTAAATCAAATCTCTAGGAAATGGAAGAGTTTAAGCAAATCTCCAATAGTGGGGTTAGAATCCTCATTAGAGTTGTAATCTCAAGGAAGATTGCTTAGAACTCAAGAGTCTTGGGGTGAAGGATATGAACATGGAATATCCTAAGCTTCTATTGCATCAAAAATTTATAAAAAATTCTAAGAACCGATTGTCTTTTATAAAAAGTTCGAGCTCCAATGTTAAAAAAGGGGCAAAAAATGGCTCTTTCAATGTCATCGAAAGTTTCGTCGATGCCATCGATGAATCCAAACATTTATGTTGATTTGTCGCTAGATATATCTGGACCATTTCTGATGTCATCAAATGTCCTTCGATAAAATCGAACTTACCCTTCGATGTCGTCGAGAATGTTAGAGATAAATCTATTTTTTTGTTAGACAATTCTGACTCTCGATCGATGTCATCAAGTGGTCTTTTGATGTCATCGAACTTACCCTTCGATGTCATTAAATGGACCTCGATGCCATTGAGAAATTCAGAACATATATCATATACTTGCTGGATAGTTCTGACTCTTGATCGATGCCATCGAAGGCGTTTCAAAAACTGTTATTTTTGGCTATATTTTACACAGCAACTTTGCACCTCTTCTAAACTTGTTTATCATGTTTCTTTTAATTTTCTAAGGCTAAGGGATGATTAATTAGGTATTTCTATTAAGCCTAGATCATCTAGAGGTCTATGATTGTTTTAGGTCAAGTATTAAGCTCACTAAGACACATCATTTACCTGTTCTTTTACTCCTTGATGCTTCGACTTCGCTTACGTCTTCGGTCTTCACTTTCCAAAGGCTCAACTGACTATATGACACAACGACTTACGTGATTGACAAACCGGGTGCAAAAATCAGTGCACTAACACAAACTAGACCCGATGAAACTATTTGGGTCCATATAATGCTTTCTTTATATGATGCACATTTTATTCCAAGCCTTGACGTAAGAAACCTGGATGAGGGCACATAAATTTTCTCATGAAGATCCATATTAAGGAAGAGATTTTTTGACATTGAGTTGATAAATGGGCTAAGAATGATTTGCATCTATAAGGAGCAATACGCACAATGGATTGAGTTTTACAATTAAAGCAACAGATTATGGTAATCAACACCAGCATTTTGATAAAGCTTTTCACAACAAGTCAGGCCTTATAATAAGTAATAGACCGATAAAGGTTAGTGGTCCTCCACGAACTCCTTATGAATATATATACACCCTGATAGGATCTGTGGAGCTTGATCATCAGAAGTGTACTGTTTATCTAGCCATCACTTTCGCGGGTCGAGGGCAATTTCATAATTTCACATGAAATTTTATGTAAATCATAGTTTGTTTAGGGTAATATATATTCTATTATGAGAGAAAGAGAAAGTCGTCACTGTATTAAGAGTTGTTTTTTTATTTTTTGTCTTTAAAGCATAGTGAATTGGCGTGAATCCATATACATACCGAAAGGGAACAACGTAAATCTCTATGTTATGGTTTGCCCTTTTTATGCTTTCTTTTGATTTCGATATTGCTTTGTGTGTGATCAAGAAGGGATCTTTCTCCCAAAAACTAGTATCAAAGCTCTTGGTTCGAGTGGAGTAATGTAGGAAAAATGAAATGTGAGAATTGAAAAGTTCGATAGTTCGAACTTCAAATTTTAGAAGATTACCTTTATTATAAGGATCTCTATCTTCCTCTTAAAGGAAAATTGAAGAAAGCAGAGAAGATATCTGATATCGACTGGGAGGTGCTCAACAGAAAGGCTTTGTGAACAATTCAACTTTTTCTTATGACATCTATTGTATTCAACATCTTGAAGGAGAAGACCATGGAGGATCTGTTGACAACCCTACCAAGGATGTACGAAAAAATCGTTGCTTTCAATCAAGTTTTTTTTATGAAGAGATTGTTCAATATGAAGATGTCTGATGGTAAAAAAGTGGTTGCGCATCTCAATAAGTTCAACACAGTTACAAGTTAGTTAGAGTCTGTAGGCCTTAATTTTGATGATAAAATCAGGGCTTTTCTGATCTTATTAGTGTTACCAGATAGTTGTGATAGTTTGGTGGTAGCCTTGAGCAATTCAACTGGATTAGTGAAGTTGAATGATGATGATGATGTTGTAAACATTATTCTAAGTAAGGAATCTTGGAAGAAAGCCTCGGCATATTCAAGTAAAACATCGGGGAATGCTTTGAATGTTGAAGAAAATTAAAGAGCACCAAACAATGGAAATAAAAATCATGGTCTATCGAGATTGAAGAAGAACAGATCATCCAAGCCTCCATAAAGAAAGGGTGGTGGTTGTTGAAATTACAACAAAAATGGGCACATGAACAGTGACTGTAAAGCTCCGAAGAAACAGTAAGAAAACAATAATCGAGGAGGTAAATATTCTGTATTCATTTCAAAAGAAAGTATTTCTATTGCCCTAATTCTGTCTTTCGATACTCATAATGATTCTTGGATAATAGATTCTGGTTTCTTTATAATTATATGTAAGGTAATCTAAGGAAAGTCTATCTAGGAGATGATGAACCCCTACTCGAATGTTGGAAAGGAAAATGTTCAAATAAACTAATTGGATAGGATAATATTGAAGCTGAAAGATGTTAGGCATACTCCAAATCTAAAAAGGAATTTGATCTCGATTGGCCAGCTTACAAATTATAGACACATGATGACCTTTACTATTGATTCATGGAAAATCATGAATGAGACTATGGTAATTACTCGGGGTAAGAAAGAAGGCACTCATTACTTTACTTTCCCTTTTAATAGTTCAAATGCAATTACATCATCAGGGTTAGATATGTGTATATAGCATCATAGAATTGGGCACATGAGTGAAAAGGGGATGAAGGTTGTACTTTTAAATGGGAAGCTACCAATGCTAGAATATATTGATATGGACTTTTGTGAAGATTATATCTATAGTAAATAGAGAAATGACAGCTTTTCGAAGGTCAGGACTCCAAAATTGGAACTGGTTCATATTGATGTATGGGGACTAACTAAGATATCCTCTCTCAGTGAATCTCTTTATTTTATTATCTTTATTGATAATGCTAGTTGAAAATTACAGATTTATTTTTTGAAGCATAAATCAGAACTATTTGATGCGTTCAAGAAATTAAAAGCTTTAATTGAGAATGAAACAGGTCTAAAGCTGAAATGTCCTAGATCAGATAATGGGAGAGAGTACTGCAATAACAAGTTTGAGGAGTATTATGCAGTTAATAGAATCAAGAGATAAAAAATAACTCCAACAACGCCACAATAGAATGGTGTAGTTAAGCACATGAATAGAACTATTCTAGAGCGAGCAAGGAGCATGAGAATCCATGCTTGATTGCTTAAATAATTGTAGGCAGATGCCTTAAATATTGCAACTTACTTGATTAACGGAGGAACCTTAGTTGTTTTGTATGGTAGATTACCAGAGAAGCATGACTAGAAATAAAGGTAAACTTGTCTAATTTAAAAGTATTTGGCTGTATCTCTTATGTCCATATCGATTACGAGAATACGACTAAGTTTGATCCTAATTCTAAATGGGCAAACATTCAATGGATATGGCCTTAATGATTTTGGTTATCAATTTTGGGATGCTAAAAATTAAAAAATCATCAGGAGCAAAGATGTAGTATTCAATGAAACCGATATGCATACACATAAGTTGTAACAGGAAGAAGAGAAAAATAAGCATACTAAGTTTGTAGAGCTTGATGAAATATATGACAAGGATATTTTAAGACCCCAAGAGAAAAATATACGGAAAAACCTCATACCTCTATTCCTATGAGGAGATCATGTAGGGTTACTAAACCCATAGTATGTTATTCTCTTTCTCTATATTATTTGTTGTTAATTGATAATGGTGAATATGAATGTTATAAAAATAATTTATAGGTTGAGGCTATGAACAAGTGGGAGCAGGCCATGGATGACGAGAGGGATTCTCTGATATTAAACCAAACATAGGACTTGGTCCAGTTACCCAAGGAAAATGTAGTTTCGCATAACAAGTGTGTTTACATATTGAAGGAAGAGCGTGACGGTACTAAGCAATTTAATGTTAAGTTGGTTGTCAAAGGTTTCCAGGAGAAGGCAAGTATTGACTCTGCTGAAATCTTTTTCTTCTATTGTTAAGATTTCTACTATTAGATCAATTCTAAGTATTGTGGTCATAGATGATTTGCATTAAGAGTAATTAGATGTAAAAATAATTTTTCTTCATGATGATCGTGAAGAAGAGATTTATATGCATCAGCCACAGGAATATGTTGCACCTGACAAGGAAAACATGGTATGTAAACTCAAGAAGAATTTATAGAGTTTGAAATAAGCCCTAAGAGAGTAGTATAGGAAGTTTGATAATTTTACGTCTACTAATGACTTTAAGAAATGCCATGTTGATCGCTGTTGTTATTTTAAGAAACTTGAAAATTTGTATATCATACTTCATTTGTATGTAGTTGATATGTTTGTTGCAAGGTCTGCATGAGATTTTAAATCTCAAGAAACAGTTATTTAAGGAGTTTGCAATAAAGGATTTGGGTGCTATAAAACAAATTCTTGGTATGAGAATCAACAGAGATGGAAGAAACATGAGTTAATATATTGCAAAAGTACTCAAGTGATTCAACATGGAATATGCTAAGCCAGTTAGCACTCCCATAGCAAGCCACTTCAGACTTTTAAAGGAACATGGTATACAACATAAAAAGAACATGACTACATACCTAAGGTTTCATATGCCTCGGCCATTGACAGCTTAATGTACGTCATGGTTTGCACAAGATCATATATTGCTTATGCACTGGGAGTTGACAATAGGTTTATGAACAACCCAGGGAATGAACATTGGGGAAGCTGTCAAATGAATTCTCAAATACTTGAGAGGTACTATTGATGCAACATTGTGCTATGGAGGGTCAGAAATAAATTTGCAGGGATATGTTGTTTCAAATATAACAGGGAATATTGATAGTAGAAAGAGCACTACAGGTTATGTGTTTACTTTGGGTAGTACATTAATTAGTTGGGGTCTCATAGTTATGGAAGATTGTTACCATCTCAACAACAGAAGCAGAGTATGTTGCTACAACAGAAGCTTGTAAAGAAATTATATAGTTACAGGTTCTTATGGAAGTGTTGGGTAGGAAGTAATAAAATTGTAAGTTGTACAGTGACAATCAAAGTGCAATCCATCAAGCAAAGAATTTAACATTTCATTCAAGAACCAAGCATATAGACATCGAATATCGTTTCATACGATCACTTTTGGATGATGGATAATTTACTTTAGAGAAGATTCATACAAGTCAGAAACCTACAGATATATTGACCAATGTGATTACTATAAAGAAACTAAAGTCATGTTCAGCTTTGTTAGTCTTCAAGCTTGAAGACCAGAACAAGATTCACGCCGAGTTCTCTACAGAGGCATGAGATTTTATAAATGCACCATGTTCAGTGGGAGATTGCTTATGATCAGTCTCCAAGTAGGAGATTACTAAAATCTGTAAAGCCTAATCATCAGAGGTGTACTACTCATACATCCATCACATTCATGGGTCGAGGGTAATTTCATAATTTCACATGAAAATTTATGTAAACCCTAATTTGTGGGGTAATATATATATTTTATCATGAGAGAGAGAGAGTCGTCATTTTATTCAGAACTACTTCATTTTTTGCCTTTGAACATAGTAGAATGACGTGAATCCATGGACATACCAAAAGGGAACCATGTAAATCTCTGCATTGTGGTTTACCATTTTTCTACTCGTTTTTTTTTAAAATAAATAAATAAATAAATTCTGATATTACTTTATATGTGATCGAGAAGGAATCCTTCTCCCAAGATACCCCACACAAGATGAGATCAAAACTGCTACTCGACTATAATTCAGCTTCAATCAAAAGTATCCATACAGTTAGATACTCGTCATTTGGCCATAGAAGTTGAACAAGGTATATCTCGAGTAAGTCTCATAAGTAGCCAATGAACCAGATTGACAAATCGAAGGGCCCGCTAAACCAATTATGTCCAAATTGTCAAGGTCTTCCGAGAACTCAAACACATTATTTTGATAAAGTCACATCCAACTAGCCTAAAAGACCTCAAAAGGCTAAATGGGATAGCTAGAAAAGACCCTCGATATGACCCGAACATGACCAAAGGAGTGGATTGGTAGGCCAACCACTCGCATAAGGTATATGGGAGTCACGAATTAATCATGACACATTTTTTCGATTCTAAATGATGCTAAAATTCATGAAGACCTAACTAGAGGGATCCCCAACATCTCTTGAAAATAGTCATCAGATCCAATCAGCTAATGCCTGAATAGGTGAGTGATAGGATTGAGTTGTGCATCATAATTCCCAGAAGCCCCAAGACCACCATACACATCAATTGCTGAGTAAAAAAGAGCAACCCCAAATAAGGCCCTTGAAGGGTCGATTTTAAAAATGTGTAAAAGGTAACCTAAGTCCCCTGATAGCAAAGTGAGCTTATTACTCTACAGAAAAGCTATGGGCCTAAAAAGGTCAATCATGGACCAACTTTAGGTCTATTTTAAGGACCACACTTGCCGGTCATTCTAGAGGGAACAAAGAGTCAAAAGTTGAGAGGGGTTGGAGTTGTTGGAGTGATCCTAGCCTGATAAAGCATGTGTCGAGTGCCGTCGAAGCCACCGAAATTGCAACTAGTTTAAAGACGGACATGTGAAAGTATGCCCCAATCCCTCTTCAACTTCGAAAAGGCTTGAGTATACCATTACTCTATCCAATTGAAAACATGAATAATTAAGTCAGAAAAAGCTGCTAAAGTCAAAGAGTAGGTTGAAATCAGAGACATCCGACCATCCATTTTGTCCCAAAAAGTGTTTGATTTTTCATTTTCCTTTTTACATCTCAAACCAGTCCATACTTTACTCCTCACATCATAAGGACATCGGCACACATACAATCTTTACTTATCTGTTCAATTATTATTATTATTATTTTTAATATATATATTTTTTTATACTTTGCCTAACTAAGGTTCTAATATCCTGCGAAGTATGGCTTAATGTGCCAATATTGAAGTTTCATTGAATCTCATAAAAAATCAAAAATCGTGTCAAGTAGAGACTGTGCACTAAATGGGCTGAAAAAGGGTGTCTAACCCCTTCCTTTTTCATAACCTAGGCCCCCTACCCATAATCTATGGTGCAGATCAACCATAAGAGTCGCATGGGCTGGGGAATCCAAGGATCTCCCAATTCATGAACAATTTTATGGTTTCTAGCCAATTGTAGATTCTGGATTTATTTGGCTAGTTGTAATACCCTGGTTCTCAAAACCCGAGGATAGTCGCTCACTGAGAACTCGAGTATTACGTTATGGAGTCGACTAACATTACATCTAATTAGGGGCAAACTTCATAACATAAAACAAGACAACTACCATGTAAATTAGTATATCCATAATAACAAAAAGGAAGCTTAATACATGTAAATGAGAGCAAAATGAAATCCCACAACAAGGGAAATATTTTATTACAATTCAAGCAAAATACAAAATCTGAAATATGAAAGCAAGTAAATTCTAAATTATCTGTCGAGCTCCAACGGCTCAACAACATGTACATAGAACTCTTCCTTGCCATAATCCACCTCAGTCGTCCTTGGGGTGTCGCTAGAGCACCATTTCCCTCCGTCATACCTACATCTATTTGGTGCAACCGCACTATTGAGTGAATGAAAACTCAGTGGGAATTTCTCTCATAGATTTAACCATAACACATAAATCCAAAATAGATCAACAATTTTTATTTAACTCATATGACAATATAACTAACAATGCAATTGCATGAATGTATGAATGTATGTTCAAGTCACAGATCTGGGTATGCAATCCAGCTGTCAAAATAAAAGACTGCCGGCGGTAGGTAGACTACCTGGAAAAGGCCATGAAGGTGAGTGCGCCCAAGAACGACCTCCTGGAAAAATACTCGGGGTATGCCCGAGGAGGTATAAAATCTCGGAAAAGCCTCATGTAAAGAAAGAGCGGCCCAAAGTGTACAAGTGCACAAACCTGATGGTTGGACTTAGGTAATGGAACCTGACACAACCCAACAAGATTTGAATTACGATACATACTCAGAAAAGCTCACATGTCATGCGTGGATGTTATGCACCATGACACATATGTATATCACTTTGATATAATAGTAATGACTTTCAACTTTCCAATCCATACGTACTTTCATGATTTCTTTACATTCAAAGGAGGGCTCACCAAGAGTCGTGTAAATCTTCAAGTGAGATCATATCATTCGAATTATTTGTGAGTCCTTCTATGTCCCTTAAGGACTCTTCCCATAATCATTCTTCATATTACTCACAAAGTATAATAAAATAAGAGTTTGTGAAGCTCAAGTCAATCACATTAGAGTTATGTTCATGATATAAAGATGACAAGAGGAATTTTGTCTCATAGCAAACAGTAATAATGATGAAAGATGGAATCCCAATCATCCATTTGTACACTATATGTAAACACATTCATATTTGCCATGTTTTAAGAACTATCCACATGATAGGGCCAACTACATTAGAGATTAGAGAATATAGAAAGTCATGAAAATAATGTTTCACAACGCAATTCACAGATAATCTAGTGTGGAAACTTTCTTGTCTTAATATGTCTAACAAGGATATATTCATAGGTAAGTGATTATGAATGTGACATGGAGTTTATAAGGCAATACCTCACATACATAAATATAAGGAAACAGGACATTAAAACAATTTCTTCATGAAAATTAAGATAACTAGGAAATAATAATCATCTAAAATTCTTTACATTAAAGATGTAATCTACATGGAAATTAGTGAATGGAAGAAGCTATAGGGGATGCTCCTCACCTTGAGTGGATGTTCCTCTATTTTGAATCTTCTAGCAAGGTAAGTTTATAAGATCTTGATTGAAATTGATTGAAGGGAAGTGTCCCTCAGGGGTATCAGTTGCAACCAGCACCTGAATGGGGCATTTCAAAGTTCCATTGAGTCATAACTGAGTTGACTTAGATGGGGTTTTCAACTAATGATTAGAGAAGTTAGTTTTAAGGAATCTGCCATCGTCAAGGTTAGGATGCTAATCCTTAGAATGCCATGCCACTCAAATCATCTCCAAATGATCGGAGTCAGCCTGACTCAGTCGGGAAACTGACCGAGTCACCTCGACGTTGAGCATTGAGTTGACTCAGTGTTAGCTCGATCCAGCCGAGTTCCTTTGGCTAGCAGCGTGTAACTGGGTGAAGTCATCTAAGATCGGATCGTGGTGTTAATCCCTATGCAAGGCAGGTCGATCACGGCCATGGATCCAGATCTGGGTTTTTCCCCTAGAAATGCAGCTGAGTCACTCAACTCGTGACCGAGTTGAGGTGATTGTGAATATAGTCAACCGGGCAGGCGAATTTCAGCAGGAACTGAGGAAGGATATCTTTGAGATTACCTGATTAGAGACGATGTTGGAAGCGTGAAAGGAGGTTTGTATATGGTGCACGTTGCCCTGCATTGGTCGGAATCAGAAATACACCCCCATAACCTAGTCATGGTTGCCGTTTTAGGGATGATATGGGCCTGACTGAGCAGAGCATTGGGTTAGGATGGGACTGGATATGGCATATGGCCTGAAACAGGGGCGGTTTCAATTTTTGATATCTGAGCTGTGGCTGAGGTTACGAATTTGAACGGACAGGGCCTTTGGTAGCCCAAGGAGCTTCAAACGGCTGACTGGAAATGGTTCCAACAGTCGGCCTGCACTCACTTTCTTCTTCTCTCCCTTCTCTCTATTCCTACTCCATCCTTCTCAATCTCAATTCTCTCTCCCTGCTCTTTCCCCTCTTTCTATTTCTGCCCTCAGTAAACAGGCGACCCAATTGAGTCGGGTTACAACACGACCTACAACACGCCCCAGCGGCGGCCCTATCTCTTTCTCTCTCTTCCTTTTTCCTTTCGAATCCGTTGCCCTAAAAGGAAAGAGGTTACTTATAGCCCTGAGAAAGTCCAGAAAGATCGGTTCGTAATCGGCCGATTAGTTACGGCTGCGCTCGCTAATCCAGATTAACAAAGAGATGTGGTTAATGATCTCTTTATAGATCATTTGCCTGGTCGAAATATATTGTCACAGATAGATTTCTCACACCATGGCCCACTGAATGAGTGGCCTTGATCATCCAGTGGGACCCACGTACAGGTGATGGGTTATTTCAGCCAATGGAGAGGATGACTCCTCCGCCAATGGTGGGTTCGGATCCTATGGATAATTTCATGATCTGAGGCATTTGGATGGCGTGGATGGGACCAAAGAACATTGTGGGACCCATTAGATGGACGGTCGATTGGATTTTCGAATGGGAATAGGTCTCCACTCGTAGCGGCGGTTCTCTTATTGCAAGGAAGCCCTAAAGTGCGGAGATGGATGGACGACTAGGATTGTTTTGGGACGCGCGGCCAAGATTTGAGTATGGGTTCTCGGTTTGCCAGCTCACAGAGCTAGAAACGGAAAGGAGTAAAGGAGCTTTCCGTTATCAGAAATGTGTTACACGCGGCCAGTTCACGCCAGAGATTGCGTGCATGGACACATGACGTGCAAATGGTCAGGGTTTGGTTGAAATGCATCTGCATACACAATAGATGGTCTAGATTATCCATTCACCCTTTGATGGGGGCCCATGATCAATGCCAGCGAGGAAACGGTTCCCGTTATAGAATTTTCACCGTCAACGGTTCTTGCGCTGAGAGTCGTATGCTCGGTGTGAATCTTTCACACCTAAAGTTAGCATGGTTCTAGTCAGTACCATCACCTGAGTTAGATGGATGGACCTGATCATTCACACAGGTTGTGATGGTGGGCTACAGATCACGCCCACGAACGACATCTGTTCGAATTCCAACTGGCGGGAAAAGTGGGAGAAATCCCCTCTTTTTTTATTTTTATCGGGTCAGCCCCGATTTTGACCAACCGATGGTCCCATGCACTACTGGAGTGCATGGCTTCGTGCTCGTGCACGACATCAAAGGTGGGGTCCATGTGTTTATCAGTGTGATCTACGCTGTTCATTCACTTCGGAAGTCTCATCCAAGACCTTTGACCAAAGATGAGGCAAATCCAAGGCTCAAGTGGGCCACACTAAGTGATTTGAGTATTTTTCAACGGTCAAATTTGTTCCAAGTCTAATTTACCCTGGAGTACCAGGCTTTTGGGATTTGTTTAAAGGATAATTAGTGGTAGATTTATGTTTTTAGGTGAGATGATCTACTTGTTTAATGTTTAAAGAGATTAGTTATTAGGTTTTAAGCTAGGATTAGGATATGGGTGGTTACAATTTCATATTTGTTTTGAATATGATTTGATTGTCCATATGACTTCTTGACATGTTCCAATACAAATGCGATATGCATAGGTCAAGTTAAATGGTTGGATTGTGACCTTGCTAGGTAGATGTGCTCAAATGGTGTAGATATCGGGCTACTAGTTTGTCTTATATATATATATATATATATATATATATATATATATTATAAAGTGGTTGGTGAGTAGAATTTGTCTTGAGTTTCAATGGACTCTTAGAGTGATCTTAGACTAGACTCGATGAGAGTTGTAACTAATAAAATTTTCTAGAGTTGTTCGTGGTTCACAAAGGTGGTCTCCTTGTGAATCATCTGGAGATGATATCCTGTATTCCCACGCATCTAAATGCATCCTATAGTTTAATGCTAACACCCAAGTACTCAAAGTACAGGGTGTTACACTAGTGGTGACTCCAGCCAAATTATCTAAAATCTAAGACGCATCCAATGTCATTGCACAACTAAGGAAACAAAAGTGATTCCAATTGCAAAACTATAGCCTAAAATGAGGAGGAATCACAACCATTGAGTGCATTTGCTCGTGCAGGGGCTTTCACAGGATGCTAAGGAGCAGGCACCATTGATGCTAAGGAGATGGTCCTCCGTAATCTCCTTACAGAAGGACCTTGATTACACCCCCTTCTAGATTAAATTTGTAAGACCCGTATCTTAGCCCGTACCATTCCATAGGCTTCCGCGGTCCTTCTGGTTGAATTCCGACAACCCGCGATCTGTAACTGGCGTTTGCGCGCAATCCCGAGTCATATCCCATTTTTCAGAGTCGACTTGACCCGAGACTTGTATCCTTGCGACCGCGTCATCATAGCGGTTCCGATGCTGCGTCTTGCGCGACGAGGTGATACCCTGACCAGAAGATGTTGGCCCGCGTTCAATTCGAGAAAAATATCGTGCGTTGCAAAACCCAAGAGAGAACATGTCAAATTAATCCCATTAATCACCGCATCATGTCAAGTACAGCACCATTCCCAAAGTCAACTCTCTCTCTTACACACCCTTACATGTTAGTACACATCACTCCATCAATCACCATCCCTCTCTCCCATCACCTCTCTTTCTCTCATTTCACACTCCATTTTTCAACTCTCAAGGGTGGACATCCATGGCTTCCAAGGAGAAAAAGAGAGCCATGACCTCTCATCTCCCATCTCCACCGTCCAACCTCCATCAACTTCCATCAAAGTTAAAGACAAGGAGCTAAGAAGTCCATGGAGCCTAAAAGAAATAGAATCGGTGGGTGAATCTTCATTATTTGTGGGTGTTTTATGGATTTAGGGCCCACATGGTGGGACCCATCTTGATGTATGTTTTGTATGGAGGGGCCTATAGTGGCTGGGCCCCTCCTCCATCCGTCTCTCTCTCCTTCTCTCTCTCTCTCTTCCTCCCTTTCTCTATTCTTTTCCTTTTTGATGTATGACCCACCTGATGCGTGTGTTATATCCTTGCCATCCATCATTGTGGAGCCCATTTAGATGTATTATCCACACCGTCCTGTGGACAGGCCGATTGTGATGTGTATGATCCACATCGTCTAGCACATCTGGACGGTGAGATCCACCTTAATGCATGTATTATGCAGCCACCCTGTCCGTCTGTAGACCCCACCTTGAGATGTGTTGTATATCACACCATCCAATACCTGGACGGTGTTGATTTACTGGAAAGGGTGGACGGTGCCGTGGTACCCACTATGGTGTATGTTTCGATCCACACCGTCCACCTGTGTGGCCGCTGTGATTTATATGTGTTGCTTCCACGCTGTCAGTAGCTGTGGATCCCACCCTGATATAGCATTTTATCCTCACCGTCCATCTGTGGACGGTGGGATGGAAACATATTCAAATCTTAGGTGGAGCACACCACGTGGGGCCCTCTTTGATATATCATCCCTGCCGTCCAGATAGGCTGGACGGTGGGTTCGTGTAATGCAGGTGTGGCTCCCACCTGCCACGTGTGTGGGGACCACCATGATATATGTGATATCTCCACCGTCCACTGTCTGGATGGTGGACACCACCAGATGTATATGTTTATCTCCACCGTCCAGCTTATTGGACGGTGGGCACCAGCCATTTAGGTGCGGACTGACGTCAGCAAGATAGGTGGGCCACCTTAATGTATTTATCTGCATCGTCCATTTGGACGACACTGTCCAGGGCCACCATGATGTATCTGTTCTATCTGCGCCATTCATCATCTGGACGGTGGGCCATCCCACCCTGTGACGTCATCCAGTTCCGTGGATCCCAACATGAGGTATGTTTTTATTATTATTATTATTATTATTCAAAACCATTTATTTGCTGCTGCATAGCTGCCGTGGGACCCACACGTACGTGGGAACCGCCTGTGCATGTGATTTATCAATGCTGTCCATACATCCTACACCCACGCCGTCCACCCGTTTGCATCCCCACTGTTCAGATGGCTGGACGGTGGGCCACAACATGTTGTATGTATGTATCACACCGTCCGTACATCGGACGCAAACCCACTTGATGGACGTGTGTATCCACACCGTCCATCCATTGGATCAGATTCAAATCTCAGGTGGAAACCACCTTATATACATACCGTCCATTTGGGGACCCCAGCAGCATACGACTGATGTGTTGACGTCGGCATGTCCCGGGGCCCATCAAATGTATGGATGTAATCCATACCGTCCACTTATTTGTGAGGTGGGCCCACCCCACACGTGTGGGTAGGTGGGACCCACCTTGATTATGCATTGCATAGCCAAGCCGTCTGTCCATAGCCGTATGCTGGCAGATTTAAGAATAATAATAATAATAATAAAATATTATATGTGGTGGGCCCCACGTGGGACCCACCTGAAATGGAATAGATTGGCTAGTGTACCCTTACACCAACTACTTGTTGATGTGTTGACGACAGCATTTGTTGTGGGGACCACCCTGATATCTTATCTGTGTTTTACTTAAGCCGTCCACCTGTTTTGCCTGATGGGACCACCACGATGTATTTATTTCATCCACACCGTCCAGATTGTGCTGGACGGTGTTAGATAATGTTTGAATGCTGTTAATTTACATGGGAAGTGTTTGGATGGTGTTGATCGTCATCGGTGGACCACACTGCGGAAACAGTAAGATTAAACGTATACCATTGAAACCCCTCTGGGTTAAAGAAGTTTTAGACCAATCTGATATTGTTTTCCTCTGAACGTTATGGTAGGCCCAGCGGAGTTTTGAGGGTGGAAATCCTTATCACCACTGTTATTTGTGTTATGGTCCAGATGATCTTCTAATCATCATCCCCGCTGCTATTTGGAGTGTGGTCCATATGATCTTTGATATGGTTCATTTTTGGGTAATATTTTAAAATGATCTCTAAAAATAAATGTATGGTGTAGATAGTTCACCTAGAACGGTGGGATCACTTGATGTAATTTTGGCCCGTGTTTGAGGCCTAATATGATGTATACTCGGCGCAGTGGAAGCATGATGGGGCCTACTTGTCTTGTATTCGAGGCCCATTGGTGCAGCTCATTGATGCGGCCCAATGTGATGTACTTGAGGCCCTGAGATGTGGCCCATTATGATGTATATGCGGCCCATGAGTGAGGCCCATTGTGATGTATATACGGCCCATGAGTGAGGCCCATAGAGATGTGTATTGGGCCCTTGTGTTAGGTCATGAGCCCACCATATGTTTGGCTCTATGTGGGCCACTCCTTGGGAGCAATGATGGTTAAATGTCCACATTGATGGGTGATGATGGTTGAATGTCCACATTGTGACTTTGCCTTAGGCCTTGTTAGGCCCATTCTCATCGATGCCGATTGTCGAGGCTGATTATCGTGACCAATTGTCGATTTCAATTGCCATGGCCGATTGGTGATTTCGATCATCGAGATCGATTATCGATTAATTCCGATTGTCGTGGCTGATTTTTGATTAATGATTGAGGCCGATTATCGTGACCAATTACCGAGGCTGATTAACGATCGATTTCGATTGTTGTCGTCGATTGTCGATTCCGATTATCGAGGTCAATTATTGATCGATTCTGATTGTTGTGGCAAATTTCTGATTAATGATCAACGCTGATTATCGTGACCGATTACTAATTTCGATTGTCATGGCCGATTGCCAATTTCGATTATCGAGGTTGATTATCGATTGATTCCTATTGTTGTGGCCGATTGGTGATTCCGATCATCGAGGTCGATTATTGATTGATTCCGATTGTTGCGGCCGATTTTCGATTCTAATTATTGAGGCCGATTATTGATCGATTTCAATTATTGTGGCCGATTGCAGATTTCGATTATCGAGGCTGATTGTTGAGGCCCAATGTGATGTTTATACGACCTATATTTAAGGCCCATTGTGAAGTGTATTCAGCTCGTATTTAAGGCTTAATGTGATGTATATGAGGCTTATGTGATGAGGCCCATTGTGATGCATTAAGGGCTAGGCGATGGAGCCCATTATAATGTATGTTAGGCCTATGTGAAAGGCCCATCGTGATGTATATTAAGCTTTTGGGTGAGGCCCATGGTGTTGTATATTTGGCCCTTGTGTGAGGCCATGGGCCCACCATATGTTAGGCTCTATGTGGGCCATTTCTTGGGGACAATGTTGGTTAAATGTCCACATAGTCAAGGTCGATTGTCGATGCTGGTTATCGATGCCGATTATGAGTATGTGACAACATAACATCATGATACATGCCCATATGCATCATATGCATGTTTGTTATGAGATGTGGTTAACTATTGCATATGTCATTGGACAGGTTGTTATGAGACTCCCTGATAGGTGGAGATTGTCTCACATGAGTGTATGGTATGCGTAGGATTGATGTATGACTAGATTGTATGACTCATGCATCTTATATTGTGTGTTGTGATTTTTTATGCCCTAGCGACATCAGGGTCGTAGCCTCCACAGGAATATCATGGATGGCCAGATGGGACACCAAAAATCTGTTCTAGCATCGGGTTGCCATAGATGACCTTGGGTGAAAATTTCTAAACCTCCGAGACCAGGAACGCCTTAACATTGAGACTGAGTAGATATATATGAGCGCATGAAGGCCGTATACCAGTAAGCCGCGTCTCCCATTGTATCACGGTCGGTTAGAAGGGGGTGTGACCTTACCTGCCTGAGTGAGGGGGTAATGTCTAGGTTGAGTTTGACCAACTTGAGGAATGGGTCTGCTATCGACGAGCTGGGCCCGATATTGGCAGGCGGATAGTGAGGTCTCTTCCACTTACCTAGTTGTGCACTCGGATAGGGGCTGCAAGCTGGTGTAGAGTGTAATAGACTCCGGTGATGATCCCAGAGATGAACAGTACTGATATGTGGACTTATTGAGCAAGAGTCGCACACTCATTCATTCATTCATTCACTATTCACTCGGGCTGGTGGTGTGCAACTATTTATTATGTGTACCTTCGCAATGGCTAGGATTTCAGTTTGGGAGTACAACTAACCTGAGATCAGGAGTTTACCACATTGTGTTTGACTATCCAAATTAGGTATGGGCTGGTTTGGATATAAGTCCCTTGTGGTGGACCCCATAGCTTGCGATACTACGTACCATCATCCCGACTTCACACTCCTGCATGGTCATTCGCACCGCATATTGCATTGCATCCTCAGTATCCGATACTTGACTCTTTATGACTCCTCACTTGCATAGCTGATCAGTATTGCGTACCCTAATATTGTATGACTCATGGACTTGACAGTATTTCTGCTTACTCTGATATCGTATGATTCATGATCTTGCCAATATTTTTGATATTGTATGATTATGACATTATATTTGTGTGCTTGACACTTATCTTGCGCACACACTTTCACCACCCTTTAAGCTTTTTATAAGCTTATGCACGATAGATACGTGCAGGTGATGTTGGTCGCAGCGACATTGAGCTTGGAGCGTGTAACTGTCTTCTGGAGCTTTGATTTTATTTTTGATATATGTAATTTTCCCTTTTAGCATTGTATTCAACTATTTATATTAATGGATATATGATAATGATGTTGCTTTTGTGATTTGGGTAAATTTATGGTTATGCTTCTTACGAGATAAATGTACGTTGAAAAATCCTCATTATAGGATCTCAAGATCGGAACTTGACATATGGGCGTTGGGAGCTGAGAATGGGGTTCTACGGAGGCTGTCGGCACTGGATTCGACGATCGGGATTCCTGTGAATCCGATTTCCAAGTTCAGGGTGTGATAAAATTGCCGCACCTTAATTTCATTTATAAAACACCACAAATCCTTAGTAGAATTTCTAGCTCAATTAGAATGCCAGTTTTTTATGAACAAACGAATGGTCTGGGTACACAACCAAGTTTTGCTCATGTATGTGTCGAGGTTGGAAGCCACACTATTCTCCCATATTCGATTAGTATTATATACAAAGGGAAAATAATAGTTCAACATATGGAATATTTGTAAAAGCCATTTGCATGTTAAGAATGTGATACCTTCAACCATTCGGAGAAGGCCCATCCTAAAAGGGCATCCACAAAAGCCAATGTGCATCTTTCAAATCTTACTCAATCCTTAAATCTTATAGAGCTTACTAAACAAGTATTGGTTCAAAAGTAACGAGGAAAATGTTGAAAACCTAACTAAAGTCCATAGTGAAAACCTAACTAAGCTCATAGTGACTAGGGGGAGGACCTTCTTCATCCAAAAGTATAAATCTAGAGGGAAAAGGAAGGAGTATAATTCATCTCCATCATTGTCATGAGAAAAATACCTTAGCCCTCCCCCTTTAGTCAACACAATTAATCTTAATAATTTAATGTTTTATCTGATCTTGATGGGAATATGGATATGGATGACCTTCTATTGTCTGATCTAACTAACCAATTATGGATAGCCTTATGGGAAGATCTATTTTTTGTTATACATAATAATCTCGTTATAAAATAAAGGTCTTAGCATAGACGGTTAGGGGCCTAAATATGTCCTTGATGTAAAAAAAAAAAGTTTAGGAAAGTTATACAAAATCATGATATTTATTTTATGTGCATTATTGAAACTCGTGTTAGAAAATCTAATTTATATGTTTCATATAACTCATTTCTTCCTTCCTTTTAGAGTTATGATTTCAATGTTGACCATTATTCAAATTGCATGATTTTGATAACTTCGAATAGGTTTGTCCAAATGTCTATTCTCCATAAAATTGACCAACATATTCATTGTTTTGAAAGATCTAATGATATCTCTAGTCAACTCATGGTTAATGGTATTTATGCTCTAATTATGCTAATCAAAGAGAGCTTCTTTGAAAAGATATCTCGCAATTGGGAGTGGGAATGGTTTCACCTTAGGTTCTTGTAGGTGACTGTAAGACCCGTATCTTAGTCCGTACTGTTGGGAATAACTTGAAAATAACCGAGAATAACATTACATATTTGCTATGAGTGTAGAATGGCTAAGTCCCGAAGTTCGAATAGTTTGGCGATCTCCCGTTATAGACCCTTAATGTGCATGCCTTTGAGAGTTTTGAAGTTGATAGGTACCTTCGCTCTTTCTTATAGGATATGACGTGAGGGAGAGTGACCCGATCGACTCCCGCACCACCACTTGTAGCTCCCGCACTACCACCTACGATGCCCGTTCCACCACCAGAGATTTCTACTGCCCATCCTGAGTATGCTGTCCCTCCACCAGAGACCGGTGTGGATCCGACTGTATCCGTGAGTGCCTCTTAGTTGCAGCAGATGTTACAGGCTGTGACGGCTGCACTTTAGGGGCAGGACAGGTAGCCAGTTGTTTCACCGGTACAGGAAGAGCAGGATCGTGCGAGTGCCCTCCTTCGAAAGTTTCGACGGCTTAATCCCCCGCATTTCCAGGGTGAGCCAGACCCGACTGTAGCTGAGAGATGGCGCGCCGATGTGGAAAAGATATTCGATACGATGGGATGTATGACCGAGCGGTGAGTTCGATTAGCCGTATTTCTCTCCATGGTGAGGCTGAGCACTGGTGGGCATCAGTCTCTCGAGAAGCAGGCACTGATTTTGTGTGGACTTGGGAGGATTTTATGAATCGGTTTGACCGACAGTATTTCCAGATCACATCCGCGGACAGCGAGCGTTGGAGTTCGAGGCCATAGTGCAGGGCGATATGACAGTAGCCCAATACGCAGCTCGCTTTGTAGCACTGTCTAGATTTGCACCATATCTAATCGATGATGAGGAGCAGAGAGCCCGCCGCTTCGAGGATGACTTACATTACGGTCTTCGCAGCCGTGTTATTGGGCATGAGCTTTCGACTTTTAAGGAAGTGGTGCGGAAGGCCCAGATCTTTGAGGCTAAGTGAGACGGTTCTCAGTCTTATCACGGTCAGATGAGAGACCGGAAGAGGCAGGCTCCTTCTAGTGACTCTCAGCAGCGCCGACCGCCGCAGCAGAGGCGCACAGGTCGCCCAGTCTTCCGAGCACCAGCATCACCTCCAGCACCACCTCCGAGGCAGTTCACCGGCACTTATTTTAGGTGCGGTGCAGTGCGACAGAACACCGTTCGTTGGGAGTGTCCCAGCCCCCAGCAGCAGCAGAGAGGTCCATAACAGCAGAGAGCTCCACAGAAGCCTCCACCATAGTCGCAACAGAGACCCCCACAGTAGCAGCGACAGCAGCCTCCACCATCGAGACCACCTCAGCAGCAGTATCAGCATCAGCCTTCGAGACCGCAGTAGTAGAGGCAGCAGTTTCGACCACCTCAGTGACCCCAGCAGAAACAGCAGCACGCTCAGAGGGGACATGCACCTCCCCAGCCGGCTCAGGCTAGATTCTATGCGGCTCAGCAGGATCCGCAGTCATCTGGAGGAGTCGTTGAGGGTATACTTCTAGTTTCTGCATGCATTGCACGAGTGTTATTTGATTCCGGTGCATCGCATTCTTTTGTGGCCGAGAGCTTCTGCTGATCGACTGGCTTACCGTTGGAGTCTTCTTGTGAGAGCCTATCGGTATCGACTCCCTTGGGGAGGACTGCAGTGTTGGGCTGATTTTGCTCGTCTTGCCCCGTTCTAGTTGGGGATACCTTTCTGCCTGCCGATCTGTTTGCATTGCCGATGTTCGAGTTTGATGTCATCCTGGGTATGGATTGGCTCACCGAGTACTATGCCATATTGGACTGCGCCGTGAGGACAGTTACGTTTTGTATACCCGGCGTGCTACAGTTCCAGTTCGTTGTAGAGCCCAGAGGAGAGCGGTTGTCTTATTTGATGTCCTGTGCCATTGAGGAGCCTGTTATCGCTTGTATCGACCATTTGCCCGTGGTTTGTGATTTTTTCGATGTGTTCCAGGAGATTCTGGGATTATCGCCTCGTCGACTCACCGAGTTTCAGATTGATCTCGTGCCCGGTACCGCACCTATTTCGAAGGCCCCGTATCACATGGCACCGTTGGAGTTACGGAAATTGCAGAAGCAGTTGGACGAGTTGCACGAGTTGGGCTTTATCCGTCGGAGCAGTTCTCCATGGGGAGCGCCGGTACTCTTCGTGAAGAAGAAGGATGGTTCGTTGAGGCTTTGCGTTGACTATCATGAGCTCAATAAACTCATGATCAAGAACAGATACCCGCTCCCTAGGATTGATGATTTGTTTGATCAGCTGTAGGGTGCACAGTTCTTTTCGAAGATCGACCTGCGTTCCGGTTATCATCAGATTCGGGTCCGAGATGAGGACATACCGAAGACAGCATTCAGGACGCGTTATGGTCATTTTGAGTTTTAGGTCATGTCTTTCGGACTGACCAATGCACCTGCGGTCTTCATGCAGCTGATGAACGAGGTCTTCCGCCCTTATCTCGATCAGTTTGTTGTAGTCTTCATCGATGACATTCTGATCTATTCGAGGACTCGTGAGGAGCACGAGCAGCACTTGGAGATTACTTTGCAGACCCTCTGCGCACACCAGTTGTATGTGAAGCTGGAGAAGTGCGAGTTTTGGTAGGAGGAGGTGAAGTTCCTCGGTCACGTGGTGACGAGAGAGGGTGTCACAGTGGACCCCTCGAATGTCGAGTCAGTGCGTCAGTGGGCCAGCCCACGACTGCGACAGAGATCCGTATTTTTCTTAGTTTAGCGGGCTATTATCGACGTTTCATTGAGGGCTTCTCTCGTATTGCAGCTTCGCTGACCAGGTTGACTCGAAAGGGTGCAGAGTTTGTTTGGAGTGACACCTGCGAGCGAGCATTTACGGAGTTGAAAGACCGTCTGACGTCCGCTCCTGTCCTCACTCTTCCCTCTGGGAGTGACGATTTTATTGTATTCACTGATGCCTCGCATATTAGTTTGGGTGCTGTCCTGATGCAGCAAGGGAGTCCAGTGGCCTTTGCGTCTCGTCAGCTCAAGGTCCATGAGCTGAACTATCCTACGCATGATCTGGAGCTGGATGTAGTTGTCTTCGCACTGAAGGTGTGGAGGCACTATCTTTATGGGGTCAGGTTCGAGCTCTTCTTCGATCACAAGAACTTGAAGTACCTCTTCTCGCAGTCTGAGTTGAATATGAGACAGAGGCGCTGGATGGAGCTTCTGAAGGATTATGATTTCGATCTTCAATACCACCCGGATAAGGCGAACGTGGTGGCAGATGCCCTCAGCCGTCAGCCACGAGGCCTAGTGGCGCATATGATGATTCAGGAGTGGCGGATGCTTGAGGATATCGTGGCGTATGATTTTAAGTTCGGCCTGCAGTCTTCCATCATACAGTTATCGAGCCTGTCGATTCAACCCTCTCTTTTTGCTAGGGTGATCGAGGCTCAGCAGGCTGATGAGTCGTTGCAGAGTTATATGGCTAAGGCTACATCTGAGAGTCAGGCAGATTGGTATATTGGTGCAGACGGTGGACTTCGCTTCAGAGGCCGATTATGTCTCCCGGATATTCCAGAGTTGCGCAGAGATCTTATGACCGAGGCACATCGATCGCGATTTTCTATCCACCCTGGCTCGATGAAGATGTACCGCGACATGAGGCGACAGTATTTTTGGACGGGGATGAAGCGCCAGATCGCCAGTTTTGTGACCGAGTGTGACACGTGCCAGCGTGTCAAGGCCGATCATCAGAGACCCCCTAGTCTATTGCAGGTGTTGAGCGTCCCGATGTGGAAGTGGGAGCACGTGTCGACTGATTTCATTATGGGTTTACCGAGGACTTAGCGCGGTCACGATACCATTTGGGTTGTTGTGGATTGTCTGACGAAGTCGGCACATTTCCTTACGATGCGTGTGACTTGGTCTATGGATCGGCTTGCGAGATTATTTATCGAGGAGATTGTGAGACTGCATGGCATTCTAGTCTCGATCGTTTCAGACTGAGACTCGAGGTTCACGTCTCAGTTTTGGGGGAGCTTCCAGCGTGCGATGGGGACTGATTTGCAGCTCATCACCGCGTACCATCCACAGACCGATGGCTAGACCGAGAGGGTCAACCAGATCCTTGAGGATATGCTTCGGGCTTGCGCGATTGATTCCGGGGGTAGCTGGGATGAGCATCTGCGATTGATTGAGTTCGAGTACAATAACAGCTATCAGGCGACCATCGATATAACTCCTTTTGAGGCACTATATGGCAGACCATGCAGATCACCGAGTTGCTGGACCGAGGTTGGAAAGTGTCGTCTCCTAGGTCCCGAGCTTGTGCAGGAGACGTCAGAGGCTATTGATATCATCAAGCAGAGGATGCGCACAGCTCAGAGCAGGCAGAAGAGTTTTGCTGATCGTCGGCGTCGTCCCTTGGAGTTTGATATAGGGGACCATGTATATCTCAAGGTCTCGCCCATGAAGGGCGTAGTTCGATTTGGAGCGAAGGGCAAGCTTGCCCCGAGATTCATACGACCTTTTGAGATCACTGGGCGCGTTGGCGCCGTGGCCTATCGGCTTGCCTTGCCATCGTAGTTGTCTGGCGTCCACAACGTCTTCCATGTCTCTATGTTGAGGAAGTGTGAGTCAGACATTGTTCCCGTTATTGATTGGCAGCCGCTGGAGGTTCGTGAGGACGCTTCTTACATCGAGTAGCCAGTCCATATCCTTGATCGGAAGGAGCAGGTCCTCAGAACCAAGGTCATTCCTTTGGTGAAGGTTCAGTGGGGTCACCATTCTGTAGAGGAGGCTTCTTGGGAGCGTGAGGCTGAGATTTGAGAGCATTATCCTCATCTCTTTGATGGTTGATCATGTGATGTATTTTGTATGC
Organism: Magnolia kwangsiensis; assembly: GCA_037074715.1. Taxonomy (NCBI): domain Eukaryota; kingdom Viridiplantae; phylum Streptophyta; class Magnoliopsida; order Magnoliales; family Magnoliaceae; genus Magnolia; species Magnolia kwangsiensis. The sequence continues at coordinate 68,820,101 of CM073583.1, forward strand.
TATCTCTGGTTTTATATAGTGATGTTATGTCTCTTCTTCTTCATGAGTTATGCATAGTTGTGATGATTGTGTAAATTTTGAGGATGAAATTTTTATTAGGAGGGGAGAGCTGTAAGACCCGTATCTTAGTCCGTACCGTTCCGTAAACTTTCGCAGTCTTACCGGTCAAACTCCGGTAACCTTCGACCCTTAACCAATATTTACGCGCAACCCTAATTCATATGCCGTCAACCCGTATCGACTCAACTCAAGACCTCTACCATAGCGACCGTGCCGTCATTGCGATTCTAATGCCGCGACTCGCGCGCCGAGGCGATACCCTGGTCAAGAGATGTGGGCCAACGTTCGGTGCGAGAAAAACGCCGCGCGTTGCGAAACCCAAGAGAATCTCTACGATGTGTCACATCAATCCCATCATCACGTCACATGTCAAGTATATGTCAAGTACACATTACTTTTTCACCCTTCCCAAGCAAGCCTCAAAAGTCAAGAATCTCTTACACCTCCCATGCCTTTCTTACACAAAAGGCCACCAAAGTCAAAAAGTTCTTACACCCATCACCAACACATCCATCACTCCATCATCCATCACTCTCTCTCTCCCTTTACAAGTCTCTCTCTCTCATTTTCAAACCCGTTCCAAGCAAGAGAGGAAAAATCCATACGTATGACAATTCTCCCTCTCTTTCCAAAACTCCAAGTGTGGCCCACCTCTCTATCCAAAGATCTCCCATCCTAGCCATCCATTTCTCATCTCCTCCATTGAAATCAAAGCTAAGGTGCTAAGGAACCCATAGGAGCAAGAAGATCGGACGGTGGGTGATTGATAATATTAGTTTTTCATGTTTTTAAGATGGGCCAAGTGAGGCCAACCGATCAATGGTTTGGATCTCACTTGGAACCCTAAGTTGTGGCAGATGGCCCACTTTAATTATCATGATCATTCCATGATGGGGCCATTCTCCATGAACCCCATCATGATGTTTATTTTCTTGTACACTTAGGGTCATCTAGACTGTCCATTTTAGTGGAGAAAGGATCTCCACCGTTGGATTTTAATTTAATGGGCCCATGTGTAAAGGGACCCACTTGATGTATGTTTCAAATCATGCAAGGGAGGGCCCATAGTGGCAGGGTCCCTCCATCACTCGATCGCTCTTTCTTTCTCTCTCTTTCTCTCCTTCTCTATTTTGTGGTCCACTTAAAAGGTTGTGAGATTGTCTCTACCGTTCATTAAAGGGCCTTACATTGTTGTGGGCCTCATGCACACCATCCAATCATTTGGTGGCCCACCTTGGTAACATGTGTGAGGGTGGGGCCCACCTTAAATATGTGCTATATATAACCGTCCAGCGTCCAGGGACGCTGGAAGTTGCAAATACGTGAGGTGTGCGCTGCCAGTGGGTGTACTGACGCAGCAAGTAAAAAAAAAATTTGATTTTTGGAAGGGGTGTACATGTAGGTCCCACCTTGATGTATAGTTCTAATCCAAGCCGTCCATCCCTTTCACCAACTCATTTTAGGCGTTGAGCCAAGTGATGGGGTTGGTTGGAAGATCTGGTGGGCCATAGCGTCGAAGATTGCATCATTACCATTTAAAGATCATTTTCTTATTTTATTTCATTTTCTAAACATAAAAATTACCCTATATTAGACTCGTTGGATCTGTTACGAGCCAGGGAAGCCAATGGATGGGATAAATTTTCTACATGTGGGCCACACCTCTGAAAAACCACAAAAATTAGGTTTTTTTAAAAAAATAATAAAGAGAGAAACAAGGTGCTGCAGCACGCTGCAGCTGTCAGCGCTGTCAGCGCTATAGGAGGGCGGACGAGCAGCCCCACGACTGCTACCGTGGGCCCCACCATGATGTATATGTCTTATCCACGCCGTTCATATGGCGGGCCCCTCTCTGAAGCAAGCCCCCTCCAAATTTAAACCAAATCCAAAACTCAGGTGGCCCACACCACGCGAAACAGTGGGATTGAACCTCTGCCATTGAAACGCTTTTGGTGGACCACAGAAGTTTTGGATCAAGATGAAATTTGTGTTTTCCTTTCATTCAGGTCCGTGGGACCTTACCAACTGGCTGGATGGAAAATATATGCTATGGTGGGCCCCACATGGGACCCACAGTGATGTATGTGTTCTACATCCACTGTCTAGGCGGACGGTGGTACCCACCGTTATATATGTGTTTCATTCCACCGTCCAGTGGACGGTGGAGCCCACTGGGTGTGTGTACGTGTGCATGCGTGTGAGTGTGTGTGTACGTGTGCATGCATGTGGATGCGTGTGTGTACGTGTGGGGTTATGCATGTGTGAATATATATATGTATATATATATATTATATAGTATTTTGAATATATATATGTATATATATATATATTATTGTATATACTATATACATATATATTATATTATGTAATATACCTGATGGTGGGCTTTTGTGGACCCACCATGATGCATGTGTTGCATCCTGTCTGTCCACCCATTTTGAAAGCTCACGCATGGGCTAAAGAATGAGTCAGATCGTTAGCTCATGTGGACCCCCCGCCGTGATACATGTGTTAAATTCAAACCGTCTATCCATTTTAAAGCTCATAAATTGAGGCTTAGATGAGCCAAATCATAGTCCAAGTGGACCCCACCTTGGCCTGTTTTGAGGCCCATCTTAATGTAATTGTAGTAGTTCATTGGGGCCCACTTTGATGTATTCTAAGGCCCACGGAATCAAACCATCTGATGTATTCTAAGGCCCGTGGGATTAGGCCCATTTGATGATTTAGGGGCCCATGGGTTAAGGCCCATTGAGATATACTAGGGCATATGGGTTGAGGCCCATTTGATGTACATGTGGGGCCCAATTGGTATGGCCCATTTGTTACGTATAAGACCCATGAGATTAGGCCATTTGATGCAATCTAAGGCCCACGGGTTATGACCCATTGCAATGCACATAAGGCTCATTGGTGTGGTCCATTTATGTGGCCCATTTGATGAATAATAGGCCCATATGACATGGCTCATTTGATGTATTTAAGGCCCAATGGGATATACCTAAGGTCCATTGCAATGTGTGACTCCAATTCGGATTATGTAATGATCGCGCCTTGGGAGCAATGTTGGTTTGACGTCCACATTGTGAGTGTGATGTTGGTTGGACGTTCGCATTACGACTCTCCCTAAGGCCCATTGATAGGCCCATACTTGTTGTTTACAGGCCGTCTAGGCCCATCTGCGTTGTAAGGATAGTTCATTTCATTATACATGTTTAGTATAGTTTCATGACTCATGATCATATGCATCATATATATGCTTGATGTGAGAAGTGACTGATCATAGCATATGCCTTCGGGCAGATTGTTTATGGGACCCCGATTAGGCGGTGTTGCCCTGCATGAGCGCACGATACGCGTAGGACTTGCTGCATGATTGGATAGTGTGATTCATGCATTTCGTATTGTATGACATGGTTGTTGTACGCCTTAGTGACATCGGGGCCGTAGCCTCCACAGACAGATCGTGGTTGGCAGGATTGGATACCAAAAATCTCGTTCTACATGGGGTGCTATAGATATCCCTGGGTGAAAGTCTCTAAACCCTTATGGTACCAAGAGATTGCTCCAACATCTACACCGAGTGGGTAGATGAGTGTTGAGTGTCGATTACCAAATGGCTGTGCTCTCCACTGTGTCGTGGTCGGTTGGAAGGGGGTGTGGCCTTACCCGCCCGAGTGTAGGGGATAATGCTGGGCTGAGTTTGACCAGCTGGAGGAATGGGTCTGCTATCGACGAGTCGAGCCCGATATTGGCAGACGGATAGTGAGGTCTCTTCCACTTACCTTATTGCGTGCGATGTGGCGGTGATCTGGTTTAGAGTGTACTAGACCCCGATGATATCCTAGAGTTGAGCTGTATTGACATGTGGACTTAGATGAGGATTGTATGCTCGACTTGCATCTTGCATCGAATGGCCTTGGTACGACTCATGATATTTATGGATCCATCTGCATATTCCGCATTACTCTGATACTGCATGATCATATTACTACCTTGCGCACACACTTTCACCACCCTCTAAGCTTTCTATAAGTTTACGCACGACCGTTGCGTGCAGGTGACGTTGGGGCACAACAGCGCTGAGGCAGGAGCGCTTTGCAGATCATTTTAGAGTTTTTGTTCTTCATCATTGTATTTTCCTTTATGCTCATTGTACTTGTAAAGTTTTTGATCATAGTGAAAATGTAATAGAGTTCTTGGTTGTTGTTTGTGGGTTATGCCTTTGGTTATGCTTATTACGAATCAAGCTGACGTTAAAAATCCTCCTCGTAGCATCTCAAGATTGGAACCTGGCGAATGGGCGCTAGGAGCCGAGAATGGGGTTCTATGGAGGCTGTCGGTGTAGGATTCGGCGACCGAGAATTTTGTGAGCCCGGTTTCCAAGTTTGGGGCGTGACAGTGACTCAATTGCATAAGTTGTTTTAAAAAACTACGTGGGGAAGCTAATCCAAAGCTGAGTGACATTGAAGATTTCAATGATTGCTTGCCCTCCACGAGGCTTGAAGACCTTGTTTTTTCAGGTAACATCTCTTTATGGTCTAACTCTAGTGTTGAATCCCAAAGAATTAAGGGTAGGCTTGATAGGATATTGGCCAATTACACCTACATCAGTCTCTTTTGAAACCACAAGGTCTTTTATCTATCTCCAAGCCTTTATGATAACGCTCCTATGTTGTACTACATTGCTTTATCTTTTCCTTGCTCCTTTGAATTCTCCAATCAATTGGTGTAAGTCAGATGGTTCTTTTCATAATGTGGCTAAGTCTTGAGAGATACATGTTAGTAGTACTCCCATGTCCATAGTCGTAATTAAGCTTAAGCTTAAAAGAGTTAAGATCGCTCTTAAAGGTTAGCTAGTTGGCTTGCTTAAGATATCTAATTAACTCCTCAAAGCAAAAAAGATCTTGAACTTTATTCAAATAATAATCCAATTTGACTCAGCTTATGCCAATATTGAAAAAGAGAAAATGGTCAAAAGGAAGTTGGACCATATCTAAAGCATTGAGCTCTTTATATTAAGTTAAAAAGCTAGAGAATCTAGAATGAACCAAGGAGATACCAACTCTAACTACTTTTACACCTCTATCAAGAGTAAACCGACTTCATCCAAATTTTGAAAAAGACAAGGACAATATTTTTACTGAAAACTAAAATGAAATAAAAGATATAATCATTAATCATTTTAAGAGCTTACATTATGATTAAAGGGATGCTACCAGAGTCGATTTCAGACTTATTGATAATCTTACTAAATTGTTTAAAGATGAAAGCAATGGCATTTGTAAACCAATTTCCATTGTTGAGATTGAAATTATCATTAGGTCAGCAAACCCAAACAAGTCCCTAGGCCTAATGGGTTTGATGCACACTTTTATGAGGTTTGCTGGCCAATCATTAAAAAAGATGTTTATAATGCCATCCTTAGTTTTTTTACAGTCATCTAAAATTCTCAAGCAACTAAATAACACGTTCACTATTTTAATTTCTAAATTAAAAACTACAAATTCCCTTGTAATCTAAGATTAATCTCTCAAACAAATGAGACATAAAATTATCTCCAAAATAATGGTAAAAGAATAAAGCCAGTTATGCTTATAATTATCAATTATTCTCAATCATCTTTCATCTTCGATCAAATATGTATAATAATATTATTCTTAGCCAAGATCTCATCTATGGCATTTACCTTGATGGGTGTGTAACACCCTGAAAATCAGGGGTCGTGTATAAACTCAACTCCCGAGTTCCAGACCGTCACTTATGCAAGAAAAATGATTATGATTCAATGTTGTCTGATTTGAAGCATTCACATGAGTAAAAGTATACCAAAACTGCAATTCATACTTCAGATCCAGTGATAAAAGCAAGCGGAAGACTAAACAATATATATATCATTGTATGGAAAAAAAAATAAAGTAAATATCATCTGTCTCCAAAGTATGACTACATCTCTGAGTCTCATATAATATACATGAACAAAATAAATATCCAAAATGGTCCCACTGAAATCCCATCGATCCAGGTCGCCTACGCGAAGCCATCGTGATACTGCATGTACGAGAACTCGTCCTGGTCCTCGTCAAAGTCTGGCTCCACCTCCTGGATCTCAGCCTCACCTGCATCTACAACAGGGTCTGGTGGGTGTTGCAAACACCATCCCGTAACGTGGGAGTGAGTGATCAACTCAGTGGAATCATAGAGCAAAGATTAGCATGTTCACAATTCAATCATGCGATAATAGTAAAGCAGTAAATCAGACAATCCTAATACTGTTGTTAATGCAAGATGACATGACGTGATGTATGCCCTCACCGACGATCTCCCTCATACGGCAACATCTTACGACCGCGGCATGCCACACTCCCTAGAGTGCTCCACATCTTCCAGGCACATGCAATGCTATGGTGATATGAATTCCAAGTTGTTATTAGTCCATTCAAACAGCAGGATTGGGAAACTAAGGTACTTCCCTTGTATCAATCCCAACACAGATCCTGTCTAGGGTCGTCACTCCTAGTAATCTCATACGATATATATTTCGTAGGTCACTGCAAGGGCTGCCAGGGCTGTTGCTCGCACTCGTTGCACCGCTCCCCCATCACCTTATCAATACAGGCCTACTGTACTCTACTGCAACGGAAGGGTCGTCGCCTCCCGTGGACTCAGAATACGCTCGCGGTCACTACAAAGGGCTCGTCGCCTGATCAGTGTAGGCCGACAGCTAGAATATAGTGTCCCATACCACCATAATCTGCTCACGAGTCTAGGTGCTCACTAGTCACTACGGGGAGGTTTGTGGCCCGAGCGTAGGCCGACAGCTCGACCACGGTGTCCCATACCACCATGCCCGGCTCATGAGTCTTCGTGGATCAAGGTACCATGGTTAACAGGGTTTACAATGGTAAGTTCAGTACCCTAGGTTCAAGCAGTTATGACTCATATAAGGTGAACATACATCGGCCAGTCGGGTTGCTTGACGGGCTCGACTAGCGCGATCGCATCTCAAGTCGAACGACATGAAGTGCGTAAAACACTTCGCGTGGCCTAACCACTGCCGTCAACTCCAAACACGAATCACGTTCATCGACGCGTCGTTCGTGGCTATGACCAGTCAGCCACGAATTCGCTCGGTTACCGACTGCCTGGACTAAGTCTAGTCCCAAACACTTATGGAATCACATCAGCAATATATGTAAAAGTATTGGAATTGAAATACAATCATATGAGCATGATAGCACATGTTATAACATTCAACTTAAGTAAATCTTCAAACACATATATTTCATGCACGTAATGAAATCCTACATATGGTCAACATGTGGGAAATCATTTAGGTCAGCATATTAATAGAGAAATCCATCTCAAACTAATTCATAACATCATTTAGTTCAATACATACTAATACAAACATTTATACAAACACATACACTACACACTTAAGTCTACATATAGCATGTCGACCCGAAGTGTGCAATTAGGCGAATCTCTTCGCCAAACTAATTATGCACGTATTCCTAACTTCCTAATGCGACAACAAATTATGTCAATCACATCAGTAAAATATGAATGTAAACAGTACTTCCTACAAATGACTAAAATGCCCTAAATCTCATATTCTTCGTTAATTTACGAAACGGGAAACGAAGAGCATTTTGTACATGTCAAACGGCGATACCGTCAAGAATCTACTATTAAACGACATTGAAAGCGTTGGGAACCGTCAATCAAAGCGTCTAAAATCCTCACCTTATGTCTTACGGATGCGTGATTTTAAACGGAGCGTGTACGCTTCGTATACGGCAGTAGGAGAACCTATTTTATAAGTTACATTAGCTAACACGCTATGAATCTAAGTAAACCCAAAATCAACAAGTTCTAGGGTTGTTTTATACCTGAAAGAACGGAGAAATCACCAGCCAGATGATTGGGAAGAGTTGCTGAAGCACTAGCAGTCGGTGGCTCGGAGACGGGAAAAATCCTTTCCACTCTGTCTCTCAAACTCTCTCTCCTTTTCTCTCTCCCAAAGCTAGGGTTTGCAATTTTCGGATGGGAGAGAGGAATGAGGGTTTCAACCCCTTTTATAAGCTTAAAAATGCCGAAAACAGGCTCCGGAACGAAGTTTACTTGGTGCCTATCCATTTCGGGACTGTTTCGGTCCAAAAGTTACTTTCTGGTGGTCCCCTGGTCGATTGCGATTGGACTTAAGCTCATGCATACCAGATATAACACGTATTAAGTTTTCAGTCTGGCAGGGTTCGCAGATCGCACGTGGCGGACCAGTTTCAGTTCAGCGGTCACCGCACGTAAATCAGGGCTGAAAGTCTCATGATATGAAATAGAAATTTTTCCTGATCCGAGGGTGTAATCTGGATGAATTCTGACGGTCAGAACGCTTAATACTGACGCGTCAAGTCGTGTGCCAGATTTGAATTTAAAATTCCAATTCTGTCCCTATTCGCGGTCTCTTCCGTCCGGGTTCAACGAAATAGTCTGTGATTATCGGTTTGACTAGATTTTCGAAATGATTGTCAAGTCCAGCTAGGCGGTTCTAACGGTCTAAGATAGGAGGTATCGGACTTTCGACGTGCGGTATAGATCCAATACAAAAATTCAATGTGGTCCAGAGAACAAACCCGCTTGGAGTTTGATCCGAGGTTATAGAGTATTATAGAGTCATTTGTTCTACTCGATTTGGGTCTTGTAGAACGTATTTAAAGTGATCAGGGACTATTTCCAAGCTACTCTAGCATTGCTCTAGTTAACTTACGCTTAATTTCCATAGAAATTAATTCTACGCGATTTCGGGTCGAGTTGGTGCTCGGGCCCAAGTATGGATTTTTCACGGGCGTTACAGGGTGTCAGCCTAAAATGTGTGTCAAAGTTGATCTTAGAATTATTGTGCCAAGACTCCTCGATCCGAATGACTCTTGTAATTGGTCTACGATTGTAGATTTTGAGTAAGGACCTCAGTGACGAAAGAGGAATAAAATAGGCACCCCTTTTTTGCCTACACTGCGTGTGACCTGTACTTTATAGGATTTTAGTTTTTTTTTTTAAGGATTTGGCTGTATTCTAATGAGGTTACATTTGAAACTGCTCTATAAAGCTCGTAAGCTCAACGCAATTTGTAAAAAAAGCAAAAAGAAAGCATGAAATAAGGTTGATTCAGAGGGAATGTGTCAAATGAAATGCTTGCTGGAATATGATATGATAAGGAAAATGGGAGATCAGACACCCCTTCTTTAAAAGCAATGGTCGGATATGCCTGATCCTAACTATACTCTAAATTGCAGTGGCTTTTTTTTTTTCGACTATTTTTCTCTTTTTCCTCTTGGATTGATGGTGAGTGAAACTTTGATCTAACCATATGATTTTCGATTCATGGTATGATCCGTATCTAAGGGCGCACGTACCTCCTAGCGACACTAGCAGGCGATTCGAATGTTACAGTCTCATGAGCCAGGGATGGTGGTATGTGACCTATGCCCGAGCTGCTGGCCTACCTGGGTGATGAGCCCCTCGTAGTGATCTTTGAGCTTTCTTAAATTGTCCGGTTGTAATCAGAATAATAACAGTTGGGTTAATCATGCATTCATAGCATACAGAGATGACGGGTGGCTAATTTTGGATGTTGTATCATGTGTGCTTAGGCCTTAATTGTGGTATTATTTCGCTAGCTCTTAGACCACCGACTATCGGCTCACTTTTGGTGAGTTTGACACTATGCACATATGGGATATACTTTCGCTAGTGGCCGGCCACATGCATGAGTTTCGCCCAAAAGTCAACTGGATGAGCATCCACAGTTGATGTGAATTCCCACATCCATGCATTTAATAAGATTACATTGGATTATTTTGTATGATTTTTATTTAAGTTATACTTACCTAATGCGTTGGTGTGTAATATTGAGGGGAATTCACACTGAGCTGGCCACTTGTTCATCAAATATATAACCATACAGGTAGTGTAGGTGGCTTAAATAATATCCACGACAAGATTGATGAACAGCAGGGTACACTTATCAGGGGCGCATGGCTGTATCTGCCAAGTGTAGTTGCGCGATCTTGCAGCTCAAGTTTATATGCATTTTATTATTTCTTATGTGTTAAATTTTGTAATTCTTGTATTTAATAACATAGAGACATTGGTTTGTATAAGTCATTTTGGGCAACCGCTCGTATATTTTGAATGTGCATGAAAATTCCCTTTATGCTTAATTTGTTTCTCTTTCGCTAAATTGCTAACTCTGAAAAAGAAAAAAAATGCATGTGAAATTTGGATTGGATGTCTTTAAAGGTTAACACTCGGGTTTTTGAAAAATAAGTCATATACTCGGGTTTCGAAAACTTAGGGACTTACATCTATATTTAGAATCGAATGCATAGACCCTTATTTATAGACTTCACCGAGGGAATAAGTGCAATATTTTTCATATTGAAAATTTCTTTTTAGTTTGGCATTAATCTTATTGCCACCGGTTTATTTTGTCTTTTTCTTGACTTATATTGTCATGTACATTGGTAATAAGAGGTTTGGAGGGTCTGAATGATTGGGAGGGATTTGACTGATCTGGTTCCACTTCTGCCAATTGGGGTCGTTGGTAAATTCTAGGAGGTTCCATAAATCCTTTTTGTTTGACTTGTTAGGATTTATAACATTTTTTTGAGTCAATCTAAGGTTGTTTCTAAAGGCCAACTACAGTTTTGGGAAGTAGTTTTTCTCATTCTGGGTGAGGTATCTATGATAGGGAAGAGGAATTATAGAGTCTTAATGTCACGCCCCAAACTCGGAAACCGGGTTCACAAACTTCACGGTCGCCGAATCCGGTGCCGACAGCCTCCGTAGTACCCCATTCTCGGCTCCCAGCGTCCATATGCCAGATTTCGATTGTAGGATCCTACAAGGAGGATTTTTAATGTACTTTTGTCTCATAATAAGCATAATCACAAGTTTACCCAAATCATAAAGGCAACATCATTATCACATATCCACTAATATAAACAGTTGAATACAATACTGAAAGAGAAATACATATACATATATATATATATATATATATATATATATATATATATATATATATATATATATAAATCAAAGCTCTAGAAGTCCGCTGCACACTCCAAGCTCAACGCTGTCGCGACCTAACGCCACCTGTACGCATCTATCAAGCATAAGCTTATAGAAAGCTTAGAGGGTGGTGAAAGTGTGTGCACAAGGTAAGTGCTAAGTATGCAATGCAATGCTATAAATCATACAATGGAATAAATAAAAATACTAACAAGATATGATATTAGAGTAAGAAGAATTATACTAGTAAGTCCACGAGTCATACAATATCAGAGTACGCAATACAGATTAGCTATATAAAAAAATGAGGAGCCAAATAGGGCCAAATATCAGATGCCAAGGGTATAATACAATATATAAATCCTGCTAAGTCCGTCTAGGCCATATTAGTGCAGAAACATAGTAACCCAAAATGCTAAGTACTGTGGATGCAATGTAATATGCAGTACGAATGAAATGATCATGCTGGAGTGTGAAGTCGGGATGATAGTATGTAGTATTGCAGGCTGCGGGGTCCACCATAAGGAACTTCTAGTCAAACCAGTCCTATACCTAAATTTGGATAGTCAGACTCAATGTGGTAAACTCTTGATCTCAAGTTAGTCGCGCGCCCAACCGAAATCTTGGCCATGCGAAGGTACACGTAATAAATAGTTACACACCACAAGCCTGAGTGGATAGTGAATGAATGAATGAATATGCGATTCCTGCTCAATAAGTCCACATATCAGTATGGTTACTCTCTGAAAAATCACCGGAGTTTATTACAATTCAAACCAGATTACTACCCCATTGCGCGTAACAAGGTGAGTGGAAGAGACCTCACTATCCACCTGCCAACATTGGGACCAGCTTGTTGATAGCAAACCCATTCCTCGAGCTGGTCAAACTCAGCTTAGCATTGACCCCTCCTCTCTGGTAGGTCAGACTCATCTCGGTGTCCCATCTAGTCATCAACGAAATACCTGTGGAGGTTACGACCCTGATGTCATTAGGGCATACAATAGTCACAACACACAATGCAAGATGCGTGAGTCATACAATCCAGTCATGCATCAATCCTGCGCATATCGTATACTTATGTTAGACAATCTCCGCCTATCGGGGAGTCTCATAACAATATGCCCAATGACATATTCAATGGTCAACCACATCTCATAACAAGCATGCAGATGATGCGTATGGACATGTATCGTGATGTTATGCTGTCACATACTCATAATCGGTATCAATAACCGGCACCGATAATCAACATCGACAATCGGCCTAGACAATGTAACATTTAACCAACATTACCTCTAAAGAGTGGCCCACATAGGGCCTAATATATAGTGGACCCATGGCCTCACACAAGGGCTTAATACACATCACGATGGGCCTCAAATATAGGCCGCATATACATCACACTGGGCCTCAAACACGGGTTGCATATACATTATATAGGTCTTGTCAATCGGCCTCGGCAATTGAAATTAGTCTCAACAATCGGAATCGACACTTAGAACAGCCGATCAATCATAATATAAAGATCGACACTCGGCCGTGGTTATATCAAATCCGATAGTAAGGAGCCTTCCATCTATGGTGAATGGGGCTCACTGATTAGGGTTAACCCACAAGAGAATGATGAGAATGACATTATCAAGGCATAAGAGAAAGTCACAATGAGGACGTCTAACCATCATTGTCCCTCAATGTGGACATCTAACCAACATTGCTCTCAAGGAGTGGCCTACATAGGGCCAAATGTATAATGGGCCCATGGCCTCATGTACAATCATGATGGGCCCCATTGCATGGGCCTCAATACTAGGCCTCATATATCAAGTGGGCCTCATACATGGGCCTAATAATACAAATGGGTGGGCCCCACTCATGGGCCAAAATACATCGTGATGGGCCGCACCAATGAGCTTCATATATATCAAATCGGGTCACACCTATGGGCCTCATGTATATCAAATCAGGCCACGCCAATGGGCCTCATGTATATCAAATCGGGCCGTGTCAATAGGCCTCATGTATATCAAATCGGGCCCACCCTTATGTATTTTTGAGATCCAACCTACTCATAAGTTAACATAGTGATAGATGAAGTGAAAACCAAATATCAGCTTGAGTGGGAACCACTGTGGCCCTTAAAAGTTTGAACGGTGGATGTCACTGTCCACATTAATTTTCGATGGTGGGGGTTCGCTTGAACTTTAGATCTGACCCATTCTTTTACTCATGCCATAAAATAATATCTCAAATGGTTGGACGGTTATATACAACACATGCATCATGGTAGGTCCCACTGTCCAAACGGTGGACGGTGTAGCTAAAACACATACATCATTGGGGGCCACGCCACAGGGATGAATCACATAAATTTGGAGTGGGTCCCGCCATACACGTACATCACGTGGAACCTACAGAGCTTGATGACGTTGAGAGAGAGAGAGAGAGAGAGAGATAGAGAGATGGGTTCCACGTAGAGCCCTCCACAGCATTTAATAAGAAGTGTGTGTGTGTGTGTGTGTGTGTGTGTGTATAGTATTATATTATAATATAATCATTATTATTATTATTAAAGGGAGCTCCATCTAGCATCCAGGAAGGGATGGACGGCTGGGAGAATGGGTTCCACTGATCTGGACGACGGGATAAAACCCGTACATCATGGTTGTCCACATGTCCCACGTTTGGACGGCCAAGATCTACAACACATACATCATCATGGGGGTCCACGTCCCACTTGGATGGTGTGGATCACATACATCATTGTGGACCCCACTTGAACAACAGGTGGGTCTCACGCTGGTGAGACAGCTGAACAGCTAGGAGAATACATGCATCACAGTGGACCCTCACACATATGGACAGTCTGGATTAATAAATACCGCAGGGTGGCCCACAATACTTGCTGACGTGAATACAGGTGGGACCCACTGAACTCGCAGACGTCCCAACAGATGGACGATCTGATAAAACCCATATGGCCCCACCGTCTAACAATGGACGGTGAGAATATGGAATGTATACCTCAAGGTGGGTCCCACATGGGGCCCACACGTATAGCCATAAAGCTATAGGTATATATATATATATATATATATATATATATATATATATATATATATATATATATATATATATATATTATGTATATATTATATAGCTTTATCATAATATAATATAATATTATAATATATACATAATATATATATATATATATATATATATATATATTAATAATAATATTTATTCAATTGAAAGAGGTCCAGCGTCCAGGGCCTGGACGCTGGACGGTGTGTACAAAACATACACTCATGTGGGTCCCACCGATTTGGACGGTGTACTCAGCAGGTGGGTATCCACCGTCCAGACTATGGACAGTAAGGATACAATATATTCATCACGGGTGGGTCCACGTGGTGGCCCACCAAAGCTTTGGATCAACTTGATATTTGTATTTTCCTTCATCTAGGCTTGTCCAAATGGACGGGCAGCAATGGTGGGTCCCGTAATTGGACGGTGTGGATCAAACTCAACATGGTGGGCCACACACACCTCATCAACATCATCACCAAACAAAGAGGAAAAGAGAAGAGAGAGAAAGAGAACAAGGAGAGATCGGATGGTGGTGGAAGGACCCCGCCACTATGGGCCCTCCATGATCACAATATATAGATAAGATGGGTCCCATCACAAGTAAGCCTTCTAATAGCAAATCAATGGTGGATCACCCACCTATTGGCCTCCTTTTTGGTCCGATGGAATGCCAAACTCCTTAGCTTTGATTTCAATGGAAGATGATGAAGTTTTGATGGTTGAGATGGGAGATGAGAGGGTAGGAAGTGGGCCACACACAAAGCTCTCATGGAGGTTTGAAATGTTTGGACGTGGGATGTTTTCTCTTACTTGGGAAAGGGGTTTGAGAATGAGAGAGAGAGGGTTGTAGAGAGAGAGAGAGAGAGAGAGAGAGAGAGAGAGAGAGAGAGAGAGAGAGAGAGAGAGAGAGAGATGGGTGATGGATGTGGTGAGTGATGTGTAAGGGTTTTTTGACTTTAGGGGTAGATGGTGTAAGAAAGGTATGGGATGTGTAAGAACTTTTTGACTTTTGGAGTTGCTTGGGGATGTGTGTGAGGTGATGTGTAATTGACATGTACTTGACCCTTGATGAGATTGATTGATTGATGAATGTGACATTCGGTAAAGATTCTCTCGGGTTTTGTAACGCGTGACGTTTTCCTCGAACTGAACGCGGGCCCACATCTCCTGGCCTGGGTATCTCCTCGGCATACGAGATGCGGCATTCGAATCATGGCAATGACTTGCTCACTAGGGTACAAGTCTTGGGTTGAGTCGACTCGGGTTCGCAGGACTTGGCTTAGGATCACGTGCAAACATTGAATATGGGTCGAAAGTTGCCAGAATTCGATCAGGAGGGTCGTGAAAGCCTATGGAACGGTACAGTCTAGAATATAGGCCTTACACTTAATCCATGAGAAATTAAATAGTGTACTGATACACCCATTTTCATAAGCAAGTGCATGTATATCTTATTCTAATTGTTACTCCCGTGGGACACATAGCAGATGTGTAAAAAAATTAGTTTTGGGCTTGATCATGTATTCTAGTGTGTTTTTGGGCTTCAGCAATTGGCCTAATTTTTTTAAGACATAGTTAATATCATAAAGCTTAATAAGGGTGTATCTGTCTCTCTCACGTGTTATTGACAGATGTCTTGAATCTGCAAAGCATTTGTTCGATAACATCGAACCAGCTTCGATGTCATCAAAGCCAGTTTGATGACATCAAAGCAAACTCGATGAAATTGAATTTAATGGTATTTTTAGGCTCCGGTCACTGGACAGTTTTTGTCCTTCTTTGATGACATTGAAGCTAGATCGATGTCATCGAAGGTTTACGCAGATTCGTTTGCAGAAATGCTGATTCTACAAATTTTATTTTTTATTTTTCTTAGGTTTCTTTTTAAACTTATAAATAGGCATGTATACGAAACTGGGAGCTATTCTAAGAGGTCTAAGTATTTCTAAAAGGGTTCTAGGGTTTCTAAAGGGGCTCTAGGGTTTCAAGGGGTAGAGAAAAGGTGAGGTTTAAGGATTGCTCAAGCTGGGTAAGTCCTACATCTTTGTAATCTGTGCTTTCATAGTGAAATTTTCTGTCACTTCGTGTCGTGGTTTTTTCCCGTAAGGGTTTTTCCATGTTAAATCTTCATGTTTCTTGTGATTGCTTGGTGCTCTTGGATTGCTATCCTAGATCCATATCTGTGTGATTTCGCAGGACAAAATCCTAACAAGTGTTATCAGAGCTTTCGTTGGGGCACAGATCTGAATCTGTAGGATTAGCAATAATCGGAAACACCAAGTTTGATATTGAAAAGTACTCATGTAAAAATAATTTTGAGTTATGGACGATTAAGATGATTAGTCTATTAACCAAGTAAGGTGAAGTTAAGGCTCTTGAGGAGTGGAAACCGACTATGAAAGATAAAGAATGAGAGACTCTTGATAGTAATGCTTTAGCCACCATCCATTTATGTCTCACGGATGAGGTTCTCTACAATGTCATGAGGGAGAAAACTGCGGCTAAGTTGTGGGCAAAGTTAGAGGATGTCTTTATGAAAAAATCTTCTAAAAATTGGCTACTCTTAAGTCACAGTGGTATACCTTCAAGATGACAGAGGGTGGAGATTTGGAGGCCCACATCAGCAACTTTAATAAATTGGTTTGCAAATTACCGGATATGGAGGAAGTGATTAAGGATGAAGAACATGCATGTATATTGTTGAATTCTCCTCTAGTATTGTATGAGTTATTGAAGGACATTATGTGTACTGTAAATAAAACCCTGAGTGTCGACAACGTTATCTCAGCTCTTCAAGGGAAAGCCATGAGAAAGCGTAACAATGACATGGGGACATCTTCCAATGCACTGATTACGAGGGGCAAGGATATTGATCAAGGTACAGGATCCTCAAGACTTAGATCCAATTCTAAGGGCAAGGGCAAAAGAAAAATGAAGTGATGGAACTATGGGATAACTAGACACATGAAGAAGGATTGTACCAATCCTAAAGCAAAGAAAGAAAAATCAGCGGCTTCTTCCGAGGAGGCCAATATTGTCACATATGATGAAGAGACAAGTGGTGATGAAGTTTTATCTGTGTCCATGATCAGACATGTGCACGAAAATCATACAAATGATTGGATCCTAGACACAGGAGCATCATATCACATGACTCCTCATTAGAGTTGGTTTGTCAGTTACAAGGAATGTGATGATGGACATTTTTTATGGGCAATGACAATGCCTGTAATGTTGTGGCTATTGGTACTGTGAGCATCAAGATGTTTGTTGGAATGGAGAGTACCTTAACTGAAGCCAAGCACGTTCCTGATATAAAAAAAAGTCTGATTTCTCTCGGTGCACTCGAAGCTATAAGGTACAAGTTCATTGGTATTAATGGTGCCCTTAAAATTTTAAAAGGGGCACTCGTGGTTATGAGAGTGCAAAGGCACGGTAATCTTTACAGGTTGATCGGAAGCACTTCAGTAGGTGGAGCGGCAACCGCTGTTGTAGATTCCACATTTATACGTATGTGGCATGCACGTCTGGGCCACATGAGCGAGTGGGGCATGAAAGTACTTTTTGATCGATGTTTGATTCCAGCTTTTAAGAATTCTTATTTAGATATATGCAAGCATTGTATATATGGTAAATAATCTATACTATCTTTTAAATCTGAAAAACATGCATGTAAGAGAGTGCTTGATTATGTGTACTTTGATGTATGGGGGTAATCGCCGGAGGTTTCCATTGGGGGGTCGTAATGGTTTGTTTCATTCATTGACGGCTACTCTAGAAAAGTTTGGGTTTACTTCATGAAATGTAAATTCGAAGTTTTTACTATATTCAAACAATAGAAGGCAATGGTAGAAAAACAGTCAGAGTGAAAAATAAAGGTTTTAAGGATTGATAATGATGGACAATTCACTTCCACTGAGTTTAATGAATATTACAAGGATGAAGGGATCATTAGATACAACACAGTGCACCACACGTTCGAGCACAACGGTGTGGTTGAGCAAATGAATCAGACTCTCTTGGAGAGGGCTTAATATATGTTAAGTAATGCTATGTTGGGTAAGGACTTATGGACTGAGGCTATTAACACAGCTTGTTATTTGGTGAGCCGGTCTCCTTCTACAACAATTAAATATAAAATCTCAGAGGAAGTATGGAGTGGTCATAAGCTGGACTACTTAGATTTGTGCATATTTAATTGTGAAGCTTACTCTCATGTACTGTCAGTTGAGAGAGATAAGCGAGACCATAGAGGAAAAAAATATATTTTTGTTAGCTATGATATTGGTGTGAAAGGTTACAAGTTATTTGACAAGGTCACACACGAGGTCATCACTAGGCGTGACGTTGGATTCGATGAAAGCTCTTTATTCCGCAAGAATGATCAAGAGGAGCAAGAAGAACTAGAAAGGTTGATCATAAACATCCAGATTGACACAAATGATACTTAGGCAGTGACAGATGTATAGACAGAGGTATATGATCAGGTGGAGCAGCCACCTGTGAGAAGAAACCCACCATGTAATCGCAGATTACTTGCAAGATATAGGGATGAATCTAATATTGCATATGCCCTCGTTATAAATGAGGGAGACCCATTTACTATTTAGGAGGCATTCAGAGAGCCTGATGTAAAAAAGTGGAAGGCGGCTATGAATGATGAGATGGACTCATTGCATAAAAATCACACATGGGAGCTGGTGGAGCTTCTAGTGGGCCGAAAAGTGATCAGATGCAAGTCATTATTCAAAAGAAAATAGGATAAATACAAAGTGAGATTGGTAGCGAAGGGTTATGCTTAGAGAGAAGGAATTGACTTCACAGAGATATTCGCACTGGTGGTTAAGCAAGGGTCTATCAGATTCATGTTGGTGTTGGTTGCCTAATACGAACTCGAGCTAAAACAAATGGATGTCAAGACTACATTCCTGCATGGGAAGTTGGGAGAGCAGATCTACAGAAGCAATAGAGGGCTACAAAATTAAAGTGGCTGAGAAAAAATATTGCAGGTTAATGAGGTCATTGTACTGCTTGAAACAGTCGCCTGGGCAGTGGTATAAAAAATTTAATTCTTTCATGTTGAGTCAGAAATTTACTCGAAGTGAATACAATCACTGTGTCTATTATAAGACATTGAGTGATGACAAATTCATTATCCTAGTATTATATGTTGATGATATGTTAATCGCCTATCATAATATGTCTAAAATCAATGTACTTAAGACTCAGTCATCAGGGACATTCGAGATGAAAGATCTGGGGGCTACAAAGAGGGTTCTCGGCATAGATATTCATAGAGACAGGAAGAGGAGCAGGCTTTGGTTATCATAGGTAGAATACTTTAAAAAGGTATTGATTAAGTATGAGAAGGACCAAGTAAAGCCAGTGAGCGTTTCCCACGCGGTTCACTTCAAGCTTTCCTCAGAACAATGTCCTAAATTAAATGAGAAAAAACAGGTTATGTCTCATGTGACTTATTTGAATGTGGTTGGCAGTTTAATGTACGCCATGGTCTATATGAGACCAGATATTTCACAAGAAATCGGTGTTGTGAGTAGATACATGTGAAACCCGGGCAAGCAACATTGGGAAGCAGTGAAGTGACTGCTTCGATACATTCGAGTTACAAAAGATTACGTCTTAACTTTTGAGAAGACAAGGACAAAGCTAGTATGGTATGTGGATTTAGACTACGCAGGCAGTGTCGATTCTATGAAGTCGACTTCATATTACTCTTTTTTACTAGTGGGTGGAGCAATCAGTTGGAGGTTGAAGCTTTAGTCCGTGATGACTCTTTCCACGACTGAAGCAAAATATATGGCAGTGACGGAAGCGTTTAAAGAAGGTGTTTGACTCAAAGGCATGATAAATCAGTTGAGACTTCAGCTAGAAACCATGCCGGTTAACTATGATAGCGAGAGCACTATCAATTTGGCTAAAATTTTTATTTATCACTCACGTACTAAACGCATTGATGTTCGTCACCATTTTATCCAACATGTGCTTGAGGAAGGAGGCATAACACTGGAGAAGATTCACACCAGCGTGAATCCAACAGATATGCTTACCAAGGTCATTCCTATAGAGAAGTTCAAGTTCAATGCAACTTCTCTGAGCTTATCGATGGCATAAAAGAAGGACGGAGTGTGCATGAGAAGTGTTGATGAAGATATGATGCGAGACAGAGATAAGATAAGGGGACAAGAAGCTATACATTTAAATATTGAAGACATGGTGGAGATTGTTACTGATAGATGTCTTGAATTTGCAAATCATTTGTTCGATGACATTGAACCAGCTTTGATGTCATCGAAGCTAGTTCAATGACATCAAAGCAAACTCGATGATATTGAATTTAATAGTATTTTTAGGCTCCGGTCACTGGACAGTTTTTTTCCATCTTCGATGACATCGAAGCTAGTTCGATGTCATTGAACATTTATGCAGATTTGTTTGCAGAAACACGAATTCTGCGTATTTTGTTTTCGATTTTGCTTAGGTTTCTTTCTAAACCTATAAATAGGCATGTGTAAAGGGCTACGAGCTATTCTAAGAGGTCTAAGTATTTCTAAAAAAGTTCTAGGGTTTCTATAGGGGCTCTAAGGTTTCAAGGGGTAGAGAAAAGGTGAGGTTTAAGGATTGTTTAAACCAGGTAAGTCCTATATCTTTGTAATATGTGCTTTCATAGTGAAATTTTCTGTCGCTTTGTGCCATGATTTTTTCCCACAAGGGTTTTCCATGTTAAATTTCTGTGTTTCTTATGATTGGTTGGTACTCTTGAATTGTTATCCTAGATCCATATCTGTGTGATTCTGCATGAAAAAACCCCAACATCACGTTCTCCTCTTTCTGCAAGGCCTCTCTTTATCTCTCTTCCTCTTCTCTTTATCCTTACGATCATTCACCCACATTGTCCATTAGCGTCATTGTTGATCCTTCATAGTTGGTGAGGTTTACATGGTATTAGAGCCTTTAGATCTTTACTTTGATTGGTAGTGAAGAGGGTCTGATTGAGATATGTTGTCATCGCCAATTCAAAGTTCTAAATCCATCTCTATGCTCTTATCTTCTCGAAACTAGTTGGGTTATGGGCTGTCATTAATGGTTTAAAGACATTATTCATCTTCTTCCTCCTTTTTTTTTTTTTTTTTAATATGATAGATTTAGAGGCCCGTTGGGCTAGTAGTTTGATGATCTAATTATTAGGCCATTGAAGATGCTCCCTTTTTATTGTTGTTTCGATCTGTAGTGTTTTAGATTTGAAGAAATCGTTGGTATGTGTGGTGTCCATTGATTGTTGTGAAGTGTGGGCATCTGATTCATGTGTGGGCCATTAATCGCTGGTACATGTAGGTGTCTGATTGCTACTGATATGTGTTGGTGATTGGTTATGGGTCATTAATCATTGGTGGGTTGTCTTCATCTTCTCTAGATCAATGTGCGTTTGATTGTGTTGCTCATCATCCATTGCTTTATTGAGATCAAATCTTCATTCCTAGTATATCTCTTCTAGCTCATTGAACTTTACATTTATCTTTGAATTATTGAAAATTTCCCAATATATTGTGATTCATCCCCAATCGAATATGACATCTTTAATGGAAATAAAAATAGATCTCCAATAAAGTTCTTCTGTGAAATTACGAGCGTTGAGTAATTTCCTCCTGTGGGATATTCAGTTAGAATTTTCTTTGCTTCTAAAAGAAAGTTGATGCACCTCACTGACAATGGGCTGTTTGAAAATTCAAACTATTCCCAAATGAAAGGAAAACGATTGTCAAATGATGAATTGGCTCTTCCTTAGTGTGGAAGAGCATGTCTGTTGAGTGTGAAATATTGTATATTTTTCCCTTATTATGCATTAGTTTTATATGCGCAGATGCGCTTAATTGATCTAATTACATATGTATTCCTATGCGATGTGATTTGGAGAGCTAAGAGGAAAATAACGATTAAAGAAAACATTAAATGCTCAAAGAATAACTAAAAGAAGATTTGGAGGTGATCAATGAAGATTTCAAGTGGCAAAGATACAAAAAAACTAAGTGCGAAGAAGAGAGAAAAGGCTGGCGAAATCACAAAGTCCAACAACAAAAATAACAGATTGTTCGGTCCCACCTAAGGTCGATTCGATTTGACTAAATGTGATTTTTAGAGATAATACGGCTCGACATTCGATCTAATCGAGCTAAGTTTGGTGCGACCTAGGAAGATAGAGACTTTATATGCAAATCGAAGAAATTTGGTTGCAACCAAAATTAATTGGATACAACTGAATGCTTCATTCGATGCAACCGAATGTCACAGTCGGCTGCAATGGAAGCATAACAAAAGTGCGCATATTGAAGTTGGTGCAATTTTTTTTTTATTTAAAGGGATGTTTTAGGCTTTCTTAGTGATGAATTTGGGTTGAATGGATGGAGCAAGGAGTTGTGGAGCCTTCGCAAAGTCCTCATTCTTCTTCAATCCTTCAGTTTTAGTTAGTTTTTATATTATTTCTTTTTGAGTTTTAGTTCAATCGTTTATTTGATTGGCTAATCTCTTAGCTAGGGCTAAGAGGTGAAGCTTGTAGTTATTCTTAATGTTTAGTTTACTTTTATTCAAGTATTTAATTATCTGGTTGAACAATTCATTGATATTTGGTTTAAATGAAGATTTATTTTTAGTTTACTTTGATCTAGTGTCGACTCCAGGCGCATTGAATGCTTAAGAAAGCTAAGAATAATTTCTTATATATTTTATAAGGGATTGATCTATAAAATCCATTGATCTATCATAGACTACGGGCACGATAGATGCTTTGGATTCCTTGCAATTAATATTTTAGTGCATGATGTGAGAACCAATTCAATTGAAGTACAAATCTATTTTGGTTTATGAATAATGATTTAACCCTTCCATTATTCAACTAGATAGGATAGGACTTCGATTCCAATTGAGTAATCCAATTGAATGAAGTAAATTAACATTAAGATATATTTATAAGTTGATCCTTGGCGCTTTAGTGTTTTATTCTTAATAATTTCTCTCACAATTATTTATTAAAGCAAATTCCATTAGTTATTTTAGTTCTAGTTTTAATTCTAATGTATTCCAGAAATTGCACAATTATAAGTCCATGTGGGTACGATCTCATTCTCATCAAGTTATTACTGCATCGCAGCCCTGCACTTGGGGTTGTCTAAACAATATCTATCACACCATTATATGATAATAATGCAATGAAAGTTTAACAAACTTTCCTAAAGCTTTAATAAAAATAACATATAAGGTTTGTATGAAAATTTTAAGGAATTTCAAAACATAAAACAAAGTGATAGCTTCAATGATCATTGTGCAAAGT
This sequence comes from Magnolia kwangsiensis, assembly GCA_037074715.1. Lineage (NCBI taxonomy): Eukaryota > Viridiplantae > Streptophyta > Magnoliopsida > Magnoliales > Magnoliaceae > Magnolia > Magnolia kwangsiensis. The sequence goes on from CM073583.1 coordinate 68,843,673, forward strand.
TCTGAAGGTTAGTTAACTAATGAAAACTCCACCATCCATTTACTCAAGATATTCAACGTTAAAGGGAAGAAATATGTGTTTTCTTATTTGTTGCAATTGTTCAACCCTAATTGAAACCAATTAAAGCCCAACTTTTGGCTACTAAGAAAACTCTCACTTATTAGATGTGTTTTGCACGCATGATGTGCATGCCAAATCATTAGATTTTGCATCAATAGCATAACACTCAAGTGATATCATAACACTAATTTATGGGATGGTGAGTGACGACCATGCACGAGGGTCGTTTTAACAGCAAAGGAGAGGATGAACTTCTCTTAGTGACATTTACAAGTTTCCCTCTAGAAAACAATGCAAATGCATTTATTATAAGAAAACAACCACATAGTGGACCGTGTAGGGATTTTATTTAACAAAATTGGGGGCCTCCTCACTAAGCATACTTGGCTATTTACCTTGATGAGGAATCTTCCATCAACGATGCTTCCTCTTAGCTAAGTGAGTCTGTGCCATCTATAGTTCAGGAAAAATTGGAAAAGTTGTTGAGTAAAAACATGGGAATAAAATTAGGTGCCACTCCATTTACTTTTTTTGCCAATTCAAGCAATGCATTCGTCGCATCCTCTGGAACATTGCCTTAGGTCATTGACTATGGGGCCACAAACCATATACATATACTCGACATTTTTTTCTCTTCTTTGATGAGTTCTTTTCTTGTTCATTCATTTCAGTTGCTAATGGTTCATTATATAATGGGCCCGACAAAATTCCAAGGCCCACTTGAGACAAAATAGGGCCCAATGGTTCACGGGTCATTCTCTCATGCCTATGGGTAAACTCGAACCATTTTACAAGGTATTGGCAAGAAAAAATCTGATGTGAGCCTCCCAAACTTCATGTGAGCCCAACCATCTTCAAGGAAAAAAGAAAAGAAGATGAACAAAAAAGAAAAAAGTACATGAAAAGAAAAGAGATGATGGAACTAAAATGAACCTTGGGCCCACCAAAATACACATAGGGCCCAAAGGTTCGCTTTGGAACCATTTGTTTACATGGCAAAGTCTCCTTCCAAAAATGAAATCCTCCCCATGCGCACTTGACATACATGGGAAAAATAACATTTGTACAAAATAGGAGAAAGTGAAATGAGAAATGGAAGAATGATGGAAAGAAAGAAGCTCCGACTTCATATCCATGCACCACCTTTGTGTCTCGAAAAGAACTTGCACTTGCTACGCACTTGGTCTCCTTTGGTCAATAAGAACATGACCTATAGAGAAAGGAAGGGAGAAAAACATAAGAAAAATGGAAAGAAAGTGAGATGAAAAGAAAGGGAAGAAAAGGAATGAAATCGGTGATGAGAAAAGAAGGATTACTTGCACCACCTTACTGTCCAAAAGGTCCTCAAAATGGCCACCGCCAAAAAACAAACCAAAAACTAAGGAAGAAGAGAGAAGAAAGAAGAAAGAAGAGAGAAAATGATAAAGGGAGAGAGGAATTGTTGAAAGAGATAGTGGGACGGCCATTCCTTGGACCACCTTATATAGAAAAACTCCATGCACCCCATTAACTACAACCTGGAAAAAACCAGTGGACAAAGGGTGGACGAGCGGCGCCTACTGGACCGTTCGTCACTTTTCAGCTGAGGGGATTGGGTACAATCCTCTCCCCTTGGGGAGAGAAGAGCTTTGGGAATTGATTTTGCAAGAGAATCTTCTCTTGCAAGAATGGAAGGGAGAAGTGATGGAAGAAAGAGGAATAAATTTGAAATATGGAGGGAAAATTCAAATCTGATTTTTTTTATTATGAGAAATTGCAAGAGAGAGAAAAAGACTTTTTTGAATTTTTAAAAATCATAAAAATATTGCAATAAAAACCAACATCAATCGTGACCATCGATTCGCGAGCCGATGGACTAGATCATTTCTAAAAATCACAAAAAAATGTTTCAATAAAACCCAACATCAATCGTGATGGTCGATTCCACGATCCGATGGACCGGATCATTTCTAAAAATCATAAAAAAAATATTTTAATAAATGTCAGCATCGATTTTTTGATCTGATTAACTAGATCATTTCCAAAAATCACAAAAAATATTTCAATAAAAGTCAGCATCGATCGTGACCGTCGATTTTGTGATCTGATTAACTGGATCATTTTAAAAAATCATAAAAATATTTCAATAAAAACTAACATTGATCATAACTGTTAATTTCACCATCTGATGGACTGTATTATTTTTTAAAAATCACAAAATATTTTAATAAAAACCAACATCGATCGTGACCATTGATTTCATGATCCGATGGACTAGAGCATTTCTAAAAATTATAAAAAAAAATTCATAAAACTAACATCGATCGTGATCGTTGATTTTACAATCCGATGGACTAGATCATTTCCAAAAATCTTAAAAAAAATTCAAATAAAAACTAGCATCATTCGCGACTGTCGATTTAGTGATCCAATGGATTAAATCATTTCAAAATTTTTAAATATTTTAATAAAAATCAGCATCAACTACAACTAAAAAGTTCACAATTTGATATATCAAATCATTTCAAAAAATATTAAAAAACATACCTCTAATAAAAGCATTCTTGAAAGGTTAAGAAAAATCCCCCAACGAAGCTTTAAATCATCTCCAATGAGTTGCTACGACATTAAGATGATGGAATCAATTGACCATAGATTGGAATCTTGATCACGACTGTCAAATTGATCTTGATCATGGTTGTGGCAGAGGAAAACAATCTGAATTGCCAATTATCATCCCTAACAGATCTAAATTCCGAGTTCAACTGCCCAACCAAGGGAAGATAGATAGGTCATTTGCATGCTTTCAATAAAAACCGGTTTGCGGAAAATCCCACAAGCATCCCTAGTGAAGATAATCAGGTAGGATGGATCACATTTATAAAAATCATTTGTAATAAAAATCCCCACGAAGTATCACTCCCCAGTGTGGGGTGATTTTTACCAAGAAAACTTCAAAAGGAGCTCCAAGCTTCTGAGCCATTAAGAGATCTTCCATATCTCTAGGTGGGGGCGAGCGCAAAAACAAATAAGATCTGGTGATTCTCGGTTTCCCCACAATCGTTGGATCTGCATGCACACGAAGAGCGGTCAGTCTGAACTCAGAGTGATAAAATGATCAAACTAAATGTTAATGCTATGAATTAATGATAGGCCAAGTCCTAGTTAGAAGAAACCATTCAAAAAGGTGAAAAAAATAAATTGTAACCTAAGTATCAAAACCAGCACACTATGCGAAAAAGGATCACTTGCACATACCTAGTCCTGGATATTTGCATACTTTGATCGAGTCCAAGTCGGTGTAGTGAGATCCCTGTAAGGCCGCATAAAGCATAGGGTAAGCTAATGATTTCGATGATCAAATGAAACAAGTACTCCTGCGGTGATATAAGAAGTAATGGACATTCTAGTTCCAGACAATATGCTTGTAAGGCCGCAGAAAGCGCAAGGGCTCTAGTGTACTAGGTTCTTTCGATGTTACTGTCGATCAAGAGCGAAAAGGTTACAATTGGTTACTTGTAAAGCTATAGAAATAGCAGGGACATTCGCAACATTTTCACCAAACCCTCGTAATATATGCAAGTTATCTACTTTCAAATAATCAACTAACTCAGATACAAAGGTAGGCAACGATTCTAAATGCATTTTAATATGACCACGGAGGGTGGGGTGTCCACTCGCTTTAGCATTCAGTTGCACACAACCTCTACCAAAAGAGAGGCATTTGTAGACACCCCACCTTAGGTCGATAAGCTTGATTGAACATAAACCTCAATCTATACTCTTAACCCTAAGCCAAAACCTAATCCATACCCTTAAGCCTAATATGAACCCTAATCCAAACCTTGAAACCCTAGAAGCCGACCCTAAAACTATAATGAACCCAAACTTTAGGAAAAATCTAACCCATAGAGTTAATCCTTGAGTCAACCTACCTAGTCAACTCACATAACCTACCCAATCAACTCACCTTGTCAAGCCAAGTCCATACCTATTTTGGCCCAAGCCAATTCTAAAGTCCAATTTGGAGGGAAGGAGAGACAACAAGGCAGCTTCGGAGGACTAAATCTGTCCACGTGTGCAGGAGGAACCTCCCTCTGAAGCTGAAGCAAAAAAGGAAGAACAAGCAGCACCCATGGTGCCGCTCACCATGTGGCACTGGCCGTACTTTGGCTAGCTACCCACTCATGTGTTGTTGTCCTCTCTACCTATTTTATGCATGTGCAAATCTCAGTAATTGCTCTGATGACCCTCCCTTAAGCCAAAATTATACCTTATGTCATCCAAACCAACACATGAAATCTTGCCACATGGTGATCTCAAATGTCAGCTATCCAAACTCTTTTAAACCTCAAGTTCTATAAAAATTATCAGAAAATCAGGCTGGAGTGATATAAATATCCATTTCCCTTCACATTTCAAGCATCCAAGAAGCATCCACAATCAAGTATCCTTACCCATCCATAAGCATCCCCCTTAGCCATTCCCACCAAGGAGAGTGATAGTGAGGAAGATAGCCTAGCCCAGGTCCAACCTTAACACTAGCTTCTTGAGTCAATCTAAGTTCAATCCAAGTCACTCAGTACAATCTCTGCGACACTATTGTCTACCCAACTGTTTTCAATCAAGTTGTATCTAGCCATAGTATTTTGTATAACGCAACATTCATCTCATCACTCAACATATTTTGCACCAAATTAGCTCAAAAGTATGCTCTGAGGCTTGCTGATTAAATCGGATCCTACCCAATAGAAAACCTGCCAATTACTTCACACTTTGGTATAAGCATTGCACGCATTCATACACGAGAACTAAATCCTAACCCTCAAGAACAATTAGATCTGATGAAGTAAAGACCGTATATCTCGTATATCTGTACGGACAGAGTGGGTGCCTAACACATTCCCTCTCCATAACCACAGTTCCTTTCTCAGAATCTTTGATCACAAAACCAAATAGTCATCTTAGGATATGAAATCTTTAGATCCCTACCTTAACATTTCAATAGGGTTTAACAAACGTAGAGACGAAGAAATTAGCTACTGGCGACTTTGGTCAAATATAATTAATCTATCACAGCACAAAGCCCTCAATAAAGGCAACCTGTGGAGAAAGCGGCCTCGAGTTGATTCCGGCACGGGATCCCAGCGTCCACAATATTACTCTTATATTCGTCTTTTTTGCACCTAAGTTTTCTTTTAATATTTTTTCCATTAGTTAGATTACAAAATAAATGAATTGTTCCATAACCTTCTTCTCATCTTATTGTGTATTTTAGAATCCCAGGATGAAGATGACAATTGGTGGGGAGCGTGAATTTTGAGGTCTTTACTACTTTGATCTAGGCAAATGTGGATCTGCTCTCGCCAGTATTGCAAATAATGAAGTTCTTTAGTACCATGGTGAATTTGGAAACCCATCCTTTGAATTCTTCATAAAGTTATTCCATCATTACCTTTTACATCTCAAATAAATTATGAAACTTATTAGTTAACAAAACACACTGGGTTTAGTTACGTTCGTAGAATTAATAATCATGAACCTATGATATTTGTACTAGTTTATTCATACGCATGGGTTTCCTTTTGAATTCAAAGTTTAAATAAATTTAGATATTTTATTTTATTTATTAATGACTGCTCTTGTACTAGATTCAAAAGTGTTTAACTATTTTAAATTATTTTAAGCCAAAGTTCAAACGTAGTTTAAAAGAGAAATATGATATCTTCTTTCAGATAATACACTTAAATATTTATCTATCTCATTCCATACTAACCTATCTTTTATTGGAATCTTACATCAAACTGAAATTGCGGTCTAGCCGCTATGCCAGGAGCTTAGAATTATGGTTAAGTCCTTTGATGGGGGGGGGGGGGGGGTGTGATTGAATAAGCCTTTTAAAATTATTTACCAATTAATGCAATTAAGCCAAAAGGCTAATTAGGTCCAAGATCATAAACTACAAATATATAACTAATTAAGCAACTAGTCTATGAGGTGAGATATGAAATATCAACTGTGTGTGTGCAACAAATCAAGTGTCTATCATACATTCTAATTATGCATCCATACGAATTACCAAATTCAGCCATAAGCAAGTATAGAAATGCATCCACAAGACAATCACAGATACAACGATGTATAGTGGTTTGGTTAAGTACCTACTCCACTCCTGGTGAATGCACTCAAACTCAAGTATATTAGATTTCACTATCTTAATGATTTTCAATAGGTTTACTACTAACATTTACAATAGTTTTTAATAAGTTCACCACGAACCTTCAATTCTACAAAAGCACCTATACATACACACCCGTATAGGTGGAACATGTATACACCCATGTCAGTGGACCATGTTTCCACCAATGTCGGTGGCTCCCGTAGAGACTTATTAGATTTTCTATTAGCTTACCTAGAATCGATGCAGTGCTAATCCAAGGACCTACGTAAAATCCCATTGGAGGCTCCCATTAAGACTAACATGTACACACCCGTGTCTAGTGAATTCAAGTTTGGGTTACAAACTCTATACTTAATTCCATAAAGGAAAAAAGTACTCGTGGACTCTAAACAATAACCCTTGGGTGGATTTAGCCTCGTTGTTGTGCTTTTGTAAAGATGCTTCTTCAATCTTGAATCCTCTTCTCTTGTGCTCCCTCGATCTTTGAAGTCAATTTTCTTTCGCTTCCTTAAATCGGCTATCGACAACGATCTTCATATTGAGATGACAATGTAATGAGAAAGATGTTGAATCTCCTACAACTATGTGATAACTGGTTCTAATTGGGGATTCACTTAGATGGGTGTTTTAAAGAATGTTTAGACAAGAATTTACCTATAGATTTATTTCTAATCTCTAAAAAAGGAAAAAGTTCAACCACATCTTCATAATAGAGCTTGGAATGCTCATTAGAGTGATTAATCACATGGAAGATGACATGAATCTCTTTGTTTTGGAGTATAGGAGAGGAATAGAGTGTGAAAACACTTAGTCTTTAATTATACAAAAAGCTAATCAAAAAGCCTAATGAACGAATGCCCAATATATAAAAAAAGGTTTGCAACGGCTATAAAATGGGTAAATAAAGACTCTATTAATAGGATCAAACTGTCATTCAATAAGATCGAAGAACTCTCGATTTAGTCAGTTTTGTTGTTGGACTGTTTCAGCCATTTTCGATCGAATTGAACATACTCTTTTATATTATCGAGTCCTATCGACGGTCTGTTGATAAGATCAAGATCTGCTAAAAAAGCCAAGAGTTCTGTTGTTTTGGGATATTGATTTACAACAACTCTAAACCTTTAAAGCCTATCTTAGCATGATCAAATTAAGGTCCTAAGGCTATGAGATGACCAAGCAAAGATTTACCTATTGAAAAATGGATCATTTAGAGGTTAAGGTTGTTTTGGACGTAAATGGGTCTAAGGTTTGGGTCATTAAGGTACCTCTACTCCTTGATATTTCTTATCTTCATGTGTCTTCGGTCTTCAGCTTCTAAGGGCTCAACTGACTCATTGACACACTAACTCATGTGATTGAAAAACAAGTGCACTAATACAAACTTCATGCGCATATATAAAACAACAAAATAATGCCACAAAACGGAAGAATAAGCATTTGTTAGAAGTGGCTATATCTCTCACGCTACATATGAATGTCCCAAAATATCTTTGGAGCAATGCAATTTTGATGGCCATTATCTTAACAACGGTCGACCTTTATTTATTCTTCATGGTCGTGTAACCCCTTTTCTATTCTTTTTTTTTTTCAATAAACAATCATTTCCCATACCTCTGTGTGTTTGGGTGTATTGCTTTTGTTCAAAGGATGACACCTAATTAAACAAAATGGACCCTCAAGTTCTTTAATAAAATTTTCTTAGATAATCTAGATCTCCAAAAGCCTATCTTTGTCTTGATCCTATAACACATTGAGTCCACATTAGTGTCGATGTAAGCTTCTTTGAACAAGTGCATTTTTATTCCGTAAAAAGGACATGAACTCGACTAATTAACCTCTTATAGTCCAACCTCACCCATGTTTTGACCCTTCAAATGAGGTGACCCTCTATCCTACTCCTAGTGTAGATACTGGAATTGAAAATTCAAGCCCCATGTCAATCAACACATATCGAGGTTTGCAGAACATCATCAGTTGTTTTTTTTTTTTATCTCGACTTACCCATTGCACTTCAAAAAGTTATAAGATTATGTACTTAATATATAAGATCAATACCTATTACACCCAACATCCATTCTCATTTTGCTTTGTATTATTGTTTGTTCCCATCATTGAAATAATTTTTTATGATCCTAACTAGCCATTTGGCCCCAACTTCATACTATGACACCTTAGTTCACTCTGCTTGGTGAAAGGTTTGGAAGATGAAATCGAAGCAATGAATTATACTGGTACGTTGGTCCTAGACGTTAGTCTTGTTGCCTCCTAATAAATGCACAGTTGGATGCCAGTGGGTATTTACATTTTAATATAAGCCAAATGGCTCTACTAAAAGACCAAAAGTGTGCCTTGTGGATAAGGATTATATGTAAATTGATAGATTTGACTATGATGAGGCATTTTCACATGTAGCCAAATTAAATTCCATTTGAGTGTTGCTTCCTATTGCAACTCACATATGGCTCATCTATTAGTTGGATGTTAAGAATATGTTCTTACATGGATATTTAATTGAAGAAGTTTACATTGAGCAACCTCGGAGGTTTGTTGCTCAGAGGGAGAAGGGGAACGTCTTTAAACTTTGGAAAAATATATGGCCTTAAGCAATCACCATGTGTGTGGTTTGTAAAGTTCAACAATGCACTTCTCCTTGTCAGCTTTCATCAGTATGAAGTAGACCACTCATTTTCTTAAAGTAAAGTGAGAAGGCAATTGTAATCTTAATCTTGTACGTTGATGACATAATAGTCATGGACAACGAACAATGGGAATTACTAACATTAAACGTCATTTTCAACGACATTTTCAAATTGAATATCTCAGTTGCATGATATTTTAGAATTGCAGTCGCTCACTCTTCATTTGGAATTAATCTCAACCAAATGAATTATGTTCTTGACTTCTTCGAAGAGACTGGTATGATGGGATGCTAGCCTCGTGACTCTAATGGAATCAAATTGTAAATTAATAAATGACTAGGGAGAGTTGTTCAAAGATCTTGAAAGTATTGTTGGCTGGTCAGGAAGCTCATCTATCTCATAGTCACAAGCCAGACATTCTTTGTGGTAATGATCGTTAGTTGGTTTATACATCAGCCCCAGACTCAGCATTGGGAAGCTATAGTTCATATTTTGCGATACTTAAGGGCTCTTCTGAACAAGGAATGATGTACAGTTTCAATTATCATCTTTGGGTAGAAGGGTATGCCAATTCTAATTGGGTTGGATCCATGATGGATAGACATTCTACCTTTGGGTATTGCACGATCATTAGAGGTAATCTAATTACATAGAGAAGCAAGTAACAAAATGTAGTGGCTAGATCTAATGTTAAAACATAATATGTTGGGATTTGGTCTGCGGAATCACACAGATTTGGATCTAGGATAGCAATCGAAGAGCACCAAGCAAACACAAGAGAACACAAAGATTTAACGTGAAAAACCCTTTTAGGAAAAAACCATGGCACAAAGTGACAGATCTTCACTTTGAAAATAGAAATTACAAAGAGAGAGGACTTACCCGATTCGAACAACCTCAAATTTCACCCTTATTACACCCTTTGAAAACCCTATAACCCTTTTAGAAACCCTTGGAATATATTTAGGAAGCCTTAAAATACTTTAGAATGGCCTTAGGGACTCCTATTTATAAATGGAGAACTCCCACTTATGCACCTCCCTAGAAACCGTCTTAAATTTATGCAGACTATGCACCATCTGTATAACCCTTGACAAGTCGAAGGAGGGCTTTGACTAGTCGAAGGGACCTTCGACTAGTCGAAGCAGTCCCTCGACTGGTCGAGGATCTTGGACTCAAGATTGAAGGCATCTGTTTTAACAACAATCTCTACCATGACTTAAATCTTCAAATGTGTATCTTCTTGCCCTCTTCTCTTATCTCTGTATCGCATCATAGTTACAATCAACGCTTCTCATGCACACTCCGTCTTCTTTTTATGCCATTGCCAAGCTCAGAGAAGTTGCACAAAAGTTGAACTTCTTCGTAGGAACAACCTTGGTGAGCATGTTTGCTGGATTCACGCTGGTGTGAATCTTCTCTAGTGTTATGCCTCCTTCCTTAAGCACCTATCGGATAAAATGGTGACGAACATTAACGTATTTAGCATGTGAGTAATAAACATAATTTTTAACCAAATTGATAGCGCTCTCGTTATCACAATTAACCGGCACGACCTCCTGCTGAAGTCCCAACTGATTTATCATGCCTCTTAACTAAACACCTTCCTTAAATGCTTCCGTCAGTGCCATATATTTTGCTTCAGTCGTGGAAAGATCCACGACCGACTGAAGCTTCGAAATCCAACTAATTGCTCCCCCTGCTAGTACAAACGAGTATCCTGAAATAGACTTTCTAGAACCACACTGCTTGTGTAGTAGGAATCCACATACCCCACCAACTTTGCCCCCGTCTTTTTAAAAGTTAAGACGTAGTCTTTTGTGCCACGAATGTATCGAAGCAGCCATTTCACTGCTTCCCAATGTTGCTTATTGGGGTTTGACATGTATCTGCTCACAACACTGACTGCCTATGAAATATTTGGTCTTGTACAGACCATGAGATACATTAAACTGCCAATTGCAATCGAATAAGGTACATGAGACATAACCTATTTTTTCTCATTTGATTTAAGATATTGTTTTGAGAAAAGCTTGAAGTGAGTCGCTTGGGGAACGCTCACCGGCTTTGCCTGGTCCATCTCATACTTCCTCAATACCTTTTCAAGGTATTCTACTTATGATAACTAAAGTCTGCTCATCTTCCTGTCTCTATGAATATGTATGCCGAGAACCCTTTTTGTAGCCCCTAGATCTTTCATCTCGAATGTCCCTGATAACTGAGTCTTTAGTACGTTGATTTCATACATATTATGACTGGTGATCAACATATCATCAACATACAATATTAGAATGATGAATTTTCCGTCACTCGGTGTTGTGTAATAGACACAGTGATCATATTCACTCTGAGTAAATTTCTGACTCAACATGAAAGAATCAAATTTTTTATACCACTGCCTAGGCGACTGTTTCAGGCCGTACAACGACCTCATTAACCTGCAAACTTTTTTTCTACCCTTTTAACTTCGTAGCCCTCTGATTGCTTCATATAGATCTGTTCCTCCAACTCCCCGTGTAGGAATGCAGTATTGACATCCATTTATTTCAGCTCGATATCGTATTGGGCAACCAGTGCTACCACGAATCTGATAGACACCTGCTTAACCACTGGTGTGAATATCTCTGTAAAGTCGATTCCTTCTCTCTGAGCATAACCCTTCGTTACCAATCTAGCTTTGTATCTATCCTATTTTTTTTTGAATAACCACTTGCATTTGATCACTTTTCGGCCCATTGGAAGCTCAACTAGCTCTCATGTGTGATTTTTGTGCTACAAGTCCATCTCATCGTCCATAGCTGCCTTCCACTTTTCTCCACCAGGCTCATTGAGAGCCTCCTGAATAGTAGACGGGTCCCCCTCATCTGTAACGAGGGCATATGCAATATTGGAGTCATCCTTATATCTTGCCAGTAACCTGCGATCACGCAGTGGGTTCTTCCTCACAGGTGGCTGCTCCACCTGATCCTGCATCTCTGTCTGTGCATCTGTCTTTACCTGAGTATCATATGTATCCATCTGGATGTTTAGGATCAACCTTTCTGATTATTCTTTCTCCTCTTAATCATTCTTGCGAAATAGAAAGATTTCATCGAATCTGACGTCACGGCTAGTGATAACCTTGCACGTGACCTTGTCAAATAACCTGTAACCTTTCACACCAACACCATAGCCAACAAAAATATACTTTTTGGCTCTATGGTTTAGCTTATCTCTCTCAACTGATGGTACATGGGAGTAAGCTTCACAACCAAATATGCACAAATCTGAGTAGTTGACCTTATAACAACTTCATATGTCCTTTGGAATTTTACATTTAATTTTCATAGAAGGAGACCGGTTCACCAAATAGCAAGCCGTTTTAATAGCCTCAGTCCATAAGTCCTTGCCCAATGCAGTAGTACTTAACATGCATCGAGCCCTCTTCAAGAGAGTCCAATTTATTCGCTCAGCCATACCATTTTGTTCGGGCATGTGGCGCACTGTGTTGTGCCTAATGATCTTTTCATCCTTACAATATTTATTAAACTCAGTGGAAGTGAATTCTCCACCAATGTCAGTCCTTAAAACCTTTATTTTTCGCCCTGAATGTTTTTCCACCATTGTCTTTCATTGTTTGAATATGGTAAAAACTTCGGATTTACGTTTCATGAAGTAAACCCAAACTTTCCTAGAGTAGTAGTCAATAACTGATACAAACCATGACGACCCTCTAAAGGAAACCTCTGGTGATGACCCTCATATGTTAGAGTGCACACAATCAAGCACTCCCTTATATACATGTTTTTCAGTTTTAAAAGATAATCTAGATTGCATACCATATATACAATGCTCACATATATCTAAATTAAAATTTTTAAAAGCTCGAATCAAACAACGATCAGATAGTACCTTCTTGCCTCGCTCGCTCATGTGGCCCAGACGAGCATGCTATATACGTAGAGACGTGGAATCTACAATAGCTGCTACTACTCCACCCGCTGAAGTGTTCCTGATCAATTTGTAAAGGTTTCTGTGCCTTTGCGCTTTATAACCACGAATGCCCCTTTTGAAACTTTAGGAACACCATCAATACTAGTGAACTTACACCCTATAGCCTTGAGTGCATCGAGAGAAATCAGACTTTTCTTCATATTAGGAACATGCCTAACATTAGTTAGTGTACCTCCATTCCATCCAATATCTTGATGCTCACCATACCAATAGCCACAACATTATAGGTATTGTTATTGCCAATAAAAACCTGTTCACCATCGCATTCCTTATAACTGGCGAACCAACTCTGATGAGGAGCCATGTGATATGACGCTCCTGTGTCTAGGATCCACTCATCTACATGATTGTCGTGCACATGTCCGATCATAGACACATACAGAACTTCACCACCACTTGTCTCTTCATCAGATGTGACAACATTGGCCTCCTCGGAAGAAGCAGCTGAATTTTCTTTCTCTGCTTTAGGATTGGTATAATTTTTCTTTATGTGTTCAAACATCCCATAGTTTCAGCACTTTAGTTTTCCTTTGCCATTGCCTTTGGATTTGGATCTAGGTCTTGAAGATCCTGTATCTCGCTCAGAATTCATGTCTCTCGTAATCAGTGCATTAGAAGATGTCCCAATGTTGTCGTTTAGCTTTCTCATGGCCTTCCGTTGAAGGGCTAAGATAACGGCGTCGACACTCAGGGTTTTATTTATGGTGCACATTGTGTTCTTGAATGACTCATACGATATCGGAAGAGAATTCAACAACATATATACTTGTTCCTCATCTTTGATCACTTCCTCCATATCTAGCAATTTACAAACTAATTTATTAAAGTTGCTGATGTGGGCCTCCAGATCTCCACCCTCTACCATCTTAAAGTTATACCACTGCCACTTCAAGTATAGGCGATTTTCAGAGAATTTTTTTATATAAATATCCTCTAACTTCGCCCATAAATTAGCCACAGTTTTCTCCATGAAAACATTATAGATAACCTAATTCATGAGACATAAACAGATTGAGGATAAAGTCTTCTTATCAGAGTATTTCATTCATCATCAGTCATGATAGACTTTTTTGCTTCAAGAGCATCATCATCACCTTACTTGGTTAAGGAACTGATTATCTTGATCTTCCATAAATCAAAGTTATTTTTGCATGAGTACTTCTCGATATCATACCTAATACTTCTCATTATTACTAATCTTGCAGATTTAGATCTGTGCCCCAACGATAGCTCTAATACCACTTGTTAAGATTTGGTTTGTGGAATCACACAGATTTGGATCTGGGATAACAATCCAAGAGCACCAAACAAACACAAGAGAATACAAAGATTTAACATAGAAAACCTTTCGGAAAAAAACCATTGCACGAAGCAACAGATCTTCACTATGAAAATAAAAATTACAAAGAGTGAGGAACTTAGCCGATTCAAACAACCTCGAATCTCACTCTTATTACACCCTTTGAAAACCTTATAACCCGTTTAGAAACCCTTGAAATATCTTTAGGAAGCATTAAAATACTTTTAGAATAGCTCTATGGACTCCTATGTATAGATAGAAAACTCCCACTTACGCACATCCCTAGAAACCACCTCAAATTTACGTAGTCCACGCACAAACCGCACAACGTCTGTGTAACCCTTGACCAGTTGAAGAAAGGCTTCAATAGTGAGGGTACCTTCGACTAGTCGAAGAAGGGCATCAATAGTCGAGGGGACCTTCGACTAGTCGAGGCAGTCCCTTGACTGGTCGAGAATATCAAACTCAAGAATTAGAAAATGTAATTTTGAGCTCATCATATGTATTCAAGTGTGTTTCTGGGCTTGGCTTAGGCCGGCACTTTCTGGACATATTTAATACAATCTAGTGATGGTGTGCGTATCTCTCTCTCACATTCCTTCTCTCCCCTCATTTTCTTCTACTCTTTATCCCAACGCTACAACCATTAACACACGCTTTTCATCAAAGTTATTACCGATCCAAAATAATTGGAGTTTGTTCATTTATTTATTTATTTATTTATCACACTCACTCACACCGTTGAAACTCTTGTGAGTCTACCACCCAAGGCATGAGTAAGGACCCACATAGTTGGAGAGGTTACACGATGGAGGATTACCAAAAAAATATTCAACATCTCCTCCTCTTTTTCTTCTCTTTATCCCAGCACTACAACCATTAATGCATGCTGTCCATTAGGATTATTACTGATCCTACATAGTTGGAGAGGTTACAATATGAAGATGGAGGATCACCAAAAAAATAATCAATATCCATCTAATGTTCCGTGTATATAGTCGGTCTTTGTATTTTTTTAGTAGCCGTTGGTTTGTAAGAAACCGATTGAAAGTTAGCTGCCTCCAATTGGGGAGAAATTTCATAAGTTCGATCCCTATGGACAAAAAAACTGGTGCATCAAGATATTATTCACCTCTGATGCGATTTGGTGGTAGCTTCCATAAGAACCGCGCTAGCCTGATTACAAGTGTCACACAGCTAACCGGGCAACACCTGGATGAGAACTTGCATGAGGTCCATGCTTTCCATCAGGTGCGCTGCCTCATGTTCACTTCGGAAAGAAGAAATTGGGTCAGTCCACAACACAGGTGGGCCATAGCACAAGGAAGATTTGTGATGGGATACCCATCGCTAATGCTGTATGGGCCCACAATGGTATATATTGTCATCCAATCTATTCAATCGACTCTTTCACCAAGTTAGAAGTTCCTCTAAAATTTATTAAAAAAAAAAAAAAAAACAGTGGACCACACCACTGGATTTCAAAACAGATTTTTCCTTATAGTGAGGCCTTTCAGAGTTTTGGATCAATGTGATGTTCGAATCATGACCTAAAATGGGTTGTACACCTGATGGGCGGTGTGGGTCTCATCCACATGAAGTCCATTACAAAGTGTCACCACCCAAGCACTGATGTTTCCTAGATCCATGCATGCCGCATGAGTATCAGAGATCCAGGCCATTCATCAGTCAGGGGTCCTGCATTCAAATACGAACCTCTCTTCGCATAGTTGGAGCATTAGATGCTGCATTGATTTGATTGGAAATAGGACTGAGTCTATGATGGGTAAAACTGACCGTTTATCAAACAGCTCCCACCGTCCAATGTTTATTCATTGGTATTTCAACGGTGAAATGTAAGACTGGTCCGGTCTGACAGAGCGTCGATTGTGAATCCATAGGCATTTCAACACAAAGGTCGGGTCAGCCAAAGCATGACCAACCCAAGAGGTATAATTCCAGTAAACGCAATGCGTGATCTACGATCAGATGGTAGCAGACCATGGCCACAGGTGCCTAACAATATCTACAATTTGCAAGAAAGAGAAGAAAATCAGCTTCTGCCGACCTAGAGGGAATAAAAACTGATAAAACTATATAAATGGTTATATATAAAACGCGTGCCATGTGGTTCTGATCACAACATCCAAAATCCCAATATCCCAAAGGGCAGTTGATCACCACGCAGTAGTAGGAAAAATAGCATGTTGGTTGTCATGGAGGATTAAGTCGTCCAATACTCTCCATTCATAACAAACTGCAATGAAGGTAGATTCACATGTCAGATGCCATTGAGGCTAGATCGTGGGCATTGAAGAAAACATTCCCTGCGTGAATTCTACTGTAAATTAAATAAAAATTGAAGCAGACGGGTTTTGTTGCTTATTACCTGAACAAGATTCATACCCTTTGGTCAACCGTCATCAAATCACAGCAAACAGGCTTTGAAGCCCTTCTCTAACGACTCTGAATCCAAATTCTTTCCAATAAATACAATCTTGTTGACTCTCTGTTCGTCCGGCTGCCACAATCTATCTGGAGAACCTTGGAATATATCATGAACTCCCTGCACCATTAACAAACCATGAGTAATTAATGAAGCATGATCAAGATATAGTGGGATTATATAATCCTCAACACGAGGATATGTGGTCTTCCCTGGTTTTTTCTGATTGAACAAGTCAGTCCATTGTTTGCAAATACAGGCCATTGGTCTGTTGCACAAGGGAAGGTACCTTTTCTTGTGTGATTTTGTGCTACAAAGGATTACTGGTGTATTACAGAGAACTAGGATCTATCTTAATCTTTTGTGACTGAAGTTGCTTAGCAAAAGTGTCACCCTCATAAAATATCGAGCACTTGTTAATCTCAATCTCTCCGTCTCCTCTTTCTTTGCTCTCCGTCATCATTTCTCATGCTCTTCCCTTAGGGGGTCTTTGGATAGGGTGATATCTAAATGTGGACATGGAAAACACCTTTGGAAACATGACAGCGAAATGAGATTGTTAATTTACACAGTTGTGTACTCGTGTACCATTGCAATAGTATCTTTTGGTTCTGATCTTTTACTCTGTTTTGTTAACTGTTTTGAGGCTAGGAGTCTTTATTGTGATTGTGATTGGTGATTAGATTGGAACTCTTTAAGAATTCATTCACGTAACCCTAATTTACTAGAGAGAGAGAGAGAGAGAAAGAGACTCCAACCCACCCCATTCTCCAGATCCAATCCGGCAAGAAGCTGAGAACTCTGCCGGAGAAATCTCAGCAAGCCTCGAACAACACTGGAATCTAGTTCCGGCTGGTTTTCCTGCTTCAAATCTGCATGAATATCTTCCTGTGCTGCTAACCGGAAGCAGTCTGCAGACACCACACCTCATGAAAATCTCTCCAAACCCTGATTCTGGCACCGGAATTGCATCAGAAGCAGTCCAACACTGCCAAATCACACTGGAAAACCTCCAGACCCTGATTCTGGCACCAAAATTACACTGAAGGCAGTCCAACGCTGCTGGATCTCACCAGAGTCCATTCTCGCTTTGTTAGAACTCATCCCTGACACCTGTCAGCACGGATGTACCTCTTGGACTGCTAAACTTTCTGATCGAAGCTCTTTCTGGGTCTAGATTTGAGCCCAAGGGCCTCTATTATTGTCGAAGGTATCCCGTGGGCCACCTATTGGTATCGAAATTCAATTCAGAGTTTTACATTTAAGAAGGATGCCAGTTCTTTGCCTATTCCCTTTATCTTCTTTCTTCTTTCTTTTTCTTTCTTTCTTTCTTCTTCTTCATCATTTTTTTCGTTTGTTTGTGTGTCTTGTTGGGTTACATACTCGACCCACTCAGGTTCAGTGGAGTCGTACTGAATCATTGATGTTCAGTTTTAAAAATCCTAGAGGCAGAATTTTGTGGCGGCTGTCCCTCCCTATAGTTTGGTGGTTGATTTGGAAGTAGACATATAATAAAGCCACCAGGAATGCATCAGAACCTACGGCCCAGATGGTTGAAAAGGGTCAGGGAAGGGTCATCTTGTGGTCCTATGCTTTCAAGGAATTTAAGAATGTTTAAAGATGTTATCTCCAGAGAGGGTTGTTGGAGATCAATGAGGACCAATTTAGGTTCCAATTGGTAAACTGAAAAATAAGGTCTGAAATTAATAAGTGCGGAAAACTTAAAGTGCTGAATTTTAGTTATTAAGTACTGATAATTCTGTTTGGTAATTTACGTGAAAAAAGTCCTGATATCTGAAATAAGTACTTTTTTTCACCCAAAAAAAAATAAAAATGTTAGGTAAAAACAAACTACAAATGTCTGAAAATCAGGAATTTGTCACATTTGCCCCTATTGTCCCAATTTCATCTTTTGTAGAGTATGAGATGTAACCTGTTATTGTCATTCCTCCAAATTTGGAACACTTTTGTCTTATCTAATAAAATTTTAATGCTTGCCTCGCCAAATAAAGCCAAGTAGATGAATGGTTTGGATTTTCTATGTTTGCCATGTGTAGTAACATGAATTAATTGTGTAAGGAGGTAAGTAGAAGATACTCGTCCCAAGGATATGCCCTGTATATTCAGATTTTCAATTTCTACCATGGCCTTTAGTTCTGTGGTGACGGGCCACACCATTGATGGACTCCATTTTAGATGGAGAAATAACTCAAAGATCATACTGATTGGATGATTTTAATCCATCCGGATTATCACAATGATATTGTGTGCTAACCAATTTAGTTTTAGCCATCCATTTGACCTCCAAAAATTGAATTGTTAGATCTTTAGATGACCTTGATTTTGAGGTTATGATCCATTTACAATGGAACCCTCAGCTCAGACTGTCTGGACAGGCATACATCTACAAAATGCAACGTGTATGATAGATGGGATAAACTAGCAAAATAATCTTCCACAAACCTGGATCCAGCTAAGTGGGCGCAACCGTGACTGTGGGCCCCAGCTCGATGTATGTGTTGCATATCCATAGCATCCATCTCTTTTTCTGACTTAGGGCATGGGCATAACAATAAAGCAGATCCAAATCTCAGGTGGATTGCACCACAAAAGACAATGGGGCCAATGACGCCCACTGTTGAAACTGTCCTAAAGTCCACCATGATGTTTATTTGCCTTCCAAACTATTCATAAGGTCACAAATATCAGCTTGATCCAAAGCTTTTGTGGCCCCAGGAAGTTTCCAATAGTAGGCATTTGATCCCCACTGTTTTTGGTGGTGTAGTCCCTTGAGCTTTGGATTTGGTGTGGTCCACTTGAGCTTTGGATTTGCCTCATTGTTGGGCTCATGCCCTAAAATGATATGGCAAAATTGATGGATAGCGTGCATATAACACATCAGTCATGATGGGACCCACAGAACTTTGCTATGTAAACACTTAATGCAGGGTGGCTGCCATGGCACCATCTTGAAGTTCAGCACCAGTAAGCTGAACCTGAGCTTGGAGTGCGGTGAAGAGATGCGCATCACTGAGCGGGATGTTAAAATTAGGATAGAGGGTGATAAACACCATATCCTTATTCAGTGTGGTCTGGATCGTGCCAATAACCGCATGTTGATATTGCTTAAATCTGGTGTCCAGAAGAGCAAGCTTGCAGGAAGTAGGAAGACCTTTTCTGCCATGGAAGGTGATTGCGAGACGGACTGCACCAAAATGCAGATGGGTGTAGCCTTGGGCCCGCCATTCAGGAAGCTTCTCACTAGGCAGTTGGAGGTGGATGATCTCCTCAAGCTGATTGGCCCGGATAGGAGCCTGATCAATCTTGGAGGATAAGGCATACTCCTTGATTGGAACGTGCTGTTTGCGTACAATTTGCTGGAATTTTGCAGAAAGAGAACCACGATTTTTCTAGAAAAACCGTTAAGGGTTGGAAATAGGGATATGAGTAGCAGGGACCTTTTCATCAGCATACTCTACTTCATATAAAAAAAAATCAAACTTGTTACCACTACAAGACGCAAGAGGAAGAGACCTAGTAGAAGAAGAAGACGAAAACGAAGGAGGAGCTGAAGACGTGATAAAAGGATGGATAGGATGTATGGTCCGGAGAGGCCAACCTTAGGGAATCAACGTGCTTCGGTGCATCTCATAGATTGATACAATTCACTTTCTTTTAACAAGTACATATTGGCTACAAGGGGGGTTTCCTTAATGCCTACCATCGGCTAAACGGTCGAAACTCACCAAGCAATTCTTGATAGTCAACAAGGAATTCTATATCCAACTTGTTCAACAGATACTATCAAACCAAGTGTTCTAATACAGAAGATTGTACGAAGCGCAACTGTAGAGCATACTAATCATGGCGACTGTATCTATCTACTAATAAAAGGAGATAGACTATGTCTACACCAAAGAACGTCAAGACACCTGAAGGTAGTCCCGTCCATCGCATACACCCCGACTAAAAGAAGTTAGAAGGGCATGGCTCTGATACCAGACCAAAAGAAGCTGTGAGTCATGCAGATCATCCCTTTGATTCTACAGAAGACTCCTCTGATGATGATACTAAAAGCCCTCTAGATGAAGTTGACAGCATCTCTGACGCTGTCCTCCTCTCATCCGTCATGTCTGCCAGTCCAACTCCCTTAGTCCAAGTTGAACTTCACCCCAAGCACTCCTCTTCCCCAATCCTTGTCATTGCCTTAGCCGATACTGGTGCAGCCATCTCCATTCTCAACCCAACCATTCTCCCTGAATCCTCTTGGTCTTCACACTCTCAATTCTTCAGAGCAGCAAATGGAAAAGTCTTTCATGTTGACAAAATTTCCCATCCTCTTTCTCTCAAGCTTTTCCCTAACCTAACCATCACCCATTCCTTTCTTGGTTCATCATTATCTGGTAAAGATCTCATTCTTGGATTTGACATCCTCAAAATCTCAGGTCTTCAATGGTTACCCAATGGTCTCCAGTATAAATCCTTTTTCCTACCCTGGTCCCAGATCCCAAACCTACATCTGACACAACCCATTCTCAATATCAAAAACATTCTTGTTGAGCAATGTTGTGCCACTACCAATTCCGAGTTTGCCAAAAAACACCCTTCTCCTCTTTGGACCCATCCTGAATTCTTTGTAAACTTTCCCTTCAAACAACATGTTGAAATCACTCTTACAAAAGCAAGCCACCCAAGAATGAATCCAGAACATTTGAAACTTGCAAATGATGAGCTTGCTAGCCTCTTGACTGAAGGACTTATTGAACCCACAGATTCACTGTGGGCCTGCGAAGCATTTTACATGAACAAGCACGCCGAGCAAGTTCGTAGAAAATACTTTGCTGCAAATATTTACAATATAGGCTTTTATGGGAGTACTTGGGAGCATTATTGCCATAATAGTCCATGCCACGTATTCATTCTTCTGGAAGGTGTATTGATGACTTGTTAGAGGAGCCTATCAATGGGTTTGGAACTCAACTTGTGACTCATTCTCCATCTGAGTCAGAGGTAGTAGAATATGGAATCATGAACACTGTGTTGTAGGACTCATCATCACTGGAAGATGAGGATGGAACCATGAGAATTTCTATGTTTCTTTCAATGTATGTGATAAAATGGTCCAAGCAGAGATCACTATTGGCTGTAGTGATCAGAGTTAACCAAACAGAGCGTGGGATAGCATCGATTTGGACATTATTGAGTTCACACATCTGTCTCTTGAAGAGGTGAAAAGCGCTGCCATTCCTTTCTTGGTTCGTCATTATCTGGTAAAGATCACATTCTCGGATTTGACATCCTCCACAAAATCTCTGGTCTTCAATGGTTACCCAATGGTCTCCAGTATAAATCATTTTTCCTACCCTGGTCCCAGATCCGAAACCTGCATCTGACACAACCAATTCTCAATATTAAAAACCTTCTTGTTGAGCAATGCTGTGCCACTACCATTCCAAGTTTGCCAAAAAACACCCTTCTGCTCTTTGGACCCGTCCTGAATTCTTTGTAAACCTTCCCTTCAAATAGCATGTTAAAATCACTCCTACAAAAGCAAGCCACCCAAGAATGAATCCAGAACATTTGAAACTTGCAAATGATGAGCTTGCTAGCCTCTTGACTGAAGGACTTATTGAACCCACAGATTCACCGTGGGCCTGCGAAGCATTTTACGTGAACAAGCATGCCGAGCAAGTTCGCGGAAAACTTCGCCTTGTCATCAACTATAAACCATTAAATAAATATCTTTAGGATGACAAGTTTCCATTGCCAAATCATGCTTCTTTATTTCAACATTTGAAAGATGCCCATCTGTTCTCAAAATTTGATTTAAAGGTAGGATTTTGGCAACTAGGTATCAACCCAGCAGATCGGCACAAAACTTCTTTTACTGTCCCAAATGCACATTATCAATGGATAGTCATGCCTTTCGGGTTGAAAACAGCTCCATCTCTTTTTCAAAAAGTGATGGTATGGATTTTCCAACCCATCCTGGACCACTGTTTGGTCTACATTGATGATCTTCTTCTCTACTCTCCTGAAGAGAAGAGTCACATCGATCTCCTCTAGCAATTCCATGCAATTTGCATCGAATACAACATCATGCTCTCAGAACAAAAAATGCAGTTGGCCTAAGCCAAAATTGATTTTCTTGGTATGGAAGTCAGAGATGGAAAATACTCTCCTCAACCGCACGTTGATGAACATCTTCTCTAGTTCCCAGATGTTCTCACATCTACCAAGCAAATCCATCAATTCGTCGACATTGTCAACTATGTCTCTGAGTTCATCCCGCATGTGTGCTCGTATCGTGATGTTCTCACTGCTTTGTTAAAGAAGGTTGCAGTTCTTGCTCTCAAGAAGATTATTCATCATCTTCCCCCGCTGCAGATCTCATATTCACATGGTGAACGCATTCTTCAAACAGATGCAAGTGACACCCAATGGGGTGCTGTACTTTTACATGAAATCAATGGCATCCGACATGTTTGTGGGTATCGAAGTGGTCAATTCAAGCCTTCTGAAAAACATTACCACTCTAACTAGAAAGAAATTCTGGCAGTAAAATATGACATCTCGAAGTTCCAGTTTCATCTTATCGGACACCACTTTTTGGTTGAAATGGATCTTTCTGCATTCCCACGAATGCTTGAGTTTAGGTAAAAGATGATCCCAAAACCGCAATTACTTTGTTGGTCAAATTGGTTCTCCCGATGGAGCTTTACGGTCAAAAAGATCAAAGGGAAAGATAACATTTTTGGTAGATTTCTTATCCCGTCTCCCTTGTAAACCTCCTCCAGAAAATACAGCCTCATCAGACATCCATGAACTCTCTATTCCTTGTGTTTTTTCCCTCGACCTAATTCAAACCCTTCCTCCAGAACTCCAAGAAAAAATCTGTTCCATATATATTGCAAATCACTACCCATATTTGACCCCCATATCCTTCAGAAACCTCTATTACCTGCCAAATGAAGCCTTCTGCTTTCTGTATTATCTTGTACAAAGCTGGACAATACTGTTCATCTTCCCTGTCGACTCACTCCATACATACATCACTCGTCTCCATCAAGATGAAGTTTCCGATGCCAACCAGCTCACTACAGACAACAAAAATCTAGCCAAGTTTCTTGAATTGTTCCATCCACTTTGTTTCTGGCACTCATACCTCCATCATCACAGTGATTCCATTGAAATTACATTTAGAAATCCCAGAGAACTTGTCTTTGCCCTTGTTGAGGACTCACACTATTATGTGCCCTTCGCTCGTGATAAAGTTGTGATTCGTGGATACAAGAATTTCAACCTTGCCCAACATTGGAACTATTTTGACAGCGCTTTCCACCTCTTCAAGAGACAAATGTGTGAACTCAACAATGTCCAAATCGATGCTATCCCACGCTGTCTGGTTAACTCCGATCACTACAACCAATAGTGAAATCTGCTTGGACTATTTTGTCACATATATTGAAAGAAACATGAAAATTCTCGTGGCTCCATCTTCCTCTTCCAGTGATGATGAGTCCTACAACACAGTGTTCATGATTCCATATTCTACTACCTTTGACTCGGATGGAGAATGAGTCACAAGTTGAGTTCTAAGCCCATTGTCAGGCTCCTCTAGCAAATCATCAATACACCTTCCAGAAGAATGAATATGTGTCGTGGATTATTATGACAATAATGCTCCTAAGTACTCCCATAAAAGCCTGTGTTGTAAATATTTGCAGCAAAGTACTTACGTGTGCCTCTTCCAGTAAAAGTATCGCTACGTGGCCTATATACGTGTCTTTCCTCACTGTACAAAGGACCCTACGTGTTACCACAAGTGCTCAGTGAATCTCCAGTTGTCCGTCCTTCAAGTTACGTGTTCCATGACATCTGATCTTCACCATCCACGTATCTTCTGTTATGCACCGCCTTGCAACAGCACTCTCGAGAAGATAAGATTGAAGATTCATCTCGAAGCCCCTCCACCGACTCTCCAGCCTCTATAAATGGATGTGTGTTGTGTAAGCAAAGAACAAGTTAGGTAAGAAGTTGTAAACGAGTGAACGAAAAGTGTCTGTAAGGAAAATGTTTTTGTAAATATTTATGAGAGTTATTAAGTGTTGAAGTATTATTAAAGTCTTGTCTTTAATACTAGTTTCTTATGTTGTTAAAGAAACGTGTATGCTTTAAATTTTGTCCTCGCATTCAGTATTTGCTTTCTCATAAGTTTTCTAGATTTTTACTTATCACTGACATTATTTTCACCACGCCATTTCCTCACTCTGTGTATTTACGTCTGCATCAGATCCCCTCTTTTCCATGTCTTCGCCAGAACTTATTTCAGCAATATTAGTGTGTATAGGTTTATCTTTTATGTGTTTATTTTATTTTATTTACTGTATTTGTTTGTCTTCCACTAAACCATCCTAATGATCTTTATTTCAGTTGTTGGACAACCCGTGCTACAGTAACTATACTACAGTACCCGTGCTACAGTGACATTGGTACAGTGACACGCTGTCTTTTTTGAATTTTTGGTACTATTTTAGGGTTTAGGGTTCAGTGTCTGGTTAGCCCATGTCAAAATGTTGACAGGGATATTTTTATCAATGGTCATTAAAAAAATTTAAAGCAAAATCACTTACCCCAGTCAACGATAAGTGATAAATGAAGGGCATGTGGTTGGAAAAAAAAATCATTGATTTTAAGTGATTTTTAACATTACGTGCTTAATCTTTCTTTCTTTTTTCTTTTTCTTTTTTTTTCACCAAGTGGTCTGTATACCCATAGTCATTGAAAATAATAATTTTCAACATGGTGTGTTGTAAAGGCCGTTACATAAAGGTAATTGTGGCAATTGTTACATGTTATGGGGTTGTAATAGTTGTAACAGTAGTTATGGAAAAAATTACTTATAACACCATTAACTGCCCATTATGACCCTTGTAAAGGCTTTAACAACCCTATAATGGTCTATTACGGGTCAAATATAGGTTTTTCAGGGTTTTTTTCAACATTATAGGACAAATACAGGTTTTTTGGATTTTTTCTTTCAATAAAAATAAAAGAGACCGTAATGGCCGCTACGACCCATTTCGTAAAGGTAATTGTGGTGGCTATTATGGCCACCATTACCGTTACAGAATACCTTGATTTTCAGTGATAGGTCCTAAAATTAAGTTTTACTAAACAACACCTTAGTCCATGTGGTCCCCTAGTGGCATGGAAGCCCCCACCACCAGGAATGTGGAAGCTCAAACTTCGATGGTTGTTCTAGGGCCAATCCTTGGCAAGACAACATTGGAGGAATTATCAAAGATGTTGGTGGAGAAATTCGCTATGTCGATGCCAAGCTAATTAGGATATCAGATTCAAATGAGTGGAAATTAGGGGGTTTCCACAAACTCCTTCAAATTCACTCTTTTTCCATCATCGAGGGAAATTCTTCAAATGCAATCTCGTGGGATCTTTTTGTAGGAGATTACCCATGTAGCTTCGGAGATAGGTGGAGAAAATAAAAAAGAGTTAAGCAGCACCTTCTCGGTGTCCTTTTCTCATATTCATAGGGTAGGGAATTCCATAATGATTATTAGGACAAGAAGGGTCTAATGTCCGAGTTCTTCCTGAGCTTGGGCAAGAAAATGGTAACATAAGGAAAGAGGAACAAAACGGACCATGCAGATGAGATTAGTAGGCCACGTGAACAGAGATTGACAAATTGTGAATGCTAAAGGATTGACGGAATTGGATGAGAGTTGAATTAGGGACCCGTTTTGATACCATGAAACCTTGAAGCTTAGGAATCGTTTCTCTATTGAGTAAATGAAATGAATACAAAGGTATGGTGTTTATAAGCTTTTCAAGTCTACCTATGAAGATTATAAATAACTTGTCAAACTTTTCAGGTATTTACATAGATGACATTAATGACCTCATAGTAGACAGAAATCATAAGGAATGCCCTCATGGTAACTACACTATTCTCAATAATTTTCAATTCATCCAACAGCCTATGGTACGTTTCCCCAATCCCTACGGTCTCCAACAATTTCGATTGGGAACTCAAGCTATGTTAGGAAACATGTTTCACAAACCACGACCTATAAAACTGACCTAATCAAACCCCTTGCACTAGGGAAGAATTATCATTTCCCAACCCAACACCCACAGAACCTACCCAATCTAATCCCTAGCATTAGTAAAGAATAAGAATTGTTATATCATACGCAAGAACCCCATAACTTAATAGTTCTAATGCAGATTTCTTCGTTAGTTCAATGAAAGAAGGTTCAGATATGTGTGTTGTGTGTGTGTGCCTTTGTAGATGCCAAACGGCAAGGAGATTGTAAGAGAAAACAATTGAGTTTGGAGAAAATATTCTCAGAGGGAGAAAATCCTACTAAATTAACCTCTTTGAATTGTTGTGTATGCCAAAAACCTCTTCTTTTCTTATTTTCTTCTCCCGTTCACATTCTACTCAAGTGCAGCAAGAAACATGCACTAACATTAGCTTTAATACGAGGTTTAACAAAAAATGGAGCTAGATAAAACAGAAGGATATCCTTTAAAAAAAAAAAAAAGAAAAGAAAAAGGGTGAAGCTAGTGCAAGTTATGCAGCCAACTGAAACTAAAAGGTTACTTATCGTGAGATTCTAACAAAGAGAAAAGATGTCCACCATGATTACAATAAAGGAACATCCATTTTTTATGAAACATTATCATAATTAGTTAAACAACCAACAAAGAAAATGGCATAAAGCCACAGTAAAAGATAATTTCAGATGTATGGTACTGACCTGAAAGACGAATCTCTCATTCATACCCTCAACAGAAAGGAGACCCTTCATACGATATATGTCGTTACTGCGTTCCAATAATAATGTACCTAACCACATATTAGCCTGCAGTGGAAATAAGATTGCTGAGAATTGTCAAGGGATTGGTTTTCAATGGTCTCTCATTCAGAACCATAACTGAAAATAAGAAGCTAAATGCATGTACATCTGGAGCAAAAGTGAATCTGGTGATACTAATTCATATTGGTCAAGATATCAGAAATGAATCCATGACAGTTGTGTTGCATGTGTGTGCATGCAATTACTGGGATAAGAGTTTGTACAGTATATTTGGTGTCAGTTGCACAAGATTGGAAGATCCTAGCCACAGTAAATATTTCACTTTCTTTGGTTGAATGTTAGGCAGCCAAACAAATAAATGGCTGAGAAGGCAAGCTTGGATCACTGAACCAAAAGCCCCACATCTCCAAACCAGTGTTTTAAATAGTGGTAGTGTGTGGTGTAGCGTTCAACCCTCTATAGCGTGTAGCATAAATACATAGCGTGTAGTGTAAGCTACATGATACTTTTATTTTTTAATTTAAAATAGAAAAAATATGATATATGGTAAGGAAAAAATATAAAAGACCTAAAAAAAAATTCAAGCATAAGCATGTTCAAGCAAGTTATTAATTATCATTTATCAAAAGCTAATCCACATGTATAAATCAAATCAAATAATTATCACATCAACAACTTTCTAAGCAAACCACTTGGGCTACACCATAGAAAACAATGCACATCCACCCATACGTACACCTCAGTGGGCCCCACGTGTGCCACACCATAGAAAACAATGCATATCCACACCCACACATAACCTACAGT
The DNA here is from genome assembly GCA_037074715.1 of Magnolia kwangsiensis. Lineage (NCBI taxonomy): Eukaryota > Viridiplantae > Streptophyta > Magnoliopsida > Magnoliales > Magnoliaceae > Magnolia > Magnolia kwangsiensis. Next base: position 68,871,925 of record CM073583.1, read on the forward strand.
GGGCACTACGTGGGCTACACCATAGAAAACAATGCCTACCACCACCTCAAAAGGAAAAGAAAATGAAAAAAATTGCATACCAACCTTATCCTGCAAATATCACATGATAACCAGCATTTTGAAAAGTAAAAATTAAAATTAAAAAATTAAAAAAAAAAACCCAAAATAACTAATAAATATTCATTCTAAATGAAAAAAGAACTCGTTAAGGGGCAAGAACATCTCTTGCAGGTTGAAGAAGAGATTTAATCAATCAAAAATCTGAAATTAGCAACTTCATAGCCGTATGGATGCATAAAGGAAAATCTGATTTCTCCTTCGTTTTAGCTCCAATGTTCTTCAAAATACAGCAAATAGACTATTATGCTCTAATGATCGGCCAAAAAATCCCCTTCAATGGCCTTTTGGATCAATAGATTCGAAGAAGCAAATGAGTAGTTGTGTCGGAGGCTAGGGTTTGAAAGAGGGGTTTTCGAAAACGAAAACCCTCTTTCAAACTCTTTTCTTTTAAGTTAAGTTTTTAAGTTATCTTTATGTTGTGAGTTTGACACATGTTTTAATAAAGAAATCTAATGTAGGGGCATTTCACACTGGCCTCGAGTAGGGTAGCCCGTGGGATGTAGGGACACACTTGGGGTGGGCGGCCCATGTGATTTTGGGCCCACGAGCCCACGAGGAGGGTTTGGCCTAGGTCCTAACCCATGAGATGTGGGGTCTGGGCTTATAACATAAAGGGATTAATTTGCTATACTCTAACAGTTCGAGCTTTTAGAGTAAGTGGTTAATTGTCCTGCATCAAAATCACCACTGTTTTACATTAAAAACAATTAGGGGTGTACACAAACCAAGCTAGCTTGGTTAGCTCGCTCGACTCGACTCGAAAAAGCTCAATTTGACTCGGTTTGAAGTCGAGTTCGAGCTGAGTCAAGCTGATTTTTTTAGCTCGAAAATGAGTTCGAGCTGGCCCCAGCTCGACTCGACTCGGATCGAATCCGGCTCGAATCGAACCAGTTCGGTGACTCGGTTACTTTGCTATTGATGTTGCTCACCAAGTGTTTGATGAAATGACTCAACGAAGTGTGGTTGGTGGCAAGGAAGGTATGTACATGAAACAAATACCCTTTTTTTCTTGGTTTTTATGTTGCTTAGAAGGCGTTTGATAAAATACCTATAAAACCATTGCTTCTGTTTTACATACATTGGGATTTTGAAGTTGCAGTCCAGGTGTTTGTGAAAATCATCAATGGCAAACCTGACTCAATCTTGGCTCGAACTTGGCCCGAGCTGCTGACCAAACCAAGCCGAGCTGGCCAGTCAGGCTCGAGGACAAAGCCGAGCCAAGTTCAAGCTGAGGTCAGCTAGGGGCCGAGCTGAGCCGAGCTAAGGCCAACTCGACTCGGTTCGACTCGATGTACACCCCTAAAAACAATAAAGCAATTTTGGTTTCAAATTTACATTATAAGATTTTCTTATAATATGAGTTTTACACCATTTTACATACATAAAACTTACACACACACACACACACACACACACACACACACACACACACACACACACACTGACTGTGCAACGTAGCTGTAGCGTATGTTATGACCCTTATAGCATACGCTACAGGGGATTTGCGTTATTTGGTTACACTACATAGCGCTACAACAACGCTACGCTACGTAGCGTACACGCTATTTAATACACTGCTCCAAACCTAAAGCTTAAGTGGTACCATGTGGATTATATAATTATTCTGGTCAAAACCATGTTTAAAGAACTCCAACCCCATTTTGGGTGAGTTCTTTTATAGTGAGGAATTACAAGGTACCCAATAGTTGACACGAGGTTCAGCATGGAACATTTGGGTTTTCAATTCTTTTTTTTTATAGAAGTGATGAAAATTTTATAAATGAGAAAAGATACAAGGAGGGATGGCCCGCTGAGATAGTAGATCAACGCTCCTAAGAAAAAGGAAGTGAACCTTCTTAATTATAAACCCAACTACATGCGATTCCCCTACAAAGCATCTCCCATTGCGCTCTTCCCAAATCGCCCACCAAATTGCCGCTAAAGCCATTCTCCAGATCTGATTTTTCTGTTTGTTGAAATCTACCCCATGCCATGCTTTAATCATAGTATCGAAAGAGGGAGGGAGAACTTAAGAAATGTTGAACCAAGAAAAGACCGTTGACCATAACTGAAGCGTAAGAGAGCAGTGAATGACGAGGTGATTCACCGATTCTGCTTTCGCCATGCAGCAAAGACAGATATTAGGAATATACGTACCTCTTTTCCTTAGGTTATCTACTGTCAGGACCTTCCTGTTATTGACTAGCCATGTGAAGACCGCAATCTTTGGCGGGAGCTTGTATTTCCACATGTAATCTACTGAGGGGGTTGCAAAGCCACGGGAACTGCTAAGGATGCGGTTGTATAGGGATTTGACAAAGAAAACTCCTTTTTTATCTGGATGCCATCGGATACTATCTTGGGCGCTGAGATTTGGATTGCTGCTGTTGAGGAGAGCTAACAGGGCCGCTAGCTCTAAGATTTCATTGTCTAGTAGGTTTTTACAACGCTGGATATCCCACACTAATTTGGAGCCAACGATGGAGAAACTGTTTGCTACTGAAGAGGCTTGATTAGAAGCTAGACGATGGACAAGAGGGAACGCCACTTGAAGGGGGGAATCACCTATCCAAATATCGCTCCAAAAGGAGATATTGTTCCCTTTGCCGATCGAGAAGTGAATCCCGTTAAGAACTTCCTGTTTCATTTCCAACGCCCCTTTCCATAAGGCCAATGCTCTATATGCCGCTGAATCTTTGGTCCACCACCCACCTACTGATCGCCCATATTTGCATTTGAGTAAAGTCTTCCACAATGCCCCTAGATCGGACCCGAGCCTCCATATCCACTTACCGAGTAGAGCCCGGTTCATCCATTTCAACTTTCTAACGCCTGCTCCCCCATCTGATGTGTGAAGGCACACCGCATTCCAGTCGACCAGATGGAAATTCTTCTTGTCCCCTTTACCAAACCAAAGAAAATCTCGTCTTAGGTTTTCTAGCTTAACCAGGACTGATTTAGGACATTTGAAAAGAGATGTAGTATAACGGCAGGCTGGAGAGAATTGCTTTGATCATTGTTAAACGACCCCCTATTGATATGTACTTGCATTTCCAAGAGGCGAGATACTTCTCAAATTTGTCGATGACTCTGCCCCACATCCATTTGGGGTGGGGGGACCCACTGACAGAGGAAGGCCTACGAACGTTGTAGGGAGGGATCCGATGGAGCAGTTGAACAATTGAGCATACTCTGTCACTTCCGATTCTTCCATATTCACATCGAAAACAGTCAATTTATACAAATTAACTGTTAGCCCTAAGACCGCTTCGAAGCAACGAATTACGGTGCGAAGATTGCTCACCTTATCAATGTTGGCTTCACAGAATAGCAGGGTGTCGTCTGCATACTGAATGTGGGAAATGGGAGACATTTTTTATTTGGATGCGTCCAATAATTCCAGCATCTACTCCTCTATGCAGCATCTTGGACAATGCTTCACCGATGATGAGGAATAAAAAAGGAGAGAGCGAATCTCCCTGACGGAGACCCCTGGAACTAGCAAAAAAGACTTTGGGGGATCCGTTGAGGAGGATCGAAAAGAAGATTGTCCCCACACACTCCTTTATCCAACCGTGCCATTTAGCTCCAAACCCCATTTTCTACAGCATGTACTAGAGGAAGTCCCAGTCCACATGATCATAGGCCTTCTCTATATCTAATTTGCAAAGAATACTCTTGGACTTGGCTTTATGAATAGAGTTAAGACACTCAGAAGCCATCAACATGCTATCGATGATCTGTCTGCCAGAAATGAAGGCGCTTTGGTTCTCGGAAATGATCTTCCCCATTACCCCTCTGAGGCGAGTGGCGAGAATCTTAGCTAGGATCTTGTAAGGCCCTTCTACAAGACTAATCGGCCGAAAGTCTTTCAAGGTCGCTGCCCCCTATTTTTTCGGAACGAGGGCTATGAAAGTGCTCCCATCTCTTTAGACAGACAGCTCCGATCATGGAATTCGGCGATAAAAGCCATGAAGTCCCTCCGAACCACTTCCCAGAACGAGCGGAAGAAGGCTATCGGAAACACATCAGGGCCTGGAGCTTTGTCGCCTGATAAGGAGTTGATCGCCTCCTTAACTTCTGCTATCGAGAAATGGGATTCAATGGATGAAGCTTCTTCTACGGTGATTTGAGGAAAAGGAAGGTGATCGAGCTTTGGTCTGGACCACTCCTCTTTACGGAGGAGGGAACTAAAAAAGTCAATCGTTGCTTGGGAAATGTCTTCCTGAGAATCGAGCCGAACCCTGTTCACTTCTAGGACACTGATTTTGTTGATTCTCGCACTCACGCTTGCCATATTGTGGAAGTATTTCGTGTTTTTGTCACCTTCCGAGATCCAGGAGTTCCGGGATTTCTGCTTCTAGGATATCTCATCTTCCAAAGTTCTTGCAGAATATTGGTTGATAAGGTTGCCATATTGTGGAAGTATTTCGTGTTTTTGTCACCTTCCGAGATCCAAGAGTTCCGGAATTTTTGCTTCCAGGATATCTCATCTTCCAAAGTTCTTGCAGAATATTGGTGGATAAGCTTGGTCCTGTGGGTCCAACTGTCTGCAGTCATGGGCCCGTCTTCTGTCGAGGAGTCTGCTTGAAAGAGATCTTCCAAAATTGCTTACATTTCTAACTGCCTTTTGCTGAGAACTAACTTCTTCCACTCCTTAATCTTGTCCTTAAGGAGCTTTCTTAAATAATCCGAAACCCGCGAAGCCTTCGACTGTGAATCCCTTCCACCAATTCGCTACCATCTGATGAAAACTGTCAATCCTTAATCAAGCGATATCGAATCTGAAAGGTTTAGGCCCCCAATTTTCCTCTATGGAAATGAGAATTATCGGGTTGTGATCTGAGGTGGGCCTGGGGAGAACCGATTGAGAAATCAATGGGAAATTTTCTAGCCAGTCTGTTGAGATGAGGAATCTGTCCAATCTCGCATGGATAGGGTTGGCCCTTTCGTTCAACCATGTTTATCTGGCGCCTTGGAGAGGAAGGTCGATCAGCGCATGCTCGTTGATCCATTTCAAGAAACGCCTCATCGACGAAGAAACTTTCCTACCGCTGTATTTTTCCTCAGCAAATCTAATGATGTTGAAGTCCCCGCCTACACACCACGGCCCATTGAAAAGCTTCCTAACTCGATTAAGCTCCTCCCAGAATTCTGACCTTTTGTCTGCTAGATTAGGACCATACATAGAGGTGAAAAGGCACGAGAAATTTGAGGCGACATCTTTGAGAATAATGGAGACTGAAAACTTACCGACCGAATCGCGAACTAGAGACCAGACTGCGGGATTCCAGGCCATAACTACGCCTCCCGAACTCCCAGATGCGTTCAAAGCCACCCAATTGACATCTTTCATCTTCTAGAGAGAACGAGAAAGACTGTCAGAAAATTTGGATAATTGGGGTTATGGTTTGGTAATCTAGATGACAGCTATAGTGTCCCTTGGGGGATTGGACAATGAAGAAAGAAATATCCTCAGTGGGAGATATGCAACCTTTTGATTTGTGTCCTACAAATATACAGTTGAGAGAAATACAGCAAAGGTGTACATTCACTTGGAACATGTCCCAAGGGTCTTCCAATCTTGGGGATTTTGGTGGATGATCCCTTCAGATAGGAAGAAACAGGCCAACAGTCTCAATTATTGAACCAGGCTCAATTTTTCAGAAATGAAAATCTGTGTATGCTGTGCAAAGCCTCAGGCCACATTACTGGTACATAAATATGTGAATAATGCTTTTGTACATATATAAACCCCCACATACAGGTGTGAGCTAAGTAAATCGATGTACAGTCTTGACCAAGACGCAGTACAAATGACACGGATAAAACATTCATATTTGGAACAGAATAACGAATGAAGTAGTGGGTTGGGTCTACCTTCCAGGACAGAGAGATGTCAAAAGCTAAACCAATGGATATGGGACGATAAGGAACTGAACTGACACATCCAGACCATCCATCTACAAAAGGAGTCCAAAGATGGCCCCCACAAGTTGTCCAATCAAAGTATGGACATCCAATTGACATTTGGACCCCACAAGATCCATCAGATGAGATTTCAATGATCTGATTGGGCAGTTTGGCCCACACATCCAATCCAATGAGTCAAATACAAGAAATGGTCCAATCAACGGATTTTTAGGGCTTTATTTTTTGTGGTTTTGTACAACCATACAGCCTATACAGGCCATACTGTGGGGCATCTTTGAGTACCAGTTGGGGTCTGACCAATTGGACCTGCAGTTGGATTGAAACACCCACATATTTGGGTGATGGCCCAGTCCAAGTTCTAAAACATCATGTTAGATTCTTCCCGTTCCCCTTCAGCCTCATTGGACGGTTTCCATCTTTTCTTTCTCATTGAATCAACTACAAACTGTTGGACTCTATTTCTACAGTCCATTATTTTGGTTTTTAATTTTAATCTTGTGGCATCCAAGGGTGTCCAAACTTGCTCTCATAACGGGTAGTCTTTCGATTAGATCCAGTTCATCCTTGTGCTACACCAATTCTGATATCAGAGCAGTTCTGACTGGGGAATTCTGTTTTTCTTTCTCTTGCTTTCAGGTTTCCCCTTGGAATGTAACCCCAACCCTAAAATCCCTAAATAATCCTAAATACAATTCCCATCTTAAACCCTAACTCTAAACCCCCCTTTCTCCCACACCAACAACCACTCCCAAAGCCAACCCCAGCCCCTAATCCTTTACCTGCTCCTATCGCAACCCCTTTTCTCTTCCCAATTTCCAAACCTAGACCTCTCAATTAAAACCCTCGCCTAACACCCAGCACCTAAACCTAAGTGCAGGCCTATTCCCACCCAACTTCTTAAAGGAGTCCTATCTCATCCTCTATTATTTAACCTCAAATCCCCAACCAAACTTAAATGCCAGCTCATCCTTTCAGCTACAACCAAACCAAACAACTTCGGCATTTCACCCGCTCTCATCGCAGCCCCCTTTTCCATGAATTCAGTTCCCTAACAGAACATAAGCTGCCAGCAATCTGCCCTAAAAATTGGTTCTAGTCTTAACCTCAGACATTTCCTTAACAGCCAACTAAATAGCCTTAACCTGTCCCTCAGTCTTGTGTCAAAACCTAAACCAGCCCCTAACCCACCATAAAACAAGTCCCCAAATTGTTCGGAATCAGCCCTTAACATGTCCCTAAATCAGTCCATAACTGCAGCCCGGTTACTTTCTCCAACAACAGACCACATCTCACCCCCACATCATCACCCAAATATAACCTGCATAGAAAACCCTAGATTCAGTCCTAAATCTGCCCACAGTTAAGCCCCCAATTCAACTTCAGTTCAGTCCCATTTCTGCCTAAAACAGGCCCCAAATCTACACTGAAACCTAGTTCCTTATCCCATCTCTAACCTAGCAGACCGCCCTAAAACCTGTTTACAAATTCACCCCGTTAACAGCCATCCGTAGTTAGGTTTTGTTGATTTTCTTGTCATATATCTCCAATACCCACCTTTCACTTTATAAAAGCTCATTCTAGTTACATGTTCTCGTTGAGAAGTCTACAAAAAGCTGTCGTTCCTACGCTTCTTACAAGTTAAAACAGCCCTTATCCATATTCCACCACTTACTGCAACAATTTTCTCCATTACTTAGTTATTCGGAAATGGAGATGCATATTGGACCATCATAAGTTGCTAGCAAGATGCAGATAAAAGTTGATGAGATGTTTTGAATGACAAGAAACTGTTGGACATGGGTCACTGTGGACTCCTATTTATGCAATCCCCACATTACTTACTCCCTGAAGCTAGTGAGACAAAATTTCTTCTTTTGGGAAAATCTGTATGGCCCCCCTTAGGGAACAATTTGCCTCCTTGGGAAACTCTTCCCTCCCTGCCTGGTGCCTATATACATAGAGAGGAAGAGGGGGGTAGACCATCTCTGTGACAGAAAACAATCGAGGAAGTGAAAAAAGATGTGGCCCGCTTCCTAGCCATCTCCACTGTGACCTGTTTGCTCATCAATAACCCCCCCACCAAAAGACGCCCTCTATAACTAGACCTTAGAGCCTTGTTATTTTTAACTTCGGCAGTCATTCTTCATTGGGTTGCCATCTATGAATTGGATCCAAGGGGTGATTGTCTTTCCTTCCTGTGGTGATTGGATTCTGTATCACCAGATGCCTTCACCATTTTGGCTTCACTTCATGATTTGATTGCTTCATCATTGTTGCAACCGCACACGAAATGATAACTTTCACTCAGTGATTACACTAACGAACGGCTCCAAGACATCATTGATAGCTGGCATAGAAACAAATGTCACAACGGATTTCATTCAGTGGGGACAAGTTAGAGTAAAAATGTTACTGCAACGGAACCTAACCTTTTGAGAAGTGGTATAAAGATCTAATGGAAGAAGTCTCAAAAGAAAGTTGCCCAATCCAAGATGATGGATATACTGATGGTTGGATTCTTGAATCTACTAATGAATCAACTAGCGGATCCATTGCTGAACAGATTTATGTGTTAGTAATTGGATCAGATGGACTACAAGATGGAAATTTTGGCTAGATTGAAGAAGAAGATAGACCAACAGCTCAACAGTCAATTGGCAAATTCTGAGAGGGAATGTGTTAGGTTGAGATGGATACCTTAATCACATCCTAACGACTATTAGAGTGGACAGTTTGAAGATCAATTGAAGGTCTCCATTCATGAACAGTTGGAAGCAAAAACAACACCCTAATTGGAAGTGTAGTGATGATCGAGCTTTGCCTTCATCATTGGGTTCAAGCAAAACTTTATGAAGATGTGATAGAAAGTTGACAAGTGCCCATTTATTAGCAAAAACACAAGGATAAGTTCTCCCAAATACAGGGGAACTGAAACATCCAAGCCACCCATCTATAAAGGAGTCCCAAGATCAGCCCCACAAGCTGTTCCGATTAAAGAGTGGACACCCAAGGTCAATGCACGAGGTTTTAAATAGTCCGATTAGACTGTGGGAACCAGGGTGTTCGAAAATGGTTACGTATCGGCCGTTACGTAACGGTAACGGCCGTGACTATTACGCGTACGGGGTCATAACAGCCACCCCCACTTATTTGTGCCCGTAACGGCCGTTACAGTCCATAACAGCGTGTTACGGTACCGTAACAACTGTTACGGGCCATAACCCTAAAGAAAATAGGAAAAATTGAAAAAATATATATATATACTTTTTCTTTCTTTCTTTTCTCCTTCTTCTCCTTCCTGCAGCACTGCTGCTGCCCCTCTTCTTCTTCTTCTTCTTCTTCTTCTTCTTCTTCTTCTTCTTCTCTCTCTCTCTCTCTCTCTCTCTCTCTCTCTCTCTCTCTCTCTCTCTCTCTCTTCTTTCCCTCTTTTCTTTTCAGTTTCCCTCTCTCTTCTTTTCATTTCGGTCTTGGGAAAAACGAATGGACTGCATAGCTGTTTCACAGCCACGCACCTCAAATTTGTTTTTTAAAATGTTCTACGGTGCATGCTGCACAATGCACTTGCATCGTTTTGTTGCATGGGCCCCACCTTGATTTATGTGTAGTATATCCATGCCATCCACTATAATGTCTATTTTCCATCGAACCTGTTGATAAGGTCACATAGACTTTGACCTTGATGAAGGGAGAACACAAATAACAACTTGATCCAAAAAAAATGTCTTAAGAAATTTTTAATGGTGGGAATTAAATCCTTATTTTGTGCTTCACCTAAGATTTGGATCAGCCTCATTTTTTGGACGATGCCTTAAAAGAAGTTGGCAAAAAGGATGGACCACATGGATATACAACAAATGCATTGAGGTGGGCCCCACTTTTAAAGAGATACTCACTAGTGGTCCACCGAAGATTTAGATCTACCTGAATTTTTGGACTATGCCTTAAAATGAGTTGGCAAAACAGATTGATGGCATTGATATACAAAAACATCGAGGTGGCCCGCCTAGCCCACTAGTGGTCCACCTGAGATATGGATTTACCTTATTTTTTTCCAATGCCCTTAAATGAGTTGCCAAAACAGGTGGATGACATGGATATATAATACATAATCGAGTGGACCCCAGTACATGGCCCTAAAAATTTATACATGACGTATATATCAACTCAAAATTAACCAATTAAATTTTGGGACCATTGTTGCTAAGTCATAATCCCAAAATTAAATAACTCCTACAATTTTCACCATTAGTTTGCAGACACTTGTTTTTTGAAATAGAAACATTTGATATTTTTCATTGTCCAATAAATGTCCACCAATCCATTAGTGGGATAAGTGCCAATAGATTGCATTAATTTGAGGCTAGTTTGGGGCATCAAATGGTCCCCAAATCAGCCCCGAATCAACAACACTATTTACCTCAATCTAATTTTAATTTTTTTAAAGATTTATGGGGGAAAATGATATCAAATTGTTAGGTATATGAATTACATAATAGGATACAAAAGTCCCTAAACTCTATATATTGAAATAAAATGCATGCAAGTCATGAAGTATGCAATGCACTAGCACTATAAATAAAAGGAAAACTTGAAAATATAAGATGTTTTGATATTACATTTATTATAGTAAATTTATATAGATATTATATAGTAAGAAAACTAAATATAAAAGGTTTGCAATTAATTCCAAGTTGTCAGGTTAATAAATCCATCAGACAACCCGATATAACATTCTCACCAAAGAGTGGACCGTTACACCACCATAAACATATACCAAATTATAAATGAATGCATATTTGGAATATTTAGAATATTCCGGATTTAATGGATATTTTTCCATAATTTTTTGACCCCCCTCCCAAAAAAAAAAGCACCGTTACACACCCCGTATCAGCCAATACGGGGCGTATCCGTATCGGTAATGGTGGGCATTGTTACACCCACCGATACCGCAACGGAACAGCTTGGTGGGAACCACAAGTCAATTAAAGGCTTTTTAGGGGTTCATGCACAAACCACACCTTTATTTTTGTGGTTTTGTACAACCATACAACCTATAAAGTCATATGGTTGGGCATATTTGAGTATTTTAGTTCAGAAATTTTTTGAGTCTTATTAAGGTCCAATTGGTTGTACCCTTTATCCATATTGTGAAAGGATTTTTATTTTTATTTTTTTTGAAGATTAATGTGCAAGGATTGTCACAAGTAATTAAGCAAAATTAGGACCAATAGTGGATACAAGTAAGAATCAATTTCAAATGGGAGAGCTTGTAAAGCAGGCCATTATATAAAGAGCCATATGCATGGAAGGGTGGATTCTTTATACTAGAACCTGTTAGATTCTTCCATTCTCCCTTCACTCTTGTTGGAGGGTTTCTTCTTCTTCTTCTTCCCTAGTTGAATCGACTAGATGACTGCTTGGATGTACTTCCACAGTCAATTATCTGGGTTTTATTGTCAGTCTTGTCGCACCCAATGATAGGATTTGCGATCCTAAAGTGGAAGATAATAATAATATTTTAAATTAAGTTCAATTCCATTGTTCTACATCATGAACCAACGGCAATTAGAATACCTGGCTTTCAGTAATTATGATCGTTGTCACCTGGTTTCTGAAACACCGTTCTGAATGGACCATATCCCACATACCATAATGTTGGAGCTTTTAGGAAAGGACTCAAAACAACTCAGCCAAGTTTTACCAAACTCACAAAGTCAATTTTGGTCATGGTCACGATGGCTACCAATACCAACTCTTTGCTTAGTGAGATGTTTACCAAACTCACAAAGTCAATTTTGGTCATGGTCACGATGGCTGCCTATACCAACTCTTTGCTCAGTGAGATGTTTACCAAACTCACAAAGTCAATTTTGGTCATGGTCACGGTGGCCTACCAATACCAACTCTTTGCTCAGTGAGATGTATACAAATTGCACGAGTTATGAATAAGAATGTTCATTCCAAAGTTTCATAAAAGAAGCTAAACAAACATCGCGGATGCCAACAAGCATACAGATTCAAAAGAATAAGATGCAAGAACATTGAAAACAAACCTTCTCGAGATCCAAGCTCCCTTCACAAACTATGCTGACAGAAGAAACACCAGGATCATGAGTGTGATCATGGGCATGGTGATCAGCATGATGTTCTGCACCGCAAATGGAACACTGATCAGGTTCATGTTGATCAAGATTAAAACATGAAGACATCATGTCCATGACAAATAAAATGCCAACAAATCCATCCACATATATACATATATCAAACTACCAAAGCATATCTTCTATTATTTTCCAGTTTTCTTGATACCAATTGATTTCTTTTTCTACATTTTTTAGATTAATAATTTCTTAAATGAATACCATCTTTGGTGTTACCCAATTATAAAGGACTATGGATGTAGTGACATGCAGGGATAAGATGCTATACTCATCCTCTATCTTGTTGAATGAAGATGAACAGTTACACTCACTGTAATCTGCAAGGGCTAAAATATCATCATTGATGTCATCATCATCATCATCATCATCAACATTTAAGCCTTATCATGTAAGGGCTAGAATATATGTGAGAAAAATCCTTGACACCAAAGTAATATTTTCCTAAAAAGTGATGTTACATCTTTGGAGAGATGCACAAATGATGGGGACATCACGTGCATACGCACACGCACACCCCCCCCGGAGAAGGACCCACCGTCGATCTGGATCGATAACGACGTCTAGGGAGGGCCTCCTAGTTAGAAGACGTCTAGGGAGAGCCCAATAGTAAAGTAAAGCCCATAATGGGATCTCATGATCATGGCCCACTAGTCTGATTGATCTCATATTTTAGATTTTGCTTAATAATGTTATTTAGAATATCATAGACGGATTAGATTTCTTTAATTAGTTTTTATTTTGGTTTACTTCATCGTCAAGTAATAGGTTGCACACATGGCGCGAGTTTGGGGTATAGGTTTTTTCTTATAAATACACACCCCTTGTAATTTTTTTTATTCATTGAAGATTAATATAAAAAAATTCTTGTTTTTTTTCTACTCCTCTGAGTTCCTGAGTTATGGAAAAATCTAATTGAGTGTGAAGCCCTCCCTTCATCGAAGGGCTAACTACCGTGGTACGAAGACACATCTATCCCAATCCGCTCCTATCACCTATCATCCATACTTCTCACCTTCTGCAGTCATCCTCGCCTCGAATACATCAGTTTTTGCAACAGATCTTCTCCCTACAGCCAATTTCCAGAATCTGGCCCTGCAGGAGGGCTAAAACTTCGGCGGAGCACCACGCATAGCCCATAGCTCGGATCGACCTGAAACTTGGGGAGTTTGGAGCCCACCCCTGGCCAACCAGAACCAAGGAGTCGGTTTTTAGGTGTGGGACCCCCTCGCACGTGCGTCAGGCCTGACCCGTTGTCCGCACGAGGGAACTGTCTTCCGGTTTAGGTTTTCTTCTTACTTTACCCTCTTATACCTGTTTTTTATAAACCCTAACTCTAGATTGCATTATCCTTAATTGATTTGCTCATTTTCTCACCATAGGGTTCCTTGAATTGAAATTGGTGAATTCTTTAGATTAGGGACTGATTGTTGTGCATGTGTGGATGATTATTACTTATCTTTGAGCATCATTTGGTTTATAATTTTTTACAGATCCAGCCTTAGCCTGTGTAAGCCTGGACCCGTGTAGATTCCCCTTGTTTGAATGCTTGAGCTTTTATATAGGATGTGGAATTATTATGTGATTGTTTTGAATTAGTATGATCTAAAGCATGAGATCTTGCATATCATATTTAAATTTCATGTCCTGCATTAATAAAGCATTACAAATTGGATCTGAACATGGTGGCTTCTTAATATTATCCACTAAAAAATCATATAGACCTAAAAGGTATCACCAAAAACTTAAAAAGTGTGAGCCAGAAAAAGAAAAGTATTATCTGATATGGACAACCAGTTAGAATATACCCGTAAAGTACAACCTACAAATTCTATCATGAAACAGTGACGAACATGAGTATCTTGTAATAACATTGAAGTATTGGTCAGGAATTGACAACCATATGGTATTAGAGATTAACGGAATTGATCCAACAGGGACTGATCATTCGACAGCAGGTCTATCACCTAAATCTACTAAAGAAAGAAAGGAATAGAATAAGTACAGCTATTTTCAGCTCAGAAACAAAACAGAGCAAGTCAAACACCATGACAAGCTGCCTGTGAATATCAACGCCCTTGTCGATATGTGTAGCCTTGACATACTGTACAAATCAAATTATGCATGTCAGGTTCAGTATCTTGGCCTGTAGATATGAATACATGCAGATACATATCAGCATGCCTGAAACTTGAGTAAACATCCTGCTACTATCATCAATATACAATGATGGGAGAAGCAGCTTCTTTTCAACCGAAATGCGAAAGATTAAAGAGCATATACTGACCATGTTTATGGTCATGTTCTTCATGATCATGGTGATGATGATGATGGTCATGCTTGTGATCATGATCGTCGTGATCATCCTTCGAACCTTCAGCATTGACAGCACTCTCTATCCTGGCAATGTTTGAATGAACAGTTAGCATAATCTAGGGAAAATGTTTAAGACATGGAAGAAATAGAAGGATCAGATACGATGGGCAATGAAACTAGAAAGCATGTAGAATTCAGAAAAAATGAAAACCAAGTAATGGAAATGAGTTTGTACCATACCTAGATTCTAAGTGTGTATCCTATTCAAAATGTCCTAAAGTAATGTACAAGCAACATCAAAGAATTGAAAGTGTGCATGTGAATTTGACACGGATTGGTCCATACTAGAAGTACATTGCCAGCTGGACCAGCGCAAGCGTAACCAAGTTCTCAATTTTCATTAGAATAAGCAAGTAGATATTCCCTGAAAATCTCCTTGGTCAGACTGGCCCCTTGTACCTACAAGAGGAGGAACCTCTTTTACATTTTTTTATAATGCCTGTGGACTGTGAAATAAATTTCTTAAAGGGACCTTATTTACAGCATTCTCTTTAGAGATTATCCTTCATCACTGGTTACTGAGAAAAGCAAAATTTGACCCCCTGAGTTGCCTACAAGAATAGGTAAATGTGCATTTTTTCCGTCAATTGCCAATCTCTAGTGAAAAAAGAAACCTGATGTAAAATTAAGGTGAATCTCAAGTGCAAAAAGGGTATGGTGCACAACAGTTCTCAGTTGACAACATTTAGTGGTATCATCATTTACTAGGTCTAGTTTAAGTGTTCAACTAGGTCCAATCACAGCTTCTTAGGGATTCTGTTCTATGTAATCAGAGATGCAAATCAAGTAGGGGCTGTTAATGACAGATCACAAGAGGCAGCATATCTAGATCAAAGAAATTCACACTTTTTTCTCCATTCAGTACTACTTTTTGGTGGGTAAGACCTCAGGGTTTACGCGAACAACACCTTCCATTGAGCTATAGGGCTGAACCCTCGAATGCGATTGGTGTGATCAAACTTCGGTCTCTCCAAGGTCCTCTTCAATAATCAGCACTTATTATAATTATTGTGCAGAACTTCTCTTCCTGGTCACCACAAGCTACAGATCCAATATTTGAGAAGCTTTTAGGATGGATTAGCGTTTTTTAAGCAACTACCCATTAATATTCACCTTCATGCCACCCATTCCCTGCAAGATTGACTTGTTGTACAATTCAAGATATGAAACAAAATGCTGGTTCGTGTCAACTGTTCTGTTCCCAGACCTCTATCAAGCTGTACTTGGCAGAAACTTCGACAATAAAGGTGCTGTCATTTTTCAAAGACCTGAAACCCCAAGCATTACCTAGTTGAGAATACAGTCTTCGAATAAGCAGAAATAGTGTTTAACACCTTTCACATTCCAACAACAATAGAAAGTCAAGAGACCCTTGTCTATGATTCCAATTACGAGTGGTGTCTCCCAATTTCAAATTTCAATTCCTACAGAAGATTCTCCCTGATCTGATTCCACAACAATATGTATGGAAAGATGTTACATATTATATGCTCATCCAAAAAAAAAATTCCCAATTCTCCTCCATATGCCTCCCAAAACCAATCATCAACTATTTATTACCTGCCTTTTTACCATCAACATTTGGACTCACTGGTCTAACCAGTTTTTTCTGTAACTTTCAATACTGGCCCCTCAGTTTATGATGCCTTTGTAGCCTGGAACATGGCTCATATTGGAAAGGCCGATGAGTAAACAATATGCAAGTCCTTGTTTCCCTACTCTGTGGCATATCTGTCTCAAGCAAAATCACTGCGTCTTTAAATATTCTCACTCACCCCCTCTAGGACTCTTACACACATCATTCAAAATATTAGAGATATTATCAATAATATTCCTGATATTATCGGTATAGCTAGGGTAGCAATATAGAAACAGCTGAAAACCGAAGAATTTCCTTGTATCGGTGATATTATCGACTTTATCATGCATATTGCCAACATATGTCAATATTAATGACCGTGTCGCCAGTATAAATCTTCTGTGCATTGGCAATACAGGTGATATTATCACTGACATTGGGAGTGCTTCTAGAAAAGTGCCAAATTAGAGAAGTAAAAAAAACTAAAAAATGATAACTGTCCATTTTTTTGTTTTTTTTTTCGAAGCTTGTATTTGGGAGAGATTTGACACAACGAGAGCAGAAGTAGGCCCAACTTTGAAGGTGAGTTTTATTTTCAAAAATATCCATTTTTCTTAAGATTTTGGCATGGATTTCAACTCAAATCCATTTTTATACATGATTCTCATGCATTGACATGGATTTGAGTTGAAAATGTCAATATTTGGGGTATAAACTAGGGAAAATTGGAGAAATCCTATTTTTCTCCAATTTCACCACTAAAATTTGTAATTGAGGATTGAATTTTTAGTATCATGGTGAGAGTTAGTCGATCCATCGATTCAACCGAACTTTTTGATTTTTCAGGAAAAAATTACATAAATGAATTTAAAAAATCTATTTTAATTAGAAACAAACTTATTTCAATATGAAATACTTTTTTTTTTTCATTTATGGATGGATGTTTAATGATGTCTTCCATTTTTTGAGAAAAAAAAAAACTTTTTCAATTATGAAAAAAATCTGTTTATTTTATAAACATTCTTTTTCATTTCAAATTTTTTTAATGTATAGACAGATGTATGATGCATGTATGTGTGGATGGGCACTCTCTTTTTTCTTTTTTTTTTTCTTTTTTTAACGAACGGATGCATGCATGTATATAATGTATGTGTTTCTCTGTGTGGATGGATGGATGGATCGATGGGGAGAGAGATGATGGCTTCGAGCTGCCTCATAGCTCCACATGAATTTGAGGGACAGCCAGATAGGGTTTCTTTTTCCCCTATTTCCCTTAGTTTGTAGATGTATTACATATGCTATACTACTTGTATTGTATGATATGAACTCATTTTGGCTACTATTGCACTGGTTTTTAATGATACCACATGGTTTAGGCCCCTAAATGGAGGATTTTTTTGGCAATGTTTTGATTCCTAAATATCTAAAGTCTTTTAGCATCTCCTGAAGTTTCACTGAAAATTCCACCTTTTTCTCCAATGTTTCCTCTGTGAGCAATATTTTTCATTAGTATTGGAGATAATATCAACGATATCGATACTTGTTTCCATATTCCCAATCATTAATACATGTAATGATATCGATACACCAAACACTGGAAACACCTGAAGAGATGTTTCAGAATTTTGTAATTTGATAAATCCTTTTTTAAAAAATCTCATCAAGAAGCCAATAATCTCACCTCTCTGGCATCAACCTGTTTGGATTGGTGTAAAGAAAGGGAAAGTTCATCTCCCACTTTAACTTTCCTTTGTGAAACTCTTTTTATAAGAAACAAACGACAAAAAAATAAAAACAAAAGAAGTGACGCTCTCCATCAAAATTTGGATTCACTGGTCTAACCTTTTTTTTCTGTATCTTCCAATGCTGGCCTCGGTTCATGATGCCTTAGCCTACAACGTGGCTCATGCTGAAAAGGGCAAAGCATAAAAAATCTGGAAGTCCCTACAGTGTTTGAAATATAGATATTATTGGCCGATATTATCATTTTCACACCCCCGCGAGAAGATACACTCGCGATAACCCCAGGAAGATACCAAAAAATCCAAAATCCAAATATCGGCCGATATATCGTCGATATCGCACAATATATCGACGATATTGCGTTATTTCCTCTCTATTATTGTCGGACATCGACAAATGCACGGACAGTCACGGGTGGATTGCAGGGGACTCACGAGTCCCACTGTATCTAACCACCCACAAAGACCATAAAAATTGGATCCAGGTTGTGGAGAATAAAAAAAAAAATTGAATTAGAAAAAAAAAATAATAATAAAAAATATATATATATATAAATAAATAATCGGAGAGTACCTGGCTGTAGCGATGATCGGAGGTGGGCTATTCGACAGGTAAGTACGATTTTTTTGCCATTTTCTTCAACTTCCCTCTTTCTCGGAGATTCCGACGAGGAATCAGGCTAGATCGACGAACCCTTCCTTCTGAAATGAGATTTGAGGGGATGGAACCCTTGTGTGCGTGAAAGACGGATCGGATTGCATGGATGGGGGTAAAAAAGGAGAGGGAAAGTGAAAGAGGGGCGCAGATGGGGTAAAAAATGGATCGGCTTGCGTGGTGCATTACTCAGTACGTTCTTATCATACTCAGTAAACTCACTTGGGCCCACCTTGAATGTATGTGGTCCATCCACGTCGTCCATCCGTTTTCCCATCTAATTTAAGGGTTTGATCCCAAATTTTAGAAAAATCTAAGATCATACCACAGGAAATAGTGGTGATACTGATTTCCACCGTTGAAACCTTTCTCAGCCCTGTAGTGATGTTTATTGGTCATCCAAACCGTTAATAAGATCATACAGACATGGTGGATGAAGGGAAAATATAAATATAAGCTTGATCCATTCATCCAAGACTTCTATGGCCCTCAAGAAATTTTCAACGATAGATGTTCAATTCAACTATTTTCTATGGTGTGGCCCATTTGAACATTGTATATGCTTTATTTGTGGGCTAAAGACATGAAATTATCTGGTAAAATGGATGGACGGATCGGATAAAATACATAAATCATGGTGGACCTCACAGAGCTTAATAAGTACAGGTGAGTTACTAATTTACTTAAGTGACGTCACCAAGTTCAGTGGGTCCCACGATAATGTATGTGTCGTATCCACACCGTCCATTCATTTGGAAATATTATCTTAGGGCATGACACAAATATTTAGGCAAATATCATCTTGATAAAAAACTCTTGTGGCCCTCAATAAGTTTGTCACAGTGGGCGTGACTCTCTCCACTGTTTTCTATGGTAGGGTCCACTCGAGCTCTGGATCTAACCCATTTTTTGGCTCATGCTATAAAATGATCTCTTCAAATGTATGGATGGTGTAGATACAAAAAATACATCATGGAGGGACCCACATAACTTGGTGACGTCTTGTGCCCCGTCAATGACAGGCGTTCATATAGGATTGCGTACTGAGTTACGCTCTTATCTTACTGAGTAAACTCAGTTGGGCCCACCATGATTACACGTGGATCACGTCGTCCATCCGTTTTTACTGATCATTTTAGGTGTTGAGCCCAAAATTGAACCATATCCACAACTCAAGTGGACCACATTATAAGAAACAGTGTTGAATGAACGTTGACCATTAAAAACGTTTTGGGAGCCATAAAAGCTTTGGATCAACCTAATATTTATTTTTTTCCCTTCATTTGGGTCTTTAGGACCCAATCAACAGATTGGATATCAAATAAACAGTATAGTGGGCCTTAGGAGGATTTTAATGGTGGATATCCAATCATTATTGTTTTCCTTTGGTGTGGTCCACCTGCGATTTATATCCCTATGATTTTTGTATTAATCCCTAAAATGATCCGTAGAAATGGATGAACGGAATGGATGAAACAAATACATTATGGTGGGGCCCACAGAGCACCGACCACCAGCCATGAGGCCGGTGTCAAGGGGAGTAGCCAATCCGTCTCCCCGCACGCGGAAGATACTAACAGGTTGCGTAGCCAGACTGGCTACTAAAGTGACACACCAAGTTCTTTGGGGCCCACCATGATGTATGTGTTGTATCTACACCGTCCATACATTTGGCTACATCATTTTAAGGCATGAGACAGAATGAGTTAGATCGAAATCTGGAGTTAACCCCACCACAAAAAACAGTGGAGAGAGGGACGCCCACCTTTGAAACCTTCCTAAGGTCTACTATGATGTTTATCTGAGATCCAACCTGTTTATAAGTTCAGACTGACATGAAAGAAAGGAAAAACAAAATTTCAGCTTGATCGAAAACTTTCGTGGCCCTTTCAAAATTTTAATGGTGGGCGTCACTCTCTCCACTGTTTTTTGTGGTGGGGTCCGCTCGAGCTTTGAATCTGACTCATTCTTTTTCTCATCGCCTTAAATGATATCTCTAAATGGATGGACGGTGTGGATACAACACATACATCATGGTGGGCCCCTTGGAACTTGGTGCGTCGCTTCAGGGTCCACCATGTCATTTACTTTCCATCCGACTTGTTGATATGTTCATATACACACCTGTATGAAGTGAAACATGTTGGGAATAAAACAGTCACAGCTTTGTAGGGTAAAACATGTTGTAAATGTAAAATCTACCGTTCATCCGATGATCCATACATACAAAATACAAGCCTGATTAAAAAACTATTGTGGACCACACCAATGGGAACAATGTAAAACTTCTTCCAAATTGATAAATTCACGTTGTGAGGCCCACCTGAGTTTCTTTTATGAGGATGAATTTTGTACCTTCTCTTTATTTTAATGAGTTACACCTGATTAACGGTTTTGATTGAAGGTCCACATCATGGTGGCCCCTAATTACTAACCTATTGTTGGCATCAAATCTCATTGTTCCATGTGGTGTGGCCCATCTGAGTGGTGGATCTATCTGATTTTGGCTCTATCCAATCTCAATGGATAGATAAAATATTATTTCACAGATAAAATATGTCGAGAGGAAGAGGGAGACAACCAGATATAGGGTGGACGTACAGTCGGCCCATTCCCGATAATCGATTCAAGAGTATTTGTAATTTATGTGGCCATGTATCGAGGAGTGGTGGGGTAACCTGCTTAAATGAGCATTTAGCAGGAGGGTATCACAATGTTGTGGATTGCCCTAAGTGCCCACAGGATATATGAGAACAGATGAAGACCATATTAAAAAAAAATATGAAGTCAAAAGATGAACAACATGCGCGGGGGAGGGAGATTAAGGAGGAGTTGGGGCAACCACCATATGTAGGTAAGGAGGATGTAGTGGATCTTGATGGCGAAGATAATCCTGATTACAGACACGCGATTCAAGAGTCCATGCGAAATCAGTGGGAGAGGGATCAGGCTAGGAGGTAGGACATGAGTAGGCCTAGATTTGAGAGGTCTATCTATGAGTGTGGTGGGGGGAGTGGAGCAGGGGAGAGTATTAGAAGTGGATTAGGTGAGGGTAGTAGGCGAGGAGGATTATGGGGCATGGGCAGGAGTAGTAGCATGAGGGTGCCGGATCTACCTTCAGATCTGAGGATGTACAAAGAGGCAGGAGGGACACACAAGAAAATAAAGGAAATGTTTAATGGAGGGGATGTGAGGAAAAAAGTTGCAAAATTTATAAAGAAATTTTTTATATATAATCAAATCCCCACGAATGCTGCAGCAAGCCCTCACTTAAAAAATTTGATAAGTGCAGCGTGGGGGTGAGGGTGTGCAGCTGCCCACACCCGCACAGATCATGGGGAAGTACTTGAATGATGAATATGCAGAGATGAAGACATACGTCGGTTCGTATAAGCAGTCATGGGAGATGTACAGCTGCACCGTCATGTGTGACGGTTGGATCGGACCGACGAAGATGTCGGTCATAAATTTTATGGTTTATTCCAGGGGACGGGCGGTGTTCCTAAAGTATATAGATGCGAGTAGTAAAATTAAAGATTCTAACTACATTTACAAACTAATGCACAGCGTCATACAAGATGTTGAGGGGAAAAACATTGTGCAGTTTGTTATGGATAATGGGAGTGCATTTGTCAAGGCAGGGAAGGATATTCAGCACAAGTATCATATATACTGGACCTCCTGCACAGCCCATTGCATCGATCTCATGCTGGAGGCAATCGGAGATAGGCCGTCGGTGAAGACAGTAATTACTGATGCACGGCTCATCACAAACTTTGTATACAACCACACCTGGTTATTAACCGCGATGCGCGAAAGGTATGGTGGAGATTGTGTCCTGGGACGATGCGATTTTCCACAAATTATATCGTCTTAAGTAACCTTCTTAAACATAAACAGGGGTTACGAGAGCTTTTCGCCTCATGATTATAAAAGAATGGAAAAGGAGGTTGATGAAAGTGACCTACCACATCGAGGAACTGGAGCTAGAAAATTCATTTTGGGATCGCATGCGCGGTGTTGTGGGTATTCTAGAGCCCATTTATGTGATGTTGAGGATGGTGGACAATGAAACAAATCCATCGTTGGGGTCACTGCATCCGTCCATATAGCTGATGAAAGAGGTCATCATGGTTAAAGCTCCCACTGCATATAAGTGGGTGCATGCAATAATAGACAACCGTTGAGAAAAAACACTTGATCACCCACTACATCAAGCTGGTAAGTACCTATAAGAATTTTTTTCCATATGCAACAATAAACGAGGGTTGTATTGATGTGTATATGTTAGTTTTCAGCGTATTTCCTTAATCTCAAATACTACTATAGCCAGAATCTCTTCGAAGACAATTCATTAAAGAGGGCTATACATGAGGTGTAGGATCACTTATTCCCCGACTGTCCGGGGAAAAGCACCTTTGGTAGTGAGGTAAATATGTTCCGCACTTACATCCTCATTATCTTCATCTCGATCATTCAATATTTATTCTGGTTGCCATACGCCATCAATAGATTGTTAAATTCCGCGGCGCGGTTGGAATGTTTGGGTGCCACCCTGCAGTGAAGTCAAGGAACACCATGATGGCATGTGAGTTACTGCGGTAAACTTAACTGTTATATTATTTTGGAAAATCTAAAATAATGAAAGAATCTTATGATATGCAGGCGAATGGTGGTCCATGTACGGGACTGACTGCGAGACATTACAACGACTGGCTGTCTGTGTGCTTACACAGACGGTGTCCTTGTCACCCTATGAAAGGAATTAGAATACATTCTCCTTCATCCACACAAATAAACGTAATAGACTAGGGTATGAGAGGCTTCAGAAGCTAGTGTATTGTCACTACAATATAAAGTTATGAATAGACCTGGGCATCGAACTGAGTCGGATCGGATTGGGTCCAACTTGATCCGATCCAAAATCTTAATGACCTTACCCGAACTCAATCCGATCCGGGACCGAGACCGGGACATCTTACTCGAACCAATCCGATTCACGATTAGCATGATCCAAACCGAGTCCGACTCGGTCAGGGAAACCCAGTCGAATCGGGTTGGGGATGATTCGGATTGATTTTTTTAACCGTGAAAACATTATCCTCACTGCTATTTTCAATGTGTCCATTTGAGCTTTGGATATGATTCAATTTTTTTTCAAAATACTCTAAAATGATCACGAAAAATAGATAAACGGTACGGATATAATAAATACATCATTGTGGGGCCCATGTAATTTTGATGTCATTTGGGCCGTTCGTACAACTCAAAGCTCGAGGCGTGCGTAGTTGACGTGCATGGCACGAAAGTGCAGCGTGCTCTTGAATTTAACGTGCCCTTTGGGCTTGCATTGTCGTACTTAGGTTTTGTCATCTATAGGTCTATTCATGGAGTATGTGTTATATCCAAACCGTCCATCCATTTGGCGAGCTCGTGTTAAGGCTTGAGACGAAAAATAAGATAGATCTAACTATCAAGTGGACCACACGAATTATTTAATAGTGAAAATCATTATCTCTTCTACTATTTGTGGTGTGGTCCAGATTATCTTTGGATATTATTCACTTTTTGGATAATGCTCTATAATCATCTCTAAAAATATATGAATGGTGTAGATATAATAAATACATCACTATGGGGCCCATATAACTTTGTTCTCCTTTGAACCGTTCGTACAACTCAGAGCTCGAGGAGCGTCAGTCTCGTCTTCGCACGCCACATTACCTAGCCTGGCTAGGTAGCCTAGTCTACAGCAGCAGCTAGTATAGCTGGTGTGTGGGATTGATGCCCGACTAAAACGGATTGGCTACTCCCCTTGCTGGCGGTGATCTGTGGGCCCCACTATGATGTATGCACGCGTCAAAAGCTACTACAGAAAAAGAAGACTCGTAAACTTTCAGATTTTGAGGAGCTGCTGGCAAAATGCATGAGGGACACAAGCATTCGTAGCAGGCGAGGTGGTTCTAGATTTGGATCACGGATGAGGGAGGGGAGCTCGAGTTACAGGCCACAACATGAATCATAAACACAAGAAAGTAGCTCGAGTTCTGTGCCACAATATGCGCATGGATATGGACCTAGTGGATATGCGACGAGTGACTCCAACAGTTACGGCACATCATTTTTTAACTCTGGTCAAGAGTTCACTTCTACATATGAGCAAGGATATGAGCAGCAGTATGGATATGGCCAACAATATGGATATCAAGGAGCTTCATATGTGCCCCTTCCCAAATCCATATCAGTCAGACTGTGACGATTACGCAGTACCCACGGATGGGTGTATTGATTCAGTTCGGAGAGGATGAGTACCAGCGTTATGTCAAGGAGTATCTTAACTGGTACCACTCTACTATGACCTGGGCACAATATTATCGATTTGTAGAGCAGCAGTACTCTGCCCAGCCCCGTCGAGATGGAGATGATGATTACAAGCCATCACGCAACTCTATGTGAATCTAGACCACAACTAGTCCCCATCACTGATATGTATATTTCTCAAATTTTACTTCTTCAGTTCTTCTTTTGCTTTTCAATGAATTGGTTGTGTTTTCATACATGACTATGATATATTTATAAATATCATGCATCCAATTTAAATATAGTTGTGTGACACATTTAGTTCAGTTAAACATTACATAGCTTAGGACCCTATACAAAGGAAATTTATTATGTGCATATTTTTTTTGAGATGTTATAATTTAAAAGTGTGTATTAGGGACTTTTTTAACAATCTCCAAAGTTTCATTAAAAAATTCAACCATTTTCTCAATGTTTCCCCATGTTTCCCAAAAAGTGTGATAAATTATGCGATGCAAATGATATATCCCGTGCGATAACCGATATGTATCTGTATCCCAAGGGTGCGATACATAGTGCGATACCGATATTTCGAACACTGGTCCCTATTTCCCTACTCTACGGCATATTTGGCTCAAGCAAAATCATTGCATCTTTAAATATTCTATCCTACTCCCTTTATTATTCTTGTTTTGGAATTTTTTTTAATTTGATAAATCCTAAGAAAGTTCTCATCAAGAAGGCAGTATTCTCACCCATTGGCATCAACCTGTTTGGATTGGTGGAAAGAAAAGGAAAAGTAATTCCCGCAACGGTTCCCACACTTGTAGGAAGGGGAATTTCCCATATACCAATATGCCACGTGTGGTATGTACCATCCATCCCCAAGTGTGTCATACATTCCAATTTGCCACCATTCATCTTCAAGTGGCTTTCATGTGCCAATTTGCAACATTGTCAATGTTCATCTTCAAGACCCCTACATATGCTAATGTAGCATATGGACGCATGTAATAGTGTGCCCCAAAATGTGGCACCATCCATCTTCAAGCGCCTCACATGTGGCACCATCCATCTTCAAGCATGCACATGTTGCCCATGCCAATATTCCACATGTGCCACCATCCATCTTCAAGCGCCCCATGTACCACTGTCCATCTTCAAGCGTCCCACCTATGCCACATGCCACCAACTCCCAAGTAAATCTCCCATGACAAGTTTTATTTTGCCAAAAAATTGATTTGAAAATGGGTCCAAATTTTTATGGAAATTTTTATTGAAAAACAAACAAAGGAAACATCTTTCCCTTTCAACCAACTTTTCCTTTCCCTTTCCATGGAAATAACATCTCCTTTCCTTTCCTTCAATCCAAACAGACCCTAAAGGTCATTTTCTCTGGCAAATGGGATTTTCATCTTTGCAAAATAGGTGCCTTCTAACTGGGAAAATTTTATTGAAAAACAAATATCAGAAACTTAACTTTGATGCATCTGCTTGTGGCAGTCATCAGTTTAGGGGCAGAGGAGTAATTCCGGACTTCTGGTAGAAAATGTATAGCTTACTATTATAAAAGGCTACACAGCTGCTCCTCTAACATGATGGAGTTCACTGCTCTGCTACAGGACATTAATCTAGCGATCAACTTATACATTCAGCAGTAAATTGAGGGTCACTCTCTCTTATCTATCAAGCTTGTTAAACAAGGTAGTCCCCAGTTGGAACTTGTTGCAACTATGGAATTGTCAGGCCCAGATTTTCAAGATCCATAGTTGGTCCACCAAGAATATCTATAGTGAAGTGAACATGCTTCAGATATCTTGTCTAAATCCACCCTTGATTAATATCAAGAATAGCAGGGCTCAACCCCACCCAAGAATGCATGTATGTTTCCTCATTTTGATGTTTAATGTAATCCTTGTCAGTTGCCAAAAAAATATAAAAAAAATATTTGTTATAAAAGGTAACCAGTAAAACATAGTAACACCTTTCCCTTTTAGTTCCTGTAAATAGTAAGGTTCAAAAGACTGTAATCGCATTATAATAGCATTATCGTTATATAACACAATGGCCAGAAAATAGTGTCATATAACATAATTTCATGCAGTCATATAGAGAAGAACATCCTGCTTACAGAAAGGCCACTAGGAAAATGGAAAATATCATGCCATGAGAAAAAAAAACAGTTGTTTTGACTGCAAGACAACATCGTAACCATATTGTAACACAATTCAATTTAAAGAAGCATCCCGTATAGATAACTGTCAATGTTATTTAAAAGCCATCATTAAGAAAATAATGGCTGTTATTTAACAGGTTTGTCTGATAGGTATTCTTCTTTACATAACACCACATATGACCAGTTCCCATTATAAAGGCTGTTATGACATTTTTTATTTACCTTGACACATGTTTTTCTTAACTTCTGCATATATTTTTCTTTTATTGATAAAATGGTGCTGGTTTTCAAAAAGAAAATTTCAATAGGAAGACATTATGGCAATGTTTGAGAAGTTCTTTGATAGAGGCATCAGAAGCAGGGACATGAACTCTTCTTTTATCACAATCACACCTAAGAACATGGATGCAAAGCGACCAAGGGCAAGAGGTTCTATTATCTGGGCTCTAAATATCAAGGCGGTGATTTGGCATGTATGGCTTGAGTGGAACGCTAGGATATTCCATAGCAGGGAGCATTCAGCAAAGGTCCTACTGCTGAAGATTTTTGTATCCACGATTGAGTGGGGGTTGCATCATGGTCAGCTGAAACTTGAAACGTAACCCTATGGTGCTATTCAAGTCTAATTGGATCATGATCATTCAGGGGGCAATCTCCATCCCAAAGTTTCAGTGAAGTGGTCCCCACCTTCCCCAGATTCATTCAAAGCTCAACTTCGATCATTGCTCACTTGGCAATCAGATCTTTCAAGCATTGGAGGCGCATTCTCAACAGCATATGGTAGATCAGTTATTGAATCATTGCCTGCCGGGGATTCACGATTCTAGCTCCGCCATGGTGGTAGCTCAGCTTCAAGGCCTTCGTCTTGTGGTACATCAAAATTTAGTCCAATCATAATAGAAGGCTATTAAGCAGATATTAAAAGACCAAGGGCCTTGGAAGCTAGCTTCTTTGATGCATGAAGCAGCTGACCAAAAGGATAAATTGCAGGCTTCTCTTCACCACATTCTGCATTGGGTAACCAGTTAGCAGATTCCCTGGCCAAGCAATCTATCACGTTTCCAAGGAGATTGTAGATAATAATAAAAAGAGAAAAAAAAAAAAAGAAAAAAAGAAAAAAAGAGTGTTCTGTATTAATGCCCATTCTTCTTGGGCCTTTTTTAATTGCACTAA
The DNA here is from genome assembly GCA_037074715.1 of Magnolia kwangsiensis. NCBI lineage: Eukaryota > Viridiplantae > Streptophyta > Magnoliopsida > Magnoliales > Magnoliaceae > Magnolia > Magnolia kwangsiensis. The sequence continues at coordinate 68,900,141 of CM073583.1, forward strand.
GGTTGTATTTCTCTTTTCTTTCTAATAAAATTTCTTGATATTCATAAGAAGGCCCTTCTCTGCTCCTTGAGTTAGCATTTTATACATATACATGTTCTAGGTCCTCTTCTTCTTATCAGTGTTCGAAATATCGATACTATCGGCCGATATTATCGTTATCGCACCCATGCGAGACGATACACCCCCGATAACCCCCGAAAGATACCAAAAAATTCCAAATTCAGATGTCGGCCGAATCCAATGATATTTTGACGATATTGCCGATACATCATGCGATATCGCACGATTCCTCCTCCATTATTGTCGGAAATCGACAAAAAGACTCATTATTCGAAAAAAAAAAACTTTCAACGAGTAGATTTCGTTACCTGTAGAGGAGATCGCCCTAATCGGAAGCTGTATTTGAAGGGCAATTCGAATTGTAGCAACAAAATCTCTGATTTGGGAGATATTTGGGCGAAATCCGTCCAAATCCAAAGAAATCGCAAAATCCGAAGATATTCTCGGCAAAACGATGGATTTGGTAGAGATTTTAGGGTTCCAGAAGGCCGGAACCCTCTCTCCTTCGAAAAAAAAGGGCTCCGAGCCCTTTTTATGGGAAGCGGATGGGTTGGCGTACCGCACACCACCAATGTGGATGATGCATTAACGTCACCAAGTTCTGTAGGTCCCATCATGAGGTATATGTTATATCCAAACCGTTCGTCCAGTTGGCGAGCTCGTCATAAGGGTTGAGCCAAAAAATAAGACAGATCCAAAGATCAAGTGGACCACACTGGAAAAAGTAGCGGGATATTAAACGTCTACCATTGAAATCCTTTCGGGTGTCACAAAAGTTTTGGACCGTATGATATTTCTTTTTCTTCTTCATCAAGGTCTTTGTAACCTCATGAACAGATTGGATGGAAAAAAACGTTATGGTGGACCATACGAATGTTATAACGTTGAGAATCATTGTCCTCACTTCGATTTGTGGTGTGGTCCAATTGAGGTTTGATGTGACTCATTTTTGGGCCCATGATCTAAAATCATCTCTCCAAATGGATGAACGGCGTGGATATAATAAATACATTATTGTGGGGCCCATGTAACTCTGATCTCCTTTGAACTGTTTGTACAACCGGAGGATCGTCCGCGCTACGATCGCGTGAAGTTCATGCGCTGGAAACTTAGGTGGGGTCCACTACGATGTTTGTGAGAAATCCACTCCGTCCATCTGTTTTTTAAACACATTTTAAGACATAGGGCTGAAAAGTGAGCTGGATCCAAGAATCAAGTGGGCCAAGAACGTGAGGACTAAAGGTCCACAGTTGAAATATTCATGGGGCCACAAGTTTTGAATTAGTCTAATATTTGGGTTTTCAATTCATCCCAGTAGTAATGACATTATGAACGGTATGGATGGAATGTAAACATCACTGTCGACTCAGGAAGGTTTCAACCGTAGGAATTTACCTACCCACCTTTTTCTTTAGTGCAGCCCACTTGAGTCTTGGATCCTGCTTAATTTTTGCCTCAAGTCTTAAAATAAGCTCACGAAACTGATGGATGGAGTAGATTTCTCACAAACGTCACAGTGTGCCCCACTCTTGCAAGAGGATTTAATAGGAAATCCGCGTCCCATCTTCACATGACACATACCCATACCTCACTATGTATGGTACACCAGCCAATCCACACCCATCCATCCATTTTCATAAGTAATTTTAAGGTATGAGCCCAAAAAGGAGATAGATGTAAGATCAAGTGTACCACACCACAAGAAAATGTGGTGGCAATGATGTCCACCATTGAAGCTTTTTAGGGCCCACCGTAATGTTTATTTGTCATTCAATCTATTCATGAGGCTTGACAAACCTAGATGGGAAAACATAAATATTAGCTTTATCCAAAAAATTTATAGCTCCAAAAAAGTTCAAGGGTGATCATTCAATGACCACTATTTTGTGTGGTGTGGTCCACCTCAGATTTGGATCTACCTTATTTTTCAAGCCATGCCCTAAAATGATATGTTAAAATGAATTTCAACTGAGGTTTGAATATGACTCATTTTCATACATGTCTTTATACATTTATAAATGGTATGCATCATATTTAAATATATTTACCTTAGCTTAAACAAATAACGCTTAACTTAGTACCTTATACAAAGGAAATTTATTATCTAAACTTCATTTTCAATATTTTATGATTTAAAAGTGTGTATTAAGGTCTTTTTAAATAATCTTTGAAATTTCATAAAAAAATTCAACCATTTTGCTAATGTTTCCCCATGTTTCCCAAAAAGTGCGATAAATTATGCGATACAAACGATATATCCCGTGCGATAACCGATACGTATCTGTATCCCAAGGTTGTGATACATTGCGCGATACCGATATTTCGAACACTGCTTCTTATTCCTTTTTTAATGGAAGAATGACTCTCTTTTTTTAAACGCGAAAAGGTAATATTTCCTTTATTAATAAAACAGTTTTACTTGTCGACAAGACAATGTCAAGCAATCCCCCTCTGTTAATCGAGTTAGCATTTATACATATTTCTAAGTGCCTTTTTCTTTTAAAGAATGACTAAAATTTTATTAAAATTAAAAAGGAAAAAAATATTAGATATGATGAAGATCAACTCCTGGAAGGCCTTGACGGGACAACCGGCTAAGGCATTGGAGAACTTGGCCTAATCTACTGCAAAGCAGTTTGCCTTTTGAAAGGTCTGATCCAGATTGCACAATTTATCTCTGAATGTCCACTTTGGATTCCAGCCAGACGATCAAAGAAATGGTTAACAACATGACCCACTGAATGGTTCATCTTTTCCTCCCTCTTTTTACAAAATGCCACATGCTGAAGAGATCCCCAATCTTTCCAGACTGATCCAAGAAACCATCAAGAGGCTAAAGTATCCTCAAACTTTTGCACGAAAGAGCAGTGCAGAAACAAGTGGACGACTGCTTCCTCATCATGCAAACACAAAATTCAACTATTGGGCACAGTTGTCTGTCTACAAATGTCCTCTATGTTAGAATCTAACTGTTATCAACCTGAAACTAGCATCAATATGATCTCATGACTCATATGAGCTTCATAACACCTATTGTTCATCGTAGCATCATAGAGTCCATTATGTTTCCTTTGTTGGTAGCCAAGGATTGAATTATTGACCTCAACAATGTGACCCTCACATCCTAGAAGCTGAGGTGAGAGGCACATGAAGAATGTTACAACAAATTGATTTCATTTCCTACCAGAACATTTCAAATGCAATTAACATTACTCTGTCGCTGGAACTCGCAACTTATCCTACTGAGAGGCTTACTACCTTTGCAGATCTAGGTCTTAGGATCCAAGACATAACCTGTCACACTGACCAAAGGCGAAATATGCTTTATCCAGGAATAACTTCCAAACAAAATGAAAATACATGTCAGCAGGAAATATTTACACACCAAGTAATAAAGGAACTTGTCAAACATACAAAGGATAATCATTTAATAAGGAAAGTTGTTCAAGATAAAACTGAACTGCAAAGGAAAATTTAGCTACTTAATCACCCAAAGGCAACAAGAGAAAGAAATAGAACCTTTCCAAATCAAAGCCCCCAATCCCAAGAACATATTCCAGATCAACTTTACCAAAGGATGTCCGCTTCAGATGAGCCATGCAATTGATGTTCTGTGTTCAGTGACGACATCAGATAGTAACCCGAGAAAGGAAATCAAATCCCGAATAGTATATCTGAAATAATGCAGCAGGATTTCTAACCTTTATCCGCTGGATCAAGGAAGCAATTTCTGGCTCACCAACAAGGTCAGTCTGACAGCAACAAATAGTTCATCAACCTCACTTTAAAGAAACAAAGCACTGTAATCTATGTTCTGGCTATAACACAGCATCCAACAGCTCTTTAAATGGTATTCTCAATAATAATGCCAAAATAGCACATCGGTACGTGATATTGCTCATAGTGTTGAACCTAATGTTTCTCTCTCTACCATTCAATAAAAAATAAGAAGAAGAATGTTCCAGAATCTACTCTGATATAGAATTAAAATACTGACATTGCCTATAGCCATGTTACATTAAATTAAAATGTGCCTCTTGACCTGCTAATAACTTATCGGCTGATATTTTAGAAATGGTTGATACCACAATTCTATGTAGTAAGGCATTTTGATTTATAAATGAAATGATTGTATTGGAATAGCATGTCAGAAACAGAGAACAGTGTTAGGACAGCAGCAGCACCCTAATGTTAAATGTGTATTAATGTTAAAATAGTATGTTGTTGAAAATTTTCTTATCTGGTAATAATTTGACTATTTATGTAATGTAAAATATTTCTACAAATAACCATCAAATGCCTACTTAGCTGGATAATGTGTCTTTCAACAATATCAATGTAAACAAGAAGAAAAAAGTAGGAGACAGATGCAGGCCAAGCCTTGATCTGAATAGAAACCAGGATGCGAAGCAGGCCCAAACTAGAAAATTGCCATTATAAGAACCTCCGAATTGTTTTCCCGGATTTGCATATCCCACCTCCATGCTAGGGCCATAGGAGGTCCTCAACTGACTTCCGCATCACACAATCAGTATCAAAGAAAAACAAGAAAGTGCTCCCAGACCTTACAAGCAAAAGAGCAATGAATGAAAAGGTGATTGATCAACTTTGCATCCCCATGCACATTAAACAAATGTTGGGAAGGATGAGGGACCTTTTTTGCAAGTTGTTAATGATTAACACTCTCTTTCTTCCCACTAACCAAAAAAAGGCCGCATCTCTAGGAGGGGCTCCATAATACCAACCATGGAATGAATAGGAAGGCCTAGAGATGCGAGATGACTCAAAAATCGAGTTGTAAAGCGAGCTAATAGAAAAATTGCCTGATCAATGCGCTATCATATCTTCCTTTTTTTTTTTTTTAACAATGATGCAATGATGACTCAATGTGCTATCATATCATCAAATCCTCTTCATGGAACAACGGAACCACAATATTCAGAAAGCCTAATAAACTAGCCATTTCCACAATTACATCATCCAACATATTTCTATGACAAGGAGCCCAAACCACAGATCTGTCGCAGATAGAGAAACATCAATCCACAGGAATGAAGCGATCAGAAGCATGACTAGCTAATCTAGTAAAGAGATCTTGGAGTTCCCAATTGCCACACCAAATATCCACCTAAAAACGAATATGATTTCCCTTTCCACGAGAATAAGCAATCCCTCTATGAAAAAAATGTTCTATCAAAGCTATTGCCCTCCAAATATTAGAAGCACAATAGGGAGAAGAATGCTTCACATCCCACCCCTCTTGTCTCAGGTCCATATTTATGAACTATAAGCCCCCTCCACAATCTGCTTGTTCAGTTCCAAATCTCCAATGCCGCTTACGAAGGAGCATTCCATTCACAAGACCCAGATCCTTCAAACTGGCTCCACCTTCTTTAATTGGCATGCAAACCTCTTCCCACCTAAGAAGTTTGAACTTTCTTCTCTCCTCGGCCTCTTTCCACAAAAATCTCTTCTCAACTTGTCCAATCTATCCAGCACTGACTTGGGACATTTAAAAAGGGCCATAAAGTACACTAGCATATTAGAGAATGCCGCTTTTATAAGATTTAGCCGGCCTCCAAAAGAACAACACTACTATATTGATGCCCTAGCCCAAGAATCAGGTTGATCCACTGGTCAAGTTGGCCATGTTGACAAAACAAACGTACAGCTGTGAAAAACTTGGTTGAAGTTTTCCAACTCATCCACCCATTTCCAATTTCGGGGCCCACATATTAAATGGACCAGATTTTAAAACATATACAAGGTCCGATAGACCAACCCAATGGATGGATTAGATCTCCCATGTCTCTTACATGCTGGCACCTGTGTGGCCTCTACTCGATCTTTACTGCACACACCTGTGTGCATAGCAAAGCAAAGTTAAGAAGTATTTTTTATGAATGTTTTCCATCAAGGATTTGAGTGCACTGGAATATTTATTAGGCATTGAAGTGGGAAGACCAAAAAGACAGCTCCTATAAGGATGGGAATGTTGGCAAGTGTTCACAGCCCCTGAAAAGAGGATGAGAAGAATACCTAAAAAGACTTGGATTGAGGGGTGAAATGGGATATGAATGGTCGTTCATGTACCATGGGGCCTTAGGATTGATTGGTGAAACAGGATTATAAAGTCGACCAAAAACAGTTAGGACAAGGGTATGTTAAAGATGATGACAATTAGGGTTTGTATGATTGGTCATAATTACATGTAGTCAAACCATAAATGAGTGATAATTATTTACTTTTTTTTTTCTTCTTTTTTAGAGATAACAGCAAATTTATTGAAGAAAAGGAAAAGCATACAGAAGGGGGAAAAAAAAAAAAAAAAAAACAACTAAGAAGCAAACTGCTGAGATAGCAGAGAGCTCCTAGCCACCAAGAAACAACAGATCGACCCTCTGTAAAACCTTAACATTTACAGCCCATTCAATCACCAACTTTTTAGCCTTAGACCCTATGACCCTAGCTGAGGACAACCGATCATTGTAACACCTTTCGTTCCTTTCTTCCCAAACAACCCACCAGATGGCGAGAATAGCCATACGCTAGATGATGGAATTGATTCTACCAAACTTAAACCCATTCCAATCAGACAACATCTTCGCCACAGATTCTGGAGTGCACCAACTGACCAAAAATTGCTAACAGAAGTCAGCAAGAATAGAGGAGATGAAAGGGCACAGATTCTGCGTGGCACATACAACATAAACAAATGTTTACTAGCTGCATGCCTCTCTTTGACAAATTATCTATTGTGAGCATTCAATTTTGGCTCGCCAACCACCCGAAGCAAATGTACTTAGGAGGGGCCTGATACTTCCAAATGAGTGATGTGACGTCGCTCCTGATCTGTTCCGCTGGATAGATTGCGGTGTAGAGAGATTTGACAGAGAATGAAGCTGATTTCTGTGTAGAGAGATTTGACAGAGAATGAAGCTGATTTCTCCAATGGCCAAGCAATGCCATCAAGCTGAGTACTGATAATCTTTAAAAGTCCAATGGCCAATAATTATTTGCTTTTTATTTTTGGAAATGTACAGCATCTTTACAAGTCTCGTGCTGGGTACTGTGCTACATTGCAAAACTGTGGGCTGTACTGTGATCTGTGTTTCATCCACGCCGTCCATTCATTTTGCCATTTCATCTTTGAGCTCCAAAGCTCAAGTGGCCCACAATGGGAACAATTACGTCCACCATTGAACCCACTGTTTTCTGTGGTATGGTCCACTTGCTCTTTGGATCTGCCTCGTTTTTTTGGGCTCATGGCCTAAAATGATTTGAAAAGATGAATGAACAGTGTGGATATAACATATACATCATGGTGGGCCCCACAGAGTTTGCTTTGAAATGAGGTTGAAATGTGCACTGTTTTCAAGGTGGAATTCTGTCTCTTCCAAACAAGATGGAAAAAACCATCATCATGGTTTTACCACACATTACCACCATTTACCTCCAATCAAACAGGCCCTTATTGAAGATTGCAATTGATCCAGTTTTCAACTCAGTGTGTCAAAGCACTGTGTTCAATTCACTGAAACTCCACAAAAATTAGAACGAAGTATTACTGTTCTTTTAACGATTGACGAGGTTGTGATATATGCAGGTAAGACCTCCATAAATTCAACATGTGAGGGTTGCGCCAGACCTGAGCTTTCAGGAATTTCAACCAGATGTAATAGATAACCATGGTCTAGGCATTGAAACACTATTTCAAAGTGAAATCACCATTTATTGGGAAACATACCTTGTTCACAATAATGCGGTCTGCATATGCAATTTGTTCCACTGCCTCGTTGACTATTCCTTTGGGCTTAACCTCATCTAGGTGAAAACCCGCATGCTTTGCATCGACCAAGGTAACAACTCCATCCAACTTAACATCATTGAAAACTAAATCCTCTGCATAGAATGTCTGGATTATCGGTGCTGGATTTGCTAAGCCTGTACAGCAGCAATAACAACCATAGAAGCTGAGGGAACATTTGAAATTTTCAGCAAGTAATTAATCGGAAAAATGAAATGCGATATAGCAAGTCGGAAGCAAATGCAAACAGATGATTGGTAAATCATAATCACTGGAGAAAAGACTTAATAGATACATATAAATATATATACATGCATATATATAATTTGATTGAGAAAGAACTACAGATGGAAAAAAAAAAATCAAAGAAAAGGAGATTTACTGATAATCAGTATCGGAACTCTTTTCCACATCTTCCCAAGGAAATTACTGATGTTTATGGAGCCTGCAGCTAAACCTAACTGGAGAGGTAGAAAGAGAGAGGAAAAAGAAACCATACATTTCGAGAAACCGTTGAATAGAATTTTCTATTATCTGAAGAGTTCTATTGCTATTTGTAATCCCTACCATGATGACATGACTCATCGTTAATAAAAAGGATCATATTTCGCATAACATATTAGAACAGAGAAAGAGAGCGACAAAATCCTTTACATGGTTGAAGCATCTTCAATGTGCAAAAATCCATAATCAAGTCTTTTGACTTGGACATTTGAAAAGCATATCTTTAACATCATAATGACCAAAATAGGTGTACCATATGACTTTAATATTTACTTTAGCTGCATATTTTTAAAATGGATGCAAGTTGTTAGACATTACCCACAGCAAAAATGATTTCCTGACATATTGATCTATATGCAGTCCAATAACAACAGACATCTCATGAAGAAATAGTATATAATGTCTGGAAGTAAATAGTAGGAAACAAAAACACATCTGATTCCATGCCAACATGTGCCTCATATATCCAACACTTGAAAGTTTTTAGAATTGCAAATCTTAGAACAACAAGAAAACAAAAACAAAATATGTCTACTAGAAGTGTCTGTTACAACTTTTTTTTTTTTTGAAAGGAACTGTTACATATGCTAAAAGCTCAAAAGACAATAATGGAAATGAAAATCAACCTGTAGTCTCAATTACAATATGATCGAATTTCCCTTTCTTCTTATCAACCAACTCTCCAATCATACGAACCAGGTCACCCCTCACAGTGCAGCATAAACAACCATTATTCAGCATAATAATGTCTTCAGCCCCAGTAGTTTGAGCGGCTACTAATGAACCATCAATGTCAACTTCACCAAACTGCAAATTGCACAACAGAAGATTAAACAGTAATAGCCTTAGAGAAAAGGGTTAACCAACAAAAATAAACTACTAAAATACAGATGTAGTTAAGTCTTTGTACTAATGATGATCATCTTATACTTGTCCAAAGGAAAGTTAATGAATCTACATAAATCTAGATGCCAGCCCATCATAAAATTATTATTATTATTTTTTTGGATAGGCAATGGAACTTTTATTAAAAGATACCGCCAAAGAAAAACATAAGGTGGGGACAACAACTACAGCCCAAACACAAATTAAATTACAAACATCAACGACCTCTAAACAAGAGGCCCATTCCATCACATCTTGCTCAACCCTTCTAACCACCTCTATCACCGACCCACTCATATTCTAAAAACACCGATCGTTCCTCTCCCCCCAAATAGCTCATAAAACTGCCATCAGAACTTAGCTTCTAAACCGCCGTACCTTCTTTTCCTACCCCTCCTCTGTGCCAAGCCAAAAGGACTTCAATTGACCCTAACATCACCCACGAGATTTTAAGATATCGAGGCAGCTCTGCACACTTTATTAGCAAAAGGGCAATGAATGAAAAGATGGTAAACTGACTCTGCATTATTACTGCACATTATGCAAATGTTGGAAAGCACCATCGACCTTCTTTGAAGGTCATCAATTGTGAGCACCCTTTTCCTACCCAACAGCCACCCAAGTATAGGAAGTTTGGTCACTTTGCTCTCCCAAAGTAGATCCTCAAGCAACTTGCAGAAAGAGCGAACTGAGAAACAGCCCGACTAGTCTCTAGTCCACACCATCGTGTACCTTTCCCAAACTAAAAGAGAGCAATAGTGAAGACATTCCAGAAGCATGATGAAATTGTCTGCTTCCTCATCTGACAAACTTCCATGGCAAGGGGGAGACCAGATCACTGCATCTCCGTAGATTGAGAAAGAACAAGACACGAGAATATTCTTTTCCAGAGAAAGCCAAGCTAGCCTTAGAAACTCTATCTAGAGCAGTCTCTCCTACTCACCATCCTCTGATAAGTGAATTCGATTAGACAAAACTGCTTTTTATAACAATAATGCCACCCAAAGAGAGAACCTACTCTTCCATCTTGACAGCTTCCTCTCGACTCTTTTGATTACCTCATCGCAAAAGATGCTTCATTTATTTGCCAAAGCTAGGAGAAGACCGAGACATGACAAAATGAAAGACCCACACCATTCATAATATTATTAGATAAGGAAAATGAGAAGTCATCATGACAATAGAATAGAGAGAGAGAGAGAGAGAGAGAGAGAGAGAGAGAGTAAACAACACATTCACACACGTCTACCTGCAGTATGGACATACACTTGTCTACCTGTCTCAACCTCTCAAGCCTATCCATAAGCGATTTCGAACACCCAAGGGAGACATAAAATGAAGCAGCAAATTTGACAAAGCCACTTTTAATAACATTAATTGGCACCCAAAGAGAGATAACTACTCTTCCATCTTGACAGCTTCCTCCCAACTCTTTCAATTACCTTATCCCAAAAGATGCTTTGCCTATTTGCCAACGCATAGGAGAAGACCAAGTCATGACTCATGACAAAAGGAGAGACCCAAACTGTTCATAATATTATTAAATAAGTAAAATGAGAAGTCACCATGACATATATATATATATATATATATATATATATAGAGAGAGAGAGAGAGAGAGAGAGAGAGAGCAAACAACACATTCGCACATGTCTACCCGCAGTATGGACATACACTGGCATGCCATGCACAAAAGCATGCAAATGCACACGAGCAAGCCTACACACACATGCATTGGCAAAACAAGATTCGTAAAGCCTAGGAGAAGATAAGTGGTAGCACGCGCGCGCACACACACACACCAACACACTTTCAAACGGTCTGGCATGACCTCAGATGCCCAAACAGACACACTTTCACATGGTCTAGCATGATCTTACATCCATTGAACCACACGTACACACTCTCTTATGATCTGGCATGACATCGCATCCATTGACAAACACTCACATGCAAGCACACACCCATGCAGCCATATAGACACAAGCGAATATATAGAAAGAAGCATGGACCGCATGACCTCACATCCATTGACCCACGCCCACATGCAAGCACACACCCAGAGCCACAAGCACATATATGGAAAGCAGCATGGGCCACATGATCTCACATCCATCGACCCACACCCATAGGCAAGAACACACCCAAGCAAGCAGACAGCCACAACCACATAGAAAGAAGCATGGCCACATGACCTTCCATGCATCAACCCATGACCCGCACGCAAGCACACACCCATGCGACCACACAGCCACAAGCAATTATATAGAAAGAAAATTGGACACAAAGAGATGGTCAAACGGATTCAAATAATGTATCTCATGCTGCATACATCAATCATTGCCATTGAGTTAGAAGACTAATTTCTAAGGTTCAATAAACATATTAGTAAATCAGAGCTCAAAGGGTGCAAAAGAAGATATTCAATAATGTTCAATAAACATTACAAACCCAACAACAAATACCTCATTCTCAATCACTGCTATGCGCTTTCCATGATCAGCGGTCAAAATATAGTTCAGTAAAGTCGTCTGTCACAAGAACAACAATATAAAATCAGCTAGCACGAAAGTCTTGAGTCTAGAAATGAAGTTCTAGTAACAAAATTCTACTAAAAAGGAAGGCAAATGCACAAGACTGCGCATAAATTATGGCTCTAAAAGAGATCTCCGCATAAGACTGCACATTAATTACAGCCATAAAAGAGATCTCCAGGAACCACATCTCCTAAAAAGTTCTAAAAAGTAGTCGCATGGATATATCATGTCTGCCAAGGGTGTAAACTGCAAATCATATGTAACGTTGCCAAAGATTCGAGAAGAAAAGGAATTGACCAGCAGCAATTACAAACATATAAACCACAACTTGATTTACTACCTTGAACCTTTTAAGGTTCATAAGCAATAGTTTGTCAATGCGCAGAGTCAAATAAAAACATAACATGATAACTCCACAAAGGCAATAAAGTATTTTGACTCAAAACAGACTGAGAAAAACCAAGGCTGGTGTAGAAAATTTTAGTTGTTAGATAAGCTAGTTCTTTTTTTTTATCAGCAACAGAAAATTTACTAAACCGAAAAGGCGAAACAGCAACCCATTAAAGTAGTGGCAAAGTCTTTCCTATTACAAGAGACAGCTTACAAGCCCCTTTATTCAGAGCATCTGCCGAAGAATGTTGATCAACCAGTAAGATATTTCTTAGATATAGCTACATTGATGATCTGTGTTTGACTGACCAGTGAATCAAAATAGCCAAGAGCAAAGCGTGCAATATTAGTGAAGATATGGGGAATGATTGCAATATCAGAATTCTTAGTTTATGGGGTGTTCAAAGCTTCTTCTTTTTTCCGCTCCCCCTCATTCATTCAAGGAATATATTTTTAACAAGGATACAAGAATAACAAAACCTAACAAGGTTTAACACTGAAGATGAACAATTAAAGAACCACCATGGCTCAAGAACATGTCAAAGAATGAATTACAAAACATAATGGAGGAGGAGAAACATTTTTCATCCATCAAACAGTATTATTGAGAGAATCACCCATAATCCATAATGAGGAAGAGATATTGCCATCAAGAGCATTTTCCCATACCCAGGGACAAACAACTACATGTCAATAGCAGTTATCCACTGGGTGGATCATAACCTACAGTCCAACTGGTTGGACTTGAGAGCTTCTCATTAAGGAACCCTAATCATTGATTCTCATCCACGGAGGGAGGGAGAGAGAGAGAGAGAGAGGGATAGAGAGAGAGAGAGAGAGGAAGGGGATCCCATCATGTCGATGAAGGCCTCCACTGACCAAACCATTGCTTGTAATCTCTCTCCACATCAAAATCTTTCATAGCAATGCCATAATCCCCTCTTCCTTCTTTTTCTATTCGGCAAATCACAATCCAAATTGGAAAAACAAAAACAAAAACAAAAAAGAAAGAAAGAAAAGAAATTCCTAAAAATACACTACAATCAAGACTCGCTATATTCTTGTCACTTGGAAGAATCACCAAGTCACTCCAAAACTCAGAAAAACTCGCCCGAGTAGCATTTGGTTTTGTCCTCCACCGAGTCTTCGCCAGTTTTGACATGGTAGGGATTCAAAAACTTGAGTGAGTCACGAGTGGACTCAGCGACTCAGCCAACCTTGGCTTGGGGTCAACTCATCCAAAGAGAGCTAAGTTGTATCGGATGGTATTTAAAACCATAATTGTATGAAAGAAGATTACATTGCGGGACCGATGGTAAGAAAAATCCCTGAAGGGGAAGTGATATTGCCATCAAGAGCATTATCACGTACGAAGCAACAAACATCTAAGTTTCAATAGCATTTAAATTGTTCACAATATGCAAAGGAAAACTCAACCTTGTCACTTATAATTGCAAGACTTCTGTACCATATGACACCTATATATCTTGCAATACCTTGTCACTACCATCATAGTTGAGCATCATTCAAAACATGGATTAAGCTCAAAATTTAGCCTGCATTATCCCATACCAACCTCTTGACACTTAGAGAGGAATGAGAGACATTGATTGCTCACCAAGTAATTGACTTTTGGCATCATGACATGAAAAAAGGGATAGTATGTAAATTTGATATTGAAAAGGGATAGGATTATGTAGATAGGGCTTTTCTTGATTACATGTTTGCTCGATTGGGCTGTGGTCAAATATGGAGAAACTGATTTCAGAGTTTTGTCATGTCACCTAAATTTTTTATTTTGGCAAATGGAATTCCAAAAGGTTATTTCTCCGTATCGAGAGGTTTAAATACAGGGGGACCTGCTATCTCAGTATCGTTTTGTTGTAGCAACCAGTAATGGAGGCCCTAAGTCATATGTTACAAAGAGTGGACACAGGTCTTATAGAAGGATTTAGGGTGGATCAATCAAATTTTCAGGTATCACATTTACAGTATGCAGATGATACAATTTTGTTCTGTAATGCAGATGCACAAAAGGTGGATAATTTAAGGAAAACAGTCGCATGTTTTAAAGCAGTTTCTGGTTTAAGGGTGAACATGAGCAAGAGTGAATTGTTGGGGGGTTCAAATGGCCAAAGAAGAGGTTAGTGAGATCACTAGAATTTTTAGATGTCAGCTGGAATCTTTTTCTTTAACCTCCTTAGGTTGTACCTTTATGCATAGGTAAACCAGCCAAACATTTGTGGGACAAGGAAGTGGAACGGTTTGAAAGAAAGTTATCAAGTTAGAAAGAAGACATTTATATTTAGGAAGGTTAACGTTTATTAAGGTGGCAATGTCTAATCTCTCAGTCTCTTTTATGTCTATGTTTAGGTGTCCACAGCCAGTGTTACTCCAGTTGAACAAAATTAGAAGGGATTTTCTTTAGAGAGAAGAAGAAGAGAAGCACAAATTCCACTTACTGAATTGGGAGAAGGTTTGCAAACCGTTTCAAGAAGTGGGAGCTAGTATAAGAAGTTTGGAATTTATCAATCAGGAATTATTGTGGAAGTGGTTGAGGCATGTTTAGAGGGGAGGAAGGTCAATTATGGAGACAGGTTATCATTAAGAAAATATGGAGTAGAGGAATGAGAAAGGTGGATAAGAAAGTTCTCTTTGTGAAGATCGGGGGCTTGGAAAGCAATAACAGGTTTGCAAGGGAAATTGATGCAGGACCGATGCATGGACTAAGTAACTAATGAGATCAAATAGCCGAATTAAGATATTTAACAAAAAAACACAAACATCGCTATATTCATTACAAATATCATGAAATTAAAAGAAAATCATATATAATCTTGACTTAAGCTACCAACATCGTAACACAAAATCATTAAATAAAAAAGAAACTAGGATCTAATAGATGTAGGGACATCCAATTAGCTTAGGGTATAGCCTACTTCAAAATAGAAAATCTAATACAACTTAGGGTGAAAATTAGGGTCTGGGTAATTTGGGAAAGTATGAAAATTAGAAATTCTAAGTTTACGGTTAGGATTTCGGGGATGGAAGAAAAAGGTTTTGATATAATGATGGTGGGACACCAGAAGGGGTGGGTGAGATTCACACGTGTGGTCGTACGGTCACATGTGTGGCATGGGAGGATGGGTTTAGGTCGATTAAGGTTTAGATTGTGGATGGTTATGGAAAAGTAGGGTTTGGGAGAAAACGAAGATCTGGGATGGAGAGAATGAATAACATGAAGAAAATACTTGGATGGAGAAGAAAAGAAAAGATGGTGTGAGGATAGAGACCTCACACCTCCGTTGATGAAGATTAACCTCGCACTAATCTTCCTTCCAAATCGCATGAAAGTATCTTCAAATCGCATGAAGATGGGTGAAGAAAGCAAAAGATTTTCTCTTTTTTTAAAACACAAAAATCTAATGGGAGAGAGGTCACACAACCCCCCTCTTTTTATAGATCCAAGAAGTTTCAAAAATTACAATAATCTCATGTCTTATGAATTTTAACGAAAATAACCCTAGTCTAAATAAAATCAACTAAAACACTTATAATATATCCAAATATAAAATAATCAAAAACTAAATCCTAAAATATTATAAAGTCTAAAACTGATGTGGATGATCAATGATCAATGGCCTGATCATGTAATCCATGCGATTCAATGGCCCGATCATCACGTCCCTCCGATTCAACGATTTGGATCACTTCATAAAGCATTCCATGTGCATTTTCCCAATGTGGGGTCTTGTCCAGATGCTCGCGCATGTACATGGGGTCTTCAGCATGATCATGGATACTCGCCTAGCTACAAGAAAATCAGTGCAGCCCACCTCCTCTGATATGTATGTAAGGGTGTATGTGACGTAATGCCCTCATCAGAAACTCCATGAGGGGGTTGGTTTTTCATTGGGGGCCAATAGTGGCATTCAATTTTGGAAAGGGGTGAGAAGTCTCTTCTAGCAATTTCTCCAAGATTGGTTGTTATATCTTTAGACCCAAATATTTTGGTTGCTAATTGCTTCTTCGTGGAAAGAAATTATATGAAATGAACACCTTTATGCAGAAGGAATTTGTTGGAAAATGAAGTAGAAGATATGATCTAGCTCCCAAGAATGCTTCAAAAAGTTATGCCAGTGCAAGGTGAGAGGGAAACGATGGTGTCGATCAAAGCAAAATCTGGGAAATTCTCAGTTAAATCTTTCTACGGGTTCATTTAAGAGTCTTCTTCGGAAAGGAAAATTAGTCATACCGCTCATATGTGGCACTACAAGGTCCTCCTCAAAGTAGTAGCTTTGATGTGGTTGGTTGGAAGGAATAAGGTTCTAATAGTTGATAATTTGAGAAAGAGGAATATGGTATTAACAAATATATGGTTGATGTGCATGCAAAATGCAGAGACGGTGAACCATCTCTTCCTTCATTACTCCTTTGCTAGTGAACTTTGGGGAAGGTTATTTCAAGAATTTGGAATTACATGGGTCATGCATGGATCTATTGAAATGTCATTTTGGGCATGGCACGGCAGAGGCATTGGCAAGGAAGGGAAAGAGTAATGGAAGATATCATTGTTGGTTGGTATTTGGGCTATATGAGAAGAGAGGAACAATAGCTGTTTTTAGAATAGGCACAACTTGAATCTGGAGGTTTTCAAGAGGTTTAAAGCGTATGTACTAGAATGGGCATTTGCTATTATGGCAATAGAATAGCTTCAATTTCCCTTGTTGTTTTAGCTTTTTCTGTTTTCTGTTTTTCTCTTTGTATTTATGTTCTTTCGGCCTCAACCTTGAAATAATAATCATCAGCTTTTAAAAAAAAAAAACTCATTTTTTTTTTCCCTCTTTTTTGAAAAGCAATGAATTTTTATTTAAAATGAAGGAGAAAGCAATGCATCAAGAATGAGTGAGAAAATAGTTAATCATGAAGCTCAAAATGTTAAAAGGAGAACAAAAGAGTAGAACTGAGACACTTTGGGTAGTGGAGGAGGACAAAGCAATGATCTTGGAAAATTTTTCGAGAGATCAGCCAAATGGAAGAAAATAGGCATATCACCAAGAATGAAAGACCACTGCGTAATGAGCTACAGTTAGAACTCTAAAAGAAGACAAAGTAGAAAAATAAGTGGAAGGAAAGGTCCAACACATTATGGTTGCAAGAAGGCTACAAGACTGCAAAGTATTCTTAGGGTATGTTGAATGCCAGGAGAAGACGCAATAGAACTCACAGCTTAGTTGTGGATGACAGTCAGTGATCGAAATATTGATACTATCGGCCGATATTATCGGTATCGCCCCACTGCGAGACGAAACTCCTCCGATAACCCCCGGATCTAAAACTTCAGATATCGCACGATTTTATCGTCGATATCGTGCGATATATCGTCGATATCTGCAATACATCGTCGATATCACCGATATTACCGGTATCGCAATCCAACGATACGAAACTTGTCGAAAGAAAGTAAGAAATTTTTTGTTGTGCGTAAATGTTCCGAAAAAATCTGAAAAATAAAATAAAATGGGAAAACTTTCAAGAGGGTGGATTTCCGTACCTGTAGAGGAGATTTCCCTGATTGGAAGCCGCATTTGGTGGGCCATTCGAATCAAAGCTCACCATTCATAGGTTAGGGTAAAGAAAATCTCCGATTCCTTTTTTTTTTCTTTCTTTGAATAGATTTTTGCTTGAAAATGGAAGTGATTTTGGAAGAAAATCTGAAAAAAATCAGAGAAATCCGGAGATTTGGGGAGAGAATTTCGAGGTTTTAGCGTTCCAGAAGGCCGAAACCTTCTTTCCGGAACCTCTCTGCAATTTTTTTTTTTAAAAATGGCTTACGAGCCGTTTTTTGTTGAGCTAAACGCGCGTGCATGAAGTTTCTGTGTTGGGATGATAGGTGGGGCCCACCGTGTCGTTTGTTAGAAATCCGCCATGTACATCTGTTTTACGAGCTCATTTTAAGACATGTGACCGAAAACGAGGTTGATCAAAAGCTCAGGTGGGCCGCACAAGAGGAAACAATAGGGATTCGGTGAGACCATTGAAACATTTTTATGGCCACAACAGTTTAATATCAAGATAATTTTTTCGTGTTTTCACTTCATCCCAATGGGAATGACCTTATAAAGGGTTTGGATGTCATATAAACATCAAGGTGGAGCCCAGGAAAGTTTCAACAATAGGAAACTCTTTCCCCAGTTTCCCTCCCGTATGGCCCACTTGATTTTTGGATCTACCTCATTTTCAGTCGCATATCCTAAAATGAGCTTGCAGAATGGATGGACGGGGTGGATTTCTGAAAAACATCACAGTGGGCCCCATCTAGCATCCCAGTGCAGGAACTTCTTGCAAAAGCCTTTCACAAGAAGAGGCATCCTCACCTACGCATCTAGGCATGTGCGCACCTTTGCACACCCGTCATGGGCCTCCAATCTGAACGGTCCATGTGATGCGGCATCTCATGAAACTTAGAAGGACCAATTTTCACCTTGATATAAAACTCTGGTAGGTCATAGCAAAGAAAGATGTAAGAGTAAACTGTTTTCTTTTTCCATGGCCAACCAAAGTTTTGGATTAACGTAAAAGTTGGGACATAGGGGTTTCATGGGGTACTGAATCACGTGGACCGTTCAGATTTTGGAATAATATCACTTATGATGAATTATTAGAAAGTTCTTATGATAACTCATGCGCAAGTGAGCATTTTGGTTGGCAAGAAATCTTCTTCCGGCACGAATTGGGAGCTAGAGATGGATGGTGGTCCTGTCAGGGGCTCTATATGACCCACCATGATATATGTGTTTTATCTACACCATCCATCCATTTTTATAGGTCATTTTAGTGCATGATCCCAAAGCGTAGCCAGATATGTGGCTTTAATGGACCACACCAAAGAAAACAGTGGTTTCAATGGTGGCATCTTTATTCCCACTGTTTTGTCGTGATGTGGTCCACTTGATCTCTGGATCTGCCCCATTTTTTGGCTTATGATTTAAAATTATCCAAAAAAATGAATGGACAGCATGAATAGAATGGATGGGGCCTACACAATCTCCCTCTTTTTTTTGTGCCAAGACCAATAAAAAAGTAAAGACATGTGTATTATAAAAATAATAATAATGATAAAGTACATTCAATTATCGAGTGAACCATGCTAAAGGAAAAAGTGGTGATTGACTATTAATAGGCCATGAAAGTTTTTGATCAATCATATATTTGTTTTTTTCCTTTCATCCAGCTCATGTGAACTTATCAACATGGTGGATGGTAATTAACACTACAAAAACATTAAGGTGAGCAGTAAGAAGGTTTTAATGGTAGGGACTTCAATCAATACTCTTTCTTATGGCATGGTCCACTAGATAATTGGATCCGCTTCATTTTTACGATGGTACCGTAGATTAAGGTGGCAAAATAGATGGACGGTGTGGATATACATGTCTTAATACATTTATAAATGTTATGCATTATATTTGAATATAGTTGCCTTAGTTCAATCAGACAACGCAAACTTAAGATCCTATACAAACGAAACATATTGTGTGCACTTGTTTTTAAGATGTTATGATTTAAAAGTGTGTATTAATATCTTTTTTAAGAATACCTGAAGTTTCATTGAAAAATTCAATCATTTTTCCAATGTTTCCCCATGTTTCCCAAAAAGTGCGATAAATTATGTAATACAAACGATATATCCCATGCGATAACCGATATGTATCTGTATCTCAAGGGTGCGATACATTGTGCAATACCGATATTTCGAACACTGATGACAGTCAGTTGGTGAAACAAGTGAAGGGCAATTAGCAATATGCAATTCAATAGTAAATTTCTGCAACACAAAATTCCTTAAGACAATCGATCCAGGACTTCTGAGTCCACTCAGCGCCATTACCAATTGCATGACTGGATCAAGATGCAACCAGATTGCATCCCACACTCCCACTTGAGGCTCACTCACTCGAGTCAACCAAGACCCACCCAAATAAATTGGGACAAGCTCAAGTTGTCAGGACTTGTAAAAATCACAAGTCAAAAAAAAGAAGGGGGGGAGGAGGAGGTAAAGACCACGGGTTCTGAAAATTCAGTGGTGATGAAGAGCTAACCCAGACAGTTTTCTTATTGATACAATCGAGTGGTTCTAAGCACTGTTTTAAATATCGACGATATCAACCGATATATCTTGTATCCCACCAGTGCGATACGAAATGCACAAGTAGTACAATATATCCCACATGTTCAATCTAGTGAGCATTTTTGAATTTCGATGCTCTTATTTTCTATAAATAATGTTAAATTAGTGTCAGATTGTTACAAATTCATGATTTTTCATATTCTACATGAAAAATCATGGATTGGGAGCTTCGATTTCGAGATTTGGAGGAGATGGGTTGAGTTGTGAAAAATTGAAAAAAAAATAATCAAAATTTCACAATTTCTCGTAAATCATTTGCAATCTTCGTGTCCAAACATAAAATCAAACATGTATGTAACCTAATCTAGTTATTTTAATTTTTCTTTTGAATGTATTGTTCGTGTTTCCACTTCTCTTCTTACATTTATAAATTATATGAATAGACATCAAATATACATGCATCAATTCAGTTAGACAACGCATAGATTAGGATTCCATACAAAGAAAACCTATTATGTGTACTTGTTTTTTATAATGTTTTGATTTATAAGTGTGTATTGATGTCTTTTTTAATAATTACCGAAGTTTCATCGAAAAATTCAACCAATTTCCCAATGTTTCCCTATGTTTCCAATAACAACGATACATTACACAATACAACCGATATATCTCATGTGATAACCGATACGTATCCGTATCCCAAGAATGCGATACGTACCGCGATACCGGATGCTTGAGAGGTTTCAGGCCTACTAACGTTGCTGAAGGCCCATATAAAAAACTCTAAAAGTCTCAGCAACAAGGCTTACAAAAGTACTAAAGAGTATGCCCTTGAATTAAGAAATGACATTTGTTTTTGAGAGACATTATTTTACAAGGCTCTTTTACTGCATAAATGTATAGACTCAAGATATCCAGAGGTAGGCCCAAGTTTATCTGCAAGCTTGACATGAAAGGCTCACGATTTAGTTTCTCAAAAAAAAAAAAAAAAAAAAAAAAAAAAAAAAAGAAGAAGAAGAAGAAGAAGAAGAAGAAGGAAAGTGGATGCAACAATGAATAAGTTCAATGGTTTTCTCAATAATGTCAACGGATCGCCTAAAAGGGTTCTCCAGAGGATCAAGAGGTCTGACTCAGGCATTCTCTACATTCATCTTTGGTGTGGTGGCAAAAGCCCCAAGCTGGATGTTCAAAAAAGCTAGGGAGGTGGATTAACCAACTGATTCAAAGTTATTCCTCTATAGCATGTGTTGCCTCTCAATGCATTAGTTTCTCCCATTGGACATTTGTTACTTCCAGTCTACCATATGTATACTAGTTTCAACTAATAGCTATTTTGTGCAAACAATCCTTTATATTAGAGT
Organism: Magnolia kwangsiensis; assembly: GCA_037074715.1. Lineage (NCBI taxonomy): Eukaryota > Viridiplantae > Streptophyta > Magnoliopsida > Magnoliales > Magnoliaceae > Magnolia > Magnolia kwangsiensis. The sequence continues at coordinate 68,921,816 of CM073583.1, forward strand.
TTCGCCTATTGAAAGATCAAGTTTAGCAATTATTTTCAGATATATTCAATTTAGATCAAGTTCTTCAATGTGGTTGCATTAACATAAATAGTGGTAAAGAATTATGAATGCTATGTCTAAGGCTGAGCTTGGATGAGTGGTTGAATTGAACTGTAGTAATTTAATTGAATAAAGAGTTGATGACATAGTGGAGCTTGCCCTACTACATTCAGAGCATGGAGCAACCCCACATACCAATTACTAGCATTCAAGTCCACCTTCAAACACGTGGATTTGCAATTAGGGACATGGTCATCATTCTGAAATAAAATGGTGTCAAACAGACTTTGGTCATTTCCTCTGTAATGAATTTTATGAGCTAAAATCTAGTTCAATTGAGAATCTACCTACAAATGAAAAGGGTGAAATAGTTCTATGTGAAGGTATATGAAAATCTATCATGTGGAAAAGGCCATCTATTTTCTAATTTGTAAAGCAATGTAAGAATTCAAAGTTCTTTTTTAATGATTGTGTTTGAAGTTGGAAATGGTCAAAAGATCTTTCTTCGTTTTTCAGACAGATATTGGATTAGAGAAACATCTGCCTTCCTGGATTCTGACCCTTATAATAGAGCTTTCATACTAAATGGCACATACAGAGATTATGTAAAAGCCCATGATAGTGATAGTCTGGTTGGTCTTTGAAACATATTTGGGCCATGCTTAATGATTTCATGGATCTTCAAAGAGAGAGATTCAGTCAATGCAAACTACAGGGAAGCTAGGAGCCACTACATGGAATTGTATGTTTCCAGTCGAGAGGATCATTCCTTTAGATAAGGTTGTGTTTGGATACACAAATGAAATGACTTTTGAACATTCAGTTTAAGGGTGCATTTGGTTGCACCATCATCATTCGTTTTGTTGCACCAAATATCATGAAATTTCATTATACCAATGGTACCCTAAACAAGAGGAAATGAACAAATTATAATGCCATTTTGATAGTGCCCGAAATGAGAAAGAGCCCTCAAATTGTTCATGCGTTCCTTACAAGTTCAAATGGAAAGTAGCATAGCTGCAATTTGGAGTCCAAACCCTTCTTTTTCTTTTTCTTTTCTACTCTCTTTCCTTTTGGAAAGGTAACAGAAAAGTTCAAGCACTAATGCTATGGAATGTTATTACAATTTTGGCCATTTCCACTTCATTAGACTAATTATGCAAATCAATCCGGTAATGGTTTGGACGCATCGTCGCATCCTAAACTTCCATCAATTTACGCTCAGTCAAACATTGAATATTGTACGCGTAAGAGAAAAGCAATGATACTCTGGCAGTGTACAACTGCTAACACTGCAACACATACTCAATCTAAACCATCCATACCATGGGACCCACTACAGATGGGCACACCACAAAATCAGATTGATTGTACAATTCTAACCTCCATTCAATCAACAGTTATTCATCAATTCGGACATTGACTCATGTCATTTTAACTTTCTATGTTTTAGTCGTCAGTCAGACAGTCCGAATACTCCATTCAGAGTAATTCTCGGGTAACGCCAGACCCACAACATGCCCCACCATTTGAACGGTTTGGATTGAGTGACATGTATGCCGCAAGCATCCGCATACTCCACCGGCACGTCAAAGAGAGAAGAGTACCTTTCCAGAGCCTAGAAATCCAGTAATGATGGTAGCCGGAATGCGATCATCGGACGGAATCTTTGTGAGAACATCTGAGCTCTCGCTCTGAGTCGCCGCAGCTGATGCCGTGAATCTCCGAAGCTGTCCCGCCTTCTTCGAAGGCGACGGCGAGGATTTCAAGAAGAAGCTGTGACTGTTTGGGAGACGGATCGATTTCAGGGAAATGGAAGGCGGTGTTGCTGTTGTTGTTGAGGTAAAGGTGTTGTGAGAAGAGAGTTTCCGTGGAAAGGGAAAGACTGAGGATTGGATTCGTAGAGTGTTTGCCTGTCGTTTTGCAGAGCCGAAGAAAGTAGTTGCGAAATCCATGGAAGCTGCTGTCGCCATGGCTGATTGCTGCTGTTGCTACTGATGGTTGGAGAAGGCTGTTTGGGAAGATAGTAGGAGCAAATGGATATCTTATCCGGAATTTTCAGACCCGTTTATGGAATCGGGCTCAGATTTTCTACAGTTTCGGGCTCTAGATTCTCTAGAAGTTTCTCGTTCCCATTTTTGTTCGATTTCAATTTTCAGGGAAGGAAGAAGTCCTGTGAACGTTTACCACCGCTTTGCAAACGAAAAACACTAGGTAGTGTGACTCACGAGTTATGGCCCACCTGGGTTTTGTAATGCCTTGGTTTTTGAAATTACCCTCTATCCTAGTGACGAGAATCTGATGAATGGATTGGATGGAAGAAAAACACCATGGTGGTCCCACACACAGCTGAGAAGTGGGTGTCCCATGGTAGTCGGTCTTTTGGATGGTCACCCGACTTCCGGTTTCCAAGGAAGGTTGTCAACGGGCCGGGCCTGATTAGGTGTCAGCTCAGATTTTTAATTCTTTCAGCCGAGCTGTCGGGCCGGCTTATTTAAAATTCAGATATTTCACGCCCGAGCTCGGCCTAGTCGTTCCTTTCCAAAAATTCCTCCTCCCCCATTTTAAATGCAATTCCCCATCCATGAGGAAGTGGATTGCGTCCTGTCTGTTTCTCTGGCCAAAAATGGATAGATCTCTGTAGGGGCCCACCGTAATATACCTGTTTATCTATCCACGTTGTTCACCCATTTTCTCATATCATTTTAGGGCCTGTTTGGCCGGGCAGATCCCATGGTATTAGGAGGGATGGGATCAATTTTAAGGTAATGATGGTGGTGTCAGTGGACTGTATAAAGATCCATCGGATTGCTTTTATCCCAGGACAAGTTTTTTAGGTCTGTTTGGCACGCCCCCCATATCTCAGGATTTTACCTTCTAATCCATTCAACCAAGGGATAGGATCAATTTTAAGGTACCGATGGTAATGTCAATGGATTGTCTTAAGATTCATGGGATGGCTTATATCCTAGGACAAGTTCACCGGACCTGTTTGGCTCGTCATGCTATTGCCGATCCCATCCCTCCTAATACTGTGGGATCCAAACAGGCCCTTAAGTTCCGAGCAGGAAAATAAGGCAAATGCAACGCTCAAGTGAATCAATGTAAGATAACTTTCATTTAATGTTTTATACATTTAATGCAATTTAAGCTTACTATTTAGTGTAGGACTGGAAGTCCGGCGGATTAGACTGGGTTGTTCCTCAACCCCAGCCTAACCCAAGGTTTCTGTACCTCAACACTAACCTAATCCAACTCAACCCAACTTCGGGTTGAGAATTCTCAACCCAAGCACAACCTAAACAGGTTCGGTCGGGTTAGCCAGGTGAATACATGCTAATATTTTCATTATTACATTAGTCTATTGTATTTTAATATGTGTTTTATTTTCTTGTACCTATGATTTTATTAATTATATATGTAATTATTTATAGTAAATAATTTCAATTTTTTAAAACAAGCAAACTGAAATATAATACTCCTTCAAAACTCGTGTTGTGTAGCACGCAATCTATTTGAAAGATAAATCTGGCATAACTTGTTAGCTTGAGTAATCGAAAAGGGCGTAGACCAATGAGACCCAACATCACTAAAATTTCATGTGTCTTCAACACAGGTGATCCGCACTCAATTATAATTTATAATTTATATATCGATGGGGTTCAGGTTGGGTCGGACAACCTAAGACTTTAACCCAAGCCTCACTCAACTTTTATCAGGTTGGTGTTTATATAGCCCAAGATCGAGATCAAAACCGATACATCCTGCCAAAGTCCAACCCAATGTCGGGTCAGTCAAGTTAAACCCGCCCGACTTTCAGCCCTAATTTAGTGTGGTCCATTTGAGCATTGGATCTACCTCATTTTTTTGGCTCATACCTTAAAATGACATAAGAAAAGGGATGGACAGTATAGATAAACAAATACATCACGGTAGGCCTCCATATACATCTGCCCGTTCCTAGTTATATAGATGAGGAGGGTAGGACACAATCTACTTCCCATCCATGGTATCTCTCTCCTTGTTTTAATTGCAGCTTCCTATTATCATCGAACCATGCGCACCATTTGCATATAGGAAATTATTCAAGTACTTATTGTTATGGGAAGATCCGGGCCCCTCACGATTCTTAGGATTGACGTCTTCCCGATCAAATTGGACATACAGGAATCTAAAATGATAAGTATGACTAAAGAAGAATCTCAGTGAATTCATATTGGCGCTCTTACTCCAAGGCTAATAGACGGCTCAAATTGGGCCCAGAGTAGTTGGCAGAACGCTCAGAACAAATATTACCATCCGCCTGGGTAGCAGGAAGACTCGTCACGACTGGGCAAGGACCGACGCTCGCCTTGGAACTTGGAAAGAGCCTTCAGAATGCCCAAAATAAGGCTTTGTCCTAACACGTCCCCTCCATATCGAAGCTCGGCTTGTGACACAATCCGCGTCAAGCGAACTCTATGATGAAGGCCCGAGCACATCCAAGGCAGATGTCTGTAACTAGACACCCCCAACTGCTCGACCCAAGCTGAGCCTAAAGCGAGGTATGGGCTCCTCACATCGAACTTGAAAACTACAATAAGCGGACATGACCAATTACTTCACTCGCAGATACGCATAATGTGCATGATACGTTACACGATCCTTGGATTACATACAATATATCCACAATCTTAGTATCCCGCTGATTGAGTAAATCGTGTCGAGAATAACAGACCCAGACCATCTGATGTTCAGTTATAAATACAATGAGACCTCATTGCTACAAGTACGCAACATCTTGTGCTCTCTCACTACTCTCCAACTTAGACTCAGAATCCTTTGACCTGACTTAAGTATCGAAGGGTCCCCCGACTTAGCCAGGGTCTCCTTTACTGGTTTCAAGTGTGCAGGTTCGAGACATTGAAGTGGTTCAGAGTTTGGAAGACAGAGTGGAGAGCCCTCCAGATTTCGACCTCAAAGCCATCCAGATTTTGACCTTAACATTTTTGGCGGCGTCTGTGGGAATATGATACAAAAGGTCAGCTTCCTATTCTTAAGCATAATGACGAGAAGAAAGAAGAAAGTAGTAGCTATATAACCAGAGCCAAATGGGCAGACTCGCTCTTCATCACTACTTCATGTCGAATCAGCCTCGGGGCCTTCCAAGCGTTCTCGCAATCTAGCGAGTAAGTATCGAGCCATGCAGAATGAGATACAGGCCCTGCGCGATGAGGTGAACAGGATGAAGCAGCAATAGGAGCCATAACCACTCTTGACTCAGAAAAATCTTGTTCCTGAGCTAGTCGGTCTGGTTGTGGAAGCTCACTCCGCGCCGAGGAGTGAGGCCCACGACACCTCAACGCTCAGGCGGCAGTTTCGCATCAGAATACTCCTCCGACCTAAATTCGAGTCTCGGCTCGGAACACAGCTACTCGAGCTTCGACCAATGCCTCGGTCACCTCAGCCCTGACACCTACGGATCTCTGTTATCAGCTGAAACGGAGAAGGGGAAGGAGGACTCCAGAAATAGAAAACACCCAAGAGATTATAGCTGAGAACAAAAAATTCGGGAAGCTCAAAGACAAATTTCTGACGCTGGAAAAAAAGCAGCAGTAGTCTTCAGTTCCCGCCATCGTTCAAGCAATGATGGAAGAGACCGAGCCTCCCTTCACCTCAACAATCATGAATGAGGTGATGCTACAGAGGTTCCGGATACCTCCCGTCATCCAATACTCTAGGTCAGGTGACTCGTCCGAGCACGTGGAAGCTTATCGTTCGTGGATGTAAATCCAGACAGCAACGAACGCGATGATGTGCAGGGGGTTCTCGATTACACTCACAGGATCTGCTCGGAGCCAATACTGTCAATTCAAGCTAAACTCTATCGGATCCTTCGCTGAGCTTAGTCGATTATTCCTTATCCAGTTCATTAGCGGTAAGAAGAGTCGGAAGCCAAATACTCACCCATCCACCATCAAACAAGAGCACAAGGATTCACTGAAAGATTACATCGCACGCTTCAATGAGGAAGCTTTATAGGTGGAAGACTATGATGATAAGATGACACTTTCTGCAGTGTTCGGCGGATTGAAAGAGGGAAGATTTACCTTCTCTATTGGGAAGAATCCACCAAAGACGTTGGCCGACCTCATCACCAGAGCTCAAAAATACACCAATGCCGAAAAGTTCACCAACACCCATAAGAATGTCCAAGTAATTGATCCGACCAGTAAAGGAAAGAGGCCTAGGAACAAGGAGTTCCAACCGTCAAGTAAAGGACCCGATGACCGCACCCCTCGTGATCGGTGCTCGAGCAGAAGGCCAGAGGAAAAATTCCATTCCTACACCCCCCTCAACACGTATACCGAGCATATTCTACTGGACATCTAAGGAGAAAAGCTTTTGAATTGGCCTGTGTGTATGAAGGTCGACCCAGAACATCGCAACAAACGTAAATATTATTGCTTTCACCGGGATCACGGTCACAACACGCTCGACTGCGTGGACCTCAAGGACGAGATCGAGACCCTTATTCGTAAGGGTCATCTGTGCCATTATACTAAGGGAGAAAGAACCGCCTGGAAGGAAGAGCGAGAACGAGAACAGCCAAATAACGCCACGGAAGAGCCAGTTGAGATTCGCACCATCTTTGGGGGCTCATCTAGTGGAGGAGATTCAAATCAAGCCCGAAAAGCCCACTCTTGGAAGACCGACCCGAAGCATTACCTCCACTTGATTGAGCGACCCACCAAGGAGTTCCGAGTTGGCCCGTGTAGTCTGACTTTCACGGAAGAAGATGTGCGTGGAATCCAGCACCGGCATGACGACGCCCTGGTAGTTACTATGACTATAGCGAACCGCAAAGTGTATCGCATCTTGGTCGACACTGTGAGCTCAACCAACGTAATTTATTCTGAAGCTTTTGAAAGAATGGAGATTCTGAGGTCTCATCTCAGACCTGTGAAGACCCCTCTTCACGGCTTTACCGGAGAAAGAGTAATCTCCGAAGGAGTCATCTCCTTTCTTGTGACTGCAGGGGAAGGACAACATCAAGTCACACTTATGGTGGACTTCCTTGTCGTCAACGTACCATCCGTACATAATGTCATCCTGGGCAGGTCATCTCTCAGCGCAATGAGAGCGACCGTTTCTACCTATCATTTGATGATGAAGTTTCACATTAAGGGCGAAACAGGATACCTCCGAGGTGATTAACACGAAGCTCGGAGATGCTATGCTATAACAGTCAAGGAGGGGTCGGTTAAGCAAGCACTTACCGTCAACATGTTAAACCCCAAAGGACCCATGGAAGGCTTATTTGTAGAAGACATGGAGAAAGTACCACTCGACGAGGCAAACCCAAGCAAAACTGTTTAGATCAGACCATCATTGAATCCTGAGCAGCGGTCTGAAGTGCTAGCCTTCTAATAGTAGCATAAAATGTCTTCGCATGGACACATGAAGATATGCTCGGAATCTCTCCGGATGTCATGGTCCACAGGCTGAATGTAAATTCAGATCATAAACCCGTCAAGCAGAAGAGGAGGCCATTCGACGTCGAATGATATGAAGCCATAGCCGATGAAGTCTCCATTCTGCTCAACACTGGATTCATAGAAGAAGTACATTATCCCGATTGGATTATAAACGTGGTCCTTGTTAAGAAAGCTAAGGGGAAGTGGGGGGTCTGTGTGGATTACTCAGACCTGAATAAGGCGTACTCGAAAGACAGCTTCCCGTTGCCTCGGATTGATCAGCTAGTGGACAGCATAGCGGGACATGAATTACTTTCCTTTTGGGACGCTTACTTCGGGTACAATCAGATCGCAATGTATCCCCCAGACAAGCAGAAGACTACCTTTGTCACGAACAAAGGGCTCTACTGTTACCAGGTCATGTCTTTGCCCTGAAAAATGCTGGGGCCACATATTAAAGGTTGGTCAATCAAATGTTTGCCAAGCAGATCGAACATACAATGGAAGTGTACGTCGACAACATGCTAGTAAAGAGTGTTAAGGCGTCCGACCATCTGACAGACCTCGGAGAAACTTTCGCCATCCTCTGAGAATACCAGATGAAACTGAATCTCGCGAAGTGTATTTTCAGAGTTGGCTCCGGTAAATTCTTTGGGTTTTAGGTCAGTCATAGGGGTATTGAAGCGAACCCCGACAAGATCAAGGCACTTCTCGACATGAATGCACCTCGGACTATCAAAGAGATATAATGCCTCACTGGGCGCGTAGCAGCACTCAGATGATTTATCTCCAGAGCTACGGACAAATGTCTCCCCTTCTTTCAGCAGTTGAAGGGTCATAAGAAGGCAGAATGGACGTCCGAATGCGAGCAAGCGTTCCATCAACTGAAACGGTATTTAGGCTGTAACGACCTAAGTTTTGGGCGCCTAGTGGCATACGTTTGTACATGTAGAAAATAATGGTAACTATTATCGTCCTTAATAATGATAGAAGCATAGAATTTCGGGGATGAAATTCTCTTTAAGGGGGGTAGATTGTAACACCTCGTACTTTCCAATACTCGGGTGTTACCATATAACCAAACTTAGTATAAATACAAGCCTGACTTAAGATTCACGTTCATCCTAGTTTAAATCTGACCATTGAAAGGAGTTTGCACCTATGTATTAGGCTATCCGTCTGTTAATCTTTGAGACGAACCATCATGTCATCAGCGCAACCCATTGTTACGACTTCGATCACCTCGATGGATGGATCAAATCATCCAGTAGGCATATAATATTTAATAAGTATAATTATTCATTTTACACAAACATAGATTAGAAAAAAAAATTATAGGTGTATCTTGATAAATTACTTATCATATAAAAGTGTATGAAAATATATTATAATAAGAGTAATATATATATATATATATAATGTAAATAAAATATTATAAAAATAAAATTATATTAACTAAACATGATGGATAATAATTTTACAGTATATAATTGAATTATAAATACTAATATAGTATTAAATATCTTTCATAAATATGTATACAAAAATCATTAAACATTTTTAAATTGTATATTATAAATTATATAAGTATATGCTCAATAGCATGAATATAGTAGTATGTTATTATTTAAAATTTTATTTACATATGTATATGAGATTTTAAACATTGTAACTACAAATAATACACAAAAAAAATAATAATAATAAATTGTATTAATATTAGTATCGGTTAGTGATATAGGACAAAAGCATTACAAATGGCCCTTTAATACCTTTTAACCGTTGATGTTCGATTTCAAGATGGTTCGACCGTCAGATCGATGAGAACCCCAAGAAGGACCCTAAACTAAGAAGTATGGCCCACTGAAGATTTAGGTCAGCCCCATTCTCGAGGTCATGGCCTTATATGAGTGAAAGAACCGATTAAACGGCGTGGATTGGCCAAACACTTTATGGTGGGCCCCACATTGGTGTGCATATACATCGGTGTTAAAGCACCTGACGTGCATGGGACCGTCAGACCAGTTAAAACGGCGCTAACCCTCCATTTCCTTAAATGGGAGAGATTTCTCTCTCTACCTTTGTTTTTCATAGCAAACGGACGCCATCCGTTCGAGGCATGTTGTGGCTCACCCCGAGGGACCCTCTCAATGATCAGGACCGTTCATCATGGCCAGACGATGACCCTAAACAAACCCTAGGTGGCCTCGCCTGTTAAACTATACTTTCATGCACACAAGCACCGACCCAAACAAGCCCTACAAACACTAGTTTCCGAAAGTGGAAACTGTCTGCGCGCCAGCAGGGCGATCCGTGCGAGAGGGGATTCCTCCAATCCCAGCCTTTTAATTTAGCGCATCCAAACTGTCCGTTTCAAACCAATCCTAGCCATCCATGCTAGGTTTTCTCTTCATAAAGAGAATGAGTGAGAGAGCAGCCGTTTTTCCTCTTTCCTTTGAACCCACCGAGCTAACTCCTCCCAACTTCGTTAGAGCTCCGATTTCAGCTGTCCAAATCGCATCCAAAGGCTCTGGAGAACTACGTTTTCCTACAAATAGAGGAGAAAACACCTCTTCTCAGATCCTTCTTCAAACCACCACAAAAACAGCCGCAGCCCTCCACCTCCTGAACCCATCACGAAAACCTTCCTCAAGCTTCGAAAGAGCTTATCTGGAAGCTCTCTAGGGTCCCCCCGAATAGTATGGAGAAAGCGGATTGGAGGGAGAAACCCCCGTTTGGCATCCGCCATTATCAGCAGATCATCTCCCTCGTTGCAGCTGACCCGAGTTGGGTCTGATTCAGGCCTGAAATGGGGCCCCGTTTGAGACTGTTCCTAGTGTTGCTGGATGCTTCCAGCAGCAGCAAAGAAAGAAAGAAGAAAGAAGCAGGGTGAAGCAAAAACAAAGGAGAGAGGAGAAAATATTGAGGGAGGTGTGGCTGCACCAAGTGGATGTCCGACTCAGTCAAGTTGTGCCAGATCGAGGCCTGAGGTTGTTGGACCTTTCTGAGTGAAGGAGAGGGTGAGAGGAAGTGGGGAAGGAAAGAAAGAAGGAAGAAAGGGGGGGGGGGGGGGGGAGAATGAGAGAAAAAGAGTGGTGCGGCTGCACCATGCTGCTGTACAGCGAGCAGAGTCGCTGACTCGGTTCTGGTTTGGGGCGGGTCCTGCTGCGGCTAGCCAGGGAAGGAGAGCAAGAAGAGAGTGAGAAAGGAAAGGGAAGAGAGAGAAGAAGAAGGAAGGAAGAAAGAAAATGAGCAGGAGTGGGTGCAGTCGGATGTTGCACCACTCGACTCAGTCAGGTTGCGACCAAAACAACGACTCGGCCTGGGTTGCCCGAACTCCACCTGAGTCCAAGCCTGTTGTAGCCAGGTCGGGGCTTGCTAGATGCTGTAAGCTAAAAAAGAAAGGATAGGAAAAGAGAGGGAGTGAAGAGAAAAAAGAATCAGAAGGGGAAGAAGGAGCTCGGGTTAGTCGCTGGGTTGACTCGGTTGGAGCCGAGTCCAGCCGATTTGAGTTGGGTAAATCTATTCAGGCTCATTGCTGGACATCCCAGCAGAATAGAAAGAAGAAAGAAAGAAAGAGAGGAGAGAGGAGAAGAGGTGTTGGTGGTTATGCTTGAGCCGAGTCAACTCGACTCGAACCGAGTCGACTGAGGTGAGTCAACATTTTCTCCCCATTCTAGTTCTGTTTTGATTGTCAATTGTTATTGTTGTTATTATTAGGATTATTAATATTAACAAAGATTAGCCATTAGTGGATCATTATGCTAAATAAGTTATTATGAACGAAATGTAATTATTAAATAGTAGCATCCTATTTATTATTCTTAAATGTTAATTTTGGTTAATGTCACCATAATGATTATTTTGCTACATTATCTAATATTAATTGTAACACTATGTTTAACAATTATTTTCTAATTATTAAATTAACATTGTTAACATTTTCATTATTAATAGGATTGTTAAATATTAGGATGTATGACCATTAGTAAAATAATACCATTATTAAATGTTAATGCGTTGTTTTATCATAGATAGTATATCATAATATTAATTATCATCATAATGATTATTAACTAATATTAACTATGACACTAATGTTAGTAAAGATTTTATAACTATTAAATTAACATTATAAATAATTACACACCACTAGGGTTCAACCTTAAATATCTAGCCTAAACTTAAGCTCTAGGATAAAATCCTAATTCCATATTAAAACCCTAAAAGATTATCCTAGGTTATGATCTTGAACCCTAGGTAGTTTGTAGAACTTGGATCTAATTGTGCATCCTGATTTGTGATAGGATTTGATTGTAAGGGAACGCACATTCCTTAATAATGCTGGTAGGTGATGCAGAGTATGAGGTGATGATTCTTCCCCTTGAGCTTTCCATATTCTCATTAGCTTAAGTTATAATTTTTATTAAAAACTATAATTGATATCTTTCTCTTATAATCACATGTGTTAACTGTTGGAAATTAAATTGCTATATTGCCTGCTTAATGATTCATCCTGAATGTTGGTTCATGCTTGTGGATTATTTGTGTATTGTTTATGGACCTTAAACTGGTACATTAGTGGGAAACTGTAACACCTCAAATTTTTTGCCAACCTGGGATTAGACGTCCTTAGGTAATGGGTCAACCAAAATACCTTGGTAACCGCTCAGAACCCAATTCAATAGCCAAAGAAATCACTTAGGATTAATTCCTTTAGAAACTAAGCGTAAGTTAGCTAGCGCTACGCTGGAGTAGCTGCAAAATTGTCCCTGATCGCTTTAAATACGTTCTACAAGACCCAAAACTTGTAGAATCAATGGTGCTATAATACCCTGAAACGTAGGATCAAACTTTAAACCGGTTTGTTCTCGGGAACCATTTGAAACTTTGTATTGGATCTAGACCGCGCGTCGAAAGTCCGATATCTACCATCTTAGACCGTTATGACCGCTTGGCTGGACTTGACAATTGCTTCGAAAATCAAGGCCAACCGACGTTCAGAGGCTATTTCATTGAGCCTGGAGTGAAGACAGTGAGAAAAGGATTAGATTTTCAAATCTGGCACGTGACTTGACGCGTTATTATTAAGCGTTCTGACCGTCAGAATTCATCCAAATTACACCCTCGGATCAGGAAAAATTTCTCTTTCATATCAGAGACTTGTAGACCTGATCTAGGTGCGATGACCGCTGAACTGAAACTGGACCGCCACGTGCGATCTGCGAACTCTGCCAGACTGAAAACTGGGTGTGAGCAACATCCAGTGACCATGAGCTTAAGTCTGACCGCATTCGGCCAGGAGACCTCCAGAAGTGCTTCTTTGGACCAGAGCAGCCCCAATTTGGTTATACCTCAAGTAGACCTTGTTCCCAAGCCTAATTTAAGAAAGTTTTAGGCTATAAAAGGTTTGAAATCGTCACTTTTCTCACCCATGGGGGCGACGAGTCCTGATGCAGTCTTAAGGATAATTAGGCTTGTATTGATAAGGTGATGGGGGAGCGATGCAATGAGTGCGAGCAACAGCCCTGGTTGCCCTTGCAGCGACCTACAAATATAACATCGTATGAGATTACTAGGAGTGACGACCCTAGACAGGATCTGTGTTGGGATTAATATAAGCAAAGTACCTTAGTTTCTCAATATTGCTGTATGAAAAGGACTAATAATAACTCGGTAATCATATCAACATCATATTGCATGTGCCTGGAAGATGTGGAGCACTGAGCGGTACGCAAGCATGCCGCGGACGCAGATGGTGCCGTATGAGGGAGAATGTCGGTGAGGGCATCCATCATGTCATGTCATATTGCATTAACAACAGTATCTAGGAATATTTGATTAATTGCTTTACTATTATCGCATGATTGATTTGAGAACATGCTAATCTTTGCTCTATGATTCCACTGAGTTAATTACTCACTCCCACGTTACGGGACGGTGTTGCGCACACCAAACAGTTTCTATTTTAATTGCAGATGATGGCGATGCTTGCGAAGCAGAGCCGGACTTGATGATGATGAGGAGGATCCCTCCTATATGCTGATTCTGATTGACGGGGTTACAGGGTTACTGATTAGATGCCAATATACTTGGTATTTTACCTTTTTCTTACACACCCATGTATATTCTTTTTATCATTTTTAGAGTATACATGTATATGTTTAACCTGGTAACATGTTCACACTCTGGAGACCTACAACAATTCATATACTTTATATATCTATTACATTCTTCCGCTTGCTAATTTAACTGTGTCTGGAGTATGATATGTTGTTTTGGTCTAATCCCACTCATGTTTTCTGCACTAATATGAACAACATTCATCCATCATTGAAAATGTTGCATAAATGATATTCTGGAACTCGGAAGTGGAGTTTTTTTGCTCGACCTCCGATTTTCGGAATGTTACAGAAACTCCCACCTATAAATGTACACCCATACTTGGGATGTAACCTGACTGGTTGTAATTAAAATGGACCTTCGACTTAGTGGTTATTGAGTGGTAGTCTAGATGGATCATTGATGTGGGCATACCTTCAAGGGTTGTTGCGTCCAATAGTTTTAAAGGATGGTTTTTAACGTATAGTTTTGATAATCGCCCTATGTGGCATATTTTGATACCTGACCTACATGGTTTTGTTTTGATATTTTTCTTATATGGGTTTGATGTTTTATACCGTGCAACCATGTGATGGTAAGCCCCATGTATTATAATATGATTGGCCACTAGTCGACGGGTTTCCATCGAACATCCTAAGATGGTAGTCTCATGAGCCAGGGATGGTGGTATGAGACACTATGCCCGAGCTGTTGGCCTACGCTGGACCATGTGCTCCCCGTAGTAACCTTTGAGCTTATCTAAATTGGCTAGTTATAAATGGACTAATAATGACTTGGCTAATCATGCATATATGACACGTATTGTTCCAACTGGGTGATGTTTTCCCAGGTTCGATGATTCCGACTAGATGATATTTCCCAGGTTCGATGATTGTATGGGTGACGGCCCACTGTCCGCACGGATGAGCATCCCCGGGGCGATGATTGCATTCATACATTCATGCATCTAATAAGATTGCATTTACTCTGTTTTGGTTACCTGGTTGTTTTATAACTATGCTTACCTAATGCGGCGGTGTGTAATCTTGAGGAAAATTCACACTGAGCTGGCCACTCATCCATCAAATATACAACCGTACAGGTAGTACAGGTGGCTTAAGTGATATGCATGTTCAAACTTAATGAAGAGCAGGGTACGATCACCAGGGATGCATGACTGTATTTTCCTGTAGGAGCCGCATGATCTTGCGGCTTATATTTACATGCTTTCTACTATTCTTCATGTATTAATTCTTGTAAATCTTGTATTTGATAAATTCAGAGACGTTGATTTGTATAAGTCATTATGGGCAGCTTCTTATATACTTGAATGATAATGAAATTTTTCTTTATGTCGATTTGTCCACACTACGCTCATTTGCCTAATCTGATAAAAGAAAAAAAAAATACACACTCGAATTTGACCATCCTTTAAGGTTAACACTCGGATTTTTGGGAAACGGGTTGTGTACTCAAGTTTTAAAAAGTCGGGTTGTTACATAGGCTCACCACCCCTGCTGTCTAAACCTGAAGAAGGTGAGCCTCTATTTCTATACCTCGCGGTCTCGACCTTAGCTGTCAGCTCAGCCCTTATCAGAGAAATAAGAGTCAAGTAGCATTCCATATACTATGTGAGTAAGGCCATGGTACTCGCCGAGACGAGATATCTGGCTCTGGAAAAGCTAGCACTTAGTCTCGTCGTCTCAGCTCGGAGGCAACGTCCATACTTCCAAGCTCATTCCATCATCGTTATGACAAACTCCCCACTCAAATCAGTTCTCCAGAGGCTCGAAGTTTCAGGTCGATTAACCAAATGGGCCATCGAACTGGGTGAATTCGACATCTAGTTCCGTCCGAGGACAGCCATTAAGGGTCAAGCTGTGGCCGACTTCATTACGGAATTCACAACTCCGAGCGGAGGAGAGATCAGTACTGAAGTCGAGACGACTCCATCGTCTGATCCCCCAAGCAATCAACAGCCGATTTCAGAGCCAGGATGGGTTCTTTATGTAGATGGGTCGTCTAATGCCAAGCGTGCCGGAGCAGGAATTGTTCTGATCGCTCCCGATTCCATGCCCATCCAGTATGCAATCAGACTTGGCTTCAAAGCCTTAAACAATGAGGCAGAATACGAGGCCCTGCTTGTAGGACTCAGACTGACAACAAGTCTAGGAGTCCAGTCCCTCCAGGTCTAGTGCGATTCTCAATTGGTAATGAATCACATCTTCACCAAGTACGAAGCCAAGGAGGCAAGGATGATTGCTTACCTAGACGAGGCAAGGAAATTAATAAAAAGGTTCTAGAGTTGCACCATCCACTAGATCCCCAGAGCAGAAAATTCATGGGCCGATGCCCTAGCGAAGCTAGTCGCAGCCACAGAAGGAAAAGTTCCGTGAATCATCCCTGTGGAGTTCATGGAGCATCAAGCATCGACCAGATGGAGAAGAGAACAATCAACCCAGTGGATCACACTCCGAGTTGGATGGATCCGATCAATGAATACCTCACTTTTAGCAAGGTCCCCGTGGATAAGCTGGAAGCCAGGCGCCTAAGAGTCAGAGCGGCACGGTACGTCATCCTAGACGGTACCTTGTATAAGAAAGGGCATTCTCAACCCTACCTCAGGTACCTCCAACCTGATGAAGCAGATTATGTGATTCGGGAGATTCACGAAGGAATCTATGGAAACCACTCTGGCAGCCGAGCCTTGGCCATGAAGATACTTCGATAATGGTCTTTTTGGTCAACCCTCAGGGAGGACTCGAAGAACTATGTTCAAAGGTGCAACAAATGTCAGCGCTATGCGGCTGTGCCAAGACAACCTGCAAAGGAAATGACTCCCATGAGTGGTTCATGGTCATTCTCTTAGTGGGGGATTGACATCATTGGTCCCCTACCCACGGAAAAGGGGCAAGTCAAGTTCATCATCGTCGCAGTCGACTACTTTACTAAATGGGCTGAGGTTAAGCTCGTTGTGAAAATCATAGAACAGAAGGTGACTAATTTTGTCTGAAAAAATATTATCTGCCGATTTAGAATTCCGCGCACCATTGTGTCGGATAATGGCTGGCAGTTTGACAACGATAAGTTTCGAAGCATATATCAAGGACTCGGCATCTCTCTTTTCCAGCTCCCGCACCCTATCCCGAGTCAAAAGAAACCTTGGGATGGACTAAATGAAAAACGGGAATATGAGCACATGAATGAAAAAATGGAAATGGAAGCCAAGAAACAGTAGAAGAAGATACCCTGCAAATTATGGAAGTCATGTCATTAAGAAAAGACTCATCCGATTTAGTGAGGAGGCTGGATATCTCCTCCTTCGGAGCATGCTTGGTGGCCCAGGGAACCAAGCAAGACATATAATATCCCGGCTCGAACCTCTCGCCGCTTGTCCCCACTTGGGCCGAGCCCACTGCTTCCCTAGCCCCTGTCCGGCTGCCTGCCGAGACTTGAGCCTTGACCCTAAGATCATTCCCAGCGTCGGGAGGAGAAAACATGTCGTCAGCCATCCGAATGGCCTCCTCTCGTTTGGAAGAAGAGGGCACGACAATGCAAGGCCCGGGGGCTGCAGGAGGAGCCTCCATAGTAGGGTGAGCGACGATAGGTGGGAAGGAAGGAGTCGGAACAATGATTATCGGAGTCGAAACAATGATTGCTGGAACTGGAGCCTCGACGGGCGCCACAATCAAAGCTGCGACAATGGAAATTGGGGCTAGAACCGGAGCTGCACTAACAGAAACTAAACCTGAGGGGCCCTCCCTGCAAGGAGAGGCCCGCCTTCTTCGAACGGTGGTTTTCGTCTGGGACTCAGCCATTAACATCTCCTCTGCCGTTGGAGTGGTTTCCCTCCTCTGAGAACCAGATGCCTCGGCCATGCCTGCGCAGAGAATAACGAATCGGCAACCAAATGAATAAGTTTGACCTCTCCAAAGGGAATGGAAGAGAGAAACTTACTGAAAGATTTTGGGTGAGGTTGGGACTTGCAAAGCCCGGATCAGTGAAGGTTAGCGGCAGTGATCAGGTCTGACTAAGAGCAAAGCTCTCCCAATCGCGCCCTAGCCTTGATTATGTGGTTCTTCTGGTCCGAGTCAAGGAGAGATAGGCCCCTTGGGAAATCTACAAGGACAAAGAAAGCTTCAGTTCGACTGGAGTAAAAGAGAAGGGCATAAAAAAAGAGGGAGAGAATGCTTAGAGTCCGACTTGGTTTTGAAAATTGGGTAAGGACCCGTGTCGTCAAAGTCCCAAGCTCAGCCGTCGAAGCCTCCCATTCGCCCGCAGCCTAGCACCACTTATTCTTTTAGTCCTTGTTAGAGGACAGAAGATTCATTCCAGCCTCGACCCCTTATTGCCTCGGGTCACGAAGTAGTACCATGGTTCTTGGTTGTCGTGCTTGACTAGGTAAAGGCTCATCAACTCTTCTGGGCTCAGCTCTGGATTCTCTACTTGATGCCAGATGATGAAGGAAGAAATCAACACCCTCTAAGTGTTGGGGGTGAATTACCCAGGAGCTAGTCTAAGGTAGGCTGTTATGGCTCAGACGAAAGGATGCAAAGAGAGTCAAAGCTCACATTGCAGCGCACAGAGAAAAATGATGACTTCTCCCTCAGCAGGTGCGTCAGCGGTGTCAAGGGGCTCTGAGGCCCTTATCTGAACGAAGTCTGGGATCTGAAACTCCGAGCATATCCACCACATTTGAGACTCCGATAGCACGGAGCCTCATGGGACTACCTTCGAGGCCCGCCCACTCACTGGCATCTCGGCGACTTCGGTGGTTGTGGTTCAGGGGGCTCGAGTGGCTATCTTCTTGCCAGCCCGATGAGTCCGAGCCCCTGCCTCCTTCTATCTTTGAGACGGAGGGAACAGAGGTACAACTTCAAAGGAGCCTTCAAAGGCCCCCCTCCCTTTATCAGAGCTCCCTGGCTCGAAGTCATCATCGTAATCTCGAACGGTCTCTAGATTGGATGACATTTTGAAGGGAAGAAAAAAGAATGCTAAAAGAGACTCACTGGAAGATCATCGGGAATCGCTTCAACTGGAAATGCTTGGTCGGTCAGAATCACCTTGTCGAAAACTCTTGATCGGCTGGAATCGCCCTCACCGGAAATCGCCTCCTCCGGCATCAACTCAAACGTAGAATGCGAAAGTGAATTAGTGATTCCGAAGGGAGTTTATATAGGCCATATAGAATCTTTACATTAATGGCGAAGAATGATGGACACAGCCGAATCGTTGCGAGGCGACTCTTGAGCACATGTGGCTGTTCGCTACTGGCTTGGTCCCTGTCAGACGGAATGGTTTTGACATCGAACAGTGTGCTCCGGTATTTGAAACGACGCCCGAGTAGGGGTAACATCGCTTGGACGCCTCCCTGGGCATGCGTGGAAAACTTTTATAGGATCAGCAATTATTCGGAATCATAACCGTCGCCATGTGTCCACTAGAGAACAGCCTGTAGGCACAAAATTCTTAGGAGGCAGCGCTTCAAATGTTAGAATCATAATGACATTGACATGAAAGGAAGGTCTAGCAGATGAGGCTGTTGATCTTCCATGTGATTACTCTCCGAGTCCGTGGCCGACCTCGAAGAGTATGGGGCTTCTGTTGTGGGAAGATTCGGGCCCCTCACAATTTCGAGGACTGACGTCTTCCTGATCAAGTCGGACATAAAGGAATCCGAAATGATAAGTACGACTGAAGAAGAATCTCAGTGAAGTCATATTGGTGCTCTTACTTCAAGGCCAGTAGACGGCTTAGATTGGGCCCAGAGTAGTTGGCGGAACGTTCAGAACAAATATTACCATCCGCCTAGGTAGCAGGAAGACTCATCACGATTGGGCAAGGACCGACACTTGCCTCGGAACTTGGAAAGAGCCTTCAGAATGTCCAAAATAAGGCGTTGTCCTAACACGTCCCCTCCATACCGAAGCTCAGCTCGTGACACAATTCGCGTTGAGCGAACTCTATGACGAAGGCCCGAGCACGTCCAAGGCAGATGTCTGTAACTACCAAGCCGAGCCCGAAGCGAGGTATGGGCTCCTCACACTGAACTTGAAAACTACCATAAGCAGACATGGCCGATTACTTTGCTCGTAAATACGCATAATGCACATGATATGCGACACGATCCTTGGATTATGTATAATATCTCCACGATCTTGGTATCCCGCTGATTGAGTAAATCGTGCCGAGAATGATGGACCCAGACTATCCGATGTTCAAGTATAAATACAATGAGACCTCATTGCTACAGGTACGCAACATTTTGTGCTTTCTCACTACTCTCCAACTTAGACCTAGAATTCCTTGACCTGACTTAGGCATCGGAGGGTCCCCCGGCTTAGCTAGGGTCTCCTTTGCTAGTTCCAAGTGTGCAGGTTCGAGATGTTGAAGTGGTTCGGAGTTTGAAAGACAGAGTGGAGAGCCGTCCAGATTTCGACCTCAGAGCTGTCCAGATTTCGACCTCAACACTTATATATAAGGACCATGCAACTCATCAATGGATTTCTACCTAACATCTCCCATGCTTGTAATTGCCCATGGGGTGGAAAGACTAGAGAGAGAGTTTTACATTGCTTAAGCAACACTCTTCTCTCAACCATTCATTTATTCTTTATATTCTCTTCACCCATCTCTTATCTTCAGAGAAGGGTGTTGTGAGCATGAGAGGTATGCTTGTGATGTTAGTCGTGGCACGTGGTGGAAGGTGGTCATGGATGGGATACATCTTCCAATGTTGGTTATTGGTTATCTAGGAAGGTCTTCATAGTTGGAAGTAGCCTCTCTCTCTCTCTCTCTCTCACTCTCTCTCTCTCTCTCTCTCTCTCTCTCTCTCTCTCACTCTCTCTCTGGGCCCTGTCTAAATCTTTTGGAATGGGCTGGGGCTAAACTATTTTAGCCCATCACGAGCCACATTTGGTTTAAGCTTAGGTGGAATAATGCGGGTCAGGCTTAGACATAGCTGGCCTGGCCCATTGACACCCTAATCCCAACTCACCAAGTCTATGGTAAATTAGCCTTATCATGTGAGTTAAGATGAGTCTCAGTGTCAAATCGAATTGGATCCAACAAAGTTCGAGACTTTTGTCTAAAAGAATAAAAGCACGTGAAGATGCAAAAATAAAAAGAAAAATATACTTAAGCTCAAGCGTAATGTGCTTTATAATGTCATTATATTTAAGATAATATTTCAACCCTACTGATATTTTGCAAGAGGGTTTCAGAAAATCGTATATAGGAATTATTATGGGAAGATCCGAGCTCCTTATAATTCTGAGGGCCAACATCATACTAATCCGATCGGACTCACTCACAACTGAAGGATTCATTGTCAAATCATAGCAGCACTCCTACTCGAGGCTACTATCAGCTCGGATTGATCTGAGGCCAGAGCAAATAAGGTAGCGATCAAACTGAATAACTCCAGGCCGATCCTCTACTAACCGACCAGATATGAACAACATAATTTGCGGGAAAACTTAACTCAATAGGACAGGTCCGCCGCTTGGTTCAGAGCTCAGAAGGAGAAAGAAGTCACACTCCGACCATACCGACAGCTCGACTCGGACTCATGACACAGTACGCGTCTAACAAATTAATGGAAGGATCTCAGAAAGAGAACATCGCGACAGGTGTGAACGGATCTCTAGATGACGGCCCTTGGTCGGGCAAGGTGGGCTCCCACCGAAGAAGGGCATCCGAGCCAGGGCCTCATCCTCTTCCTCATCCTCATCTTCATCCAAAGAGAGATGTTTCGAGCTGAGGCCGGGATGAAATATGGACGCACCATGCGTTAAAATAGGAAACTACCTTAAGCAGACATGACCAATTTCCTCGCTCACAGATACGCAATATGCTACGCGATCCCAGGATTACGGGCAATATCTCTATGATCCGAAAAATTTCATTGATGAGACAAATCGTGCTGAGATTGACAGACCCAGTCTGTCTAATGATCAGGTATAAATACAAGGGAAACTGCATTGATACAGGTACACAACATCTTACACTCTCCCTCTACTCTTCAACTTAGATCCAGATTTTCTTGACCTGACTTAGGCATCGGATGGTCCCCAGGCTTAGCCAGGGTCTCCTTTGCTTGTTAGTGTACAGGTTCAGGATGTTGAAGCGGGTCGGACCTCATGAGTTGAAATGGAGAACCGTCTAGATTTTATCATCAACATTTTTGGCACTGTCTGTGGGAATATGATACAAAAGGTCAGGTTTCTATTCTTAAACGTAACGATAAGAGGAAAGAACAAAGTAGCAGCTGCAGAACCGGAGCAAAATGTGCAGACTCGATCCTCTTCACTACTTTACGCCGAGTCAACCCCAGGGCCTTCCCAGCATTCTAGCAATCGGGTGAGTAAATATCGAGCCATGCAAAATGAGATATAGGCCCCGCGAGACGAGGTCAACTAGATGAAGTAGCGAAAGCAGCCATAACCACATCCCGCTCAGGAAAACCCTGTTCTTGAGCTGATTGGTTTGGTCGTGGAAGCTCACTCCATGCCGAGGAGTATGAGGCCCGAAGTGCCTCAACGCCATCGGGCTCTAGTTTCGGGACAGAATCCTCCCCCGACCCAAATTCGAGTCTCGGCTCGGAACATGGCCACTCGAGCCCCGACAAATGCTTTAGTCACTTCGGCCCTGACACCTACTGATCTTCGTCATTAGCCAGAATGGAGGAGGGGAAGGATGACTCCAAAGATAGAAAACACCCAAGAGAAAGTAGTTGAGAACAAAGATCCTTAGGAAAAATGGTTCGCGGAGGTCAACAATAAATTCCTAACGCTGGAAAAGAAGTAGCAGTCGTCGTCAGTTCTTGCCATCATTTAGGCAATGTTGGAAGAGACCGAGCCTCCCTTCACCTCGACAATCATGAACGAGGTGATGCCTCAGAGGTTCCAGATACCTCCCATCATTCAATACTTTAGATTAGGCAACTCGTCCTAGCACGTGAAAGCTTATTGTTCGTGGATGCAAATCCTGATAGCAACGGACGCGATGATTGTAAGGAATTCTTGATTACACTCACAGGATCCACTTGGAGCTAGTACCGTCAACTCAAGCCAAACTCTATTGGATCCTTCGCAGAACTTAGCCGATTATTCCTTACCCAGTTCATAAGTGGTAAGAAGAGTCGGAAGCCAAATACTCACCTGTTAACCATCAAATAAGAGCCCAAGGAATCACTGAAAGATTACATCGCAGGCTTCAATGATAAAGCGTTATATGTAGAAGACTATGATGATAAGATGACACTTTCTGCTGTGTTCAGTGGCTTGAAAGAGGGGAGGTTCACCTTCTCTATTGAGAAGAATCTGCCCAAGACATTAGCCGACCTCATCGACAAAGCTCAAAAATACACTAATGCCGAGGAGTTTACCAATGCCCGCAAGAACGTCCAAGTGACTGACTCGACCTGCAAAGGGAAGAGGCCTAAGAATGAAGAAACCCAACTGACCGGCAAGGGATCTGATGACCGCGCCCCTCATGATCGTCGGCCAAGCCAGAGGCCGGAAGGAAAATTTCATTCCTACACTGTAACACCCTGAAAATCGGGGGTCGTGTATAAACTCAACTCCCGAGTTCCAGACCGTCACTTATGCAACAAAAATGGTTATGATTCAATGTTGTCTGATTTAAAGCATTCACATGAGTAAAAGTATACCAAAACTGCAATTCATACTTCAGATCCAGTGATAAAAGCAAGCGGAAGACTAAACAAGATATATATCACTGTATGGAAAAACAAAGTAATCTCAACTGTTTCCAAAGTATGACTACATCTCTGAGTCTCATATACATGTACATAACAAAAGAATAATGTTCAAAAAGAAAAGTCCCACTGATGTCCCCTCGATCCAGGTCACCTACGGAAAGCCGTCATGATACTGCATATACGAGAACTCATCCTGGTCCTCGTCATCATCTAGCTCCACCTCCTGGATCTCATCGTCACCTGCAACTACAACAGGGTCTGGTGGGTGTTGCAAACACCATCCCGTAACGTGGGAATGAGTGATCAACTCAGTGGAATCATAGAGCAAAGATTAGCATGTTCACAATTCAGTCACGCGATAATAGTAAAGCAGTAAATCAGACAAGTCCTAATACTGTTGTTAATGCAAGATGATATGACGTGATGTATGCCCTCACCGACGATCACCCTCATACGGCAACATCTTACGACCGCGGCATGCCACACTCCCTAGAGTGCTCCACATCTTCCAGGCACATGCAATGCTATGGTGATATGATTACCAAGTTATTATTAGTCCATTCAAACAGCAGGATTGGGAAACTAAGGTACCTCCCTTGTATCAATCCCAACACGGATCCTGTCTAGGGTCGTCACTCCTAGTAATCTCATACGATGTACATTTCGTAGGTCACTGCAAGGGCTGCCAGGGCTGTTGCTCGCACTCGTTGCACCGCTCCCCCATCACCTTATCAATACAGGCCTACTGTACTCTACTGCACGGAAGGGTCGTCGCCTCCCGTGAACTCAGAATACGCTCGCGGTCACTACAAAGGGCTCGTCGCCTGATCAGTGTAGGCCGACAGCTAGAATATAGTGTCCCATACCACCATAATCTGCTCACGAGTCAAGGTGCTCATTGGTCACTACGGGGAGGTTTGTGGCCCCAGCGTAGGCCGACAGCTCGACCACGGTGTCCCATACCACCATGCCCGGCTCATGAGTCTTCGTGGATCAAGGTACCACGGTTAATAGGGTTTACAATGGTAAGTTCAGTACCCTAGGTTCAAGCAGTTATGATACATACATGGTGAACAAACATCGGCCAGTCGGGTTACTTGACGGGCTCGACTAGCGCGATCGCATCTCGAACTGAACGACATGAAGTGCGTAAAACACTTCGCGTGGCCTAACCACTGCCGCCAACTCTCAACACGAATCACATTCATCGACGCGTCATTCGTGGCTATGACCAGTCAGCCACGAATTTGCTCGGTTACCGACTGCCTGGACTAAGTCAAGTCCCACACATCTATGGAATCACTATAAAAGGTATTGGAATTGAAATACATCGTGTGAGCATGTTAGCACATGTTATAACATTCAACTTAAGCAAATCTTCAAGGCATACTTCCCATGCATATTCAACTTAAGCAAATCCTCAAGCACATACATTCCATGCATGTAATGAAATCATGCATTTTGTCAACATGTAGAAAATCATTTAGGTCGGCATAATAGTTGAAAAATCAATCACAAGGTATCAAATAACATCATTTAATTCAATACATACTAATACAAGCATTTATACAAACACATGCACTACACACTTAGGTCTACATATAGCATGTCGACCCAAAGTGTGCAACTAGGCGAATCTCTTCGCCAAACTAATTATGCACGCATTCCTAACTCCCTAAAGCGACAACAAACCATGTCAATCACATCAGCAAAATATGAATGCAAACAGTACTTCCTACAAATGACTAAAATGCCCTAAATCTCATATTCTTCGTTAGCTTACGAAACGGGAAACGGAGAGCATTTTGTACATGTCAAACGGCGATGCCGTCAAGAATCTACTATTAAACGACATTGAAAGCATTGGGAACCGTCAATCCAAGCGTCTAAAATCCTCACCTAGTGTCTTGTAGACTCGGGAATTGAAGCGGAGTGTATATGCTTCGTCTACGGCGAGTAAGGAGCCTAATACATAAGATCCATAAGCTACATCGCCATGAAAACAAGAAAAACTCAAATCACCAACTATTTAGGGTTTTTTTACTTACCTAGGATTGCGGTGGAATCGCCGGGAAAGCGGTAGAGGAGTGTCGCTTAAGCATGTGCAACACGTAGCACAAGTGGCGGGAAGAACTCTCCCACTCTCTCACAATCTCTCACTCTTTTTCTCTCTCCCAAGCTAGGGCTTCTCTCAAATTCGGATGGGAGAGAGGAGTGAGGGTTTCAACCCCTTTTATAGCCTAAAACATTCCCAAAATAGGCTTGGGAACAATGTTTACTTGGTGCCTAACCAAATCGGGGCCGTTTCGGTCCAAAAGGGCATTTCTGGAGGTCCCCAGGCCAAATGCGGTCGGACTTAAGCTCATGCATACTGGATCTAGCACACATCCAGTTTTCAGACCGGTTGGGTTCCCAGATCGCACGTGGCGGCCCAGTTTCAGTTTAACGGTCACCGCACCAAGATCAGGCCTATAAGTCTCGTGATATATAATAGATATTTTTCCTGATCCAAGGGTGTGATTTGGCTGTATTCTGACGGTCAGAATGCTTAATACTGATGCGTCAAATTTGTGTGCCAGATTTGAATTTGAAATTCCAACTATGTCCCTATTCACACTCTCTTCGGTCCGGGCTCAATGAAATAGCCTGTAATAATCGGTTTGACTTGATTTTTGGAATGAGTGTCAAGCCCAGCTAGACGGTCCTAACGGTCTAAGATAGGAGGTATCGGACTTTCAACGTGCGGTCTAGATCCAATACAAAGATTCAAAGTGGTCCAGCGAACAAACCGGCTTAGAGTTTGATCCGAGGCTTTAGAGCATTATAGCACCCTTAGTTCCACTCGCTTCGGGCCTTGTAGAACGTATTTAAAGTGATCAGGGACCATTTCCCAGCTATTCTAACGTTGCACTAGCTAACCTAGTCAAATTTTCCAAAGGAATGAATTCTACGCAAATTCGGGTCGAGTTGGTACTCGAGCCCAAGTATGGATTTTTCACGGGCGTTACAATCTACCCCCCTTAACAAATAATTTCGTCCTCGAAATTTTGTACCTTTTCGTACTCCTCGAGAAGCTGTGGGTAGTTCTTTCTGATCTCGGCTTCTGTCTCCCAAGTAGCCTCCTCCTCAGTATGATGCGTCCATAGTACCTTCACAAGGGGAATCACCTTGCTACGCAGTACGTGCTCCTTCCGGTCTAAGATGCGTGTCGGTCGCAGGATATAAGTAACATCCTCTCCTAACTGCACCTGCTCCCATCTGATGATATGAGAAGGATCAGCAACATACTTCTTCAGCATAGAAACATGAAATACGTTGTGGACGCTCGCGAGGGGCGTGGGTAAAGCCAATCGGTAAGCCACTGCTCCCACACGATCGAGGATCTGAAATGGACCAATGTATCGCGGTGCCAGCTTCCCCTTCTTTCCGAACCGAAGGACTCCCTTCATAGGGGAAACTCGCAAAAACACATGATCCCCGACTGTGAACTCTAGTGGTCTCCGTCTCGTATCGGCGTAGCTCTTCTGTCTGCTCTGCGCTGTAAGAAGCCGACGTCGAATAATATCAATCTTCTCTGACGTCGCCTGCACCAACTCTGGGCCAATCAAGCTGCGCTCACCGACCTCTAACCAGCAATGCGGTGCGCGACAAGGTCGCCCATACAGCGCCTCATAAGGTGCCATGCCGATACTCGCCTGGAAGCTATTGTTGTACGCAAACTCCGCATATGCAAG
Organism: Magnolia kwangsiensis; assembly: GCA_037074715.1. Classification (NCBI taxonomy): domain Eukaryota; kingdom Viridiplantae; phylum Streptophyta; class Magnoliopsida; order Magnoliales; family Magnoliaceae; genus Magnolia; species Magnolia kwangsiensis. The sequence goes on from CM073583.1 coordinate 68,948,872, forward strand.
ACAGTCATCCCAACTGTCCTTGAAGTCCAATGCGCAAGCTCGCAACATGTCCTCCAGGATCTGGTTCACTCGCTCTGTCTGTCCGTCCGTCTGTGGGTGGAAGGCAGTACTGAACTTCAACTTCACACCCATAGCCTCCTGAATGCGAGTCCAGAAAATAGAAGTGAACCGCGTGTCTCTGTCCGACACGATCTCCAACGGAACTCCATGCAGACGCACGATCTCTCTAATATACAATCTAGCCAGCTCGTCTGCAGAGTTCGTAACTCTGATCGGTAGGAAGTGCGCCGACTTCGTCAATCGGTCGACGATCACCCAAATAGAATCATGCCCCTTCCTCGTCTTCGGCAACCCAGAAATGAAGTCCATGGAAATGAAATCCCACTTCCACTCTGCAATCGGCATAGGCTGCAAAAGTCCAGGTGGTCGGCGATGCTCTGCCTTCACCTGTTGACAAGTGAGACAACGGGACACGAACTCAGCAATGTGGGTCTTCATACCTTCCCACCAGTACGTCCTCTTCACGTCACGATACATCTTCGTGCTGCCAGGATGCATCGCGAGTCTAGTAGAATGCGCAGCCTCGAGAATCTCTCGTCTCAAGTCAGGGACATCAGGAACGCATAGGCGGCCACGGTAACGTAAACCCCCATCCATGCCAACTCGCCAGTCGGCGTCATCATCATCACTGGCCTGCTCTCGAAGCTCAGTAAGATGCGCGTCGTCCCTCTGCGCCTCGATGACACGGTCATCGATCGGGGATCGCACCTGAACATGTGCGATGAACTCAAATGGCTCCTCTACGGTGAGTTTTTGCTCAAAGTCTCGCAAAAACTCAACCATATCCCACTCGGCAACCATCAGCGGAGCCGCAAACTCTATCGCCTTCTTGCGGCTCAACGCATCAGCCACAAGGTTCGCCTTCCCAGGATGGTAAGAGACTTCAAACTTGAAGTCCTTCAGCGTCTCCATCCATCGCCGCTGCCTCATATTCAAGTCCCGCTGTGTGAATATGTACTTGAGGCTCTTGTGGTCGCAAAAGAGCTCGAACTCCTCTCCATAGAGGTAATGTCTCCAGAGTCTCAGTGCGAATATCACGGCTGCCAACTCCAGGTCGTGTGTAGGGTAATTCTCCTCGTGCTTCCTTAATTGTCTCGAGGCATACGAAATTACCCTGTCCCTCTGCATAAGGACACAACCCAAACCAACGCTAGACGCGTCAGTGTATATAGTGTATTTAACCCCTTGCTCTGGCAATACTAGCACAGGGGCGGACGTAAGTCTGTCCTTCAGCTCCTGAAAAGCTGACTCCGTCTTATCATTCCAGGCGAACTTCACGTCCTTCCGTGTCAACTGAGATAAGGGTCTCGCGATCTTCGAGAAATCCTGAATGAAACGCCGATAGTAGCCAGCGAGACCCAAGAAACTCCTCACCTCAGTGACAGAACTAGGCTGCTCCCAGTCCTGCACCGCAGCTACCTTAGACAGGTCAACTGCCATGCCATCCTTGGACACCACGTGTCCCAGAAACTTCACCTCCTGCTTCCAGAAGTCGCACTTCTTATACTGTGCGAACAACTGATGCTGTCTGAGCGTATCAAGGACCAAACGCAAGTGCTCCTCATGCTCCTCTCGACTCCTAGAGTACACCAAAATGTCGTCGATGAAGACAACGACGAATCGATAGAGGAAAGGCCGCAATACCCGGTTCATCAGATCCATGAACACGGCCGGTGCGTTCGTGAGACCGAACGACATCACGAGGAACTCGTAGTGACCAAAACTGGTCCTGAACGCTGTCTTCTGCACGTCCTCATCTCTGACGCGCAACTGATGATATCCTGACTGAAGGTCAATCTTCGAGAAGTACTGCGCTCCTCTCAACTGATCAAACAAGTCATCGATCCTGGGCAAAGGGTACTTGTTCTTCACTGTGAGTTGGTTCAGCCTGCGATAATCAATACACAATCGTAGCGAACCATCCTTCTTCTTCACGAACAAGACCGGTGCCCCCCAAGGAGATACGCTAGGCCGTATAAGGCCAAGCTCTAGTAGACCATCAATCTGCGTCCTCAACTCCTCCATCTCACATGGTGCCATGCGATACGTCGGCAGTGAGACGGGTGTAGAACCAGGAATCAGATCGATAGTGAAATCGATCTCACGTCGGGGTGGCAAACCAGGGATCTTCCTGAACAGATCCCCGAACTCAGAAACAACTGGCGTCTGCTCAAGTACCTGGGCACCAGCGTCGTGCAACAGGGTGGCGTAGCTAAGAATGCGGAAAGGAAGATTTACCCGCACTGAAAATGTGAAAGGCGTGCCCTCAGGCTCGTACACCGTCACCACACGAGCCTCGCAGTCAATCTCGGCTCTCGCTGCAGTCAACCAGTCCATGCCAAGAATGACGTCGAGATATACGAGCGAGGGATCGACGACCAAATCAAGAGTCATCGTCCTGCCTCCCAGATCAAGTAAACAACCCTCACACATCTGGGTGACATCCGAATAATCTCCATGAGCTGCAAGGACTCGCACGCTATCCATAGTAATAGTCTGCAACCCAAGACGTCTGACTACGGCACGCGATATCAAAGAAATCGTGGAACCAGTGTCCACCATGACAAGAACGGGAGTACCTCCGATATGGCCCGTGACCTCGAAGGCTGAATGCTGGAAAGTCGGCGTCGTAGCTGCCTCAGCGGTCAGTGCATGAACTCGAGCCTGCTGTGGCCGGTTCGGCCGCTGTGTCAAGGGCCGTGGGGGCTGTCGAATCTGCGATACTGTGGGTCTGAAAGAGGACTGCGCAGCAGCTGACCGTATAGGCGGTGCTGATATCGCCTGTGGACGTACACGATTAATCTTCTGCGGCGGCGAGAACCCACTGTCCCGCATCCTCGTAAAGCAACTCGGCGCTAGGTGGCCCGTCCTCCCACAGTATGTGCATGATAGATCAGGGCGCCGAAACGGTCCTACTGGCGCCGTGGTCCTGGTAGGAGGATCAATGCGAGGCCTCTTGCCCGCGAAGTAGTCGGGCCTCGTGATCGCGCAAGTCGATCCACGTCCTGCTCTGCCCGCATGGACATGTGAACCAACTCCGCATAGGAGGAGAAACTGATACAGCACATCTTCGACCGAATATCCGGTCGCAAGCCCTCCAAAAAGCGCCGTATGCGCATCTGCTCATCAGCTAAAATCGTCGGGACGTACCTGCCCAACTCTGTGAACCGATGCTCATACTCGGTGACCGTCATCGCTGCCTGCCTGAGACGGAGAAACTCATTCTCCCTCTCGTGTCTGTAGGTCTGAGGATAATACTTCTCATGGAAGCGAAACTCGAATGCTGCCCATGTCCATACGAAGTCTGCGGTAACAGTCCGCAATACACTATCCCACCACATACTGGCCTCTCTCTCAAACTGGAAGGTAGCCAGCTCTACCTGCTCTGCCTCAGTACAGTGCAACATGCGCAGAATCTTCGACACTCGGTCGAGCCAAAACTCAGCCTCCTCGGGTCTGTGAGAACCCGTGAAAGTAGGAGGCCGCAAGCGCTGAAATCGCTCCAGAAGGCCCCGTGTGTCGGCAGGGTTCCCCGCAGGGAAAGCAGGCTGCGCAGGAAGTGCTATGCCCTCATCCTGGGCGTAAGCATAGGCATCCTCAGCTGGATGCGCAGGTGGTGCAGGCGGAGTAGATGCAGTCGCACCCCCACCCTGGGCTAAAGTCCCGACTATAGTAGTCAATAGCTGCTGCTGCTGTAGCATCATAGCCATCATCTGCTCGAATCTATCAGGTGGTGGAGCAGGCTGTGGCGGATGAGGTGCGGAAGTAGATGCGCGCTGTGGCTCTCTAACTGATGGTGTAAATGGCGGTGGTCCATCTGTAGGACCAGTAGCAGGCTGAGACGATCGAACAGTCTCAGGAATCGGGCCCACAGCAGGGTCCGGACGAGTGCCAGACTGAGAAGGAGCCTGATCCATCTGCTCTAACAATGAAAGCCGAACCGCGCTCCTCGTAGTCTTAGGTGGCATTCCCTATATTCAAAATAGGGCGCAACCTTGTCAGTCTCAATTGCACAAATACACCACAATCATTCACTAAAGAGTCAAAGGCATTCCATGCATTTCAATTAATCAAAATTGTCACAATACAAGGGATATATCCTTACAAGCATCATGACTAGAATGACATGGAAATTAAGACAGTTAAGCAACAGCAACATAAGCAAAGCACTAGCCCTAATAGGCTTTACACACATAAAACAGAAAATAGCTAACTACTCATAACAACATCAAAGATCGCGTTGCTAGTCGGAGTCTGGCGACGGAGGAGGAGCACCCTTATCCTGTAAGCAACACAGGATTGCCTTCAAGGTGCGAATCACCTTGCCAAATTTCTTCTTCGTAACGGCCTTGGCATCAGCGACCTCTGCTCGAAGTTCTTGGACTTCCCTTCGCAAAGAGGTCTGACTCTCCTCCATCCGAGCAATGCGATCGTCAATAGTAGTCTGCGCAGAAGGAGGAGGACTCTCATCAGTATCCTGAGCCTCCTCTTCTGCTTCTTCCTGAGTCTCTTCCTGAACTTCTGCACTAGGTTCTCCTTCGCTTTGATCTTCCTCTTCGTCAAAGTCGTCCCCACTATCCCTTTCAAGTTGATTTTCACGATATTGCGACCCAATCTTCATCTTAACCATCGTCGACTCATCGATGGTGTGAATCGATACCGGCAATTCGGGTCCAAGTCTATAGGCAAACTCAAGCGCAATCTTGCAAATAAGTCGGCCAAAGGGAAGGGATTCGGATGTTCTTCTCGACCTGGCTATGAGAACTATCTGCCGTAAGATGAAAGTGGCCATACATACGTTCTCTCCCTGAGCCACCAGAAATAAGAAATCGACCATAAGACGTGTACATTCAATGCGGTTCGTCGACCTAGGATAAACATTGAACGTGCAGATGTGATGCAGCAGACGTAAATCCTCAGACATGTACGTCGCCTTGAGGCTATTATTAGGCTGCCATGGAACCAACTTACCGCACAGAAACCTGGTGCGGCGATCTCGTTCACGTCTAGTCCTCAAATTTTTCTCACTTGGATGTACATCACCTAGAGGCACGTTGAGAAGTCGCGCAACCAACTGGACGTCGATCGTAGCCATCCGATCTCTACCAAAAGGGATTTTGAACTGCAAGGGCTCCAAGGTAGGACTCTGGATGCTAGCATAGAAGGCACGAACAGTGCTCACATTAGCACGAGCGCGAGCTTCAAAGATCGGTCCCCAGTGCGCAGCTTCAATGCGTTCGAACAACAGATATTCGCCGAACAATCGCCCATCTACGTCCGCCTCAAATAACACTCTACGATCAGTGTATTCACCATGAGGCATCTCTGATAGGATGGTTCGTCCAAGGTGTGCATGGGGATCCAAATCCCGCTTCGTACGGCACTCCAGGACTGCAGCTGGACCTGCGGCGGCGCTTGAACTTGCGGCACCACCCCGCGGTCTTCTCGATTGAGCAGGGCGGCTCGGCCCAGCCCCGTCTGTTGCAGCTTTCCTCTTACCCATCACAGACAGGATGGATGAGAGTGACAAAAGTCCCAAAATAGCTTCCACGAAAGCCATGGAAAACGCCAAAAATGCGGAGAAATGGCTGCCCAATCTGACAAAAGGAAATCTAGGCGTCGTAGAGGGATGCTTCAAGCTTCCCAAGGCTGTACTTTCAGGGAAAAATAAGAACAAAAAGGTGGAATGGAGCTGCTCACGATTTCAGCACTATTTGGGGGATTTTGGAGCTCCAAATGGGAAAATCTTCAAGGAAAGAGGCTGCCAACACCCAATAAATGATGGGTGGTGGTCGGTTTTGGCCAAGGAAGGTGTTAGAAGTGATTTGGGACGCTGGGGTTTGGAATGGGTTACAGAAAATCGAAGATAGGGTTATGTAGAGGGCTGTTTGTGAAGGAGAGGTGGGATTTGGGGATTTTCGTGAGGTGGGAGGTGCATAGGGGTGATGGGGGGTGTATTTAAGTGGGTGCGCCCAAAGGGCAGCACCGTCCGAGGTGGCCGGCCGGCGATGCATCGCCCGGCCGGCGATGGCATCGCCGGCCAACCTTCTGGTTGGCCAGCGGGACCCCATGGGTCTGGTCCCCCATGGTCCCAGGGCCCCAAAAAAGTTGGTCCCACCCCTTGGTTCATTATATTTTGGTCCCTATGAGCCCAAACATGTGTTCGGGGCTTTTCGGGTCCACATCTCAATCCCGAATACCAAACCATATGATGCAGCATATGAATTTGGGGTAGAAGGAGCCAGTACATCTTTCTAGCTCCTTAGTTGCTAAATAAAGTGAAGTTAGAATAGCCTTATGGCCATTTTTCATGAAATTTTACTATTCACTGTAAAATTTGGTGAATGTACTAATTTGTGTTATTTTCACATTAGGTTTGATGCCTAACATGAAATGGATACAAAAGAACTGAAGGTTGAAGTGTTTAGAGAAGGAATTTTGAGAATTTTTGGCAAAACGGGGTTTTTAAGCCCTGACGATTGATTACTGGAGTCGTGGTCATTCCACGGCCCAAAGATTCACTTTTGCGGTTTAAAACCGCTCATAGGACATCTCCACCCGACTTCCTACAGCTTAGAAGTGATTCGGGTCGCTTTACGCGACCCGAGATACGTTACAGACTCGATCTTGCGATCGATCCTTATTGACTTCGCCTATCGGCGAATCTGTGATCCTAGAAGTGTTTCTAGACCCTTCTCGCACCCACCTAAGTCAAAGGAAGCGACAGCGTACGTCGCAAGACCATAACCCAGGCCCAGTATACTCTCATTCATGCTCTGATACCAACTTGTAACACCCTGAAAATCGGGGGTCGTGTATAAACTCAACTCCCGAGTTCCAGACCGTCACTTATGCAACAAAAATGGTTATGATTCAATGTTGTCTGATTTAAAGCATTCACATGAGTAAAAGTATACCAAAACTGCAATTCATACTTCAGATCCAGTGATAAAAGCAAGCGGAAGACTAAACAAGATATATATCACTGTATGGAAAAACAAAGTAATCTCAACTGTTTCCAAAGTATGACTACATCTCTGAGTCTCATATACATGTACATAACAAAAGAATAATGTTCAAAAAGAAAAGTCCCACTGATGTCCCCTCGATCCAGGTCACCTACGGGAAGCCGTCATGATACTGCATATACGAGAACTCATCCTGGTCCTCGTCATCATCTAGCTCCACCTCCTGGATCTCATCGTCACCTGCAACTACAACAGGGTCTGGTGGGTGTTGCAAACACCATCCCGTAACGTGGGAATGAGTGATCAACTCAGTGGAATCATAGAGCAAAGATTAGCATGTTCACAATTCAGTCACGCGATAATAGTAAAGCAGTAAATCAGACAAGTCCTAATACTGTTGTTAATGCAAGATGATATGACGTGATGTATGCCCTCACCGACGATCACCCTCATACGGCAACATCTTACGACCGCGGCATGCCACACTCCCTAGAGTGCTCCACATCTTCCAGGCACATGCAATGCTATGGTGATATGATTACCAAGTTATTATTAGTCCATTCAAACAGCAGGATTGGGAAACTAAGGTACCTCCCTTGTATCAATCCCAACACGGATCCTGTCTAGGGTCGTCACTCCTAGTAATCTCATACGATGTACATTTCGTAGGTCACTGCAAGGGCTGCCAGGGCTGTTGCTCGCACTCGTTGCACCGCTCCCCCATCACCTTATCAATACAGGCCTACTGTACTCTACTGCACGGAAGGGTCGTCGCCTCCCGTGAACTCAGAATACGCTCGCGGTCACTACAAAGGGCTCGTCGCCTGATCAGTGTAGGCCGACAGCTAGAATATAGTGTCCCATACCACCATAATCTGCTCACGAGTCAAGGTGCTCATTGGTCACTACGGGGAGGTTTGTGGCCCCAGCGTAGGCCGACAGCTCGACCACGGTGTCCCATACCACCATGCCCGGCTCATGAGTCTTCGTGGATCAAGGTACCACGGTTAATAGGGTTTACAATGGTAAGTTCAGTACCCTAGGTTCAAGCAGTTATGATACATACATGGTGAACAAACATCGGCCAGTCGGGTTACTTGACGGGCTCGACTAGCGCGATCGCATCTCGAACTGAACGACATGAAGTGCGTAAAACACTTCGCGTGGCCTAACCACTGCCGCCAACTCTCAACACGAATCACATTCATCGACGCGTCATTCGTGGCTATGACCAGTCAGCCACGAATTTGCTCGGTTACCGACTGCCTGGACTAAGTCAAGTCCCACACATCTATGGAATCACTATAAAAGGTATTGGAATTGAAATACATCGTGTGAGCATGTTAGCACATGTTATAACATTCAACTTAAGCAAATCTTCAAGGCATACTTCCCATGCATATTCAACTTAAGCAAATCCTCAAGCACATACATTCCATGCATGTAATGAAATCATGCATTTTGTCAACATGTAGAAAATCATTTAGGTCGGCATAATAGTTGAAAAATCAATCACAAGGTATCAAATAACATCATTTAATTCAATACATACTAATACAAGCATTTATACAAACACATGCACTACACACTTAGGTCTACATATAGCATGTCGACCCAAAGTGTGCAACTAGGCGAATCTCTTCGCCAAACTAATTATGCACGCATTCCTAACTCCCTAAAGCGACAACAAACCATGTCAATCACATCAGCAAAATATGAATGCAAACAGTACTTCCTACAAATGACTAAAATGCCCTAAATCTCATATTCTTCGTTAGCTTACGAAACGGGAAACGGAGAGCATTTTGTACATGTCAAACGGCGATGCCGTCAAGAATCTACTATTAAACGACATTGAAAGCATTGGGAACCGTCAATCCAAGCGTCTAAAATCCTCACCTAGTGTCTTGTAGACTCGGGAATTGAAGCGGAGTGTATATGCTTCGTCTACGGCGAGTAAGGAGCCTAATACATAAGATCCATAAGCTACATCGCCATGAAAACAAGAAAAACTCAAATCACCAACTATTTAGGGTTTTTTTACTTACCTAGGATTGCGGTGGAATCGCCGGGAAAGCGGTAGAGGAGTGTCGCTTAAGCATGTGCAACACGTAGCACAAGTGGCGGGAAGAACTCTCCCACTCTCTCACAATCTCTCACTCTTTTTCTCTCTCCCAAGCTAGGGCTTCTCTCAAATTCGGATGGGAGAGAGGAGTGAGGGTTTCAACCCCTTTTATAGCCTAAAACATTCCCAAAATAGGCTTGGGAACAATGTTTACTTGGTGCCTAACCAAATCGGGGCCGTTTCGGTCCAAAAGGGCATTTCTGGAGGTCCCCAGGCCAAATACGGTCGGACTTAAGCTCATGCATACTGGATCTAGCACACATCCAGTTTTCAGACCGGTTGGGTTCCCAGATCGCACGTGGCGGCCCAGTTTCAGTTTAACGGTCACCGCACCAAGATCAGGCCTATAAGTCTCGTGATATATAATAGATATTTTTCCTGATCCAAGGGTGTGATTTGGCTGTATTCTGACGGTCAGAATGCTTAATACTGATGCGTCAAATTTGTGTGCCAGATTTGAATTTGAAATTCCAACTATGTCCCTATTCACACTCTCTTCGGTCCGGGCTCAATGAAATAGCCTGTAATAATCGGTTTGACTTGATTTTTGGAATGAGTGTCAAGCCCAGCTAGACGGTCCTAACGGTCTAAGATAGGAGGTATCGGACTTTCAACGTGCGGTCTAGATCCAATACAAAGATTCAAAGTGGTCCAGCGAACAAACCGGCTTAGAGTTTGATCCGAGGCTTTAGAGCATTATAGCACCCTTAGTTCCACTCGCTTCGGGCCTTGTAGAACGTATTTAAAGTGATCAGGGACCATTTCCCAGCTATTCTAACGTTGCACTAGCTAACCTAGTCAAATTTTCCAAAGGAATGAATTCTACGCAAATTCGGGTCGAGTTGGTACTCGAGCCCAAGTATGGATTTTTCACGGGCGTTACATACACCCCCTTAACACATCCACCGAGCAGATTCTCTGGATATCCGAGGAGAAAAGCTTCTGGATTGGCTTGTTTGCATGAAGGCAGACCCGGAACATCGCGATAAACGTAAATACTGCCGCTTTCATCGGGATCACGGCCACAACATAGCTGATTGTGTGTACCTTAAGGATGAAATCGAGACCCTTATTCGTAAGGGTCATCTGCTCCGTTATACTAAGGGAGAGAGAACCGCTCGAAAAGAAGAGCGAGAATGAGAACAACCGAATAACACCACAGAAGAGCCAGCAGAGATCCGTACCATCTTTGGGGGCTCATCTATTGGAGGAGATTCAAACCATGCTCGAAAAGCCCACTCTCAAAAGTTTGATCCAAAGCATTACGTCCACTTGACCAAGAGCCCTAGCAAGAAACTCCGAGTTAGCCCATGCAGTCTGACCTTTATGGAAGAGGATGCACGTGGAATCCAGCACCCACACGACGATGCTCTAGTAGTTACTATGACCAAAATGAACCGTAAGGTGTACTGTATCTTGGTCGACACCAGAAGCTCGGCTGACATAATCTATTCCGAAGCCTTTAAAAGAATGGAGGTTCCGAGGTCTCGTCTCAGACCTGTGAAGACGCCCCTGCATGGCTTTGCCGGGGAAAGAGTAATCTTTGAAGGAGTCATCTCTCTCCCTGTGACTGTGGGGGAAGGATAACATCAAGTCACATTTATGGTGGACTTTCTTGTTATCAATGTGTCATCCGTACATAACGTCATCCTGGGTAGGCATTCCCTCAATGCAATGAGGACAGTCGTTTCTACCTATCATTTGATGATGAAGTTTCCCGCCGAGGGGGGAACAAGATACCTCTGAGACGATCAACGCGAAGCTCGGAGATGCTACGCTATAGCAGTCAAGAAGGGGTCGGTTAAGAAAGCACTTACCGTTAACATGCTAGACCTTAGAGGACCCACAGAAGACTCATCCGTAGAAGATCCGGAGAAGATACCACTCGACAGGGCAAACTCGAGCAGAACTGTTCAGCTTGGAACATCATTGAACCCTGAGCAGCAGCCTGAGATACTGGCCTTCCTATGACAGCACAAAGATGTCTTCGTATGGTCATATTAAGATATGCCCGGAATCTCTCAGGAAGTAATGGTCCATAAATTGAACGTGGACCAAGATCATAAACCCATGAAGCAAAAGAGGAGACCATTCTATGCCGAGCGGTATGAAGCTATAACCGACGAGGTCTCCATTCTGCTTGAGGTCGAATTCATAGAAGAGGTATACTATCCCGACTGGATTACGAATGTGGTCCTCATTAAGAAGGCCAATGGAAATGGTGGGTCTGCGTAGACTACTAGGACCTAAACAAGGCATGCCCAAAAGATAGCTTCCCGTTGCCTCGGATTGATTAGCTGGTGGACAGCACAGCGGGACACAAATTATTTTCTTTCCTGGATGCTTACTCCGGGTATATCGTGATGCACCCTCCAGACTGATAGAAGATTACCTTTGTCACAAATAAGGGGCTCTACTGTTACCAGGTCATGCCATTTGGCCTGAAAAATGCTGGGGCCATGTATCAAAGGATGGTGAACCAAATGTTCGCATTACAGATCGGACATATGACGGAAGTGTACGTCGATGATATACTAGTAAAGAGTGTCAAGGTGTCTGACCACCTGACAGATCTCGGAGAAACTTTTGCCATCCTTCGAGCATACCAGATGAAACTGAATCCCGCGAAGTGTGCCTTCGGAGTTGGCTCCGATAAATTCCTCGGGTTTTAGGTTAGTCAAAGAGGCATTGAAGCAAACCCCGGCAACATCGTGCACTCTCCTTCTACTCTTCAACTTAGACCCAGATTCTCTTGACCTAACTTAGGCATCAGAGGGTCCCCTGGCTTAGCCAAGGTCTCCTTTGCTTGCTAGTGTGCAGGTTCAGGACTTTGAAGCGGGTTGGACCTCGTGAGTTGAAGTGGAGAGCCGTCCATATTTTATCATCAATAGGAACAATAAAGCTCTTCTCCTTAGCACGAGAAATATAGGCTTTGACTTGTAAAATTGAAAAAACGTACTCTTATCACGCTTCTGCAGTGTACACTCCTGACTTCTTTATTATTTTTTGTTTACACTTTTTGTAATTTATACCCTAAATATATGTAATTTTTACTAAATTTAAAAAATGCATGAAAAAAAGAAAATAGTGAATAAAATATCGAGAAGGAGATTGTTGGACATTATTGTGTGTTAAAATGACCTAAAGATGAGTTTTTACAGACTTAAAATAGCCACTTAGACTCCCTTTCATGAAAAGATGTGATTTTTCATTATGTCTTTTTTATCAATGTCAAATCCCCTCATAATTTTAAATCTAAGAGTCACGATGATGCACAATCCATCTGTCACTATGAATCACAATAAATCATAACATTTTTATATTTATTTGTTTTATTTTATTTGAATAAAAAATAATAAAATTTCACTATTTTTTGAAATAAAGAAGGACACTTAAGGAAGATACGTACATAGGAGAAAGTGTTTTGTAGACTTGAATATTAACTTAATATATATATACCAAACTTATATCAAAATTACCAATAACAACGGTCTTGAACTAAGTATTTCATGTGATGCAATCTGATATATTACATATACATTTTCAATTGTTGAGTGTTCCAAAATCATTAGTACATTAATGACTTTATGCTCAATTATGGATTCACGAGTTTATCAGAGTAGCGAAAACTCTAAAACATTAAGAAACAACCTTATTTCCAATACTCATATAAGTGAGTCCTCATGAATGCTCGTATATAACACAATTGAAAGAACTCATTAAAAGAAAATACTCATCCTCTTCTTTTTTTTTTCCCTTTTTATAAGTACCCAACATTACACATACACTACATAATGAGATAGCTAGATAAGAAAACGTAAGTTGAACACATCAACTTAGGTTAGATTTCCTTTGTTTGGTGTTTGTAAAATTTTCTCAAGTCACATTTATTTTAATGTTCTAATGACAATATCCCTTGTTAGTCCCTTGATGAATGGTTCTACTGGATTATTTATAAACTGCATGCATTAAATTATTATAAAACTATCACCAAGTAGCAGCGGTGTAAAATTATACCTTAAATTGATATACCTATATTTTCAATTATAAGTCTTGTTATTAATTTAAAAAACCCCTTATCTACCAAGGCGAGGTACCCAGTGTTTTACAACTTGAGCCCGGTCTCTCTTCCTTTCCATCGTCTCCATACACCCTAGTCTTGTCCTAATAGCGTGTTGCATTCGAGCAAATGTTGCATCGGGTTATACGAAAAAAAAGAGCTAAGGTAACACAAGCGTGTATAAGGAAGCAGAACTACACACCATCGCACGAGCCAAATTAGAATACCTGCGTGAGCTTAAAAAATCTTTCCACAAAGTGAGTTCCCACGTGTAAATGCCCTTTGCCAAAATATCAGGTCAGTCGCTCGTAAAATGGGCCATCCCTGTAAGAAATTCATGGACCGTTTATAAAACATATCAACGGCCCGCGTTCATTGGACCACTGATGAGTGGGATATCTTAGTCTATGTGCATGCTCACGACGAAAGTGCGCTATGCAAATACTCTGCACGCTTATGGAACTGCCATGTGTGATGCGTGTGGAGAAGGATGCCTAGGCAGCCGGAGGTACAGTACAAGAAGGAAAGTAGTAATTGCCTTTTAAGGAGCTTTGCACGTATGTATAATCCAAGCCCTCCATCAAGAGAGTCCACAGTTTAGATGCCCTTGCCTAAGAATTAGGGGTAGGCTCATCGAATGGGGCCACAACATTATATGGTTTAGAGAAGTTTGCCTAAGTTTTTTGGCCATCTACCATCCACATGCTACAACGCATGCCATGTATCACGTGTACGAGATCCAAGCCGTCCATCAGGTCATCACCGCTGCTGAGAAATGTTTCATGAGGTGTTGGATCACATGGAAAGTTCAGATTTTGAGCCCACATCACGTGTGATGAGTTGTGAAAAAGTCCCGTGAGAAATGGTGTCTAGGTGAGCATTCTCTATTATAAATTTATGAGTGTAGACCTCACCTTTTATCCGGTGGTTTTTAAAGCAAAACAAACTTAAATTGTGAACTTGGACCTGCTGGTACGAACATCGAAATTGATGACGAAAATATCCCCGTTTTTTAAGTAAGCAGGTGGAGAAAGGTGTGGTTGCCCTCTACAGCTACTACGGATAATAACCGTAGCCATATGCCCCATAACCCATCTCACAACCAACCCTGATTTAATGCCTTCTCCCACGACCGAAGTTTGCTGCCAGATCGGCTACACTACCTATAGTTACGATTATAAGCCATAGCCATAGCTCTACGGTCATTACTTGATATTAGTTAACAATACTATCTATCATTTCTCGATATTATCGATGACTTATGCTCGATACTATCGAACCATTCTCGATAATATAAAAAATTTATCTATTTTTTGAGTTTTGTTGCTAGATAATTTGGCATTTATTTTTGATATTGTCACACCCCAAATCCAAAAATCGGATTCACAGGAATCTCAATTGTCGAATCTGGTGCTGACAGTCTCTGTAGTACCCCATTCTGGGCTTCTAGCGTTCATATGCGAGATTCCGATCCTGAGATCTTGCCAGGAGAATTTTTTATTTTTTTTAAGGTACATTTAACTAGTAATAAGCATAACCACAAGATTACCTAATTCACAAAGATAACTTCATCGTCACATATCCATTAATATAATCATTTGAGTATAATGCTGAAAGGGGAAATACATAAATCGAAATTCAAGCTCCAGAAGATCCCTGCACGCGCCAAGCTCAACACTGTTGCAACCTAACATCACCTGCACGCATCTATCGTGCATAAGCTTATAGAAAGCTTAGAGGGTGGTGTAAGTGTGTGCACAAAGTAAGTGTCAAGTATTCAATATAATGCTATCATCATACAATACCGAAATTACTGGTAATCCATAAATCGTACATTATCAGAATAAGCAGAAATACTGACAAGATCATTAATTATCAGAGTAAGCAGAAATATTGACAAGATCATGAGTCAATCAATATCAGAATATGCAATACAGAGCAGCTATGCAATAAGGAGTCATAAAGAGCCAAATATCATATGTCGAGGATGTAATATAATATATAAATTCTACTAAGTCTGTCTAGGCCATATAAGTGAAGAAACATAACAACCCAAAATGTCATATGCCTGCGGATATAATGCAATATGCGATGCGAATGAAATGACATGCTGGAGTGTGAAGTCGGGATGATAGTACGTATTATCGCAGGCTATGGGGTCTACCACAAGGGACTTCTATCCAAACCAGTCCCATACCTAAATATGGATAGTCAGACTCAATGTGGTAAACTCCTGATCTCAGGTTAGTCGCGCGCCCAATCGAAATCTTTTCCATAACGAAGGTACACAATAATTAGTTACGCACTACCAGCCCGAGTGGATAGTAAATGGGTGAATGAATGAGCATGCAACTCCTACTCAATAAGTCCACATATCAGTATGGTTCCTCTCTAGAAAATCACTAGGGTCTATTACATTCTAAACCAAATTCTGTCCCATTGCGTACAACAAGGTGAGTGGAAGAGACCTCACTATTCGCCTGTCAATATCAGGTCCAGTTCATCGATAGTGGACCCATTCCTCGAGCTCGTAGACTCAGCCTAGCATTGTCCCCTCATCTCGGGCAGGTAAGGCCGCACCCCCTTCCAACCAACTACAACACAGTGGGAGACGCGGCCTAATGGTATACGGCCTTCATGCGCTCATGCATCCACTCGGTCTAGACGTTGGAGCAACCTCTGAAATCAAGAGGGTTCTGGGACTTTCACCCAAGGATATCTATAGCACCCCATGTAGAACAGATTTTTGATGTCCCATCTGGCCATCCACGATATGCCTGTGGAGGCTACAACCTTGATGTCGTTAGGGTGTATGGTGGTCATGTCACACAAATACGAGATGCATGAGTCACACAGTGCAATCATACATAAATCATACGCATACCGTGCGCTCATGTGGGATAACCTCCGCCTATCAGGGAGTCTCATAACAATCTACCCAATAACATATGCAATGGTCAGCCACACATTATAACAAACATACAGATGATGCATATGAGCATGTATCATGATGCTATGTTGTCACATATTCATAATCGGTGTCAATAACTGGCATCGACAATGTGGACATTTAACCAACATTGACCCTAAGGGATGACCCATATAGAGCCTAACATACTGTGGACCCATGACCTCACACAAGGGTCAAATATACAACACCATGGGCCTCACTCAAGAGCTTAATACACGTCACAATGGGCTATTCATGTGGGCCTAACATACATCACAAGGGGCTTCATCGCTTGACCCTCAAATGCACCACGATGGGCCTCATCACATAGGCCTCACATACATTACATAGGCCTCAAATGCATCAAGCCGAGGCTGAATGCTCATAAGAATGGGCCTCAAATACGGGCCACATATACATCACAATGTGCCTCAGCAATCGGTCTCAATATCCGACCTCGACAATCGGAGTCAGCCTCGATAATCAGATTGTCGAGTCGGCCTCGACAATTGGAATCGTCCTCAACATTAAATTATTGGAATCGGTAATTGGCAATCAGAATAGGCCTCGACTTGGATAATCGAAATCGGTAATCAACAGTGGGAATCGGCCTCGACAATCGGGATTGGCCTCGATAACTAGGATGGACACATATCACAATGGGCCACAACATACGGGCTGGGAATACGTCACAATGGGCCTCGACCCATGGACAGAAAATATATCTCAATGGGCCTTGCCAAATGGGCCATAAACACATCCTAATGGGCCTCAACCATAGGCCTTTACATATCATAACAGGCCTTGCATCAATGGGCCGCACTAATGGGGCTCATACACATCAAGTGAGTTGCATCTATGAGTCGCACAAATGCACGATAGGTAGGCCCTGCACATGCAGCAGATTGGCCCCACTAGATGGTTAGTGTGGATATAGAATGCATATATCTAGTGGGTCACACATCCCACAAATGGTGTCAATAAAACATACATCGAGGCTGGCCCTATATGACCTGGACGGTTTGGGTGGAACATATGAGGTGGGCTCTGCTCACGGGTTCCAAATACACTACAATGGGCCTTACGGGCTTTGAATACATCTCAATGGGCCTCAACCTATGGGCCCTGATATATATCATAATAGGATTCCTGCCCTAGATGGCGTGGATAAAAATACATCATGGTGCATCCCATCCTAATAGTTGGACAGTATGGATATAAAAACATATATATCATGTGGGCCTCATGTGAACAACGGATGCATCAAGGTGGGCCTCACACAGATGGGCTGCATGGAATGAAATACATATGTCACACGGGTTCCACATCCCACGGCCAAAGATTGG
Organism: Magnolia kwangsiensis; assembly: GCA_037074715.1. NCBI lineage: Eukaryota > Viridiplantae > Streptophyta > Magnoliopsida > Magnoliales > Magnoliaceae > Magnolia > Magnolia kwangsiensis. The sequence continues at coordinate 68,966,381 of CM073583.1, forward strand.
GCGGTGTGGATAAATAAATACATCATGCTGGCCCACACTGCATATGGACGGTATGCTTATTCAACACATATAATAACATATAATAAGGAGGGCCCCACTGTACAGTAGCTGCTGGACGATGTGAATATAGAGTGCATGCATCAAGGTGGGCTACTCGAATGGACCACAAAATACATTAAAGTGGGCCCAACAAATAGGCCACAACATACATCAAAGTGAGCCTAACAAATGGGCCACAAAATACATCAAGATGGGCCTCCTCACATGGGTCATACGTACATCAAATGGGCCACACCAATGGGCCCCATATATATCAAATGGACCACACCCGAATAAAAGTGGTGATAATGATTTCCACCATTTAAGTTCCTAAGGCCCACCATAACATATGTTTCTTATCCAACATGTTCATAAATTAACATAATGATAGATGAAGTGGAACAAATATTAGCTTAATAGGAAACTCCTATGGCCCTTACAAATTTTGAACGGTGGACGTCATTGTCCACTACCTTAAATGGTGGGGTCCACTTGAACTTTAGATCTGACTTATTTTTAGTCTTAAGCTTGTTAAGACAAGCTTTCCAAATGGTTGGACGGTTTGGATGCAACACATGCATCAAGGGCGGGGTCCACATGAGCTATGGATCTGACTCATTCTTTAGCTCACGCCATGAAATGAGATTTCAAAATGGATGGACAGCTTGGATGCAACACATAGTGGGTCCCATGAAAGCCCACCATCATGTATAATAATATAATATAATATAATATAATATAAAATCTATATATAATATATACAATATAATATATATATACACACACACACATCAGCCCCACACGTGGGGTGGTCCCACCATCCAGGTGTGGACAGTGGTGTGAATAAACACATACGTCATTGGTGGGGTCCACTAGCCGTCTAGCAGCAGCTGGACGGCATTAATAAAACACATACATCTATGTGGGCTCCACCGTCCGCCTAGACGGTATGAAAAAAACACGTACATCACTGTGGGTACCATGTGAGGCCCACCATAATGTTTATACGCCATCCAACCCGTTGATAAGGTCACGTAGACCCAGATGAAGAGGGAAAACAAATTTCATGTTGATCCAAAGCTTCAGGATGCTCGAAGAGTCTCAATAGTAAAAAATTAATTCAACACTGTTCCTGTGATGTGGGCCACCTGGGTCCCAGATCAAGCTGATTTTTTGGAGGGAGCCCACTTCAAGAAGGGGCCCACCAACTGAACGGCATGAATGAAATATACACATCATGGTGGGGCCCACGATTGGGACCGTGGGTCCCTGGTCGTCCGCCCACAGTGTAGGACGCCTACGCGTCCTCTCTCCCTGTCAATACCAGCAACAATGCTGCTGCTGTTGTTTTCATTTTATTTTTTGTTGAAAAACTGAGATTTGAGGTTTTTCATACGTGGGGCCCGTACCAGATGAATCCAGCCCATCCATTGCACTCCACGGCTCAAGACCAATTAAATGAGCCCAATATGTAGCATGTTTTGGTATACCGAAACATCAGGGTGAGTTTTAATGGTAAACATTACTATTTCCTATGGTATGGCTTACTAGAAAGTCAGATTTGCCTCAAATTTCTGTTCAACGTCTAAAAGGGACTGAGAAATGGAATGGATGGTGTGGATTTGATCTGTACATCAAGGTGGGGCCTATATGGACAACCCTCTTCAAAGCTTGAGAAACAAGCTAATATTTTTATTTTTGACAAAGCACGTCCAGAAGTGCTGGACCTCCCGTGGTTGTTTACATTTCAATGGACATCGTCCAGCGTCCCTGACAACATATATTTCATCAAGGTGGGTCCCACAGGGACGTGGCCCACATCTCATCAAGGTGGGTCCCACATGAATGTGGCCCACCTGATTTGAATCCATCAGATACTTGTGTTTTTCCACCACCATAAGGTAGGGTCCACATGAGTTGGACGATTTGGATAAGACATACCTCAAGGTGGGGTCCATCCGAGTGGGCCACACATCACACAAAAATGAGAAAGAGAGGGAGAGAGAGAGAAGCACCCACCTTTTATATTCTTAGATTTCTTCTTCCATCAACATATCTTAGAGCTCCAAGGGATGCATTTGAACGGTGGAGATTGATTTTAGAGAGTGGGATTGGGTGGTAGAGAGTGGGCCACACCAAGCTCCTCTATGTAAGCCATGGACGTGGGTTGCTTGGAGAGAGGAGCTTGAAAAATGAGAGAGATGAGAGAGGAGGTGTAAGAGAAGTGATGGGAGAGAGGATGGTGAGGTGATAGAAAGGTTGACTTTTGGGATTACTTTTTGTACTTGGGAATGAGGAGAGTAATGAGTGTACTTTTGACAAATGAGGTGATTGATGTGATGGATTCTCTTGGAATTTATAATGGGGTGGTGTTTTCCTTGAACTGAATGCGGGCTTACATCTCCTGGCCAGGGTACCGCATCAGCGTGCAAGATGCGGCATTGGAACTGCGGCGACAGCGTGGTCGCACTGGTACAAGTCTCAGGTCGAGCTGACTCTGATATACAGAACACGTCTCAAGATCGCTTGCAAACGTCGATAACAGAACGCGGATCGCCGGAATCTGATTGGGAGGGTTGCGGGAGCTTATGGAACGGTATGGTCTAGGATACGGGCCTGACAGATATTATTGGACTATGGTCGATATTATCGATAATCTAGGCTACGGTTATAATCCGTAGCCATATGTTTACGGTCATTTTCTCATCTCCTTTCCTAATATTACTTTATCAACTTACTTCTTCACACCTGATGCAAAAATAAATAAATAAATAAACAAAATAAAACAAAAAAAAAGAAGAAGAAAAAAACAAAGAAATAAAGCATTAGAACACCATAGAGAATGTAACCTTTAATATGAAAAGTTTCAAATTTATACCATAGAGATTTCCAATCTAGAGTTTGAAGCTCTAGTTGCCTATGCAAATGGAAGAATGCTAAAAAATTACCTTTATAACAACTTTTTTGTCATCATGCATATGAGCAACATGAACCTTTGCGAGGGAAGCACTTGCTAGTGGAACAAAATCAAACTCAACAAAAATCTGTTTCATAAAAAGATTGCTTCATTCAGTTAGCAAGTTTTACACCAATTGAACATTTAATCAATCTATAAAACTACTCTTCACAACAAAAAAGAAGGAAAAACATCAAAGACCAGAACATGGAAGTTTTGGCTATGTATTTTGGTGAGGAAAAAATATTAACGATGAAAATCTCATGTACTCAAGATAATATGAACAAAGAATTTAACAAACAATGAAAGAAAAAGAACATAATTCATGTGGCATACTTCCAAGCTCTTTCATGAACACTTCACAAACTTGATCGTAAGAAGAAATTGGGCATCAATTTAGCATGGACTATCTAATTGTTTGTACATATTCTTGAGGAAACAAGTATTCCTACAAGAGAGACCAACAACCAGAAAAGAAAATTGAAGAACGTTGCAAAGATTGAGCAGTTAACCACATTAAACACACATTGAGCAGTTAACCACATTAAACATTTGCAGAAGATACGAAGTACACAACTCAATAGAAGATCAGTTCATCAATTGTATGATTGCACTCATCACAAGAGGTGGGAAGTAGTAGATCATGTGACTTTCTACAACACCAAAGCTGAACTTGATAATAGTTGAAAGTCTATCCATGGTTGAGTCTCACATGACATTTGTAAATTTGGGTCCACCTCCCTACTCAAAATTAGTGCCTACTTGTATCGTTGATACATCCTATTGAAGATATTGTTCGTTGATGTGTTGACAAATAAATAACAAACAAGGAACTGTACAGTTGCACAATTGAAACATCTGAAAGTCGAAGGAATGACAAAAAAAACTGATTTACTAATCATTGTAATTTTTCTCTTCAGGTTTCACAACTGATATGTTGGGTCCTCTAGAGGTCATGTTGGGCTCAAGTTGCCCTTAACCCAACCCAACCTACCCCTCACTACAACTTGGGCTTGGATCAACTGACCTAACTTGAGATGGGGTTAGGTTCACTCAAGTTGTCATGGTCTTGAGCGGGGCAAACATGAAATTGAGTGGGGCAAGCTGAAATTGAGCAGGGCAAGTTGAAAATTGAGCAGGCCAAGTATGAAATTCAACGGGGCAAACATGAAATTCAGCAAGGCAAACATGGAATTGAGCGAGGTAAACATGAAATTAAGCAGGGCAAACATGGAATTGAGCGAGGTAAACATAAAATTAAGCGGGGCAAACATGGAATTGAGCAGGGCGAACATGAAATTCAACGAGGCGAACATGGAATTGAGCGGGGAAAACTAGAAAATGAGTGGGGAAAACATGGAATTGAGCAGGAAAAACATGGAATTAAGCGGGGCAAATATGAAATTGAGCGGGGCAAGCATGAAATTGAGCGGTGCAAGTATGAAATTCAGCGAGGCAAGCATGGAATTGAGCGGAGCAAACATGAAATTGAGCGGGACAAACATGGAATTGAGCGGGGCAAGCATGAAATTGAGTGATGCAAATATGAAATTCAGTAGGGCAAACATGAAATTGAGTGGGGCAAACTAGAAAATTAGCTGGGCAAACTTAATGGATAATTTCATGCCTTGAGCCCAAAAATCTAAAAGTATCCAATGTTCAAATGGACCACACCACGTGAAAATTTTGAATTGAACTTCTACTTTGGTCAAATCTTAGGGGATACAGAATTTTTGGATCAAGCTTATAATTGTGTTTTCTATTAATTCATGTTTGTATGATCTTATGAACATTGCGTGAGGCAAGCTAAATTCAGCAACGATGTTTATCATGGAATTACGTGAGGTAAGCACAAAAATTGAGCAAGACAAGCATGAAAGTTCAGCGAGGCAAGCTAGAAATTGAACGAGACAATCATGAAAATTGAGCAAGGCGAACTAGAAATGGTGCGAAGGAAGCATGAAAATTCAGTGAGGTAAGCTAGAAATTGAGGAAGGGAACTTAGACATTAAGTGGGGAAAACATGAAATTGAGCGAGGGAAACATGAAATTCAGTGGGGAAAACATGAAATTGATCGGGGCAAACTTAATTTTTAGCAGAGAAAACATGAAATTCAGCAGGGCAAATCATGAAATTCAATGGGGGAAACATGAAATTGAGCGAGAAAAATTAAAAATTGAGCGGGGCAAACTAGAAAATCAGCCGAGCAAACAAGAAATTGAGCAGGGAAAATTAGAAATTCAGTGAGGCAAACTGAAAATTCAGTGAAAGTAACATAAATTTTATTGAACTTGAAATGCAATTGAACTAGCTTAACAAATAATTGAAATGCAATTGAACTAGCCTAACAAATAATTAAAACGCAATTGAACTAGCCTAACATGAATTTCAATGAACTTAAAATGAGATTGAAGTAGCCAAACATTAAATTCTAAGGTCATTACTTAGAGAATTTAACCAATCATGAACCGGAAATGTCGGCGACAACTCGAGCATATTGCTGAGAAGTATGTCAAATAGATCAAGAACTCTTGAAATTTGAGACCATTTTAATCAGTATGCTTTTATCATGCTGAGTTAACTGATTTGGGCCCACCTTGACTTGAATGTATGTGGACTATCCACGACATTCATCCATTTTTCTATCTATATTAATGGTTTAAGCCCAAAATCTGATGTTTTATTTGTAATCAATTTTATGTTCATCGGATGATGTATACTTCTTGGCAATATGCTCGAGTTATCACTGACATTCCCGGTTCATGATTGGTTGAATTCTCTGAGTAATGACTGTAGAATTTGATGTTTGGTTACTTCAATCGCATTTCAAGTTCATTGAAATTCATGTTAGGCTAGTTCAATTGTATTTCAATTATGTGTTAGGTTAGTTTAATTACATTTCAAGTTTATTAAAATTCATGTTACCCTCGCTGAATTTCTAGTTTTCCCCCCAGAATTTCTAGATTGCCCCACTCAATTTCATGCTTACCCTGCTGAATTTCATGTTTGCCCTGAAATAGCGGTGAAGACCGCTTGAGTTGAAGTAGGAATATGCCAATATGTCCTAGAGGGGGGTGAATAGAATTTTTTTAAAGTTTTTATGAATTATTAAAAATCTTATCACACTAATCCTATTACAGAGTATAGATTAGGATTACTCAAAATTAACTCTACTGGCTTCTAAGCCTGGTAGAGGATCCAATCATAAAACTATTTAAATGATAATCATGGAGCAGTTATAGTCTATGATGGATGTGACTATATGTGAAGTGTGAGCAAGTATAAATGCAGTTAATATAATCACACAAAAGATCAAATACAAGAATCAATCACAAACACAGTCATTTTTATAGTGGTTCAACTACTTGTCTACTCCACTCTCGGCTTCCACACTCAACCCTTGAGTGTACCGAATTTCACTAAGGAGGTTTTCCATGGTTCACCTCAAACCTAAGGTTTTAAATCAGGTTCACCTTCAAACTTTACAGAGGTTTCTACTCGGTTCACCTCAAACCTTGGATTTTGTTGGCGCACTCCTAACCAGATGTTTATGCCCACACAGAGCAAGGGTCCACACAATGCACCCGGATGTTTATGCTCTCCACAGTAAGGGTCCACACAATGCACCTCACACGTACACTCCCGTCAGATGCCTCCTTTGAGGACTTCAAAGGGTGAGCAACACCTAGGACCCAATCCTAGAAAGGAATGATCACAAGTGTCCTCTGGACTCTGAGTACTTACAGATAAGTTGATGAGTCCCGTTTAGCGCAGTGATGAAGATCTCCTTCTTGTTGATGAAGAGTCTTCAGCTCCCTTGATCCACAACACAAAAGATGTACCTATACTAGGCTTCAGGTCGGGTCAAGGTTATGATGGAATTTCACTCTCTAAAGATTTTTCTATTAGGAAGATAGAGTGATTCCAATCATCTATGCATTCAAGGCATCCCAGCTTAATGATTTGTCATTAAGGTAGTAGCTGGAGGATCCTTGAATGCGGAAGTTCATTCCCTAATCCACTCTATTGAATATCATTGATGAGGGTGGATTGGAGGATGAACTCCCTGAGAGAAAGGGCTTAAGATAAATGATATGAAGTTTAAAACACTCAAAAGAACTCTCTTCTTTCTCTACCAGTAATAAAGACTATCCTCTCTATATATAGGCAAAAGGTTTTAACGGATATAAAACGATCACATTTATGACAGAGTTCGATATCATCGAGCAATAGTCGATATGATCGAGCGTATACTCTCGATTGTATCGATTGACCTCTCGATGATACAAACTCAAATGTAATTTTCACTTTTGAAAACCTTTTGCCAACTGGTCGATGGGATCGAGACACACATCGATGTTATCGAATTTTAAACTCCGATTCCATCGATAGAGGAATCGATCTATCAACAAGTGAAAATAAGAGAGACAAGCCTTGAAGGATTTCAGGTTCTAAAGATATGATCGGGGAACATCCGATGTCATCGAAATTTGTATATCGATGATATCGGAGACAGTGTCGATTGGATCAATAAATCGTATAGATTTACCTATAAGCTTGCTGGACGTTTTGTGTCCGATCTCGATCTAATCGACCAGGTCTCGATATGATCGACATATGAATATCGATTTTTCGACTGGCACCACGATCAATGATTAAAACACCCTGAAATTTATGCTGAAGGAAACATGAGCCCACTATCGGTATGATCGAATAACTTCCGATATGATCGATATTTGAGTTTAGATTGAATCGGACAGTCATCAATATATCGAAGCTTATAGTAATTTTCTTTAGAAAAATAGGGGCGCTGAAAAACTACCTGTCGATATTATTGATCTACTTTCGATGGGATCGATATTCGAATATCGATGATATCAATTGAACCGTCGATATATCGATAAATCGTTCAGATGAATGTTTGCTTCTGGACACTTTTTGTCCTCACCCGATTGTATCGATTGAGATACTGAGGACATCGACAGAGCAGGTCGATCATATCGAAAAGTGAATCGATATAATCGACAGTATAAGAAAAACTTGAAGATTTTTCTGTTTGGTAAAAAGTTTCTTACACTAAAATCCTAAGATGTTCTACTTAGTTTTAAGGGTTTTAATCACCTGGTGTTTTGGGACATGGGATGTGAGGCTATGATTTACCTATGGCGAGCTTTCACACATCCAGTTGAAGCAGACACTTAAATTGATCTTCCTATTAGGCGTTGTTGTTTGACTGACTCAACTTACATCGTAATTGACAAACCAAGGCACTAGTAGGTGCACTTTCATGCCCCACTGAATTTCTAGTTTGCCCTGCTAAATTTCATGTTTCCTTCGTTGAATTTCATATTTGCCCTGCTCAATTTTCAGTTTACCCCTCAGAATTTCATGTTTGCCCCGTTGAATTTTCAGTTTACCCCGCTGAAATTCGTAAACATGAAATTCAGCGAGAAAAATTGAAAATTGAGCGGGGCAAATACAGAATTCAGCGGGGAAAACATGAATTTCAGCGGGGCAAGCATGAATTTCAATCCGAGTTCTTTCTTTAATCACAATAGCCTAGAGATGATTGATCCGAGGGATGGTTTGATTGCAAAAGGGGCAATTAAAACTATATTGGGTTATCTTGCTGGCATAATGATTTCAAGACCAGCAAGATAACCCAAACAAATAGTCAGTGAGATGGACTGCGGGCACCAAACAAATAGAGTTTCAAAACTCCCTATTTGAGTAACTTAGTTAGAGAGTCGAACAGTCCTACTAGGGGCTTTTATAAAGCCCCCTATAATATGTGTGTTTTATTTAAGTTGTTCATTCATTTTGAAAATCATTTTAAAATATAATCTTAAAAAGAAAGCAGACAAAAAACACAAGTAAATCACACCCACATCACAAGAATCAGTAATGATGATGATATTGTTGTTAAAACCTTCTTAGAGGCCATCGTGATATATATTTGTCATTAAACTTATTCATAAAATAATGTAAACCTGGTTAAAAGGAAAATATAAAAATATCAGCTTGATCCAAAACTCCTTGAGCCCCTAAAAGAGGTTTTTAGCAAGTTGTGTTCAAGCCCCACCATGTGACGTGATCTACTTTAGCACTAGAGCTTCTTCATTTATTTTATCATCAAAACCTTTCTAGTAATTTAGCGAGGGAACCTAGAAATTGAGAGAGGGAACCTTGAAATTCAGCAAGGCAACTTAGAACTTGCACGAGGCAACGTAGGAATTGAGCTTGGGTTTGCGATTACAATAGAATATTCGTCACCTTTTCAAACCACAGTTTTAGTGTATACGTAGAGCTTGGGTTTGGAATTATAATAGAATATTCATCATTTGTAAAGATGAATTGAAAAACATATCAAACATAAAATTTACAAGATAATCATAGTGTACAAAATCAGAAATACTTGAAAACAATGTAGCATTTCATGAATTTGAACAAGCTTCATATGAAAACGATATAGAAATTGAGCAAGGAAATATTGAAAATTGAACGAGACAAACTATAAAAATAGGTGAGGCAAACTATAATTTGAGCAGGGAAAACTGAAAATTGAGTTAGGCAAACTGGATATTGAGCGGGGCAAACTAGATATTCAACAGTGCAAACTAGATATTCAGCAGGGCAAACTAGAAATTAAGCGGGGCAAACATGAAATTGAGTGGGGCAAACTAGAAATTGAGCGGGGCAAACATGAAATTGAGCGGGGTAAACTAGAAATTGAGCGGGGAAACTAGAAATTCAGTGGGGCAAACTGAAAATTGAGTATGGCAAACATGAAATTGAGCAAGGAAAAAGAAGCCTACATTCAATTTGAATGCAATGGATTAAGATAGCTGGTGTGTATATAGAATACCTCGTAGACCTGATGCAATGGATAAAATAGTGTCGATACGGGGGAGTTTGGATTATAACTTGATATAAGCTACCTATGTGTTAAGTATCTTATCTTGGTTCCTACTTCTTGAACTGAAGTGATTAAGTAACTTTAAGTAAAAAAAAGTTATAATTGATCTTAAACCAACCCTACATTCAGCAGAACACTTTCTCTAGTTATAGTAGATAGAGCTTCCGGAAATGTGAAATTATCTACAGTCAATTTGTACACCTCTTCCATATCCATCATAACTCCCAACAAATTGAACTCAGCGGTATAGCAACTAAACTTGTTTCCATAGAATGTTTCATCGATGAAAGGAATGTTTGTTATTTGTAAAAGAGCTCCTGTAATAGATGGAAGAAAACCGACCCAAATGGGGCTACATATCCTTTAGAGCTCTTCATCCATTCCCCCTTTTTCAGAGTTCTCAAAAAATCATCATCGACTTTCCCCCTCTTCTTTAAGTACCTAATAAACTGCAACAGTAAAATTCCATGTTTCCTAGTAATTCTTAATAAAGGAAGTGATGTAACGTGATTGATTATTAGTCAACAAACGTGTACTAACCCAAACCACACCCCAATCAATTTCAGCTTATCCATGATTGATTATTAGTCTACATACATGATTGCTAGTAATTCTTGTGCTTCTATTTTACTGGTAGGATGGATTGGAAGGGATTGGAAGGTAAAATCTCGAAATATGACGGGCATGCCAAACAAACTCGGTGAACCTGTCCCGAGATATAACAATCCTATGGAGGTCCCGACCTTTGATTCGGGCATTGAGAAGGTCTCAACCTTTCCTCAAATCAGTCTGCATCCCTGATATGGCCCAGATATCCAGTTCAGACAACTGGATAATCCAAATCTTCAACACAGATGGTTGGAACTTAAGGTAGGATCTTCGTGCTCTTCAATCTACTAGCATGGAACTCTCTTCTTAAAAGAATGGAAGTAGAGAGTTATAATCACATTTACAATCTGGAAGAATTGAAATGATAATTGAATTTCAGTCCTTGGCTAATTAGCTCATATGGTGGTATTCAAACTCTAGGCACAATAGGAGTAAGAAACATGGATTGAAATCACACTAATAATAACCCATGCCATGTATTGAAACTATAAAACTCTAGGCACAATAATAGTAAGAAGCATCATATTTAAAGTACCTGAAGCCCCATCATGCTTGCAACAGCAGCACCACAACTGTTAAGGTTATGATGTGCCTCAAAAAACTCAAGGACTAAAGAGTTCCAGTAATCCAAGCATACCTATCCATGTATTTGACGCAGACAAGGTAAGACTCTATGCAAACTCAATTACAAAGAAAAGAAGGCATGTAGTTAACATGACTACTTTAAAAACCTTAGTGTCATCAACATAAGAAATGCCGATTAGATATTCAAGACCCATTAGAAGTGCAGATCTGTTCTCTAGAGTGGATTCAAGTACTCGGATATGGGATTGCATAGGAAAAACACTATCAGAGTCACTAAGAAAGTTCTATCCAATTACATGTCCAGCAAAACCGGTAAACATAAAAACGGGATATAATATTAAATCTAGTATCTTTGTCACTCTACGAATAGTAATGAACAGAACATCCATAATTTGACAGACAAATGCAGGTTTTCGATTGAACACTAAGCTTTAAAACCAAAAGCCAGAGGGATGCATATCACTTCATATTTATCATACACTATTACCTTTACAACTAGAAAATGAAGGGGGCAAACATGAAATTTCGCGGGGGAAGCTTGAATTTCAGGGGGGCAAATGTGAAATTGAGCGGGCAAAGTAGAAAATCAGCTAGACAAACATGAAATTGAGCGGGGCAAACTGAAAATTGGGCAGGAAAATATGAAATTGAGTGGGGGAAACATAAAATTCAGTGAGGGAAACATGAAATTCAGCAGGGGAAGCACGAAATTTAGCAGGTGAAACATGAAATTGAGCGGGACAAACATGAAATTGAGCAGGAAAAACTAGAAATTCAGTGGGGCAAACATGAAATTGAGCGGGCCAAACATGAAATTCAGCAGGGGAAGCATGAAATTGAGCGGTGCAAACTAGAAATTAAGCAGGGTAAACATGAAATTGAGCGGGCAAACTAGAAATTGAGCGGGGGAAACATGAAATTCCGTGGGGGAAACATGAAATTCAGCAGGGGAAACTTGAAATCGAGCAGGGAAAAGATGAATTTCAGCGCAACAAATGTGAAATGAGTGGGGTAAAGTAGAAAATCAGTGGGGTAAATATGAAATTGAGCGGGGCAAACTAAAAAATCAGTAGGGCAAACATGAAATTGAGCGGGGCAAACTTAACAGATAATTTCATGATGGACAACACTACATGATAATTTAAACATATCCAATGTTCAAATGGACAACATCACATGATAATTTTGAATTGAACTTCTACTGTTAATCATTTCTTAGGAGCTACAGAAGTTTTGGATCAAGCTTATAATTGTGTTTTCTATTAATCCATGTTTGTATGATCTTACGAACAGGTTTGATAACAAACAAACATCATTATTAGGCCTATTATGGTTTCAATGGTGGAAATCATTATCCCCATTGTTTCTCGTGTTATGATCCACTTGATCTTTTGATATGCTTCAATTTGGGGCTTAACCCCTTAAATTAGAAGGAAAAACAGATGGACGACATAGATATACTACATATATTATAACGTCTCAAAAAAATCTGTACAAAGACCCGAGTACCACCTCAGGTAGAAATCACTAAGGACTAAATCCTTTAAAAATTAGACGAGAATTAACTAAGTGCTAAACTAGGTTATCTATGAAATTAACACTAATCACTTAAAATACGATCTGTAAGACCCAAACCGGGTAGAACCATTAATGCTACATTACCTAATAACTTAGGATCCATCTTAAAACACAATTGCTCTCGGGAGCATGTTGAAACTCTGTATCGGACCTGGATTGTGTGTCGAAAGTCCGATTATCCCGAAGCTATACGGTTATGACCGCCTTGCTGGACTTGACAACCATCTCAGAAATTAAGTCCTAAAGGTATCCAGAAATGCACAATTGAGCCCGGAGCGAAGTGTGTGAGAAACGCGAATATCTTTAGGAAACGAACTGAAACTTAAGTGAATTGAGTTGTTTGCTTGCAGGCCGAATCTAAGGATTCAGACCGTCAGATTCTGACCCAATTATACCCTCGGATCAGAAATTTTTTTTAACACAGGTCAGTGCGCTTGTGACCCTGATCGAGTATCGGTGACCGTTGAACTGAAACTAGTCCCCTGCAGCCGATCCACTGATCCGATCAGACCAAAAACTTAACCTGACCTAGATCCAATGTCAAGAAGCTTAAGTCCGACCGCATGCATAAAAGGGACCTCCAGATCAGCTCCGTTGGACCGAAATGGCCAATCTTTGGCAATAACCTAAGTATACCATGGCCCTGGGGCCATTCTCATCAGTTTTGGGCCTATATAAGGGCCTTAAACCCTCTTTCTCCCTTCACATATGAATTTTCAACCCTAGAAGAGAAGAAAGCAAAGAGAGAAGGAAAGAGAGAAAATGAGAGAGAAAGTTGACGAGAGTTCCTGGGATCTTTCTTGCCACTCCATGTGCTTAACCACTGTGTCTGTATCGCTATTTCGGTGATTTTGACTCCATTCTTGGGTAAAAAATCCTAACCCTAATCTATTTTAGATATTCAAATAGAGTAAATGGTGAAATATCTAACCTATTTCATGTTATAGGTTATCATCGTGCTATAGACAGACTTAGGGTTTAAACTGAGTTCATTACGAGTCTATCGGTGAAAGGTGTAGATTATAAATCTTTAGGTTATGGTTTTTAAGGTTTTCAATGTCAGTAATAATTTATGACTGACTTGATTGCTGTCACATGTGCATAGATGCGACGTTTTCAATATATTACATATATATGTAGAGTATGTTAATTTTAATGCATTTCATGTGTTTGTTGAAATGTTTGAATGAGTATGAAATTATGATTTATGCCTACCATGTTCATTGACTGAGAATACATGATTGTTGTACGTATGGTAAACCTCTAGTAAAGGGATTTGCTATAATACCTGTTATAACTGTTTTATTACATGTATATGATATGTGTACCCTAAGTGTTTGATAAAATGCCTAAATGTGAAAATTCTTGTTTAAATGCATGTAATGAGGGTGTTGAGATAAGAATCTCAATTCCTTTATTATGTTATAGTATCCTTTATATAACTTATCTTACTACTATGTGAGTTAAGGATGAAATGCCTATGCAAGGTAATATGTATAGTATGTGTTTTGTTGAATTTCTCAAGTAAGATTTATATTTAATTTTAGTTGTCAATGCTTGTCTTTGGCTACTACATACGTATATTATTGTTTGAAATGTGTTTGGGGCTACGGCGCATTTCAAGCGATCGGTAATGATTTTTGAGTTAGTGGCTAAGGTCATTTCACCACACCAGATAAGTTCGAGGAATTCGAGTCGTACGCTGCTTGTCGATAGTGGTTAGGCCACGCGGAGTGCTTACACGCTCCATATCGATCAACTCGACGTATGCTCGTACCGGTCGAGCTTGTTAAACAACCCAATTGGCCTAATGTATGTTAACCATGTATGGACGCTACTGTTTGAATCTAAGGTACCAACTTACCGGTGCGAAGCCCGTTTAACCTTGGTACCATGATCCGCTAAGACTCATGAGTCAAACATGGTGGTGTATGGGACACCGTGTCGAGCCATCGACCTACGCTGGGGTGACGAGCCTCCTCGTAGTGACTAGTGAGCAATCCAAACTCATGAGCCGAATATGGTGGTGTATGGGACACTGTATTTGAGCTATCGGCCTATGATCAAGTGACGAGCCTGTAGTGACCTCGAGTATACACTAGAAACTACGTTGAGGTGATGAACCTTTCCGTAGTAAACTAAAGTATGAACCAGGCATGCGCTGAGGTGACGAGCCTCTCCGTAACGACCTGAAAACTGTCTATCGTATGTGACTACTAGGATTGATGACCCTAGATGGATCAATGTTTGGGTATATGATATAAAGGGAGGTGTATTAGCTTTCCAAACCTATTGAATGAATATGTCTAATAAGAACTTGGCTAATCACACACATGCATCGCATTGCATGTGCCTTTGGCGAGGAAGTATCAGAGGAAGGGGTGCATGCCGCGATCGTAAGATGATGTCACAGAGGGAGTGTAGGTGAGGGCATGCATCATTATTACATACTATCCTCACATTAATAAGAGTACTTAGGACTTGATTGTCGTATTGCTTTATCATTATTACTTGACTGAATTGATAACATGTTAACCTTTGCTTCATAGTTCCACTAAGTTGATCACTCGCTCCCACATTCTAGGACGATGTTTTAAACACTAATCAAACTCTGTGTTAGATGCAGATACTGGCTCGACGTATGAGGCCGAGCCAGACTTCTACGATGATGAGGAGGATTTCTCATACATGCAGTTATCAGGCAGGTTTATAAAGGCCGCTCTGATCGATGGGGTTATAGGGATACTAATTAAACCCCATTACACTTATTGTTTTGTTTCACTTTTGGAACACCCATGTATATTTATTTTGTTCATTTTTGGAGTATACATGTATACACT
The DNA here is from genome assembly GCA_037074715.1 of Magnolia kwangsiensis. Classification (NCBI taxonomy): domain Eukaryota; kingdom Viridiplantae; phylum Streptophyta; class Magnoliopsida; order Magnoliales; family Magnoliaceae; genus Magnolia; species Magnolia kwangsiensis. The sequence continues at coordinate 68,981,905 of CM073583.1, forward strand.
TAACTTAGTAACATATTATGGAGACCTACATCAGTTTATATATTTTATATATCTATCACAGTCTTCCGTTTGCATAATTTACTGTCTCTGGAGTATGATATGTTGATTTAGTATAATCTCACTCATGTTTAATGCACTAATATAGACAACATTTAATCATCATTATGTATGTTGCATAAGTGATGTGTTGAAACTCGGGAGTTGGGTTCCTGCTCGACCCCCGATTTTTAGGGTGTTACATACATTTAATGTGGGCCCAACTGAGTTTACTCAGTACGATAGGAGCGTACTGAGTACTCAGTACGCAATCCGATTTCGCTTGTTATGCCCCACAATGATGTTTTATTTGTAATCCATCACGTTCATCGGATGATGTATACATAGATGAACCAAAAGCCCAGATGCAAGCTTAAAATATACCTATGGTGCATGCTTTCTTCACTAGACCAACCATTTTTAAAAGAAAAGAAAATGTTGATGTATGGAGAGAATGCAATCTAATGGTGATAAGGAAAGGGGCTCCAGAAAATAGGTTTTTTTTAATCTTTCTTAGGGCCTGTTTGGCCGGACCGATCCCACGGTATTAGGAGGGATGGGATCGTGATATCTCAGGATATGCATGACGAGCCAAACAGACCCGGTGAACTTGTCCTGAGATATAAGCAATCCCATGGATCTTAAAACAATCCACTAGCATCATCATCATTACCTTAAAATTGATCCCATCCCTTGGTTGGATGGATTGGATGGTAAAATCCTAGGTTATGCTGGGCGTGCCAAACAGAACCAGTGAACTTGTCCCGGATATAGCAATCCCATGGATATTTTTCCAATCCACTAACACCACAATCATTACCTTAAAATTCATCCCATCCCTCCTAATTCCATGGGATTTGCCCGGCTAAACAGGCCCTTACTGGAACGGAATGAAGAAAGGGGGTGAAAACGATAATGAAATCAACTGTGAAAGCAACGTAGTGAAAAGGGTGAAAGAAATGGGACTGAAAGTAATGCAGTGGATCGAGGGAGCGGCTCACCTATTCATGGATCGAGGGAGCGGCTCACCTGAGCTCTTGTTGTGATTGAAACTGTCACGACTTCATTTATTCTAATCTCCCTGTCACGGATGATGACAGCCTACACTTCCAACAGGGTTACGAGAAGGTCCAGTTCAATCAAGTCTATTGGAGAAAAATATTACAAGTCTAGATGCTCGGCTATGAAATGGATCAACTCTACTGATATTCTCGAGATCCCAAGGCAACAAGCCTGATCGAGGTACATATACCCAAAGCCTAAAGGAGAGATTTGGCTCGGATAAAAGGAACCAATCCAAACTGAGACCAATAAAGTCCTGAGTCATAAGGAAAAATCTTTGAGATGTATGAAGTTGGCTCGACGAACGAGGGGGCAACATCCAAATAGGCCGACTAAAGGCCCAAAGCTCAAAAGCCACACGACCGGCTGTAAAACCGACCTATCATTAAGTCGGTTACAAAGTCGGCTATCGGACTAAGAAGGTGCACCGATTATGAATTGGTCTTATCTTATCCGACAGAGGGCAAGAAGCTTAATCTTTTATAGTCAGCTGAGACTCGCTTATCAATAGAGTCGGCTAGGCCCGACCCAATCGGTAAAACCTACCAAGAAAGGAAGAAACAGTGTGAAGAGAAACACCTTCCCGAAATTTCAGTAAAAAGATCCCCGATCCCGAGGATCTCGGGATCGGTTGGAGTCCAAAATTGGATTGACACCGAATCTCCAAGATATCACGAAGAGAATCCTGGCACGATGGGATCCTCCCCTTCCTATAAATACGAGAAACTTCAAGGGTAAAAGGTACGCAAAACCTCTCTCTAGAACCTTTCAACATGATCCTAGTCCTGACTTTGACATTGGAGGGTCTGCGACTCTAGCCAGGGTCTCCATTATCTTCTTCATGTGCAGGTAAAGGATCCAAGGAGGGCGCACTAGTTTTTTGCATCAACAGTTTGGCGCCATCTGTGGGAAGCGATACGAAAAGTCATTTTCTTAGCTTCATCTCTGAAAGCTTCAAGTAAATCTCCAATGGCAAGAATAAGGAGAACCGTCCAGAACGAGCCTAATGAGGTCGCTGTCACTACACCACCAATGACAGAAGGCCCGTTGGGTACGAATAAAGCCCAAGGGGCCCAGAACCGACCCGATAACCGACAAGGTTCTGCGGATCGTCCGGTAACCTCCGTTTCAACCAGACACACTCAGCAAAATCGAGGAAATGGACGGTTAGATAAGGTGGTCCAGGAACTCATGACCGACATGAACTACATGAAGTAGATGCTAGAACAAATTTATCGCCAACAAGTTCACTTGCCTCGGCAGGACGACGGTTGGGTAAACGCCCCACGATAATTTGTCGATCCTCAACCTGTCGCTCTACGATATGTTCCTCAGCAAAGCCAACACCAGGGTTCGACTGAGCCTGTACCCTCTCATATCTCCGTGACCACGCCGCTGCCTGCTACCGATCTTCAACATGAAATAAATCAGAGAAGGCGCAGCAGGCCCCCGATCGAGGATACGGTTGATAGTGACGAACCCTGAAAACCTGACCTTTCGGATCTACAAAAGGAAGTGCAGGAGGAGATCACTGACATGAGGAAAAACTGCAATATAAGTCAGACAAGGCCCGAGGCAAAGGCATTCCCGTTCACAGAAGAGATTATGTAAGCTTGGCTATCGGAACAATTCCGCCTTCCTTAATCATGCCCTTCACTGGCAAAACTGATACAACCGAGCACGTTGAATCCTTCCAAACTTATATGGAATTGCACGACACCTCAGACACCGTGATGTGTTAGGCCTTCTCCCTCACTTTAGCCGACGTAGCTCGACTTTGGTTCAAACAGTTGAAGCTAAAGTCCATTAGTTCGTTTACAGAGCTCAGTGACGCTTTTCTCACCAATTTCATTGGTAAGAATAAAAAGTTAAAGTCATCTGCGCACTTGAATAATATAGTTCAAAAAGAGGGAGAGAAACTGAAGGATTATATCAAGTGCTTTAACTTCAAGTTGCGCCAAGTCCGGAAACATTCGGACAAGATAACCCTTAATTCGATCATGCAAGGCGTTAGAGATATGCCGTTTCTTGCGTCTTTAGACAAGAACCCGCTTACTACTCTGGCTAAATTCATGACTCGATCGGATAAATATGTGGACGCTGGAGAAACTCAAATCTTGCGTAAGGCCACTCATAATGCAAAAACTCCAGCCAAAGAGTCAGTGAAAAAGGAAGTTGACTCGGCTAGTGGTAAGAAGCGTAAAGATGATCGGTCCCGCGATAATGGGAAGACAAGTAAGTGGCCTAACAATAAGTTTTCAACTTATACTCCACTTAATAAATTGCGAGAGCAAGTCCTTATATAGATAAAAAACGAAAGGTTCATAAACTGGCTCAACAAGCTCCACGGTAACCCCAACCATCGGAACAAAGACAAGTACTGCTACTATCATCACGATCATGGGCACAATACGAGTGATTGTTTTCACTTGAAATAAGAAATCGAGAGACTGCACGTTAAAAGAACTGGGACAACGGAAGAACGTTCAGGTGACAACCTACGGAAGAAATCTGAACCATTGTCGTTGGTCCCTGAGGTGGAGGCGACTTGAACAACGCTCGAAAAAATCACGCAAGGAGCATCAGTCGGCCTGAGTCCGAGATCCTGATTTTAATTCGGCCTTCAAAAGAGAGAGAAAAGGAAAAGTACTGCATATTATTTACAGATGAGGATGCTCGGGGTATTCATCATCCACATGATGACGCCTTAGTCGTCACCCTCACTATAGCAAACCGCAAAGTGTTCCGTATTCTCATTGATGTAGGATTGTCCGTGAATGTACCATTTACTCAAGTATTCGACAAAATGGGTATCGAACGGTCAGCATTACAGTCAGTTTAAACCCCATTGATCGGATTCTCGAGCAGAAAAATCCTTCCTGAAGGAGTCATCTCACTGCCACTCACTGCCGAAAATTTCCCGCATTAGGCAACGGGTATAGTTGACTTTCTAATAGCCAACCAGCCATCAGTCTACAATGTCATCCTCATTCGACCTTTTCTATGTCTTCTCTAAGCTGTCGTGTCGATGTACCACCTCTTCGTGAAATTCTCGACTAAGTCGGGAGTAGGAGTCGTCAAAGGTAATCAATAGGATATAAGACACTGCTATGCAATGGTAGTAAAATCTCTAGCCGAGGTAACCATGATCGAATCATTGGATCCTCGGGTCGAGACCCACAAGCGAAGTCAACCAGTAGAAGACCTCATTCCAATACCTTTGGTTGGGACAGACAAGTCCAAAACGGTTCGGATTGGCTCATCTTTGCAGTCACCCCTGAAAGATGAGCTAGTATCCCTACTCCGACGATATGTTGACGTGTTCGCGTGGAGCCATGAAGACATGTTTGGGATCGATCCTTCGGTTATGACTCATCGCCTCAATATCGACCCGACTTACTGACTGATTTGACAAAAGTGAAGACCACTTGGCCCTGAAAGGTACTTCATCATCGAAGAAGAAGTCAGTAAGCTCCTCAAGGCTAAATTCATCGAGGAGATATATTATCTGGAGTGGGTAGCTAATGTCGTACTCGTTAAGAAAGCCAACGAGAAGTGGTGAATTTGTATCGACTATACCGACTTAAACAAAACCTGCCCAAAAGACAGCTTTCCCCTTCTGAGGATAGATCAGTTGGTGGACAGCACGGCAGGACATGAACTTCTTAATTTTATGGATTTTTATTCTGCATACAATCAAATTGTAATGCATCAATCAGATAAATGTAAGACTACCTTTATCACTGACAAAGGTCTTTACTGTTAGCGTGTGATGCCATTTGGCCTAAAGAATGCAGGAGTAACCTACCAGTGATTAGTGAATAAAATATTCTCTTGGCAAATTGGTCAAACTATGGAAGTGTACATTAACAATATGCTCGTCAAAAGTATACGTGCAATTGATCATATTGCCGACTTAGAAGAAATGTTCCTTATCCTTTACAAATATCAGATGAAGTTGAACCCAAGTAAATGTGCCTTTGGAGTAAGCTCGGGTAAATTTCTCAGGTTCCTATTCAGTCAGTAAGGGATCGAAGTAAATTCAGAGAAAATCAAGGTGTTGCTTGACATGGAATCCCCAAAAATGATTAAAGATATACAAAGACTGACTGGACGAGTAGCCGCACTCAACCGCTTCCTTTCCTGAGCTACCGATAAATTCTTTCCGTTCTTCAAACAACTGAAGGGACGGTAAATGGTAAATTGGATGGAAGAGTGTGAAGCAGCATTCCAGCAGTTGAAGTCATATCTCGGATCTACTCCTCTCCTATCAAAGCCCAAGCCTGGGGAAGCCTTACTGTTGTATCTGACAGTCTCTGACGCAGCCGTAAGCTCGGCCTTGATACGTGAGTATGAAGGGAAGAAATTACCGGTGTATTATGTCAACAAAACACTGCTCCCAATAGAAACACGATATCCACCACTGGAGAAAGTGACCCTAGTATTAGTTGTGTCTTTATGACGATTTTGGCCATACTTCTAAGCACACACCATCATCGTTGTGACTGACCTCCCACTGCGTCAGATTTTCTAAAAAACAGAAGCTTCCATCTGCCTAACGAAGTGGGCAATTGAGCTCAGTGAATTTGATATCCAATACAAGTCGAGGGTAGCAATTAAATGACAGGTTGTGGCTGACTTCTTTGCTGAAGTTACCCCACAAACTGATTGTAACGTCTTGGGAAAATCCGTACAAAGACCCGAGTACCACCTTAGGCAAAAATCACTAAAGACCAAATCCCTTAGAAATTAGATGAAGATTAATTAAGTACTAAACTAAATCACCTGTCAAATTAGCTTGGACTGTAAGACCCGTATCTTAGTCCGTACCATACCATAGACTTCGGCGGTCTTACCGGTCGAATTCCGACAACATTCGACCCTTAATTGATATCGACGCGCGACCCTGATTCATATGTCGTTAACCTGTATCGACTCAACCCATGACCAATACCATAGCGACCGCGCCATCGCTGCGGTTCCGATGCCGTGACTTGCGCGCCGAGGCGATACCCTGGTCAAGAGATGTGGGCCAACGTTCGGTGCGAGAAAAACGCCGCGCTTTGCGAAACCCAAGAGAATCTCTACGATGTGTCACATCAATCCCATCAATCAATCAATCCATTAATCCATCACATGTCAAGTACACATCACTTTCACCCTTTCCCAAGCAAGCCACAAAAGTCCTCCATGCCCATACTTTTCTTACCCAAATGCCTCAAAAGTCTTCCAATGCCATGCCTTTCTTACACAAATGCCACCAAAGTCAACAAAGGTGTCTTACACACCCATTACCACATCCATCCATCACTTTCTCTCCCTCCTTTTACAACTCTTTCTCTCATTTTTAAAAACTCAAATCCAAGAGAGGAAACCCCATACGTATGAGCATTCTCCAAGCCTCTCCCTCTCTTTCAAAAACTCTAAGTGTGGCTCACCTCTCCATCCCAAGATCTCCCATCCCAGCCATCCATTCCTCATCTCATCCATTGAAGTTGAAGCTAAGGTGCTAAGGAACCCATAGGAGCAAGAAGATCGGACGGTGGGTGCTTGATGTTAGTAGTTTTGCATGTTTTAAAGATGAGCCAAGTGAGACCAACCGATCAATGGTTTGGATCTCACTTGGGACCCTAAGGTGTGGCCGATGGTCCAGTTTGATCATCATGATCATTCCATGATGGGGCCATTCTCCATGGACCCCATCATGATGTTTACTTCATTACGTTTGAGAGGTCATGTAGACCGTCCATATCGGTGGGGAATGGATCTCCACCGTTGATTTTTGTTTTCGGTGGTCCCATGTGTAAAGGGACCCATTTGATTGTATGATTTCTTCAAGGGAGTGCTCATAGTGGCGGAACCCTTCATCACAAGCGTATCCCACTTTCCATCTCTCTCTCTCCCTTCTCATTTCATATTTTATTTATTTATTTATTTATTTTACTTTATGTCATTATTTATGGTTGTGTGGCCCACTTGGATAGACCCCACTAGGATGCATGTATTGGATCCATTCCATTTTTAGATGGGGCCCACCTTGTATGTGTATGGGTAGCCGTGTGATGGCCCACCTAAACAGGGCCCACCTCCACGCACCTTCCTGCAACGACCAGACCGTCCAGCGTCTGGGACGCTGGACGTCCCTGTATAAAAAAAAAAAGAAAAAAGAAAAAGAGAAAGGCTTTTGGGGTGAGCCACATGCATAGGCTCCACCTTGATGTACATTTCCAATCTAAGCCGTCCATCCTCTTACCAACAGTATTTTAGCCATTGAGTAGAAGATTGGGACTGATCCGAATATCTGGTGGGCCATAACATTGGGAACATTGGTGGTTACCGTTGAAGTATAACCTGAAGTTATTATGCACCAAGAAATTTTGAACTTTAGACTCATTGGAACAGCCTCGAGCCACTGAACACAATGGGCGGAGTGGATCTATGAGATGAGGGTCTCAGACCCGAAAAACCCCAGAAAAATGGATTTTCAGATTTTTTTTTTTAAAGAAAAGAAAGAGGCAAAGCCTCTGCCTCTGACGCCAGCTGTAGAAGCAGTGGGCGGCCGTGCAGCCACCCACGACTGCTGCCGTGGGCCCCACCATGATGTATGTGGAAATCCATGTCGTTCATGAGGTGGGACCCCTTCTCAGATGGGTCCCCTCCAAGTTTCAGCTCGATCCAAGACTCGAGTGGCCCACACTGAAGGAAATAGTGGGATTGAACCTCTACCATTGGAGAACCATTTTTTTTTGGTCCACTGGAGTTTTAGATCAATCTGAAATTTGTGTTTTCACTTCATCCAGGTCCGAGTGACCTTATGAACAGCTCGGATGGCATTTAAACATTATGGTGGGCCACATTTGTGGGACCCAGAGTAATGTATGTATTTTATTCACACCGTCCACAGTCCGTGGACGGTGACACCCACCATGATATTTGTGTTTTACCTCCACCATCCAGCGGACGATGGAGCCCACCTAGTAGTAAGACCCGTATCTTGGTCCGTACCTTTCCGTACACTTCCGCGATCTTACCGGTCAAATTTCGGCGACCTTCGACCCTTAACCGGTATCGACGCGCGACCTTGATTCATGTGCCGACAACCCGAGTCGACTCAACGCGAGACCAATACCATAGAGACCGCGCCGTCATTGCGGTTCCGATACCACGATTCGCGCGCCGAGGTGATACCCTGGTCAAGAGTTATGGGCCAACGTTCGGTGCGAGAAAATGCCGCGCGTTGCGAAAACCAAGGGAATCTCTACGATGTGTCACATCAATCACATCAATCCCATCAATTAATCACCCATCAATCCATCACATGTCAAGTACACATCACTTCCATCCCTTTTCCCAAGCAACCACAAAAGTCTTCACCACCCATACCTCTCTTACACAAAAAGCCACAAAAGTCTTCACCACCCATACCTTTCTTACACAAAAGCCACAAAAGTCAAGTTTTTCTTACACAACCATCACTCACCCATCCATCCATCACTCTCTCTCTCTCCCTTTACATCACTCTCTTTCTTTCTCTCTTTCTCATTTCAAAAATCCCAAGCAACAAAGACCCCCACGTATGGATTTTTCCAAAATTCCCAAGCTCCAAGTGGCCCACCTTCCTACCCCAAAATCTCCCATCTCAACCCTCCATTCTTCATCTTAACCATTGAAGTTGAAGCTTAGGTGCCAAGGAACCTCTAGGAGCAAGAAGATCGGACGGTGGGTGCCTCTATAGGGTAGATTTATTTTTTTTTATGGTGGACCAAGTGAGGCCCACCGATCAATGGTGTGGATCTCACTTGGGACCCTAATACGTGGCCGATGGACCACTTGGATCATCATGATCATTCCATGATGGGGCCATTCTCCATGGACCCCATCATGATGTTTATTTTCATTTGGAAAGGTCATCTAGACCATCCATATTGGTGGGGAAAGGATCCCCACCGTTGATCTTTAGTTTTGATGGTCACATGTGCAAAATGACCCATTTGATGTATGATTTCATGTAAAGGAGGGCCCATAATGACGGGGTCCCTCCATCAAAAGCCGTGTCCCACTCTCCATCTCTCTCTCTCTCTTCTATTTATTTTATTTTATTTTATTTTATTTTATTACAATAGGATGGTGTGGCCCACTTCAATGGATCCCGCCTTGAAATTCATTTGGTTCAAATTTTTATTCAAGTGGGACCCACCTTATATGTGTACCCATGACAAATATCCGTGGTGGCCCACTTCATCAGGGCCCACCTTTAAAGCAATTTTTTTTTTTGAGAAAATCGTCCAGCGTCTGGGACGCTGGACGTTTCAAAGGAAGAAGAAAAAGGAAAGAAGAAAAATGGGGTTTTGGGTGGCCCACTTGCATAGGCCCCACCCTGATGTATTGCTCTGATCCAAGCCATCCATTCCTTTCACCATCCCATTTTAGGCGTTGAGCCAGAAGATGAGATTGAACGGAGCACCTGGTGGGCCATAGCGTCAAAGATCGCACCCTCACCATTCAAACATCATTTTCTTAATTTATTTCATTTCCTTTCATCAAAAAAATTCGAACTCTGGACTCATTTCGTCTGTTTCGGGCCGCTGATCGCAATGGTGGGGGCGGATTTCACTTTAGCGGGCCCCACATGCGAAAAACCTCGAGAAAACTATTTTTCTCAAATTTTGAAATTCAAGAGGCAGAGCCTCTGGTTAGTGGCGCTGGCAGCGCTGCACGCTGCTGCGTGCAGCCGTGCTGAGTGCGGGCTGTGGCGTCCAGCAAGGGACCCACGGCTCCAGCCGTGGGCCCCACCTTGATGTTTATATGCCATTCAAACCGTTCACCGGATGGGCCACCCTCTAAAGTGGCCCCCTTCCAAGAATGAGACAAATCCAAGACTCAGATGGCCCACACCAAGTGAAACAGTGTGAGTTGAATTCTACCATTGATCAGTTTTTGGGGCCCACAGAAGAATTGGATCAAGCTGAAATTTATGTTTTCCCTTCAACCAGGCCCGAGTGACCTTATCAATGGGTTGGATGCCGAATAAACATTACAGGGTGGGCCCCACATGGGACCCACAATGATGTATGTATTAAGTCCACCGTCCAGCGGACGGTGGCACTCACCACGGTGGCCCCACTTGATGTTTGTATGGCCTCCACCGTCCAGCGGACGGTGGGGCCCTGTGTGATGTATGTACCATATCCGCACTGTCCACTGGACAGTGGGGACCCACCATGATGCATGTGGTGCATCTGGACCGTCCATCCACCTAGTGAGATCATTTTAAAGCTTGATGTTACTGATTTGGTGGGCCATTTACACATGGATTAGGCCCATCTGAATTGTAAAAGGCCTATGGGCTAGGCCCATTTGATTTATAAAATGCTTATGGGCTGGGCCCATTTGATTCATTTAAGACCTAAGGATTTGGGCCCACTTGAAATGTAAAGCCTATGGGCTTAGGCTCACTTGATATTGAAGGCCTATGGGCTAGGCCCATTTGAATTTCAAAAGGGCATGGGCTAGGCCCATTTGATTTATAAAATGCCTATGGGCTAGGCCCATTTGATTCATATAAGGCCTATGGACTTAAGCCCATTTGATGTGTTGCAAGTCCATGAGACTAGACCCATTTGATGTGCTTCAAGGCCTACGGGTTTAGACCCATTTAATGTACCATAAGGCCTAGGGGTTTAGGCCCATTGAACTCATGTTAGGTCTGTGGGTTGAGGCCCACCTGACCTACATGTGGGACCCATCGGTGAGACCCATTTGATACATACTAGATTCATGTGACTAGATCCAACTGATGCAAGCTAGGCCCACGGGTTTCGACCCATTGCAATGAACATAAGACCCATTGGTGTGGCCCATTTATATGGCCCATCTGATGGATAAAAGGCCCATAAGATATGGCCCATTTGATATATATGTAAGGCCCAATGGGATGAACCTAAGGTCCATTGCAATGTGTGATCCCAATTCAGGTTATGTAGCGACGTTTAAGAAGATCGTGTCTGGAGAGCAATGTTGGTTTGACGTCCACATTGCGAGGGTAATGCTGGTTGGATGTCCACATTACAACTCTCCTTAGGGCACATTGTTAGGCCCGTACTTATTGTCCAGGCCCATCTGCATTGTCAGGATAGTTCATCTCATATACATGTTTAATAGAGTCTCATGACTCATGATCATACGCATCATATGTATGCTTGATATGAGAATTTACTGATCATAGCATATGCCTTCGGGCAGGTTGTCTATGGGCTTCTGGTTAGGCAGTGTTGCCCTACATGAGTGCACGATATGCACAGAATTTGTTGCATGATTGGATAGCGTGAATTATGCATTTCACATTTATGTGACATGGTTATTGTACGCCCTAGCGACATCAGGGCTGTAGCCTCTACAGACGCATCGTGGTTGGCAGGATTGGATATCGAAAATCTTGTTCTACATGGGGTACTATAGATATCCCTGGGTGAAAGTCCCTAAACCCTTATGGTACCAAGAGGTTGCTCCAACGTCTAGACCGAGTGGGTAGATGAGCGTCGAGTGCCGATTACCAGACGGTTACGCTCTCCACTGTGTCGTGGTCGGTTGGAAGGGGGTGCGGCCTTACCCGCCCGAGAGTAGGGGGCAATGCTAGGCTGAGTCTGACCAGCTCGAGGAATGGGTCCGCTATCGACGAGTCACGTCTGATATTGGCAGACGGATAGTGTGGTCTCTTCCACTTACCTTATTACGCGCGATGTGGCGGCAATCTGGTTTAGAGTGTACTAGACCCCGGTGATATCCCATATTTTGAGCTGTATTGATATGTGGACATAGATGAGGACCTGTATGCTTGAGTTGCATTGTACCTCGCATGGCCTTGGGATGGCCGATACATTCATGTCTGGCATTGTATAGCCTTGGTACGGCTCATAATATCATGGTTCCATTTGCATATTCCGCATCACTCTGACACTGCATGTACATATTACTACCTTGCGCACACACTTCCACCACCCTCTAAGCTTTCTGTAAGCTTATGCACGACCGTTGCGTGCAGGTGACGTTGGATCGCAGCAGCGCTGAGGCAGGAGCACGTTGATGAGCATTTTGGAGTTTTTGTACTTTGCCATTGTATTTCCCTTTATGCTCATTGTACTTGTAAAGTTTTTGATCATAGTGAAAATGTAATGGAGTTCTTGGTTGTTGTTTGTGGGTTATGCTTTTGGTTATGCTTATTACAAATCAAACTGATGTTGAAAATCCTCCTCGTAGCATCCCAGGATCGGAACCTGGCGAATGGGAGCTAGGAGCCGAGAATGGGGTTCTACGGAGGCTGTCGGCGCCGGATTCGGCGATCGAAAATTTTGTGAACCCAGTTTCCGAGTTTGGGGCGTGACACTAGTGCACGTGTTGTTCACGCCACCCCCTTCCCTGGTTGAACAACAAATAAAAATTACTGTGGGCCTCCCTGGTCCACACGATGGATGATATATAAATATTATTGTGGGCCCCTGGCCCACACGCTGGATGGCAAATAAACATTACAGTGGGCCCCTCGCCAATTTGGGTGGCAAATAAACAATACATTGGGCCTCTAGGCCCATGGGATTGGTCCCACTTGATATGTTCCAAGGCCCATGGGACTAGGCCCATTTGATGTATTTTAAAGCTCATGGGACTAAACCCATTTGATTTGTATGAGGCCTATGGGTTTAGGCCCATTTGATTTATACAAGGTCTACGGGTTTAGGCCCATTTGATTTGTATGAGGCCTATGGGTTTAGGCCCATTTGATTTATATCAGGCCTATAGGATTAGACCCATTTGATATGTATTAAGTCCATGGGAATAGGCCCATTTAAGACACTTGAGGCCCATGGGTTATGACCCATTGCAATGTACCTAAGGCCATTGGTGAAGCCCAGTAATGCGGCCCATTTGATGAACGTAAGGCCCACTAATGTACCCCATTTGATGTAATGAGGGCCCCATTTGGATGTGCCTAAGGTCCATTGCAATGTGTGAACCTAATATGAGTTGTGTAATAATGTTTATTACGAGCTATGGCTTGGGTGTAATGTTGGTTTGACATCCACATTGCGAGTGTAATGATGGTTAGATGTCCACATTACGACTCCTTAGGGCCCATTTTTAGGCCCGTACTTATTGTGTATAAGCCGTCCAGGCCCATCAGCATTGTAAGGATAGTCCATTTCATTATACCATGTTTAGTATAGTTCCATGACTCATGATCATATGCACTATATGTATGCTTGATATGAGAGGTGACTGATCATAGCATATGCCTTCGGGCAGGTTGTTTATGGGCTCTCGATTAGGCGATGTTGCCCTACATGAGCGCATGATATGTGCAGGATTTGTTGCATGACTGGATAGCGTGATTCATGCATTTCGCATTGTGTGATATGGTTACTATACGCCCTAGCGACATAGGGGGCATAGCCTCCACAGACAGATCGTGGTTGGCAGGATTGGATATCGAAAATCTCGTTCTACATGGAGTGCTATAGATATCCCTGGGTGAAAGTCCTTAAACCCTTATGGTACCAAGAAGTTGCTCCAACGTCTATACCGAGTGGGTAGATGAGCGTTGAGGACCGATTACCAGATGGTTGCGCTCTCCACTGTGTCGTGGTCGATTGAAAGGGGGTGCGGCCTTACCCGCCTGAGTGTAGGAGGCAATGCTAGGTTGAGTCTGACCAGCTCGAGGAATGGGTCCGCTATCGACGAGTCGTGCCCGATATTGGCAGACGGATAGTGAGGTCTATTCCACTTACCTTATTGCGCGCGATGAGGCGGCGATCTGGTTTAGAGTGTACTAGATCCCGGTTATATCCCAGAGATGAGCTGTATTGATATGCGGACTTAGATGAGGATTGTATGCTTGACTTGCATCTTGCATCGCATAGCCTTGGTACGATCATGATATTTATGGATCCATCTGCATATTCCGCATTACTCTGATACTGCATGATCATATTACTACCTTGCACACACACTTTCACTACCCTCTAAGCTTTCTATAAGCTTATGCATGACGGTTACGTGTAGGTGACGTTGGATCGTAGCAGCGCTGAGGCTTGAGCACGTGGCAGATTACTCTGGAGTTTTTGGTCTATCATCATTGTATTTTCCTTTATGCTTATTGTACTTGTAAAGTTTTTGATCATAGTGAAAATGTAATAGAGTTCTTGATTGTTGTTTGCGGGTTACGCCTTTAGTTATGCTTATTACGAATCAAACTGACATTGAAAATCCTCCTCGTAGCATCCCAGGATCGGAACCTGGCGAATGGGAGCTGGGAGCCGAGAATAGGGTTCTACGGAGGCTGTCGGCCCCGGATTCGGCGACCGAGAATTTTGTGAGCCCGGTTTTCGAGTTTTGGGTATGACATGGACAACTTTCAATATGAACTGCAAGACCCAAAATCAGTAGGATCGTTGATGCTACATCGCCTAAAACTTAGGATCCATCTCAAAGCCTAGTTGCCTTTGGGAGCATCACGAAACTCCGTATTGGACTTGGACCGCGCGTTGAAAGTTTAATTGCTACAAAACTATATGGTTATGATCGCCTTACTGGGCTTGACAACCACCTCGAAAAGTAAGTCCTAATAGTATCCCAAAATGCACAACTTGAGCCCGGAGCAAAGTGTGTGAGAAACGCAAGTATCTTTAGGAAATGAACTTAAACTTAAGTGAATTGAGTCATTTGCTTGCAGATCAAGTGTAAGGTTTTAGACCGTCAGATTCTGACCCAATTATGGCCTCAGATAAGGGAAAATTTCCATCACATGTCAGTATATTTATGGCCCTGATTGAGTACCAGTGACCGTTGAACTGAAACAGGCCCCCTGCGGTTGATCTACTGATTCGATCGGACCAAGATCTTAACTTGGCGAAGATCCATTGTCAGGGGACTTACTCCAGGCCATATGCAGAAAAGGGGCCTCCAGATGTGCTCCGTTAGATCGAAACAGCCACTCTTTGGCTATAACTTAAGTATACCGTGGCCTTGGGGCCATTGAGGTTAGTTTTGGGCCTATATAAGCCCCTAAACACACCCCTCTCTCATTCCATACGAATTTGTAAACCTTATGAGAGAGAAGAGAACAAAGAGAGAAGGAAAGAGAGAGAAAGTGAGAGAAAAGTGGGTGATCGTTGCTGGTCTTCGATCCTATCGCTCCACGTGCTGAATTAGCCTTCCTGTGTCGCTATTCCGATGATTCTGGTTCCATTCTTGGGTAAGAAATCCTAACCCTAATCTATTTTAGGGATCCAAATAGAGAAAGTGATGAAATACCTAACCTATTTTATACTATAGGTTGTCATTGTGCCGTAGACAAAGAGTTAGTGTTTGAACTGAGTTCGTTACGAGTCTACTAGCGAAAGGTGCAGACAATAAATGTTTAGGTTATGGTTTTCAAGGCTTTCAATGTCAGTAATGATTTATGACTGACTTGATTGCTGTCACATGTGCTTAGATACGACGTTTTCCATATATTACATATATATAAACCATGTTGAATATAATGCATTCTATATGTTTGTTTAAATGTTTGTATGAAGATGGGATTATGATTAGTGCTTGTTATGATTGATGTTTGAGAATATATGATTGTTGTATGTGTGGCAACTCCTATGTAAAAGGATTTGCTATAATACGCGTTTTAACGAATTTGTTACATATATGCGATATGTGTAGTCTAAGTGTTTAATAAAATGCCTAAATGAGAAAATGCTTGTTGTAATGTAGTTAATGAGGGTGTTGAGAAAGGTTTCTCAATTCCCTTATCTATAGTTACAGTTTTCTTTATGTAACATAACTTACCACTATGCGATTTATGGATGGAATGTCTATGTATGATAACATGTGCACTATGTGTTCGTTGAAATGCTTAAACAAGATTGATACAGAAATTGGTTGTCATATACTGTCTTTGACTATCACATGCGAATTCTATTGTATAGAGTGTAATTGGGGCTATGATGTAGTCCAAGCAATCAGTAATGGTTTACGATCGGTACTCGAATTGTTTAGCCATGATGGATATATTTAAGGAATCTGAATCGTACGGTGACTATTGGTAATGGTTAGGCCACGAGGAGTGTGTATGCGCTCAATGTCGATTAATTTAACGTACGCTCATACTAATCGAGCTTGTTAAGTAACCCGATTGACCCAATATATGTTCACCATCTATGGACGCTACTGTTTGAATCTAAGGTACTAACTTACCTATGCGAAGCCTGTTTAACCTTGGTACCTCAATCCGTTAAGACTCATGAGCCAGATATAATGGTATGAAACATCGTGGTCAAGCCGTCAGCCTATGCTGGGGTGACGAGCTTCCCTGTAGTGTCCAGTGAGGAACCCAGACTCGTGAGTCGAATACGGTGGTATGAGATACTATATTCGTGCTGTCAGCCTACGATTAGGTGACGAGCCTCTCGTAGTGACCTTGAGCATACTCTAAGTCCGCGTTGAGGCGATGAGTCTTTCTGTAGTAAACTAGCATATAAATCAGGCTTGCACTGAGGTGACGACCCTCTCCGTAGCAACATGAAACTATCTATCATATGTGACTAATTAGGATTGACGACCCTAGATGGATCATTGTTTGGGTAAATGATATAAAGGGAGGTACCTTAGCTTCCCGAACCTGCCATATGAATAAGTCTAATTAAGAACTTGGCTAATCATGTACATGCACCGCATTGCATGTGCCTTTAGCGTTGGAGTTGAGCACAGAGGAAGGGGAGCATGCCGCGATCGTGAGATGATGTCATAGAGGGAGTGTAGGAGAGGGCATTCATCATTAATGCATATCATCCTTGCATTAATTAGAGTACTTAGGAATGCTTGTTGTATTGCTTTATCATTACTGCTTGAATGGATTGATAACATGTTAACCTTTGCCTTATAGCTCAACTGAGTTGATCACTCACTCCCACTCTAGGACGGTGTTTTAAAACACTAACCCGACCCTGTTGTAGTTATAGATGATGACGAGACCTTCGTAATGGAGCCTGATTTCTATGATGACGAGGAAGAGTTCTCCTATATGCAGCTATCAGGCGGGTCTATATAGACCATGTTCTGATCGACAGGGTTACAGGGATGCAGACTAGATGTCATTACACTTGTCATTTTATATTTTGGAACACACATGTATATTTATTGTATCCATTTTGAAAGTATACACCTGGTAACATTTCACACTCTGGAGACCTACAACAGTTTATAGGTTTTATATATCTATCACAGTCTTCTGCTTGCTAAAATTTAATTGTCTCTAGAGTATGATTTGTTGATTTGGTATAATCCCATTCATGTTTAGTACACTAATACAGAAAACATTTAATCATCATTATCTATGTTGCACAAGTGATGTGTCGAAACTCGAGAGTTGAGCTTTCCTTGACCCTTGATTTTTGGGGCGTTACAAGTTGGTATCAGAGCATGATTTAGATTAAACTGGACTTGGGTTATGGTAATACGACGTACACTCACGTACTTTGATTTAGGACGTAGAAACAGTGGTAGGATTCCAAGTTTCATCCGTCGGTGATCATATGACCATCAAGGCAAAACTAACCGTAGAGATCGGACCCGTAGGCACCTGTGGTCATTCGAGATGATCCCAATCCTACTCCAAGCCGTCTATCGACAGGTTTAGACCATGATTCAGCCCATTCCACACTCAAACAAACCAAAAAGGTGCGAATACACGCGAAAGGGGACCCGAAACTACTCAAACGGTTAAGGGGGCCTAAACCCCACAAATCGGTTGGACCTAGGGGGTCCCCCGTACAAGTTTGGAACCCCGGGAAGGGGGTGGCCACCGCCCAACCATGGCGGCACAACGCTAGGGTCCAACAGACCTCGGTGGTGGCGCCACGCAAATTGGGGCGCACCTCGGTTGGGCCGACGCACATACACAGCTGTGGGGTCCACGAAAATGTGTGGGGACCCCTATTTCTTCTCCATTTGTTTCTTTCTTTTCATTTCTACCATTCTAAGCTTCCCAAATCTCCCAAAACCTCACGTTCCTCTCTTAAATCTCCCTCCATTTCACTATCTTCTTCATTTTTCTTCACTACATATTCTCTTTCCCTCATCCTCCTCAAAACCCAATCTTCTATTATTCTCATTTTCCTTTTTTCCTACTGATTTAGGCACAAAGTCCATAGCTTTGTGTCTCATCTTTCAAAAACTTTCAAATCCACCTTCATTATAAGGCTATTTGGTTCCAATGACACTTTTCGAGTTCTTGACGATAATTTTCTCCATTTTCACAATTCTTTCCCTTATGGGAAAGAAGAGAGCTCCTACGGATGAAGCTGGGCCTAGCCGCCCTACCCATCCAAGGAAGAAGGCGGGTGCCGAGGCTAGCACAATCGCCGCCCAAGAGCGAAGGTCGAAGAGGGATCTTGATCCCTAAATCCCCCTCGAGAGAGTTCTACCGGTGGGCATCGAACAAGGTCGGTTTGGTGGCTGTAGGGTTGTGTTTAAAGCTCATGTAGACGAAAAACTATTTGGGTTGTATCCAATGATGGACTACCTGGTGGATGCCGGGTGGGGTCCCATATTCGAGGGCAAGTCTCATGCATGTGAGAACACTGTTCGAGCCTTCTATGCCCATATACGGGACCCAACGCTGGAGCCTCTACAGTTTAAGATTCCTGTGGGAAGGCAGGAAGCAGTAGCTGGTGTAGATTTGGTGGCACGGATCATGGGAGTCCCACGTGGAGAGGTACACGCCAACGAGAAGAATCTCAAGAATGCGTGAGAAAGAGATCACCGCACGCGTTACCATTGCGGCCGATTAGCTCACTGGAAGCTAGGTAGATGCCTCCTATCGACAGCCTTAACAGACGACTTCCGCCTGCTTTACCACATATTCACATATAATGTGTATCCTAGGTGGGGTAACCATACTGAATGCACTTGCTTGATGGTAGATTTTCTGTATAAATATGGGCAAGGAGATAAGCCGTGTCTGCCTACGTTTACCCTACTATAGATAGTCCAGACTACGCGCTCTGTTAGGAATGATGTCCCCCTTCCATTTTACAGACTTGTGTGCAAGATTACTCGAGAGTTTGCTTACAGACTTAACATGGATGACCTTGTGCCTATTCATTTCATTAATGAGACTACGCTCAACAATATAGGGATTGGCCCTCGACAACGTCAAGCTCGAATTGACAAGTATAGGGATGAAACAGAAAGTGAAGAGAAAGAAGGTAATGAGATAGAAGAAGAAGATGAGTCAGAGGAAGGAGGTGAAGAAGGAGAGAGTGAGGAAGAAGAAGAGGACGCCCAAGGCACGAATGTGGGCTCTCCTCCTGCTGCACAGGGCCACGATCGTGATCGGGCTGCCTTGGAAGCCCGCTTGGCTCAACTTGGGGAGGGCCAGGTTGCCCTGCGATAGGAGGTCTAGGAGACCCGGGCCGAATTGAGGCAAAATCTTGAGGAGAATCAAGCCTTCATGAAGCCAAAATTCAGTAAAGTATCTCTCACCCTGAGAGCTATCCTGTGCTGTCTGCAGGACAAGGGTGTACCTCCACCATCACTAGATTCGAACGACTAGTCATACATGTAGTTGTCTTTTGGTTTGCTTTGTTGCTTGTTTTCTTGTTTCTAGGTATAGCCTTGATAGGCTTAGTAATGTGGTAGAGTAGTTTGTAGGTTTTAGTATGTGGAACCTCGCTTAGATTAGCTCTCATATATCTTCTATCATGATCCATGTAATACTACATCTTACATATTGTAACAATTTTGGTAAATGAAATGCATGAAGCTTCTTTGGATTTGAAATGCGAATGATGTATGGATGCGTTTATGATCTTATGCTAAATCTCAAGGGTTGCGCCCTATGTTGTATATAGGGAATGCCACCTAAGGCCACACGGAGTATGACACGTCTCACACTTGATGACTCGATTGATGGGGCACCTCCCCTAAGCGATAGCCATATGGATCCCAGTTTGGGCCCGGTTCACGAGACTATGCCGGATTCTCAGCCGGCCACTGGCCCCACTAATGGGCTGACACTTGTGACACCACCAGTTCCAGAGCAAAATCGTGCATCTACTTCCACACCTCAAGTACCTCAGTCGGTTCCTACTCCTGATAGGTTGGAGCAAATGATGGTCTTGATGCAGTAGCAACAACAACAACAATTTTTGGCCACCATTGCAGGGGTCCTCATCCAGAGCATGGTTGTGGTTCCGCCTGCACCACTTGTGCAGCTTGCTGGAAATATGAGTGTTAGCGGCTTAATAAAGCGATTTTAGCGCTTTCGACCTTATACTTTTGCAGGTACTCATAGACCCGAGGAGGCTGAGTATTGGCTTGACTGCATCTCTAAGATGCTGAAGCAGTTGCACTGCACTGAGGCAGAGCAGGTGGAGTTGGTCACCTACATGTTTGAGAAGGAGGCCAGCTTATGGTGGGACAACATCCTCC
This sequence comes from Magnolia kwangsiensis, assembly GCA_037074715.1. NCBI lineage: Eukaryota > Viridiplantae > Streptophyta > Magnoliopsida > Magnoliales > Magnoliaceae > Magnolia > Magnolia kwangsiensis. The sequence goes on from CM073583.1 coordinate 69,002,482, forward strand.
GAACGGTTCCCATAGGGTATGTGTGGACATGGGAGCCTTCGAAACGCACTTCCATGGAAAGTATTTCCCTCTCACTTATCGTAATGAGAAGGAGAGTGAGTTTCTTCACCTCTGTCAGGGAGGGATGACAGTGCCAGAGTACGAGAAAGTGTTTACGTAGCTGGCCAGATATGCTCCCCTGATATTGGTCGACCAGCCGATGCAGATGCGGTGATTTTTTTATGGCCTCCAAGTCAAGATACACTCGAAGATGTGTTGTGCTAACATATCCAACTATGTTGAGCTAGTGGTGAAAGTGCACCTACTAGTGCCCTGGTTTGTCAATTATGGTGAAAGTTGAGTCAGTCGGACAATAGCGCCTGACAGGAAGATCAATTCAAGTGTCTACCTCAACTGGATATGTGGAAGCTCGCCATAGGTAAATCATAGCCTCACATCCCATGCCCCAAAACACCAGGCGATTAAAACCCTTAAAACTAAGTAGAACACCTTAGGATTTTATTGTAAGAAAACTTTTTACCAAACAGGAAAATCTTCAAGTTTTCTTACCCTGTCGATTGTATCGATTCACATTTCGATATGATTAACCTGCTCTGCCGACGTCCTCAGCATCTCAATCGATACAATCGAGTGAGGACAAAAGCATCTAGCAATCAAACATTCATCAGGATGATTTATCGATATCTCGAAGTTACGATCGATATCATCGATATTCAAATATTGATCCCATCGAAAGTGGATCGATAATATCGACAAGCAGTTTTTTCGGCGCCCCTATTTTTTATAAGAAATTCATAAGGTGTTTCGATATATCGACACCCTTCCGATATGATCTAAAATCAAATAACGATTCGATCGGAAGTCAGTCGATGATATCGACCTTGAGAGCGTATTTCTTCCAGCAAATATTTCAGGTTGTTTTTAACTTTGATTGGGGGGCCAGTCGAGAAATCGATATTCATATGTCGATCATATCGAGGCCTGGTCGATTGGATCGAGACCGGACACAAACCATCCAGCAAGCTTATAGGTAAATCTATACGATTTATCGATTCCATCGACACGGACTCTGATATCATCGATATACAAATTCCGATGACATCGACTGATCCCCGATCATATCTTAGAAACCTGAAATATTTCTAAACTAGTCTCTCTCATGCTTCAAATGTCGATAGCTTGATCCCAGTATCGATGAAATCGGAGTTCGAAATCCGATAACATCGACACCTGTATCGATCCACTCGATAAGCCGACAAAAGGTTTCAAAAGCGAATGACATAGAGTTTGTGCCATCGAGCGGATCATCGATACAATCGAGAGTATACGCTCGATCATATTGACTTTTGCTCGATGATATCGAACTCTGTCATAAATATGACCGTTTTATATCCGTTGGAACCTTTTTTCTATTTAAAGAGAGGCTTATCTTTATTGCAAGTAGAGAAAGAAGAGAGTGCTTCTGAGTGTTTTAAATTTTATATCATTTATCTTAAGCCCTTTCTCTCAGAGAGTTCATCTTCCAATCCACCCTCATCATTGATATTCAATAGAGTGGATTGGGGAATGAACTTTCGCATTCAAGGATCCTCCAACTATTACCTTAATGGCAAATCATTAAGCTGGGATGCCTTGAATGCATAGATGATTGGAATCACTCTATCTTCCTAATAAAAAAATCTTTAGAGAGTAGAATTCCATCATAACCTTGACCCGACCCGAAGCCTAGTACTGGTACATCTTTTATGTTGCGGTTTAAGGGAGCAGAAGACTCTTCATCAATAAGAAAGAAACCTTCATCATTGAGCTAAAAGAGACTCATCAACTTATCTGTAAGTACCTAGAGTCTAGAGGACACTTGTGATCATTCCTTTTTAGGATTGGGTCTTAAGTGTTGCTCACTCTTTGAAGTCCTCAAAAGAGGCCTTCGGCGGGAGTGTACGCTATGGGTGCATTGTGTGGACCCTTGCTCTGTAGAGAGCATAAACATCTGTGTGCATTGTGTGGACCCTTGCTCTGTGTGGGCATAAACATCTGGGTGCGTTGTATGGACCCTTGCTTTGTGTGGGCATAAACATCTGGTTAGGAGTGCGCCAGCAAAACTCCAGGGTTAGAGGTGAACCGAGTAGAAACCTCTGTGTAAAGGTTAAAGGTGAACCTGATTTAAAACCTTAGGTTTGAGGTGAACCATGGGAAACCTCCTTAGTGAAATCCGGTACACTCAAGGGTTGAGTGTGGCAGCTGGGAGTGGAGTAGACAAGTTGTCAAACCACTATAAAAATGACTGTGTCTGTAATTGATTTTTGTGCTTGATCATTTATGTGATTATGTTAATTGCATTCATATCTGTTCACACTTCACACACACAGTCACGTCCATCATAGATTATAACTGCTTCATGCTTATTAATTGAATAGTTTTGTGATTGGATCCTCTACTGAGCTTAGAAGCCAATAGAGTTACATTTGAGTAATCCTGAAAATCGCATACCTGTTAGGATTAGAGTGATAGGATTTTTAATATAACTCATAAATCTTTAAAAAGTCCTATTCACCCCCCTCTAGGACATATTGGCATATTCCTACTTCAACTCAAACAGTCTTTACTGCTATTTCAATTAGTATCAGAGTGGGTCTCTCTTTAAGGGCTTCACCGCCTAGAGAGTGATCTTGACTGAAGTTGAGAAGTATTGCTAAAGGAGAGGGCTCATCAGTCACTAGACCTCCAGTATTTGATGGTTCAAATTATGCATACTGGAAGGCTAGAATGCATTACTTCCTGAGATCTTTGGATCATGATGTTTGGGATGTAGTTGAAAAGGGATATGTGATACCATCTGAACAAATTGTACTCGAAGATAGCACAACCATCATAAAATCTAAACCTAAAGAAAAGTGGATGGCGTTCAACAAAGATAAATAGACTGTTGAAGCAAAAGCTATAAACACCATCTACTGTGCCGTGTCCCAGGATATATTCAATCAAATAAGTATGTGTGGGACATCTAAGGAAGCATGAAATTTACTGGAAACAACCCATGAAGGCACAAGCACTGTGAAGATGAAGATGAGGAAGTGGCTTTATTGGTATAGAAATTCAGAAGATTCTTTCAGAAGAATCACGGTCGTCCTTACAGAGGAAGAAAAGTGAACTACAAACCTCCTGCAGGCTAATTTGGTAAGCAGACCAAAGAACCACAATGTTATGTTTGTCATGAGTATGGACACCTATCTACAGAATGCCCAAATAGAAAAACCAAGGACAAGGCAATGACCACCATATGAGATGATACAGAAGAGTCAAACTTAGAAAATAGTGACTCAGAAAGTGATAAAGATAAAAAATCCTTGAAAATACTCATGGTCTCCACTGCTTGGATCATTCCAACTGAACCTGAGAAAGAACAATAAGCCACTGAATCATTTTCATCTGACAATGAGGAAATTGAAGAAGAAGAAGAAATTGAAAAGGATAAACTACAAGATGCTTATAATCAACTATACATTCATAACATCCATATCCTTAAAAAACTTGGCATGTCTGAAAATAAAAAGAAATTGTTATAGAAAGACTTGGACAAAACCTTGTAAATAAATATACATTTAGCCAATGATTTGCAACAATATCACACATACAATGATGAATTAGAAAGAGAAAACCTATCCCTAAAAATAGAATTATCAAAACTTATGAATCAGGGTGAATTGTTAAGAGATGATAATGTAAAACTCAAAAATGAGAACCACTCACTTTGTATTGACTTAGAAAAATTCAGAAAATTTGTTGAGATAAACTACAAATTTTCTCAGAGTGGTGAGAAATTGGAAAGATTGTTAGGAATGAGAAGACTAGGAAGAGACAAGAGTGGATTAAGATATGAGAAAAATAAAAAGAAAACTGGAAATAAAGCCTCAACAAAACTGGCTGCTTCAGGTAGCAATATGGAAATTTCTCCAGTTTGTCATTTATGTGGTGATGTTGGTCATTATAAATTTGAATGTTTAGCACCTACACGAACACTATATAACTCTGATCGAAATCACATTGAAAAATTCAAACCAGTCAGAGAAACTCATAATGTTAAAAGTCCATCTAGGAGAAGCACTCATCCATCACCACCTAAAGAAAAGAACAAAATGAAGAAATTTGTCCCACAATGGGTAGTAAAAGAAAAAGTGAACTGTCTGATAATTAACTCGTATATTTTTTGAAATATCAAGTATAAAATGTGTCATGCCCCAAACCCGGAAATTGAATTCACAGGAACCCCGATCACCGAATCCGATACTGACAGCCTCCGTAGTACCCCATTCTCGGCTCTCGGCGTACGTATGCCAGATTCTGATCCTGAGATCCTACAAGGAGGATTTTCCAGTATACATGTATCTCGCAATAAGCATAACCACAAGATTACCCAAACCATAAAGGCATCATCATCATCATATATCCACTAATATAATCGTTTGAATACAATGCTGAAGGGAAATACATCTCAATATATACATGCATAATCAAAGCTCCAGAGGTCTGCTGCAAGCTCCAAGCTCAACGCTGCTGTAACCTAACGCCACCTACACGCATCTATCGTGCATAAGCTTATAGAAAGCTTAGTGGGTGGTGAAAGTGTGTGCACGAGGTAAGTGTCAAGTAAGCAATATCACAGTAATCAGAGTAAGCGAAAATACTGGTAAACCCATAATCATACAATATCAGAAAACATTGGCAAGATCATAAATCATACGAAATCAGAGTAATATGAAAACATGCTGATAGGCCCATAAATACCATCAGTCTTATCTAGGCTCTGCGACGTAAAAATATAGAAACAATATCTTGTACTGATGAAGCAATGTAGATCGACTATGCAATGCGGAGACAACAAGCCAATTATCAAATGCCGATGATGCAATGCAATATACAAATCCTGATGAGTCCACAAATACCGTCAGTCGTATCTAGGTCGTATAAATGCAGAAATATAGTAACCCAAAATGTCATATGCGTGCGGATGTAATGCGATATGCGATGTGAATGAAATGACCAAGCTGAAGTGTGAAGTTGGGATGATAGTACGTAATATCGTAGGCTACGGGGTCCATCACAAGAGACTTCTATCCAAATCAGTCCCATACCTAAATTTGGATAGTCTGACTCAATGTGGTAAGCTCCTGATCTCAGGTTAGTCACGTGCCCAACCGAAATCCTGGTCATGTGAAGGTACACGTAATAAATATATGCACACAATCATCCCGAGTGGATAGTAAATGAATGAATGCATGAGTATGCAATTCCTATTCAATAAGTCCACATATCAGTATGGTTACTCTCTGAGAAATTATCAGGATTTGTTACACTCCAAATGGCACCGCCGTTCTCCCTAGCCGTACGGTCCAAGTGAGCGTAAGAAACCTCACTATCCGCCTGGCCAATAGTCTGTCAATGCCTATCCGGCACGTCAATAGCGGACCCATTTCGTGAGTTGGTCAAACTCAGCCTAGCTTTTCTCCCTGCACTTGGGCTGGTAAGGCCGCACCCCCTTCCAACCGACCACGACACAATGGAGAGCGCGACTATCTGGAAATCGGCACTCAACGCTCATCTACCCACTCAGTCTAGACGTTGGAGCATCCTCTGGTACCAAGAGGGTGTTTAGGAATTTTCACCCAGGGCCATCTATAGCAGCCTGATGCTCGAACAAATTTTTAGTGTCCCATCTGGCCATCCACGATATGCCTGTGGAGGCTACGACCCTGATGTCACTAGGGCGTATAGTAATCACAACACAATGCAAGATGCATGAGTCATACAATCCAATCATGCATCAATCCTGCGCATGCCGCGCGCTTATGTGGGAGAACCTCCGCCTATCAGGGAGTCTCATATCATCCTCTCCAATGATATATGCAATGATCAATCACATCTCATAACAAACATGCAGATGATGCGTATGGGCATGTACCATGATGCTGTGCAGTCACATACTGATAATCGGTATCATAATCGGCCTCGACAATGTGGACATCTAACCAACATTGCCCCAAGGGATGGCCCACATAGAGCCAAACACATAATGGGCCCACAGCCTCACATAGAGGCCTAATGTACAACACAGTGAGCCTTGCCCAAGGACCATATATTCACAACAGGTGAACCCCTGCTCATGGGCCTTAAATACATGACAGGTGAGCCCTACACATGGGTCTCGAATACATCAAATGGATCATGCATCATGGGCCTAATACATATCACAACGAGCCTTGCCCATAGGACACAAATACATCACAATGGGATCCAACTACGGGTCGTACATACCTCATATAGGTTTCGACAACCGGCCTTGGCCTCGACGATCGGAAACGGCCTCAATACGCGGCCTCGACAATCAGAATCGGCCTGTACAATTGAAATCGGTGATCGATCACGATAATCGGCCTAATAAGGCCTAAGGGAAGGTCACAAGGTGGACATTTAACCATCATCGCTCTAAGGAGTGGCCCACATAGGGCCGCACATACAGTAAATGGGCCCCACCAAATGGGTAGTGGATACAACATACGTAACGGCGGGTCCCACTGCCCAAACGGCTAGACAATACGGATGTACAGAGGCATCAGGGTGGTAACACATATGAAGCAGAAAGGACGGACAGTGTGAATATAACACACACCTTATGGCAGGTCTCACTGTCTAGACCTGTTGAGCAGTGAGAATGGTAAAATAAATACATCAATGTGGGCCCACGTCCAGATAGTTGGATGGCCTAGATATGACGCATACAAGGGCCCCACGCCCAGCGTGATGTTCGATGTGGATATACATTACTGTAGGTCCAGCACCGTCCATAGGCTGCTGGACGGTGAGGATTCACGCATACATCGTGGTGGGTATCCACCGTCCAAAGACTGGACGGTGAGAATACATGATCAACTCATCAAGGTGGGCCACGTCCAGCGCTGCTGGATGCCATAAATAATCACATAGGCCATGATGGGCCCCACATAAGCAGAGGGTGTGAATACACCACATTCATTAGGCAGACCTCACCGTCTAGATCTGCTGGACGGTGAGAATGAAATACATAAATCATAATGTATTCCACCATCCATGATGGATGGTGTATGCACAACATACATTAGGTGGGCCAAGCCGAGCCGACCTGACCAAACAATACTATCAGATGGGCCAAGCCGACTTGACCAAATAATACTATCAGGTGGGCCAAGCTGAGCCGAACTGGCCAAACAATACTAGCTGGCCAAGCAATACTATCAGATGGGCCGAGCCGAGCCGAGCTGGCCAAACAATACAATCAGTTGGGCCGAGCCGAGCTGAGTTGGCCAAGCAATACTATCAGATGGGGCCGAGCCGAGCTGGCTAAGCAATACTATCAGATGGGGCCGAGCCGAGCTGAGCTGGCCAAACAATACTATCAGTTGGGTCGAAACGAGCTGAGTTGGCCAAGCAATACTATCAGATGGGGCTGAGCCGAGCTGGCCAAGCAATACTATCAGATGGGGCCGAGCCGAGCTGAGCTGGCCAAACAATACTATCAGTTGGGCCGAGCCGAGCTGAGTTGGCCAAGCAATACTATCATATGGGGCCGAGCCGAGCTGGCCAAGCAATACTATCAGATGGGGCCAAGCCGAGTTGAGCTCTTCTCTTTAGTCAGGCCTCATGGCACATCAGAGAGGACCAGCACTGCTAAGACATTGTCCACATAACCTGCACCTTTCAAACTTGTTCAGGTACACCAGCACCACCCAAAATGGGGATGACATGGGTGGGTCCCATAGTTCCCATGCCAGTTTACACTTCACTGCTGCCACTGCTACTAGGGATGGATGTCAAGACCTCAATATTGAAATGAGGTAACTCCGCTCAGTCTACCAGTTGAGCCATGGATCTGGGTGTAAACACGCATCAAGGAAGGTCCGCACGGACGTGGGTCCACCGTCCAGGGGTAGTGGACAGTTTGGATAAGACCAATACACCATGGTGTGGGCCATCTGAACGAATGGAGGGAGTGGATGGGTCCCATGGACCCCATGGTCAGTCCACACTCACGTCAGTCCACTCATGTCAGTACACACTCCATATTAGCCACCTCCGTAGGGATCACTACCAAGACCTCATGTGTTGGACGAGGCATCTTTTAATCAGACTACCACCTGAGCTGTGAAGCTAGGTGGGTTCCAGCGTTGAAAGCGAGGTATCTCTCACTCAGTCTACCACATGAGCTGTGGAGCTGGGACCCAAGTCAGATCACACTTCACTGGTAGCCACACCCACCTTCAGCTGGACGGATGGAAGCATGGATAAATCAGGTGGGCCACAACATCAGAAAACCAAAGAAAAGGGAGAGAGAGAAAAAAAGACCTCGGCCATAGGGAGGACTCCGCCACTATGAGTTCTCCTCAAGCAATCACAACCACATGATCAAATACATATGGGTCTCATGCACGCATGGACCCTACAATTTAGAAATATGAGGTGGGGATACCATCCCCACCATGGATCTAGGGTCTAGATGACCCAACAAACCATAGATTAAAGGAAAAATCTCATGATGGGGGCTATGGAGAATGGCCCCATCATGGTAACATGCATGCACAAAGTGGGCCATTAGCCACACTCATGGAGTCATGTAGGATCTCCACCATTGATTGGTGGGTCCTACACGCTCTCAAGCAAAGGAAAGAAGGATACATAAAAAAAAGAGCTAAACTTAGAAGGGCACCCACCTTTTTCGCTTCTTCTTCGGCCAATGGCAAGCTAAACTCCCCGGCTCCGACTTGATGGAGGATGATGAAGCTGGGAGGGTTAGGATGAGAGATGTGGGGGGTAGGGAGATGGGCCACACCAAGCTCTCTCCCATGGAAACTTAAACGTGGGTTGCTGGAGAATGAGGGAGAGAGAGATGAGAGAGAGTGGTTGTAAGAGAGAGAGGGATGGGTGAATGATGGGGTGATGGGTGAAGTGAGTGATGGATGTACTTTGTGTAAGAGAGTGTTAACTTTAAGGGTTGCTTAGGGATGGGTGAAAGTTGATGTGTACTTAACATGTACTAGACATGTGATGTGATGGGATTGATTTGACAAGTCGTAGAGATTCTCTTGGGTTTTATAACGCGCAGCGTTTTTCTCGCACCGAACGCTGACCCACATCTCTTGACCAGGGTTTCGCCTCGACACGCGAGTCACGGCATCGGAACCGCAGCGACGACGCAGTTGCTATGGTAAAGGTCTTAGGTTGAGTCGACTTGGGTTAACGACGTGTGATTCAAGGTCGCGCGCAAATATCGGTTAAGGGTCGAAGGTTGTCGAAATTTGACCGATAAGACCGCGGAAGTCTATGGAATGATACGGTCTAAGATATGGAGCTTACAAAATGAAAAAGTCCAGGTTATGCATCAAGATCTGGATATTTACTAAAATGATGTGGTTTTGTTAAGCCTTCAATGTTACATCTGAAGTTGGAGACCTCAAACTTTTGTATATAAACATTATCATGTTTATAATTGTACAGAACTGGTACAAACTTTTGTGACATATACTGATCAAGTTAGGAAACATACAATAGTGTGTCGAAATTGAGAAAATTCTGAATAGCATCTACTTTCGATACAAGTGTCGGTCTTTTTCGATTTCATCAACCGACGGTCGATATAATCGATGACCTTTCAGAATGTGAAAAGGCGTATGATCGTTGATGACATCTGAGACAGAATCGATAGAATTGATCGGCAATTCCTCGATAGCATCAATACATTGGTCGATATGATCGACAGATAGTGCCCTATAAAAGTCAGCAGGACGAAAAAAAGGAGGTTTATTCTTCAAAAGGCTTCTCGGTCGTCTTTCCTACCCAATCCTCTCGACCAATCACCAGAAGCCACATCGGACTAACCAAATCCTTTCACAAATCAGGTAATATCCTTCTAACATCGATAGATTTTTTTTTGATATTCTTGGTCTGTCGGGCGTTTTTGTCGTTTTCCCTAAAATACTTCAAAAAGTCTATTATTTCACATGGAAAAAGACAAAAGTGTAGCATCCGGTCCGGGAGAGTCTTCAAGGACTACCCGATAAAAAATCCTTACCTCAAGGGGAAGAGCGAGGATCCCGGACCGTGTGACCCCCACACGGCAAAGATCACAACACTGTGGGTCCCAAACTAAAGTTCCTGCACCGTCTCAACCTACGCCACCTCCTTCGGCTATCCAACGTCCTGCAAAATACACCGGAAGATAGCTGATCCATGAGAGATAAGTTGACAAGGGCTGTTTGGCACCATACAATTTGAAACCTCTATTCACCGTAATCGGATGGCTACCTATTCTAGATTTTGGAGGACCCTGTCAACTAGAACAACACAAAACTTTCTTGCAGCGTGTCATTCTCCAGTATCTGATCCTCCTTCATTCATGGTATACCTAGATGGTGATGATGCATTTATCACTCCTACCACTGTAGCTTACATTCTCAATCTACAGTTGGCTCCAGAAGGCCTTCCAAATTGGGATCTCGATCTTTTAGATGTCCGATCAAAGATAACTAAATACCTATGTCACAACAAAGATATTCCATGGCATCAAGGGAATGCCTTAAAAGCTAGGTATATGGAGCCCCAGTTTCGAGTCATGCATGAGATCTTCACTAATAATTTATACCTAAGAAGTACAAACCGATCAGATCTCACAAGTCTCATGGTCATGATAATATACTCCGTTGCAACTGGGACAAAGATTTGCCTTCCAACACTGATTGTCAATCAGTTTGTCAATGCCATACATACATCTAGAGATTTGCATCTGCCATATCCCTGGATTATTAGTAGAATCTGTCAAAGAATTGGCTTTCCTTCTACAAATGATCCTGTGCTTCGACTTCAAGTTTTTAATTTTAAAAACATTAACAAGATGGATTTGATTTATCACGAGTACAAGGAAGAGGGAATTCAAGAAGAAGGAGGTGAAGGTACTAATGTCCCTCAGGCTGATAAAATCGAGATGGAAGATGGTGAATCTGCCAGAGTTGATCCAATCCCATCTATGTCAATCCCTGGGCATACTAAATGATACAAGCTGGACAGGATCGAGGCAATTCAGTGGGACATTCAATCAGTGCAAGAGCGACTTACAATCTTGGAGCGTGTTGTCCTCAAGGTACAATAGTTTGTGCAACGGTTGGTCGATCTGATGACCTGTCAGCGAGATGACACAGCTCCTTCTCACTCTGCTCCCTAGCATTGACTTCTAAAAGCTGTCACACACACTCACTCTTTAACTCAGCGTATGAACTATGATATCTTTTTGAAGTTCTACGCTTTCTTGAGTGCATGTGACAGCTCTCTCTCTTGTTTACATAGGTTGGTTTTTTTGTTGTGTTTTCCCTTGGATGGGATGAAACATTGGTTACTACTTTTGGCGGCTCTGAAATGGGTTTTGTTTTATTTAGATGATGGATTATAATACTTCTGTTTGTGGTAGTGTGTGTGTGTGTATATATATATATATATTTATACTGGTTGATATGGCTGAATTTCATTCCTATTTCATTGTCACTCATGTTGCTTATATAATGACTGTGCTGCTTGCTTCATCTATTTACTTCCTGCCTTCATTGATGTATGCTTATCACTGTTGAATATCTATACACATCTAACTGACTATGGTTCTCTCATATGCTTAAACTCTTCAGTCAATATCACTTATTATGCCTTTGCCAATGACTGACAAAAAGGGGGAGAAAAATTACAAATACCCCTGTGAAAAATTGGATATTTGTGCTCTTATATGTTGCAGGTGTAAGGGAGAGCAGCTGCACCAAGAAAGGGTTCTTTACAGTTAGGGGGAGTAAATTATGGGTGTGTACATGAATGTGTTAGAATTTATAAAATTGTGTAATCACATGTACATACAATTTAGGATGTATCTGTCTAAATATTTTTTTAGGGTGTTTTAGGTATTTTATCACGTAATTGACAAAGGGGGAGATTGAAAGTGCACCTACTAGTGCCCTGGTTTGTCAATTACGGTGTAAGTAGAGTCAGTCAGACAACAGCGCCTGACAGGAAGATCAATTCAAGTGTCTGCCTCAACTGGATGTGTGGAAGCTCACCATAGGTAAATCATAGTCTCACATCCCATGTCCCAAAACACCAGGTGATTAAAACTCTTAAAACTAAGTAGAACACCTTAAGGTTTTATTGTAAGAAAACTTTTTACCAAACAAGAAAATCTTCAAGTTTTCTTACCCTGTCGATTATATCAATTCACATTTCGATATGATTGACCTGCTCTGTCGATGTCCTCGGCATCTCAATCGATACAATCAAGTGAGGACAAAAAGCGTCCAACAATCAAACATTTATCAGGACGATTTATCGATATCTCAAAGTTATAATCGATATCATCGATATTCAAATATCGATCCCATCGAAAGTGGATCGATAATATCGACAGACAGTTTTTTCAGCACCCCTGTTTTTTATAAGAAATTCATAAGGTGTTTCGATATATCAACACCCTTCCAATATGATCTGAAATCAAATATCGATTCGATCGGAAGTCAGTCGATGATATCGACCTTGGGCGTGCATTTCTTCCAGCAAATATTTCAGGTTGTGTTTAACTTTGATCGGGGGGCCAGTCGAGAAATTGATATTCATATGTCGATCATATCAAGGCCTGGTCGATTGGATCGAGACCGGACACAAACCGTCCAGCAAGCTTATAGGTAAATCTATACGATTTATCAATCCCATCGACACGGACTCCAATATCATCGATATACAAATTTTGATGACATCGGCTGTTCCCCGATCATATCTTAGAAACCTGAAATATTTCTAAACTAGTCTCTATCATGCTTCAAATGTCGATAGCTCGATCCCAGTATCGATGGAATCGGAGTTCAAAATCTGATAACATCGACACCTGTATCGATCCACTCGATAAGCCGGCAAAAAGTTTCAAAAGTGAATGACATGGAGTTTGTGCCATCGAGCAGATCATCGATACAATCGAGAGTATACGCTCGATCATATCAACTCTTGCTCGATGATATCGAACTCTGTCATAAATATGACCATTTTATATCCATTGGAACCTTTTGTCTATTTAAAGAGAGGCTTATCTTTATTGCTGGCAGAGAAAGAAGAGAGTGCTTCTGAGTGTTTTAAACTTCATATCATTTATCTTAAGCCCTTTCTTTCAGGGAGTTCATCCTCCAATCCACCCTCATCATTGATATTCAATAGAGTAGATTGGAGAATGAACTTCCACATTCAAGGATCCTCCAGCTACTACCTTAATGGCAAATCATTAAGCTGGGATGCCTTGAATGCATAGATGATTGGAATCACTCTATCTTCCTAATAGGAAAATATTTAGAGAGTAGAATTCCATCATAACCTTGACTCGACCCGAAGCCTAGTACTGGTACATCTTTTGTGTTGCAGTTCAAGGGAGCAAAAGACTCTTCATTAACAAGAAGGAGATCTTCATCACTACGTTAAAAGGGACTCATCAACTTATTTGTAAGTACCTAGAGTCCAGAGGACACTTGCGATCATTCTTTTCTAGGATTGGGTCTTAAGTGTTGCTCACCCTTTGAAGTCCTCAAAGGAGGCCTCCGGCGGGAGTGTACGCTGTGGGTGTGTTGTGTGGACCCTTACTCTGTGTGGGCATAAACATCTGGGTACATTGTGTGGACCCTTGCTCTGTGTGGGCATAAACATTTGGGTGCGTTGTGTGGACCCTTGCTCTATGTGGGCATAAACATGTGGTTAGGAGTGCGCCAGAAAAACTCTAGGGTTGGAGGTGAACCGACTAGAAACCTTCATGTAAAGGTTGAAGGTGAACCTGATTTAAAACCTTAGGTTTGAGGTGAACCATGGGAAACCTCCTTAGTAAAATCCTGTACACTCAAGGGTTGAGTGTGGCAGCCGGGAGTGGAGTAGACAAGTAGTCAAACCACTATAAAAATGACTGTGTTTGTGATTGATTCTTGTGCTTGATCATTTGTGTGATTATGTTAATTGCATTCATATCTGCTCACACTTCACACACACAGTCACATCCATCATAGACTATAACTGCTTCATGCTTATTAATTGAATAGTTTTGTGATTGGATCCTCTACTGGGCTTGGAAGCCAGTAGAGTTACATTTGAGTAATCCTGAAAATTGCATACCTGTTAGGATTTTTAATATAATTCATAAATCTTTAAAAAGTCCTATTCACCCCCCTCTAGGACATATTGGCATATTCCTACTTCAACTCAAGCGGTCTTCACCGCTATTTCAAGTGGGCATGTCTATGCGAGCAGAGCAGGATGAGGATAGGTTGTCCCGTACACGTGGGCCCATGGTTCCTAGGCCTCGACCCGATTTACCAAGCTGACCGTTCCTCGGCAAGAGGCCCCGTGCAGACTTGCCTCCTAGACTTATAGCTCCACCAGCCTCAATGAGGCCATCAAACTTGAGGTGCACATACTGTAAGAAGTCGGGCCACACTGACACTTATTACTTCACCAAGATGAGGGATATCGGCTTCTCACCGCCTCAGAAGATCAACCGCCAGCTTCCTCAAATGATTGCAGCCCTACCTCTACGGTCAGCACCAACACATCCATCTTTTCAGCCGCCTGCACCTTGATTTAGGCCGCCTCAATGGCCCATGGTACTGTAGCCGAACCGTTCTCAACAGGATCGGGCGCATTCACTTACAGCTGAAGCATCTGAGACTGCAAACTTAGCACCGATGGCGTTTGAAGTTACGACCCATATCCAAGGTACTCCCGTCTTTTTATTGGTGGACACCGAGTCCACTATCTCCATCATATCATGCGTAGCAATCAAGTAGCTAGCGTTGAATACAGCTCCTACGAATGGTGTGAGGATCCTTACAGCTACATGGACTTTCTCAGACATTAGCAGAATTTGTGAGGGTTGCTCGATAGATTTAAGAAGCAGGTCGGTGCTCGTCGACCTGATTGTTGCCCTGCTATAGCATTATGACGTTATTCTCGGTATTGATTGGATCACCGAGATGAAGGCAGAGATTGATTGCAATGCTAGAGTGGTGACAGCCCATGGACCTGAGGGCACGACCTTTACTTTTTCAGTTCAGGTCAGTTGGCCCTGTAACGAGAGTTGTTATTGTTCCTAATTGGGGAATGTTGATGGTCCGACACTTGAAAACACGCTAGTCGTTCGAGATTTTGAGGATGTGTTCAGAAAGATACCTGAATTACCTCCTCAGCGTAAGATCGATTTTACCATTGATCTAGTGCCTGGTGCGATACCCATTTCATTACCGACTTATCACATGACTCTGTATGAGATGGAGAAATTGAGGAAACAGATCGATGATCTAATGGATGCTGGCTTTATATGGCTTAGCATGTCTCCTTGGGGAGCACCTGTGTTATTTATGAAAAAAAAGATAGATCACTGCGATTGTGTATTGATTACCCCAGGTTGAACCAAGAGACGGTGAAGAACAAGTACCATTTACCTAGGATAGATGATGTATTTAATCAGTCGAAGGGGAAGCAGTATTTCACGAAGATCGACTTACAGTCAGGGTATCACTAGTTGTGTGTTAGGGATGAGGACGTATAGAAGACAAATTTTAAGACCAGTTTTGGGCACTACGAGTTCCTTGTGATGTTATTCGGACTCACAAACACACCGGCAGTGTTCATGAACTTAATGAACTGGGTGTTTTGGCCGTATCTATTCCGATTCGTCATTGTGTTTATAGATGACATCCTGATATAGTTCAAGAGTTGGGAGGAACATGAGGAATACCTGCGAGTAGTCTTTGATACTATTAGGGAGAACCAGTTGTTTGCACAGTATAAGAAGTGAGACTTCTGAAAGAAAGAAGTCAAGTTCCTGGGACATGGTGTCTAAGGAAGGGATAGCTGTGGACCTTGCTAAGGTAGCCACGGTTCAGGACTGGGAGCAGCTCGGTTCAGTTACTAAAGTGAGGAGTTTCCTTAGCCTGATACGTTACTACCATCGATTCAACAGGGATTTTTCTAAGATAGCCAGACCGTTGTCTCAATTGACTCAGAAGGATCTCAAATTTTCCTGGAATGAGAAGGCAGAAACAACCTTCTAGGAACCGAAGGACAAGTTGACGTCTGCCCCTGTATTAGTATTACCAGAGCAAGGGGCTAAGTGTACGATATACACTGACGTGTCTCGTGTTAGTTTGGGTTGTGTTCTGATGCAAAAGGACAGGGTTATTGTCATGCATCACGACAGTTGAGGAAACACAAGGAAAACTACCCTACGCACGACTTGGAGTTAGCGGCTGTCATCTTTGTATTGAAGCTCTACAGACATTACCTCTATGGAGAGGAGTTTGAGCTCTTTTGCAACCACAAGAGCCTCAGATACATATTCACACAGAGGGACCTGAATATGAGGCAATGAAGATGGATGAAAACCTTGAAGGACTTCAAGTTCGAGGTCTCTTACCATCCTGGCAAGGCCAACCTTGTGGCAGATGCATTGAGCCGCAAGAAGATGATAACATTTGTGGTTCCGCTAATGATAGCAGAATGAGATATGATAGAGTTTGTGCGAAACTTTGAGCAGAAACTTACGGTAGAGGAGCCCTTCAAGAGCATTGCTCATATTCATGTTCAACCGCTCATTGATGATGGGATCATCGCGGCTCAGAGAGATGATGAATTATTGGCCAAGATGAGAGAGTAGGTTAACAACGGTGAATATTCAGAACGGAGAGTTGGTACAGATGAGGGTTTACATTATCGTGGCCGCCTGTGCGTCCTAAATCTTCATGACTTGAGAAGGGAAGTTCTTAAAGCTGCTCACAATTCAAAGATGACAATGCATCCTGACAGTACGAAGATGTACCGAGACATGAAGCGCTCGTACTGGTGGGACAACATGAAGGCCCACATAGCAGATTATGTGTCCCGTTGTCTCACGTGTCCATAGCAGGTCAAGGCAGAGCATCGTCGACCTCATGGATTGCTTCAGCCCATACCCATAGCTGAATGGAAATAAGACTTCATCTCTATGAATTTTATCTCAGGGTTGCCGAAGATGAAGAAGGGACATGATTCCATATGAGTGATTGTGGACCGGTTGACGAAATCGACTCACTTCCTCCCAATTAGAGTATTGAACTCAGCAGACGAGTTGGCCAGGTTGTACATCAAGGAGATTGTGCGTCTGCATGGAGTTCCTGAGGAGATCTGTCGGATAGAGACACGCGATTCACATCTATTTTTTGGACTCGTATCTAGTAAGCAATGGGTATGAAATTGAAGTTGAGTACAACGTTCCACCCACAGACTGACGGGCAGACGAAACAGGTTAATTAGGTGTTAGAAGATATACTACGAGCTTATGTACTTGATTTCAAGGACAACTGGGATAACTGTCTTCCTTATACAGAGTTCGCTTATAACAATAGTTTTCAGGCGAGTATTGACATGACACCTTATGAGGCCTTATATGTACGCCCATGTCAAGTGCCACATTACTGGGCAGAGGTTAGCGAGAAGAGCTTGATTAGCCCAGAGTTAGTACAAGCGACTTCAGAGAAGATTAACATTATCAGGCGTTGACTTCTGGCAGCATAGAGCAGATAGAAGAGCTATGCCGATACGAGGAGGCGACAGCTAGAGTTCGAAGTTGGGGACCATATATTCCTGAAGGTTTTCTCAATGAAGGGAGTCCTCCGGTTTGGAAAGAAAGGAAAACTCACGCTGAGCTTCATCGACCCATTTCAGATTCTCGACCGAGTGGGTGTGGTAGCGTACCGCCTTACTTTGCCCACACCACTCACAAGCATGCACAACGTATTTCATGTGTCGATGTTGAAGAAATACGTTCCTGATCCTTCCCACATTATTAAGCGGAAGCAGGTACAGTTGAGTCAGGACGCTACTTATGTACTGCGACCGAGACGGATTTTAGATAGGAAGGAGCAGGTGTTGCGCAGTAAAGTGATTTCACTTGTGAAAGTACTGTGGACGCATCACACTGAAGAAGAGGCTACTTGAGAAACAGAAGCCGAGATCCGTAAGAACTACCCTCAGATTCTCAAGGAGTACGAAAAGGTACTAATTTCGATGATGAAATTTTTTCTTAAGGGTAGTAGATTGTAACATCTCGAGAAAATCTATAAAAAAACGTGGGTACCACCTCAGGCAAAAATCAATAAAGACCAAATTCCTTAGAAATTAGTCGAAGATTAATTAAGTACTAGACTAAATCACCTGTCGAATTAGCTTGGACAACTTCTAATACGAACTGCAAGACTCAAAATCAGTAGGATCGCCAATGCTATATCGCCTAAAAACTTAGGATTCATCTCAAAACCTAGTTTCTCTTGGGAGCATCAGGAAACTCCGTTTCGGACCTGGACTGCGCGTCGAAAGTCTGATTACCGCGAAACTATATGATTATGACTGCCTTACTGGGATTGACAACCACCTCAGAAATTAAGTCCTAATAGTATCCTGAAATGCACAACCTAAGCCTAGAGTAAAGTGTGTGAGAAACGTAAATATCTTTAAGAAATGAACAGAAACTTAAGTGAATTGAATCGTTCGCTTGCAAGCCAAGTGTAAGGTTTCAGACCATTAGATTCTGACCCAATTACGGCCTCAGATCAGGAAAGATTTTCAACACATGTCAGTATACTTATGGCCCTGATCAGCACTGGTGACTGTTGAACTAAAACAAGTCCCCTGCGGTTGATCCACTTATCCGATCGGACTAAGATCTTAACCTGGAGAAGATCCATCATCAGGGGACTTACTTCGGACCGTCTGCAGAAAAGGGGCCTCCAAATGTGCTCCGTTGGAGGGAAACAACCACTCTTTGGCTATAACCTAAGTATAAGCCCCTAAACACACCCCTCTCTCATTCCATACGAATTTGTAAACCCTATGAGAGAGAAGAGAACAAAGATAGAAGGAAAGAGAGAAAGTGAGACAAAAGTGGGTGATCGTTGCTGGCCTTCGATCCCATCGCTCCACATGCCGAATCAGCCTTTTCGTGTCGCTATTCCGACGTTTCGGTTCCGTTCTTGGGTAAGAAATCCTAACCCTAATCTGTTTTAGGGATCAAAATAGAGAAAGTGATGAAATACCTAACCTATTTCATACTAAAGGTTGTCGTTGTGCCATAGACGAAGAGTTAGTGTTCGAACTGAGTTCGTTACGAGTCTACCGGAGAAAGGTGCAGACTATAAATGTTTAGGTTATGGTTTTTAAGGCTTTTAATGTCAGTAATGATTTATAACTGACTTGATTGCTGTCACATGTGCTTAGATACAACGTTTTCCATATATTACACACACACACACACACACACATATATATATATATCATGTTGAATATAATGCATTCTATATGTTTATTTAAATGTTTGTATGAAGATGGGATTATGATTAGTGCTTGTTATGATTGATGTTTTAGAATATATGATTGTTGTATGTGTGGTAACTCATATATGAAAGGATTTGCTATAATACGCGTTTTAACTAATTTATTATATATATGCGATATGTGTAGTCTAAGTGTTTGATAAAATGTCTAAATGAGAAAATGCTTGTTGTAATGTAGTTAATGAGGATGTTGAGATAGGTTTCTCAATTCCCTTATCTATAGTTACAGTTCCCTTTATGTAACCTAACTTACTATGCGATTTATGGATTGAATGTCTATGTATGATAACATGTGTACGACGTGTTCGTTGAAATGCTTAAACAAGATTGATATTGAAATTGGTTGTCATATGCTGTCTTTGACTATCGCATATGAATGCTATTGCTTGGAGTGTGATTGGGGCTACGATGTAGTCCAGACAATCAGTAATGGTTAACGATCGGTGGTCGAACTGTTTAGTCACGACGGATACGTTCGAGAAATCCGAGTCGTACGGTGATTATTGACAGTGGTTATGCCACGAGGAGTGTGTATGCGCTCCATGTCGATTAATTCAACGTACTCTCATACCAATCGAGCTTGTCAAGCCACCCGATTTACCCAATATATGTTCACCATGTATGGACGCTACTGTTTGAATCTAAGGTACCAATTTACCTGTGTGAAGCTCATTTAACCTTGGTACCTCGATCTGATAAGACTCATGAGCCGGACATGGTGGTATGGGACACCGTGGTTGAGTTGTCGACCTACGCTGGGGCGATGAGCCTCCCCGTAGTGTCCAGTGAGCAACCTAAACTCTTGAGCCGAATACGGTGGTATGGGACATTGTATTCGTGCTGTCGGCCTACGACAAGGTGACGAGCCTCTCGTAGTGACCTCGAGCATACTCTAGGTCTGTGTTGAGGTGACAAGCTTTTTATAGTAAATGAAAGTATAAAACGAGCCTGCACTGAGGTGACGAGCCTCTCTGTAGCAACCTGAAACTCTCTATCGTATGTGACTAATTAGGATTGACGACCCTTGATGGATCATTGTTTGGGTAAATGATATAAAGGGAGGTACCTTAGCTTTCCGAACCTACTGTATGAATAAGTCTAATTAAGAACTTGACTAATCATGTACATGCACCGCATTGCATGTGGCTTTGGCTTTAGAGTTGAGTATAGAAGAAGGAGTGCATGCCACGATCGTGAAATGATGTCGCAGAGGGAGTGTAGGCGAGGGCATACATCATTAATGCATATCATCATTGCATTAATCAGAGTACTTAAGAATGCTTATTGTATTGCTTTATCATTACTGCTTGACTAGATTGATAACATGTTAACCTTTGCCTTATAGCTCCGTTGAGTTGATCACTTACTCCCACTCTGGGACGGTGTTTTAAAATACCAACCAGACCCTGTTGTAGTTGCAGATGATGACGAGATCTTCGTGATGGAGCCTGCCTTCTATAATGACGAGGAGTTCTCCTATATGCAGCTATCAGGCGGGTCTATGTAGACCATGTTCTGATTGATGAGGTTATAGGAATGCAAACTAGATGCCATTACATTTGTCATTTTATCTTTTAGAACACACATGTATATTCATTTTGTCTATTTTGGAAGTATACATGTATATATTTAACTTGGTAACATTTTCACTCTGGAGACATACAACAGTTTATAGGTTTTATATATCTATCACAGTCTTCCACTTGCTTAAATTTAATTGTCTTTGCTCGACCCGCAATTTTTGGGGCATTACATCGATCCACCTATCGAGCTTAAAAATGAGCTAGCCAGCCAGCTGATGACCGTAGCTCCCGAGACGTCACCCGACCCACCTCACTGACAACTTTATGTGGATGGCTCCTCCAACTTTAAGGCAAGCGGGATAGGAGTCGTCCTGGAAACTCCTGATCAAACCTACATGCAATATGCCTTAAGACTTGGATTTCAAGCATCGAATAATACAGTAGAGTACGAAGCCCTATTGCTCGAGCTTCGACTAACAGTCAGTCTGGGTGTTACTCATCTCAACGTATTCAGTGACTCGCAGTTGGTCGTCAATCAGGTTACTAGCATATATCAAACACGTAAAAAGTAGTTGAAAGCCTAGATGAAGAAAGCCAAAGATTTGATCGACAGTTTTCAGTAATGTACTGTCTCTCGAATCCCCCGAACAAAAATGTTAAAGCCGACCTATTGGCGAAACTTGCCTTTGCCAATGAAGACAATATACCTAAGTCCGTTCCAATTGAGTACGTCGCTAAGCCAAGTATCGACGACCCGCCTAGCTTGATCGTACACTCAATTGATTCGGAACCTACTTGGCTTGACCTGATTGTCCAGTATCTCGTAAATGGAGAGTTGCCTGAGGACCGCACCAAGGCTTGACGGTTGAAGATCCGAGCCTCCCATTGCACCATACTCAACGGTGTACTGTATAAGAAAGGATTTTTCGCTCCCTTGTTATGATGCTTGAGACATAACGAGGCTAACTATGTACTGCGAAAAATTCACGAAGGGATTTGCGAAAATCACTCGGGGGACGATCGCTTGCGCGCAAGGTCTTGCGGTAAGGGTATTACTGGATGACCATTCAGCATGACGCCTGCAAGCTTGTCCAAAGTTGCAATAAGTGCCAACGATTCATGATCATTTCAAGGCAGCCACCCGAGGAACTGACCCCTATGGCCGGTCCATGGCCCTTTGCGCAGTGGGGCCACCCGAGGAACTGACCCCTATGGCCGGTACATGGCCCTTTGAGCAGTGGGGGATGGACATCATCGAACCATTCCCTTTGTGGAAGCGTCAGACCAAGTTTGTCATTGTCGCGGTGGATTACTTCACTAAGTGGGTTGAAGCCGAACCGTTGGCCAGGATAACCGAACAAAAGATCACAATTTTATCTGAAAAAATATCATCTGTTGATTTGGGATACCTCGGACCATTATTACTGACAACGGAAAATAATTCGACAATAGGCAGTACTGAGAAATGTGCGACAATCTCAGAATAAGGAATGTCTACTTGTCCCCTCATCATACTCAGACAAATGGACAGGTCGAGACAGTCAACAAGATCATCAAACATCTCCGAACCAAACTCGACCGAGCTAAGGGAGCGTGGGCCGAAGAACTTCCTAAAATACTATGGGCTTAACGAACTACCACTCGAATGACCATGTGAGAGACTCCTTTTTCCCTTGCATACGGATCGGAAGCCATCACTCTAGTCGAGATCAGAATTCCTTCTGCTCAAGTCAGTTCGTTTAGCGAATAAGACAACGAAGAACTGTTGGCTCTCGGATTCGACCTCTTATAAGAACAAAGGAAAATGACTAGGATACGGATGACAGCTCGACAACAACAAGTAGCTCAGTTTTACAACACCCGAGTCAAGGTTAGATGATTCCGAGCTGGGGACATGGTCCTCCGAAAAATATTTTCGAACATAAAGGAAGTTGGTACGGGCACATTGGGACATAATTGGGAAGGACCCTATGTTGTCTCGAGCACCATCCGACCTTGAACATATTAGTTGGAAGATCTAACTAGGCAATTACTCCCTCATCCATGGAATGTAGAGCTTTTAAAAATTTACTACCCCTAGGTCGGCCATTGAGCAATTGGTTAAACTCGATTATCATATGAGCAAATAATGGAAAACATGTAAACTAAGTCAAATGAATGTGAAAATCAAATATATTCATTCATCAGTATGAGTTTCATATCGGATTACATTAGCTCATATTTTAGAATTACATTTACAAAGTGATAAGGACAATGCATAAAAGAGTCGGTCGAGATAAGAGATGTCCCCTCTTGGTTACAGATGTTCTCGAGCCCGGCTTGAAGCTTAGTGTGCTTAAAGTGCCTGAAGCTTGGTGTGCTTGAAGTACTCGACACGCTTTGCAATCCAAAATTAGCTTCAAGATTCACCAGGAGCTAACTTAGGAGGTGACTCGAGTTCAGCTACTGTCGCCACTTAGAGCAACCTCTGACGCCACCTCAAGAGCAGCCTCAGAAGTAACCTCAAGATTAGCTGCCGCTGCACCAGCAGACCAGCTGCCTTGGCATCCAAACCGTCAGACCCAGAGCCACCCTCGTCGAATCCTGAGAGATCAAGTTCGGGGAAGGACAACTTCATCAGGTCCATGCACTTGACATAGTCGTCCTGTTACAAGCAGTCCCGCTCGTCCAAGTACTCACGAGATTCAAGATAGGCCTGTACGGCCTGAACTTTGGCATGAGCAAGTGCAGCCTTAGTCTCGGTCTTGAGTCGAGCTAACTTCTCTTCAGAGGAGACATAAGCCTTGCGATTCCGCCGGTTCTCCTCCTGGGCCTCTTTAAATTGCGAGGTCAAATGAGCACTCTCGGCCTTGGCCTCCTCGGCGGCCTTCCTGGCAATCCCTAAGTCGCTAGTCATTATATTGAGCTGAGTCACAGCAGCAGCCAGTGTGCTTCTGCCTCCCCAGCCCGTTTCTGGGTATCAGCCAGATCCAAGCAAGCCCTAAGCGCACAAGGGACAAACTGCAAAGGAAAACAAAAGGTAAGCCAAGCCTGAGGAAACCGAAAAAGTAAGCGCAAAGTTTAACTCTTACCTCGAGAAGCATCTTTGTCATATGGGAGAGAGTCCGCCTCGAGGGAGCTTTGAAGAGAGCAATGAAGTCCTTTTCGCTCCTGTGGGAGATCGCCCAAGGGAGCATGTCCTTAACGGCTTGTTGGAAGATCGACGTCTCCTGTCGAGTCGTCTCCCCTCCTGAGGGCTCCTCCCTCTGCTCCGGAACCGGTTCGGCAATAGGTCCTGACTCAACGGCCCTTTGGGACTCAGGAGCCACCACGTCCATCACTCTCGCCCCTTCCTCCGAGTCAAGAACGATCACGGTCGGGATGGCCCAGGCAGTATGCCCATTAGTCTTCGAGACCATCTTTGGCGTCTTCGGAGGCCGAGGCTCTAACTTTGGAGGGGCCTTCATTTTGGAAGGCAAACGGAGAAAGGGTCGAGCCTCTGCCATCTCTTCATCAACCATAAGACGAGTCAAATAAGAGTTAAAGGAAAAAAAAGAAAAGAAGGGCAGCCAGAAAGTACCTGTTAAGGCTGAGTCCAAGCCTGATTCAAAAAGACACTTCAGTTAGAGAAGCCTCTTCCAAAACCTTTACTCCGGACTCAGCGCCTTTAGAGCTTTGATCCAAGCTAGATCGCTGACTCCGAGACTCGGCCTTGGCTCAGGAATATCTGCGAAACATAGGCGGTTAGACTCAAAGACTTAAAATTATGGAAAGATGAAAAAAAAAAAGTGTACTCCGAGTCACCTGCTTGGGAGAACACCCAAGGAATGCGAGAGTCGATAGGCCCAGGCTCGACAGTCTCCCAGCGACCACACGCCTAGAACCATCTATCTCTCCAATGCTTATTGAAAGTAGGAGGGTCGGTTATCAAAGGTCCGCCCTTATTCCGCCAAGCACACAAAAAATACCAGCCGGGCTGCTGCGGATTCGACCGTACTTAGAACAGATAGAGAAACTCATCGACAGTCAGTGGGGGCTGCTCCATCTCAACCCATAGCACTACGCATCCGAACAAGTTCCTCGACCCATTCGGAACAATTTGCCCAGGGACTATTCGAAGTCGGGAAAGCAAATCCTAAGTTATCCCTTGAAGGGGCAGGCGCAAGCCACACTGCAAAGCGACTTGAAAAATCACGACCATCCCAGCAGGAGGGCGGTTGGGTAATTCATTCGGGAGATGGAGGTGAAGAATGATCGAGTCTGGGACATGGTACCTGACCCTAATCTTGTCCAGTTCCGCCTCAGTTAAACTGAGGGAACAAGACCCTTCTGTTCGTCCTCGGCCTCCTCTCCCTCGACTGCCGACTCAGCAACATCTACTGATTTTCGGGCAGCGACCAACTCACTAACTCCTTCGGCCGTCTCACCCTCTTCCGCCGCTTCCTCCTCAGGAGGATTGGGCTTACCAGGGCAGTCACCAATGACGCCCCTCTGCGAGATGAACCCGTTGGAACTGGGTGCTCCGCTGAAGATCTAACCATCCTTTCAAATTGCTGGAAAGTGACATTGGCATCTACAGCCATCTCCGCCAACAACGAAGGTGATTCCGAAACATCCCAAGAACGTCTCTCTTCACCTTCGTCATTGGAAGCTCCCTCCCGGGGGCTCAGAGGTTCTTGCATTGTCATCACAATCAAAAGCAAAAGGGAGGGAGAGAGAGTTAAAAAACTCATCGGAGGTGGCAGGAGTGGCTGAAGAAAAGGCGAAACGTGGGAGAAAAAGTTAGAAACGGAAGACAAAAATGGTGAAAAATGAAAGAAAACAGTGGAAGCGAAAAGCGAAAATGGGAGATATGCGTCCCGCTCCCCCTTTTATAGCCTTACCACGTGGCAAGAACATTTAAGGAGGATCGAGTCAACGCCTGCTTCGAATCCCCCGCCTGACACGTGGAGCGCTTCGGGGGACGCAAGTACCTTTCTCGCCACGTGTCCTGCTTTCATAAAGCGAAAAGACATCTTGGCACCTCCTCGCTAGTGCGGCCTTGAACAATGAACCGGTGCATGTTCTAGACGATACAGGACGCCTGCAAGCAATAAATGCGCTATCATAAAGTTGATCCCAGCTTAAGCCGACTCAACAACTCTCTACTCCTTCGCACCAGCAAAGTTGATGCAAGGAGTAGGGGGCTCACTGTTGGGAAAAAATAGTACAAGTCTAGAGACTCGGCTATGAAATGGACCAACTCTATTGATATCGCCCGCGATCCCGAGGCAACAAGCCTGATCGAGGCACATATACCCAAAGCCTAAAGGAGAGACTTGGATTGGATAAAAGGAACCAATCCAGACGAAGACTAACAAAGTCCTGAGCCATAAGGTAAAATCTTTGAGATGCATGAAGTTGGCTCAAAGAACAAGGTAACAACATTCAAATAGGTCGACTAAAGGCCCAAAGCTCAGAAGCCACACGACCGGCCATAAAACCGACCTATCATTAAGTCGGTTACAGAGTCGGCTATCAGACTAAGAAGGCGCACTGATTATGAATCGGTCTCCTCTCATCTGACAGAGAGCAAGAAGCTTAACATCTTATAGCCAGCCGAGACTCACTTATTAATAGAGTTGGCCAGGCTCAACCCAATTGTTAAAACCTACCGAGAAAGGAAGAAACAGTGTGAAGAGAAACACCTTCTCGAAATTCCAGTAAAAAGATCCCCGATTTTGAGGATCTCGGGATCGGTTGGAATCCAAAATTGAATTGACACCGAATCTCTAAGATATCAGGAAAAGAATCCGGGCACGATGGGATCCTCCCCTTCCTATAAATACGAGAAACTTTAAGGGTAAAAGGTACGCAAAACCTCTCTTTAGAACCCTTCAACGTGATCCTAGTCCTGACTTTAACATCGGAGGGTCCCAGGCTTTAGCCGGGGTCTCCATTGTCTTCTTCCTATGCAGGTAAAGGATCTAAGGAGGGCACACCAATTTTTTGCATCAACGAAATCCACTATAGGGTTACAAGATAGTCTAGTTCAATCGAGTCTAGTTCGCCCCACTTCCGATCCAGACATGAAATTTGCTAAGCTCACAAGGGCATGTGCAATAGAACTTGTTGATGCAAAAAACTGGTACGCCCTCCTTGGATCCTTTACCTGCACAGGAAGAAGACAATGGAGACCCTGGCTAGAGCCGGGGACCCTCCGATGCCAAAGTCAGAACTAGGATCATATTGAAGGGTTTGAGAGAGACTTTCTGTGTACCTTTCACCCTTGAAGTCTCTTATATTTATAAGAAGGGGAAGATCCTATCGTGCCAGGATTCTTTCCAGATATTTTAGAGACTTCCTGGGATCTTCTTCTTGGATTTTCGGGAAGGCGTTTCACTTTACACCGTTTCTTCCTTTCTTGGTAGATTTTGCCGATTGAATCGGGTCTGGCCGAATCTATTGATAAGTAAGTCTCAACTGGCTATAAGAGGTTGAGCTACTTGCCTTCTGTTGGATGAGATGAGACCGATCCATAATCAGCGCGCCTTCCTAATCCGATAGCCGACTCTGTAACCGACCCAAGGATAGTTCGGTTTTATGGTCGGTCGTGTGGCTTCTGAGCATTGGGCCTTAGTTGGCCTATTTGAATGTTGCTGCCTCGTTTGTCGAGCCAACTTCGTGCATCTTAAAGATTCTTTGCCTTATGTCTCAGGACTTTGTAAGCCTTGGTCTGGATTGGTTCCTTATAATCCGAACTAAGTCTCTCCTTTAGGCTTTGGGTATGCATGCTTCGGTCAAGCTTGTTGCCTCGGGAGCTCGGGCAGTGTCGGTTGAGTTGGTCCATTCCATAATCGAGTCTCTAGACTTGTACTTTTTTTTCCCCAACACATATCATTCCGTATCTCTTGAACCTCTCTTTCCAGTCTTCCGTTCCTTCGGTTCCTCTGGGAGCGCCCGGATGAGACAGAGGTCGCTTAGCGGGTTACGAAGCCCTGGCGATTCTCCTGTTGTTCTAGCCATCTTTGGGCTCCATTGGTCACCTGGGGTCCCGTAATTGGAACTTCATCAGGTTCCTCTTGAGCGGTTCTTCGTGTTCTTGCCATGACGGTTTATTTGAAGCTTTTTAATAGAGATGGGAAAATGACTTTTCGTGTTGCTTCGCACAGACGGCGTCAAACTGTTGATGCAAAAAACTAATACGCCCTCCTTGGATCCTTTACCTACACAGGAAGAAGACAATGGAGACCCTGGCTAGAGCTGGGGACCCTCCGATGTCAAAGTCAGGACTATGATCATCTACGTACCTTTCACCCTTAAGTCTCTTATATTTATAAGAAGGGGAGGATCCCATCGTGCCAGGATTCTTTCTTGATATTTTGGAGATTCAATGTTAATCCAATTTTGGACTCTAACCGATCCTGAAATCCTCGGGATCGAGGATCTTCTTTCTGAATTTTTAGGAAGGTGTTTTACTTTATACCGTTTCTTCCTTTCTCGATAGATTTTGCCGATTGAATTGGGCCTGACTGACCCTATTGATAAGCGAGTCTTGGCTGATTATAAAAGGTTGAGTTACTTGCCTTCTGTCGGATGAAACGAGACCGATTCATAATCATCACATCTTCCTAATTCGATAGTCGACTCTATAACCGACCCAAGGATAGGTCGGTTTTGTTGCCGGTCATGTGGCTTCTGAGCATTGAGCCTTAGCCGGCCTATTTGGATGTTGCTGCCTCATTTGTCGAGCTAACTTCATGCATCTTAAAGATTCTTTGCCTAATGGCTTAGGACTTTGTAAGCCTTGGTTTAGATTGGATCCTTTTAATCCGAGCTAAGTCTCTCTTTTAGGCTTTGGGTATGCGTGTCTCGGTCAGGCTTGTTGCCTCAGGAGCCCAGGCAGTGTCAGTAGAATTGGTCCATTCCATAGCCGAGTCTCTAGACTTGTACTATTTTTCCCCAACAGAACTTATGTACACACCACAACCACCATAGTATGTGGGTCCTAGAACCAATCCATCCATTAGAAAGGCACCAATATATTGATGCCCTAGCCTATGAATTAGGTTAGGCATTAGTCAAGTGGGCCACATTTTGCAAAACAAATGTGCGGCTCGTTCTTAAATACTTGGCAGAAGTTTTCAAACCCATCCAACTCTCTCTTTTTACTATTTTTTACACAGCAATCACACTACAGTGGGTTTTCACTGCAATGGGTACTTGAATCCATGACCTTTGTTGAAACTCTTGTAAGTAGCTCAGAGACATAAGGACCCAATCTAACCCATCCTACTGTTTCTGATATTGGGGCCTACATTCATAGTGGACCAAATTAATTTTTGGGAAAACATGGTTGGATCAACTGCTGGATGGCTTAAATCTTGGAACCAGATGTGTGGGAACTGCTCTACTACAGTGTTGGGGGTACCTTTTTCAAAATGGTTTTCAATGACACACCCCATGAAATGCCCCATAAAAGGAAGTTGGGTGATTTCTTAGGCATTGCCAGCATAGGGGCCTGCAGCTCGAGCAGACCCCACCATTATGTTATGTGAAATCCACTCAGACCACCAGCTGCTTCACCCCATGTTAGGCCCAGGGTTCAAAAGTCATCCCATCCATGATTCAGGTGGAACATACTATTGGAAGGCAGCACTCATCATACAAACAGTTTCCCTTGGTGTAACCCACCTGAACCACGAATATGCCTATTTTGTTTTTGACCTCAGTCCAAAATTTTGGTGTAGCATCTAATGGGTAGTGGATTGCATATAATGGTGGGCCCTGTAAAATACAAGGGTGGACCTCTCCCAATGATTTTCTTTGGCATGGTCCACCTAAATCACATGTCAGCCTGATTTTTTGGCCCACCTAAATTACATGAACCATTGGAGTCGATTTCACATGCCCCCTAGTGTAAATCTGGAAATGGTGGGGAGAAGGATGCCACACTCAATTTTTTAGGGGGTCAACAGTCATGTGTATGTGAAATCCTCTCCCATCATTAGATAGGTAATCTCACATTAGGCCTAGGGTCAAAAAATCAAGCTGATTTGTGATTCAAGTGGGCCACAACAAATGAAACAGTTGAGAGAGGGAGAGACGTCCCTTTATTTATAAAATCCACTTCAATCATTAGATGCCACTCCAAAATTCAAGCCTAGGCAAAAGATCAGGCCTAACCATAATTGGGGTGGGCAACACCAAGGAAAACAGCTTGGAGGGTGAACATAGCCGTGTACACTGTTTCCAACAGTGTGGTCCGCCAGAATCACAAAAGAGGCTGATTTTTTGTATTGGTCCTAACATCAGGTGATGCACTTGGTGGTCGGTGTGGATTTCACACAAACATCCTAATAGGCCCATCCAAGTCCCCAACCCCTGTGATTGCATGACCTCCCTGAACTTTTGTGTTAATAGGAGGCACCAGAATGATAATTTAATCAGGGAACCTACTAAAAAAAAATTTGAAAAAAAGTATCTGATTGTAAATCCTATATTAAGCAGGCAGTTTTTTTCTTAATTACAACAAAAAAAAAAAAAAAAAAAAAAAAAAAAAAAAAAAAAAGAAGAAAGAAAAGCAGAAACAAGTGCAGGAAAAGAAGACGAAAAAAAAAAAAAAAAAAACCTGAGTAATCATTTTTTTTAACACCTACCCACACATAACACAATGGATACTCGAACACAATGACCTTTGTGTTGAAACTCTTGTGACTCTACAATCAACTGGCCGACCATGCACACTTAACACTTAACCTAAAGAACCGATGTTCAGAATCAAAATCATAAGAAAAGAAAAAAAAAAAAAAACACTTTTTTAGCAAAAGCCAAACAAGCCTTTAATACATCACAAACATTGGAGTCGTTCCTTTTTCTTTTTTTTTCCTTACACATGCCACTCATACCCACACACACACCACATGAGTACTCAAACCCATGACCTCAGTATTGAAACTCACAGAGTCTAACCCAATTTCCAAGTCATTCATTTATCCCCACTTAACATTGTCAGACATCATGCACCTGCGGAACACGTGCCTCATGGGCACTGAAAGTATGGCTCCCTCCTCAACAAGTTCAAGTCCATCAGAATGGAACAGCCACAAGTGCAACCATGACATGTGTTTGTGAGATCTGAGGTCACTCATCGGGTGGGCGCCACCACGTATGTGCGGTGGCCCATTAACTGATCCAGTTCAGTATATAGGATGGTCACATGTTAGGAAAGAAAAATGGACAAATTGAAACATATTGACCAACTGTCCACATCCATCATCTGCGCGGCTCACCAAATGTGCAGACTGGCCTAATTTTGTGCCATGGCACATACACGGTGGGCCCAACTGATGAACAGCTTGGATGTCATGAACATGTCACCTATCCACATCTGGGGGGAGTAGGGATTGGAGGGGTAGCCAAGGCCCAGCTACAGCAAATTCAAAGAAGGTAAGAAATATTCTTTTGTTCAAAACCTACGATCCAGTGAGCATGGTTTTAAGATTCAAACTGATCCCTGTGTGACTCGTCCAAGTCAATTTGTACTCAGTTGGACCCAATCCGATCTGTTACTCTGAGTCACTCCCAACTCAAGACCAAACAAGCTGATCCAAATTGGGTGAGTAATTTGACCATGAATGCAAGCAATGTTTTACGCGCGTTGCGTAGCGTTCAGCCCTCTATCGCGTGTAGCATAAATAGCATAGCATGTAATGTAAGCAATACTTCTCCTTTTTTAAAATAAAATAAAATTAACTATAGGAAAAATATGATAAATAGTAAGAAAAAAAGAACAAATATAAAAAAGGCTAAAAGATGATTAGTTTTTTTTATATATATTATAAGTATATTTAAATAAATTATTAACTATCATTTATCAAAATCCAATCTACATATAAAGTCATAAACCAAATCAAATAATCATCAAATCGACAACTTTCTAAGCAAACCATTGTAATTTTTTTTGAATCAAACCACTTTAATTAAGAATGTATAATTGAAACCCAAGTCACAACTCACTAGTATGAAAAGAAATGAAAATCCCATAAGTTAAGAGTATTAAGTACAATAAAGATGTCATCTATACAAAGAGGGGTTTTCAAAAACCATCTTTTGAAACCCTTTTTCTTTAAGTTTACTTTTCAAGGTTTTTTAGCATGTGAATTTCACACCAACTTAAAAAGGATCACCACCATTTTAAGTGAAAGTAAAAAAAGAAAAGAAAGGTTTAGTTTTAACTTTATTTTATATTATGAATTCTACACTATTATTAACAAACAAAAAATAAAGATAAAAATAAATGTTCTTATCACTCTTCAAAAAAAAATTTTTTTTAAAAAAAACAAAAACAAGAAATACATTGTAGCGTAGGCTACGACCCCTATGGCGTACGCTATAGGGGATTTATGCTATTTAGCTACGCTACGTTACACTATGCTACGAGTGCTATTTGAAATACTGAATGTGAGTTCTTGGGACTTTTTATTAGGACCATCAAACATTGCAATTTTTCAGGCCACGGTCCGCCCAACTAGTCCTGATTATGTAACATGTATCACCACAAACTCAGTGGTGATGGATCAACTGTACTTTTGTGCCATGGCCCACCCAAGTGGCACCACATCCTCGTGGTGGTGGACTGAAACACCAAACGAAATGGCAGGTCCTCTTAATATATGCAGCAGTGGGTAAGCAAACTTACAATTTTCCAATTCAGCTAGAATTCCCCCGAGAGATTGCAAGGACCAAAATTCTATATTCTGGTTCACGCTCAGACACCAAACAAACAAACAAACAAACTGAAAGGGCTTAAAAGGTCTGGAAGCAGAGGACACTGACATTCATTTTGGTTACTTGGCTTGAGGGTGCGAAGCGATGAAGTCGACGGCAAGGTTGACAAAGTTGATCTTGTCTGCTTCGTTGTCAGGGATCTCGAACCCAGACTCTTCTTCAAGAGCCATGACAATCTCTACCGTGTCCACACTGTTGAGACCAAGGTCATTCTGGAAATGGGCATTTGGTGTAGCCTGCAGAATAAAACCAAAAGTCCTAAGACTAAGGCAGAGACATTAGACAACATCAAGGTGACAAAAATCAAGTGCCAATCAAAGCTACAACGAATGGCTAGTAGGAAATGAGGTCCCCAATCTTCGAATCCCACGGAACGCGAGACAATCATCTTCCAGAAGGCATCATTTCAAGCTCAGATGTCCATTTTGAGTATTATTTAGCTCATCTCAAAGGTCCAGTCACGAGATTAGTTGGTGGGCCTCAAAACACGGTTGAAAGATTTATGCTGAAAATTGTGATGAGTTTTGAGTATTCT
Source organism: Magnolia kwangsiensis (assembly GCA_037074715.1). Classification (NCBI taxonomy): domain Eukaryota; kingdom Viridiplantae; phylum Streptophyta; class Magnoliopsida; order Magnoliales; family Magnoliaceae; genus Magnolia; species Magnolia kwangsiensis. The sequence continues at coordinate 69,035,733 of CM073583.1, forward strand.
TCTTCTTCTTTTTGGTATGTTTTAAATACTTAGTAATTAGGATTTAGTAGATTTGAGAGAATTAATGTCTGAAACTAGAATTCAAGATTAGCTTGCATTTTAGGGAACTTGGGAAAACACCAATATGTAATAAGATGAAGGAAAGTAGACTTAGATGGTCTGGCCATGTGCAATAGAGACCAATAACTACAGTAGTTAGGAGGAAGTGGGTTCAAGTTCAAGTTGAAGGCTCTAAAAGGGAAACAGGAAGGTCCAAAAGGACATGGGTTGAGGTAGTAAGAAAAGACTTGAGCCCCTATGGTCATCTGAGGATGTAGTCCTTAGTAGTGAAATGACGGAAACAGGATTCATGTAGCCAACCCCATTAAGTTGGGATAAGCTTATATGATAATGATGATGATGGCTCATAAATGTGGTATGGAGAAGGACACAACCAGCTTCATGGTTTTATGAATGAATATCTATTTTGAGTGATTGGAGGTTCTGTATCACGATGCTGGAGCTTTTGAGCTGCTCTAGCTGGAGGTTTTACCTCGGTTTCCATTTAAGAAATGTGGGCATCAACAACAATCGGTGTATTTATAATTTTATACGTTGTTTCATCAATTATTAATTTCATTGTGTGATCAGGAATTTTGTCCTATATTAAGTGGTAACAATGCAATTTTTTTATAAGTACATTAAAGCATGTTCTTTCCTTAAATTAGAGAGTGGGCTGAGAGGTGAAATTTTCCTGGATCGTGTTATCTTTGAACGCTTTAACAAAGAGTTACAAAATACTTGGGCTTCAAGCATAAGTTTGTGGTCCTTTATTTTTCCAAAAAGAAAAATTAAAAAAAGGATAACCATCCATCTGTGATGAGCTGAAGCAGTCAACAAATCACTTACAATGGTGATAGATGAAGAAGTCTTTGATTAGTAGATGACAAATTGGAAAACACCAAATTTAAATTTTTATTAGCTCAAAGTCCCGAACAGTACGATGAAGAACATGCATGGACAGGTCTGAAGAAGGTGAAGGACGAACTTGTGGACCACTTCTTTCCAAACCAGGGAAGAATGGAGCAAACGAATTAATAGGCTTTCCAAACCAAGAATCCAAGGATTGACATGGGTGGATTGGGCAAGCCCAAGGTGAAACATCAACTACTAACCAAAGGCCGAAATAGAGGGAAAAGAGGTACTCAATCTTTGAATTCCACCAGGATCCAAAACAATCATCTTGCAGGTGCCTATGCAGCTATGCTATGATGCCAATGAAGGATGGTACCTGACAAAAGTGTGTGATAGCAATGCAGATGATGATGAAGATCTTACAGCCACTCATAGGCTTATTTATTTTGACGATATTTCTGATAATCTCATATACAGTTGTTCACCTGATGATCCTTTAATCGATCTACAAAAATTGATGGGAGTTCACCATAAAGAGAAAATCTTCATGCACTTGAAGACGTGTAACACAACGTAGTAATGCAGGGGCATTTTCACACCGGGCTCGAGTGGGGTGGCCTGTGAGATGCAGGGGCACATTCGGGGTGGGCCGCCTGTGTGAGGCAGGTGGCTCGTGAGATGCAGGCCCCACCCGTGTGACTCAGGTAGCTCGTGTGAGGCGGTACCCATGTGATTTGGGGCCCACGAGGGGGGTTCGACCGAGGGCCTAACCCATGAGACGTGGGGCCTGGATAATGAGATAAAGGGATTAATTCTCCATACTCTAACAGTTCGAGCTTTTAGAACAAGTGGTTAATTGTCCTACATCAAATTGGTATCAGAGCGGGAGGTCTCGTGTTCGAGACTCCTCACCGGCGGTGATTAATGCAGGGGCATTTTCACACCGGGCTCGAGTGGGGTGGCCTGTGAGATGCAGGGGCACACTCAGGGTGGGCGGCCTGTGTGAGGCAGGTGGCTCGTGAGATGCGGGCCCCACTCGTGTGACTCGGGTGGCTTGTGTGAGGCGGTACCCATGTGATTTGGGGCCCACAAGGGGAGTTCGACCGAGGGCCTAACCCATGAGACGTGGGGCCTGGGCAATGAGATAAAGGGATTAATTCTCCATACTCTAACAGTTCGAGCTTTTAGAGCAAGTGGTTAATTGTCTTACATCACGTAGTCTTCCCAGGATGCATTATGTCAACTGAATGCACTAAGGCTGATTCTGACAAGATAAAGGCTACCCTTGACCAGCTGGCTCTGGCAAGCATTCACACGGTTCACAGTTCACATGCTAACAATCTTGTATTGAACGTTTATTAGGAACTTCAGTTCCATCATGGCACCAATTACTGAGTGCACACAAGCAGGTTCCTTTGAATAGACTAAAGCAGTGATTGACGCTTTTGAAGAGTTTAAAAAGCTGCCGAGTCTTCAAAGCAGCATGTGTTCTCTGATCCAAGGAAGGACACACGGAGACACCATCTATTTCATCCAAAGTGCTCTATTCTGACCATGAGGCCTTGGGGTACCTAAACTCCAAAAGGAAATTGAGTGCCATGGCATTACCAAGTGGAGTGCATATATTCAGGAGTTCACCTTTAACCCCAAACAGAGAGCGGGCATAGAGAACAAATGTAGCAGAAAAATGCTCTCTTGACTATACTGTGCAGTTTCTGTAGAGGGATTGACGAGATCAAGATAGAATATGCAACTGTAAAGACTTTGGAAGACTTACTTTGCTTTGCCTACCTGATCAGATGATGAGTATCAGTGATTTTCCCCAGATAATTGGACATTTGTTCTACGTTATGAGTTTATGCATTCCAAAAGGCTCGTCGTGAGAGCAAGTTGTGTGCAAGTTGCATTCTGGTGGCCACTTCAGGATTAAGACAACAACCATGATTCTTGAAGACCATTTCTACAAGCTTGGCATCAAGAGAGATGTTGAGACTGTTGGGCAACTATGTTGAGCATGCCAACTTGGTAAGGATGTACACAAACACTAGGCTGTACAATTCTGTTACCTGTACCAAGTGGACCATGGGAAGATCATAGATCTCGCCTTCGAGCTGCCAAAGATACAACACGGTCATGATTCCTGCATTTTAGTTGATCGCTTCTCCAAGATGGGGTGCATTAGAGCGAGATGTGAAGCAAATGAGTTGCTTCTACATGACACCTAGGGTAAAGATGGGAACTAAAGTGAATTCTCAGGTGCATACCATCCATAAGCTGACAGCCAGACCGAAGTGGTCAACAGGAGATTACGAAATTTGTTGTGGTGACTCGTGGGTGATCTGCATAAGTAACTGCGATCCTTCCTATCTCAAGCAAAGTTCGTCCAAAACTTTTCTGTGAACCGTAAGATGGGATCATCATCACCTTTCAAAATTGTTGGTGGTATTGAGCCTCAACAAACTATCGATCTGGAACCATTGCCAATTACTACAAGCCCAAGCCGGCATCTGAGAATTTTCTGCAACATATAAAGTAATACACAGGATGTCAAGCATAAGATTGCAAAATGAAATGAAAACTATATATATATATATATATATATATATATATATATATATATATATATATATATATATATATAAAGTGATACACAGGACCAAGAAATGGCCCGTTTGAAGCTTAATTGATTCCCACCAGGATCATATGGCAAAATGCATTCAGGGAATATGGGTCATTACCACCAAAAAGCAGCTTGGAGAGTGTGTAACTTATCAAGCTTCCACATGAATTGAAGATCGGCCCTATCTTCAATGTTGAAGATTGAACCACATACTATGGACACCATAAGGATGAGGAAGAACAAGCAATGCAGACACCTGAATTACCATGACAGTGCAATGACATATTGAAGATGTGCTTGGCAATCAGATTGTATACACATGCCAAGGTGGGTACTTGAAACTTTTGGTGAAGTGGAAGGGAGGTCCTAGGGTATGTGGATTCGGACACTGCATGTTGATGTACATATGTAGATGACTCACAGTCATTTTGGAAATGGTGGCAATCTATCACAATAGTCTGCACTCAAATACAACCAGTATGGGCAGTGCTACATATCAATTTTTTGGCTAGACTATATGGACACAATTGCCACTACTTAGAACCCTGCTGACATTGTGTATTTACATTGAATTGATGAAATGATGTCAAGGTGTGTGTTTGCCACAACTCACTAAATTGCAGCATTCATCCATCATACGCATGGAACACAGAATACATCCATCTAGAGTCAAGACCATCCAAATCATGTGCCCAATGGAGAATAGGGCGGGAAATGAATAAATAGCAGTGATTCAAACCATCAATTTGGTGGACAACAAATGGCCAGTTAGAAGAAAACGTCAGAGACCAAAGTTCTACAAATGAAACCAGATGGTTAAGATCGTCCGATCAGTGTGAATTTCAGGCCATGCTCCATGCATAACAGCCCCATGATCAGTACGATCTGGATTGAGTTGCCACAACCTGTAAATACTGCAAATGCACAAAATGTATGGTGCATTTACAGATGGTTCAATGTCAGCAAGAATAGTGACAGTTCTTGAATGAGAATTCCAAATATCTAAGCTGTGTTTGGATGTGAATTATGAAATTACGTTCTAATCAAATGCAAATATGTTCATTTCTAGTCCAACTTAACACAATGAAATTCCAATCACAGTTCATCGATGTGAAGGTACTCCACTAATTAGTGTAATTCAAAATCGTTACTGCATCCAATTGCACCATTAAAAAAATCATGAATACTGCTGAAAGTGTTAGGGGTCATTTCTAAGCATGGATTTAAAATCCTGTGGATTTTTCAAATCAGCTTTCAGGTGGGAAAACAAAAAGGGCTCTTTTATGGGATTTTGGAGGAGTCAAAATCCAAATCCTTCAAAATCCTTGCTACCAAAAAGGACGCAGATTGCTTGCGGAAGCCTTTATATGAAGCTAGGTGGGGCCCACCATGATGTTTGTGAGAAATCTACTTGTTTATCTGTTTTGTCAAATCATGTTAGGACATGGGCCCAAAAATGATGCAGATCCAAAACCCGAGTGGGCTGCACTATAGGAAAATGTGGGTAGGAAAATGCCTACTGTTGAACCTCTCTAGGAACCAGTGTGATGTTTATATGCCATCCATATTCCTACTTGGATGAATTGAAAACACAAAAAAATATTAGCCTGACACAAAATTTCTGTGGCCCCACGAATGTTTCAACAGTAGACGTTCAATCCTCAATGTTTCCTGTCATGCAGCCCACTTGAGTTTTGGATCTACCACGTTTTTGGGCCCATGTCCTAACATGATCTGAAAAACAACTTGGATCTCTCAAAACATCACTGTGAGCTCCACGAAGATTCCCGTCAGAGGAAGTGTTGTGTTTTTGTAATAAAAATAAATTTCAAAAATAAAAGTTATTTTTAAAAAGTATATATATATATATATATATATATATATATATATATATATATATATATATATATATATATATATATATAATTATTTAAATTTTTCATAAATAGTGTGTATAGCCAGTCGGTAAGAGAAGGGGTTTTTGCTTCTGCAACCAGGGTTCAAATCTCCTCAAGGATAGTGCGCGTGCAACTTGGGCGCTTTATTAGGCGCACTTAGCACTTCGCATGTGCGCATCATCATATAGAGCCAAAAGAGCCTTGTTCTTTTTGGCATGTGGTTCAAATTCTTTTGGCCATGGTGCAACTTGACTACCCTGAAGTATTATTAACCTTAGTGTTGATTGAGAGTGACTGTGACATGGTTGTACATGTGTCTAAAAGTACATAAATAACTGTCTAAAAATTGTTGGATGACCTTTTTCTGTCTAAAAATGTACATAAATAACTGCCATAGGACAAAGGGGCATGTCCTTTCATGAAAGGATGTTGTTTGCTATGAATGGGCGTGGATGTCTTGAAGAGGGCATTTTCGTATCTCTACATGAAGAACTCCATGACCATTCAATTACTATAAATCCTAGATATTATAATCCGGAAATGTATTCTTCTCTGTCTATTGTGCAGTACTCTCGAATTTGACCTCTTACCGTGTTTTTCCAATACATTAAGAAGGCATATTGGTGTCAAAACTAGAGATCTGTTCAACACTTACATGTGTAAATTTTTGTGTTGAAATTCGGATTGAGAATTTATTGTATCCTGAAGACAATTTGCAGATTTCCTTCATTTGCACTTGCTGAAACTACCAGAAAAATGGCAGCAAATCTGTCTTGAGAAATTGACTATTCAAGTTGAGCCTTGAACCCGACAGATCTGATTGTCTCATTATATTTTTCCTGTATCATCTCTGTTCTAGATTGTTATTTTTTTTCCAACAGGAAGTTCCTGCAAAAGCCTTCGCAGGCAATCTGCTTCCTTACCAAAAGACCTAAACAAACTGAATTCCGCACTAAATCCTCAGAATCCACGCTGCCAAACGGCACCTTTTAGTTTATTTTTTTCTATTATGACGAAAAGAAAAGGAAAAGGAAAAGAAACCCTAGATAGACAAGGTTGGGGTTTTTTGGACCTTGGAGGGATCGACTCTGTGGAAGTTCTTGACGACGGAGATTACGCGATCGGAGACCTCTGATTTGTCGAGGAAGGAGCCTTTAACTCGCCCGAGGACGAGGAGGAGATTGTTCAAGCAAGGAGGAGGAGACCGTCCAAGGGCATGGACTTTCACTCTCGCGTGCCTCAGGATGGCGATTCTCGCAGCTGCTGCTGTTGCGGCCATTTTCACAGCTACGTACTGAAATTTTTCACAAAGGATAGATGTTCTTGACACGAATTCCTCTACAACCCAGGTGTGTGGGGCACACGAATTCCTCTACAACCCAGGTCTGTGGGGCCCACCATGTTGTCTGTGTAAAATCCACTCCGTCTATCTAATTCTTTCCCCAATATTAACTGTAGCTTTAAGACTAAAATTCAGCTAGACCCATGCGACACACCACATGGAACAATGGGATGAGACGCAAACCACAGGTTTTTTATTTTTTGGGGACCCATGTTGTTATTTTTCATCAAAACCGTTAATCAGGTGTGATTCACCAGAATGAAGAGAATATTTAAACATCAGCGTGGAACATAGCTCAGGGGCTTCATCACGTGGGTATGGCCCATTCGAGTTTTTAACTGGGCTTTTCATCTGTGTATTCGGTTCAAATAATTGTCCTCTGGTGGATGGAGTGTGTTTTTTTACAGAGAAAACTTGGTGGACCACTGGAGCCTAACATTGGCGTTGTCGACTATTGCTGTTGGAGATACTCGTCTTTACCGACGCGGATTGCGTGGCGACTTTGTCGGCCCCACCGTGATTTGTGTGGTTTGTCCACGCCGTGAACTCGAAGTTAAAAGGATATCCAGAGCAGAAGTGTACCATAGCAGAGAAAATGGTGGGAATTCAACGCTTACCATAGCCAATATCCCTTCTATCTTTTCTCGTCGTCTTAGGTCTTGAGTGGCCTCATGAACAGGTTTGACAAATAAAAACATCACTGTGGGCCTTGGAAGGCGTAAACGGTAGGCGTTGTTTCCTGCGGTGTTGTACACATGAGCTTTCATGGGAATTGTACCGGTCGTGGTGGTGGTTCCGTGGCTTAGTAATCCAGACCGCTGTTTTATGGATCTACCCTTTCTGGCCCTGTTTGGGAGCGTGGATTTGTAACCCCCAGGATTGGAAACCCTCCCAGTTTGTTTGGCACCCTGCAATGTGAATCAACTTTAATCCAAAGAATCTATGCGTGGTATATTTAGGGGTGTTTGATTTTAATTAAAAAATCAACTTTAATATTTTTAATCAGTGAGATATGTAATTTTTGATATAATGGTTGTGATAAGCCTGCTGAAATATATACGTTGCCCCAAAATGATGAAATTCCAAGTCTCAGATGTGCCACAAGCAAAAGATCATGTTTGAGTAACTAACCAATAATTTTTAATCGTTGATTTACATGGACAATGTTTGGACCATGCTAGACAATATTAGTGGGTCATGTGCCTAATAGAATGATATTGTATATTAAAACACATGTTACACCTGCAACTATTGAAATGATTTTAGGTGTAATCTAAGCTTTCATCGAGGATTACAAACCCCTTATATTTGAAACCCCCGGTTACTTTATGCTGTCAAACAATCAGGGGATTTGAAACCCCCTCCAATCCATGGTGCCAAACAACCCCTTATGTTGCCAAACAACCAAGGGATTTGAAACCCCCTTAAATCCCCTCCAATCTACGATGCCAAACGACCCCTAAGTATATTTCATCAAACAATCATAAGTTTCTATTTCTAGCCTCAGGAGAATTACACTCGTTACACTCAATCCAATGAAATTTGACTACTGTTGTGACTGAGGGTCTAAATTTTACATGTGTATGTGAGTAGGATGCGTTTGAAGGTTGATTGAATTGTTGGTGTCCAAATAGATTGGACACTGCGATCAGAGATCGAGAGCCCTCTTAACCACCCATAGTGTGCTTCATTTAGGCGACTAGTGAAAGGAAATGAGGCCAATTCTTCTCAATGAGATCTTTTGCTTGAGGACTTATTCTTTCACTGACACTTTAAGTTTAAAATAATTCTCAAATTTAAAAAAATACATATTCAATTTAAGTAAGTCAAAATATTATGAAATAATATTTATTACAACCGACAACCAGCAAGACAACCAAATGAAAAAATAAAATAAAAATGAAAAGAGATAAATACCTTCTACACCTTGTTGTGGGTAAAAATAGGTTAGTTAGAGGTATGAGGTCGGCTCGAACATCTACGCGCGTCGCATTGTCAGCTAATGTCAGTCATGACCAAGGAGCTCATTAATGGCCAGAAAATGATACTGTTGTATTTCAAATGTATGACGTCGAGCTCCCCCATGACCTCGTCTGTGTCGGAGCTGATGTTCAAATATCTTGGAAGAGTCTCCGAGGCATGACCCCATATAAGACAAAGCACACCCTGCTCGAAAGGCTCGTGGAAGAGCCCCTGCACCGTTTGACAAGATGAAGATGATGGTCATCTTGGATTGTCTTATGCTCTACTAAGGAAAGGAGCTTAGTCCCGATGCTCGGATACGATATTTAAGGTCAGGTCAACAGGTCGACAATCTACTTAATGTTAAGGGGATACTCGATCATGACCATCAAAGAGCCCAACTCGATAAACTACTCATCGGGGTGGCTACGTAGGCCACCTCGGATGCTCAACCTCGGCCTCCTACTACATGTCTCTTTTGATTCCAACCACTCAAATCTTATCGAAAAGATATGTCCGAGGTATCAGCTAAAGATCTCGGAAGATAACCGTGGCACGCTTGGAATATGATTTCTTCTTCAATACGCACCTACTAAATTAGGAGATTGCTATTTATGCCACCGCATCTTTTAGCTATAAATAAGAGCATCTCTAATGGTGAAAGGTATGCATAAATCTCACCCAAAAGCCTTATGTTCTACTAGACTACTAAACCTAGCTTGCATGTCTGACTTTGGTATCAGAAGGTCCTCTACAGCAGCCAGGGTCTCCATCTCTATCTTCCAGATAACAAGTGGTCTAAGGAGGACGTCCATATTTTCGCATCAACACACTTTATGAGTAGTTAATCTCTTAATTAGAGCTAAGAGGCAAAGCTTTTGATTAATTTTAGATGTTTTAGTTTATGGATTCAAGTACAATGATTAGAATAGAGTTTTTTGATTGATTCAGTTTGAATAAAGCTTTTTTTTTTTTCTTTTTTTTTTTATAAATTTTTTAAATTCAGATCTTGCTGGTTACCCATAACAAGGTGTATAAGGTATTCAGATCTTGGTGGTTATCCATAACAAGGAGTCAACAATGATTTGAATAGAGTTTTTTGATTGATTGATTCAGTTTTACATATGCACACACACACACACACACAAAATCTCTTCCTCTCTTTCTAATGTTTGTTTGTTCTTTTTTTTTAAAATGTTAATATTTACTTTGCCTACTTAGAGTCTTGATACCTTATAACGTATGATCTAATGCAATAATATTGAAGTCCCATTGAATAAAAAAATAATAAAATTCAGTCAAGTAGAGACCATGCACTACACGAGCAAAAACAAGGGTGCTTAACCCATTTCTTTTCATAAACGAGGCCTATACCCATAATCTATTGTGCAGACCAACCAAAGGAGTCATGTGAGTTGGTAAATCTTCCTATTCACGGGCAAGTATACCATTTCTAACCAACTGTAGTTTTTGAAATTTATTTGGCTAGTGATGACTCGAGTCAAATTATCAAAATCTAAGACGTGCTCCCATGACATTGCATAATTAAGAAAACAAAAGTAATTCAAACCAAACCAAAGCAAAGCAAAAATTGCAGCTGCTTGCAATTGGTGCGTGGGGGTATTTAAAGAAAAAGCCAAACCAATTCGAAATCAAATTAAGTTGTTGAGTGAATTCCCATTAGGTTAGGTCCAATTAGGAATAATCATATGTACTTAAGTCGAGTTAGGTTAAGTATAGAGGACTTGAAAGGTCCAGATGAGTGGGTCTATAGGATATGTTAAAGTCAGATGATTGGGTCTATAGGGTATGTTAAAGTCCCTTTATATACATTGTTATGCCATCCTCTAACAACCCGAGCTTTTATAGCAAGTGGTTGTTTGTCATAGTATCATAGCAAAAGGTCGTGTTAAAATATCTGACCGGGCCATTATTTATGATGTGAGTGAGTGTTCGTATGTGTGTGACACTAAAAAGGACTTGGATTGCACAGTGTAGCACACAACACCATATTTTATATACACCCATTTTGCCCACAAAATTTAGGGCATGATCTCAAAGGTAAATCCACATCTAAGGCGGGCTATGCCATAGGAAATACTATTGATGGAACAACCACCATTAAAAACTTCTTGCATTGTAGTGTAAGATATATGTTCCCTATATAATGAACAGTTCAGATTGATGGACATGACTGTCTTAGTGTAAATAAGCCGTCTTAGTGTAACTAAGCCACTAGGAGCACTATACCTTAAGGTGCTCATGGAGCAGGGTTCATGAGAAATACCATTGCTAGCTTGCTACTGGAGCGACTACAGTGGATTTCTGACTTTGAGGCCACCGTGCTGTATGGTGGCTTAAATCCACACCAACCATCCATCTTCCATTTTGATAGCTCATTTCAGGACATTATCCAAAAATGAAGCAGATCCAAATCTTAGGTGGACCAGGCCAAAGAAAACGGTAGTGATTGAATACCCACCCTTAAAAGGATCTATATAAGCTGCGGATGAAAGGAAAAAACAAGTATTATATTGATCCATTTTTTTTTTTGCTCACAGTAAGTGAAGACCCGTATCTTGGTCCGTACCTTTCCGTACACTTCCGCGGTCGTACCGGTCGAATTCCGGCAACTTTCGACCCTTAAACAATATCGACGCGCGACATGGATTCATGTACCGACAACCCGAGTCGGCTCAACCCGAGACCTATACCATAGCGACCGCACCGTCGCCGCGGTTCCGATACCGCGACTCGCGCGCCAAGGCGATACCCTGATCAAGAGATATGAGCCAACGTTCGGTGCGAGGAAACGCCGCGCGTTGCGAAAACCAAGGGAATCTCAACGATGTGTCACATCAATCACATCAATCCCATCAATCAATCACCCATCAACCCATCACATGTCAAGTACACATCACTCTCACCCATTTTCCCAAGCAACCACAAAAGTCTCCCAAACCCATACCTCTCTTACACAAAAAGCCACAAAAGTCTTCTTAACCCATACTTCTCTTACACAAAAGCCACAAAAGTCAAATTTCTCTTACACCACCATCACTCACCCATCCATCCATCACTCTCTCTCTCTCCCTTTACATCACTCTCTCTCTTTCTCTCTTTCTCATTCCAAAAATGTCCAAGCAACAAAAATTTCAAGAGCTCCCACGTATGGAATTTCCCAAGTCCCTCTAAGCTTCAAGTGGCCCACCTTCCTACCCCAAAATCTCCCATCTCAACCCTCCATTCTTCATCTTAGCCATTGAAGTTGAAGACAAGGTGCCAAGGAACCCCTAGGAGCGAGAAGATCGGACGGTGGGTGCTTCCATAGGGTGGTTTTTATTATTTTATGGTGGACCAAGTGAGACCCACCGATCCATGGTGTGGATCTCACTTGGGACCCTTATTTGTGGCCGATGGACCACTTGGATCATCATGATCGTTCCATGATGGGGCCATTTTCCATGGACCCCATCATGATGTTTATTTTCATTTAGAAAGGTCATCTAGACCATTCATATTGGTGGGGAAGGGATCCCCACCGTTGATCTTTAATTTTGAGGGTCACATGTACAAAATGACCCAATTGATGTATGATTTCATGCATGAGAGGGCCCATAGTGACGGGGTCCCTCCATCACTAGCCGTGTCCCACTCTCCATCTCTCTCTCTCTCTTTTATTTTATTTTATTTTATTTTATTTTATTGCAACAGGAGGGTGTGGCCCACTTGAATGGATCCCACTTGAGGTATTTTATTTTATTCAAGTGGGGCCCACCTTGGCTGTTACTCCCATGCCACCCATCAGTGGGGCCCACTTCATCAGGGCCCTCCTTTTTCAAAAAAAAAAAATAAACTTAAAACCGTCCAGACGCTGGACGTTTTACGGAAAGAAGAAAAAGGAAAGAAAAGGAAAGGTTTGGGTGGTCCCTTAGTGTAGGCCCCACCTTGATGTATATGTTTGATCCGAGCCGTCCATCCCCTTACTCACTTCGATTTAACCGTCAAGTAAAAGAATGGGACTGATCCGAATATCTTGTGGGCCATAGCATGGGAAACATTGACGGTTACCATTGAAAATTTTTCTGGTGTTTCTAGGCCTCAAAAAAATTCGAACTCCGGACTCTTTTTGTCTGTTGCGAGCTGTAGAACACTATGGATGGGATGGATTTTCAAGAAGCGGGCCCCACACATGACTTTTGGCAGAAAACAAAATTTAGAAGAGAGAGAGAGAGGGTGGCGTGTCTGCCACTGTCAGCCGCAGCACGCTGCACGCGGCAGCGTGCAGCGCCCGGGCGAGCGGGCGTTCAGCAGGGACCCACGGCTCCAGCCGTGGGCCCCACCTTGATGTTTGTATGCTATCCAAGCCGTCCATTGGGCGGGTCCCCATCTCAGGTGGCCCCCCTCCAAAGATGAGTCAGATCCAAAACTCTGGTGGCCCACACCACGCCAAACAATGTGAATTGAATCCTACCGTTGAAAGGCTTTTGGGTCCCACAGAGGTATTGAATCAAGCTGAAATTTTTGTTTTCCCTCCGCCTAGGCCCGAGAGGCCTTATGAATGGCTCGGATGGCATTTGGGTATCATGGTGGGCCACATCCGTGGACCCCACCATTAATGTATGTGTCTTAACACACCGTCCACCGGCTGTGGACGGTGGACTCCCACCATGATATATGTGTTGTACTCCACCGTCCAGTGGACGGTGGGGCCCCCTTGTGGCATATGTGCTTTGTTAGCACTGTCCACTGGACAGTGGGACCCACTATGATGCATGTGATGCATCCGAACCGTCGATCCATTAAATTGTTTAAGGCCTTTGGGGTTAAGCCCATTTGTCTACAAAAGGCCTATGGGCTAGACCCATTTGAGTTATAAAAGGGTCTATGGGCTAGGCCCATTCGAATTTCAAAAGGGCTATGGGCTAGGCCCATTTGGTTCGTGAAATGCTTATGGGCTAGGCCCATTGAATTCATTCTAGGCCTAAGGATTTAGGCCCATATGATGTGTTGCAAGTCCATGGGACTAGGCCCCTTCGATGTACTTCAAGGCCCATGTAATTGGACCCCTTTTTGTTGAAATTTAAAGCCCATGGAGGTAGGCCAATTGTTATATGTAAGGCCTAGGGGTTTAGGCCCACTTTGACATACGTACAAGTCATGGATTAGGCCTATTTGAATTGTTTAAGGCCTAGGAATTTAGGCCCATTCAACTCATATAAGGCCTCTGGGTTGAGGCCCAGTTGATATACATCTGGGGGCCCAATTGTGTGGCCCATTTGATACATATTAGACTCATGTGACTAGGTCCAACTGATGTAATCCAAGGCCCACGGGTTTTGACCCATTGCAATGCACTTAAGACCCATTGGTGTGGCCCATTTATATGGCCCATCTGATGAATAAAAGGCCCATAAGATATGGCCCATCTGATGAATAAAGGGCCCATGAGATGTGGCCCATTTGATATATATGTAAGGCCCAATGGGAGGAACCTAAGGTCCAGTGCAATGTGTAAACCCAATACCGATTATGTAACGGTGTTTAAGAAGATTGTACCTGGAATGCAATGATGGTTTGACGTCCACATTGCGAGTGTAATGTTGGTTGGATGTCCACATTACGACTCTCCTTAGGGCCCATTACTAGCCGTACTTGCCTTGTATAGGCCGTCCAGGCCCATCTGCACCGTAAGATAATTCATTTTGTTATAACATGTTTTATATAGTTTCATGACCCATGATCATACGCATCATATGTATGCTTGATATGAGGATTGACTGATCATAACATTTACCTTCGGGCAGGTTGTTTATGGGCTTCCGGTTAGGCGGTGTTGCCCTACATGAGCGCACGGTATGCGCAGGATTGGTTGCATGACTGGAGAGCGTGATTCATGCATTCCGCATTTGTGTGATATGGTTATTGTACGCCCTAGCGACATCAGGGCCGTAGCCTCCACAGACACATCGTGGTTGGCAGGATTGGATACCGAAAATCTTGATCTACATGAGGTACTATAGATATCCCTGGGTGAAAGTCCCTAAACCCTTATAGTACCAAGAGGTTGCTCCAACGTCTAGACCAAGTGGGTAGATGAGTACTGAGTGCCGAATACCAGTTGGCTGTGCTCTCCACTGTGTCGTGGTCGGTTGGAAGGGGGTGCGGCCTTACTCGCCCGAGTGTAGGGGGCAATGCTAGGCTGAGTCTGACCAGCTCGAGGAATGGGTCCGCTATCGACGAGTCGCGCCCGATATTGGCAGACGGATAGTGAGGTCTCTTCCACTTACCTTATTGTGCGCGATGTGGCGGCAATCTGGTTTAGAGTGTACTAGACCCCGGTGATATTCCATACTTTGAGCTGTACTGATATGTGGACATTGATGAGGATCTGTATGCTTGAGTTGCATTGCACATTGCATGGCCTTGGGGTGGCCAATACCATTCATGTCTTGCATCGCATAAGCCTTGGTACGGCTCATGATATTATAGTTCCATTTGCATATTCCGCATTACTCTGATATTGCATGATCATATTCTACCTTGTGCACACACTTTCACCACCTTCTAAGCTTTCTGTAAGCTTATGCACGACCGTTGCGTGCAGGTGACGTTGGATCGCAACAGCGTTGAGGCAGGAGCACGTTGCTGATCATTTTGGAGTTTTTCTGTTATTTACCCTTGTATTTCCCTTTATGCCCATTGTACTTGTAAAGTTTTTGATCATAGTGGAAATGTAATAGATTTCTTGGTTGTTGTTTGTGGGTTATGCCTTTGGTTATGCTTATTACGAATCAGACTGACATACAAAATCCTCCTCGTAGCATCCCAGGATCGGAACCTGGCGAATGGGAGCTAGGAGCCGAGAATGGGGTTCTACGGAGGCTGTTGGCACCGGATTCGGCGATCGGAAATTCTGTGAGCCCGGTTTCCGAGTTTGGGGCGTGACAGAAGTTGGTATCAGAGCATAACTTGGGAATAACCGAGAATAACATTACATGTTTGCTATGAGTGAAGAATGGATAAGTTCTGAAGTTCGAATAACTTCGCGACCTTCTGATTCAGACCGTTAACGTGCGTACATTCGAGAGTTTTGAAGTTGATAGGCGCTTTCGCTCTTTCCTGTAGGGTATGGCGCCTGTTACTCGATCGACTCCCGCACCACCACCTGAGGATTCTACTTCACCATCGGAGACTTCAGCTCTACCACCTGCGTCTCCCATTCCACCCTCAGAGATTCCTGCTTCTTCCCATGAGGATGACATTCCTCCACCTGAGACCGATGAGGAGCCGACGGTGACTGTGAGTGCCTCTCAGTTACAGCAGATGTTACAGGCTGTGACCGCCGCACTCCAGGGACAGGGTAGACGCCCAGCTGTTTCACCAGCTCAGGCGGAGCAGGAGCGCGCGAGCGCCGTACTTCGTGAGTTTAGACGACATGATCCCCCACGTTTCCAGGGCGAGCCAGATCCGACTGCAGCCGAGAGATGGCGCTCCGATGTGGAGAAGATATTCGATACCATGTTATGCACGACCGAGCAGCGCGTCCGGTTAGCAGTATTTCTCTTCCACGGTGAGGCCGAGCATTGGTGGACCTCTATCGCCCGTGTCGCCGGACCTGATTATGTCTGGACATGGGAGGACTTTGTGGACCGATTCGAGGAGCAGTACTTCCCTGACCACATCCGTCGTCAGCGAGCCTTAGAGTTCGAGACTCTGGTGCAGGGAGATATGACTGTGGCGCAGTACGCGGCCCGTTTCATGGCACTATCGAGATTCGCACCGTACATGGTTGATGATGAGGGGAGGAAGGCCCGCCGTTTCGAGCACGGCTTACGTTACGACCTTCGAGGTCGTGTCATTGGGCATGAGCTTCCTACTTTCCATGCAGTAGTGCGGAAGGCTCAGATATACGAGACTGAGTGGGCCGGTTCTCAGTCTGATCGTGGTCAGAGGGGAGACCGGAAGAGGCAGGCTTCTTCCAGTCATTCCCAGCAGGGTCGACCACAGCAGCAGAGGCGCACTGGTCGCCCAGCTTTTCGTGCACCACCAGCACCATCAGCACCTCTACCACCACCTCAGAGACAGTTCACCGGCACTTGCTTCAGGTGCGGTGCGACGAGACACCGTTCATGGGAGTGTCCCAGTCCCCAGCAGCAGCAGAGAGGTCCACAGCAGCAGAGACCTCCACCGCAGCAGCAGAGACCCCCACAGCAGCAGCGACAGCAGCCTCTACCACCGAGGCCACCTCAGCAGCAGCATCAGCATCAGCCTCAGAGGCCACAGCAGCAGAGGCAGCAGTTTCGACCGCCTCAGCGACCCCAGCAGCAGCAGCAGCACGTTCAGAGGGGACAGGCACCTCCCCAGCCAGCTCAGGCTAGATTTTATGCGGCTCAGCAGGATCCGCAGTCATCCGGAGGAGTCGTTGAGGGTATACTGCCAGTTTCTGCATGCATTGCACGTGTACTGTTTGATTCTGGTGCATCGCATTCTTTTGTGACCCGATATTGACAGACGGATAGTGAGGTCTCTTCCACTTACCTTATTGTGCGCGATGTGACGGAAATCTAGTTTAGAGTGTACTAGACCCCGGTGATATTCCATACTTTGAGCTGTACTGATATGTGGACATTGATGAGGATCTGTATGCTTGAGTTGCATTGCACATTGCATGGCCTTGGGGTGGCCAATACCATTCATGTCTTGCATCGCATAAGCCTTGGTACGGCTCATGATATTATAGTTCCATCTGCATATTCCGCATTACTCTGATATTGCATGATCATATTCTACCTTGTGCACACACTTTCACCACCCTCTAAGCTTTCTGTAAGCTTATGCACGACCGTTGCGTGCAGGTGACGTTGGATCGCAGCAGCGTTGAGGCAGGAGCACGTTGCTGATCATTTTGGAGTTTTTCTGTTATTTACCCTTGTATTTTCCTTTATGCCCATTGTACTTGTAAAGTTTTTGATCATAGTGGAAATGTAATGGATTTCTTGGTTGTTATTTGTGGGTTATGCCTTTGGTTATGCTTATTACGAATCAGACTGACATACAAAATCCTCCTCGTAGCATCCCAGGATCGGAACCTGGCGAATGGGAGCTAGGAGCCGAGAATGGGGTTCTACGGAGGCTGTCGGCGCCGGATTCGGCGATCGGGAATTCTGTGAGCCCGGTTTCCGAGTTTGGGGCGTGACAATAAGTTTTTAATGTTCAATCACTATTATTTTCTATGGTATAGGCCACCTGAGATTTGAATCTCCTTATTTATTTATTTATTTTTGTTTAATCTTGCCCTATGGTAAGCTGTCAAAACATATACATGTTGTGGATGCAAGGCACAAACATCATGGTTTGCCCCAATCCATTGAAGCCGTGCCCATTTCCACCATACAGATAGTACGTGATTGGCACTGAATTAAAAGACAGATGGGGAGAGAGAATAATAACACCCACAATACAAAATATTTCTAAAGAATAAGAATAAGAATTTTTTTTAAAAAAAAAGGAAGAAAAAGTAACAAAAAAAAGAAGCATAGTTACAATCTTAGATGATAAGAAAAGGTATGTGTGGGATCTTAAATCAATTCTTGAAGGGTGGTGACACGTCGCAATCCATCAGGAAGCATCTTCAATTTTCTGCAGTAAATAATACATAAACATCTAAGATTCGGCATCCCACCTTCCTGCACTCTCCACTCCTCTAATTCATTTAATATAGACATACAAATCGTCGAGCAGTGGAAACCCTCCGACGGAGAAAACCATTTCCTTTCCCATGTAAGAACTAATTTGTAATTTGAGAATCCGAAGCTTTGGCAGCTTCTCCAGCGTTCCCATCTGGTCTTGCTTTAATTTTGACAGTGTTAGGTGGGAATTCATGCAGGTCCAGTAATTTCTCTATGCATCCACTCAACTCCATCTTATATAGATGCTGATGATTTGAGGACTCTAAAGCTGGAATTGTGCATTGATGACCCGCAATTAGTAACAATGATCTGAGGAGGACTGACTTACTAACGGAACAGGATAGTGTCATGCCGAGATCTCTTCTTATTGTCACTCCTGTTATTGCTAATTCTCTTAAATTGGTCAGTTTTTCCAACCCATCTTCTATCCAGCTGCCCGCTTCTACTGATGTGAGAGCCTGAAGTTTGCCTAAGTGATGGAGTTGTGTGCCATTGCTGATTCGACACTGACTGAAGAGCAGTAGGTGCTGCATCTGG
This sequence comes from Magnolia kwangsiensis, assembly GCA_037074715.1. NCBI lineage: Eukaryota > Viridiplantae > Streptophyta > Magnoliopsida > Magnoliales > Magnoliaceae > Magnolia > Magnolia kwangsiensis. Next base: position 69,054,678 of record CM073583.1, read on the forward strand.
TCCATCTTCCCAATATCATCCGGTAGCATGTGGATACTTCTATTCTTTAGATTGAGAGTATGTAAATTCGATAAGCGGGTAACAGTGGATGGTAGCATCTCTAGGTACATCCCTGAGAAACGTAGGTACCTCAGTGGATTAGATACCCAATTTCATCACGGAGGCTGGAGATTCGTACCTTTTTGAGATCCATCACTTAAGTAATTTGAAAGCTCCCTAGAGGATTTTCAACCGCTGAAGTTTCTCCAGAATTTCAATCTGTCTACTGAAGTGCAACAAAGAGAGGATGTGTAGAGTGGAGTGGTTGAGAGACATGGACTTGCAAATGCTACGAGAACTAATTGCAAGCCGGTGTGCTGTTGTTGGTGATGTAGGTGCTAAGTTCCCATACATGGACAAAAATCTCTCTTCCTTGGCTTTTGATATTGAGAAGTCGCATAGAAGAACATGAATACGACATTTTTAACTGTTTCATGTCAAGATCTCCTCTTATTCCCACTCCTGTTATTCCTAATTCTCTTAAATTGGTCAGTTTTTCCAACCCATCTTCTATCCAGCTGCCCGCTTCTACTGATGTGAGAGTCTGGAGTTTGCTTAGGTGATGGAGTTGTGTGCCATTGCTGATTCGACAGTCTGAAGAGTAGTAGGTGCCGTATCTGGATCTTCCCAATATCATCTGGTAGCATGTGGATACTTGTATCCTTTAGATTGAGAGTCCGTAAATTGGATAAGCGTGTAAAGGTGGATGGTAGCATCTCTAGGTACATTCCTCGGAAACATACGTACCTCAAGTGGATTAGATACCCAATTTCATCAGGGAGGCTGGAGATTTGTACTTTTTTTAGATCCATCACTCTTTAAGTAATTTGAAAGCTCCTCAAAGGATTTTCAACTGCTGCGGTTTCTCCAGAATTTCAGTCTGTCTACTGAAGTGCAACAAAGAGCAGATGTGTAGAGTGGAGCAGTTGAGAGAGATGGACTGGCAGATGCAACGAGAAGTAATTACAAGCCAGCGTGCTGTTGTCGGTGATATAGGCGCTAAGTTCCCATACACGGACAGAAATCTCTCCTCCTTGGCTTTTGATATTGAGAAGTCGCATAGAAGATCATGAATGCAGCATTTTTTAACTATTTCATTGCTCTTCCTTTCCGCCACCTGAATCATGCTTCTACTAATGAGCTCACCGAGATAATCCTCTGCAACATCCTCCATTTCTTCTCCTCATTTTTGTTGCACGAATCCTTCTGCTATCCACAGCTTAATCAAGTCATTCACAAGAGTCTTCAGGAAAAGCTTTAAAATAAATAAAGCAGGCTTCAAATAATAGGGCAAGTCATGTTAGCTTAGGGTCAATATGCTCGAGATTTGATCTTTGCTTTCATTTAGTTACCATTGGACACTTTTAAACACTTTGTCCAACCCACTTATTAACAGACTGCTCTTTCCTTGATAGAACGCCTCCAAGTATTGTAAATGCTACAGGCAAATTTCCACGTTTCACAATCCAGGATGTGTTATGTTTCATTGCGAGTCGTGAACATTACTCTACTATCCTTTTTCTCATCTGAAAATACAGAAATTAAACCCTTCCAAGCATCTTTAGTCCATATATCATCAAGTACCACCGGATCTTTCTTCCTTTTCAGGTACTCGGAGAGTCTCGGCCGCCGCAAGTCTTCCTCAGACAGCGTCTCAATTTCATCTCCTCGAAAAGATATTATTGAGACACATACACCCAAGCATGAAAACTGAAACACTAAACTTTCATTGCAAGAGTAGTCATTCCGATTCCTCCCAAACCATTGATCAAAATAACCGCACATCGTAGATCTCCTTCAATCAGCCGCCCCACCAATGTCTTTGTCTTGTCTTCAACACCGACCACATCAGCTTCCTCGACGATGGGATCCCTCTTCTCCCTCCACGCCTGGCTTTGATTTGAAGAAGGTGAAGCTTCTCCACATGGTGGTAGAGTGTCGATGCCGTACTGAGATCTGTTGGATAAGATCTCTTCGAGCCTTCCTTCTATGTCGTTGATCTTCTTTCCAACATCATGGATCGTTAGTATGTCTCTGAAGCCACGAGCAATACCTGTTAGGGATCCCATCCAACCAGGGTTTCTCCCTTGATGTTGTTGTTCATCGTTAAAGATGAAAGCGTCGATGACATCCTCGGCATCAAAGGCAACTTCTCTTATTTGGGACACCCAAAGCTTAATTCTTTCATTATCTTTGGGCATACGATCGGCGTCCTTGAGAAAAGCACGTATCCATTCAAGTTTGGATCTAAGAGATCTGACCTTCTCATCTACTCCAACTAGGAAATACGCTTCCTTCGTTAGAAAATCGTTCGGTTTTTCTATGACGAACTGAACAGCTCCGTCAGCCATTATTCTCTCTCTCTCTCTCTGAAGCCTCGATGTTAAAAACAAGGTTTTCTGCAACTCTTACCTTCAAGAGGAAGATATCTCCGCACAAAAGTAACTATTTCATCTCTTGCTTTATCAAAAGCAAACGCACTCAGCTGCCTTCCTATCTGCTCCGCCAGTCCACTGAAAGAGTGCATAAGTTACGGCCCCGGATCTACCAAACACGGTGCAGCCCTGACTATTGGGCCCACCTGTGTGTATGTATTGTATATCCATTACGTACATTCGTTTTTAAATATAATTTTATATCTTGAAGAAGAACATGAAACATATAAAAACCTCAAGTGGACCACACCGTAGGAAATATTTTTGATTGAATACTCACCATTGAAAACCGTAGGAAACAGTTGTATTGAATGCTCACCCTAAAATTTCCTATCAAAATGGATGGACAACGTGGTTATGCAAGAAATGAATCAAGGTAGGTCCTACTTTCGGGGATGCACCGTGGCGCATGAGGCAGGGCCCTGCACCGTGTTGGGTGAGGCCGGGCTGCAACTATTCCGCGGTCGCAAGGATTCCACAGGTGGGGCTAACCTTGATGTTTCTGATAAATCCATCCCGTCCATAAGTTTTTTGAGATCATGTTAGAACATGGGCCCAAAAATTACACGGATCCAAAGCTCAACCAGGCCACACAACAGGAAAAAGTGGGTAGGGTAATGTCTACGGTTGAAACTTTCATAGGTCCACAGTGATGTTTATGCACCATCTATACCGTTCATAAGTTCATCTCTATTGGGATGAACTGAAAACGCAAAGTATAAACCCAGGAATATTTCATCAGTGAACGTTTAATTCTCGCTATTTCTTATCGTGCGGCCCGCTTGAGTTTTGGATCTGTCCCATTTGTGGGGGGCTATTAAAGTTTGCGATTAATCTCATCTTATACAAAACAAACAAAGTAAATATGTATGATAAGTTCAATGGTTAAGATTCACGCAATTTTTTTGTTTGGCATGCCCTCAGGCTAGCCTGAGTAAGCATTAAGAAGTTTACACGTTAAGCCATCTCAACCTTACATTTCTTCCGCGCCTCCAAAGTCCAATGGCCTGACAGCTCTAATAATTGCTCACTAGAAAAGTAGCGTTAATAATTGCTGCCCACGAGGCTTGACGAAAACGGAGCCGATTAGGCCGCACCGACTTTGAAGTATACCTTGATGTATTTCTTTTATATCCAAGCCGTCCATTCATTTTATCGGATCCTTTTACTGCATGAAACCAACAATAAAATAGATCGAATCTCACGTGGACCGCACAATAGGAAACAGGGATGATTGACCGTTAAAAACTTGTTGTTGGGCACAAAATCTCAGGTCAAGCTGATATTTGTTTCCTCCCTTCGTCCAGCTATTTGTTGCCTTTTCAGCCATTAGGGTGGCAAGTAAACGTTACCATGGGACCTAAGAAGGTTTTTTTAATGGTGGGCATTAAATCACCACTGCTTGTTTGGGTCCAGCTGAGAATTTTTGGATCTGCATTAGTTTTTTAACTCGTATCCTCGCAGACGCCCCCACCTAAAACCGATAAGCTAACTGGATTGAACCTAGGCACCTCACCCAATCAAAACAAGCCCAAACTTAGGCCCCGTGGACCTTCAGGACTACTGCAAAGTATAACCCTATCAACCAATGGCCCACAAACTAAAACAAAAATATGCCAGTGAAAGCAAGATGGGGATCCATGTGATGTGCGCAGCCTAAGGTGTCACCCACCACGTGGTACCTCTCCCTTGGCAGGAGAAGGTAGACAAGTGGAGCTCTCCTGAAAGACGGGCGAGTGTGTGGGCTGGGAAAAAGACTCCGTTACTTATCTCCTTTACCTAAATTACCCATTTCACTGTCCCATTCAATTGATGAGATTTGGCACATGACGATCTCAAAGCCTTTCCAACTAAATTGTAATAATTCAGATTTCTCATACTTGGATCTGAAAAGGTTCAGATTACTAAGTAGAAATTTTTTGTTTAAATACGTTATAAAATGCTTTCGCTTCCACCAGTATGAAAGATAATGTATATAACTTTCGTTATTAGAAATTAAGAGAAATGCCTTTTATGCAAATTGATTAGCATATAGATTCCAATCAAAATATGCTATCTTTCTAACACCAGTATAATTTGTAAAATTTACGAAAATGCTTTGTTGGACACATCACATTTTCTAACTAAATAATCATAATCAATTACTTGAATTAATGTAGAAGGACTTAAGGAACAATTTGTAAAAGCAAAATCTTAAAAAGACTCCATCATGGAAATTTAGTGTATCAACACATTGTATCCATCAACCGGGAAAGGTGGTCCTAAAAGTAAACCGATCATTCTCTTCATCATGTTGATAAACCCTAAACCCATTGTTGGAATTACAAATGGAGATATATAAATGTTATTTTCAAAGTGACCCAAGACTTATAACGATTCACATTAACCTATACATGGAATGAATAAACTGACCACTTCTGGGGATCTAATCAAACCCAAAATTTAAACCTAAGCTATTGTGAATGATTTAACCCTACAAACCAAACTTCTACTGTTATATTATCATGGAAATATCCAAACTAACAAATCAGCCCCTAAACCCTTCATTTAGTGTTTCATGATCATAAAATTATTTTTCTAAGATTCGGGGCAATGAACTTGATTAAATGATGGTCTTAGATCGCACCTATTATGTGTCAATCATCAAAATTTAGGAGAGCACTTCGATTTTGTTCAAAATCTACCTAATTAGAAGTTTTCTAATCCTTTAAAACTAGTTAACTTAAAGCATAAGTAACTTGGAGTGGGAGGTCAAGTTAGACCATTTTCCACCATCCGTTCGCAATGAAGATTCACGTAATCATTAAAATCATTCTACTATGAGTTTCTACAAATTGTAGGACTCGGTCATTGAGGATGAACTGTACATCTCATGAATTGTCTCAAACACATCCTACGTGTCCATCCATTGTGAAAATTACAACTTTGGTTTATGTTCATCGAAACTATATAAGATAACACATCGGATGATGTAAACATCACACAAACAAGACAGAAATCGAGTTCCACCTTAAGTCCAAAAGACAGATGATGCATAAACCAACTTTTAGGCATGTGAAACCATTCAAAGGGCTAGTCGGCCACTCAAAGTGGGCCCCTTCTTGCATAGTGTTAAATTCACTCCATATAATAGCACAACTTTGTCGAAACTAGCTAGTATATCCAAAATCTAAGTGAACTACAACCTAAGTGAGCCATCTACATGAAAAGTGTGGATAACCCTTGGTTGGAAAGTGGAACTATAATGATCCGATGGTTACACAAAAGTACACCTTGGAAAGGGATCGAAAAAACTAATTTCGTGAATGTTTTGGATCTTGAATACAATAAGTGAGCCACCCTTACTCCCACATTCCACCATGTAAAGGGAACGTCCTAGCCTTCCTCTATAAGAGGGAAGGGCTGAATGTCTAACCCCCTTATCGCTCTCCCACGTGAAAGAGAAGGAGAGAGAGAGAGAGAGAGAGAGAGAGAGAGAGAGAGAGAGAGAGAGAGAGAGAGTAACACCTTAAAAATCGGGGGTCGAGCATAAGCTCCAATCTCAAGTTTCAACGCATCACTTATGCAATAAAGATAATGATGATTAAATGTTGTCTGTATTAGTGTCTTAAACATGAGTGAAATTATACAAAAACAACATATCATACTCTAGAGACAGTTGATTTATGCAGGCGGAAGACTGTGATAATTATATTTAAAATATAACTGATGTAAGTCTCCAGAGTGTGATCATGTTACCAGGTTATACATATACATGTATACTTTTCAAAAGAGATCAAAATGAATATACACAAGAGTTCTAAAATGCAAAAATAACAAATGAAGAGGTGTATCTAATCAGCATCCCGACAACCCCGACGATTAGACCACGGTTTATATAGACCCGCTCGAGAGCTGCATGTATGAGAACTCCTCCTCATCATCGAAAAAGTCTAGCTCTGCCTCGCGAGCATCGCCATCATTTGAAACTATGATAGAGTCTGGTTGGTATTTAAAACACCGTCCTAGAATGTGGGAGTGAGTGATCAACTCAGTAGAATCATGAAGCAAGGGTTAACATGTTATCAATTCAATCAAGCAGTAATAATAACGCAATACAACAATCAGTCATAAGTACTCTTGTTAATGTAAGAATGATATGAAATAATGATGCATGCCATCACCTACGCTCCCTCAGTGACTTCATCTCATGATCGCGGCATGCAACAGTTCCTCAGTGCTTGACCTGCTATGCCAAAGGCACATGTAATGCAGTGCATGCTCGTGATTAGCCAGGTTCTTACTTAAGTTTATTCATATAGCAGGATTTGGAAGCTAAGGTATCTCCCTTGTATCAATTTCTAAACAATGATCCATTCTAGGGTCGTCAGTCCTAGTAAATCTTATACGATGTTGCAGTTCTAGGTCACTACAAAGGGCTCGTCACCTGATCAATGTAGGCCTAGTTTGAATTCAAGTTGCTATGAAAATGCTTGTCGCCTTGATGCAGTCTCAGAGAATGCTCGGGGTCACTACAAAGGGCTCGTCACCTAATCAGTGTAGGCCGAAAGCTTGAATATAGTACCCATACTACCGTATTTAGCTCACGAGACGGGGTTGCTCACTGGTCACTACGGGTGGGCTCGTCACCTCAGCGTAGGTCGACAGCTCGACCACGGTGCCCCATACCACCATGTTCGGCTCATGAGTCTTAGCGGATCGAGGTACCAAGGTTAAACTGGTTTTCATTGGTGAGTTTGGTACCTTAGATTCAAGCAGTAGTGACCATACAGGGCGAACATACATCAGGTCAATCGGGTTACTTGACGAGCTTGACTGGTACGGGCGCACATCAAGATGATTGACATGAAGTGTATAAACACTTCGTTTGGCCTAATCACTGTCTACATTCAAAGTACGACTCAGATTCCTTGAGACATGTCTTACGTGGCGAAATAATCTCAGCCACCGAATCAGAACTTGTTACCGATTGCTTGGACTATTTCATAGTCCCAACCACAATATCGATAATAGTATATGCAAGTATGACTAAGGACAGTACGTGAAAGTCAAAATCAATATAAATCTTACTCTAAACAATTTAACAAACACATATTACGCATATATTACACAATAACATTTCATCCTTAATTTAATAAAAGAGGTTAGATGAAGGATTCTATACCCATAGATAAAGAAGTTAAGAATCTCATCTCAATGCCCTCATCTCATGCATTCAACCAAGCATTTTCATATTTAGGCATTTTATCAAACACTTAAGCTACACATATCACATATATGTAATATAGTAGTTATAACAGGTATTAGAGCAAATCCCTTTATAAGGGGTTCGCCATACGTATACCAATCATGCCTTGTTAGTCAATGAATATGGTAAGCATAAACCATAATTCCATACTCATATGAACATTTCAACAAACACATGAAATGCATTAAAATTAACATATTCTACATACACACGTAATATATGGAAAATGTCGTATCTACGCATATATGACAATAATCAAGTTAGTCATAAATCATTACTGACATTGAAAGCCTTGAAAACCATAACCTAAACATTCATAATCCACACCTTTCGCCGGTAGACTCGTAACGAACTCAGTGTAAATGCTACGTGTTTGTCTACGGCATGACGACAACTTATATCATGAAATAGGTTAGTTATTTCATCACATACTCCTCGAGAATCCCTAAAACAGATTAGGGTTAGTATTTCTTACCCAAGAACGAAGTTGGAATTGCTGAAATAACGATACTGTAACGGTGATTAAGGACGGAGAGCAGCAGGGAAGAGTCCCAGGTATAAACTCCCACTCTCTCTCACACTTTCTCTCTCTTTCCTTCTCTTTCTCCTCTCTTCTCTCTCTAGGGTTTAGAAATTCGTACGACAAGGGAAAGAGAGGGTTTAAGGCCCTTATATAGGCCCAAAATTGATGGGAATGGCCCTAGGGCCAAGGTATACTTAGGTTATAGCCAAAGGTTGGCTATTTCGGTTCAATGGAGCTGTTCTGGAGGCCCCTTTTCTATGTGTGGTCTGACTTAAGCTCCCTGACAATGGATCTAGGTCAGGCTGAGTTTTCAGTTCGATCGGATTTACAAATTGACCGTGGCGGACCAGTTTCAGTTCAACGGCCACCGATGCTCGATCAGGGCCACAAGTGTACTGACATGTGTAGAAAATTTTCCCTGATCCGAGGGTGTAGTTGGGTCAGATTCCGATGATTTGAATCCATAGATTTGACTTGTAAGTGAACTGACTCAATTCACTTAAGTTTCAGTTCATTTCTTAAAGATATTTACGTTTCTCACACACTTCGCTCTAGGCTCAAGTTGTGCGTTCCTGAGTACTATTAGGACTTGATTTCTGAGGTGGTTATCAAGTCCAATAAAGTGGTCATAACCATATAGTCTTGGGATGATCAGACTTTCGACGTGCGGTCTAGGTCCGATATGGAGTTTCATAGTGCTCCCGAGAGCAATTGGGTTTTGAGATGGATCTTAAGTTTTTATGCAATGTAGCGTTAATGTTTCTACCCTGTTTGGGTCTTGCAGTTCGTATTTAAAGTGATTAGGGCTAATTTTACAGGTGATCTAGTTTAGCACTAGTTAATTTTGGTTTAATTTTTAAAGGATTTGGCCTTTAGTAATTTCTGCCTGAGGTGGTACTCGGGTCTTTGCACGGATTTTTCCGAGATGTTACAGAGAGAGAGAGAGAGAGAGAGAGAGAGAGAGAGAACTGTGGGTGTCCCAACACTTCAAATGAGTTTTTCATTTTCTTCTTTATCATCATAGTCCATTGATCTTAAAGTAGCTTAGCCTTAATTTAATTTAATTAATATTTTTTTAGTTTTCTATTTTATAAACTGCCCAATTGAAGTTCCAGTTTCGATACACGCTATACATATGAAATCTAAACCGTCCAAAATTTGAATTTTTATTTTTCCTACTTGGACAAGACCTAAAATGATCTAGAATTTGAGGTGATGGATTCTTTTAAGCTTGCACCAATTTAATTTAAATTTATATACAATTTGCCTTATTTTCGCCATAAAATTTGGATACTTTGATTTTCATTATGATTTTTATGATAATAAGTCGTTGGACTATTATAAATTATTTATCCATATGATAATTATGTTTAAGATATGATTTTAATCATGTTGGACAAATTTTGTGGTTTGGATCACAAAATTATGTTTTAAATTGCAAAACTACATGTGTTCAGGTCCCAAATGATGCATAGCTTGTGCATTTAGTGGACCGAATGGTTATATTGGAAAATCTTATGATTTTATTGATATTAATATGAATTAAAATTCATATTTTAAATATTAGGATAACGGGACCCACTTTTGGGGTATTTAGGATTTAGCGGGTGACCCGTCTAACCCGAAATCATATTGTTGTGCATATGGATCACTCTAAAGTATATGGACTATTTTCTACCATATTGGGATTTATTTTATTATAATTTCAGATTGTTTAGTTTATGAAAATAATATTGGGCTTTTTATGAATTCACGAGTGATGGATAAAAGCTATTCCTTCACTGATTTTGAGAATAATGTGTGTTTTCACTCTGTATTGAGTTGACTTTTGCTTCTCTCTCTATTTTTATTAAGTTAGTCTATTGCTACTCTTCTATTTTATTAATTTAGCTTATTGCCTCTTTTTTTTCCTTTATTAGGTTAACCTTATGCTACTTTCCTTATTTTATGACTTGCACATATGTTTTAAAGTTCTAAAACTCTCATGGTTCGATTTAATTCTCTTTTGATATAATTGATGTGATGAATGACTCAAAACTAGTGACTTGTATATATATTGTGGATATAATGTGCTTTGGGTAGTGACCCTTTTGGTTGATACATAAATAATTGAATTTAATTAGTGATGAACACATCTATGTATGTAATCCATAAGTGCATGATACATCACTTTTTAGGATTGAATGTCGCAATTAGTCTCTCTATGAATTGTGTTGTCTCAAGGTATTCATGTAAATATACGGTAGTATCAAACACCAACGAATCTCTATAGTTATAGAATGTGGAGTGATTCGGACTTTTATAAATTATATTCCACAATGTGGTGGTCACTATGTATGATGAGTCGCACATATTATGCTAGGCATTCATTCATATAGATTGGTTGTGCATACTTATGCCACTCATAATAGTGGAATACGAGATGTATTAGAACCTTTATATTGTCTCATTGTTGCTTGTAACACCCCAGATTTTTTGCCAATATGGGGTTAGGCGTCCTTAGGCAATGAGTCAACCTTATCACTTTCAGAGCTCAATCCCAAAGCCAAAGAAATCACTCTTCAACCCATTTTCTTCAAAACTCACCTTTCACCACCTCATTCTTCAAATTTCTCCAAGTACTTTCATATTAGACATGACTCCTCAAGTTTAAATAGTAAAGAACACCAATCCTAGGGTATTAACGATGAAGAACAATACCGAAGCTAAAAATTACCGTGAATAGTAAATAAATGGGTAAAATGGGTTTCGACCCTTAACATTTTGGAATCTAATAAAATAGATAGGTTAGTTGGATAGATTAGCGTCTCCTACCCCAAAATCATATGCTATCTGTTGTAAAAATTCATTTCGGTTTACAAACTGGCCTCGAAACACCTCGAACGGAGTCGTGGGCCCACCCACGCTAATCCATAATGATCCAAGGTGGGCCCCACATATTTTTGGGCACCCCAGGGCAGGAGGACTCAGCCCAGATGGTCGGGCATCGCTGAAACTAAGTTCGGTCGGGTAGGACCTCACCGGTTAACTGGCCAGGCTGGGTCTGGGCTTCGGGCCGACACAGTTTAGGGGGTAGGGTACCTCCCCTAGGTGTGGGCCATCCCTTAAAACCTCCCCGATCAGGTACTTCCTTCATAAAGTGACCCTCCAACCTCTCCTTTCTCACTAAAACGTCTGATTTTTAGTAAAAACCACCCCTCCAAACTCTTCCTTCTTCCGTTTCCAAACACCCTCGCTCTACCTTTCAAATCTCATCTCAAACAAAAATCAATAAAGGCTACTTCCTTTAGAAATCCAACGAGAATCAACTAGCGCTGCACTAGATGACCTGTGAAATTCTCACCAATCACTTTCAATACGATCTGCTAGAGTCAAAACGTATAGGATAGGTGACGCTACAATACCGTAAAACGTAGGATCAAACTCTATTCCTGATTGCTCTCGGGAGCACCTTGAAACTTTGTTTCGGCTCTGGACCGCACGTCAGAAGTCCGATTACCTTGAACTTAGACAATCCTGACTGCCTAATTGGACTTGACAATCACCTCAAAAATTAAGTCCAAATGATATCCCACGACGATTTCCTTGAGTCCAGAGTGAAGAGTGTGAGAAATGTTAGAAATTAATATAATTTATGAAATCTGGCACGTGTCGCTTACACGACATTTTCTAAGCGTTCTAACCATTAGAATTTGATCAAATTTTACCCTCAGATCAGGATAGGTGGCCCTTACATGCCAACACACTTGTGGCCCTGATCGAGTACCCGTAGCCGTTGAACTGAAACTGGTCCGCCACGTGCGATCTGGGAACATTACCGGACTGAAAACTTGATGTGAGCAGGATCCAGTATCCATGAGCTTAAGTCCGACCGCATTCGGCTAGGGGACCTCCAGAAATGCTCCGTTGAGACGGAACAGTTCGTATTTGGACATAAAATAAGTATACTTTGGCCCCAAGTCTATTTTCGTCACTTTTGGACTTATAAAAAGGGCTTAAACCCTTACTCTTTCATTTCATACGAATTTGGAGAGAGAAGAGAGAAAAGAGAGGGAGAAAGAGAGAGAAATGGAGGGAGATTTGGAGCTCTCTCCTGAGATTCTTCCCTGCTGCTCCATGTTCCATAGCTGCCGCTTCTGCACCGCCATTCTGATGTTTTCAGCTCCATTCTTAGGTAAGAAATCCTAACCCTAACCTGATTTGAAGCTTAGAATAGTTGTAGTGTTGGTATAGCTAACCTATTTCATGCCATAGGTACCGTACCCGCCGTTGACAAAGACTTATCGTCTGAATCAACTCCGTTTCACAATTTCTGGTTTAAGGTGTGGATTTTAGACGCTTTGATTGACTGATTTCAAAGCTTTCAATGTCGTTTAATAGTAGATTATCGACGAGTACGCCGTTTGACATGTAGAACATGCTGTCCGTTTTTCATTTCGACTGCGTATGGAAAATATGAGATTTAGGGTTTTTTAGTCATTTGTAGGAAATACTGTTTACATCCATATTTTGCTGAAATGTTTGTCATGGTTATTTGTCGTGTTAGGATACTAGGAATGCATGCATGATCTGTTTGGCGAAGAGATTCGCCCTAATGCACATATTGGCTGACATATGCTATGTAGACTAATGTGTGTAGACTAAGTGTTTGTTGAAATGCCTAAATCAATATGATTTATGCCTGCCATATGTTTTGAATGTAAGAACATGATTGTGTGTACTAGACAACTCCTTGATATAAGGATCTGTCATATTATATGTTGAAATCAACATACGTCAAGTACGTTGGAATTGTGTGGACTAAGTGTTTGTATAAATGTCTGTATTAGTAAGTATTGAGTAAGTGGCGTTGTAGATTAGCGTTAAGAATGGATTCTCAACCAATTTAATGATGCATATGATTTCCTCCATACTTATTGTATTTGAATTGGTTACCTTATGTGTGAAATACTCGTGTTTGGTTAACTGCTTATGATGTATGTTACAATATGCTGATAATATGCTGAAATTTCTTGTATTTCAATTCTGCCTCTCTCATCTGATTACTGTTTCACATTACATGTGCTTGGGGCTATACTCTAGTCTAGGTAGTCGATAACAGTTTAGAATTCATGGTTGGATTCTATTCTCCACGAAGAATGTGTATGACGAACCCGAGTCGTACTAGAGTCGTCGGCAGTGGTTAGGCCACATGAAGTGCTTGTGCACTTCATGTCGGTCGATTCAACGTGCGATCGTGCTAGTCGGACTCATCAAGTAACCCGACTGACCATTGTATGTTCACCTTGTATTCGTCATAACTGCTTGAACCTAGGGTACTGAACTTACCATTGAAAACCCTGTTAATCATGGTACCTTGATCCATAAAGACTCATGAGCCGGGCATGGTGGTATGGGACACCGTGGTCGAGCTGTCAGCCTACGCTGGGGCCACAACCTCTCCATAGTGACCAGTGAGCACCCTATTCTAAGCAGATTATGGTGGTATGAGATACTATATTCTTACTGTCGACCTACACTGATTGGTGACGAGCCCTTTGTAGTGACCTTGAGTTTATCCTGACACCGCATGGGGGCGACGAGTCCTGATGCAGTCTTAAGGATATAAATAGGCCTGTATTGATAAGGTGATGGGGGAGAGGAGCAACGAGTGCGTGCAACAGCCCTGACAGCCCTTGCAGCGACCTATAAATATAACATCGTATGAGATTACTAGGAGTGACGACCCTAGACAAGATCTGTGTTGGGATTGATATAAGGAAGGTACCTTAGTTTTCCAATCCTGCTGTATGAAAAGGACTAATAACAACCCGGTAATCATTATTCATATCGCACTGCATGTGCCTGGAAGATGTGGAGCACTGCGGGAAGAAAGCATACCGCGGACGCAGATGGTGCCGCATGAGGGAGTATGTCGGTGAGGGCATCCATCATGTCATTTCATGCATACATTAACAATAGTATCTAGGAATGTTTGATTGATTGCTTTGCTATTATCACGTGATTGATTTGATAACATGCTAATCTTTGCTCTATTATTCCACTGAGTTGATCACTCACTCCCACGTTACGGGATGGTGTTTGCAACACCCACCAGACCCTATTTTAGTTGCAGATGATGGCGCTGCTTGTGAAGTGGAGCCGGACTTGATGATGATGAGGAAGATTTCTCCTATATGCGTGTTCTGACAGACGGGATTACAGGGAGGTTGTTTAGACGCTATGACACTTGTCATTTTATATTTTTAGAGCACTCACGTATATCCTCTTTATCATTTTTGGAGTATACATGTATATGTCTAACCTGATAACATGCTCATACTCTGGAGACTTACAATCAATTATACATTGTTAAATATTTATCACAGTCTTCCGCTTGTAAAATTTAACTGTCTCTGGAGTATGATATGCTGTTTTGGCTAATCCCAATCTTGTTTAATACCATTCTATAGATGACATGCATTTATTATTATCTATGTTGCATAAATGACATTTTGGAACTCGGGAGTTGGGATTCTACCCGACCCCCAATTTCTGAGATGTTACATAGGTGATGCAATAGCTGAAGACATAGGCGATGATCTCCCTACAAAAGATTATTAAGAATGGCATGAGATTATGTTGTTGATGTTTCCATTTTAATTTAGTTTTATTTACGTTTCATAATGTGAATTTAAATTTTTGTAATAAGCTCTCACCTGAGTGAGCCTTAAACGATTAATTGAACTTTTATGGCTAAATGGAATAAGAATTATAGTGTGGTTGATTTTATTATCATGAATGTATACATTCATGAATCTGAATGCATGTGATGTATAAAAAGTACAAAGAGTTTTCCTTGAGTATATTATCTAACATCACAAAACTCGAATCTCGTGCGATGTACATAGGAGTTGGTTTTCGGGGCATTACACCTAGACTTCTTAACAATTACCAAAACACCGATCCAGGAGGCTACAAATAGCCCTATCCTCATTCCAAAGCATCTTCCACCAATCCAGAAAATCCTCCCTTATCCCTTAAGCCCTTAGCCATCTATATCCACCCCTCCACTAAGGAGAAGTGAGCAATGAAGGAGACGAGTCCAGTCAGGTCAGCCTAGCCTAGTCTGATTCTTAGCCACTTGAGCAACCAAGTACCTCGATCCAAATCACTTGATTCGACCATTGCGACAAAACCTTCCTTCTTTTCCACTTAATCTCGATCAACATCATCCAAACTGCATTTGCATTAGGAACTACTCATCCCCTTCTTAAACCCCCTCTTATCTCATCCATCAACACTACATTTTTACATGGCATTTCCACACCTAATTGACTCAAGTATTTGCTCTGCAGCTTGCCAATATGTCGGACGTACCTTACCCATTAAAAAATCGGGTTGACTAGTTATTGTGAGCGCCTACCCACATAGCACATCCACTCATTTTAGTGGTCCTTATCACGCTCTAAACTCAGAAACCGGGCTCACAAAATTTTTGATCGCCGAATCTAGCGCCAACAGTGTCCGTAGAACTCCATTCTTGGCTCCCAGCGCTTATTCGCCAGGTTCCGATCCTGGGATGCTACGAGGAGAATTTTCAACGTCAGTTTGATTCGTAATAAGCATAACCAAAGGCATAACCCACAAAAAACAACCAAAAACTCTATTACATTTTCACAATGATAAAAAACTTTACAAGTACAATGAGCATAAAGGGAAATACAATGATGATGAACAAAAGCTCCAAGATGATCTGCAAACCACTCCTGCCTCAGTGCTGTTGCGCCCCAACGTCAACTGCACACAACGATCATGCATAAGCTTATGGAAAGCTTAGAGGGTGGTGAAAGTGTATGTGCAAGGTAGTAATATGATCATGCAATATTAGAGTAATGCAAAATATACTGATGGAAGCTAAGAATACCATTAGTCGTACCAAGGCTATGCGATGCAAGACATGAATGATATCGGCCATTCTAAGACTATGCGATGCAAAATGTAAGTCAATCATACAAATCCTCATCTAAGTTCACAGATCAATACAGCTCGAATCTGGAATATCACCGGGGTCTAGCACACTTTAAACCAGATTGTCATCCCATCACGGGTAATAAGGTAAGTAGAAGAGACCTCACTATCCGTCTGCCAATATCGGGCTCGACTCGTCGATAGCGGACCCATTCCTCGAGTTGATCAAACTCAGCCTAGCTTTGCCCCCTACTCTCAGGCGGGTAAGGTCGCACCCCCTTCTAACTGACCACGACACAGTGAAAAGTACGACCGTCTGGTAATCGACACTCGACGCTCCTGTACTCACTCGGTCTAGACGTTGAAGCAACCTCTTAGTACCATAAGGGTTTAGGGACTTTTACCCAGGGATATCTATAACACCTCATGTAGAATAAAATTTTTGGTATCCAATTCTGCCATCCATGATACGCCCATGGAGGCTACGACCCTGATGTCACTAGGGCGTACAGTACCATATCACACAATACGAATGCATGAATCACACTATCCAGTCATACAGCAATCCTGCGCGTAACGTGCGCTCATGTAGGGCAACACCACCTAACCGGAAGCCCATAAACAACCCGTCCAAAGGCATATGCTATGATCAGTCACTTCTCATATCAAGCATACATATGACGCATATGATCATGAGTCATGAAACTATACTAAACATGTAATAAAGTAATGAACTATCCTTACAACGCAGATGGGCCTAGACGGCCTACACGCAACAAGTACGAGCCTATCAATGGGCCTTAGGGAGAGTCGTAATGCAGACATTTAACCAACATTATACTTACAATGTGGACGTCAAACCATATTGCTCCCAAGTCATAGCCCATCATAAACATCATTACATAAACCGTGTTGGGATCACACATTGCAATGGACCTTAGGTACATCCCATTGGGCCTTAAATACATCAAATGGGCCATATTATATGGGCCTTAATTCATTAAGTGGACCAGATCAATGGGCCGCACCAATGGGCCTTATGTGCATTACAATGGGCTATAACCTCTTGGGTCTTGAATATATCAAATGGGCCTAATCTCATGGGTCTTATGTGTACCAAATGGGCCACACCAATTGAGCCCCATATGTGCATCGAATGAGCCTCAACCCATAGGCCCTAATACATCTCAATGGGCCTTAACCCATGGGCCCCTAATACATCAAATGGGCCCCAACCCATGGGCCTTACATATATATCAAAGTGGGCCTCAACCATGGGCCACAAATACATCGAATGGCCTCATAACATAGGACTTACATCCACATTAAAGTGGGCCCCAATGACTACCACAGATACATTAAGATGGCCTCATGACATGCCAAGGTGGGTCCACTTGGACTATGGATTTGGCTCATTCTTAGCCTTAAGCCCTAAAATGGGCTTTCAAAATGGTTGGACGGTTTGGAGGAAACACATGCATCATGGGTGGGTCCCACTAGAAGGCCTACCATCATGTATGTTGTATATGATATAATATATATTATATATAATATAATATATACTATATATAATATGATATACTATAACCACGTCCAGGCCCTGGACGGCCTGGACAGCACACACATCAGGTGTAACACCACATGGGGCCCACCAAAAATGTTTTTTTTTCCATCCAAACCGCTGACAGTAGAACCCAAAAAGGGGTTCCAATGGCAGCCACTCAGCCCAACTGGTTCCTATCGTGTGGGCCACCTGAGCTTCGGATTAGGCTAATTTTTGGAGGGCAACCTACTGCCCTGAGGGCCCCCAAAATGGACAGTGTCGATATAAGATATACATCATGGTGGGGCCCACATGTAGGGCCGTGGCTCCTGGCCTGTCCTCCCATACACGCAGTAGCGGCCTGCTGCTGCTGACGCAGTGGCAAGTGCTGCCTCATTTTTTTTGTTTGTTTTTTTTTTTTTTAAAAACCAATTTTCCATGATTTTTCATGCATGGGGCCCGCTTCGGACGAATCCACCCCAGTCATTAGTTCCCATAACCCATAACAAACCTATCAAGCCCAATATTGGGCCTGTTTCGGCAAGTAGAAAAATCTAAAAAACTTTACTGGCTCACCAGATGCTCCGATCAACCTCATTTTTTGGCTTAACGCCTAAAATGAGTTGGCATATAAGATAGATGGCATGGATTGAATACATACATTAAGGTAGGGCCTACATGAATGGTCCACATAAAAGCTTGAACCAAGCTTATATTTGTGTTTTCCAAATGACGTCCAACGTCCAGGGACGCTGGACGGCTTAACATGCCAAGAGCAAGGATGTGGGCCTGCTCAAGTGGGCCACTAGGTGATGGATGGTGTCGATACAACACATATAAGGTGGACCCCACTTATAGATGGCTTGGATAAAGTACATATTTCATGGTGGGGTCCATCTTGGTGGGCCACACAAATATATCATGATCACACATAAAAAAATGAAATAGAGAGGGAGAGAGAGATAGAGAGTGGGACACGCATGATGGAGGGACCCCGAAACTTTGGGCCCTCCCTTGCAATCGATCATACATCAAGTGGGTCCCATTACACATGGGTCCATCGAAATCAAAAATCAACGGTGGAGATCCTTTCCTCACCAATATGGACGGTCTAGATGACCTATATAATGCAAGGAAATAAACATCATGATGGGGTCCATGGAGAATGACCCCATGATGAAATGATCATGATGATCTTAGTGGGCCATCGGCCACATCTTAGGATCCCAAGTGAGATCCAAACCATTGATCGGTTGGTCTCACTTGGCCCATCTAAAAAAAATGAAACCGTTTGATCTTCTTGCTCCCTTGGGTTCCTTAGCTCCTTAGCTTCGATTCCAACGAAGGAGATGAGGTTTGAATGGTTGAGATGGGAGATCTTGGGATGGAAAGGTGGGCCACACTTGGAACTTGGAAGAGAGGGAGGGGCTTGGATGTGTGATGCTTTCTCTTACTTAGGAATGAGTTTGAAAATGAGAGAGAGAGACTTGTAAAGGGGGAGAGAGAGAGTGATGGGTGATGGAGTGATGGATGTGGTGAGTGATGGGTGTGTTAGAGATTTTTGACTTTTGTGGCAAATGGTGTAAGAAAAGTATGGGCTTTGTAAGAACTTTTTAACTTTTGGGGCTTGCTTGGGAAAGGATGAAAGGTGATGTGTCCTTGACCCTTGATGGGATTGATTGATGGATTGAGGTGACATGTTGTAGAGATTCTCTTGGGTTTTGCACCGTGAGATATTTTTCTCGCACAGAATGCTGGCCCACATCTCTTGACCAGGGTATCGCCTCGGCGCGCGAGTCGCG
This sequence comes from Magnolia kwangsiensis, assembly GCA_037074715.1. Lineage (NCBI taxonomy): Eukaryota > Viridiplantae > Streptophyta > Magnoliopsida > Magnoliales > Magnoliaceae > Magnolia > Magnolia kwangsiensis. The sequence continues at coordinate 69,074,218 of CM073583.1, forward strand.
GTGTCCGAACCGCGGTGACGGCGTGGTCGCTATGGTAAAGGTCTTGGGTTGAGTCAACTCAGGTTGACGACGTGTGAATCAGGGTCGGTCATAAATACCGGTTAAGGGTCGAGGTTACTGGAATTCGACCGGAAAGACCGCATAAGTCTATGGAACGGTACGGTCTAGGATACGGGGCTTGCAGTCCTTTATGTGGAAGTCGGATCTTAAAGGGAGGATCGCTCTTACGTGGTGGGGTGAGATCACCTTATTTAGGAAAGAGTGTCAGAGGATTATGTTTAACTGGAGTTGTCACTACCAGTTAATCAGATTTTATAGTCGGTTAGATGTTGAGACTCAAATATTACATATTTAACCCTTCAATTACATTAGTTTTTCTGGCATTTAATTGATAATTTGATTTAATCATATACGTTTTTGTCATGCGAGGTGATTCAGAAGCTTATGATGAATATGTGCTTAAAAGGATGGATTTAGAGCTCAAAAGAAGATAATGAAGAATTTGAGATTTGAAAGTAATTAATGAAGAATTCACATGCTAAATATCCAAGGAAACCAAGTGAGGAATGAAGAGAATTGAAGATTTGAAGTGGACAAAAGGAATCCTGAAAATTGGCTAGAAAAATGATATTCTGAAATTCTGAGTCTAAAAGAGAAAATTCTGAAATAATTTTCAAAATAGACTTCAATGGCATTGAAATGACTTCAATGGCTTTGGCAATTTATGAATTTTGGGCTTAACTCACTGGATAGTTTTGGATAAATTTTGATAGAATCGAAGACAATTTGATGTCTTTGAAGGTGTAATTGAAGACTGTTTGATGGAATCGAAGTTTGCCATCAAAGATGCGCAGAGTGCATAACTTTAAGGCGGTTTAAGAACTTTTCAAAGGCAGTGTACAAGTTTGAGTTGTAAAATTATTTAAAGGAGTCCCTAGGCTCCTCCAAATCATCTTCTTGGGTTTAAAAAGGGAGAGAAGGCCTAGGTGGAGCACCAATAATGTTCTTCCACTTCGATTTCTTCACAGTTCTAGTAGATCTTTTTATTTTTCTTCTAAGATGTTAGTCTCCTTAGGCTAATCTCTTAGCTAAGAATAAAGGATGAAATCTATAGTTTATTTTGATATTTATCTTACTTTGATTCAAGTTTATGTTGAACTTCATTGATTTTTAGTCTGATTTAAGGATTTTTTTTAGTTTTCTATGATTTATTGTGACTTTAATTACAGTAGATGCTATGAGAACTTTGAATATCTTCTTACTTATTTTAAATTATGTAATGGGTATAAGTCGTTGTTCACCATCGTCTCCTAGGCATGGTGGATGATTGAATTCCCTGCCATCATTGCAATTAGACGAATATTTGGGAACTAATCCAATGAAAGTTTAGATTTTGTTTTAACCGCTCCATCATCCGATTGGATAGGATAGGACTTCGATTCCAATCAAGTTATCGTTGAATCAAGTTGATTGAATATTGAGATTGCTATAGGTGGATTCCTGGACCTTAATCTTTTATCTTTATTTATTTCAAAACATTTTTCTTCATCGCTGGATTAAAAACCCAAACAACCAAGTTAGATTTAAATTAGTTCTAAATCAAGTTCCCTATTCCTTGTGGATTCAACCTCAATCTCATTGAGTTATTATGTAACACCCCGGCTATCGAAACCCGAGTAGACGACTCGTTTTGTGAAAACTTGAGTGTTAACCTTTAATAGTGGCTTAAATTTCACGTACATTTTTTTCTTTATCAGAGTTAGTAATTTTAGCAGAATAGAAGCAAATAAGTATAAGAGGGAGTCCAAATATACATAACTAAATATTTCAAGCAGTTACTTGAAAACTTATATAAACCAATGTCTTAAAGTTTTACAAAACATGACAGTAAAAATTAAATACAAATGAAATCAGGAATAAGGAGTCACAAGATTATCCGGCTCCTCCTATTCCACATGAATACTAACATGCGCATCCTCTACGTCTTCTGCACATTGATTACGGTTTGATATCGTCAATGGTTATCCTAGTGAGGTATAACCCCTAAGATTTATCGTATTATCAAGATAATTAAGGATAGTTATCAGAAATGGTCTATAATGAATATTTTACGATGATTATCATAGAAATAAGACAGAGTTTACCAGATATGAATATATTAAATAAATTTCACAAAGATGTTCTTGTTCAAATGCATGAATGCATGCACATGCTCATATACCTGGGGATGCACATCCAGCTTGTAAAAAGGCCACCCAAGGAGAACTAGCCACCCGAAAAAGTACTCAAAGGCACACCCAAGGAGAACTAGCCACCCGAAAAAAATCATGCAATAAGGACACTTAAGGGAAATTAGCTTCCTAAAAGAGTATTTTATGATACGCCCAAGGAAAACTAGACGCTCGAAAAAATTCATGCGAAAAGAACAGCTCATGGTAGTCGAATGCACGTAACGAAAATTTAGGATCACCAGGTAAAATACTCTACGGTACAGCCCGTAGTGACCTAAGAAAACTTCGTGACTTATATCGACCACTCAGTAAAGTTTGTATGCCATAAAGATGCATGATTAGACCAACCATTTTAAGGAAGCTCAAAGGTTACTATGGGATTTTGTCACCCAACATAGGCCGACAGCTCAGGTATAGTGTCCCATTCCACCATCCCTGGCTCATGAGACTAACAAATAAGATGTTTAAAGATAACATACTCGACTAGTAGCCAAATATACACTACATGAAAAATGAAAAAAAGGATAGATTTAGAGACGATTCTAGACCGTCTCTAAAATTGCTTGGTTTAAAGACGCTTTAGAGACGATCGTAAACTGTCTCTAAAATATTAGACAGCCTCTGACCGTCCTTAATATTGTCTTAAAAATTTGAACGTCCACAAATCATTTAAGATGGTTGTTGATCGTCTTATATGCGGTCATTGGCTGTCCGCATTAGAGACGGTCCTTGACCGTCTTATATGCGGTCATATGAGATGGTCATTGGCTTCTGCATTAGAGACGGTCATTGGTCGTCTTTTACTTGTAATTTAAGACTGTCAAAGATCGTCTCTATTAGAGACGGTCCTTGGCTATCTTATTGCCCTGTCAAGGATCGTCTTTATTAGAGACGGTCCTAAACCGTCTTTATTCGACACTGTCAAAGACCATCTTTATTAGAGACGGTCCTAAACCATCTTATAGCCCTGTCGAAGACCATCTCTATTAGAGACTGCCAAAGACCATCTCTATTAAAGACTGTCAAAGACTGTCTCTATTAGCGACGGACCTAAACCGTCTTTAATGCTCAGGTTAAAAATTAAAAAGCTCAAAAAAATTATGAATTTCAAAAAGAAAATTAGTTGAGAAGCTTAGAAAAATAATTAACAATGTTTAAGAAAAATTTAAATTTTGAAAAAAAAACTGTAATTTTATAAAAATCTAGATTTTGAAAAAATAAATAAATTAAGAACTTTGAATAATGTTGAGAATTTTGAAAAAAAATTGATAAAAAAATGATATTTTGAAAAAGGAATTTAAAAAATTAAACAAAATTGTGAAAAAATTGACAAATTGTAAAAAAAAAAAATGTATATTTTAAAAAAGAAAACTAGATTTTGTATTTTGACAAGAAAAATTAAAAAGTTATATAACAAAAGCGATATTTAAAAAATGATATTTTGAAAAAGAAAATTTAAAAAATTAAACAAAATTGTGAAAAAATTGACAAATTGTAAAAAAAATATATTTTTTAAAAAAGAAAACTAGATTTTGTATTTTGACAAGAAAAATTAAAAAGTTATATAACAAAAGAGAGATTTAAAAAATGATATTTTGAAAAAAAAAATTTAAAAAATTAAACAAAATTGTGAAAAAATTGACAAATTGTAAAAAAATATATATTTTAAAAAAGAAAACTAAATTTTATATTTTGACAAGAAAAATTGAAAAGTTAGATAACAAAAGTGAGATTTTGATGATGTGTTGTATTTCCTTGCCACCCCCATATTTCTCCAACACGTTTTTGGGTCGGGTAATAATATAAAAATGTTTTAATTTTTAAAATTTTTTGTTGTTAAAAAAAAACATATATATATATATATATATATATATATATATATATATATATATATATAATTAAAAGGTAATATTTAAATGATTTGTAATATCATATGAAAAAGAATATTGAAAAGTTTAGAAAATTTAACTATGTTTAAGAAAAATTTTGAGAACAAAATAATGCTTTTGAAGAAAAAAATCGGCATTTTAAAATTTTTGAGAAAAAAAATTAAAATATGAGAAAATTTTTGAGATTTTGAAAATAAAAATTCAAATTTGTATTTTAAATATTTTTTAAATATTTTATAATAAAAATGATATTTAGTTAAAAGAGAAAAAATATACATTTTGAAAAAAAATGTTAAATTTATTTGTGAAAAATAAAATTACTAAATTATTAGGCACATCCACTAATTGAACCTTTAATCATTTTTGGACAATCTAATCAGTTTAAATTGAAGAGTAAATAATTTCAGATGTTTAAATCAAATTTCACTGAAATTGTTGATCAATCTTGTATGCCCAATATCTTTCTCATATGTTGCCTAATTGATGCGAGTAACTAGTTAAATTGAGAGTATTGATCAGTAAAATAGAGTGAATAGACCAGATATGTAAAATGGGCCAAATATTCTGGTTGAAATTGTGACCCAACTTACTGACCTCGCGAGAACCTAAGAATTGATGTTAGTAAGTTTTGTGGGCCCCATCATGATGTGTGTCGAACATCAACACCGTGGATTTGATGTGTTCCCTTTAGGTTATGAGATATCTCAAAAATCATTGGTAAACGAAACTCAAGTGGGCCATACCATTTAAAATTATGTGAAGACATCCTAAAAAATATAAAAGCACTTGGTGGGGCCCACATGAGTTTTGGATGTGGTTGAAACTTGGTCCGACCTGTCATCCAAGTGGGACACACATAATGAATGGGTTTGGATATGTGAATCACATTTAGGCAGGCCCAATATATGATTATGAATGTTTTAAGGAAATGTCACGCTCCAAACCCAGAAATCGGATTCACAAGAATCCCAATTACCGAATCCGGTGCCGACAGCCTCCGTAGTACCCCATTCTCGGCTCCTAGCATTCATATGCCAGATTTTCTATCCTGGGATCCTACAAAGAGGATTTTTTTTTTGTACATTTAACTAGTAATAAGCATAACCACAAGTTTACCCAAATCATAAAGGCAACATCATCATCACATATCCACTAATATAATCATTTGAATACAATGCTGAAAGGAAAATATATATGTCAAAATCAAAGCTCTAGAAAATAGCTGCACGCTCCAAGCTCAATGCTGCTGCAACCTAACATCACCTGCACGCATCTATCATGTATAAGCTTATAGAAAGCTTAGAGGGTGATGTAAGTGTGTGCACGAGATAAGTGCCAAGTATTCAATACAATATCATAATCATACAGTACAGGAAAGCTATTAATCCATAAACCATACAATGACTGAATAAGCAGAAACACTGATAAGAGCAGAAATTATCAGCGTAAACAGAAATACTGACAAGATTATAATCATGCGATAACAGAATAAGCGGAAGTATGAACAAGTCCATAAATTAATCAATATAAGAATACGCAATATAGGACAGCTATGCAAATGATGAGTCATAGATAATCAAATGTCGAATGACAAGGATATAATGTAATACACAATTTGAAAGAGCTAACAAATATCATCACTCTCATCTAAGTCACAGGAATACAAAAACATAACAACTCACAATGCCGCACGCCGAAGATGTAATGGAATATGCAGTATATGGTGCTAATGGAATGACCATGCTGGAGTGTGATGTCGGGATGATAGTACATAGTATCGCAGGCTACGGGGTCTACCACAAGGAACCTTTATCAAAACCAGTCTCATACCTAAATTTGGATTGTCTGACTCAACGTGGTAAACTCCTGATCTCAGGTTAGTCGCGCGCCCAACCGAAATCCTTACCATAACGAAGATACACAATAATTAGTTGTGCACCACCAGCCCGAGTGGATAGTGAATGGATGAATGAATGAGTATGCAACTCCTACTCAGTAGCCTGTCAGCACAGTAGCCTGCCAACCGCTGGTAGCTCGCCCAGTGTGGTAGCTCACCCAGGCCTCAGCCCCGCCCACATCACACCCGCCCACATCAGCATTCGCCACGTGCGCCCGCCCACATGCACAATAGTGACGGGGTGTCATAATATCATGTCAGTCTTCATATCAGTACGGTTCCTCTCTGGGAAAATCACCGGTGTCTATTACACTTCACATCACTTGCCGTCCCAACCAAGCACACAATTGGGTAAGTGAAAAAGACCGTACTATCCGCCTATCAGTTGTCTACGAATACCTACCCGGCTTGCCGATAGCGGATCCATTCCTAGAGCTGGTCAAACTCAGCCTAGCCATGCCTACTCCCTCGGGCGGGTAAGGCCGCACCCCCTTACAACCGACCACGACATAGTGGAGAGCGCAGCCATCTGGTAATCGGCACTCAACACTGATCTACCCACTCGGTCTAGACGTTGGAGCATCCTCTGGAACCAAGAGGGTGTTTAAGAATTTTTACCCAGGGCCATCTATGGCGGCCCGATGCTTGAACAGATTTTTGGTGTCCCATCTGACCATCCACGATATGCCTGTGGATGCTACGGCCCTGATGTCACTAACGCGTATAGTAATCACAACACAATGCAAGATGCATGAGTCATACAATCCAATCATGCATCAATCCTGCGCATGTCATGTGCTTATGTGAGATAATCTTCACCTATTAGGGAGTCTCACATCATCTAATCCTGCGCATGTCATGCGCTCATGTGAGATAATCTCCACCTATCAGGGAGTCTCACATCATCCTGCCCAATGACATATGCAATGGTCAATCACATCTCATAATAAACATGCAGATGATGCGAATGGGCATGTATCATGATGTTATGATGTCACACACTCATAAACGGTATCAATAACCAGCATCGATAATGTGGACTTTTAACCAACATTGCCCCCAAGGAATGGCTCACAAAGAATCAAATATATAATGGCCACATAGCCTCACACAAGGGCCAAATATACAAAACAGGTGGGCCCTGGTCATGGGCCTAACACATATCACAATGGGCCTTGCCCATAGGCCTCAAATATATCTGGATGGGTCGCACCCATGGGCCTCAGATATATCACAATGGGCCTCAAATATACTTCGCAGGTGAGTCACATACCTGGGTCTAATACACATCAGTATGGGCTACATCACATAGGCCTAATATACATCACTATTGCCATAACCCATGGGCTTTAAATACGCAATAGTTGGGCCCTACACATGAGCCTCAAATATATACCACGGGTGAGCCCTCAATGGACGGGTCACCAATACAACAGGATGGGCCTAATGACATGGACCCCAAAAATATATCGAATAGGCCGCACCAATTGGGCCTTACATACATTGCAATGGGCCATGACCCATAAGCCTTGCATACATCACAATGGGCCTTGCAACATGGGCCTCAACAACGGGCCTCATACACATCAAGGTGGGCCTCAACAATGGGCCTCATACACATCAAGGTGGGCCTCAACAACAGGCCTCATACACATCAAGGTGGGCCTCAACAACGGGCCTCATACACATCAAGGTGGGCCTCAACAACGGGCCTCATACACATCAAGGTGGGCCTCAACAACGGGCCTCATATATGGCCTTAGTAACAGGCCACAAATATATCAAGATGGGCCTAATCAATCATATGAGCTAAATCAATCAAATGACTGATACGAGCAGGCCGATCAAATGGAGTTATACTAAGCATGTTATAAAGTAATGCCCTATCCTTACAACGTAGCTGGCCTAGATGGCTTGCATACAACAAGTACAGGCCTACCAATGGGCCCTAGGGAGAGTCGCAATGCGGACATTTAACCAACATTATACTCGCAATGTGGACGTCAAACCAACATTGCTCCCAAAGTGTAGCCCGTAGTGAATAACATTACATAAACCAGGTTGGGATCACACATTGCAATGGACCTTAGGTATACCCCATTGGGCCTTAAACACATCAAATAGGCCATGTTATATGGGCCTTTTACTCATCAAATGGCCCACATCAATAGGCCACACCAATGGGCCTTATGTGCATTGCAATGGGTCATAACCCGTGGGCCTTAGATTGCATCAAATGGTTCTCGACCCATGAGCCTTATACACATCAAATGGGCCTAATCCCATGGGCTTTAAAATACATCAAATGGGTCCAATCCCATGGACCTTGGAACACATCAAATGGGTCCACTCTATGAGCCTTAAATTACATCAAATGGGCCTAATCCCATGGGCCTTAGAACACATCAAATGGGTCCACTCTATGGGCCTTAAATAGTTCAACAACTAGCTACATTCATGGACCCAATTAAATTCAACTGTGGTGGGCCTCAAAAGCACATTCATTAAGCCCAACATTTAAGGAACTAAAGGTATAAATCATTTCCTTTAATATCTTTATAATATGGTGGGCCCTACTCCTCAAAATTTCAGCCCAAGGCCAGCATAATTATAACATGTTGCTGTCCTAAATTTGGGCACTCCATTGGAGTGGGTCCAAGGCCTCTAAAACTCTAAAAATTGAGGGCCAAGGTCCCTCATCATACATACAATGAGAGAAAACCCAAAAAGGTGGCCCACCATCAAAAAAAATATTTTTGAATTATGGTTTTTTATCAAGGCATATTGCTGGACTGCACAGCAGAAAAAATCTGTTAGTCCAACAATCTTGTCCCATTCTTTTGGATACCCAAACGGGGTTACTTGAGGCTGAAATTTCACAGAGTGATACTTCCATAGGTGATCCATACCCCTACAAAATTTCATAATTTTTAGATATCTCTAAGTATTTTAATTAATTTAAACAAAACAGACTGTCCAGAAAAATCGGACAGACCTGGACGTCCCAACGTGGTGGGCCAGTCTGGCCCTCACCACGGTGTGTATAGGGGTCCATTGGCCCTAAAATTTGGCAGGTGGGTTTTAAAATAAGTGGAACATATTTTTAAAAAATTTTAAACTTTTTAAACATTTGTAAATATTTTAATTCATTTACATAAATCAATCTGTCCTAAAAATCGGACTGATCTGGACACCATATTATAATGGGCCGGCCCCGCCATCACCATGGTGTGTACAGGCGTCCATTGGCTCTAAAATTTTGTAGGTGGGTCCTACCATAAATATGCCACCCCCCTGAAATTTTTTATAATTTTTAAACACCCATAGGTATTTTAATAAATTTTAAAAATCCAACTGTCCATGGTGGAATGTCACTGGAACAGTGCAGAAAATCTAGACTGTCCACCGCACTTGGACCACACCTTTGGGACCCCAATAAAGGTCACTTGGGGCTAAAATTTAAGGAACATCAAGATGAGATCCCCACCTTTTAGAAAAGTATATTTAATAGGTATGAATAGTCCCCCAAATAGTCCCAAAAATCTGGTCCAAAAACAACAAGAAACTGTCCAAAAAATTCTGCACAGCAACATGTACTTAGATAAAATTTATTATATAAGTTAAATAAAAAGGGAAATACATTAATGGGCCACACACATCAGGAAATAAAATGAGGGAAAAGAGAGATAGAAGGACAATCCGGCCATAGGAAAAGGGGCTCCGCCACTATTGAGCCCTCCCAAGATCAATCATACCCGCACATCATACCTAGATTTACATTTACAACATGGATCTTGCACATGCATGGCCTATAATTAAAATTCATGGTGAGGATGCCATCCCCACCATGGTTATAAGGTCTAGATGACCCAAACATAATATGATATGAAATACAACTACCATGATGGGGCCCATAGAGAAAGGCCCCATGCATGGATCATGCATGCATAAGGTAGGCCATTAGGCCACAACCATGGGATTGTGTGGGATCTCCACCATTGATTGGTGGGTCCTACACTTCTCTCATAAAAGAAAGAAAATATCTAGGCTATAGAAATCAGATTTTTTACATCTAGAAGAGCACCCACCGTTCGATCTTCTTGCTCCTATGAGTTCCTTAGCACCTTAGCTTTGATTCCAATGGAGGAGATGGGGAATGGATGGTTAGGATGGGAGATCATGGGGTAAGAAAGTGGGCCACACTTGAAGTTTTGAAAGAGAGAGAGGCTTGGAGAATTCTCATACGTATGAGATTTCTCTCCTTAGATTTTTTTAAGTTTGAAAATGAGAAAGAGAGAAAGAGAGTTGTAAAGGGAGAGAGAGATGGGTGATGGATGTGGTGAGTGATGGGTGTAAGAAAATCTTGACTTTTGTGACCATTTGTGTAAGAAAAGCATGGGTGGTGTAAGAACTTTTTGACTTTGAGGGCTTTTGGTGTAAGAGAGGTATGGACTTGTAAGAGATTCTTGACTTTTGTAGTTGCTTGGGAATGGATGAAAGGTGATGTGTACTTGACATGTGATGGATTGATGGGATTGATGTGACACCTCGTAGAGATTCTCTTAGGTTTCGCAACGCGCGGTGTTTTCTTCGCACCGAACGTTGGCCCACATCTCTTGACCAGGGTATCGCCTCGCCGCGCAAGTCACGGCATCGAAACCGCAGCGACAGCGCGGTCGCTATGGTAAAGGTCTTGGGTTGAGTCGATACGGGTTGATGGCATACGAATCAGGGTCGCACGTAAATATTGGTTAATGGTCGAAGGTTGCCGGAATTTGACCTGTAAGACCGCGGAAGTCTATGGAATGGTACGGTCTAGGATACAGGGCTTAAAGAAAACCTTTCTCCACTGTACTCATTATTGAAGGCCCAAGTGGACCACACCACATGAAAATAATAGTGATTGGATATCCACCATTAAAACCCTCCTAAGGCCCACTGTACTTTTTATTTGACATTCAATCTGTTGATTAGGTCATATAGGCCCAGATGAAGGGAAAAAAATTTCAGATTGATCCAAAACTTTATATGGCCCCTTGTTGAGGGTCGAATATTACATATTAGACCCCAATTAACTTATTTTTATGAACATGATACTGTTTAATGCCCTATTTAATCGTGTTTATGATGCAAGGTGTATTCACAAGCGTAGGACTGAAAAGGATGCTTAAAGCATGGATTTAACACTCTGATGACACCAAAGGCAAAGGACAGACCCTAGGGGACCAAGATCGAATGATTTACACATCAGATATCCTAGGAAATCAAGTCATTCACGTTAAAGAGGCCTGAAAGTCATCTAGTACATAAGATCATAAGGTTCCCACTATTCGTTTGGTTCAAAACTCTATATATGGCTTGAGAACATGAACACCATGCATTTGATGTGTCCCCTTTAAGAACAAAAATCAGTCATATACGAAACTCAGGTGGGCCATAGCATCTAAAACTATGTGAAGACATCCCTAAAACATATAAAAGCATTTGGTGGGGCCCACATGAGTTTTGTATGTGTATGAAACTTGGTCTGACTGCTCATCCAAGTGGGACACACATAATGAATGGGCTGGATCTATGAAACACATCTAGGTGGGCCCAATAAATGATTATGAATGTTTTAATGGGAGCGTAACCCTCTCAACTATAGTATGTGGTGTGGCCCACTCAAGTCATGGATTGATTTTATTTTTAAGCTTGTGACCCACCATGGAATGGTGCATCTGACTGACGGGGTAGATCCAAGGTTCAAGTGGACTCACCATAGAAAAGAATGGGATAGTGAATAAATGAATAAATCATGGTGGGCCCCATAGGATTTACTCAGTACGCTTAGGGTACCAATTACTCTATACGCAATCCGCTTCCATCCAGAAGCGTACGTGGATTGGTTAGTTACGCTGCCACTAGCCAAGTTGCTAGAGTCGGTGCAATGTGGACCCCACCATGATGTATGTGTTTTATTCACGCCGTCCATCCATTTTAAAAGATAATTTTATGTCTTAATCCTGAAAATGAGATAGATCTAAATCTCAGGTGGACCACACCATGTAATTTTTTTTCGATTGAATGTCCACTAGTTAAAAACCTCCTAGGGCCTACTGTAATGGTTATTTGACATCTAACCTATTGATTAGGTGTAAAAAATTGGATGAAGTGAAAAAATATATATCAGCTTGATCCAAAACTTTTGTGAGCGCTACTATGATGTATATGTCTAATCCATGTTGTCTATCTATTTTTAAAGATCATCTTATGGTATGAGACAAAAAATGAGATATATCCAAATCTTAAGTGGACCACATTCCAGGAAACATTGTTGAATGAGCGTCAACCATTAAAAAACATTTTGGGGCCATAAAAGTTTTGGATCAAACTGATTTTTGTTTTTCCCCTTCATCTGGCCCTGTATGACCTAATCAACATATTGGATGTCAAATAAACAGTACAGTGGGCCTTAGGAGGATTTTTATGTGGTTCACAAATCTAGCCCATCCATTATGTGTGTCCCACTTGGATGAGGAGTTAGACCAAGTTTCATATGCATCAAAATTTCAGGTGGGCCCCACCAAGTGATTTTATATGTTTTAGGCATTTCTTCACATGATTTTAGAAGGTATAGCCCATCTCGAGGGGCTCTATGGGGCCCATTGGAATATATGTGTTTGATCTAAACCGCCCATCAATTCTGATATATAATTTCAGTGGATTACCCAAAAAATGGAAAAAAAAGGATGGATTTAAAGACACACATAATGAATGGGTTGGATATGTAAATCACATTTAGGCAGGCCCAATATATGATTATGAATGTTTTAAGGAAACCTTTCTTCACTACATTTAAGTGAGTTACTCGTTACCTTTACTAGAGTAAACTCTGTGGGGTTCACCGTTATTTATTTATTTTTTCCACTCCATTCATCCATGTTAATAGATAATTTGAGGTCTAAAGAACAAAAAGGAAGCATATCCAAAGCTCAAGTGGACCACACCATAGGAAATAGTGTGATTGAACCTCTACCATTTAAAATTTCTTGGAGGCCATAGAAGTTTTGGGTTAAGCTGATGTTTGTGTTTTCTATTCATTTATATATTTTTGATATTATGAACAACCTTTAACTGTTTTTGGACAATCTGATCAGTCCGGATATGAAGAGTAAATAACTTCAGATGTTTAAATCAAAATTCACTCAAATTGTTGATCAATCTTGTTTGCCCAATATATTTCTCATATGTAATATGATCGAGGCGAGTAACTAGTCAAATTGAGGGTAATGATTAGTAAAATAGAGTGAATGGACCAGACATGTAAAATGGGCCCATCATGACGTGTGGTACTCTGCAACAGGTGATCAGTTCTGTTTGCATCCTGACACAAAGGAATCCTAGGGCTACAATTTTGAAGATAGTGAAAGTAACGTCTTACCTGTTGTAGTAATAAAAACACTATCTATTCTTTTCTCTGAGTTTTTGTCCATCAACTTGCTATAAATGAATGAGGGGAAAATGACTTCTATGTTAGTTTTCCACCATTTAAAAAAATGATAGTGACTTATCCTCTTCATTGTGGCACTGATGTTTAGCTATCCAGATCATCCAAATTGTGAGTTCCATTGCAGATGGACTGTATTTTTAAAATAGCACCGATCAATCAATTATAACCGTTCAATTAATGGCTGACAAATGGACGGTTGGGAATAAAGTACCACTTAGTCCAAATTCAAAAGGAAAAATTAGATTATTGGTTTATGCTAAACTATTTATATAATTTGAGTTGTTGTACAACTACACCATGTGTACAGTTAAATAATCTTCCCCATTTTTTTAAGTTGTTTATAACTAACATATGGAATAATAAATACTTTGATACTTTGTTTATAACTAACATATGGAATAACTAACTCAGTTTCGGGTCAGGCCGAGTCGAGCTTTTTCGAGCCGAGTCGAGCGAGCTAATCGGGCTAGCCTAGTTTGTGTACACCCCTACCAGCCAATGACTGGTGGTCGGTGCTCTATGGCCCCCACCATGATGTATGTATTTCATCCATGCCGTTCATATATTTTTACAAATAATTTAACAATATGAGACCAAAAATGAGATACATGAAAATCTCAAGTGGACCGCATTACAGGAAACAGTGTTGAATGAACTTCGACCATTAAAAAAATTTTTGTAACTTAAATCTATTGGATCAAGCTGATTTTTGTTTTTTCCCTTCATCTGGTCCTATACGACCAAATCAACAGATTGGATGTCAAATAAACGGTACAGTGGGCCTTAGGAGGATTTTAATAGTGGATATCCAATCACTATTGTTCTCATGTGGTGTCGACCACCTGAGATTTATATCCCTCTAATTTTTTTTGCATAAAGATCTAAAATGATACTTAAAAATGGATGAAACACATACATCATGGTAGGGCCCACATAGCACCGTCGACAGTCTCAGCCCAAAATTGGGCACGCACTCAAAACAGAGCCGCGCTCGCCCAATCTTCCCAAAGCCTCTCACTGGCCGCCCTCCCTCCCTCCCTCTCTCTCTCACCCCTGCCCTTCGCCATCATCCAACGCTCTCTCTCTCACCCTCTTCCTCTCCCATGATCTCTCTCCTTCTCAATCTCAGATGTGATCTGTCTCTCCTTCTCCCTCTCCCTCTCTCTCTCTCTCAATATGCCTCTCCTTCTCTCTCTCTCTCTTGCAATCTGCTTCTCTCCCCCTCCTCTCATCTCTTGCGATCTGCTTCTCTCCCTCCCTCCCTCTCTCTCTCTCTCTCTCTCTCTCTCTCTCTGTCTCCGACTCTCGATTTGCAAGCCTTAACTCGCATCCAACAATCGTTCGTAGCCTACCGCATCTCTGGTCATCAACAGTAATAGAAAGGTGTTGAGCTCCCACCCATTGCCAATCTAAAAAGGTGATGTTACATTTTGATTTTTAGTCTTCATTTTGGTTATGAATCTCGATTTGGATGACTGGATCATGGAAAGTTATTTTGAGGATTTTTGCATCTAAGGTGCATGTTGATATGCTTGTGAGAATATCATTCCAAATTATGTTTGTGATTTGATTGGAAGCCCATGAGGACCCCCACCTGATGCATATGTTTTATCCTCACTGCCCACCTGCTGTATGTAGCTAGGCCACCATGACATATTTTTTATCCAGGCCAGCAGGGCCATCCATCTGTGGACGTTACTGGACTGACGCCCAACAATAATTTCTACCGTGACCACTTTGATATGCTTCATCCCCTGAGCCATAGAGATCTTTTTATTATGTACTTACTTGATAGAAATATCAAACACCTAATCTGCAACCTCTTAAACAAGTTCCTTGTTATGCTCATTAACCATGTGGTAATCGACTGCTAATGGGGCCACCACCTGTACTTCCAACAACTGTGCTGAGTTTACCAAATTAATTTAGACTACCCTCTGCCCCAGTCTCACCTTTGATTTTTTTTCCTGAAGGATTCAGTCCCACTTCTGTTTAACTATATTTTTTAAAGAATTACTAAAGCAAGATGTTTTCAATCATTTAATAAATGGTCGGTAAAATGAATGATTCATATCGACTGTGAATCATTCATTCTGGCTCACTCCTTGGCATAAAAAATCAAGCCCGTCTACTCTTCAAGTGGGCCACATAGGTCAGGACCCTCTGTAAAATTGAACTATTTGCGTGATTCTACACTGAACAGTAGTAGTTCCTACTGATGCTAACATGCTGATTTTTTCAATCATTTAAGATTTTTTTTTCATTGCTACATTGCAGTTTGCAGCATTCTGATTTTTCCATCATTTCAATTTTCTCTAGGGTGTTTCCATATACTCTGTATGACTGTATCTTTACTTCTTGCATATGATACGATTTACAATGGTCTTATGCCTCTGTAAATGCATAGTTTGCTGAATTGCAGTGTTATTGTGGGCCCTTGTTTCAGTGACTGTTTATTTGCCCCACTGTGACCGAGAACTATCTAGATTAGAATAGTTTTTCTTTGACCAATTTCCCTATGAACGTGGACCCTTGCTGTCTTTTTTTTTTTCCTTAACTGTTTATGACATTCATGAGCCCATAATTCCTCTTTATAATTGCGATGTATGAATTGTAATTTAATTTCTTGTTAATCGAAAATGAAGCTGAAACAAACTTAACTAACTCCATCATAGTCAGTTCATTCCACTAGTAGCAATGATGAAATCATACTAGTGAACCTGACAGCTACATCTTCAGTGAACCATGGGATGCTTCCCATTCATCTAAATGTCCAATGAAGATGTAGCTCCTTGGTAATGGCAGCCGCTCCTTATGTTTGTCCAGTTATACCCGCATTGTTGCCATTAAAGTTGGGTTATCTTAATCCCTCCATGACAATAAATGTATTCCCCTCATGCATTTTTCTTAAAATCCATGTTTATGCATGATTCTCATGCATTGACATGGATTTGGGCCAAAAAAGATCGAAATGGAAAATTTGGGAAAACAGGAGAAATTTTATTATCTAAAGTAAGTATTTGTGGCCCCACTTTTTAATATGATGATGAAGCATGTTCATCTTTCAATTTTTTTAAAGTTTTTAATTTTTTTGCATTTTTTTTTCTAAAAAATCTGTTTAATAAGAATAAGAATAATTGTAACCTTTTTTTTTTAGATATCTGTTTTATTTCAATATTTTCTTATTTTTGGTCTATGATTATGATCAAATAGGTTGCATTTGTTGGTGAGAAATCAGTTTTTGTTTATAATAATATTAAAAAAAATCTGTTTATATAAAAAAAATTTCCATTTAATTTTTTTTGTATGGATGTATCATGCATGCTTTTATGATAAAACACATGTATGTATGTGTTTATATGTATACATGCACACATGGATGGATGAAACGTATGCATGCATGCATGGATGGACAAATTATGCATGTGTGTGTAACCTAACCTTAACCTAAACCTAAAACCAAAACCTATGACCTAAAACCTTAACCTATAACCTAAACTTATAATCTGTAGCCTAACCTTAACCTAAACCTTAACCTAAAACCTAAACCTAAGCCTAAACCTAAAACCTAAATGTATTCTCAAATCTCTAAACCTAAACCTACACCTAATCCTAATCTTAACTCCCTAACCTAAACCTAAACCTAAACTTGAACACCCAAACCTAAACCCGATCCCGAACCCAAACCCGATTTCCTAAACCTAAACCTTAACCTATTCTCAATTCACTAAAGCTATAACCTATAACCAAAACCTTAACCTAAACCTAAACCTATAAACTTAACCTAATCCAAAACCTATGACCTAAACTTAAAAACTAAACCTTAACCTATAACCTATAACCTAAAACCTAAACCTAAAACCCAAATGTATTCTCAAATCCCTAAACCTAAACCTACACCTAATCCTAATCTCAACTCCCTAATCTAAACCTAAACCTAAACTTGAAAACCCAAACCTAAACCCGATCTCGAACCCGAACCTGATTTCCTAAACCTAAACTTGAAAACCCAAACTTAAACCCGATCCCGAACCCAAACCCAATTTCCTAAACCTAAACTTTAACCTATTCTCAATTCCCTAAACCTTAACCTATAACCTAACCTAAACCTAAACCTATAGCTTGCACTTATAACCTAAACCTAAACCTATAACCTAAACCCATAACCAAAACCTAAGCCTAAAACCTAAACCTAAATCTAAACCTAAAACCTAAATGTATTCTCAAATCCTTAAACCTAAACCTACACCTAATCCTAATCTCAACTCCCTAACCTAAACCTAAACCTAAACTTAAAAACCCAAACCTAAACCCGATCCCGAACCCGAACCCGATTTCCTAAACCTAAACCTTAACATATTCTCAATTTCCTAAACCTTAACCTATAACCTAACTTAAACCTAAACCTATAACCTACACTTATAACCTAAACCTAAACCTAAACCTAAACTTATAACCTAAACCTAAGCCTAAAACCTAAACCTAAACCTAAAACCTAAATGTATTCATAAATCCTTAAACCTAAACCTACACCTAATCCTAATCTCAACTCCCTAAACTAAACTTAAACCTAAACTAGAAAATCCAAATCTAAACCCGATCCCGAACCCGAACCCGAACCCGAACCCGATTTCTTAAACCTAAACCTTAACCTATTCTCAATTCCCTAAACCTATAGCTTATAACCTAAACCTAAACCTTAACCTAAACCTAAACCTAAACCTATTACCTATAACCTAAACCTAAATCTAAAACCTAAATGTATTCTCAAATCCCTAAACCTAAACCTACACCAAATCCTAATCTCAACTCCCTAACCTAAACCTAAACCTAAACTTGAAAACCTAAACCTAAATCCGATCTCAAACCTGAACCCGATTTCCTAAACCTAAACCTTAACTTATTCTCAATTACCTAAACCTATAGCTTATAACCTAAACCTAAACCTAAACCTTAACCTAAACCTATAACCTATAACCTATAACCTAAACCTTAACCTAAACCTATAACCTATAACCTATAACCTAAACCTAAAATTAAAACCTAAATGCATTCTCAAATCCCTAAACCTAAACCTACACCTAATCCTAATCTCAACTCCCTAACCTAAACTTAAACCTAAACTTGAAAACCTAAATCTAAACTCGATCCCGAACCCGAACCCGATTTCCTAAACCTAAACCTTAACCTATTCTCAATTTCCTAAACCTATAGCTTATAACCTAAACCTTAACCAAAACCTAAACCTAAACCTAAACCAAAACCTATGATGTAAAACCTTAACCTATAATCTATCACCTAAACTTATAACCTATAATCTAACCTTAACCTAAACCTTAACCTATAAAGTAAAACCTAAACCTAAACCTAAAACCTAAATGTATTCTCAAATCCCTAAACCTAAACCTACACCTAATCCTAATCTCAACTCCCCAACTTAAACCTAAACGTAAACTTGAAAACCCAAACTTAGACCCAATCCCGAACCCAACCCCGATTTCCTAAATCTAAACCTTAACCTATTCTCAATCCCTAAACCTTAACCTATAACCTAACCTAACCTAAAACTAAACCTATAACTTGCACTTATAACCTAAACCTAAACCTAAACCTATAACCTAAACCTAAGCCTAAAACCTAAACCTAAACCTAAACCTAAAACCTAAATGTATTCTCAAATCCTTAAACCTAAACCTACACCAAATCCCAATCTCAACTCCCTAACCTAAACCTAAACCTAAACTTGAAAACACAAACTTAAACCCGATCTCGAACTCGAACCCGATTTCCTAAACCTAAACCTTAACCTATTCTCAATTCCCTAAACCTTAACCTATAACCTAACCTAAACCTAAACTTAAACCTATAACCTACACTTATAATCTAAACCTAAAACTATAACCTAAACCTAAGCCTAAAACCTAAACCTAAACTTAAAACCTAAATGTATTCTCAAATCCTTAAACCTAAACCTACACCTAATCCTAATCTCAACTCCCTAACCTAAACTTAAACCTAAACTTCAAAACCTAAATCTAAACTCGATCCCGAACCCGAACCCGATATCCTAAACCTAAACCTTAACCTATTCTCAATTCCCTAAACCTATAGCATGTAACCTTAACCTAAACCTAAACCTAAACCTTAACCTAAACCTATAACCTTAACCTAACCTAAAACCTATGACCTAAAACCTTAACCTATAACCTAAACTTATAACCTATAACCTAACCTTAACCTAAACCTAAAACATAAACCTTAACCTATAACTTAAAACTTAAACCTAAACCTAAAACCTAAATGTATTCTCAAATCCCTAAACCTAAACCTAAACCTATACCTAATCCTAATCTCAACTCCCTAACCTAAACCTAAACCTAAACTTGAAAACCCAAACCTAAACCCGATCCTAAAATCGAGCCCAATTTCCTAAACCTAAACCTTAACCTATTCTCAATTCCCTAAACCTTAACCTATAACCAAACCTAAACCTAAACCTATAACCTACACTTATAACCTAAACCTAAACCTATAACCTAAACCTAAGCCTAAAACCTAAACCTAAACCTAAACCTAAAACCTAAATGTATTCTCAAATCCTTAAACCTAAACCTACACCTAATCTTAATCTCAACTCCCTAACTTAAACTTAAACCTAAAATTGAAAACCTAAATCTAAACTCGATCCCAAACCCGAATCCGATTTTCTAAACCTAAACCTTAACCTATTCTCAATTCCCTAAACCTATAGCTTGTAACCTAAACTTAAACCTTAACCTAAACCTAAACCTTAACCTAAACCTATAACCTTAACTTAAACCAAAACTTATGACCTAAAACCTTAACCTATAACCTAAACTTATAACCTATAACCTAACCTTAACCTAAACCTAAAACATAAACCTTAACCTATAATTTAAAACTTAACCTAAACCTAAAACCTAAATGTATTCTGAAATCCCTAAACCTAAACCTAATCTCAACTCCCTAACCTAAACATAAACCTAAACTTGAAAACCCAAACCAACCTGATCCCGAACCTGAACCTGATTTCCTAAACCTAAACCTTAACCTATTCTCAATTCCCTAAAGCTATAACCTATAACCTAAACCTTAACGTATAACCTTAACCTAAACTAAAACCTATGACCTAAACCTAAAACCTAAACCTTAACCTATAACCTAAAACTTAAACCTAAACCTAAAACCTAAATGTATTCTCAAATTCCTAAACCTAAAACTACACCTAATCCTAATCTCAACTCCCTAACATAAACCTAAACCTAAACTTGAAAACCCAAACCTAAACCCGATCCCGAACCTGAACCCGATTTCCTAAACCTAAACCGATTTCTTAAACCTAAAACCTTGACCTATAACCTATAACCTAAACCTATAACCTATAACCTAACCTATAACCTAACCTTAACCTAAACCTAAAACCTAAACCTTAACCTATAACCTAAAACCTAAACCTAAAACTAAATGTATTCTCAAATCCCTAAACCTAAATCTACACCTAATCCTAATCTCATCTCCCTAACCCAAACCCTAAACCTAAACTCGATCCCAAACCCGAACCCGATTTCCTAAACCTAAACCGATTTCCTAAACCTAAAACTTTAACCTATAACCTATAACCTAAACTTATAACCTATAACCTAACCTTAACCTAAACCTAAAACCTAAACCTTAACCTATAACCTAAAACCTAAACCTAAACCTATAACCTAAATGTATTCTCAAATCCCTAAACCTAAACCTACACTTAATCCTAATCTCAACTCCCTAACCTAAACCTAAACCTAAACTTGAAAATCTAAACCTAAACCCGATCCCGAATCCGAACCCGATTTCTTAAACCTAAACCTTAACCTATTCTCAATTCCCTAAACCTATAGCTTATAACCTAAACCTAAATCTATAACCTTTAACCTATAACCTAAACCTAAACCTAAAACCTAAATGTATTCTCAAATCCCTAAACCTAAACCTACACCTAATCCTAATCTCAACTCTCTAACCTAAACTTGAAAACCCAAACCTAAACCCAATCCCGAACCTGAACCCAATTTCCTAAACCTAAACCTTAACCTATTCTCAATTCCCTAAACCTATAGATTATAACCTAAACCTTAACCTAAACCTAAACCTAAACCTATAACCTTTAACCTAAACTAAAACCTATGATTTAAAACCTTAACCTATAACCTATAACCTAAACTTATAACCTATAATCTAACCTTAACCTAAACCTAAAACCTAAACCTTAACCTATAAAGTAAAACCTAAACCTAAACCTAAAACCTAAATGTTTTCTCAAATCCCTAAACCTAAACCTACACCTAATCCTAATCTCAACTCCCTAACCTAAACCTAAACTTAAACTTGAAAATACAAACTTAAACCCGATCCCGAACCCAAACCTGGTTTCCTAAACCTAAACCTCAACCTATTCTCAATTCCCTAAACCTTAACCTATAACCTAACCTAAACCTTAACCTATAACCTATACACTTGTTTGGATGAATGTAGTTTATGTTTGGATGGATCTACGTAGTTTGGGTTTAGATGGATGTGTATGTGAATATAATGAAATATATTATATAACAGGTGTATATAAGGAAGAATACGATGTTGTAATAGGTGTATATCAGGAAGAATATTATTTGTAACAGGTGTATATTGTTTGTGTTTGGATGGATATAGTTTATGTTTGGATGGATTTATGTAGTTTGGGTTTAGATGGATGTGAATGTGAATATGATGAAATATATTATATAATAGGTGTATATTAGGAAGAATACGATGTTGTAATAGGTGTATATAACAGGTGTATATTAGGAAGAATATTATATTGTAATATGTGTATATTGTTTGTGTTTGGATGGATTTAGTTTATGTTTGGATGGATTTACGTAGTTTGGGTTTAGATGAATGTGAATATGATGAAATATATTATATAACAGGTGTATATCAAGAAGAATACGATGTTGTAACAGGTGTATATAATAGGTGTATATCAGGAAGAATATGATATTGTAACAGGTGTATATTCAAATATGAGACGGCCAAAGACCGTCCTTTTCAAGGTCATAAGAGACGGTCTATAACAGTCCTTTTAAAGGATGGTTCATGACCGTCCTTTTAAAGGACGGTCCACAACTATCCTTTTTAGGTTCATAAGAGACTGTCCATGACCGTCCTTTTATGCTTAATAGAGATTGCTTGGAACAATCTTTTTTACTGACGGTTATGGGCCGTCCTTTTTACGGACGGTCCAGGACCATCCTTTTAAGCTTCATAATAGACTTCTACCACCTGCCCTTATAGACGGTCTATGACTGTCCTTCTTTAGAGACGGTCCAAGACTGTCCTTTTTTAGAGACGGTTTATAGCGGTCCTTTAAGTAATACGACGCCCCAAAATATGACGGCCGTTGTAACGGTTGAAGACCGTCCTTTATGATCTTTTGAGACGGTTTTGGACCGTCCTTTTTTTGCTGTTTTGACGTAGTGATAGTTCTACAAGTGTAACTTATAATCGCAAGGTTATATGAAGGTAGTTCATTAAAGCCACATATGGAAAATATTACATCAAGCCGTATAGGGTAAACGATCCATCGCAAGGATGTGATAAAAACGGATCATCCCAAAAGTCACTTAAGTAATAAACGATCCATAAGATGATAAGTCCACATCAAATGTTCCATTTAATTTATTAAATAAAATGGCCACTAGTTCTAGGACCTCTAATCATTCCATTAAGTGATCATGAATGACAAATTAAATCATGTATAATATCGATATAACACATGCATTTCTAGAGCATTCATTTCAAATCAGAATAGAGGTATATAGATCTTACCGCATATTCAAATATTAAATTTAGATCCGATTTATCAATCATCACAAGGAATCAAAATCAATTAGAGCAATGAACCACATTAAGCAATCAATAAAGTAAATGAACAAGATGAATGTGCAAGCTAATTATCAAGATGTAGAAAAGCTTGGACGGCGATCCTCACATGTCAAGTCGGGTCCACTCTTCAACGCTTATTGGAATTCACATGCACACTTTAAAATTGAATCATATCATGAATTGCCAATTTGTACAGTTAGATCTAAGTTTACACACTATCTATGGTTATGATCATAACCTAGGTTTTGGATTACTTAGGTTTAGGGTTTCATTTTAAAGTTTTAGTCTATGCCTAGATTTTAAGATTTGAACTATGAATGATGTATAATTAAGCACAACGTTAATAATATGGGTAACTACAAAATAATTATTATCATAACGGAATAATTAATACTAGTAAACATAGTAATAATTACGATGATATTAAATGGTATAATAATAATATTTTAGAATGATAAACAAAATGCCAATATTTAATAATTAAGATTTTTATTCATAATAACTAATATTAGCATAAATAGTCCACTAATGGCTAATCGTTTAGTAATCATAATAACTAATGGTAAATCAAAAATCTAATTTGGGGAAGATAAGTTGACTCACATTAGTCGACTCAGTAGCTTGACTCGGTTATTCGACTCATCAGCTCCCCCAACTTGCCTTCTTCATCTTCTTTCTCAAATCTTCTTCTTCTACTCTCTCTATTGAAGAGTATAGCAGTGATATGGATAGGACTTGCTGCTAACCCGAACTCAGAATCATCGGGTCAACACGCTGAGTTAACTCGCTCAACTCGACATGCCACAATTCTCCATCACCTTCCCTTCTTCCTTTTCTTTCTTTTCTTCCTTTCTTCCTCTCTCCCATCTTCCTCTTTCTTTCTCTTCTCAATCAGCCATGTCCAGGAATGGACATTGGACCCATAGAATTAACTTGTGCCAGTCCGACTCAATTGAGTCGACTCAAACTCAGCAGCAACCCTCTCTTCTCTCTGATCTTTTCATCCTTTCTCTCCATATCTACCTCTCTCATTCTCTTCTTCTTCTTCTCTGCTTCTCTTCTCTTTTCTCCTTGTTAGGACGTCTAGCTGTGGGTCTGGATAGTCCAACCTGTGAGCTCAGCGAGTCGAGTTCGCCCGACTCGACAGCAACAACTCTGCCTCTCTCTCTCTCTCTCATTTTCTCTCTACCTTCTCCTTCCTTTCTTTCTTTTCTCTTCAAGCTTTTCTTTTTCAAACCCACATCCAACGTGGTGGCTGGATCAAGCCATACTCAACTCAGCTTAACTTGTTGATGATGGGTTGAGCTAGCGAACCGCAACTCGGACTGAGTGAAGCTCGTCCTGATCCTGCTGAACTTCATTTTCTTCTTCTTTCTTCGTGCTTCGTTCTCCATCATCTTCTTTTTTGCTCTTTCTTCTTCTTTCTTTCTCCTTTTCTTCCTCTAGCCCAGTCGAATAAAGGCTGGATTTAGTCCGAGTCCGCCCCAGGTGTGACTGACTCGACTCGTGGCTCGACCAAGTCCACCCAATGCGGCAAGGCGACGTCCTCTTTTTTCTCTCAGGAGTTCTCTTTTTAGAAGGTTTGTCCTAAAAAGGCAGTCTCTCATAGGCTCTCCTAATCCTATTCTCGAGGCTTCTATCCAACTAATCGGTGGATTAGTTATAGGTTTAGTTGTATAAGCCGACAAGATATGAGATGATTTTATTGTATTCTAATAGCATGGTTGTGATCGAACTATTTGGATGAACATATGAGACTATGAGCCACCAGATGGACGGCTTAGATCAAGGAATGGGGTCCATTTCCTAAGGATGGGTGTCCATCGTTAAACGGTGAAAATGATGGGGCTGCTCATGGTGGATTTCGATCGGCCCCATCATTCTTCAGACCAATGGCCATCAAAGGTGTAGATAGGTCACAGTGGCCTTGTGGGACCCATCTCTTGAATGATGAATGTGGTTTTTGGGTGGTTTGAGCTAATCCCACAGTTGTGAAGGAAAGATTCCAACAACAGCTGGAACCCTAATCGTTTCATAGGAAGCTTCTAGGCTCTAGTTTAGGGCTTACGTGGACACACGGGATTGGTTGGAGGAGCCACGTATGGTGAGGATGGGATTCTAACTCTCCACGCCAATAACCAATTTGAAACAGAAAAGATTCTATCCTAATCCTTACCAGCTAGGAAAACCCTATCTTGGAGGGTTGGGATCTCTCGAAATGGAGGGTTGTGATTGCTTGTGACAGCCACACGTGGTTTGTCAGCTCAACTAAGAGCGGAATTTCACTTTCGAAACACGCAGCCGCATGCAACTCGATTTACGGACGAGATTGTGATTCCACACGTGTATGGATACTGTTGGAAACACCAACGTTTGGTTGAAATTATCCACTGAACAAGATGAACGGCTTGGATTTCTCGAGTGATCGCTGATGGTGGGCCACAGTCAACGTGCATGGACGGTGCCCATTCAAATCGAGTTCGGGTGAGAACAAAAGTAGAGAAAATCTCTCCTTTTTGAGAATTATTGGGTCAGCGCTCATTTTGAGTGGCTGACCAGTTCGATGTAAGGCGAGTGTACACACACTGCGTACACATCAGTTCCAAGGTGGGGTCCACATTATTGATTAGTGAAATCTACTCCATCCATTTGTCTCGAATAGGTTTGTTGGGTGATCCCACCAAAGGTGAGGTGGATCACATGTTCAGGTGGGCCATAATGTTTGATTTACGCAATTAACTGTTAACAACCGATGACTCTTAAAGATCCGATGGTCGAGACTTTATCAACTATGATCAACCTGATCCTAAAGGGTCTTAGGGACCGTTTAAGAGAATTCTAATAGTTTACATCATATCAAATCATCTATTATATGTAATTCAATTGATGATTTGACTGATGGAATATTACAGTCCTCGTGAGCAATAGATCTATTAACCTAGGTCATAAATAAACTTTCCTGATGACATGGTGGTCTACCATGAAAGTAATGGGTGGATGGCTTCATTTATGAGTAAAGGTTACTTCCAACAATCCTAAGGGTTTTAGGGTTTTTCTAGATAAATATCCATGGGTGAAGACTACTTCTAACAGTCTAGTTTAGGCTAGGATGAAGGCAAACATGTAAACAACTAGATTTGAGTTGCCAAGTTAGGTATTCCTAGTAACACCCGAGTAATGAAAGATACAGGGTGTTGCATATTACTACATCGCAACTCTACACTTGGGGTTGTGAACATTAGACCTTATTGTAATGTTTTGAGAGAATATGAAGGTTCTCAATCCTAAATGACTCTTAAATCTACAACCAAAAGTTCCTGGTAATGGATTGCAGTTACAGAGTAGGAAGGTGTTAGGCACCTACTTTGCTTGTACAAACATACAATCACTACTTCACAAGATCAAAAAAAATATCGAGAATTAAGGCTTTGTTCCTACGCACTAACAATACAATATAGTGTGTGTAATGTTGTGTTAAATTTAACGCCTATGACAAGTTATAGCTTTAGCTAGATATATTCATCTTGATTGCCCACTTGCTGAAGTGATAAACCAATCGATCAAAATTTTTGATGGGCAGGGTATGAATACATCGGCAAGTTACATAGCATATGTTTGAACGGATCAGGTGCACAATGCTACTTAAATAAGTAGGGGGTGGATGTAACACCTCGAATAATTCACCATACTTGATTTTAGCATATTCACGGGTGTTACCACTAAAGAACTATTCAAATTTGACTAGATACCCTTAGAAATCTAATGAATACACCTGATCACCTAAATCTTCAGCCTAACCCTAATCCAACATAGGGGATTAAGCCCCAAATTTTTTTCGATGGACACTAAATAGTTAGAAAGTTACATTTCAAATCACATATCATTCTGACATACAAATTGAACATAGTGAAATAGCGGTGAAGACTGCTTAAGTTGAAGTTGGAATACGCCAATATGTCCTAGAGGGGGGTGAATAGGACTTTTTAAAGTTTTTATGAATTATTAAAAATCCCATCACACTAATCCTATCATAGAGTACAGATTATGATTACTCAAAATTAACTCTACTGGCTTCCAAGCCTGGTAGAGGATCCAATCACAGAGCTATTTAGATGATAACCATGGTGCAATTATAGTCTATGATGGATGTGACTGTGTGTGAAATGTGAGCAAGTATAAATGTAGTTAATATAATCACACAAAAGATCAAACACAATAATCAATCTTAAACACAGTCATTTTATAGTGGTTCGACTACTTGTCTACTCCACTACCGGCTTCCGCACTCAACCCTTGAGTGACCGGATTTCATTAAGGGGGTTTTCCATGGTTCACCTCAAACCTAAGGTTTTAAAACAGGTTTACCTTCAACCTGTATAGAGGTTTCTACTCAATTCACCTCAAACCCTGGAGTTTTGCTGGCGCACTCCTAACCAGATGTTTATGCCCACATAGACCAAGAGTCCACACAATGCACCCAGATGTTTATGTTCTCCATAGAGCAAGGGTCCACACAACGCACCCCGCATGTACACTCCCGTCGGAGGCCTCCTTTGATGTAACACCCCGAAAATCAGGGGTCGGGTAGAAACCCAACTCCCGAGTTCCAGAACATCACTTATGCAACATTTTCAATGATGGATGAATGTCGGCGGTAATAGTTGTAACACCCCGGATTTTGGCCAATCTGGAATTTGACGTCCTTAGGCAGTGGGTCAACTAAAACACTTGGAAAATCGCTCAGAACCCAATTCCATAGCCAAAGAAACCACTTAAGATTAATTCCTTTAGAAACTAAGCATAAGTTAGCTAGCGCAACGCTAGAGTAGCTGGGAAATAGTCCCTGACCACTTTAAATACGTTCTACAAGACCCAAATCGAGTAGAACCAATGACTCTATAATACTCTAAAACCTCGGATCAAACTCTAAGTAGGTTTGTTCTCTGGACCACTTTGAAAATCTGTATTGGATCTAGACCGCACGTCGAAAGTCCAATACCTGCTATCTTAGACCGTTAGAACCGCCTAGCTGGACTTGACAATCATTTCGAAAATCAAGTCCAACCGATAATCACATGCTATTTCATTGAGCTCGGACTGAAGAGAGTGCGACTAGGGACAGAATTGGAATTTCAAATTCAAATCTGGCACACGACTTGACGCGTCAGTATTAAGTATTCTGATCGTCAGAATTCAGCCAAATTACACCCTCGGATCAGGAAAATTTTTTATTTCATATCATGAGATTTGCAGGCCTGATCTACGTGCAGTGACCGCTGAACTGAAACTGGACCGCCACGTGCGATCTGCGAACCCTGTCGGACTGAAAACTTGATGTATGCTAGATCCAGTATGCATGAGCTTAAGTCCGACCGTATTTGGCCAGGGGACCACCAGAAATCATCTTTTGGACCGAAACAGCCCCGATTTGGATATGCCCTAAGTGAACTTTGTTCCTGAGCCTATTTTGGGCGTTTTTGAGCTTATAAAAGGGGTTAAAATCCTCACTCCTCTCTCCCATCCGAATTTGAGAGAAATCCTAGATTGGGAGAGAGAAAAGGTGAGAGTTTGTGAGAGAAGGCGGGAGAGAATTTCCTGCTGCTTGTGCCATGTGCAGCAAGTGGTTAAGCCACGCGCTCTAATCACTTTGCCGGTGACTTCTCTACATTTTTAGGTAAGAAAATACCCTTGAAGTTGCTGATTTGAGATTTCTTTCGTTCCATAGCATGTTAGCTGACGTATCTTGTAAATTAGGTTCTCTTATCGCCGTAGACGAAGCGTATACGCTCCGTTTGAATTCACACGTTTATAAGAGATTAGGTACGGATTTTAGACGCTTTGATTGATTGTTTCCAAAGCTTTCAATGTTGTTTAATAGTAGATTATTGATGGCAACGCCGTTTGACATGTACAACATGCTGTCCGTTTCCTGTTTCATAAATCAACGAAGAATATGAGATTTAGGGCATTTTAGTCATTTGTAGGAAGTACTGATTTCATTCATATTTTGCTGATGTGATTGACATGGTTTGTTGCCGCATTAGAATGTTAGGAATAAGTGCATAATTAGTTTGGCGAAGAGATTCACCTAAATGCGCACTTCGGGTCGACATACTATATGTAGACTTAAGTGTGTAGTGTAAGTGTTTGTATTAATGCTTGTATTAGTATGTATTGAATTAAATGATGTTATGGATTAGTTTGAGATTGGTTTCTCAATTAATATGCTGATGTGAATGATTTCCTACATGTTAGTTATATGCATGATTTCATTGTATGTATGAAATGCATGTACTTGATGATTTACTTAAGTTGTATAGTATAACATGTGTTAACATGCTCACATGGTTGTATTTCGATTCCAATACTCTCATATGATTTGCTGATATGATTCTTTAATTGTTTGGGACTATGCTTAGTCCAGGCAGTCGGTAACCGAGCGAATTCGTGGTTAGTTTACCTTCGCCACGAACGACGCGTCGATGAACGCGAGCCGTGTTTTGGAGTTGGCGGTAGTGGTTAGGCCACATGAAGTGTTTTACGCACTTCATGTCGTCAACTTGAGATGCGATCGTGCTAGTCGAACTCGTCAAGTAACCCGACTAGCCATTGTATGTTCACCCTGCATGAGTCATAACTGCTTGAACCTAGGGTACTGAACTTACCATTGTAAACCCTGTTAACCATGGTACCTTGATCCACGAAAACTCATGAGCCGGGCATGGTGGTATGAGACACCGTGGTCGAGCTGTCGGCCTACGCTGGGGCCACAAACCTCCCTGTAGTGACCAGTGAGCACCTAGTCTCGTGAGCAGATTATGGTGGTATAGGACACTATATTCTTGCTGTCGGCCTACACTGATCAGGCGACGAGTCCTTTGTAGTGACCGCGAGCGTATTCTGAGTCTACGGGAGGCGACGACCCTTTGTAGCAGTAGAGTACATTAGGCCTGTATTGATAAGGTGATGGGGGAGCGGAGCAACGAGTGCGTGCAACAGCCCTGACAGCCCTTGCAGCGACCTACAAAATATACATCGTATGAGATAAGTAAGAGTGACGACCCTAGACAGGATCTGTGTTGGGATTGATACAAGGGAAGTACCTTAGTTTCCCAATCCTGCTGTTTGAATGGATTAATAACAACTCGAAAATCATATCACCATTACATTGCATGTGCATGAAAGATGTGGAGCACTTTAGGGAGTGTGGCATGCCGCGGTCATAAGATGGTGCCGTATGAGGGAGATCGTCGGTGAGGGCATACATCACGTCATGTCATATTGCATTAACAATAGTATTAGGATTGTTTGATTTACTGCTTTACTATTATCGTATGATTGATTTGAGAACATGTTAATCCTTGCTTTATTATTCCACTGAGTTAGCTACTCACTCCCACGTTACGGGATGGTGTTTTCGGACACCCACCAGTCCCTTTTGTGATTGCAGATGATGGCGCGGCCTGCGAGGCGGAGCCAGACTTGATGATGTTGATGATGAGGAGGATCCCTCCTTTATGCGTGTTCTGATCGACGGGATTACAGGGAGGTTGATTAGATGCCTTGACACTTGTCATTTTATATCTTCAGAGCACTCATGTATATGTTTTCTTTCTATTTTGAGGTATACATGTATATGTTTAACCTGGTAACATGTTCACACTCAAGAGACACACAACAGTTTATATATGTTATACATATTATCACAGACTTCCGCTGGTTAATTTAACTGTCTCTGGAGTATGATATGCTGTTCTGGCGTAATCCCACTCATGTTTCATACATTAACATAGACAATATTCAATTATACATATCTATGTTGCATAAATAACATTTTGGAACTCGGGAGTTGAGTTTTTACTCGACCCTCCGATTTTCGGGATGTTACAATAGTACATAAAACATGAGGTGGATTAAGCCAAAACAACATATCATACTCCGGAGACAGTTAAATTAGCAAGCGGAAGAATGTGATAGATATATAAAATATATAAATGATTGTAAGTCTTCAGAGTGTGAACATGTTACCAGCTTAACTAAATACATGTATGCTCCAAAATAGAAAGAAAAGAATATACATGAGTGCTCCAAAAATATAAAATGACAAGTGTCATGGCATCTAATCAACCTCCCTATAATCCTGTCGATCAAAACACGGAGGAGAAGTCCTCAGCATCATACAAGTCCAGCTCCGCTCCACAAGTAGCGCCCTCATCTGAAACTAAAATAGGGACTGGTGGGTGTCCGGAACACCATCCCGTAACGTGGGAGTGAGTAGCTAACTCAGTGGAATCATAGAACAAAGATTAACATGTTATCAATCCATCATACGATAATGATAAAGCAAACAAAACAAACATTCCTAAATACTGTGATTAATGCATGGATGAAATGACATGATGGATGCCCTCACCGACATACTCCCTCATGCGACACCATCTACGTCCACGGCATGCTTTCTTTCCTCAGTGCTCCACATCTTCCACGCACATGCAGTGTGATATGGATAATGATTACCGAGTTGTTATTAGTCCTTTTCATACAGTAGGATTGCGAAACTAGGGTACTTCCCTTATATCAATACCCAAACAATGATCCTGTCTAGGGTCGTTACTCCTAGTAATTTCATACGATGATATATTTCTAGGTCGCTGCAAGGGCTGCCAGGGCTGTTGCATGCACTCGTTGCACCGCTCCCCCATCACCTTATCAATACAGGCCTAGTTTATATCCTTAAGACTGCATCAGAACTCGTCGCCCCCATGCGGTGTCAGGATAAACTCAAGGTCACTACAAAGGGCTACCAGGGCTGTTGCTCGCACTCGTTACTCCACTCCCCCATCACCTTATCAATGTAGGCCGACAGTAAGAATATAGTGTCCCATACCACCATAATCTACTCAGAGTAGGGTGTTCACTGGTAACTACGGGGAGGTTTGTGGCCCCAGCGTAGGCCGACAGTTCGACCATGGTGTCCCATACCACCATGCCCGGCTCATGAGTCTTAGGGGATCGAGGTACCAAGGTTAGAGGGGCTTTCCAATGGTAAGTTTAGTACCCTAGGTTCAAGCAGTTATGAAAAATATAAGGTGAACATACAATGGTCAGTCGGGTTACTTGATGAGTCTGACTAGCACGAACGCACGTTGAATCGACCGACATGAAGTGTACGAGCACTTCGTGTGGCCTAACCACTGCTGACGACTCTAGTACGACTCGGGGTCGTCATACACATCCTCCGTGGAGAATAGAATCCAACCATGAATTCTAAACTGTTACCGAATGCTTGGACTAGAGTATAGCCCCAAGCACAAAGATGTGAATCAGTAATCATATGAGATAAACAAAATTGAAATAACAAGTAATCCAAGCATGTTATCAGCATATTATAACATACATCAGAAGCAGTTAACCATACATAAGTATTTCACACATAAGGTAATCAATTCAATATAACAAACATGGAGGAATTCATGTACATCATCAAATTAGTTGAGAATCCATTCTCAACGCTAATCTACAACACCACTTACTCAATTCTTACTAATACATACATTTATACTAACACTTAGACTACACAACTCTAACATACTTGACGTATGTTGATTTCAACATATAATATGACAAATCCTTATATCGAGGAGATGTCTAATATACAACAATGAAGTTCTTACATTCAAAACATGTGGCAGGCATAAATCATATTGATTTAGGCATTTCAACAAACACTTAGTCTACACACATTAGTCTACATAGCATATGTCGGCTAATATGTGCATTAGGGAAAATCTCTTCCCCAAACAGATCATACATGTATAACTAGTATAGGTACACGACAAATACTCATGGCAATCACATCGGAAAAATACGTACGTATATAGTATTTCGTACAAATATCTAAAATACCCTAAATCTCATATTCTTCGTATGTATTTGGAATGAAAATTGGGCAGCATGTTGTACATGTCAAATAGAATTATTATCAACAATCTATCATTAAACGGCATTGAAAGCTTTGAAAACAGGTAATCTAAGCATCTAAGTTCTGCACCTTTCGCCATAGAAGCGTATCGATTCGAATAGAAAGTCTACACTTCGTCAACGTCGATACGGTGACCTAATTTACAAGATAGGTCAGCTACTTCACTTTTTATATTGCTAGAATCCTCAAAATAGGTTGAGGTTAGGGTTTTCTTACCTTGAACGAAACCAGAATCGCCGGAATAACGATGCAGGTAGGTGGCCCAAGAGAAATCACCAGCTTCTCCCTCACTTTCTCTCTCTTTTCTCTCCTCTCTCCTAGGGTTTTTCTCAAATTCGTATGGGTTAGAAGGTTAAGGGTTTAATCTCCTTTTATAAGCCCAAACATAACCAAAACAGACCTTAAGTCAAGGTATAATTGGGTTATAGCCAAATCGGGTCTTTTTCGATCTAAAGGAGCATTTCGGGAGGTCTCCTGGCCGAACGCGGTCGGACTTAAGCTCATGGATACTGAATCCAGCTCACACCAAGTTTTCAGTCCGGTAGAGTTCCCAGATCACACGTGGCGGATCAGTTTCAGTTCAGCGGTCACGGAGACTCGATCGAGGATTTCAAGTACACTGACCTGAGTGAGAAATGTTCCCTGATCCGAGGGTGTATTTGGATCAGATTTCGATGGTCTGAATGCTTATACTTAACCCGCAAGTGAAACATGCCAGATTTATTTAAATGACATTTAATTTTTAATGAATTTCACTCTTTCTCACACTCCCTGCTCCAGGCTCAATGAAATAGCCTCAGAACATCAGTTGGGCTTGATTTTCGAAACGATTGTCAAGTCCAACAAGGCGGTCGTAATGGTCTAAGATTATAGATATCGGACTCTCGACACGCGGTCTAAATCCAATACAAAGTTTCAAAGGGTTCCTGAGAACAAACAGGTTTAGAGTTTGATCCTAGATTTTAGGGTAAGATAGCGTCAATGATTTTATAGGTTTTGGGTCTTACAGATCGTATTTAAAGTGGTTGGTGCTAATTTTGCAGGAAGTCTAGTGTAACGCTGGCTAATTCACGTTAAATTCTAAAAAATTTGGTTCTAAATAATTTCTTTGGCTTTGGAATCGAATTTTGAGAAACTACCAAAGTACTATGGTTGACCCATTGCCTAAGGACGTCTAACTCCAGGTTGGCAAAAATTCGGGGTGTTACATTTGAGGACTTCAAAGGGTGAGCAACACTTAAGACCCAATTTTAGAAAAGAATGATCACAAGTATCCTCTCGACTCTGAGTACTTACAGATAAGTTGATGAGTCCCTTTTTACACAATGTAGAAGATCTCCTCCTTGATTTTGAAGGGTCTTCAGCTCCCTTGATCCGTAACACAAAAGATATACCTATGCTTGGCTTTGGGTCGGGTCAAGGTTATGATGGAATTCCACTCTCTAAAGATTTTCCTATTAGGAAGATAGAGTGGTTTCGATCATCTATGCATTCAAGGCATCCCAGCTTAATGATTTGTCATTAAGGTAGTAGCTGGAGGATCCTTGAATGCGAAAGTTTATTCCCCAATCTACTCTATTGAATATCAATGATGAGGGTAGATTGGAGGATGAACTCCCTGAGAGAAAGGGCTTAAGGTAAATGATACGAAGCTTAAAACACTCAAAAGCACCTCTTCTTTCTCTACCAGCAATAAAGGCAAGCTTCTCTATATATAGGCAAAAGGTTTCAACGGATATAAAACGGTCACATTTATGACAGAGTTCGATATCATCGAGAAAGAGTCGATCGGGCATATACTCTTGATTGTATCGATGAACTGCTCGATGATACAAAGTCAAATGTCATTTGTGATTTTGGAAACCTTTTGCCAGCTGGTCGATGGGATCGAGGCACACATCGATGTTATTGGATATCGAACTCTGATTCCATCGATAGATGAATCGATCTATCGACAGGTGAAAACAAGAGAGACAAGCCTTGAAAATTTTTAGGTTCTAAAGATATGATCGGGGAACAGTCGATGTCATCAAAATTTATATATCGATGATATTGGAGACCGTGTCGATGGGATCGATAAATTATATAGATTTACCTATAAGCTTGCGGGATGGTTTGTGTCCAATGTCGATCCAATCGACCATGTCTCGATAAGATCGACATATGAATATCGATTTCTCAACTGGCACCCGATCAACATTTAAAAACATCCTGAAAATCATGCTGGAGGAAACATGTGCCCACTATCAATGTGATCGACTGACTTCTGATATGATCGATATTTGAGTTCAGATTGAATCAGACAGTCATCGATATATCGAAGCTCATAGTAGTTTTCTTTAAAAAAATAGGGGCGCTAAAAAACTGCCTGTCGATATTATCGATATACTTTCGATAGGATCGATATTCGAATATCGATGATATCAACTATACAGTCGATATATCGATAAATCGTCTAGATGAATGTTTGATTGCTGGACACTTTTTGTCCTCACTCGATTGTATCGATTGAGATGACGAGGACATCGACAGAGCAGGTCGATCATATCGAAAAGTGAATCGATATAATCGACAGTGTAAGAAAAACTTGAAGATTTTTCTATTTGGTAAAAAGTTTTCTTACACAAAAATTCTAAGATGTTTTATATATTTTTAAGGGTTTTAATCACCTGGTGTTTTGGGACATGGGATGTGAGGCTATGATTTACCTATGGCGAGCTTCCACACATCCAGTTGAGGTAGACACTTGAGTTGATCTTCCTGTTAGGCGCTATTGTCCGACTGACTCAACTTTCACCGTAATTGACAAACCAGGGCACTAGTAGGTGTACTTTCACATAGAAATTTGGAAAAATAGTATTCCCGTTAGTCCATTTTATTCAAAATTTCCTATGTAATTTTAATCTATAGATCATCCTATAGTATTTAACTAGATTTATTTAAAGGACTTATGTTAGGATCATGCCAAAAGTCCGCTCTCTTTGCAGGAGATCATGGCTTCCAAATCCAAATCCCTCGAGTACAAACCTCATGTGAGATGGCTCCTTCATCCAACTATATTGATTGAGATGTGAGTCTTGTACTTGCTCCCACACTTCTAGTCTAATCGTGTAATCCCAAAGTGGAGTTGGAGTTAGAAACCGTTCTACCACACCATTCATGAGTATCTCTGGTGCTACTTCTCTTGGTTCCTAGCAAGAAGCCTCTTGTGCTACATTCAATGTTGTTGGGTAGATGGCTACCCTAATTCAACAACAACAAACCCTAATACAATATCAACAACTTACTCTTTCTGTCATGCTCATGAATACATAACGCAACACTAGGGTAAGTGAAAGAAGGATGAAGTCCCTATCTCGGCCAGCTCCCACTCCAAATCGAGCCAGGTGTTACAACTACTATAGGAAACTTGGCCATATTGTCGAGTTCTGCTACAAAAAATCTAAGGTAGGGTGTGATACATGATGAATCTCAGGTGGACATGGAGATGGATGAAACCACTAGGTAGTGGGTTGAATCATCTTTTATCTAAGGAGAAAGAAGCCTATGAATGTTAATGAGGTATTCGCTAGAATGTTCAATATGGAGTCTAGGTATGCACACAAGGTGTTTGCCAGAATGTTAAGTCTAGTGCCCAGTTATGCTGCCAAGATGTTCAACAAAATGTTTCCTTGAGGTCTCTTGATGTGTCTAGGCCATGAGAGGTTAATTTGGTCCAAGTTGGTGGAACTATAGCCCCTCATACTATAGATCCTAATTTTGAGTATCATTGTACAATTGAAGTTATCTAAATAGAAGTTATTCAAGAGCATATGGGAGTCCCATTCCTAGAGATTAAGCCTCAGCCTCCAGATCTAGCAAGTAAACCATTTGCACAACAGCAATCTCAGCCAGTGTTGAATTGTGAAGAGGACAAGCGTCTGCAAATATGGGAAGAATCTGTAACAAACATTCATTTTTTATTCTAGGCAGAGCCTTCAACAATTAAAAGGCATTCAAAAGGTAATGCTAGCTTATTGAAAGAAAATTTTAGATCCCTTTCAAATGGATGAAGCCCTTTAAAGGATGGGAGGGTTTTTCCTAACTAGGATGATCGATCTACTCCTTTGCTCCATCAACAAAAGTAAGATGGCTTTAGTACACAAAAATAGGTGGTCGGTGAAGGGCTATGCAAGGGCTTGAATTCTTGCGGGATGGGTAAGGGGTCTGATCTATCTCTAGATGTGGACTTATTCCCCTATTTCTATTACAGGAAAGTCATAAAAGAGGCAGACTTAAATGTAGATCTTTCAAGGGACTAGATTTAGAGGGAACTTTTTTAACCGTAAACTAGCTAGGAATCAAGAAAGTTTGCAAGGTGAATAGGACAGTTCAGAAGAGGGTGAGGCTGAAGACATTCCTAATAGTTTACAGTTGGAGGAGATAGTGGTATAGACAGTTGATATTGAAGTAGGCCTAGAGGTTCAAACAGATCAGCATGTTAATGCTTTGAAAGGAGAGAAGGGATATAGTAAAAATAGAGATATGAGGAATTCAGTCAACTGGAATGGGAGGCTGAGAAGACTTATGAGGAGGGTCATGCATTCAGGTTACGTAACTGATGGATAGGATCCGAGTGTGGAACATCCGAGAAGTGGGGAATGCCTCCATGATAAGAACTGTCAAGAGATTAATTAGGGAACACAAGCTTGGTATTGTGGCTCTTTTAGAACCCATGCTAAGAGAAAGTAAAAGGATCTAGACTGGGTTGAGGTTAGGTTTTCATTCTTCTCCTTCCAATTCTCAAGAATAGGAGGCGGGAGATTTGGATTTTCTTCCATAATTTTTAATAGGTAGAGCTCCAATCATCGTCCAACCAAATGATCTCGTTAAAGGTAGTGATGCCAGGTAATGATGTGAAGTTTCTTTGATTCTTGGTGTAGACACTGGAAATCGACGCCCACACTGGTTTGTATGTTATGTTTTTTGGTGGTAGGGGTGATTAGGTTGATTTGTAGATGTTGGAGTCGCCACTACCCAATTAATCTCAGAACCCCGCGGTCGGCTATAACCCGCGAAATATGTAAAGTTGGAGAAATCCAAAGACTCTCCTACCTTAAATTGACTCCTGGTCTGTGATCAAGGATTCCAAGTAAGGGACCTTAGTTACAAAGAGGGAAAGTGTTAGGCACCCTCTCTGCTCGTACGAATGTACAGTCTCTACTTGATGTGGTAAGGAAATCTCAAGGGATGAATGCCATGGTTGAGATAGGACTAGGCACATATGCGAATTTCTGATATAACACGATCCGAGATTTCTGCAAGCCACAAAGCATATGTCCATCAGTGTGTCTATAAGGTGGATGTAATGATGCTCATGTAAAAGAAATAATAAAAGTGGAGTAGAACGCTAATAATTTCTGATGTGATAGGATCTGGTGTACGGCAAGTCAAAGAGCATACGTTCCCTAGAAATCTAGAAGAGCAAGGGGGTTGAGAAGGGAAATAATTGGATCTTTGGCTTTGAACTCGTTTAGGTCACCGGGCCATGACCAAACTAGGCTAGGCTAAAGAGGTGAAAAAGTTCAAAAGGGAAGGCTATGGGGTGGCTTAAAAGATCAGAACTTTGGAGGCTTAGAAGCTCCTTCCCTCTCCTTCATTCTCTCCCTCGGTCTCTTTCTCTCTCGCTCTCTCTTGGATGAGGAGGTGTTGTTGTTATTTTTTGGGTCTGTGGAAATGAGAAGAGGAGAGGGCTATTTATAGCCTTCTCCAATGGCATTATGGTAAATTGGGGGTAGGTAAGGGTTAAAATGATGTTTTGGAAGCTTGTGATTAGCTAAGGAGAGAAGCGCCATGTGGCAGGTTTCCATTGGCTCTTGAGGCTAGTAAAATGGTAAATAGTAAAGCCTAGAGGGGTAAAGTTGAATTTTGGGCTAAGGGACAGCTGTTGCTCAGAGGACTCATGCGTCCGATAAGAGGTGGTAATCGGAATATCACCAGTGGTAGTCAAACTACCACCGGCGGTAGTCTAATTGCAGCCCGGGCGGAGCCCACACGTGTGCTCCTCTTGCGGTGTGCTGGTTTGTTGGGTAGACCCTTTTTTCGAGTTTTTAGCTCGGTAAAGTGTATCTATAGGCTGTCTTGGCTTAGATGGGTCCTAGATTTGGGATTTTAAGTTGGGTTTGGGAAGTTTCAATGGCTTATATTAGGGTTTCGGGTTCGGGTACATTTTGGATTGGGGTTTCGGGTTCAGATACGGTTTGGATTGGGGTTTTGAGTTCAGGTATGGTTGATCATGGTCTGTATTGTCCTCGTTTATGATAGCCTGGGTGGGGTGTCTACAAATGCCCCTCTTTGTCTGAGGTTGCGAGTAACCGAAGGCCAAAGTGAGTGGACAACCCACCGTTCTGGTCAGAAAAGATAGCAATTCAAATATTTTTGTTTGCCATTGTATCATTGTTAGCTGACTGTTTGGAGGAGAAATGACTTGCACATATCATGAGGGTTGAGAAAAATGTTGTGATTGTCCCTGTGCATTGGTGCAGCATTACGAGTCACTAATCATAACCTTTTCACGTAGACTGCTGTAATATTGAAGGATAAGTCTGAAAAGTAGGGCCTCTGCGCGTTGGTGCGACTTTACGAGGATTCCTGTACTATTTGGTTTGTCATTCCTTTATTACGTAATCACCCCAGGAGTAATCGATCCATTTGATTGTCAAAGTGGTTAGCTGCCCTGCGCATTGGTGCGGCCTTACAGGGAATTCACTACGCCAGCTTGGACTCGATCAAAATTTTTAAACATCCCGAACTAGGTATGTACAAGTAATCTTTCGTCATATGATCTCCTAATTTTGATACTTTGCTTATAATGGATTGTTGTCACTTTGAGTTTGATTATTCTTCCCAGAGATGGATCCACTTATTTCTATTTATACGACTGTCCAGATAGAGATCGGGCTAATCATACGTGTATTATGTACGGATTTGATCGTACTTTGGGGAAACTGAAAGAGATCGAATCTTATTTAGCTGTTTGCATTGATCGCAAATCGAGAATATGGAAGATTCCTCAGTGTACTGGGCGCTGTGTGCATTTTTTAAAAATTTTGGTTTGAAAGCTATTCCCTTTTGGAACTAGATTCCTTGGGGATTTTATTTTGAATATATATATTTTAAATTTTTTAGAAAATATCCGTTCGATCTCGTGGGTGGGCTTGTCATTCAGTTTTTATTTGCAAAGAAATCAGATAGCCTCCACTAATAAATTAATGAGGCTATTTTTTTTGAAATATTTTTGGATATTTGGAAAGGCCCATCTGATCTCACGGATGGTTGAGATCGTTCAATTTTATTGTATAGTAGATGGCCTCCACTACTAAGTTGATGGGGCATTTCACTATTATTTATTTGAATTTTTCTTTGTTTTATCCTTCTTTTTGTGCATTTTCTAGCAATTTTTAAGATGTTCTTTATGGAGATTCTCAACTTCTCGCGAGACTTTGCATTTATCATGAGATTTTGAAAAGAATCTTTGCTTTTTACTTTTTTTTTTAAAAAAAAATTGTTATATATTTTTTCAAGGTTATTATCCAATGGACCAAGGGAGGATCCGCTCATCCAGGCGGGAGTGCTGCCTCTGCACCAACCTATGATTCTACGGCTTCACCTTCGTCTTTGTGTCTCTTGCTCATCATGCTCGCATCTCCACATCTGTCCCATGTAAATTTTGGTTGGGGCGGTAGTCGGACTACTATTGGCGGTAGTCCAATTATCGCCGATCTGTCATTTGGTCCGGTGGTCCAAGACGTGCACTGGTCCGAATGGTGGGCTTCTTCCTCTATTTGAATTTGGCCTTTGGACGTCCAAGGACTCCATTGTGGTCTTTAGAAGCTCCTTGGTGGTGGTGTTCTTGATCTTTCTCCTTATATTTCTTTCATTTTCATATTCTCAGGTGATTTGATCATGTATTTGAAGCTTGAGGACCTTTTTTGTTAAATTTTTTGGGAGAAGATTGTAACACCCCGGATTTTTTGCCAACCTGGGGTTAGACGTCCTTAGGCAATGGGTCAACCTTATCACTTTCAGAGCTCAATCCCAAAGCCAAAGAAATCACTCTTTAACCCATTTCCTTCAAAACTCACCTTTTACCACCTCATTCTTCAAATTTCTCCAAGTACTTTCATATTAGACATGACTCCTCAAGTTTAAATAGTAAAGAACACCAATCCTAGGGTATTAACGATGAAGAACAATACCGAAGCTAAAAATTACTGTGAATAGTAAATAAATGGCTAAAATGGATTTCAACCCTTAATCTTTTGGAATCTAACAAAATATATAGGTTAGTTGGATAGATTAACATCTCCTACCCCAAAATCATATGCTATACACCATAGAAATTCATTTTGGTTTGAAAACTAGTCCCGAAACACCTCGAACGGAGTCATGGGCCCACCCACGCTAATCCACAATGATCTAAGGTGGGCCCCACATAAATTTGGGACCTCCAGGGCAGGGGGAAACCAACCAATATGGCCGGCATCATCAGATTACGATTTCACCTGCGAGGACCTCGCCGGTTCGGTGAGGGCTCGCCAGTAATGGGCCAGGCTGGGTCCGGGCTTTGGGCTGACGTAGTTTGGGGGGTAGGGTACCTCCCCTATGTGTGGGTCGTCCCTTAAAACCTCCCCGATCAGGTACTTCCTTCATAAAGTGACCCTCCAAGCTCTCCTTTCTCACCAAAATACCTGAATTTTGCAAAAACCATCCCTCCAAACTCTTCCTTCTTCCATTTCCAAACACCCTCACTCCACCCTTCAAATCTCATCTCAAAAAAAAATCAATAAAGGCTACTTCCTTTAGAAATCCAACGAGAATCAACTAGCGCTGCACTAGATGACCTGTGAAATTGTCACCAATCACTTTCAATACGATTTGCTAGAGTCAAAACGTATAGAATAGGTGATGCTATAATATCGTAAAACCTAGGATCAAACTCTATTCCCGTTTGCTCTCGGGAACAACTTGAAACTTTGTATCGACTCTGAACCGCACGTCGGAAGTCCGATTATCCCGAACTTAGACAATCCTGACCGCCTAGTTGGACTTGACAATCACCTCAAAAATCAAGTCCAGATGATTACCCACGACGATTTCCTTGAGTCCAGAGTGAAGAGTGTGAGAAATGTTAGAAATTAATATAATTTAG
Organism: Magnolia kwangsiensis; assembly: GCA_037074715.1. Classification (NCBI taxonomy): domain Eukaryota; kingdom Viridiplantae; phylum Streptophyta; class Magnoliopsida; order Magnoliales; family Magnoliaceae; genus Magnolia; species Magnolia kwangsiensis. Next base: position 69,116,823 of record CM073583.1, read on the forward strand.
AAAATTTAGCACGTGTCGCTTGCGTGACATTTTCTAAGCGTTCTGACCGTTAGAATTTGATTAAAATTTACCCTCGAATCAGGATAGGTGGCCCTTACATGTCAACCCACTTGTGGCCTTGATCGAGTACCGGTAGCCGTTGAACTGAAACTGGTCTGCCACGTGCGATTTGGGAATACTACCGGACTGAAAACTTGATGTGAGCAGGATCCAGTATCCATGAGCTTAAGTCTGACCGCATTCGGCCAGGGGACCTCCAGAAATGCTTCGTTGAGACAGAACAGTCCGTATTTGGACATAAAATAAGTATACCTTGGCCCCAAGTCTATTTTCATCGCTTTTGGACTTATAAAAAGGGCTTAAACCCTTGCTCTTTCATTCCATACGAATTTGGAGAGAGGAGAGAAAAGAGATGGAGAAAGAGAGAGAAAGGGAGGGAGATTTGGAGCTCTCTCCTGGGATTCTTCCCTGCTGCTCCATGTTCCATAGCCGCCGCTTTTGCACCGCCATTTCGGTGTTTTCAGCTCCATTCTTAGGTAAGAAATCCTAACCCTAACCTAATTTGAGGCTTAGAATAGTTGTAGTGTTGGTATAGCTAACTTGTTTCATGCCATAGGTAGCGTACCCGCCATTGACGAAGACTTATCGTCTGAATCAACTCCGTTTCGTAATTTCTGGTTTAAGGTGAGGATTTTAGATGCTTAGATTACCTGTTTTTAAAGATTTCAATGCCGTTTAATGGTAGATTGCTTATGAGGATGCTATTTGACATGTACAACATGCTGTCCATTTTTCATTCCGTATACGTACGAAGAATATGAGATTTAGGGTATTTTAGGTATTTATAGGAAATATTGTATACATACGTATTTTGCCGATATGATTGCCATGGGTATTTTTCGTGTATTTATACTAGTTATGGATGTATGATCTGTTTGGCGAAGAGATTCGCCCTAATGCACATATTGGCCGACATATGCTATGTAGACTAATGTGTGTAGACTAAGTGTTTGTTGAAATGCCTAAATCAATATGATTTATGCCTACCATATGTTTTAAATGTAAGAACATGATTGTGTGTACTAGACAACTCCTTGATATAAGGATTTGTCATATTATATGTTGAAATCAACATACGTCGAGTACGTTGGAATTATGTGGACTAAGTGTTTGTATAAATGTCTGTATTAGTAAGTATTGAGTAAGTGGCGTTGTAGATTAGCGTTGAGAATGGATTCTCAACCAATTTAATGATGCACATGATTTTCTCCATACTTGTTGTATTTGAATTGGTTACCTTATGTGTGAAATACTCGTGTTTGGTTAACTGCTTATGATGTATGTTACAACATGCTGATAACATGCTGGAATTTCTTGTATTTCAATTCTGCCTCTCTCATCTGATTACTGTTTCACATTACATGTGCTTGGGGCTATACCTAGTCCAAGCAGTCGGTAATAGATTAAATTCGTGGTTGGTTTCAAATTGCCACGAAGGATGCGTCGATGAACACGAGTCGTGTTTTGGGTTGGCGGCAGTGATTAGGCCACACGAAGTGTTTTATGCACTTCATGTCACTCAACTTGAGATGCGCTCGTACTAATCGAGCCCGTCAAGTAACCCGACTGGCCATTGTATGTTCACCATGTATGAGTCATAACTGCTTGAACCTAGGATACTAAACTTACCATTGAAAACCCTGTCAACCATGGTACCTTGATCCATAGAGACTCATGAGCCGGGCATGGTGGTATGGGACACCGTGCTCGAGTTGTCGGCCTACGCTGGGGCCACAAACCTCCTCGTAGTGGCCAGTGAGCACCCTACTCTGAGCATATTATGGTGGTATGGGACACTATATTCTTGTTGTCGACCTACACTAATTGGTGAGCCCTTTGTAGTACCTTGAGTTTAGCCTGACACCGCATGGGGGCGACGAGTCCTGATGTAGTCTTAAGGATATAATAGGCCTGTATTGATAAGGTGATGGGGGAGAGGAGCAACGAGTGCGTGCAACAGCCCTGACAGCCCTTGCAGCGACCTATAAATATAACATCGTATGCGATTTCTAGGAGTGACGACCCTAGACAGGATCTGTGTTGGGATTGATATAAGGAAGGTACCCTAGTTTTTCAATCCTTCTGTATGAAAAGGACTAATAACAACTTGGTAATCATTATCCATATCACATTGCATGTACCTGGAAGATGTGGAGCACTGCGGGAAGAAAGCATGCCGTGGGCATAAGATGGTGCCGTATGAGGGAGTATGTCGGTGAGGGCATCCATCATGTCATTTCATGCATGCATTAACAACAGTATCTAGGAATGTTTGATTGTTTGCTTTACTATTAACGCGTGATTGATTTGATAACATGCTAATCTTTGCTCTATTATTCCACTGAGTTGATCACTCACTCCCACGTTACAGGACGGTGTTTCCGGACACCCACCAGACCCTGTTGTAGTTGCAGATGATGTCGCTGCTTGTGAGGCGGAGCTGGACTTGATGATGATGAGGAGGATCCCTCCTTTAAGCGTGTTCTGATCGACGGGATTACAGGGAGGTTGATTAGACGCCTTGACACTTGTCATTTTATATTTTTGGAGCACTCATGTATATTCTTTTCTTTCCATTTTTGGAGCATGTTCACACTCTGGAGACTTACAATTACTTATATATTTTATGTATTTATCACAGTCTTCCGCTTGCTAATTTAACTATCTCTGGAGTCTGATATGTTGTTTTGGCTTAGTCTCAATCTTGTTTAATGCCATTCTACAGACAACATGCATTTATCATTATCTATGTTGCATAAGTGACGTTATAGAACTCAGGAGTTGGGTTTCTACCCGACCCCCGATTTTTAGGATGTTACAAAGATCTTGGTGGTTTGGATTTTTATTTTGGACCACGAAAGACCATGATTGGGATCATTGGACTTTTTTACCAGATCTCAACCGTTGGATCCTGCTGGATTTTATTTTGGGCCATGGAGTTGGCTGGATTTTTCTATTTTGTTTGTTTATTATATGTTAGAGTGGGATGTGATAAGAAAGGTGTCCCACCTTCTTATTTAGAGATTTTTTTTTTGTTTTTTCTTTTTTTGAACGATTTAGGCCGTTGGATGGATGATTTGGGGTCCACTCAAGTGCTTTGATTGTGTGGATTTTGATGGTCGGTTACTTTTGTGGATGATGCATGGATGAAAATTTTCAAGTGAGCCCCACATCATAATTTTGACTTCGCCTAGTTGAGGTGGACCTTGATTTGGAGATGTGGTCCTTGGATGTGATTTCTTGGATTTTATGGGAAGTGAGCCTTTGAAATGGATTTTGTGAAAATGGGCCTTAGAAGTGGGCTTGGGCCTTTGAGAATGGGCTTGGAAGTGGACCTTGGAGAGTGAGCTTGGGCCTTTGAAAAATGGGCTTAGAAGTGGGCCTTGGAGAGTGGGCTTGGGCCTTTAAAAATGGGCCTTGGAGAGTGGGCTTGGGCCTTTGAAAAAGGGCTTTGGAAGTGGGCTTGGGCCTTTGACTTTTGACTTGGACTTTTGACTTTTGACTTAGTCTTTGACTTTTGACTTGGACTTTTGACTTTTGATTTGGTCTTTGACTTTTAATCTGGTCTTTGACTTTTGGTGAGAAGAGTACTTATCTGTGAGCCTTGTTTATGCAGCATGCCTCGCCATGGTAGGAATAAGGCTGGTCCTTCACCAATCGGCCGATCCGTGCTATGTACCTTGAGTGGGCCGACACCTCTCTGATGTGGCTAGGGAAGGTGGTGCTCTACGTGGGGTTAGGACACACTGACCTGATTGGTTTCATGATCCGCAGCCTCTGTTCTTTGAGGTGTTGGAGCGTACTCCATTTGCTAACCTATTTTGGGTTCGTCTGAGCAAGACAAACATGTCCCTTTTATCTCCCTTGACCGAGTGGTGGTATGCTAAGACCCATACCTTCCATTTGCCATTTGGGGAGTGGGGCATCACTCCTTATGACATATATATGCAGTTGGGTCTTCGGTACGATGGAGGATCCGTTCCTTTTGAGGAGGATCTTCTGGTACCTTCTGATGATGACTGGATGGACCTGCTGGGGATGATGCCAGATGCTTCAGATTTTTTTGGCCATCGATTCAGATTACTTTGGCTGTTCTCGAACTTTGTTAGGTGTATCCTTGAGACTGAGGCTACTGCCTTGGTGAAAGCCCATGCTTTGATTTTATATACTATGGGGGCGATGATTTTCTATCATGAGAACGAGCCGGTGAGTTCCCGTCTATTATCGCTGGTGGCTGATATCACTTTTCCCACACCATGCAATTGGAATGCAGCCCTCCTTGGCCATTTGTACAAGGGGCTGGACAAAGTCCGCCGTTGTATTAGCCGATCTTTGACTGGTTTTTATCCGGTCATCGAGGTACTTCCCTTCTGCATTATTTTTCTTGGAAATGGTATGTTGCACTTGTGGCCTTGTACAGGTTTTCTTTTTTGATCATTTTCCCCACCTGGTTCCCACTTTGATTGATCATTCACCTCCTTTTCTGCTCATGATGCTGTGGTATAAAGACAACCGTAGTTGTATGTGTATATTTTCTGATCTCGCCTAGAGGTCGAGTATAGACACCCTTGTCCCTGATGATGTACGTGATTATCTTGTCCTGTGTTGCCCATGTGTTGTCTGCTTTCTACTTATCTTCCTGCCCCTGATTTTTCTCTCATCCTGCAATTTTGGACTAGGCCATTCCTCCTATTGAATGCGACACCTACTCCTAGAGCTCAGGAGGCTTTTCAAGCCTCACGATGGCATCACATCCTGGAGGATCCTTGTGTGACGAAGTGGTATCTCAAAGAGAGGCTCTTCTGACAGCTGACTGGCAGTCCATTGGTTCCACTTAGTCCACCATTTGGTCTGTTTGATTGGAGGTCGGTGCTCGAGCGGGAGTTGGCTGCTACTTTGGAGGGCTTCGATGCCGGTGCCTTTGTTGATTCAGCGAGAGAGTACAGCTCCTGGTGTGAGCAGTACGGTATTGGCCCGATTTTGTAATCTGACTATGCTTTAAGTGACGATGCCCGTTTTACCGGAGGGGAGATTTTGGGGCCTCACTTTCGTCATAAGGATACAGATGCCTATCTCCTTGACGATGATTAGTTTCACTGTATCATGTGATCATGTATCACTAGCTATGTAATCTTCTTTATATATGAAATCTCAGTTTCTCAATGTCGCCTTCTTGGATTCATCTTGTAAGCCCATTCAGACATCTGTATGTACATTAATTGTTTAGGCCCTCAGAAGTGGACCCCACCTTAATTTCACTAGAAAGTGGGCTTAGGAGGTAGTCGGACTACCGCCCGTTGACTTTTGCCCATTCTTCCTATCTTGTCAGGTGTAGCAGTGATGCAGTGGTGTTAGTTCCTGCAATGGTACTCCGAATACCGCTAGCGGTAATCCAATTACCGCCTCCATCCCTCTTTTCTTCCAGCACGCTCTCTTCTTCTTTGTACATTCTCCCTAGTCCCTTTCTATTTATTCCCGTCTTTTCATGCCCTCTGATAATTTCCTTTGTCCCTTTCTCTTTCTTTTTTGTTTCTTCTTCCTTGTCTTCTTCCTCTTTTGTCCTCCTCTCCCTTTTACTCTATTATGGCTGTCCATGATGAGGGGGTTGGTGGGTCCATACATGGTGGAGAGGATCCATTTATGGATGGATTAATGGGGGTTGGTAATGAAATGATGGGCTCTTTGGAGGAAGTTAATGCCATTTATGGCATGGTTCCTACCTCCATTGATGGTGGTCATGGGGATGGGTTGATCTGATTGGATGGGTTTGGTGGATCTACACCAGATGGGCCATCAGGATTCATGAGTGTTGATGTGATGGATGGATTTGATGGTACAGATGATGCGGTGATGGTGATGGATGGTTCTATCGGTGGGCCCAGGGGAATGATGGGTATGGATGGTGTGGGTGATGACATGATGAGGGTGGATGGTGTGGATGTGATGGATCGGGCTAGGATGGATGGCGGGCCCCATCTTAGTGGTTCGAATGGATTGGATATGACAGTTGATGGATTCTTTACAGATGACCTGAGTCAAATTTTTGGTGCGGACTTTGAAGTAGTGATGGGATAGGAAGCTATTGTCGAGGATTAGGATACCGGTCTAGTCAGCTACTGGGATACTTTGGGCGTTGCGGCTCCTAGGGCATCTATCTTCTAGACTGCTCCTGATGTGGTGGTCATTGGTGGCTTAGGCCCACCTGTTGCAGCTTTCCAAGACACTCCGGGATGCGATGGGTGAGTTTGGCTTCTTTCGTCACCATGAGATAGATCTGCTGGATGAGAGGATGCCCATCTTTAATGATTCTTCTATTGACCCGGGGGTCCAGATTGTAGAGGGCGTGCCTGTCTGAACTTATTGTTTACAGTCACATGACACCTATTTTGAGCAGTTGCATATCTGGATCGAGAGCTTAACCGAGTCTGAGATCTTTGAGTTGGGCTCCATGGGCTTTCGAGAGGTTCTCCACTTTCACCGAGTTTTCCTAGACTGGCGATTGTTGAGTGCGACTTCGTACGATTAGGTTCCAGCATTAAACCTATTTTTCTTCAATGATCTGGAGCTGGGCCTATCACTGGAGGAGTTTATGCGCTTGTCTGGTCTTCCTCTTACCCGGGAGCCTTATGTCCCCTTGTGTGAGCCGTTTCGCCTACCAATATGATCTCCTGGTTTGAATTTCTAGCTGCTCTTCCCACTACAGAGGGTAGGGCTGGCGAGCTTTCACTAGAGCTTCTGTATGATCATTTTTCTATTGCCCGAGGAAACCTCAGATCAGATCGCCAGCTTCAGTGTTTGAATGCCCTGATATTCTGTGTCTTGGCTGAAATGCTTTTCTCTGAATGACAGTAGTCATCGTTGGCTGTTTTATTGGATGTATTTCACCGCATTCTGCTCCATAGGAGTATTACTTTTGTGGTGTTGGCGGAGCTCTTCTTGGGCCTGACTGAGTGCTTACTCAGACACACCCGCATCCTTCAGGGCTGCTGTCCATTCCTTCAAGTACTCCTCACTTTGGTCCTTTTCTCTCTCTCTTTTTTTTAATTACTTTATTTTTCGCTTACCACTTGAGCCCAATTTGTACTTCTCTTTAGGTGTGGCTGTGGGAACATCTTTATATGACCCCTCCACTTGTGTGGCTCAATTCCCTCCATAATGAGGTGCTTTCTCCATTGATAGACGACCTTTCCCTTGGTGCCGAGGCCACTGAGTCGCTTTATCGTCGCATGCTTTCTCAGATTCGAGGATGAGAGATCAGTTGGGAGGCTCCGTGGCTTTGTCGGGCGCCCTTGATTTGTAGCGCCACTCGTACTCCTTTGTTGTTGCTAGGCCTCCGAGGATATTACGCTTATCATCCTACTCGTTTCCTCCGGTAGTTTGGCTTTCGGCAAGACATCCCAGATTTTACCTTTTCTGGATTTGGACATGCTCCTCTTCCTTTTGACCCGATAACTTTGTATCGACGAGTCTAGCTTTCTTGGTAGGGCTCATTAGATGTGACTGCCTTGGGTCTTGAGTCTTGGGTGCCTCCTTTAGCAACTGTGCCTTATCAGTGATGGGTGGCAGAGCAGTCGCTCTATCGCCGGGTCCTTGGCTGGCGTTTGGCTGATGAGGCCAATGATCAAGATATGATTGGTGATACTGCTTCATCCTCTTCGTGCGTTGACGATTCATTCGAGGCTTTTGAGGAGCGACCTTTCATTGATTCGTCCTTCCTAGTTGGCATGCACGGTCATCTGATCTCTGAGATTACTGTTCTTCACCATACATGCAAGGATATGGCCCGTCGATTGGCAGTGGGGCGATGGTATGATGAGAGCATGTTCGCGATGCATCGCTTGGAGAGGGATGAGGCTTGTTACCTGCACATGGTGATAGAGAGGCTCAGGCAGAGATTGTCAATGTACTTGCGATAGGAGCTTACCTGGGGCCCCTGGTTTTGATTGATTTCTTACTCTGTATACATGGAAAATAATCTTTTTTGTTTTTATTTTTATTTTCTTTAAGGAAAGAAAGTAGTGTACTTGTAAAAAAAGAGTTTAAAGGAAAATTTTTTGTTTGTGCCAAATTAGCCAGTACTTGCTTGTGTTTGGATTTGTGCTTTGAATGATTGAGATCAGAATGTTGGGCTCAGCCCACGTTGTGCGCAATAATCAGGATTGTGTTCTTGGAATCTTGGCTCCCTAAGAGGGTGTCCAGGACTATGTCCTTTGGATTTGGGCAGAATTTGCAGAGTACTGATCAAAAGTTGATCTTCCCTTATATTTCGTTGTGGTGTTTGCCGCCTTGGCTTCTTCTATACTTGCACTTTTATTTATTTATTTATTTATTTTTTATTCTTTCCATTTTTACCCATAACGCCCTTTCAGGTCTTCACTACGTCCGACTCTTCCCATCATTTTTGTCTGTAGCGTCCTTTCAAATTTTTACTACGTCTCGGGTTTTTGATCTTGCCTGGCCCTTGGCAGCTGTACTGTTTTTACCCTTGGCGCCCTTTCAAGTTTTCACCAAGTCCGTTGCATACCTGCTATTTTTACTCAAGGTGCCCTTTCGGGTTTTCACCTTGCCCTTTTTATTTTGGCATGCTTTTTCCTCTTTTCTTTTTTCTTTTTTTGTTGGTGTACTAGGAGAAAAGGAGAAACTTCCTTCATAGCCGGCCAACTGGTTACCTTCCTTTCCTTATCATTGATTATAATCATAAACTGTCTTAGGTTGGAGGGGTAGTTGGGGATGTGGGTTGGTCTTATTTTCTCCTTTTCGATCTTTCTTTTGAGATTTCCCTTTTTCCCTTCTTTCTTTTTTCTTTTTCTCTTGTGTTCCCCCCCTTTTTGTTCTCTCTCTTTTTTTATGTTTTTTTTTTGGTGGGTGTCTCCCTCTTCTTTGATGGGAGAAAGGACGGGTATCCTTCTTTTTATACTTGGTGGAAGGTGTATGGAGTGATGGATTTTTTATTGTTTTCCTTTTTTTTTTTTGGTTTTTTTTAAAGGGTTGGTGGTTGTAGCTTTGCGGTTGTACTCATTGACAAGGTTAGGTATAGTTACCCGTGATAGATTTTCACATTGTCGGAGTTGATGGGCTCGCGAAGATCTTCTCCTTTCAGATTGGTAAGCCGAAGAGCACCTCCTAAGAGCACTTCTTGAATGATCAGCGGTCTATTCCACGAGGGTTTGAACTTTTTCCCTGAGATCTAGTAAGTGTGGCGGTAAGATACGCTTCATGACCATATCGCCGACTCTGAAACTCCTCTTTCGGACCCTCTTGTTATAGGCTCATGCGATCCTTCTTTGATAACATTGGGATTGGTTTAGTGCACGCATGCGCTTTTCATCCACTAGATGTAACTAATCGCACCTTACTTGTTGCCATTCACCTTCCTCAATTTCGCTTTCTAACAATATTCAGAGTGATGGGATTTTGATTTCGACTGGTAGCACTGCCTCCATCTCATATGCGAGCTTGTATGGAGTTGTACCTGTAGCCGACCATATAGACGTCCGATAGGCCCAGAGCGCGTAGGGAAGCATTTTTGACTAATCGAGGTATGTTCTGACCATCTTTCCATTATGCGAATGATAGTTTTGTTTACGACTTCGACCCCACCATTCATTTGAGGACGGTAAGGACTTGACTGATGTCGTTGGATCTTGAATTTGTCAAGGAAGTCGTCTATCCTTTTATTGACAAACGGAGTTCCGTTGTCTGTAATGATGGCTTAAAGAATTCCATATCAGCTGATGATATTATTCTTGGTAAGCTTGACCACATGCGACGCTGCAATGGTGGTGTAGGATGTTACCTCTATCCACTTGGTGAAGTAATCCACTCATGCTCGTTTGAAGCTTTGGGGTCGACTTTGCCAATGATGTCTAGTCCCCATATGAGAAGGGCCATGGTGCTGTCAGGTTGTAGAGTTCAAAAGCGGGCTCATGGATGTGGTTTGCGTGTTCCTAACACTTGAAGCACTTTCTGATGTGTTTGCAGCAATCTGTCTCCATCGTAAGCCAATAGTAGCTAAGTCATAGTATTTTCTTCACCATCATATATCCGTTCATGTGTGGGCTGTATAGTCCTTCGTGGATCTCAAACATGATTTGCGTTGCTTCTGTTTCATCCACACAGCGGAGAAGGACTTGGTTGAAGGATCGCTTGTAGAGGATGCCCCCAGTGATTATGAACTGGGCCGCTAGTTGTTGGATAGTGCAGGATCAGTTGATGTTGCTCTTTTCAGGTACTTCTGATGCTCGAGATATTCTTTAATATCTATGAACCATGGCTGATCATTTGGAGAGGTTTCGGCTTCTTCAATCAATAGGCAGAATGTAGGTTCCTCTTGGTGTTCGATAGTGAGATCCCATTTAGCAACTCCTTTTGGGATTTCCAGCATTGAGGCGAGGGTAGCCAAAGCGTCTGTGAACTGATTCCTAGCTCGGGGCATGTAAGAGAATGTGATTTCTTCGAATTCCTCAGTTATGTTATTCAGATAGACGTGATATGGGATCAGCTTTTCATCCTTAGTCTTTCAGTCGCCATTTGTCAGATTGATGATGAGTTGTGAGTCTCCAAATACTCGTAACTTCTTCACGTTGAGGATGGTGGCTTCTCTTAGACTAGCAATGCATGCTTCATATTCAGCTATGTTATTGGTGCACTGGAATGCCAATTGCCTGGATATGGGAATTGGGACATCATTGGGAGAGTAGAATATGGCGCCTACTCTACTCCCCTTTGAGTTTGTAGCTCCTTCGAAAAAGAGTGTCCACTCTCCTACCTTTCTTTCTTCTTCTTTCTCAATTAGAAGGATGTCTTCGTTAAGGAAGAAGACCTTTAGCGGTTGATAATTAGGCAGAGAGTGTGTGGCCAGTTCTTGCCCCTTGATTGCCTTCTGAGTGACATAGGTGTTGTCGAACTCAAAAATCAGTAGTTGCCATTTTGCGATCATACCCGTTAATGCTGGTTTTTCGAACAAATATTTTAATGAGTCCATGCGAGTGAGCAGGAGGATTGGGTGAGCGATCATGTATTGTCGTAACCGTTGCGTTGCCCAAACCAGGGCGAGGCATTTTTCTCTAAGCTGGAGTATTTGGCTTCATAGCTTGTGAAACGTTGGCTTAGATAGTAGATCACTTGCTTATTTCTTCCTGTGTGGTCGCGTTGGCTGAGGACACATCTAATTTCTTTTGCTGCGATGGAGATATACAGTAGTAGTGGCCTACCTGGGGTAGGTGGTATAAGCATTAGAGGATTTAACAGGTACTTCTTGATCTTATCAACGGCCGCTTGACAGTCGTCATTCCAATCCTTTGGCCAGTTCTTCCTGAGAAGCTTGAATATGGGCATACAGACGGGCATGAGCTGTGCGATAAACTAGTTGATATATTAGATCCGTCTGAGGAAACCCCAAATTTCCTTTTCAGTCCTGGGCAGTTGCATTTCAATGATTGCCTTTGTCTTGGTCTCATCCACCCGTATGCTATCTTCGTTGACGATGAAGCCTAACAGTTTGGCTCTGGTTGTGCTGAAGACACACTTTTGTGGGTTGAGGCGGAGCTTGAACTTTTATAGCCTGTCGAAGAGCCTTTTGAGGTCTATGAAATGTCCTTCAATCCTGTGAGACTTAATGATCATGTCATCCACGTAGACTTCCATTTCTTTGTTTATCATGTCGTGGAACAAGGTAGTCATCGGTCGCTGATATGTAGCTCCTGCATTATTCAATCCGAAAGGCATAACCCAATAATAGAAAGTTCCCCATGGTGTGATGAACGAAGTCTTCTCTCAATCTTTGATGACCATCTTGATCTAATTATAACCTAAGAAACCGTCCTTGAAGGAGAAGATCTTGTGTCCAGTGATATTATCTACCAGTGTGTCGATATAAGGTAGAGAAAAATCGTCTTTGGGACTTACTTTGTTGAGGTCCCTAAAGTCGATGCACATTCTGACCTTTCCATCCTTTTTTGAAAATGGTATGATGTTTGCAAGTCATTCTATGTAGTTGAAGACTACCAATAATCCCGCATTGTATTGCTTAATGACCTCATCATGGACCTTCAGGGTCCATTCTGGCTTCATTCTTCGCAGCTTCTGCTTGATAGGTTTCATGTCTGGCTTTGTTGGTAAATGGTGTACCACAAAACCTTCATCGAGCGCTGGCATGTCTTCGTACGAGAATGCGAAGTTGGATAACCTCGGTCTCAGGAATTTCATCATCTTCTGCTTGTATTTCGGGGACAGTGATCTACCAATGCACACTTCTCTAAGGAGTTCCGCTGATCCTAAGTTTACAACTTCAAAATCGTCTGCCACAACGTTGCCTTTTGTTTTGAACTTTTTGAGAGAATATTCGAGTTTGAGAGCTGTATCATCATTTCCCTCATCAGGGGCTTCATCCAAACCCATGAGTTCGATGTCCAACTCTAAATTGAAATCGTACGAGTCGACCTCAAACTCGTGCGCTGCGTGTGAATTGCTTGGCATAGTGATTTTTGAAGGTTTTTCTGTTGTTTTTGTATTTTGAAGATTTTCTAGTGTTTTGTGATTTTGAAAAATATTTGATGTTTTTGTGCTTTTTGGAATATGTGATGTTTTTGTGTTTTGAAGGTTTTTTAATTTTTTTTTGTCGCTATGGGATCCCAAACAGGATGGCACTGTGGACTATGATTGATCTTGTCTTGGTTCGGGATACCAACTGCTATTTACATTGGTGTTTTTTTAGACCGATATTCATGCATGGTCTACTGGCTGATTCGATCATCAGGGGGATGGCTGACCAGCTTGGTTCTTCCTTCCTTTTGATCATGTTGCTCTATTCTGTTTGTTCCTGAGGGTCTTTGGTCCTGCTGACCATGATGTCTATTGGGCTGGGCTCAAAGTCGAAATCTGATTCGATCTCTTCACTCAGAAGCTGAAGCTCTTCGAGCTCCTCGAACCTACCTTCCAGTGGGATCCTGATGTCTATCCAATCAAGGGAAGGCCACTTCCCTTTATCGATCCAATGGATGGGCTACTTCTGCCCCTTGTGCTGTTGAGTTGATGGTGGGGGTGTGTCCCCTTGACTGTGGGTAGAGATGGGTGCCTCCTCTTTCTTGCCTGTGTCCTTTGTAATGGGCACCCCTGGTCCTGGGTCCTCTATGGGTGCCCCTGCTTTTATGCCCCTGCCCCATGTGATGAGTCTGGGGTTCTGCCCCTAGCATTGGATATACTTTTGACTCCTAACTGGAATGTTCTGTTATATTAAGCCACTATAGGTCCTCAAGAGAAGTCATTGTATCACTGCAGACCGTTCTGGCCTTGACAAATTCGATCAGTGTGCACTTGAATGGTTACCTTTTCTTTAGCCTTACGACTTGATCTTCCGGTGTCACTTGATATCCAAGTCCCTGTCTCTGCACGTTGGCACGTGCTGGCTTTACTATCATACCTTTTTCATGGAACTCAATACGATAGTTTAGGATTAACCGTTCAGCAAGGGGAATGACATATTCAACAGCAAGAGGGCGTGGATTGGCGATTAAGTTTACAATTTTGAACTCAAAATTGTGGTACGATATGTCACCCTCTTCATGCTAAACGTTGATCACTGGGATGTCAGTTTCTAGGATATTGACCATCACTGATAGGATTATTTCTTGCTCGGTGAGCACTGAGATGATCTGATTTCCCGAAGGGAATTTTACCCGTTGGTGGAGAGTGGATATGATGGCTCTGACAGTGTAGAGCCATGATCATCCCAATAGAAGGTTAAACGAGGTAAGGATTTCAATGACCTGAAATGTGACAAGGGTCATATCAAGCCTGATTTACAACTCGATATCTATTTTCGATATACTTACCTTTAGGAATTATTGAAGGCTCTGACGCTCATGGTGCTGGGCCTAAAGGAAGATGGTTCTATCCCCAAACGTTCTGCAGTCCTCAAAGGAAAAACGTTAAGACTGGATCCATTATCAATGAGCACAAGTGAGACTTTAAAATTTTTATAATGGACTGCTATGTTTAATGAGCACCTATGTTTGCATCCTTTTGGGGGCAACTCATCATTAGAAAAAGTGATTACTCGTAGTGCGAGGAGTTGTCCGATCATACTTGCCACCATTTCAAGAGGTATGTCAGGAGAGATGTGTGTATTATTTAGGGTCTTAACAAAGATCTCTCGGTGTGATCTTGATGTACACAAGAGTTCCTAGATGAAAATCTATGCGGGAATGGACTTGAGCTAAGCCGCTATGTCATATGCGGCGTCAGCTTTGTGGGTTGCTCCTGACAAAGTTCCCCAGGTTTCTTTTGGGTTCTGATTATCTCTCCTGAAATACTCGCCGTTGTTGCCCACTTCAGCGCACTCTGGGTAATTCCATGGGACTGCCTTCATGTTGTATAAGGGAACCGTCTTCCCTTCTAGGTATATCATTGGTTCTCGAGGCTGAGATGGTGTTGCCGGAACTGTTCGTGGTGGATTTGATGATTTCTCTTGATGGGATTTGGTTATAGGGTTTTCTTCCTCCTCTTTATGTGTGGGAGGGATCCTTTGGGCATGTGTCAGTTGGTGAGGCATTAGGAAACTTGGTATTTAAACTGGGGATGCCCCTTGCAAGGTTAGCAAGGCTAGATAAGGGAGGCCTATTAGGAGAACGAGAGGTTCAGAATTTGACCTTTTTAGATTTGAATGTGCCCCTTGAGGGGCTGGATGCTGAGAATGTGACCTGTTTGGTGCTGCTTCGAGGACAATGAGAGGTTATGCTATTGGTGCCGCTTCAAGGGTGAAAGGTTGTGTTGTCGATGCTACTATAAGGAATACGAGAGGCTGTGTTGTCGGTGCTGCTTCAAGGAATACCTGTGGCTTGGACAAGGGTGCTTGTTGGAATTCCCATGTCCGATTTGCTGTATCGAGCATGATTGCTTGTATAGAATGATGCGGGGAGGAGTACGTGAGGCGCCCTCCCTTAATGTGGTTGACGGTATAGGTGCTGGATGTGTTGGGTCCCGTTTGATACGATGGCAGGGGATTTTGAAAAATGTTGGCTTGAGCCGTATTGTTAGCCTGTGGGGTGATTGCAATCTTCTGGCTTTCAATTAAATCTTGGACCGCATGTTTCAAAGTGAAACAACGCTCTGTTAGATGACCAGGAGCCTGGTGATATGCACAATATTGATTTTCATTATAACCAGGTGGCAAGGGATTAGGTGGAAGCTGAGGCTGGAGCGGTGTTAGCAGTTGCTTCTGCATTAACATCGTCAGAACCTGACTGTATGTTTGCGCCAAAGGGGTGAACTTTCTGCCTAACATTGCCTGCTTATATGGGCCTTGCGCATTCCCCTAGGCTGTTGCTGCTGAAATGGTTGTGCCTGATATCTATGTTGGGCTTGCTGTGGTTGGTATTGCTTATTTAGTTGTGACGAATACTGCCTATCTTGATGTGGCTCAGGTTGTGGAGCGTACTGATTACCTTAAGTATTAGCGACGATATTGTTAACTTCTGTAGTGCATTGCGCGGAAGCAATTTCGTTTTCATTCCCGTATCCCAAGGTTTCCCCTCAACTTTATTTCTTTTGATTGTGGGGGCCTTGTGTGGCCATGGGAAAATGGTCCCGACTCTGATTCTGGCTTTCACTTGTTCTCTAGCTCGGATAAGTTGAGAGAAGTTTACGTATGGATACGAGATTAGATATCCTGAAATGTTAGGATTTGCCAAATGCACAATCATGGATATTTTCTCTTCATCATCAATGGGGTTTCTCAATCAGGTTGCCATAGCCCGCCATCGCCCTACATGTGCAGATAAAGACTCGTCGCTTTTTCATCTCAAGGCAACTAGATCTGCACTTCTTAGAGCCATGTTCAAATTATAGGAAAACCTATCAATGAATGCCTGGGATAGTCTTTCCCCGGTTCTGATGTGTTGGTTGTCTAGTGAAGTGTACCAATCCAAAGCATCGCCCTTAAGGGATTTCTGTAAGAGCTGTATCAAGGCTCCATTGTTCCCTGTTATCGCATTGAGTTCCCAACAAAATGGTTTCATATGTGCTGTGGGGCACTCACTACCATCATATCTTTTGAATTTGGGTACCTCAAAGTTCGAAGGTACCCGAGCATCTGGGAAGGGATACAAATCTCTAAATTTGGTAGATGGGTGATCCACTCCTTACTGCCTCTAGAGCTGATTTTACACCATTTGCAACTGTTCTCATAATTCCTTGATTTCTCACTTGTTTTGTTGTGGATATCTTGCCCCTTACTATAGGGATTGTGTTGCTTCCTCTTCATATGGATTGAGAATAGGAGGTTGTTGGAAAGATGACAGACTCTTGGTGGCAGGAGGTAGCTAGAATTGAACACCGCTCTCTTTCGGAGGAGGGTGTAAGGTTTAAAAATGGCTCCCACCTGGGGTATTTTCCAATTTCAGAATGTTGCACCCGTTAGGGGGAGTTAGTTGAACTCAAAACTGTCCCCCTTCATGGGCATCCGTCAGTTCTTGTCTGTGATTCCGTTAGGGAGAACTTGTATTGTAACCTAATTTTTGTGATGTGTTGAGTTGAGATGTGTGGGAGGGTTGCTCCTATTTACTGGTTGTTGTTGATCTTGTGCTGACTCTTCTGGGAGGGGGAGAACATGATTTGCTGGAGGAATAAGGGAAAAGGCAAAAGGGGTTTGAGGGTGGATCTATTCTGTACGCTAAGTTGTGCTGCCTTTGTGTTTGGTACTACACTTGGTACTAGGTGAAGTAGTAACTCTTGTAATGTCCTGAAGTTCTGGGACATTTAGTTCAATGTTGCCGTGACTGGAAAGTCTGCTTGTACCACTGGTACTGGTGTCAATGTTGTCGCAGGTGTTGGTTTTGATGTTGATGGTTCTGAACTTGGCGGAGCCACCGGTTCTTCCTCATGGGTAGCCTGGGAAGTCATGGCTTCTCGGGATCCAGTGGTCATGGTGTGAATTGACGCCTAAACAAGTATAAGCCAAAGATGTTTTTTTTTTTATGAATGCAGTGATGATGTTCCTTGAGATTAATGTACCACACACTTTTGAGTCGAGTCTCAGCTAGTGCAAGCTAACAAGTCCCCAGTGGAGTCGCCATTCTGTAGACATTGAAAATCGGCGCCCACACTGGTTTATATGTTATGTTTTTTGGTGATGGGGGTGATTAGGTTGATTTGTGGATGTTGGAGTCACCACTGGCCAATTAATCTTAGAATCCCGCAGTAGGCTAGAACCCGTGGAATATGTAAAGTTGGAGAAATCTGAAGACTCTCCTACCTTAAATTGACTCCTGGTTTGTGATCTGAAATTCTGAGTAAGGGACCTCGATTACAAAGAGGGAAGGTGTTAGGCACCCTTTTTTGCCGACGAATGTATGGTCTCTACTTGATGTGGTAAGGAAATCTCAAGGGATGAATGCTATGGTTGAGATAGGACTAGCACATACACAGATTTCTGATGTAGAAAGATCTGAGATTTCGGCAAGCCACAGAGCATACGTCCAACGGTGTGTCTAGAAGGCGGATGTAATGATACTCATGCAAAGGAAATAATAAAAGTGGACTAGAATGCTAGGAATTTTTGTTGTGAGAAGATCCGGTGTACGATAAGTCACAGAGAATACGTTCACTAAAAATATAGAGGAGCAAGGGGGTTGAGAAGGGAATAAATGTCATGACTATGTATGAAATAATTGGATCTTTGGATTTGAACTCGTATAGGTCACCGGACCATGACCAAACTGGGCTAGGTTAAAGAGGTGGAAAAGGTTAACAGGAAAGGTTAGGGGGTGGCTTAAAAGATCAGAACTTTGGAGGTTTAAGAGCTCCTTCCCTCTCCTTCACTCTCTCCCTCACTCTCTTTCTCTCTCACTCTCTCTTGGATGAGGAGGTGTTGTTGTTATTTTTTGGGTCTATAAAAATGAGAAGAAGAGAGGACTATTTATAGCATTCTCCAATGGCTCTATGGTAAATAAGGGGTAGGTAAGGGTTAAAATGATGTTTTGGAGGCTTGTGATTGGCTAAGGAGAGAGGAGCGCCACGTGGCATGCTCCCATTAGCTCTTGAGGCTGTTAAAATGATAAATAGTAAAGCCTAGAGGGGTAAAGTTGAATTTCGGGTTAAGGGAGAGCTGTTACTTGGAGAACACACGCCTCCGGTGAGAGGTGGTGATCGGAGTATCGCCGGCGGTAGTCAAACTACCGCTTGGGCTGGGCCCGCACGTGTGGTCCTCGTGCGGTGTGCTGGTTTATCCAGTAGTCCTTTTTTTCAGATTTTTGGCTCGACAGGGTGTATCTCTAGGCTGTCTTGGCTTGGATGGGTCCTAGATTTGAGATTTTAGGTTGGGTTTAGGAAGTTCTAATGGCTTGGATTAGGGTTTCGGGTTCGGGTACGGTTTGGATTGGGGTTTCAAGTTTGGGTATGGTTGATCATGGTCCATATTGTCCTTGTTTATGATAGCTTGGGTGGTGTGTCTACACCTGGTATATGTTAAATTCTCGTTTAACCTGTATAGGTAGTTGTGGGACAAAATGGTGAGGGTTGGATATGGAAATTGCAGTTGGAGGGTGCATGCATTAAAAGTTGACAACGCTTGAGTTTTCAAAAATAAAGACATATATAGGTCTAAACACACGTCTTTGTGACCTCATGAACAAGTTGGATGGCGAATAAACACCACGGTGGGAAGGTTTCAATTGTGTCATTATCACCACTGCTTACCTACCGTGTAGTCCACCTGAGTCTTGGATATGGAAAAATGGATGGATGATATAAATAAGCCCATACATCACGATCGGCACCTCAAAGCCCTAGGTAGGGTAGGCATATTTAGGGTTGGGTAGAGGGACAAGCACAGGCAGGGCCCTCCATGCACTAATATAATATACCAAGATGCTAGACGTGACTTGGGTACTATTGTCTCGAGCTCGGCACGGGCAGAGCTCTGAGGGGCTAACCATGATGCATTGATTTTATCACCATTCATCCATTTTTTTCATGTCATTTTAAGCATATAAGCCCAAAAATGAGGCAGATCCAAGGATCAAGTACACCACACAGTGGGGATTAAACACCTACCATTGAAAACTTCTTTGAGGCCACAAAAGTTTTGGATTAGGCTGATATATGTTTTCTCTTCATCTAGGTCTATGTGACCTTATAAGCTAGTTGGATGGCAAATAAACACATTTTCTCTTCATCTAGGTCTATGTGACCTTATAAGCTAGTTTGATGGCAAATAAACATCCCCATAGTTCCCAGGAAGCTTTCAACGGTGTGGGTGTCATTATCG
The DNA here is from genome assembly GCA_037074715.1 of Magnolia kwangsiensis. Classification (NCBI taxonomy): domain Eukaryota; kingdom Viridiplantae; phylum Streptophyta; class Magnoliopsida; order Magnoliales; family Magnoliaceae; genus Magnolia; species Magnolia kwangsiensis. The sequence continues at coordinate 69,136,147 of CM073583.1, forward strand.
ATGTTGCTTTTAGTGGTATGGTCCTTAGCCTTGGATCTGCTTATTTTTTGGATTATACCTTAAAATAATATGGCAGAATGGAGGGACAATGTTGATAAAATCCTTACATCAAGGTGAGGTCCTCAAAACCTTGCCTGTGTTGAGCTTGGAACAAGCCAAGTAGTAATGGGCCTACCATTTTCATGATAAGGATGTCTTACGCAAATAATGGGTTAATGGGAAAGGGCAATCGCAAGGACGTGCATTGCCTCCCCCCCCCACTCTGCCGTGATGGACTCGGTCCTGGGAAGAACTTTACAAGGCCTATCATGACATATGTGTTTAATCTATTCCGTGCATCTATTTTAACATATCATTTTAAGACGTAGCCCAAAAAGGAAGCAGATCTAAAGCTCAAGTTGCCACACCACAAAAATAATGGGGATTGATCGCTTAAGCTAAAAATTTCCTGAGGGCCATGAAATTTTTTTTCAATTTGATATTTGTTTTTTTTTTTTCCTTTATTCAGGCCCATGTGACCTTATGAATAGAGCATGGATGGCAAATAAATATCACCATAGGCCCTAAGAAGGTCTCAATGGTGGCATTATTATTACCATTGCTTCTTGTTGTGTGGCCCACTTGAGCCTGAGTCTCTCTTGGCAGGTGTTGGACACAATTCACTTAGAGATTAGTTCTCTAAAACATTTATTAAGGGGGTATTTGGATTGTAGGTTACTTTAAATAGCTACTTATGTCTTAATTAGCTTATCTTAACTTTTACTTATTTAACGGATAAGTATGCTTTGGTAAACAACATACTTATCAGCCAAAAAGTGTGTGTGTGTGTGTGTGTGTGTGTGTGTGTGTGTGTGTGTGATTTCCAACATCACATAAGTGCTTATCCCTTGAGTTTGTTCAGTTTACTCTTAATATCCACCATCCATCTTGACCATGTCTTCAATCTCAATTGTCCATCTTGTGGGGGCATACCTTCAGTGTGGACCATCCACCTTATGAGGCCCGCCATCGATGTGGGCTATACCATGTGAGAACCACCTTGGATGTGGTCCATCCATCATGCAAGCCCACCTTTAATGTGGATCATTCACCATGTAGGGTCCAACTTCAACGTGAACCATCCATCGAATGGCGTTGCCTTGGATGTGGATCATTCATCATTATGGGCCGACCTTCGATGTGAACGTCTTCATGTGGGGCCACCTTTATATGGGTCATCTATCATGTGGGGCCCACCATCAATGTTATTGGCCATAATGTGGGGACCACCTTTAATATCCACCGCTCATCATATAAAGCCCATCTTTGTTGTAAATTGTCCATCATGTGGGCCCTACCTTTAATGTGAGTCGTCCATCATGCGGGACCCACCTTGGATGTGGGTCATTCATCATTGGCACCTTTGAGGTGCACCATCCATTGTGTGGGGTTCACCTTAATGTGGGTCATCCATCATATGAGGCTACTATAAAAATAAATTGTCCATCATGTGGGGCCTGCCTTCAATGTCCACTGCCCATCATGTGTGGCTACTATTAATGTGGATCATCGATTGTGTGGTCCCCACCTTTAATTTAGGCCACTCATCATATAGGACCCGCTTGGATGTGAGTCATTCATCATTAGGGGCCGACCTTTGATGTGGACCGTCCATTTATTAGGGCCCACCTTGATGTGGTCATCCATCATGAAAGCTCACTTTCAACATTATTATCTATCATGTGGGGCCACCTTCAATATCACCACCCCTCATGTGGAGTCCATCCTTGATATGGATTGTCCATCATGTGGCCCCCACCTTCAATATGGTCATCCATCATGCAGAGCCCACTTTGGATGTGGACTTTTCATTATTACGGGCGTACTTTTGAAATGGACAATCCATTATCAAGGCTCACCTTGATGTGAATCATCCATAATGTGGGGTCCACCTTTGATTTGGTTTGTCCGTCTCGTGTTCCCCCCTTTAATGTGGACCACCCATCATGTGGAGCCTCTTTTAACATGTACTATCCATCACAAAGGGGGGAAGTAAAAAGGTCAAAAGTTAAAAAGAAAAAAAATAAAACTTTCATCACAAAAGTTCCTTAATAACAACACTTGCTAAGTGTTTGTGTTTTTCAATTACATATAAATATAAAAATAGGAGTAAATAGTTAATAATGAATTTTGAAGAGTATTTATTTGAGAGAAAAATAATTACATAATTATGCCTTCAAAGGTGATCCACCCCACTCATCTGTTTTACCATCTCATTTTGGGACATGAGCCCAAAAAATGAGGTAGAGTGGAAGCTTAAGTGGACCACACCATAGGAAATAGATGGTTAATGAAGTTCACCATTCAAGATTAAAACCTTACATGGATATATGTCTAATCATCAAACTTGTTCGTAAGATCACACTTGTTATAGGTGAAAGTGGTCTGGCCACTCATGGGGTCAGCTCGAACTAAAAAACAAGCGCTTCCTAACCCAAGATTGGAAGAAAGGACCAGGGTTGATCATGACCAAAGGGTTTTTGAACAATCCTATCTCCGATTGATCTGAAAGATAACAGGCGACGACCTCCCGAGCTAAGGCCATGACAACATATATCTCCAAGTTCATACCTAGCCCGTCTGACCCTCGAGGAACGCCCTAAATTATCCAATCTGATCTATCGATCAAGGGCTTGAATTAGCTAGCCCTCGACAAGCGACCAAGAGACTAGACGGTTCGATGAGATCGAGGGGATATGGTCATCTGGGATGACAAACATCACCGAGGAGATGAGCTTGCCCCCTGTGCCCAAGCATGGACGGACTAAGGAATTGGTTAGTCCACCAGCGACAGTCAGTGCAGAAGACCACCTTGAGCCGATCATGAAGGTCAACCCGACTGATCTAGGGCTCGGCCTCAACTGTCCACCACATGATTTTAGGGCCGACCACTTCAACACTTATCACACACACCCCCCCCCCCCCCCCCCCCCCCCCCCCGAATTTCGTGTAACAGTTGAGAAACATACGTAATAATTACGCCTATGATCGAGAACCGTTTCTAATCCCAATAATGACCCCTCTACACTATAAATAGGGGACCCACTACCAAAAAAAGGGGCAAAGGATACATACCACGTTAGTTGTTTGCTACGGATATAAACCTTAGCTATAGCTGCTACGGTTTTAATCCTTAGCGAAAAAGTTGACACACCATTAATAATTAATGGTGTTGTAAGGGACTCTATGAGGCCTAAAAAAATCTTATGTTCTATCTTAGCCGTCCATATATTTGGAAATATTACTTTAGAGGATGAAAAAAAAAATCAGCTAGATCGAAGGCTCAAGTGGACCACACGGTAGGAAACATGGATATTAAATTACAGTTGCTTCTTATGGTGTGGTCCACTTGTGCCTTCAATATACTTTAAATTTGGTATCATAGACAGATATAATTTAATAAAATTATTTATTGGATTGGATTAGCCAAATACATCATGGTGGGCCCCACGGAGCCGCTGTCCGGACCGTGCACGTCCGTAAATCTTATAAATGCCCCAAATTTGGGTGCGCGCTCAGAGAAGAGCCGCGCGCAAACATTCTCTCTCTCTCTCTCTCTCTCTCTCTCTCCCCATTCCCTAATCAGAGCATTCCCTAATCCTCTCTCTCCCTTCCAATCTCTCCCTCCCAATCTCTTGCTCTCTCTCTCTCTCTCTCTCTCTCTCTCTCTCTCTCTCTCTCTCTCTCTCTCTCTCTCTCTCTCTCTCCCACTCCCTCTCTATCAATCTCGCTGCCACTATGGAGGATTTCTTCCCCAAAATTGACGACCCATCTTTCTAGCGAGCATGAATCTTTCCAGTGAGCATCCCCTAAGTCAATCCCTCGCCATTGTTGGTATGTCTCTCTCAAACATTGAATGTTCAAGCCCTAATCTAAAGATTTCCATATTTATTATTTTTATTTTTTCTTTTTTATTTTTCGTTTTGTTTTCTTTTTATTTTTGTTTTTTTTTTTGTTTTTTTTTTTTTTGTTTTTGTTTTTTTTTATTTTTCATTTTTTTTTAATTTTAATTTATATTTCCTCATATGTAGATCTGGATATGATATATATATTTTTTCATATATTTTGGATTTTTTTTTCTGTTTGGGATGGGTTTATAGGTGGATGGGTTATGCCTCAAAAATATCCTTCATAACACAAGCTTAACCCTTAGATTAGTGTCATTAAGATAGATGGCTACAAAGGGAGATACCAGAATGACTCACATTCGATTGAAAGAAAGGGTCGCAAGATTGGTCCTTTGGATATTCCACCGAGGGATATTAGTAGAAGATGTCGTGATAAGGTACTGGAGCAATGGTTATTTTGGGAATGCAATCCCTATTTCACACCACATCTTTCAGGAGCGATTAGTGTTTCATTTTGTTTGTGTGTAAAATTGGAAATTCTTCCTAGCAATATCTGATTGTGACATTCCATTCAATCAATATTTGATGGTGACATTCATCAATTTCAGGTTTATGAATTCATAGGATTACCCCAACTTTATTATGCTGGCGGTCATGGAATGGGCATAATGGGTTAGGTCACACGCTGTGTATCTATTAGTAACCATCTAAATTCTATTAGATCTACTGACAACATGGTGAGCATTCTCTATTTCCAATTGTAGTGTTTCTGCATTCAATCTTTGTGGTTGGATTTTGTAGAAAGACATACAAATGTTGATCAGATTATGTGTCTGTTGTTACAACCATTGGGTGCATTTTCTCCAAGCAGGGAAGCTTGAGAACTTGCTTCTACTGGTAGGCCAATGGAAAATTGAATCATTTCTAGAAATGTGTCGATAACACGATTTCCTATCATTTACCCACTAACAGAGAAAGCCATTATGGATGTCCTGTTCTTTGCTTCTTATCCTTCAATCATGTTACTTATTGTTATGTTGAAATGGAAATTTGCATATTGTAAGGGACTTCTAATGGAGGTTTGGGTGTGAATTTATCTATTGATTTATAGGGTAAGGAGTTTAATCTATTCCAACCTGCTAGCGAATTTATACCCATGATCAATGAGGTAAGGCTCAGTCACAAATACACACAGAAATGGGTCTTTCTCCTGTTAAATATGCTGATCATGCTTTTGAATGGCAGGTTTTTTGTTCCCTCATTAAAGACTAAAGGAATAGAAGGCACAAAGGTTGAGAACAATAAGTTTTGTGTCTCTGTACATTAACGACTTGTAGGTGAGAATGTAAGGGCTAATTCAAGAAAAACCTGAATCAAGATTTTGTATTATTTCCAAATTGTGAACTTTTAGTTTATTTTTGAAGTCATCGGTGTGAAATCTTGTATTGTCTCTAATTCTCAGAACTGGACTACTATTGCATGATGTGTCCATGACATCCTAAAAGACTATCCATGCCTACGACTAACACATGGGCAGGAGGTAATATCTAAAGCAGTGGTTGGTGATCTTTTTATTCTCCCTTTGGGAACTTTCACCTGTTTTCTTTCTATGATGATTGTAATTGGGCCTAGTCCCATCTTTTTCTTGTTGATTGTAATTGGGCCTTCACACCTGTTCTTGATTGGTAATAAAATCTACTCACCTTCCTTTTTTTGTGGTTCTTTGGAATTGATAATCCATTTTTATTTTTGACAAGCAGTGAAAATTTTTATTTAAGGAGAAAATCAAAATACAAGGTTAATACAGATCCAAACATAAGGTAGATATATTAACACCTGACTTAGCAAGCACATATGACAAAACTTATTCTATTTATTTTCTTGCAGAGTATGTGTAAAATTGCAGAGGAATCCAGTCCTTTATCTGCTGAGAAGATAACACTAGCCATTGGTGCACTGTGTATGGTAAGAAACTCCATATTCTGTTGTTCTGTCATGTTCTACCCTAAAATAATGCATTTTGAGAGAGAGAGAGAGAGAGATACCATTACAGTTTAAAATTTTGTCCATTACATTCTCCAACACATATATTTTTAACTGTCGAATACAAGATACAACTCTGTACAATGATTGTTAATATAAGAAATAGACGAGACCAGTTTCCATGTGCTTGGTGGATTAGGAGAAACCCACTTAATGACATTATTGAGTCCTCTTCAATCATCCAAAGGAGATACCACACACAAACCCTTCCAAAGAGCCAATGTTTCCATCTGGTTGGTAATAATGCTTAGATCTCTACCTCAAAAATCAGGTAGTCTCATCCTCAAATGGACCAAAATGTACAAGTCAGCTGATGGTTACAACAATCTTTTTAGCTATCATTTGTTTTATTCCCTTTTTGGTTAGAATTGAGAGGTAATTTCATCATGGCTTTGATATGCTCTTTTTATAGGATAATGATGAACATACAATGAAAGCTAAGGGAAAAATGTGATATTTCAGGTGGTTTTGGCATGCTTATATATATATATATATATATATATATATATATATATATATATATATATATATATATATAAGATAATGATGAAAATACAAAGAAAGAATAGGTCAGCCTTTCCCTGTCAATCTAATGCTATGTTAGGTCCACCTATGGGTAGAAATTATTTCTTATATTTGGTTGCTCAATCAGATTTTTGATAGTCATGTTTTTCAGGAGATAGACTCATCTGTCGTTAAGGATGAAAAATCTAGATTCCATCTTAAAATGACAGTTGAACTTCTCTTATTTTCCTTCTTCCTTCTTCCTTAGGCTGAAACAGGCCTCAACCTTAGGCTGAAACTAGGATTTCTTCAGGCCACACAAGGGAGTTGAAATAGGCCTCAACCTTAGGCTGAAACTAGGCCACACAAGGGAGCTGAAATACATCCTTCAGCCAGCCCCAAATTAGTTGGTGTTGTTGGCTGTCGAGGTGGTCCACACACACAAAGACCAATCTACTCATCAGGTGGTCCACATATACTTTCAACCAGACTGACATTTGTGCATTGGTTGGATGGTAACTTATTATACAACTAGCTGTGAGTGAGACCTCAACAACCAAATGCTTTTCTACTACAAACATCGAACATCGGTTAGTCAAATTAGTCTAATTGGGTTGATAAAAATTTCAAGCTTCTAGAGCAGAACTGTAACTTGTGTTTCATGCTATTGAAGGTGTGTAGACTTGAATTTGATGTTAAAATTGACAAAAACAACACGTTTTTTGTATTAAAAATACATATCGTAGCTTACATTAAAGATACTGTCTCTCTGCTATTACATATTCTGCTGAATGAATGGGTTTTCTAGGTCATGTGCATCATGCATGTACAGGTTATCCAACATATACTGAATCATTGAACTATCTTTGGTTTATCATAATGCCTGTTGTTTGTTGGTACAGGCTTTCGGTGTTGGATTGCTCTTGCTGTTTGAGCATGCCTTATTTGTTGTACTAATGCAAGGAACATTGACATGGCTTTTAGGAAAAACTTTAATAAAAGAACAAGGCAGCATAATGTTGCAACTAGACAATTACAAAAATAGATGACACATCATCTACTGTCAACCTTGCTTGTAATCTCCTTCCATCTACTGATGAATCAAGCATTTGACTATAATCTTTACACCAATAACATTGTTATATATATTTTTTTTAAAAAAAAATCTTTGCAATACAGTCATCCACGCTACTAACGTTATTTATACAAGTTTTTTTTTGTTTGCTTTTAGGAAGCATCGACCTTTTCTAGCTCGAAGTCTATGGATGATATTCCATTTCAGCTTGCCACCACTAATGGTAAGTAGCAACTCTATGCTAAAATGGCCTTTTTGATACAAAACTGTCAATTTAAAACAATGGCCTGCCACTTCTAATTGCAGGATCCTTTACGTCCTAATCGGTTCGCACTGCCCTGTTTTTGAATATTTGATTTTGTAAGGATATGGTATGTTCTAAGATCTTGCTTATGGTCGGGGCTAGGAAGTCAATCTTCTATGTTCTGCATTTGAATATCTCTTTCATAATTCTATGGCAGATTTTTTGTTTAAGCTTTTTACTTGTAGTTACGGATGCAAGTCAGTTTAATGGATAAACAATTCATATTTTTAGTTCATCCTTCATATGCTTTTTGGGTTGACTGGATGTAAGGAGGAAGGTTAACTTTTTTGGTAGTTTCTTGTGTTCCTTATTATTATTTTTCTGCAGGCTATTGGTTATTTTTATTGTTTGCTTATTGGGTTAAGCTACTCATGTCTTAGCTTGCATTTGTTCACTATAATCATGAGGATATGATTAGGGTTTTTAAAGTCCTAAAAAAAGAAAGTTCAAATGGATAGAAAATTTAAATAGATAATAATTTTTATTTTTTAAAGGTTATTGGAATCCCTTTTTTAGCTAATGGAGTTCAATCCCCCAATATGCATGCTAAGGAAATTCTTCTTTATCTAATGTGGCAGTAGTGACATTGGAGCTCACACCTTCAATATGCATGCTAAGGAATTACAATTTCGCTATTTCCACTTGACTTGACCAATGATTCAGTTTGAGCATTCACCCAAATGCACTGTTTACTTTCTTGAATCAATGGCTTGAAATGCTTCTGTTTGATTATAAACGATAGAGAAGTTACTAAAAAGTAACTGGCTTTAGTGGATGTTTTGTGAATAATTTACTTTTCTTTTTCTATGTAATTCTACTATTTAAGTACTTTGTTAATCCTATTGAATTTATGGCAGTTACTGTTGCTACTCTTGGGAAGAAGACTATAATTATGTCTTCAAAAGTACTCATTGGTGCTAGAGTTCCTTGCTGCAGGTGAAAAAGAATGGGTGGTAACATCTACCCCAGGCTTCAATAGCAGAATGCTCGAACAACAACTAAGAGGTAACTCATGGCTTCTGTCAGCAATCCCTTTTTTGTCTGGGCAAACTGCCATTGCAAGAAGAAGCTGCGCACAACAGAGAGAGAAAGAGATGGCATCAGGTCTTCTTTGTTCATCCTGTCACGATATCGGTGCATCATTGTAACTTGGGTTGTGACTCAACAGTCACCAACTTGAGAAAAAATTAGGAAGATAACAATTTCTTGACTTAGTGAGTCAGTTGAGTTAAGAACCTTCTCACAAAATCAGTATGGACTATGGAGCATGATTTTAAGACTCGGCAATGTGTACTGACTTGTTCAGTCCAGAGTAGATTCACAACTCAGCTGAGTCAGGGCCCTAAATGAAGAGCCCTTTTCCATGAGTAATTTGTTTTTACTTGAATGTGATGAAGCTTATCGATAGTTTACTGTTGTGAAAATTTATCTCTTTGTCAGAGCAAGCTTCTTCTGATAAGAAGAAGTTTATTACCTACATGAAGAGGTATATCAAGCTGTTGACTCCTAAGTTGGAGGGAGAGCATCAGGAACAATTTAAGAAGAACATTGAGGGAGCAACAAAGTTTCTACTTTCGAAGCTCAAGGACCTTCAATTGTAATTTGTTACTAATATCTCTTTACTTTATATATTTTTTTATTTATATTTTATTTATTAATTTTGGTTTTATAAACATCAAAGAATTTGTGATTAGAAAACTTAGATTTTTATTCTGTTTTAGAAGCTTAATGATCTCTGGATTAAATTAATATTTGCCATTTATTTATATTAAATTCTTATCTTACAAATTGTTATGGATATGCTCTTGGATTTGGTTGTAGGGTAGAGCAAGGGAAGCAGGAGAGATCAATAAATGCTTGCTTACACTTGGTCGTGTCATTAATGCACTTGTTGAGCATTCTGGTAACATTCCATACACGTCTGATCAGTGGCAGTTGTGTTTTTATGTTTCTTTTTATTCTTAAATAAATTAAACCTGGATGTGCAAGATTGTGGGTGTGAGGATTTCACCTATGGCATTGGCATTTTGAAACTCTTTTGTTTGCATTGCTTGCCAAATAAATCATACACACTGTAACATCCCCTAATCTACTCGTGTGTTCAATACTTCTCATCTTTTGTTATGCATTTTTTTCTCTATGTTTAGATTCAGGTTTCTCTTTCAACTGATAACAAAATATGATTCTCCTATCAACTCTATATAGCTTAAGGTTTAAAAAGATCATTACTGTTAGCATTATAAGAATGTTTACAACTTCAATTTCTTTCTGGACTTTAATTTTGTTCAAGATGTGTGTGGATTGGTCTTTATTACCTTTCCTATTGCAGGTTAGTTCCATAAAGAAGGAATATGATCAAGCCCAATCTAAGCTCAATTTGAGTCGTTCAAAGATGAAAGAATGTGACGTTGAGATCAGTGCCATTGTCAAGGAGCAACAGAAGCTTCAACATAAAATTAGTGATGCAAATGTTGAGAGGAAAAAATTTGGAAAATGAGGTACTTGTAGTGGTTATTCTGTTCCTATTCTATTTAGCTTGCTTGATCTATGAAATTGTGTATGTGTTCTTGATAGAAAATCAAGGGAGGAGCTTGAGAAACTTCAAGCTAAACAATCTGGGTATGTGATTAGATTACTTGTTGTGTTGTTTCCTATGCTTCTTTATTTTCTTTTTCGTGATAATGAAATAGTATGATTTAACACCTAATTGATGTTTGGTTTTGCATTTTTTTTTAAAGAAGAAAGTTAATGGACATGCATCTCAGTTAATCTGATTAATTACTTTCATCCTTGAGAAGAGGGTTAACAAAAAAGTTATGACAGTTCGAAAAAGCTGAAGATGAATACAATGACTTATTATCCAAGAAAAACATCATTGAGGTATATTGCTATATTTCTCAAGCCTGTAAAGGATCTCATCTTTTTTTAAAAAAAATAAAAAATTGAATTTATTTATGTTTGAAGTTGTTTGTTTAGTGTATTCTTCTCTTGCTTAGAATGATAAGTCAAAAATCAAGAAGGTGATTGAAGAGCTTGATGAAAAGAAGAGGGAAACACTAAAAGTTACTTGGGTTAAAGTGAACAAGTGAGTCAACACTTCTCTGCTCTCATGTTCCAGTTCATATTTTGTGATTTCTAGTTGAAAATCAAGAATGCCATTTACTTTTGTTGGTATATTTCAGCGAAAGATATTTCCTTTCCGGATTATGTTAATGTGCGTGATTTCAGCATTTTAGATGGGTGAAACTATGATCCAAATTATAGTATTCGACTTCCTTAGATCCTGGGGACAGGCCGTGTTTATGTATTTGCTCAAAATTAATGGAGCATACCCTGATGTACGTCGGAGCTATCCGGATGAGCGGGGGTCCCTGGAAGGTGGGAACCACTGTTATGACCATGATGAAGTTGTCCATTTTCTATGGACAACATTGGAGGGGCCTAACCATTTGGACAGGCTCTGTTTATGTATTAGCTCAAAATTAATAGAGCAGACTCGGATGTGCGTCGGATTAGCGGGGGTCCCTGAAAGGTAGGAACTTCTGTTATGACTATGATGAAGCTGTCCATTTTCTATTTGTATTTGCAGTGACCACACCCTTAAACTAAAACCCAAACGTAAACTCGATCTCGAACCCGAATCCGATTTCCTAAACCTAAACCTTATTGTATTCTATAATCCCTAAACTTAAACCTACATCTAATCCTAATCTCAACTCCCTAACCTAAACCTAAACTTAAACTTGAAAACCCAAACCTAAACCCGATCCCAAACCCGAACACAATTTCCTAAACCTAAACTTATAACCTTAACCTAAACCTATTCTCAAATCCCAAAACCTATAGCCTAAACCTAAACCTTAACCTAAACTTAAACCTTAACCTATAACCTAAATCCATAAACTAAAACCTAAACGTAAACCTAAAACCTAAATGTTTTCTCAAATCCCTAAACCTAAACCTACACCTAATCCTAATCTCAACTCCCTAACCTAAACCTAAACCTAAACCTAAACTTGAAAACCCAAACCTAAACCCAATCCCGAATGTGAACCCGATTTCCTAAACTTAAACCTGAACCTATTCTCAATTCCTTAAATCTATAACCTATAACCTATAACATATAACCTAAACCTAGACCTAGACCTAAACCTATAACCTAAACCTAAACCTTAACCTAAACCTAAACCTATAGCCTTAACCTAAACCAAAACCTATAAACTAAACCTTAACCCATAACCTATAACCTATAACCTAAACTTATAACCGATAACCTAACCTTAACCTAAACCTAAAACCTAAACCTAAACCTAAAACCTAAAACCTAAACCTAAATGTATTCTCAAATCCCTAAACCTAAACCTACACCTAATCCTAATCTCAACTCCCTAACCTAAACTTAAACCCACATGTAATCCTAATCTCAACTCCCTAACCTAAACCTAAACCCACATGTAATCCTAATCTCAACTCCTTAACCTAAACCTAAACCTAAACTTGAAAACCCAATCCTAAACCCGATCCTGAACCCGAACCTGATTTCCTAAACCTAAACCTTAATCTATTCTCAATTCCCTAAAGCTATAACCTATAACCTAACCTAAACCTATACCCTAAACCTAAACCTGTAACCTTAACCTAAACGTAAAACTTAAACCTAAACCTAAACCTGATCCCGAACCCGAATCTGAATCCCTTAATCCTTAGCTTAAACCTAAAACCCAAACGTAAACCCAATCTCGAACCCGAACCTGATTTCCTATACCTATACCTTAACGTATTCTCAAATCCCTAAACTTAAACCTACACCTAATCCTATGTCACGCCCCAAACCCAGAAATCGGGCTCACAAAATTTTCAATCGCCGAATTCGGTGCCGACAGCCTCCGTAGCACCCCATTCCCGGCTCCTAGCATCCATATGCCAGATTCCGATCTTGGGATACTATAAAGTAGATTTTTTTTTTAATATACATTTAACTCATAATAAGCATAACCATGAGTATACCCAAGTCATAAAGGCAACATCATCATCACATATCCACTAATATAATCATTTGAGTACAATTCTGAAAGGAAAATACATAAATCAAAAATCAAACTCTAGAAGACTGCTGCACACTCCAAGCTCAACACTGCTGCAACCTAACATCACTTGCACGTATCTATCATGCATAAGTTTATAGAAAGCTTAGAGGGTGGTGTAAGTGTGTGCACAAAGTAATTGTCAAGTATTCAATATAATGTCATCATCATACAATACCGAAATTACTGGTAATCCATAAATCATACATTATCGGAATAAGCAAAAATACTGACAAGATCATGAATTATCAGAGTAAGCAGAAATATTGACAAGATCATAAATCATACGATGACAAAGTAAGCTAAAGTATGGACAAGTTCATAAGTCAATCAATATCAGAATACGCAATCTAGAGTAGCTATGCACTAAGGAGTCATAAAGAGCTAAATATCAGATGTTGAGGATGTAATGCAATATACAAATCCTGCTAAGTCTGTCTAGGCCATATAAATGTAGAAACATAGCAACCCAAAATGTCATATTCCTGCGGATGTAATACAATATGCGATGTGAATGAAATGACCATGCTGGAGTGTGAAGTCGGGATAATAGTACATAGTATCGCAGGCTACGAGGTCCACCACAAGGGACTTCTATCCAAACCAGTCCCATACCTAAATTTGGATAGTCAGACTCAACGTGGTAAACTCCTGATCTCAGGTTAGTCGTGCGCCCAACCGAAATTCTTGCCATAACGAAGGTGCACAACAATTAGTTGCGCACCACCAACCCGAGTGGATAGTGAATGAATGAATAAAAGAGCATGCAACTCCTACTCAATAAGTCCATATATCAGTACGGTTCCTCTTTAGAAAATCACTAGGGCCTATTACACTCCAAACCATATTACAGCCCCATCACGCGCAACAAGGTGAGTGAAAGATACCTCACTATCCGCCTGCCAATATCAGGCCCGGCTCGTCGATAGCTGACCCGTTCCTTGAGCTGGTCAAACTCAGCCTAGCTTTGCCCCCTCCTCTCAGGCAGGTAAGGCCGCACCCCCTTCTAACCGACCATGACACAGTGGGAGACGCGGCCTAACGGTATATGGTCCACAAGCGCTCATACATCCACTCAGTCTAGATGTTAGAGCAACCTCTAGAACCAAGAGGGTTTAGGGACTTTTACCCAGGGATATCTATAGCACCCCATGTAGAATAGATTTTTGATATCTCATCTGGCCATCCACGACATGCCTGTGGAGGCCACAACCCTGATGTCGCTAAAGTGTACGTGGTCATGTCACACAAATGCGAGATGCATGAGTCACACAGTCCAATCATGCCTCAATCCTGCACATGTCATGCTCTCATGCAGGGCAACTCCGCCTATCAGGGAGCCCCATAAATAACCTGCCCTATGGCATATGTAATGGTCAATCACATCTTATAACAAACATGTAGATGATGCGTATGGGCATGTATTATGATGCTATACTATCATATACTCATAATCGGTATCAACAATTAGCCTCGACGATGTAGACATTTAACCAACATTGCCCCTAAGGAATGGCCACATAAAGCCAAACATATAATGGGCCCACGGCCTCGTACAAAGGCCTAATATACAACACAATGAGCCTTACTCAAGGGCCACATATACACAACAGGCGGACCCTGCTCATGGGCCTAATACATATCATAATGGGCCTTGTCCATAGGCCATGAATACATCAAAATGGGCCTTGCCCATGGGCCTCAAATACATAACATGTGGGCCCTACACACAGGTCTTGAATACATCAAATGGGCTATACATCATGGGCCTAATATGTATCACAATGAGCCTCAACTGCAGGTTGCATGTAATCATATAGGTCTTGACAATCAGCCTTAGTAATCGAATTGGCAATTGGCCACGATAATTGGAAACCGTCAATAATCGAAATCGACAAATCAGTTACGTCAATCAAAATTGACAATCGGCCACATCAATCAGAATCAGTCATAATCAGAATCGACAAATCGGTCACGTCAATCAAAATCGGCAATCGATCACGTCAATCAGAATCGGTCAATAATCAGAATCGAGAAATTGGTCACATCAATCAAAATTGGTAATCAGTCACATCAATCAGAATCGATCGATAATCAGAATCGATAAATCGGTCACGTCAGTCGAAATCAACAATCGGTCACGTCAATTAGAATCGATCGATAATTAAAGTCGGTAAGTTGGTCACGTTAATCGAAATCGGTCGAATGAGGCCTAAGGGAAGATCACAATGTGGACATTAAACCAACATTACTCATCAATGTGGCCATTTAACCAATATTTCTCCCAAGGAGTGGCCTGCATAGAGCCAAACGCATAATGGGCCCATAGCCTCACACAAGGGCCACACATATATATCACCTCGAGCCTCGACACATGAGCCATAAATACATCACATCGGGCCTTAACAAATGGGCCAGGTATACATCATATTGGGCCTCAAACATGGGCCTCATACACATCAAGTGGGTTGTATCAATGGGTCGCACTAATGGGCCTCATACATATCAAGTGGGCTGCATCAATGGGCCGCATTAATGGGCCTCATACACATTAAGTGGGCTGCATCAATGAGTCACACTAATAGGCCTCATACACATCAAGTGGGCTGCATCAATGGGCCGCATTAATGGGCCTCATATACATCAAGTGGGCTGCATCAATAAGCCACACTAATGGGCCTCATACACATCAAGTGGGCTGCACCAATGGGCCATACTAATGGGCCTCATACATGGGCTACAAATATATCAGGGCGGGCCTCACATATGGGCCACAAGTATATCAAAGTGGGTCGTATCACATGGGTCACAAAATACATCAAAGTGGGCCACACATATACAACACGTTGGACCTCATGGACGGGCTACAAATTCATCGAGGTGGGACTCATGGATGGGCCATAAACACATCAAGGCGGGCCTCATCAAAGGTCACAAATACATAACAGGTGAGCCCTGCCTATGGGTCAAAGATACATCATGATGGGCCTCATGGATGGGCCATAAATGAGCTTGGATTACATCCAAAATCATTTCAATAGTTGAAGGTGTAATATGTGTACCACTGTACACATCATTGCATGGGGCATATGGCCCACTAATGATGACCAGCACTGTCCAAACATTGTCTAAGTAAATCAGCACCCTCCAAACATAGTCCGAGTACATCAGCACCATCTGGACACTGTCAGCTCATCAGCACCGTCCAAATATTTCCTAGCACCGTCCAGCATGATCTAGATGGTGTGGATGAAATAAATACATCAAGGAGGTACCCACGTGTTTGGATAGCATGGATAAAACACATATCAATGTGGCCCCACCGTTTAGCAGTTACTGAACGGTGCAGAAATACATAGCTTCAAGGTGGCCCCCACGGAACTCACTGACGTCAATACATTAGCTATGGCACATTTGAGGTGCCTCAGCCAAAACTGTTTAGCAGCAGGTGGGTCCCACATGGGCCCACCACGTACACACACACATATATATATATAAATAATATTTTATTACTACTATTATTTATTATTTATTATTATTATTATTATTATTAAAGGGTTTAGCGTCCAGACTCTGGACGCTGGACAGACAGATGAAACACATGCATCATAAGTGGGGTCCATGACCACGCAATGGTTGGACGGTCTGGATAAGCAGACACATCACGATGAGCTCCACGTAGGTGGGGCATGGATAAAACAAGGGCATCATGGTGGATCCAAAACTCCTCTAACCCAAAAAGGATTTTAATGGTAAACGTTCAATCTCCTACTGTTAGTGGTGTGGACCGCCAGAGTGCCATGAACGACAGATTTTTGGAGTATTCCCATGGCTAAAGGGGACCCATCATATGCAGAGTGTGGAGGCTCCAAATGCATCACGATGGGGGCCTGAGGTGGGGCCCACTCTCCTTGCTCCTTCCAAGCATCAGGACGCTGTTCGCTGCAGCGTCCTCTGACGCTAGCAGCAGCAGCGTCTACCATTTTTTTTAATTTAAATTTTTTTTGAGGGTTTGCATAGGTGGGACCCATAACATGATGATCTAGTACGTCAACTGGGTTCTATACCCCGGGACACATGTAACAAGCCCGATATTCAATATCTTTTAATGCATAGAACATCACAGCGGGCCCTATCAAATTTTTTTAAAACAATCTATACACTATTTCTTATGATATGGTCCGCCAAAGATTTGAAATGGCTTCATTTCTCGGCTCAACGCCTAAAATGGGCTGGGAAAAAGGGTGGACATTATGGATCGGATATATACATTTAGGGTAGGGTCCATGTGAGAGTGACCAGCCGACTTTGGAATTTAAGCCTATATTTATTTATTTTTATTTTTTTTCCCTTTTGTACAGTCCCGCAGCAGAGGCTGCTGGATGTTCCAAGGCAGGACTCGTCGGGTTACGTATGTGGCCCATAAGCCACATGTGTTGAGGTGGCCTCAAGCAAACGGGGCCCACTAATGGATGGTGGTGTTGATATAACACATACCTCATGGTCATTGCCCACCGATGGATGGTTGGGATAAGACATACTTCATGATGATCTCATGAGATGGATGAAAGGTGTGGATGAAATCCACATGCAGGTGGGTCCCATGGCCTGTACAGCATGGATCAAGATCATGGTGGGCCACAAGAGGGGAAAGAGAGAGAAATATGAGTAATGGAGGAACCCCGCCATTATAGGTCCCACTTTGAACAATGCATACATCAAGATAGGTCCCACTGCAAGTGGGGCCCTCAAATCATTAAAATCACACAAATTAAACCTTAGAGGAACACCCACCTTAGGACCTTCTTCTTCATTCTTCCACCAATGCATTATAGAGCTTCAAGGGAACAAGATTCAACTGTTGAGATCGATTTTAGAAGTTGGGATTGAGTGATAGGAAGGTGGGCTACACATGGTTTCTCCATGGAAGCCATGGACGATTCTTCTGTTGGGGTTACTTGGGAGAATGAGAGAGAGAGAAAGAGATGATGGGAGAGGAGTGATGGGAGAGAGGGATGGTGAGTGATGGGTAGGTGTACTTGGTTGTAAGGGAGTGTTAACTTTAGGGGAGGGGTGGTTGTACTTGGGGATGGGGTGTGAGGTGATGGGAGTACTTGATTGATTGATGGATTGATGTGACATTTCGTAGAGATTCTCTTGGGTTTCGCAATGCGCAGTGTTTTTCTCGAACTGAACGTGAGCCCACATCTCCTGGCCTGGATATCGCCTCGGCGCGTGAGACTCGGCATCGGAATCACAGAGACGATGCGGTCAATAGGGTACAAGTCTCGGGTTGAGTCGACTTGGGTTGATAAGACTTAACTTATGATTACACGTAAACGTTGGATAAAGGTCGAGGGTTGCCAGAATTCGACCGAGAAGACCGCGAAAGCCTACGGAACAGTATGGTCTAGGATACGGGTCTTACATCCTAATCTCAACTCCCTAACCTAAACCTAAACTGTAAGACCCTTATCTTAATCCGTACTGTTTCATCGCTTCCCGCGACCCTTCTCGTCAAATTTCGGCAATCCGCGACCTGTAGTTGACGTTGCGCACGACCGTAAGTCGTATCTTATTCATTTGAGTCGATTTTATCTAAGACTTATATCATTGCGACCGCACTGTCACCACAGTTCCAACGCCGCGACTCATGTACCTATCCGATACCCTGACTAAGAGATGTGGGTTGGCGTTTATTTTGAGAAAATGCTGCGCGTTTACATTCCCAAGAGAATCTCTACAAAGTGGCAAATCAATCACATCAATCAATCCCATCAATCACCTCTCAAATCAAGTACAAGCAACCATGCTTTTTTTCTCCACAAGTCAAGCAACCACCAAAGTCAACTAATACATCACCTCATCCATCACCCATCTCCCATCACTTCTCCTTACATCTCTCTCTTTCTCTCATTTCTCAACATTTTTCAAGCCAAGCAAGAGGCTCCAACGTCCAAGGTTTCTCCATGAGAGAAAAGTGATTTTAGTGGCCCACTTCCCATCTCCAAAACCCATCATCCTAGCCATCCATTTTCCATCTCCACCATCAAAGTGAAGCTCTAGGAGACTGGCATCCCGACGGACCAAGAAGATCAAGTGGTGGGTGCTTCCATAGCCTAGTTTTTCATATTTTTAAGAAGGGCCAAGTGAGGCCAACCGATCAATGGT
The DNA here is from genome assembly GCA_037074715.1 of Magnolia kwangsiensis. Classification (NCBI taxonomy): domain Eukaryota; kingdom Viridiplantae; phylum Streptophyta; class Magnoliopsida; order Magnoliales; family Magnoliaceae; genus Magnolia; species Magnolia kwangsiensis. The sequence continues at coordinate 69,155,215 of CM073583.1, forward strand.
TTGGATCTCACTTGGGACCCTAAGATGCGGCCAATGGCCCATCTTAATCATCAAAACTATTCCATGATGGGGCCATTCTCCATGGACCCCATCATGATGTTTACTTTCTTGCATAAAAAGGTCATCTAGACTGTCCATTTTTAGTGGAGTTGGATCTCCACCGTTGATTTTTTTTTTCAGATGGTCCCATATGCAATGAGACTCATTGATGTATGATTGGATGGTTGAATGGAGGGCCCATAGTATATCGGGGTCCCTCCATCACACGTGTATTCCACTTCTCTCTCTCTCTCCCTCTCATTTTTATTTATTTTTCTTAAATGTTGATGAGGCCATGTGGCCCACTTGAATGAGCCCCACACGAAATATGTATTTTATCCAAGCCCTCCATGAGTGGGGCCCATCTTAGATGCACCATCCATCTTGTAGTGGCCCACCTAGACAAAAAAAAAAAAAAAAAACGTCCAGCGTCTGGACGCTGGACGTGGAAAAGAAACAAAAATATTAGCTTGATATTTTCTCAAGTATAGGAGAATGCCCACCCATATAGGCCCCACCTTGATGCATTGAGCCAATCCATGCCGTCTATTCCGTTCCTCAGATCATTTTAGGCATTGAAACAAAATATTACGCCAATTCGATAATCAAGCGGGCCACACCATAGAAAACTATGATTTTTACCATTGAAATTAGTTAGGACACATTTTAATCTTATTTATTCGCCAAAAATATACCGGATATTGGACTCTTTTGGATGGTCTCGAGCCATGGAGTCCAATGGTTGGGATGGATTTCTCTAATGTGGGCCCTACCTCAGATAAACCCCAGAAAATGGGTTTTCAAAATTAAAAAAAAAATAATAAAACAACACAAGCAGCAAGGCTGCTATGTCAGAAGCTAGCCGCGCCAGCAGCTGGCGGGCGGACATGGCAGGGATCCACGGCCCTGTGTACGGGCCCCACCATAATGTATATTTTATATCCATGTCGTCCATGAGGTGGACCACCCTCTGAGGTGGGTCCCCTCTAAAAATTAGGATGATCCAGACCTCAGGTGGCCCACACCATTAAAAACAGTGTGGTTAAACGCCTACCACTAAAATCCTTTTTGGGGGCCACAGAAATTTTGAATCAAGCTGAAATTTGTTTTTCATCCTCACCCGGGTCTCTGTGACCTTATCAACGGGTTGGATGGATTATAAACATTATGGTGGGCCCCACGTGGGGAGCCCACAGTGATGAATGTGTTGTACCTCCACCGTCCTGGTGGACGGTGGAGTCCAGCTAATGTATGTGTTGTATCCCCACCGTCCAGCAGACGGTGGGCCCACTATAATGTATGTGTTTATCCCTGTTGTCCACTGTTTTGGACAGTGGGACCCACCATGATTTATGGGTTCTATCCACTCTATCCACATGATGTATATACATATATTATATTATATATAATATTGTATATATTTTATTATATATGTATATATGTATATATGTATGATGGTGGGCCTCTATGTGGACCCACCCCCCACCATGATGCATGTGTTGCATCTCACCGTCTATCCATTTTGAAAACTCAGTTCTTGAGCTAAAAATGAGCCAGATCTATGGTTCAAATGGGCCCACTTTGGTATGTATATAGGGCCCATGTTGATCCATTTATGGCCATTCATTTAGGCCCACCTTGGTGCACATATAAGGCTATGGGATTAAGCCCATTTGGCATATGTAATGCCCATGGGATTAAGCCCATTTGGTATATGTAATGCCCATGGGTTTCGGCCCATTTGACATATGCAATGCCCATGGGATCCGGCCCATTTATTCTATATAAGGCCCACGGGATTCAAGCCCATTTGATACATATTAAAGCCCATGGGATCAAGCCCATTTGATGTGCATGGGGCGCAAATGGGGTGGCCTATTTAATATATTTAAAGCTCATGTGTGTAGGCCCATCTGATATATTTAAGGCCCAAGTTGTGAGGCCCACTTTGATGTATTTCAAGGCCCCTGGATCATGGACCATTGCAATGTACATAAGGCTCATTGGTGAGGCCCATTAACGCAGCCCATTTAATGTATCTAAGGCCCATGGATCGAGGCCCAACGGGATGACCTTAGGGTCCATTGCAATGTGTGACTTCCCATGTTTGTGTAATGATATATATGGCGGGTCGTGCCTAGGGAACAATGCTGGTTTGACGTCCACATTGTAAGTACAATGTTGGTTAAATGTCTGCATTGTAACTCTCCTTAAGGCCCATTGATAGGCCCATACTCGTTACTATTCATGACTTTATAACATGCTTAGTATAATCCCATGACTCATGCCCATACGCATCATATGTATGCTTGATTTGAGTAGTGACTGATCATAGCATATGCCATTGGGCAGACCACTTATGGGACCTATTATGAGATGGAGTGCCCCACATGATCGCGCAGTATGCGCTGGATTTCTGCATGATTTGACGGCATGATTCATGCATCTCGCATATGTGTGACTTGATCACTGCATGCCCTAGCGACATCAGGGCTATGGCTCCACAGGTACATCATGGATAACCGTATTGGATACTGAAAATACTTGATTCTAGCACTGTGGGCACTTAGGATGTCCCTGGGTGAGAGTCCCAGAACCTTTATGGTACCAGGAGATGCTCCAACGTCTAGACCGAGTGGATACACGAGCGCCCGAGTGCCGAATTCCAGTAGGCCGCGTCTCCCATTGTGTCGTGGTCGGTTGGAAGGGAGTGTGGCCTTATCCGCCTGAGTGAGGGGGCAATAAGCTAGACTGAGTTTGACCAGCTCGTAAATGAGTCCGCTATCAACGAGCCGGGTAGGTATTGGCAGACTATTGGTCAGGAGGATAGTGAGGTCTATTCCACTTTCTTGACTGTGCAGCTAGGGAGGTGACAGTCACTGCGAAGTGTATTAGACCCCGGTGATATTCAGAGGGGAACTGTACTGATATGTGTACATGATGAGTACCGACTTGCTTGGATTGCATTTTGCATATGACATTCGGCTATGTAGGCCTTGCATTGCATCGGTGTGGCCGATGACATTCATATCTCGGATCGCATGGCCTTGGTATGGCCGATAGCATTCACGTCTTGCATTACATAGCCTTGGCATGGTTGATTGTGTTCATGGACTTACCGCATACTTCCGCACTACTCCGATATTGTACACTTGGCGTTTGCCTTACGCACACACTTACACCACCCTCTAAGCTTTTGTAAGCTTATGCATGAAAGTTTCATGCAGGTAGCGTTGGACAGGAGCAGCACTGAGGCAGGAGTGCGTATCAGGACCCTTTGGAGCTTTTTGATCACCTTGTATTTTCCTTTCTGCTTTGTACTTAAAGTTTTTGATATAGTGGATATGTGGTGATGTTGTTTTGTGACTTGGTTATGCTTGTGGTTATGCTCCATTACAAAAAAAATTATTCTGAAAATTCTCCTTATAGGATCCCAGGATCGGAATCTGACATTTGATTATCAGGAGCCGAGAATGGGGCACTACGGAGGCTGTCAGCACCGGATTCAAAAATCGGAATTCATGTGAATCCGATTCTCAGGTTTGAGGCGTGACATAAACCTAAACTTGAAAACCCAAACTTAAACCCGATCCTGAACCCGAACACGATTTCCTAAACCTAAACTTATAACCTTAACCTAAACCTATTCTCAAATCCCAAAACCTATAACCTAGACCTTAACCTAAACCTAAACCTAAACCTTAACCTATAACCTATAACCTAACCTTAACCTATAACCTAAACTCAATTCCCTAAACCTTAACTTATATCTTAACCTAAACCTAAACCTATAACCTACACTTATAACCTAAACCTAAACCTATAAGTTAAACCTATAACCTTAACCTAAACATAAAACCTAAACCTAAACCTATACTTATAACCTAAGCCTATTCTCAAATCCCTAAACCTCTAACCTAAACCTAAACCTAACCTAAACCTACACTTATAACCTATAATCTAAACCTAAACCTAAAACCCAAACGTAAACCTGATCTTGAACCCGAACCCAATTTTCTAAACCTAAACCTTAACATATTCTCAAATCCATAAAATTAAACCTATAACCTACACTAATCTCAACTCCCTAACCTAAAACTAAACCTAAACATGAAAATCCAAACCTAAACCCGAACCCGAACCCGAACCCAATTTCCTAAACCTAAACTTATAACCTTAACCTAAACCTATTCTTAAATCCCAAAACCTATAACCTAAACATTAACCTAAACCTAAACCTTAACCTATAACCTATAACCTAAACTCAATTCCCTAAACCTTAACTATAACCTAACCTAAACCTAAACCTAAACCTATAATCTTAACCTATACATAAAACCTAAACCTAAACCTATACTTATAACCTAAACCTATAACCTATAACCTATAACTTAAACCTAAACCTAAAACCTAAATGTATTCTCAAATACTTAAACTTAAACCTACACCTAATCCTAATCTCAACTCGTTAACCTAAACCTAAACTTGAAAACCCAAACCTAAACCCGATCCCGATTACCTAAACCTAAACCTTAAACTATTCTCAATTCCCTAAAGTTATAACCTATAACCTAAACCTAAACCTATAACCTAAACCTAAAACCTAAACCTAAAACCTAAACCTAAACCTAAAACCTAAATGTATTCTCAAATCCTTAAACCTAAACCTACACTTAATCATAATCTCAACTCCTTAAAAACCCAAACCTAAACCCAAACACGAACCCGAACCCTCCTAAACCTTAATCTTGACTTATTCTCAATTCCCTAAACCGTAACCTATAACCTAACCTAAGCCTAAACTTATAACCTGCACTTATAACCTAAACCTAAACCTATAACCTAAACCTATAACCTTAACCTAAATGTAAAACCTAAACCTAAACCCAATTCCGAACCCGAATCTGAATCCTGAAACCCTTAGCATAAACCTAAAACCCAAATGTAAACCCGATCTCGAACCCGAACCTGATTTCCTATACCTAAACCTTAACGTACTCTCAAATCCCTATACTTAAACCTACACCTAATCTTAATCTCAACTCCCTAACCTAAACCTAAACTTGAAAACCCAAACCTAAACCCGATCCCGAACTCGAATCTGAATCCCTAAAACCTTATCCTAAACCTAAAACCTAAACGTAAACCCAATCTTGAATCCGAACCTAATTTCCTATACCTAAAACTTAATATATTCTCAAATCCCTAAACTTAAACCTACACTTAATCCTAATCTCAACTCCCTAACCTAAACTTAAACCTAAACTTGAAAACCTAAATCTAAACCCGATCCCGAACCCAAACCCGATTTCCTAAACCTAAACCTTAACCTATTCTCGATTCCCTAAAGCTATAACCTATAACCTATAACCTAAACCTAACCTAAACCTATAACCTTAACCTAAACCTAAAACCTAAACCTAAACCTATAACCTTAAACTAAACCTAGGTTTTGAGTTTAAAAGTCCATCCTAGGTTTGAGCACATTACTCATGTTGGATTTTGCCATAGTTTAGAAGATTTGTAGGTACATTTTTTATTTCTTCATATATAAGTATTTTTATTTTTTTTTATCTTTCTTCCTTTTGAGATGTGTACAAAGGCATGCTTGTTTAATTGTGTCTACAAATTCTATTTTATACAGGCTGACAAGCTAAAGAAGTTAGTGGAGGATGAAATTTATTTTCTCAAGGGAAAGGTTTCAGAACTTGAAAGTAATCTTGTGTCGAAGTCCATAGAAGTTACATTTGCAGTTTCAAGGAAAAAAGCTCTATTTTCTGCATTTGCTGAAATTGACCATCTGAAGGAAGAAAATTCTGTAAAAACATGAGCATTATTGAATGCTTATGGAGGGTGTTTACTGTGTTGGAGTGTATTTGTTTCTTACACTTGAAGGCATGCCTTAGTTGTAATTCTTATGTTAGGTTGAGCAAAGTGAAGTATTGTTTATTTAGAAATGTGAATGTAGGATGCATTATATGATTTGATTGCTATTTGTAATAAACATATCATTTTTTTTTTCTGATTACATTTTATGTACTATTTCTATCAGCATTAAACTCGGATGAGTTATCAATTACAGCAGGTTCTTACAATGAAAACAGATCGTATTATTACAATTTTAAAAAAAAGCTGCAAATATAATCCGTAGCTATAGCTACGGCTTTTGTCCATAGCTATTGGTACTATTGCTATGGATATTATTGGTGTTATTGGTATCTATTGCTACAGAGAAAATTCCTTTTGCTACGGATATAATCCGTAGTATGTCTGTCGCTATTGGTGGGGTAGCTAAAGGTATTGCTTCGGATATAACCCGTAGCTGTTGGTATCTATTGTTATGGATTATATCCATAGCTATTGGTATCTATTGCTATGGATATAATCCGTAGCTATACCTTTAGCTACCCCACCAATAGCGAAGGACGTGCTACAGATCATATCCGTAGCAAAAGGGCTTTTGCTACTGTTTTTGGCCATAGCTTTTGCCCTTTTTTCTTGTAGTGACCGGTCTACACTAAGAGGCACGCACAATCTCACCCAAGAAAGCATGTCCACATAACTTGGCCCAGATTCCTTGCCTAACTTTAGCATCGAAGGGTCCTCTACCATAGTCAAGGTCTCCTTGTGTAAATATCTGAGTCCAGTGGTTCGATAAAAGGGTGAAACAAATTTCTGCATCAACATCTTGGCATCATCTGTGGGAATCAACATTAAAGTCATTTCCAACCCTCAGAGAGGAGTACAATGACAAAGGGAAGAAAGAAGGCCCTCGTCGATATTACCGCAGCTGACCCTATGCCAATAGACCAACATGAGGAACATCAGGACTCTTCTTCATAGTTCCAGGCTGAGTTAGCTCCCATGGACCTGGCTCAGCGATCTCAAAACCAAAGAGGCCGCCTTCTTTCCCTAGAACACCAAGTTGAAACTGGTGTCATCAAGATATACCCCACATTAGTCCTGAGGTGATAGTCCACAAATTGAATGTGGACCTTGATCACAAACCAGTAAGAAAAAAGATGAGAGCTTTCGAACCAGAACGGTACACTATTATTGCAAAAGAGGTCGGCAAACTCTTGGATGCAGGATTCATCGAGGAAATCTATTACCCAGACTGGATCACCAACATCGTCTTAGTGAAGAAGTCTAATGGGAAGTGGCAAGTTTATGTTGATTACATCAACCTGAACAGAGCCTGCCCTAATGACAGTTTTCCTCTCCCCAGAATCGACGATATGGTCGATAAAACAGCAGGGCATGAACTCCCAAGATTCATGGATGGGTACTCAGGCTATAATCAGATAGTCACACACAAACATGACAAGCAGAAGATGATCTTTATCACTGACAAAGGCTTTACTACTACAAGGTTATGCCTTTCAAGCTGAAGAACGTTGGGGTTACATATCAGCGACTTATGAATAAAATGTGAAATAGCGGTGAAGACCGCTTAAGTTGAAGTAGGAATATGTCAATGTGTCCTAGAGGGGGGTGAATAGGACTTTCTAAAGATTTATAAGTTATTTTTCAATCCTATCACAGAGTACAGATTAGGATTACTCAAAAATTAACTCTACTGGTTTCCAAGCCTGATAGAGGATCCAATCACAACTACTTATAAGATAAACAAATTTATGAATTAGATTGTGACGGATATGACTGTGTGTGCATAAGATGTGATTTCAGATAATCATATATAAAGGCATGTAAGGCAATCACATAAATGAAAGACAATATCAATCTCAAACACAGTCATTTTATAGTGGTTCGACTACTTCTCTACTTCACTCCCGGCTTCCACACTCAATCCTTGAGTGATCAGATTTCACTAAGGAGGTTTCCCATGGTTCACCTCAAACCTAAGGTTTTAAATCAGGTTCACCTTCAACCTTTACAGAGATTTCTACTTGGTTCTCCTCAAACCCTGGAGTTTTGCTTGCGTACTCCTAACCAGATGTTTATGCTCTCCACAGAGCAAGGGTCCACACAACGCACCCGGAGGTTTCTACTCGGTTCACCTCTAACCCTGGAGTTTTGTTGGCGTACTCCAAACCAGATGTTTATGCTCTCCACATAGCAAGGGTCCACACAACGCACCCCGCACGTACACTCTCGTCGGAGGCTTCCTTCGAGGACTTTAAAGGGTGAGCAACACTTAAAACTCAATCCTATAAAGGAATGATCACAAGTGTCCTCTGGACTCTACATACTTACAAATAAGTTGATGAGTCTCATTCAGCGCAATGATGAAGATCTCGTTCTTGTTGATGAAGAGTCTTCAGCTCCCTTGATCCACAACACAAAGGTGTATCTATACTAGGCTTTACATTGGGTCAAGGTTATAATGGAATACCACTCTCTAAAGATTTTTCTATAAGAAATATAGAGTGGTTCCAATCATTTATGCATTCAAGGCATCCCAACTTAATGATTTGCCATTAAGATAGTAGCTGGAGGATCCTTGAATGCGGAAGTTTATTCCCTAATCCACTCTATGTGATATCAATGAAGAGGGTGGATTGGAGGATGAACTTCCTGAGAGAAAGGGCTTAGGTAATGATAGGAAGTTTAAAACTCTCAAAAGCACTCTTTTCTTTCTCTAACAGCAATAAAGACTAATCTCTCTATATATAGGCAAAAGGTTCCAACGGATATAAACGGTCATATTTATAACAGAGTTCGATATCATCGAGTAGTCATCGATATCATCGAGCGTTTACTCTCGATTGTATCGATGGACCTCTCGATGATACAAACTCAATTGTCATTTTACTTTTAGAAACCTTTCACCAACTAATCGATGGGATCGAGACACACATCGATGTTATCAGATTTCAAACTCTGATTTCATCGAGCGATGGATTGATCTATCGACAGGTGAAAATAAGAGAGAAATCTTGAAGAATTTTAGGTTCTACAGATATGATCGGGGAATAGTAGATGTCATTGGAATTTGTACATCGATCATATCGGAGATCTTGTTGATGGGATCGATAAATCGTATAGATTTGCCTATAAGCTTGTTGGACAATTTTTGTTTGGACTCGATCCAATCGACGAGGTCTTGATATGATCGATATATGAATATCGATTTATCGACTGGCACCCCGATCAACATTAAAAATAATCTAAAATTCATGCTGGTGAAAACATGCGCCCACAATCGATATGATCGACTGACTTTCGATATGATTGATATTTGAGTTCAGATTGAATCAGACAGTCATCGATATATCGAAGCTTATGTTAGTTTTCTTTAAAAAAATAGGGGCGCCGGAAAACAATCTGTCGATAGTATCGATCTTCTTCCGATAGGATCGATATTCGAATATCGATGATATCGACTCACCAGTCGATATATCGATAAATCGTCCAGATGATTGTTTGATTGCTGGACACTTTTTTTTCTCACTCGATTGTATCGATTTGAGATGCCAAGGACATCGACAGAGCTGGTCGATCATATCGAAGGGGTAATCGATATAATCGACAGTGTAAGAAAAACTTTAAAGATTTTTCTTTTTGATAAAAAGTTTTCTTACACTGAAACCTTAAGATGTTCTAGTTCTTTTTAAGGATTTTAATCACCTGGTGTTTTAGGACATAGGATGTGAGGCTATGATTTACCTATGGCGAGCTTCCACACATCTAGTTGAGGCAGACGCCTGACTTGATCTTCCTGTTAGGCGCTGTTGTCCGACTGACTCAACTTACAACGTAATTGACAAACCAGGGCACGTAGTAGGTGTACTTTCAATCTCTCCCTTTGTCAATTATGTGACAAAATACCCAAAACACCCTAGGAACATATCTAGACAGATACATCCTAAATTGTGTGTACATGTATTAACATAATTTTATAAATTCTAGACACCCATGTACACACCCAGTAAGTTTTCCCCCTTACTTTAAAAACTTCCCCTTTCTTGTTGCGGCTGCTCCCCCTAACACTTGCAACACAGATATACAATTTCTGCTCGGGGTGTTTGAATTATTCTCCCCCTTTTTGTCAGTCATTGGCAAAGGCATAAGACGTGATATTGACTGAAGATTGAAGCTTATGGGAGAATTATAGATAGATAGATGTATATAAATGAGAACAGTGTAAGGCATACATCAATGAACACACAGTATGGAGTTAATAGTGTACTTAAGGCATAAGATAAACATGCAGACCATAACTCCAAAACTTCAATAAACCAGGGAGACAAAAATTCAAATGGCAGGAATAAAAGAACTAGATTCAACCATATGTAAAGTAAGCTGCCCAAGATTGGCAGAAATATCCAATGCTGCCCTAAACAGCAGCAATTTAAACCAACCAAAAATAAATCCCCTTAGAGGGCACACAAAAATAAACCATTATTTTAGCCCAACCGTGGGCATATTTATCCAAAGAGAAAATAGTTAAAAAAAACTATCATACACACCACTGAGAGCATAGAACATCCAAAAAGATACTGATGTTCATATGTAAAAATAAGAGTAAGGTGTGCATGATAGCATGCATGAATCCGGCATTAAGGAGCAAAAAGAGATGGCATCGTGTTGTCTCGTCGGCACGTCAATAGATCCACCAATTGTTGGACCGTACTCTGAACTCCTTAAACCATTCTTTCCAGAATAGTGAGTCGTTCCTTTACTGAGTGCATGTCCTTCTGAATGGCCCCAATCCTGTCCAGTTTGAGCCTTTTACCATACCCAGCAGTTGATGTGGACGGAGCAACATCTGGTCCATGAGCCTTTTACCATGAAGGAAGGAGGGTCAGCCACCGGGGAATGACATGCAGCAAAGAAGTTGCGTGATCTTTCCAGTTGGCATGGTCCACCAAAATTCAGGATGAGTAGCCAACCAATTGCAGCAAACAGAGGTTCTAATTTGTAGGGTGTTAAACACTCCCTGTTTACTTTTCTCTCAAAGATCAACTTCCTATTGACATATTTTGGTGGCCGTTGGACAGTAGGAGGAGGAGGCACTGGTTGAGACGGTTCGGAGATTTTGATTTGGGACCCACCGCGTCGTGATCGTTGCCGTGTGAGGGTCCCACTGTCCGGGATCCTTGCTCTCTCCCTTGAGGTAAGGACCTTTTGTCGAGTACCTCTTGAAGATTCCCCTAGACCGGATGCCACGTTTTTGTCGTTTCCTATGTGATAGAAAAGGCTATTTGAAATATTAGGAAAAATGACAAAAATCCCGACAAACCAAGAGAAGAAGATTCAGATGATATTGGAAGAATATTACTTGGTTTGTGGAGAGATTTGGCTAGTCCTACTTGGCTTAGGATGATTGGTCGAGAGGATCGGGCAGGGAAGACCCTCTTTTTTTTGTTCTGCTGACTTTTATCGGGCACCATTTATCGATCATATTGTCCAACCTATCAATTGTATCGAGAAGTTGTAAATTGATGCTATCGAGACTACCCTCGATGTTATCCATGGTCACACGAATTTTCACATTTTGATGATCCGTCGATTGTATCGACCGTTAGTTGATGAGATCGAAAGAGAGGCCAGCACTCGTATCGAAAGTAGATAATGTTCAGAATTTTCACAATTTCGACAAACTATCGGGTATTTCTTCGCTTGATCAGTATATGTCATAAAAAAAAATAAAAATTGTACCAGTTCTATAGCTATAAACATGATAATGTTTATATACAAAAAAAAAAATCAAGGTCTCCAACCTTAGATGTAACATTGAAGGCTCAACAAAATTGCATCATTTCAGCAAATATCCAGATCTAGATGCATAGTCTGGATTTGTTCCTTTTTTTGTATGATATATTAGGGTATATGAGATTTAATCATTACACATTTCAATTTTTCTTTAATTACCCATTGTGATACTGATTTCTTTATTTTGTTCTTTTCTTTAGGTGGTGATGGATGAGAGCTTCTCCTAGATGAACTTTTAACATTCTGAGTTTCTCTGATTAGTTTGAATTTTTCAATGTGATTTTGGTCAGAGTTATATAGAGTCCTTCTAGGTGCTAAACATTCAAATTTATAATGACCACCATCACCACACAAATGACAAACTGGAGAAAATCCCAAATTGCTACCTGAAGTAGTGAGTTTTGTTTGGGCTTTATTTTCAGTTTTCTTTTTACTTTTCTCATATCCAAGTCTACTCTTGTCTCTTCCTAGTCTTCCTATTCCTAACAATTTTTTCAATTTCTCACCACTCTGAGAAAATTCGTAGTTTATTTCTGCAAATTTCCTAGATTTTTCTAAATCAATACAAAGTGAGTGGTTTTTATTTTTGAGTTGTGCATTATCATCTTTTAGCAATTCATCCTGGTTCAAGAGTTTTGATAATTCTGCTTTTAGGCATAGGTTTTCTTTTTCTAATTGATCATTATCTATGAGATATTGTTGTAAATCATTGGACAAATGTATGTTTATTTCTAAGGTTCTATCCAAGTCTTTCTGCAACAATTTCTTTTTGTTTTCAGTCATGCCAATTTTTTTAAGGATGTGGATGCTATGAATGTATAGTTGATTATAAGCATCTTGCAATTCATTTTGCTTTTTATCTTCTTCTTCTTCAATTTCCTCATTGTCAGATGAAAATGATTCAGTGACTTGTTGTTCTTCTTTTCTTTCAGATTCCATGAGAATAATTAGAGTGGTGGAGACCATAAGAATTTTCAAAGGTTTTTGGTCATCATCACTCTCTGAGTCACATATTTCTGAGTTTGACTCTTCCGTATCATCCCATGTGGCAGCCATCACCTTGCCCTTGGTTTTTCTGTTTGGGCATTGGGTAGATAGGTGTCCATACTCATGACAGGCATAACATTGTGGTTCTTTGGTCTATTTACCAAATTTGCCTGTAGAAGGTTTGTAGTTCACTTTTCTTCCTCTAGAAGGATGGCTGCGATTCTTCTGAAAGAATCTTCTGAATCTTTGTGCTAGGAAGGCCACTTCCTCATCTTCATCTTCTTTTTCGCTCTCACTGTCCTCATGTTTTGATTTCTTAGAAGTTTTTAGGACAGTGTTTTTGGATTTTTGGGGTTGTGTGAAGTGTAGTTCAAAAGTTTGTAGGGAACCTACTAGTTCTTCTACTTTCATCTCATCAATATTCCTACACTCCTCAATTGTTGTTACCTTGGGATTGAAGCGTTCTGGTAAGGATCATAAGATTTTTTTACATATTTTAGGTGTCTGAACCTTCTCTCCCAAACCACTCATGGAGTTACAAATAATGTTCAATTTGGTGAAAAACTCCATAAATGTCTCATGCTCTTCCATCCTGAGATTTTTAAACTGTGAAGTTAAGAGTTTTAGTTTAGACCTCTTCACAGTGCTTGTGCCTTCATGGGTTGTTTCCAGTAAATTCCATGCTTCCTTGGATATCCCACACATACTTATTTGATTGAATATATCTTGGGACACGGCACAGTAGATGGCGTTCATTGCTTTTGCTTCAGCATTTCGCTCTTCTTTGTCAAACGCCATCCACTTCTCATTAGGTTTGGGTTTAGTGATTGTGGTTTCATTTTCAAGTACAATTTGTTCGGATGGTACCACGTATCCTTTTTCAATTGCACCACAAACTTTATGATCCAAAGATCTCAGGAAGTAGTGCATTCTAGCCTTCCAGTAAGCATAATTTGATCCATCAAATACTGGAGGTCTAGTGACAGATGAGCCCTCTCCTTTGGCCATATTTCTACTTCAGTCAAGATCACTCTCTAAGCGATGAAACCCTTAAAGAGAGTCCCGCTCTGATACCAATTGAAATAGCGGTGAAGACCGCTTAAGTTGAAGTAGGAATATGTCAATATGTCCTAGAGGGGGGTGAATAAGACTTTTTAAATATTTATAAGTTATTTTTCAATCCTATTACACTAATCCTATCACAGAGTACAGATTAGGATTACTCAAAAATTAACTCTACTGGCTTTCAAGCCTGATAGAGGATCCAATTACAACTACTTGTAAGATAAACAAATTTATGAATTAGATTGTGATGGATATGACTGTGTGTGCATAAGATGTGATTTCAGATAATCATATATAAAGGCACGTAAGGCAATCACATAAATGAAAGACAATATCAATCTCAAACACAGTCATTTTATAGTGGTTCGACTACTTGTCTACACCAGTCCCGGCTTCCACACTCAACCCTTGAGTGATCGAATTTCACTAAGGAGGTTTCTCATGGTTCACCTCAAACCTAAGGTTTTAAATCAAGTTCACCTTTAACCTTTACAAAGGTTTCTATTCGGTTCACCTCAAACCCTGGAGTTTCGCTGGCGTACTCCTAACCAGATGTTTATGCTCTCTATAGATCAAGGGTCCACACAACGCACCCGGAGGTTTTTACTCGGTTCACCTCTAACCCTGGAGTTTTATTAGCATACTCCTAACCAGATGTTTATGCTCTCCACAGAGCAAGGGTCCACACAATGCACCCCGCACGTACACTCTCGTCGGAGGCCTCCTTCGAGGACTTTAAAGGGTGAGCAACACTTAAAATCCAATCCTAAAAAGGAATGATCACAAGTGTCCTCTGGACTCTAGATACTTACAAATAAGTTGATGAGTCTCATTCAGCGTAATGATGAAGATCTCCTTCTGGTTGATGAAGAGTCTTCAGCTCCCTTGATCCACAACATAAAGGTGTATCTATACTAGGCTTTAGATTGGGTCAAGGTTATAATGGAATACCACTCTTTAAAGATTTTTCTATAAGGAATATAGAGTGGTTCCAATCATTTATGCATTCAAGGCATCCCAGTTTAATGATTTGCTATTAAGATAGTAGCTGGAGGATCCTTGAATGCGAAAGTTCATTCCCCAATCCACTCTATGTGATATCAATGATGAGGGTGGATTGGAGGATAAACTTCCTGAGAGAAAGGGCTTAGGTAATGATAGGAAGTTTAAAACTCTCAAAAGCACTCTTTTCTTTTTCTACCAGCAATAAAGATTAATCTCTCTATATATAGGCAAAAGGTTCCAACGGATATAAACGGTCATATTTATGACAGAGTTCGATATCATCGAGCAGTCGTCGATATGATCGAGCGTATACTCTCGATTGTATCGGCAGACCTCTTGATGATACAAACTCAATTGTTATTTCGCTTTTGGAAACCTTTCGCCAACTGGTCGATGAGATCGAGACACACATCGATGTTATCGGATTTCAAACTCCGATTCCATCGAGCGATGGATCGATCTATCGACAGGTGAAAATAAGAGAGAAGCCTTAAAGAATTTTAGGTTCTACAGATATGATCGGGGAACAGTCGATGTCATCGAAATTTGTACATCGATCATATTGGTGATCTTGTCGATGGGATCGATAATTCGTATAGATTTACCTATAAGCTTGCTGGACGATTTTTATCTGGACTCAATCCAATTGATGAGGTCTCGATATGATCGATATATGAATATTGATTTATCCACTAGTACCTCGATCAACAATAAAAACAACCTGAAATTCATGCCGGTGAAAACATGCGCCCACAATCAATATGATCGACTGACTTCCGATATGATCGATATTTGAGTTCAGATTGAATCAGACAGTCATCGATATATCGAAGATTATGTTAGTTTTCTTTAAAAAAATAGGGGCACCAGAAAACAGTCTGTCGATAGTATCGATCTTCTTCCGATAGGATCGATATTCGAATATCGATGATATCGACTCACCAGTCGATATATTGATAAATCGTCCAGATGATTGTTTGATTGTTGGACGCTTTTTATCCTCACTCGATTGTATCGATTTGAGATGTCGAGGACATCAACAGAGCTAGTCGATCATATCGAAGGGGTAATTGATATAATCGACAGTGTAAGAAAAACTTTAAAGATTTTCCTTTTTGATAAAAAGTTTTCTTACACAGAAACCTTAAGATGTTCTAGTTCTTTTTAAGGGTTTTAATCACTTGGTGTTTTGAGACATGGGATGTGAGGCTAAGATTTACCTATGGCGAGCTTCCACACATCCAGTTGAGACAGACGCTTAACTTGATCTTCCTGTTAGGTGCTGTTGTCTGACTGACTCAACTTACAATGTAATTGACAAACCAAGGCACGTAGTAGGTGCACTTTCAAAATATTTTCTCAACAGATTGAGCGCTCTATGGAGGTTTACGTCCATGACATACTTGTGAAAAGCGTCAAGGCGGCCAATTACATCATCGACCTTTAGGAGATGTTCTCAATTTTACGATAATACTGGATGAAGTTAAACCCAACCAACTGTGCATTCGAGGTCAGCTTGGGTAAATTCCTCGGCTTCCTAGTTAGCAAGAGAGGGATCGAAGAAAATCCCAATAAGATCAGAGCCTTGTTGGAGATGAGCTCACCTAGGACTATCAAAGAAATCCAATGCCTCACTGAAAGAGTTGCCGCCCTCAACCGCTTCGTGTCCAGAGCAACCGAAAAATGCATCCCCTTATTCCAGCAATTGAAGGGTAATAAGAAGGCAGAGTGGACCGGGGATTCACCCCTACTTCTCTCAAAGCCAGAACATGAAGAACCCTTGCTACTATACTTAGTAGTCTCGACAACAACGATCAGTTTAGCCCTTATCCAAGAATTCAGAGGAAAATAACTTTATGTGTATTACGTCAATAAAGCCCTGGTCCTGGCCAAGACCAAATATCCGAGCTTAGAAAAACTCACCTTGGCTCTGATAATCTCATTCGACGTCTTCGCCCATACTTCCAAGCCCACATAATAGTGGTCTCAATTGATTAACCTCTCTGCTAAGTGCTCCAAAGGCCTGAGGTGTTGAGAAGACTCACGAAATGTGTGATCGAGCTCAGTGAATTTGACATCAAATATCAGCCGAGGAGCGCCATCAAGGGTCAGGCGATGGCTGACTTCATTGTTGAGTTCACTGATCACAAAGACCAAGTTGCTCTGGACGAACCGGATGGAAGTGCCGACCCCACAACTGACCCGATGGACGAGTCTGATCAACCAATCGACACGTACTCATCGGTGACAACATTAAGTGATCCAAAGCAAGACCAGCTAGTTAAAGATGCCCAGACGGCCAAAGCCGACTACCCCACCTGGACACCGTACGTCAACGGGTCTTCCAACTCCAAGCACGCCGGAGTCGGCATCATCCTCATAACCCCTGACCTGACTTATGTCCATTATGCTCTGCGGTTTGGGTTCTGCGCATCTAACAATGTCACATAATATAAAGCGTTGCTAGCAAGACTTAGGTTAGCAACAACTATGGGGGTCATGTCCTAGAGGTCCGCTTGACTCTTAACTCGTCGTTAATCAAGTCTCTAATGAATACCAAGCCAAGGAGAAGCGGATGGTTGCATATTTGCAAAAATTCGAGAGCCCATAAGCAAATTCTAGAGGTGCAACATTAACTTAATCCCAAGGTCAGAAAATTCAAAGATAGACGTGTTGGAAAAATTGGCATCGGCGGCTGAGGAAGACATCCCGAGGTTGATCCCAATCAAGCGCTTGGCCGAGCCGAGCATCCATAAGTTCGACCTGGAAATCGCCCTACCCATACATACAACCCTGAGCTGGATGGACCCGATTATCGAATCCCTCTGAGAAGGTAAGATTCCTGACGACCGATTAGAAGTATGTAAACTCAAATCTAGGTCAGCTCAGTATACGATGGTAGGAGATATCCTATACAAGAAAGGGTACTCTATGCCCTATCTCAGGTGTCTCCGACCTGAAGAGGCTAATTATGTCCTGAAGGAAATTCATAAGGGATATGTGGTTCGCCTACAAGGTCGTCCAACAGGGGTACTTTTGGCCGACCATTTAGAAAGACATAAACCAGTATGCATAAAGGTGAGATAAGTGTCCAAGGTTAGCGACTGTCCCTCACCAACCCACCAAGAAACTGACACCTGGACCTTGGCCATTCGCCTAATGGGGGATCGACATCATCAGCCTATTACCCATAGTAAAGGTCCAACTCAATACGTGGTCGTGGTGGTCAACTACTTCACCAAGTGGGCCAAGGCCAATCCTTTGGCTAAGATTACTGAGTAAAAGATCATCAACTTTGTATGGAAGAATATCTTCTATGGTTCAAAATCCCGTACACGATCGTTTCAAATAATGGGAGACAGTTCAATAACCACAGGTTCCGAAGTCTGTGTCGGGATCTCGACGTTCACAACGCCACATGTCACCTCGGCACCCCCAAGCTAACAGGAAGGTGGAAGCAATAAATAAGATAATCAAGAACCACCTCAAGACCAGACTTAATAAGGCAAAAGGTATCTGGGCCGAGGAGCTCCATTATGTGCTCTAGGCCTATAGGACTACTACTTAGATATCCACTGGGGAAACTCCATTCTCTTAGGCCTTTGGAACGGAGGCCGTCAACCTGGTTGAAATGGGACTTCCTATAACACGTGTACGATCTTACAATGAAGCCTAAAACTCTGAGCAAATGGCCATGAACCTCGACTTTCTCGAATAAACAAGAGAACAAGCCAAGCTTAGGACCACAGTGCGACGAAGTAGGTCGCTCGGTTCTACAACTCTAGAGTAAAAATTTAAAGATTTTGATCAGGAGATCTGGTCCTCGGTAAGACATTTTAGAGCACTAAGGAGCCTAGGTTGGGAGCTCTAGGGCTGACTGGGAAGGACCTTATCGGGTGACAGGAATAGTTGGATCTAACACCTATCAACTTGAGGATTTAAAAGAGAGACCTTTAACGCACTCGTGGAATGTTGAGCACCTAAATATCTACTATTCATAGGCCATCTAGGCCACAGAGCGAGGAAAGCTGACCTATTGAGGTTAGGAACGACAGGAACACTTGTAAATGTACTAGAATTTTTACAATAAAGCCTCCTCAACACGAGGAGATTTCATCTATTATCTGTAGCTCTCGGACTACCAAGGACCTCCTTCAATATAAGGAGAGATATTCCTCTAATAATCTGACCCTTAAAGAAGAGGTCGAATTATTCACTATAGCAAAGCACGACAACATCTGTGAGGAAGGCCTCTGGATGGGAATCCATTAGATCGATGATCTCGTCATCTATGAGATGTTTCACCGCCCAGTCGGCCTGGCGAGACATTTGATGGTCAGGAAAGTATCCCCTCACCTCCTTGGTAGCTTGGGGGCTCAAAGCCTCACCCCCTTCAGCAGCATCCGGGGCCACCACGGAGCTAATCTCCTTGGCTGTTAGAGGCTCAGCCCCCTCGACAGCATGAGCAGCCTAGTCTGTGATGGCGACCTCAGCTTCTTCGATCATATGGTTGGCCTCAGCCTCATCGGCCATACAAACCTCGAGGAAAAAAATGCCTCCTCTAGGTCCAAATCTACCACCTTCATAGCACTTGGCCATGAAGGGGCAATCAGAGCGGGATCCTCCCCCTCACCACCGTGACTGAAGGCGACTGGCCCGACGAGGGCAGCTCAGCGCTGACCCCCGACCTCACCTCCGCGGTGGAGGTCAATATTTTTACAATGAAAGGGACCACCACCTTCTTCCGAGTGACATTCTTCTTTCTGATCATCTCCTCCATAGGAGGAGGGCGCTTCCTCTTCCCCGACTTCGGGAGCTTGGCCATACCTGCACATCAAAATTCAGGTTAGTCGAATGATATCATCAAATCCTGTAAACCCTAGAAAATTAACAATCTGCGGCTTACCGGAGGAAGCGAAGGTGGGAGTGTGGAGAGAGCTTAGCCGTCGAGGAGGGACCGACTAACAGATCCCAGCTCGGTGGAGCAGTTCTGTGGTGATCAGCGTGTTCTAGCGGTGGAAGTTGTCCTTCAAAGCCTTTGCCTTGTCCACTTACCTGTGCTACAGGTCAGACAGCTCAGGCTGACCCTTTGGGAAGACTGCAAAGATAGTTAAACAATGAGAACATTCTAAGGCAGATAAATCCAAAATAGAAATCTAAGTTCAACTATGCGGCGATACCCGGCCTGAAGCAGCGAACTTGGTGGGGACCTAAACCCACAGATGAGACAGCTCTATGGCAGGCACCTCCCGCTCTCTCAACGCCCAGAACCAGTTTTTCTTCCAATCCTTGTTGGAAGTCGGGAGATTAACAATGAGGCCTCGGCATCTGTTTGCCCATGCTGAGAAGTAATACTATCTCGGTTGCACAGGAATGACCTTGACCTGGTACAGATACATAAACTCCTCGATTATCAGCTTATTGTTCCTTAGTTGAAACCAGAGGATGTATGTTCCCAGAAGCGTCCTCCACGGGTTTGGGATAAGCTAACCTAGAGCCAATCTTAGACAGGCAGTCATCACCCTCATGAATGGATGGAGTAGGAGTTAGAGCCCGCGCTAGAGAGTGACGACAAAAATGGCCACTTCCCCATTGGCCGGGTCCCTGGGGACTTCATAGGGAGTAGGAATTTGGAGCCGCACAAAGTCCAGAATTTGGAACTCTGATCAGATCTTGGCCAGAGCCACTTCCTTCAAATTCGACCCCCTAGGGGTGACATTGAATGGCTACTTAGCTAAGGTCTGAGTAGCCGATCATCGAGTGACGTCGAAAGCCACTTCCTGGCTAAATCCCAATGGGACCAGAGAAGGTGGCTCCAAAGGAACCCTAGACTGGGAATCTATGCTTCCCCGGTCTGAATCGCCTTCAAAGGCGTAGATCTTGTGCCCTTCACCCAACATATCTGACAAATCGGGTAAAGGAGAAGGATAAGAAAGAAAAAGGAAGGAGAGAGCAAGGGCGACGGTGGCCAGAAGAAGAAGAAGAAGAACTCACTGGAAATCGCCTACTCCAGGGGCTCTGAAGCAGCAAAGGGAAGAACAAAATACAAATAGTCGAGATGCCTACAGGTCTCCCGCTTTTATAGGTCACGAGCATTGATAGTTTGCATTAAATGCAACAGACGAAGAGACATCTTGGCGTCCACCACTTTACATACGGTAGCTCCCCTTTCGCCTTTCCAATCTAACTTCCCGAGCAATGCCACGTGTTTGCACCATATAGGCCAGAAGCTGAAAAAGCTGTTGCGACCATGTATGGCACCTCGATCGCACCAGACCATCAGTGCAAATTTCCCTTAATCCTCAAGCCTTTCCGTCCACTAGTAATAAATGCAAGATAGCTCGTCCGCCTGACCCCATTCCACCAACTTACTTCTTGAGCTCAGGCTACGAACTCAGAAGTAGGGGGCTTGGCCCAGCCTAGCCTCGACTGTCCGTCACATGATTTTAAGTCCAACCACTTTAACACTTATCACCCTGATGACTTTTACGTAATAGTTGAGAAATATACGCAAGTATTGTGCCTGTGATCGAGAGCCGTTTCTAATCCCAATAATGACCCATCTGCACTATAAATAGGGGATCTGTCTACACTAAGAGGTACGTAGAATCTCATCTAAGAAAGTTTGTCCATACGACTTGACCTAGATTCCTATCCGAACTTTAGCATCGGAGGGTCTGTTGTCATGGTCGGGGTCTCATTTATCTTCTTTGTGTGTAGATATTCGAGTCAAGTGATTCGGGAAATGGTTAACCAGATTTATGCATCAACAACACTAACATACATGAAAGCTCTACACAAGTATCAGCTTGATCCATAACTCCTCTGGCACCATGAAGTTTTCAATGTTGGGTGTTTAATGCCCACCGTTTCCTGAGCTTAAGATCCACTTTAAATTTTAGGCTCATCCCTTAAAATGAGCTGTGCAAACATATGATCAGCACGGATAAGATACATTACAGTGGGCCCACGACTTTTATACGTGGTTATCTGTCAATGTCAGCCTTGGGACCGCGGTAGTAAATAATGTGGTAAATAATCGCTACTTACTTATCATGAATTACACTAGTAAATAAAAAATCAAACACTCCCAAATTAAATTGTTACTCAATTGTGATTGAATCCAAATGACCTAACGGTTTACTCTGAACGCTAAGACCATACAAAACCTTAAAATGTGGTGTATGTAAGATATTTGAGCTGTCCGTAGGTAGACCAAACTAGGTAGATGACTAAGGCCCCGTTTGTTAAATCTGAAGTCTAAAGACCGAATTTGAAATCTGAAGCCTGAATCTAAAATCTG
The DNA here is from genome assembly GCA_037074715.1 of Magnolia kwangsiensis. Lineage (NCBI taxonomy): Eukaryota > Viridiplantae > Streptophyta > Magnoliopsida > Magnoliales > Magnoliaceae > Magnolia > Magnolia kwangsiensis. Next base: position 69,177,293 of record CM073583.1, read on the forward strand.
AAGTAAAAGAACTTGTTTGATAATTATGGCTGAAGTCTAAAAATTAAGTACTGAATCTGAAACAAACTGTTTGTTAACAAACATCTTATATGTGTGAAATATGTTAATTTGACACATTTGCCCCTATCTCTCGTTTAGAAATGTTTTACATTATAAAGAAATTATTTTTTATTAAATGAAAATAAAATTATTATATTTAATTCAAATAAACTAAAATACTTAATAAAAAACAAAAACATCATCATAAGGCCCTCAATTCTTCATAGCAGAAAGATTGTCACTATGTGTTGTATAAGATTGAACACCAGTAGCAACAAAACCTTCAAATAAGGCCCACCTTGTATTTATATGCTATCTAAACTGTGTATAAGGTCATTCCCAATTAGATGAAGTGAAAACATATTGATCCAAAACTTCCGTGGCCTATTTAAGTTTATTTTTCATCCAATATGTTCATAAGGTCACAAATACCTGTATGAAGAGGGAAAAAAATCATACTAATCTAAAACTTCTATGACCCCAAAAAGGGTTTCAATGGTAGACGTTCAATCCTCCGCTGCATTTTTCTTCTTATTTTTCATCTCAAGCTTTAATACGAGCTCGCCAAATGGATGGATAGTTTGAAAATATAACATACCTTGTGATGGGACCCACCGTAATGTTTTTCAGGAATCCACTCCGTTCATCCATTTTATGAGCTAATTTTAGGAGATTATACCAAAATTGAAGAGGATCCTAGACTCAAGTGGGCTGTATTAAAGGAAAAGGTATTTAGGGAAATTCCTACCATTGAAACTTCCCTGATTCAATAGTGATGTTTACATGCCATCCATACCGTTCATAATGTCATTCCTACTAGAATGAACTGAAAACACAAATATTAGCATGATTCAAAACTTCAGTGGCCCCACGAATATTTCAACTGTGGATGTTTAGTTATCACGTTTTCGGACAACCTGAGCATTGGATACGGTTCATCTTTGGCCTCATGTCCTATAATGAACTCACAAAATGGATGGACGGTAAGGATTTCTTACAAGCATTGGATAGGGTTCATCTTTAGCCCCACCTGCGTTCCTAGCGCATGAACTTCCCGTCGAAAGGCTTTCGTAGGATGAAATCAGATTGCGTATTGAGTTACTCAGCATGCTTTTATCGTACTGAAGTAAACTCAGTTAGGCCTACCGTGAATGTGTGTGGGTTATCTACGCCGTCCATTTGTTTTTCCAACTTATTTTAATGGTTGAGCCGAAAATTTAAGCATGTCTCAAGTGGACCACACCACAGGAAACAATAGGAATAATGACTTCCATCGTTCAAACTTTTGTAGGGCCCACAGTGATGTTTATTTGTCATCCAACCTGTTCATAAGATCACACAGACATGGATGAAGGGAAAAGACAAATGAAAGATTGATCCAAAATTTCCATGGCCCCCAAGAAATTTTCAACGGTGGAATTTCAATTATACTATTTCCCATGGTGAGGTCCACTTGAGATTTGGATATACTTCATTTTTGGTCCAAAGCCTTCAAATTATTTGTTAAAATATATGGACAGAGTGGATAAAATATGTAAATCATGGTGGACCCCACAGAGTTTACTCAGTACGCTTAGCGTGCTGAGTTACTCAGTACGTAACCCACGTCCTCGCAGGATTTCCGCGTCCAGTCCAAGACTGAAACGTATTGGCTACTCCCCCAGCCACCGTGGTCAATGCTCTATTAGACCCTCCACGATGTATTTGTTTCATCCATTCTGTTCATCCATTTTTATAGATCATTCTAGTGCTTCACGCCAAAAATTAGAGGGATATAAATCTCAGGTGGACCACACCATAGGAAAACAATAATGATTGGAAATGCATCATTAAAATCCTCCTAAGGCCCACTGTACTTTTTATTTGACATCCAATATTTTTATTAGGTCATACAGGCCCAGATGAAGGGAAAAAATAAAGATCAGCTTCATCCAAAATTTTTATGGTCCCCAAAAGGTATTTAATGGTCGACACTATTCAACATTATTTCCTATAATGTGGCCCACTTGAGATTTTTATATACCTAATTTTTTATCCCATACTATGCAATGATCCGAAAAAATATATGGATGGCATGGATGAAACACATACATCATGGTAGGGCCCACAGAGCACCGACCATCACCCACTGGCCGGTGGCAGTGGGAGTAGCCAGTCCGTTCCCGTCTTAAGACGGGCGCTGTGTTTAAGGAGGACATAGACTGCGTACTACCCCCGCCCGTCCCTGGCTCTGAATGGGCAGTTCTGTGGGTGGGCCCACCGTGATGTATATGTACATCCAAACCGTCAATCCCTTTTCTCATATTGTTTTAAGGCATGAATATAAAAATGAGGCAAATCCAACGCTCAAGTGGACCACACCAAATAATAATCTTGGTTTCATTAAAATGCACCATTTGCATTAAATGAAAGAGTCGTATGTGATGTGGTCCATTTGATCGTTGGATCTGACTCATTTTTGTTTTGATGCCTTAAAATAATATGAGAAAAGGGATAAAGGGTTTGGATGTACAGATAATCATGGTGGGCCCACCCACAGAACTACCTGTTGGGAGCTAGGGATGGGGGTAGTACATAATCCGCATCCGTTGTACGAACGGTTCAAAGAGATCAAAGTTACATGGGCCACTGTGATGTTTTTTTACCATCCAACCTATTCATTAGGTCATGTAGACGTGGATGAAGTGAAATCACAAATATTAGCATGATTTGAAACTTCTCCGGCTCTCTAGAAGTTTTTAACGGTGGACATCCAATCCCCAACTTATGGTCCAATTAATCATTGGACCTGTTTCTTTTATTGGATCACACCTTAAATTATTTGAAAAAGTTGATGGACGGTGTGGATCAAACACATAAATCATGGTGGGGCATAAAAAAGTTTCCCATGTTAAAGGTTGATTTTGTAATGCGCAAACAATTGGAAAAAAAAATATTCCGTAGTAAAGGGTACTTTTGGAAGCAAAAATTTTTTGTTTAATGAAAAATCATGGAGCGCATTCCACGTTCACCATTAAGCCAGATTCCTATCATGGAAAGAATTCAGTGAAAAACCACTTAGTGCTTTCCGTCTTTCGTGTTAACAACACATTAACAAACACGGCTAAACATGAAAAAATTTCCCCATTCCGTGTTAAGTGCAAAAATTCAGTATTAACAAACACGGCCTAAGCCTTTGTAACTAGTGACAAGCTACTGGTCAACCATTCTTCAGTTGTGAACGGATTGTAACACCAGTCGACTATTCATATCGGTGTGAACGGAAAAGAATATTTATTTATTTTTTTCATATTTGTGGCTGTAAGTGCTATGATTTCATATCCCTTTAGTTGTCAAATTTTGTGGTGCCAAAACCTATATCTATGTCTTGTATATCTTGTGTTTTATGTTTGAAGTCTATTCATTGCAATCAAGACATATCAAGACATCTCATTTCAAGACAAGATCTTAAATGAAGAAAGTTTTCAAGTCTTGGATGAAGAAATCAATAATAGAAGTATTCAAGTTTGCATGTTCAAGATTTGATCAAGTTCAAGTTTACTAGAAGACTTTGTCAAGTCAAGATCAAGCTCATGAAGGCCTACTACAAGTTTTGTATATTTACAAGCTTCTCTTAAGGGTCATTTGAGAGAACAGACTTTCAATGTCCATCTCACTTTTAAGGTTTGTTTGACCTTAGATTGACCTTAGGATGGGCTTTATTATAGGTCATTCCCGATACATAACTCATATATTTTAATATGCTTGTTTGGAGTGTTCTAAGACCAGTCTTAGGGACTTCAAGACCAGTCCTAGCTTTGCTACGACCAGTCTTAAGTTTTTCAGGACCAGTCCTAGGTAGTTGAAGATTTTCAAATCTTTCTGGCTGTCCTACGACCAGTCCTAGACATCCTACGACTAGTCCTGGAAGTTCTACGACTCATACTTCGACTGATCGTAGCCCTACGACTCAAACTCCAGTAACCGTTTTTGGGGTCCTACGACCGGTCGTAGGTGATCCACGACCAGTCGTAGGTGACCCACGACCGGTCGTAGATCACCTAGGACCGGTCGTGGAACTGAAAATCTTATCCCGCGAAAATCTTTCGAAAATCTTTGATGCTACGACCAGTCCTAGTATCCTAAGACCAGTCGTAGACGGTATTTTTCAGGCTATAAATAGAGCACGAACTTCAGAGTTTTAGTACTTCAAATCAATTCTATTCAAGCATTCTTTAGGCTATTCTCTGAGATAAGTTTGTGTTTATTTTAAGCTACATTGTGATTATTTAATATTCCTTTTGCTAGCTTCTTTTTATTTGATTTTGATCTACATTCCAATCTTATTAGAAAAGGGGAATTTCTGATATTCCTTCTTCTTGGATTCAAAATCAAATAGATCTAGCCCGTTTGATCTAAAATCAATTAGACTTAGAACCATTCTTAAAGTGAGTATTGAACTTTGAACGTCGAATCGAACTTCTTCTCCGATTGGTTCTACCGGGCTTCTTCAAAAGGTGATTCAGGTATTTTACATGTTTTGTAATTTACTTTCTCTGGGTTTTGTTTGAGATTCACCAGAAAAATCTCATTGTAGTGGTTATCTGAGGAGAGCCAGAAAACTCAGATTGTGGGGTTTTTGGATTGTGTAAGCCCGAGATCAAAGACACAATTGTAAAGGTTTTAGGTGAACCTGTGAAACCTATTTTGATAGTGCATGCTAATATCCCCTGTGTGAGGATATTAGGAGTGGAGTAGTAATCTGTGTGGCTGTTGGATAACAGTTGGTGTACACACAGGCGAACCACTATATATCGTTGTGTTGTGGATGTGCTTCATTCTTTCATTCCTTTATTCATTCAGTTTTATGGTTTGTGTTTGTGGATGAATGTTGTATTCACTTCAAGTAAGTGTGGATGAATGTTGTAATAACTTAATATTTATTTTCTGCAAGTTATTTTGATTTCATTACTTATTATTCCTCTTTGGTTTGTGATACAAAAGACGTTCTAGAAATAAGGTTGTCTTACCTTAAACCTCTGGTTTTTAGTGTAAGGTTCTCCTTAGAACTGATAAAGTATCAATCTCTTTATTTTAGGCTATTGTGATTGTTTTATATTCAGCATTGTGCTTTATATCTTTTATTATTCCGCTGTTATAAGTTTTATTTGGCATTGCCCTATTCACCCCCCCTCTAGGGCATATAGCTAGGCCCTTTCAAGTGGTATCAAAGCCTAATAGCTCGTGCTTATTGTTTATTTATTGGATTTATTTCCTGAGCTAACGATCTAAGATATATTAAGATGTCAAATTTTGATAGCCTATCAGTCACTAGGCCACCACCCTTTAATGGCACAAACTATGCCTATTGGAAAGCCAGGATGAGGATCTTCCTCAAATCCTTGGATGAAAGTGTGTGGCTGGCCACAGTGAATGAATGGAACCCTCCTATCACTGAAGTAACTAATGGCGATGGTTTAAAATCTATGAAAGTAATGGCTTATTCGCTTTGGACCACACTTCAGAAAAGTGAAAATAGTGTAAATGCAAAAGCACTAAATGTAATTACTTGTGCATTATCACCAGATGAATTCAAAAGAATCATCTCTTGTGAAAATGCAAAACAAGCATGGGATATATTAGAAATGACACACGAGGGTACATCTATTGTCAAGAAATTTAAAGTCCAACTCCTCACAACTAAATTTGAAGAAATTCATATGGAGGAGAATGAGATGTTTATGGACTTCTACACTAGATTGAATGACATTGTGAACTCTATGTGGGGTCTTGGTGATAGAATCCCTAAAAGTAAAGTGTGCATAAAAATACTACGTTCACTTCCTGAACGGTTCAATTCTAAAGTGACTGCGATTCAGGAACTTCATGATACGGATACCATGAGGGTTGAGGAATTAGTTGGTTCACTTCAAACCTATGAGTTATCCTTTAAGGCTCCTAAAGGAAAATCATTTGCTCTCAAATCATCTAAAAATGTTTCACAAGAGAATACTTCGGATTCAGAAAATACCGAAGATGATATGGCACTTTTAGCAAAAAGGTTTTACAAAATTTTTAAAAATAAGAAAAAGGTTGATTTTCAAAAATCAAATGATAAGAGACGATCTAAACCTAGAACTCGTAAATCCTTGAAAGATAGTCAATGTTACAACTGTCAAGAGTATGGGCACTTATCTAACAAATGTCCTAAAAATGACAAATAAACAAGGAAAAGCATGATGGCTACTTGGGATGAATCATCTGATTCTGAATCCTCTTCTAAATCAGAAGATTCTGAAACCGAGTCGGGCGATGGTGTTAAAGCCCTTATGACTCTAGCCAAGATCACTTATTCACATCATGATGATATATCTAGTGAAGAAAATCTGAATAGTGATTGCGATAATGAAGATGATCTTCAAGATGCTTATAATGCCCTTTATAAAGAGAGTTGTAAAATTGCTGTCAAGGTTAAATTACAAAAAGAAAAATTTTCTAAGCTTAAGGAAGATTATGAGTCTCTTGTCTTAGAAAAGTATCATATTTCTGATTCTTTTGAAAAAATCAAAAATGATTTAGATTTCAAAACCTCCCAAATTGAAGATTTGAAATCTGAAAAAGAGAAACTCAAAAATGAGGTAGCTTCTCTTCTGAGTTTGAAAGACACATGGAGATATGCCCAAGGTGATCCGAAATTGGAAAAATTATTATCTGGATTAAGAAAATGTGGCGATCGATCCGGGTTGGGCTATGATAAGAATACATCTCCTAAATAAAAGAACATTGCTCCTAAATTTGTAAAAGGAGAGTCTTCAAACTCAAAAGAAAATAATACTTTTCAAGGTTTTTCTAAAAATTCAAAAACTTTTCAAAAACCTAAAAGTAGCCATATCAACTTTAATTTTTAAAACCGAAATTAATTAGCTGAAAAATTATTGATCTTCTCAAGGAGCTATTAAAGTCGAACTCTATAGGTCGTTCCTACAAAAATAGACAGAAAAAGACCATCTATACTCCTAAACCCAAAACAGTTATGAAATGGGTTCCTAAAGTTGCCAGCTTGGTTGCCCACACTGCTTTCAAATCAACAAGCCATTCAAAGTGGTACCTAGATAGTGGTTGCTCCGGGCTTATGATAAGTGACAAAGCTGTATTCACATTTGGTGATGGAAGCAATTGCAAGATTATTGGCCAAGGTACGGTTCAACTTTATAACCTTCCCTTATTTAAGAATGTCTTATATGTTGAGGGTTTAAAACATAACCTATTAAGCATTTCTCAGATATGTGATAACAACCATAGTGTAAAGTTTTCTAATCAAGGTTGTGAGATAGTTAATAAAAGGGATTCTATTATATTAACTGGTCACAGAACTTCTGAAAACTGCTACATCATTAGTGATGCTAGCTCATCTACTCAATCATGTTACATGGTCCATACCGATGAGACTGAATTATGGCATAAACGCCTTGGACATGTACACTATCGGAACTTATTTAGATTGAGCAAAAGAGAACTAATTAGAGGTCTACCCAAATTGTAAAAAAGTAGACAAAATATGTGGTGAATGCCAGTTGGGCAAACAGATTAGGAGCTCTCATAAGAAAGTGAACTCCAATACCACATCTAGACTACTCGAGCTTCTTCATATGGATCTTATTGGACCAACCAGATCAGAGAGTCGAGGAGGTAAAAAATACATCTTGGTTATCGTAGATGACTATACCGGATTCACTTGGGTATCATTCTTAAAAGATAAAACTGAAACTCTGGATGAAGTAAAAAAGGTCATCAAACGAATCCAAAATGAGAAAAGTTCTCATGTTAGCAAGATCCATAGTGATCATGGATCTGAATTCGAAAACAGTAGTTTTGAGAAATTCTGTAGCGATCAGGGAATATCACATGAATTCTCAGCGTCCAAAACACTGCAACAAAATCGTATAGTTGAAAGGAAAAATAGAGTGCTTCAGGATATGGCTAATGTTATGTTGAATAGCATGAAGCTCTCTAGAAATCTTTGAGCTGAAGCAGTTAATACCGCATGTTATATTATTAATCGGGTTTATACTAGTAAATCCGATAATAAGACTGCTTATGAATTATGGTTTGAAAAGAAACCTACTGTCAAATACTTTTGGGTTTTTGGCAGCAAGTGTTATATTTTACGGGATCATGAAAATTTGGGTAAGTTTGATACGAAGAGTGACGAAGGAATTTTTCTTAGTTATTCTTTGAACAGTCGAGCTTATAGGGTTCTAAATAAGAGAACTGGTGTGATTCAAGAGTCCATCAATGTGGTCATTGATGATCATTTGAATACACCAGCCCCAAGTTCAGATGATGATGAAGCTCTTATTATTGACAATCTAGATATCTCATCAAGTCAAAAAGAATCTGAACCAAGGACTGTTAAAGATCATCCAACCAATCAAATACTTAGAAATCCTCTCACTGTAGTTCGTACTCGCAAAAAACTTGAGAACATATGTAATTATGTTTGTTTTACATCCCAAATAGAACCGGTCAACGTAAAAGAAGCATTTTCTGATGAAAATTGGATAGTTGCTATGCAGCATGAACTTAATCAATTTGTTCATAATGATGTCTGGTATCTTGTTTCTAGACCTAAAGATGAAAACATTATTGGAACAAAGTGGATCTTTAAAAATAAGTCTGATGAACTCGAAAATATTATACGAAACAAGGCTAGACTGGTTGTATAAGGATACACTCAGATTGAAGGCATCGATTACGATGAAACCTTTGCTCCAGTCGCTCGCTTTGAATCAATCAGACTTTTTATATCCATCGCATGTTTTAGAAAATTTAAAATCTATCAGATGGATGTAAAGAGTGTTTTCTTGATTGGCGATTTACATGAAGAAGTGTATGTTGAACAACCTTCAGGGTTTGAAGACCCTAAGTTATCTGACCATGTATTTCGTCTCAAAAAGGCTCTCTATGGTCTAAAACAAGCACCCAGGGCATGATATGAAAAATTGACTAAATTCTTACTTAGTCATAGCTTTCAAGTAGGTAGTGTCGATAAGACGCTTTTTGTTAAAAAGAATAACAATGATATTTTGATGGTTCAAATATATGTTGATGATATTATTTATGGATCTACTTGTTCTAACATGTCTACTGAGTTTGCAGAGTTAATGAAATCAAGGTTCGAAATGAGCATGGTTGGCGAACTTAACTATTTCATAGGGTTGCAAGTAAAACAACAACCTGATGGAATTTTCATTTCCCATACCAAATATGCTTCAAACTTGGTTAAAAGGTTTGAATTTGAGAATGGTAAGAACTTTGATACTCTTATGAGTACAACATTAAGACTCTCAAAAGACTCTTCAGGTAAAGATATAAATCCTAAATTATATTGCAGTGTGATTGGTAGTTTGTTATATCTTACTGCTAGTAGACCTGATATCGCATTTAGTGTTGGTATTTGTACGAGATATCAGTCTAATCCTATGGAATCACATCTTATTGTTGTTAAACGGATTCTTAGATATGTCGCAAGTTCTATAAATTTGGGACTTTGGTATCTTTTTGATACTAATGTTCAATTAGCCGGTTATTCAGATGTTGATTGGGCCGGAAATATTGATGATAGAAAATCAACCAGTGGTGGTTGTTTTTACATTAGAAATTGCTTAGTTTCTTGGTTCAACAAGAAGCAAAGCTCAATATCGCTCTCTACTGCTGAGGCTGAATATATTGGAGCTGGATATGCATGTACTCAACTAGTTTGGATGAAACGCATGCTTAGCGATTATGGAATTAATCAAGATTCAATGATCTTACATTGTGATAATTCCAGTGCTATAAACATTTCTAAAAACCCAATCCAGCATTCACGTACTAAGCATATTGATATTAGGTATCATTACATTCGTGAGTTGGTTGAAGAAAAAGTTATTTCATTGGAATATATACCAACCGAAACACAACTTGCTGATATATTTACTAAACCGATCTACAAAAGCAGGTTTAATAAATTAAAATTTAATCTTGGTATGTGCATTTTACATTGAATATTATTACTTGCATGTATCATAGTGTATTATATTTCATATTATAATCGTTTAAATTTTAAATTTTTTCATTAAAAATGCATTTTTGGTCGATGTTCGACCGGTCGTGGTTGTACACGACCAGTCGTGGTTCGACCGATCGTGAACCACACTCGACCGGTCGTGGATCTCGTGAATGTGATATAATTTGGAAAAAATTTTCTTCTTCTTCATTTCCACACCGACCTACAATGAGTCGTGGCTCGACCAGTCATAGGATTTTTAGTTTTTCTTCAAAGTAAGTCCCATTTCATCATTTTTCTTGAAGATTCATGATCTCTATGCTTTGATTTGTTCATAGTACATCTTGATTTCATCTCTTGTTGAGTTTTTCAAGGGTTTCCTCTCAATTTACTGATCTAGAGAAAACCCATCTTTCTTTTGTGCATCTTTCTTGCTTTTTGTATATCTTTTTTTTAATATGGATGCTAGAGGGAAAAAGAAAACATCCCGTGGTCCATCTTCATCCAGATCTGCACCGATAACTAAACGGCACCTTCGGTCACCCGAAGATGATACTCAAGATGTACGGGATTTGCGTGTCCGTAACATTATTGTTGAGCATACCACTAATCTAAATCACATTGCTCCATATGGTGTCATTCCCCTTCTTGAATCTGTAGGCTGGACTAACATTTTGCTTTGGGGTGGGTCTGCATACCAGTCCATTGCTTAATCAATGGTAGCATGCATCTCAGATTTTTCTCTTGATAATTTAACATTTTCAATCGATACTAGAGAAGGAAAATTTGAAGTAGACCTTCATTTAATATCAGGTATTATGGATATACCTGTTAATGATGAAGGAATACCAATTCATACCTTATACGATAAACCTTCTAAATTGAAAAAATACATGTTAACAAGAGATTTATGCAAAATTGATGCACAATGGACTCACAAAGGAAATGCGCTCCCTGCAGAGTATTTGTTACCCAGTTACAGAATATTACATCGTTTCTTCATTTTCAATGTATATCCTCGATCCGGTAATAAAACCGAGTTGACTTCTTTCATGGTTCGTGTGTTGCATTCTATTGCTTCTGGAACCAAGGTCTATCTTCCTTCTTTGATTTGTCACTCCATTATACAATTTCGTTTCCATCCGGGTCATATGATATTCCATTCGGTTATCTTATGACTGTTTTAGCCACTCACATGCTTGTCGATAAACCTGTTAATGAGGCACCAATTCATCATCTTATTTTCAACAATGTCAATCTTAATAAGATGAAATTGGATCTGCTCCCTGGCCAATTTGATGAAGCTGGTGTTAGTGGTGTCGGTGGTGATGGTGGTGATGCTGAAAATGAAGGGGAAGCTGGCGATCTTCCTCAAGATGTTAATATGGATGACATATTTGATGATATTGAAACTGATTCACCTAATGATCCAGATTATGATCCTTCTGGTTTTGATGCACACCTTCGTGCATTTTAGGAAAAAGTTGATAATATGAATATAGCCCATGATATGAGATTCAAGTACATGCGAAAATATCTTCATCGCATAAATAAAGGCTTACACCAGATTGATCCAACTATCCCTGCTCCCTCCTCTAGATCAGATGTAACACCCCGGATTTTGGCCAATCTGAGATTTGACGTTCTTAGGCAATGGGTCAATTAAAACACCTGGAAAATTGCTTAGAAACCAATTCCATAGCCAAAGAAACCACTTAGAATCAATTCCTTTAGAAAATATGACTAAGTTAGCTAGTGCAACGTTAGAATAGCTGGGAAATGGTCCCTAATCACTTTAAATACGTTCTACAAGGCCCAAAGCGAGTGGAACCAAGGGTGCTATAATGCTCTAAAGCCTCGGATCAAACTCTAAGCCGGTTTGTTCTCGGGACCTCCTTGAAACTTTGTATTGGATCTAGACCGCGCGTCGTAAGTCAGATGCCTACCATCTTAGACCGTTATGACCACTTAGCTGGGCTTGGCAATCGTTTCGAATATCAAGTCCAACTGACGATCACAGGCTATTTCATTGAGCCCGGACCGAAGAGAGTGTGAATAGGGACATAGTTGGAATTTCAAATTCAAATCTGGCACACAAATTTGACGCATCAGTATTAAGCATTCTGACCGTCAGAATACAGCCAAATTACACCCTTGGATCAGGAAAAATTTCTATTACATATCACGAGACTTATAGGCCTGATCTTGGTGCGGTGACCGTTAAACTGAAACTGAGCCGCCACGTGCGATCTGGGAACCCTACCGGCCTGAAAACTGGATGTGTGCTAGATCCAGTATGCATGAGCTTAAGTCCGACCGCATTTGGCCAGGGGACCTTCAGAAATGCCCTTTTGGACCGAAACGGCCCCGATTTGGTTAGGCACCAAGTAAACATTGTTCCCAAGCCTATTTTGGGCATGTTTTAGGCTATAAAAGGGGTTGAAACCCTCACTCCTCTCTCCCATCCGAATTTGAGAGAAGCCCTAGCTTGGGAGAGAGAAAAAGAGTGAGAGATTGTGAGAGTGTGGGAGAGTTCTTCCTGCCACTTGTACTACGCGTTGCACGTGCTTAAGCAACACATCTCTACCGCTTTCCCGGCGATTCCACCGCGATCCTAGGTAAGTAAAAACCCTAAATAGTTGTTGATTTGAGTTTCCCTTGTTTCCATAGCGATGTAGCTTATGGATCTTGTGTATTAGGCTCCTTACTCGCCGTAGACGAAGCGTATACGCTCCGTTTCAATTCCTGAGTCTACAAGACATAAGGTGAGGATTTTAGACGCTTTGATTGATGGTTCCCAACGCTTTCAATGTCGTTTAATAGTAGATTCTTGACGGCATCACCGTTTGACATGTACAAAATGCTCTCCGTTTCCCGTTTCGTAAGCTAACGAAGAATATGAGATTTAGGGCATTTTAGTCATTTGTAGGAAGTACTGTTTACATTCATATTTTGCTGATGTGATTGACATGGTTTGTTGTCGCATTAGGAAGTTAGGAATGCGTGCATAATTAGTTTGGCGAAGAGATTCGCCTAGTTGCGCACTTTGGGTCGACATACTATATGTAGACTTAAGTGTGTAGTGTATGTGTTTGTATAAATGCTTGTATTAGTATGTATTGAATTAAATGATGTTATTTGATAGTTTGTGATTGATTTTTCAATTATTATGCTGACCTAAATGATTTTCTACTTGTTGACAAAATGCATGATTTCATTACATGCATGGAATGTATGTGCTTGAGGATTTGCTTAAGTTGAATATGCATGGGAAGTATGCCTTGAAGATTTGCTTAAGTTGAATGTTATAACATGTGCTAACATGCTCACATGATATATTTCAATTCCAATACCTTTTTATAGTGTTAATGTGATACCATAGATGTGTGGGACTTGACTTAGTCCAGGCAGTCGGTAACCGAGCGAATTCGTGGCTGACTGGTCATAGCCACGAACGACGCGTCGATGAATGTGATTCGTGTTGAGAGTTGGCGGCAGTGGTTAGGCCACGCGAAGTGTTTTACGCACTTCATGTCGTTCAATTCGAGATGCGATCGCGCTAGTCGAGCCCGTCAAGTAACCCGACTGGCCGATGTTTGTTCACCTTGTATGTATCATAACTGCTTGAACCTAGGGTACTGAACTTACCATTGTAAACCCTATTAACCGTGGTACCTTGATCCACGAAGACTCATGAGCCGGGCATGGTGGTATGGGACACCGTGGTCGAGCTGTCGGCCTACGCTGGGGCCACAAACCTCCCCGTAGTGACCAATGAGCACCTTGACTCGTGAGCAGATTATGGTGGTATGGGACACTATATTCTAGCTGTCGGCCTACACTGATCAGGCGACGAGCCCTTTGTAGTGACCGCGAGCGTATTCTGAGTTCACAGGAGGCGACGACCCTTCCGTGCAGTAGAGTACAGTAGGCCTGTATTGATAAGGTGATGGGGGAGCGGTGCAACGAGTGCGAGCAACAGCCCTGGCAGCCCTTGCAGTGACCTACGAAATGTACATCGTATGAGATTACTAGGAGTGACGACCCTAGACAGGATCCGTGTTGGGATTGATACAAGGGAAGTACCTTAGTTTCCCAATCCTGCTGTTTGAATGGACTAATAACAACTTGGTAATCATATCACCATAGCATTGCATGTGCCTGGAAGATGTGGAGCACTCTAGGGAGTGTGGCATGCCGCGGTCGTAAGATGTTGCCGTATGAGGGTGATCGTCGGTGAGGGCATACATCACGTCATGTCATAATTGCATTAACAACAGTATTAGGATTGTTTGATTTATTGCTTTACTATTATCGCGTGATTGATTTGAGAACATGTTAATCCTTGCTCTATTATTCCACTGAGTTAGCTACTCACTCCCACGTTACGGGACGGTGTTCCTGGACACCCACCAGACCTTTTGTGATTGCAGATGATGGCGCGGCCTGCGAGGCAGAGCTGGACTTGATGATGATGAGGAGGATCCCTCCTTTATGTGTGTTCTGATCGACGGGATTACAGGGAGGTTGATTAGATGCCTTGACACTTGTCATTTTATATTTTTAGAGCACTCATGTATATTCTTTTGTTTACTTTTGAAGTATACATGTATGTATATAACCCGGTAACATATTTACACTCTAGAGACATACAACAGATTATATATGTTATACATACTATCACAGTCTTCCGCTTGTAAATTTAACTGTCTCTGGAGCGTGATATGCTGTTTTAGCTTAATCTCACTCATGTTTAATACATTATCATAGACAACATTCAATCATACATATCTATGTTGCATAAATAACATTTTGGAACTCGGGAGTTGGGTTTTTGCTCGACCCCCCGATTTTCGGGATGTTATAGATGGTATCAGAGCATGATTTGGATTAAACCGGGCCTGGGTTATGGTCACGCGACGTACGCTGTCGCTTCCTTTGACTTAGGTGGGTGCGAGAAGAGTCTAGAAACACGTCTAGGATCGCAGATTCGCCGATAGGCGAAGTCTATTAGGATCGATCGCAAGATCGAGTCTATAACGCATCTCGGGCCGCGTAAGGCAACCCGAATCACTTCTAAGCTGTAGGAAGTCGGGTTGAGACGTCCTATGAGCGGTTTTAAACCGCAAAAGTGAATCCTTGGGCCGTGGGATGACCACGACTCCAGTAATCAATCGCCAGGGCTTAAAAACCCCGTTTTGCCAAAAAGTCTCAAAATTTCTCCTCTAACCACTTCAACCTTCAATTTTTTTCTTATCCATTTCATGTTAGGCATCAAACCTAATGTGAAAATAACACAAATTACTACATTAATCAAATTTTATAGTGAATAGTAAAATTTCATGAAAAATGGTCATAAGGCTATTCTAACTTCACTTTCTTTAGCAACTAAGGATCTAGATAGGTGTACTGGCTCCTTCTACCCCAAATTCATATGCTGCACCGTATGGTTTGGTATTCGGAATTGCGATGTGGACCCGGAAAGCCCCAAACACATATTTGGGCTCATACAGACCAAATTATTGTGAACCAAGGGGTGGGACCTAACTTTTTGGGACCCTGGGACCATGGGGGACCAGACCCATGGGGTCCCACTGGCCAACTTGAAGGTTGGCCGGCGATGCCATCGCCGGCCGACGGTGTCCGTTTGGGCCGTCCTTCGGGCGCACGCCCCTAAATGGGGTCCACACCCTCCCTATATACCTCCCACCTCACAGAAACCCCCAAATCCCACCTCTCCTTCACAAACAGCCCCCTACATAGCCCTAGATTTGATTTTTAGCAACCCATTCCAAACCCCGGCGTCCCAAACCACTCCTAGAACCTTCCTTGGCCAAAACCGACCACCACCCATCATTTATTGGGTGTTGGCAGCCTCTTTCCTTGAAGATATCACCATTTGGAGCTCCAAAATCCCCCAAATAGTGCTGAAATCGTGAGCAACTCCATTCCATCCTTTTGTTTGAATTTTTCCCTGAAAGTACAGCCTTGGGAAGCTTGAAGCGTCCCTCTACGACGCCTAGATTTCCTTTTGTCAGATTGGGCAGCCATTTCTCCGCATTTTCGGCGGTTTCCATGGCTTTCGTGGAAGCCATTTTGGGTCTTTTGTCACTCTCATCCATCCTGTCTTTGATGGGTAAGAGGAAAACTGCAACAGACGAGGCTGGGCCGAGCCGCCCTGCTCGATTGAGAAGACCGCGGGGTGGTGCCGCAAGTTCAAGCGCCGCCGCAGGTCCAGCTGCAGTCCTGGAGTGCCGTACAAAGCGGGATTTGGATCCCCATGCACACCTTGGAGGAACCATCCTATCAGAGATGCCTCATGGTGAATACACTGATCGTAGAGTGTTATTTGAGGCAGACGTAGATGGGCGATTGTTCGGCGAGTATCTGTTGTTCGAACGCATTGAAGCTGCGCACTGGGGACCGATCTTTGAAGCTCGCGCTCGTGCTAATGTGAGCACCGTTCGTGCCTTCTATGCTAGCATCCAGAGTCCTACCTTGGAGCCCTTACAGTTCAAAATCCCTTTTGGTAGAGATCGGATGGCTACGATCGACGTCCGGTTGGTTGCGCGACTTCTCAACGTGCCACTAGGTGATGTGCATCCAAGTGAGAAGAGTTTGAGGACTAGACGTGAACGAGATCGCCGCACCAGGTTTTTGTGCGGTAAGTTGGTTCCATGGCAGCCTAATAATAGCCTCAAGGCGACGTACATGTCTGAGGATTTGCGTCTGCTGCATCACATCTGCACGTTCAATGTTTATCCTAGGTCGACGAACCGCATTGAATGTACACGTCTTATGGTCGATTTCTTATTTCTGGTGGCCCAGGGAGAGAACGTATGTATGGCCACTTTCATCTTACGGCAGATAGTTCTCATAGCCAGGTCGAGGAGAACATCCGAATCCCTTCCCTTTGGCCGACTCATTTGCAAGATTGCGCTTGAGTTTGCCTATAGACTTGGACCCGAATTACCGGTATCGATTCACACCATCGATGAGTCGACAATGGTTAAGATGAAGATTGGGTCGCAATACCGTGAAAATCAACTTGAAAGGGATAGTGGGGATGACTTTGATGAAGAGAAAGATCAAAGCGAAGAAGAACCTAGAGCAAAGGTTCAGGAAGAGGTTCAGGAAGAAACAGAAGAGGAGGCTCAGGATACTGATGAGAGCCCTCCTCCTTCTGCGCAGAATACTATCGACGACCGCATTGCTCGGATGGAGGAGAGTCAGACCGCTTTGCGTAGGGAAGTCCAAGAACTTCGAGCGGAAGTCGCTGATGCCAAGGCCGTTACAAAGAAGAAGTTTGGCAAGGTGACTCGCACCTTGAAGGCAATCCTGTGTTGCTTACAGGATAAGGGTGCTCCTCCTCCATCACCAGACTCCGACTAGCGATGCGATCTTTGATGTTACTATTAGTAGTTAGTCATTTCCTGTTTTAAGTTGTGTTTTGTAAGCCTGATAAGGCTGGTAGTTTACCTATGTTGCTGTAGTAGCTAACTGACATAGCTCCCATGTATTTTTGTCATGATACTTATAAGGAGATATCCCTTGTATTATGACAATTTTGGTTTAATGAAATGCATGATGCTTTTCAACTTGTTATGTGAATGTTTGTGTTGTGGTTTGGGCTTAATGTAGCCAAAATTTGTGGAATGGAGTGCATGCCGTCTCATTTCACTGTAAGGTATTGTCCCTGGATCGGGAGTATTGTAACTCCCGGGATTCAGCCTACTAATTAGTTTTTATCCCACCCCACCCTCCTACCAAGCATGCCACTTCCGATCCCACTATGGGACTAAGAACGCGGTTCTATTTAATACAACTGAATGCTACTGGCCACATAGGCCCTTGGCGTTTTGGTCCTAGAGTTAGCACTCCTAGATTTGAAGAGTCTGACGACATAAGAAATCCAATTCCATTTAGACAATCTTGACCCTAAGCGATAGAACAACTCTCTGTAGTAGAAATGGTATGGAAAGCCATTTACCGTATAATCTTAAGCTTTAGATTATAGCTACTGAGTTACAGACTAGCCTACTAGTTACCTAGAGTAGGGTAAAGCCTGTATATGATAAGGAATGATAGATTAGTTTTGATTGGAATGAGACTCCCTTCCTTGGATAGATCCCCTTATGACTTATAGACTCCTGTTGTTGCCCATAGGAAGGAACCATACACTCTCAGGGAACATTTATAACTCCCTCAGATTGAACTTAGAATGAACTAGCACGCCCCTTAGAATTGCCTTTCCCAAGGACTTATTGCATTCGGGAACGCAGAGTAAAGGAACTACATGTAAGCGATGTATTCGCGGTTTGAGTCGATTTCTTACTCCTAGTGGTTACCAATGAATCCAATGCTCTGATCAAGCAGAGGATCGGCATCGACTTGGATTAAGAACTGATACAACACATTTTCTGTCCTGATTAGACAGAAGGTTCAACGTATCCGGCTTAGACCCACTACACAACCTTTCTTCTGTGATGGCCCAACCATCTACAACTAAACAGGATCACATTGTCTTTGGGAAATGGCGAGGACTTAAAGCCAGTAGAGAATTAGACATCTTGCCACCAACTCATACCTGCCCCTGAATTCAATCATAATAGAGGTTAGGCTCATCTCTATGATCATAGGTACCAATGCCATAGAACGCATCATTAGCAAGGAAGACCATATAGAGAAAGGCTGTTTCCATTTTAGGTTAAGGATAGCCCCTAAGTTGCGCCTCGTTCTGATATACGGATCGATGCAAATATTCTTCAACCTTAAGTAAAACCAAGTTTTAAGGGGGGTAGAACGTATTGAGTCCAATCCAGTTAGGTTAGTCAACGCTACCGTTTGATCAGAGTGGCGCAGCGGAAGAGTGGTTGGCCTCTTTTCCACTGGCCCAAGATCGAAACCTTTGAGTTCGGATATACATACGATTAGGTTATTAAGTAGGATTTGAACCTTCCTTAGAATGTCAATACTAAAGTCCCTCTAGGTACTCCTTGCCGTTCGCCAATGTCGGGGACGACATTGTGTTTTAAGGGGGGTAGATTGTAACACCCCGGATTTTGGCCAATCTGAGATTTGACGTTCTTAGGCAATGGGTCAATTAAAACACCTGAAAAATTGCTTAGAAACCAATTCCATAGCCAAAGAAACCACTTAGAATCAATTCCTTTAGAAAATATGACTAAGTTAGCTAGTGCAACGTTAGAATAGCTGGGAAATGGTCCCTAATCACTTTAAATACGTTCTACAAGGCCCAAAGCGAGTGGAACCAAGGGTGCTATAATGCTCTAAAGCCTCGGATCAAACTCTAAGCCGGTTTGTTCTCGGGACCTCCTTGAAACTTTGTATTGGATCTAGACCGCGCGTCGTAAGTCAGATGCCTACCATCTTAGACCGTTATGACCACTTAGCTGGGCTTGGCAATCGTTTCGAATATCAAGTCCAACTGACGATCACAGGCTATTTCATTGAGCCCGGACCGAAGAGAGTGTGAATAGGGACATAGTTGGAATTTCAAATTCAAATCTGGCACACAAATTTGACGCATCAGTATTAAGCATTCTGACCGTCAGAATACAGCCAAATTACACCCTTGGATCAGGAAAAATTTCTATTACATATCACGAGACTTATAGGCCTGATCTTGGTGCGGTGACCGTTAAACTGAAACTGAGCCGCCACGTGCGATCTGGGAACCCTACCGGCCTGAAAACTGGATGTGTGCTAGATCCAGTATGCATGAGCTTAAGTCCGACCGCATTTGGCCAGGGGACCTTCAGAAATGCCCTTTTGGACCGAAACGGCCCCGATTTGGTTAGGCACCAAGTAAACATTGTTCCCAAGCCTATTTTGGGCATGTTTTAGGCTATAAAAGGGGTTGAAACCCTCACTCCTCTCTCCCATCCGAATTTGAGAGAAGCCCTAGCTTGGGAGAGAGAAAAAGAGTGAGAGATTGTGAGAGTGTGGGAGAGTTCTTCCTGCCACTTGTACTACGCGTTGCACGTGCTTAAGCAACACATCTCTACCGCTTTCCCGGCGATTCCACCTCGATCCTAGGTAAGTAAAAACCCTAAATAGTTGTTGATTTGAGTTTCTCTTGTTTCCATAGCGATGTAGCTTATGGATCTTGTGTATTAGGCTCCTTACTCGCCGTAGACGAAGCGTATACGCTCCGTTTCAATTCCTGAGTCTACAAGACATAAGGTGAGGATTTTAGACGCTTTGATTGACGGTTCCCAACGCTTTCAATGTCGTTTAATAGTAGATTCTTGACGGCATCGCCGTTTGACATGTACAAAATGCTCTCCGTTTCCCGTTTCGTAAGCTAACGAAGAATATGAGATTTAGGGCATTTTAGTCATTTGTAGGAAGTACTGTTTACATTCATATTTTGCTGATGTGATTGACATGGTTTGTTGTCGCATTAGGAAGTTAGGAATGCGTGCATAATTAGTTTGGCGAAGAGATTCGCCTAGTTGCGCACTTTGGGTCGACATACTATATGTAGACTTAAGTGTGTAGTGTATGTGTTTGTATAAATGCTTGTATTAGTATGTATTGAATTAAATGATGTTATTTGATAGTTTGTGATTGATTTTTCAATTATTATGCTGACCTAAATGATTTTCTACTTGTTGACAAAATGCATGATTTCATTACATGCATGGAATGTATGTGCTTGAGGATTTGCTTAAGTTGAATATGCATGGGAAGTATGCCTTGAAGATTTGCTTAAGTTGAATGTTATAACATGTGCTAACATGCTCACATGATATATTTCAATTCCAATACCTTTTTATAGTGTTAATGTGATACCATAGATGTGTGGGACTTGACTTAGTCCAGGCAGTCGGTAACCGAGCGAATTCGTGGCTGACTGGTCATAGCCACGAACGACGCGTCGATGAATGTGATTCGTGTTGAGAGTTGGCGGCAGTGGTTAGGCCACGCGAAGTGTTTTACGCACTTCATGTCGTTCAATTCGAGATGCGATCGCGCTAGTCGAGCCCGTCAAGTAACCCGACTGGCCGATGTTTGTTCACCTTGTATGTATCATAACTGCTTGAACCTAGGGTACTGAACTTACCATTGTAAACCCTATTAACCATGGTACCTTGATCCACGAAGACTCATGAGCCGGGCATGGTGGTATGGGACACCGTGGTCGAGCTGTCGGCCTACGCTGGGGCCACAAACCTCCCCGTAGTGACCAATGAGCACCTTGACTCGTGAGCAGATTATGGTGGTATGGGACACTATATTCTAGCTGTCGGCCTACACTGATCAGGCGACGAGCCCTTTGTAGTGACCGCGAGCGTATTCTGAGTTCACAGGAGGCGACGACCCTTCCGTGCAGTAGAGTACAGTAGGCCTGTATTGATAAGGTGATGGGGGAGCGGTGCAACGAGTGCGAGCAACAGCCCTGGCAGCCCTTGCAGTGACCTACGAAATGTACATCGTATGAGATTACTAGGAGTGACGACCCTAGACAGGATCCGTGTTGGGATTGATACAAGGGAAGTACCTTAGTTTCCCAATCCTGCTGTTTGAATGGACTAATAACAACTTGGTAATCATATCACCATAGCATTGCATGTGCCTGGAAGATGTGGAGCACTCTAGGGAGTGTGGCATGCCGCGGTCGTAAGATGTTGCCGTATGAGGGTGATCGTCGGTGAGGGCATACATCACGTCATGTCATAATTGCATTAACAACAGTATTAGGATTGTTTGATTTATTGCTTTACTATTATCGCGTGATTGATTTGAGAACATGTTAATCCTTGCTCTATTATTCCACTGAGTTAGCTACTCACTCCCACGTTACGGGACGGTGTTCCTGGACACCCACCAGACCTTTTGTGATTGCAGATGATGGCGCGGCCTGCGAGGCAGAGCTGGACTTGATGATGATGAGGAGGATCCCTCCTTTATGTGTGTTCTGATCGACGGGATTACAGGGAGGTTGATTAGATGCCTTGACACTTGTCATTTTATATTTTTAGAGCACTCATGTATATTCTTTTGTTTACTTTTGAAGTATACATGTATGTATATAACCCGGTAACATATTTACACTCTAGAGACATACAACAGATTATATATGTTATACATACTATCACAGTCTTCCGCTTGTAAATTTAACTGTCTCTGGAGCGTGATATGCTGTTTTAGCTTAATCTCACTCATGTTTAATACATTATCATAGACAACATTCAATCATACATATCTATGTTGCATAAATAACATTTTGGAACTCGGGAGTTGGGTTTTTGCTCGACCCTCCGATTTTCGGGATGTTACATCAGATTAAGTGAATTATCTTCTGGATAGTATGTCATTTCCTTTTATTTTGGATATGTATTATGAATTATGGTTTCATAACATTGTCTTTTGGATAATGGATTATGACTTAATGCTTAAGATTTATATGATGTCCTTTCATATCTCTTTCTCATTTTTTTTTACTTTTTATGTTCTCCTTCCTATTGTGCCTTTCCCTTGTCATTTTGTGACAAAAAGGGGGAGTAGTAAAGCTAATGCTAAAAGGAGAGTAATACGGATAGGGGGAGTAATTTGTTTGTATTGTTTGAGAAGGATATGTGGATTGAAGTCTTGAGGTTTTCATGTTGTGTACTGATTATATAAGCAATACTCGTATTACTCAGGGGGAGTAGAGTATTTTGTGATTTCATGACTTATCATTCCTTATTATCTTTGATGTTATGTGTTTTGTCATAAATTTGACAAAGGGGGAGATTGTAAGTGCTATGATTTCATATCCCTTTAGTTGTCAAATTTTGTGGTGCCAAAACCTATATCTATGTCTTGTATATCTTGTGTTTTATGTTTGAAGTCTATTCATTGCAATCGAGACATATCAAGACATCGCATTTCAAGACAAGATCTTAAATGAAGAAAGTTTTAAGTCTTGGATGAAGAAATCAAGAATAGAAGTATTCAAGTTTGCATGTTCAAGATTTGATCAAGTTCAAGTTTACTAGAAGACTTTGTCAAGTCAAGATCAAGCTCATTAAGGCCTACTACAAGTTTTGTATATTCATAAGATTCTCTTAAGGGTCATCTGAGAGAACAGACTTTCAATGTCCATCTCACTTTTAAGGTTTGTTTGACCTTAGATTGACCTTAGGATGGGCTTTATTGTAGGTCATTCCGAATACATAACTCATATATTTTAATATGCTTGTTTGAAGTGTTCTAAGACCAGTCCTAGGGACTTCAAGACCAGTCCTAGCTTTGCTATGACCAGTCTTAAGTTTTTCAGGACCAGTCCTAAGTAGTTGAAGATTTTTGGATCTTTCTGGCTATCCTACGACCAGTCCTGGACATCCTACGACCAGTCCTGGAAGTTCTACGACTCATACTTCGACCGGTCGTAGCCCCTACGACTCAAACTCCAGTAACCATTTTTGGGGTCCTACGACCGGTCGTAGCCCCTACGACTCAAACTCCAGTAACCATTTTTGGGGTCCTACGACCGGTCGTAGGTGATCCACGACCAGTCGTAGGTGACCCACGACCGGTCGTAGACCACCCAGGACAAATCTTTCGAAAATCTTTGATGCTACGACCAGTCATAGGATCATAAGACCAGTCGTAGACGGAATTTTTCAGGCTATAAATAGAGCACGAACTTCAGAGTTTTAGTACTTCAAATCAATTTTATTCAAGCATTCTTTAGGCTATTCTCTGAGATAAGTTTGTGTTTATTTTAAGCTACATTGTGCTTATTTAATATTCCTTTTCCTAGCTTATTTTTATTTGATTTTGATCTACATTCCAATCTTATTAGATAAGGGGAATTTCTGATATTCCTTCTTCTTGGATTCAAAATCAAATAGATCTAGCCCGTTTGATCTAAAATCAATTAGACTTAGAACCATTCTTAAAATGAGTATTGGACTTTGAATGTTGAATCGAACTTCTACTTCGATTGGTTCTACCTGGCTTCTTCAAAAGGTGAGTCAGGTATTTTACATGTTTTGTAATTTACTTTTCTCGGGTTTTTGTTTGAGATTCGCCAGAAAAATCTCATTGTAGTGGTTATCTGAGGAGAGCCAGAAAACTCAGATTGTGGGGTTTTTGGATTGTGTAAGCCCGAGATCAAAGACACAATTGTAAAGGTTTTAGGTGAACCTGTGAAACCTATTTTGATAGTGCATGCTAATATCCCCTGTGTGAGGATATTAGGAGTGGAGTAGCAATCTGTGTGGCTGTTGGATAACAGTTGGTGTACACACAGGCGAACCACTATATATCGTTGTGTTGTGGATGTGCTTCATTCTTTCATTCCTTTATTCATTCAGTTTTGTAGTTTGTGTTTGTGGATGAATGTTGTATTCACTTCAAGCAAGTGTGGATGAATGTTGTAATAACTTAGGATTTATTTTCCGCAAGTTATTTTGATTTCATTACTTATTATTCCTCTTTTGTTTGTGATACAAAGGACGTTCTAGAAATAAGGTTGTCCTACCTTAAACCTCTGGTTTTTGGTTTAAAGTTATCCTTAGAACTGATAAAGTATCAATCTCTTTATTTTAGGCTATTGTGATTGTTTTATATTCAGCATTGTGCTTTATATCTTTTATTATTCCGTTGTTATAAGTTTTATTTGGCATTGCCCTATTCACACACCCCCCCTCCCCTCCCCTCTAGGACATATAGCTAGGCCCTTTCAGTGGCCACCTAATGAGTTGACCAGACTGATTTTTTGGTGAGGTCGTCTCTTACCAGGAAACGAATTGGCTACTCCCCCTGCAACCAGCCAATGGTTGTTGGTCAGTGCTCTATGGGCCCACCATGATGTGTGTGTTTCATCCATGCCATCCATTTATTTTTCTAGATCATTTTAGACTATTAGACCAAAAATGAGTTATATCCCAATCTTAAGTAGACTACGTTATATGAAAGAGTGTTGAATGAGTGTCGACCATTAAAAATTTTTTATGGGCTGTAAAAGTTTTGGATCAAGTTGATCTTTATTTTTTTCCTTCATCCAGGTCTGTATGACCTAATCAATAGATTGGATGTCAAATAAACAGTACAATGTGCTTTAGGAGGATTTTAATGGTAGATATCCAATCGCTATTGTTTTCCTGTAGTGTGGTCCACTTGAGATTTATATCCCAATAATTTTTTGAATAAAGCCACAAAATGATCTGTAAAAATGGATGAAGCAAATACATCATGGTGGGGCTCACAAAGCACCAACCATCACCCACGGGGCTGGTGGTAGGGAGTAGCCAATCCATTTCCTACCATGTGACAGCTGGGATGTCATTCGTATGTGACAACTCAGACGCTGGTGGAGGCCGGTGCGCACGTTAAAAATGCATAGAACAGAAGGAAATGGATTGGCTCTGTAGGCCCATCATGATGTATGTGTTTCATCCATGTCATCCATCTATTTTTATATATCATTTCATGTAGAGAAAATGACCACTGTAGGCAAAACCTTTTATCCAGCGGTTTTTATCGAGGAATACAGACTTAAGTTACCAACTTAGACTAGCATGTGCGGACAGCGACTTTGAGGACGAAACTACCCCTCCTTTTCACTGCGAAGACAAGAGCTGACGGCCTAGGAGAGATCAAAGTTACATGGCCCCACAGCTATGTATTTATCATATCCACAACGTTCATCCATATTTCAAAATCATTTCGGAGCATTATCCAAAAAAAAAAAAAAATTATATCCATAAATCAATGGACTACACCACAAAGAGCAGCGGGGAAATTGATTTTCACCGTAAAAAATTTTATAAGGCCCATCATAACATTTATTTTCCATCCAATCTATTCATAAGGTCACAAAGGCCTGGATGAAGAGGAAAAACAAATTCCATGATGATACAAAACTTCTGTAACCCCTAAAAGGGTTTCAATGGTAGACACTCAATTCCCCACTACCTTTTAGTGTGTGGTCCACTTGATAGCTAGATCTGTCTTATTTTTCATCTCAAGCCTTAATACGAGTTCACCGAATAGATGGACGGTTTGGATATAACATATACCTCATAATGGGACCCACAAAAATCAGTGGGGATTAAAAAAAATAAAAAATGAAAAAGAAGCCAGTGAGTTGGGCCCGGTCAACCGGCCTAAGGCTACAGATTATAACCGTAGCCATAACTATAATGCTATGCACTTTTTTTTCTTTTTTATTTTTTAATTTTTTTTTATTTTTTACATGGAGAACTTTATTGTACCTACATTTTTCTTTAATACATGTTTATATAAATATGTGTGTGTGTGTGTGTGTGTGTGTGTGTGTGTATATAAATTTCTCCTTTTTTTTTCATTTCTTTCTTTATTCATTTAACAAGAATATTTTCTAAAATAAAATTAGTTACTTGACGTACCACATATGATTTTGGGGTAGGAGAAGCTACTTTAGCCAACCAACCTAGGTATTTTCCAAGATTCCATCAGGTCAATGGTCAAAAATACATTTCATTCACTTCACGGTCAATTTCAATCACTTCATAGTCAAACTAGAAATTGAGCGAGGCAAATATGAAATTGAGTGAGTAAATTAAAAATTGACTAGGACAAGTTATGAATTGAGTGAGGGAAGCTAGAAATTGAGCGAGGTAACATAAGAGTTCAGCGAGGGAATCTAGAAATTGAGCGAGGCAACTTAGGATTTGAGCGAGGAAAGATAGAAATTGAGTGAGGGAACCTAGAAATTGAGCAAGGTTTAGGCTAGGTTGAAATTGAGCGAGGGAACCTCGCTCAAATCCTAAGTTGCCTCGCTGAATTTCTACATTGCATCGCTCAATTGCTAGGTTGCCTCGCTCAATTCCTAGATTCCTTCGCTCAATTTATATATTGCCTCACTGGATTTCTAGCTTCCCTCGCACAATTCGTAGGCTGTCTCGCTCAATTCATATATTTTTCCAGATCATTTTATGGTATGAGACCAAAAATGAGATATATCCAGTTCTCAAGTGTACCACATTACAGAAAATAGTGTTGAATGAGCGTCAACTATTAGAAACCTATAGGGGGCCCACTGTGATGTTTGTGAGAAATCCTCCTTGTCTAAGTTCATTCATAGGGTCAAAAAGACCTGGATGAAGAGGGAAAAAAATTTCATAATGATCCAAAACTTCTATAACCCCTAAAAGGGTTTCAATGGTAGACATTCAATTTCCCACTGCCTTTTACAGTGTGGTCCACTTGATAGTTAGATCTATCTTATTTTTCATCTCAGGCCTTAATATAAGCTCGTAAAATATATGGACGGTTTGGATATAACACATACATCATGATGGGACCCACAAAAGCAACATAGCAAAAAAAAAAATTCAGTTTGCCCCGTTCAATTTCTAGTTTGCCCCTCAAACTGGAAATTGAGCGGGGAAAACTAGAAATTGAGCGGGGTAAACTGAAATTTTATTTTTTTTTGCTATGTTGCTTTTGTGTGTCCCATCATGATGTATGTGTTATATCCAAACTGTCCATATATGAGCGGGGTAAATTGAAAATTGAACGGGGCAAATTGAAAATTAAGCGAGGTAAACTAGAACTTGAGCAGGACAAACTGAAAATTGAGCGGGACAAACTAGAAGTTGAGCGGGGCAAACATGAAATTGACCCCACTGTCAAAATCTAGTTTGCCCACCTTTTATCCAGCTATTTTTATGAAAGAATTCAAACTTACTTTTGTAACTTAGACCTCCACGTATGGAGACCCAATTCCAAGACAAAAATACCCCTCCTTTTCACTGTTGTCCACTTTTTCTCTCCCTTTTCACTGTTTGATTTTCATCTCTCTTTCCACTGCTGCTTTCACGTTGCTTTCACCTCCCTTTCCACCCTCCGATTCCACGAGAAAGATGAAAAAAACTCATTTTGTGGGCCCCCCTTATTAGCATTTTGTCTTCTTTCGAAAATGGTCAGTCCAGGGAAGAAATCACGCATCAGTTGGGCCCACATTGAATGTATGTAGTATAGGAAACGAATTGGCTACTCCCCCTAACACCAACCCCGTGGCTAGTGGTCAGTGCTCTGTGGGCCCCACCATGATGTATGTGTTTCATCCATTCTATGCATCCATTTGTAAAGATCATTTCAGGGCTTCATCCTAAAAATAAGAGGGATATAAATCTTAGATGTACCATGCTATAGGAAAACAATAGTGATTGGATATCCATCATTTAAATCCATCAACCTGATGGAATCTTGGAAAATAATTAGGTTGGTTGGCTAAAGTAGCTTCTCCTACACCAAAATTATATGTGGTACGTCAAGTAACTAATTTTAGTTTAGAAGATATTCTTGTTAAATGAATAAAGAAAGAAATGAAAAAAAAGAGAGAGAAATTTTTTTTATATGCACACACACACACGCACACGCACACACATACACACACACATATTTATATAAATATGTATTACAGAAAAATGTAGGTAGAATAGAGTTATCCACGTAAAATATAAAAATAAGAAACCAACTTGTTAGGGTTGACCGGGTTGTGACCCAGTTGATTGGGTCAGAGCTGGGCCTATGGCTATAGATTATGCTATGGTTATAATCCATAGCCATAGACCCAGCTCTGACCCGGTCGACCCCAACATGCTGGTTCTTTTTTTTCTTTTCTTTTCTTTTTTCCTTGATGTAATCCAAATCGATTTTTATGGGTCCCATTATGAGGTATGTGTTATATCCAAACCGTCCATCTATTTGGAGAACTCGTATTAAGGCTTGAGATGAAAAATAAGACAAATCTAGCTATCAAGTGGACCACACTGTAAAAGGCAATGGGGAATTGAACGTCTACCATTGAAACCCTTTTAGGGGATACAGAAGCTTCAGGTTTAGGTTAGGGAGTTGAGATTAGGATTAGGTGTAGGTTTAGGTTTAGGGATTTGAGAATACATTTAGGTTTTAGGTTTATGTTTAGGTTTTAGGTTTTAGGTTTTAGGTTTAGGTTAAGGTTAGGTTATAAGTTATAAGTTTAAGTTATATGTTATAGGTTATAGGTTAAGGTTTTAGTTATATATTTTGGTTTAGGTTTAGGTTTAGGTTTAGGTTTAGGTTTAGGTTATAGGTTATAGGTTATAGGTTATAGGTTAAAGCTTTAGGGAATTGAGAATAGGTTAAGGTTTAGGTTTAAGGAATCGGGTTCAGGTTTGAGATCAGGTTTAGTTTGGTTTTTCAAGTTTAGGTTTAGGTTAAGGAGTTGAGATTAGGATTAGGTGTAGGTTTAGGTTTAAGGTACATTTAGGTTTTAGGTTTAAGTTTAGGTTTTAGGTTTAGGTTAAGGTTATAGGTTTAGGCTAGGTTTAGGTGTAGGTTATAGGTAATAGCTTTAGGGAATTGAGAATAGGTTAAAGTTTAGGTTTAGGAAATTAGGTTCGGGTTCGGGATCGGGTTTAGGTTTGGGTTTTCAAGTTTAGGTTTAGGTTTAGGTTTTAGGTTTTGGTTTTGGTTTAGGTTATAGGTTTTAATTTAGGTTTGGGTTATAGGTTTTAGTTTAGGTTATAGGTTTATGTTAAGGTTTAGGTTTAGGTTATAGGTTTTTGGATTTGAGAATGGGTTCGGGTTTAGGTTATAGGTTTTGGTTTTGGTTTAGGTTATAGGTTTTGAGATTTAATAATGGGTTTGGGTTTAAGTTTAGGTTTAGGTTTAAGTTATAGGTTTTGGGATTTGGGAATAGTTTTAGGTTATAACTATAGGTTTAGGTTAGGTTATAGGTTAAGGTTTTGGGATTTGAGAATGGGTTCAGGTTAAGGTTATAGGTTTTGGTTTTGGTTTAGGTTATAGGTTATAGGTTTAGGATAAGGTTTATATTTAGGTTTAGGTTATAGGTTTAGGATAAGGTTTATGTTTAGGTTTAGGTTATAGGTGGGTTTGGGTTTATGTTATAGGTTTTGGTTTTGGTTTTGGTTTAGGTTATAGGTTTTTGGATTTGAGAATGAGTTATGGTTTAGGTTTAGGAAATCGGGTTCAGGTTCGGGATTGGGTTTAAGTTTAGGTTTTTAAGTTTAGGTTTAGGTTTAGGTTAGGGAGTTGAGATTAGGATTAGGTGTAGGTTTCGCTTTAGGGAATTGAGTTTAGGTTATAGGTTTTCGAAAAGGTTAGGTTTAGGTTATAGGTTTTTGGATTTAGGAATAGTTTTAGGTTATAAGTATAGGTTTAGGTTAGGTTATAGGTTAAGGTTTAAGGATAGGTTATAGGTTTTGGGATTTGAGAATGGGTTTGGATTTAGGTTATAGGTTTAGGTTTAGGTTTTGGTTTAAGTAATAGGTTATAGGTTTTGGGATTTGAGAATGGGTTCGGGTTTAGGTTATAGGTTTTGGTTAAGGTTATAGGTTATAGATTTAAGTTTAGGTTAAGGTTAGGTTTAGGTTATAGGTTTTGGGATTTGATAATGGGTTCGGGTTTAGGTTATAGGTTTTGGTTTTGGTTTAAGTTATAGGTTATAGGTTTTGGGACTTGAGAATGGGTTCGGGTTTAGGTTATAGGTTTTGGTATTGGTTTAGGTTATAGGTTTTGGGTAAGGTTATAGGTTATAGGTTTAGGTTTAGGTTAAGGTTAGGTTTAGGTTATAGGTTTTAGGATTTAATAATGAGTTCGGGTTTAGGTTATAGGTTTTGGTTTTGGTTTAGGTTATAGGTTTAGGATAAGGTTTAGGTTATAGGTTTTGGGATTTCAAAATGGGTTCGGGTTTAGGTTATAGGTTTTGGTATTGGTTTAGGTTATAGGTTTTGGTTAAGGTTATAAGTTATAGGTTTAGGTTTAGGTTAAGGTTAGGTTTAGGTTATAGGTTTTGGGATTTGATAATGGGTTTGGGTTTAGGTTATAGGTTTTGGTTTTGGTTTAAGTTATAGGTTATAGGTTTAGGATAAGGTTTAGGTTTAGGTTTAGGTTATAGGTTTTGGGATTTGAGAATGGGTTCGGGTTTAGGTTATAGGTTTTGGTATTGGTTTAGGTTATAGGTTTTGGTTAAGGTTATAGGTTATAGGTTTAGGTTTAGGTTATAGGTTTTGGGATTTAATAATGGGTTCGGGTTTAGGTTATAGGTTTTGGTTTTGGTTTAGGTTATAGGTTATAGGTTTAGGATAAGGTTTAGGTTATAGGTTTGGGATTTGAGAATGGGTTCGGGTTTAGGTCATAGGTTTTGGTTTCAGTTTAGGTTATAGGTTTTGGGATTTGGAAATGATCTTTACAAATGGATGAACGGAATGGAAGAAACACATACATTATGGTGGGGGCCACAGAGCACTGACCACTAGCCATGGGGCTGGTGTCAGGGGGAGTAGCCAATCCGTTTCCTATACTACAAACATTCAATGTGGGCCCAACTGATGCATGATTTCTTCCCTGGCTGACCACTTTTGAAAGAAGACAAAATGCTAATAAGGGGGGCCCGCAAAATGAGTTTTTTTCATCTTTCTCGTAGAACCGGAGGGTGGAAAGGGAGGTAAAAGCAACGTGAAAGAAGCAGTGGAAAGGGAGATGAAAATCAAACAGTGAAAAGGGAGAGGAAAAGTGGACAACAGTGAAAAGGAGGGATATTTTCATCCTGAAATTGGGTCTTCGCACGTGGAGGTCTAAGTTGCAAAAGTAAGTTTGTATTCTTTCATAAAAACAGCTGGATAAAAGGTGGGTAAACTAGATTTTGACAGTGGGGTCAATTTCATGTTTGCCCCACTCAATTTTCAGTTTGCCCCGCTCAATTTTCAGTTTGCCCCGCTCATATATGGATGGTTTAGATATAACACATACATCATGATGGGACCCACAAAAGTATAAAAAAAAAAAATAAAATTTGTTTGCCCCGCTCAATTTCTAGTTTGCCCTGCTCAATTTCCAGTTGAGCAGGGCAAACTGAAAATTGAGCGGGGCAAACTGAATTTATTTTTTTTTACTTTTGTGGGTCCCATCATGATTTATGTGTTATATCCAAACCGTCCATATATTTTACGAGCTCATATTAAGGCTTGAGACGAAAAATAAGATAGATCTAACTATTAAGTGGACCACACTGTAAAAGGCAGTGGGGAATTGAACGTCTACCATTGATACCCTTTTAAAGGTTACAGAAGTTTTGGATCATTATAAATTTTTTTTTCCTCAATGAACTTAGATGGGGAGAATTTCTCACAAACATCACAGTGGGCCCCCTAAAGGTTTCTAATGGTTGACGCTCATTCAACACTGTTTCCTGTAATGTGGTACACTTGAGATTTGGATATGTCTCATTTTTGGTCTCATACCATAAAATGATCTGGCACATCAAGGTGGGGCCCACGGCTGGTGGCAGGCAGAGTACACAATCCGTTTCCTTGAAAGGAGCAAGAGAAGGAAGGGAGAGGAAAAATAACGATAGTAAAAAGGAGGGGTAGTTTCATCCTCAAAGTCGCTGTCCGCACGTGCTAGTCTAAGTTGGTAACTTAAGTTTGTATTCTTCGATAAAAATCGCTGGATAAAAGGTTTTGCCTACAGTGGTCATTTTCTCTTTTATGTATGATACTAAAAATGAGGTATATCCCAGGACCACATTAGAGAAAACAGTGTTGAATGAACGTCGGCCATTAAAAACTTTCGCGGGACATAAAAGTTTTGGATCAAGATGGTCTCTTTTTAAACCTTAATCTACGAGTCAACATATTGGATGTCAAATAAACAGTATAGCCGGCTTTAGGAGGATTTTAATGGTGGATATCCAATCACTATTATTTTCCTATGGTGTAGTCCACCTGAGATTTATATCCCTTTCATTTTTAAATGAAGCCATAAAATGACCTTTAAAAATGGATGAACGGAATGCATGAAACACATACATCATAGTAGGTCCCACAGAGCACCGGCCATCAGCCAATGGGCTAGTGGCAAAGGGAGTAGCCAATCCGTTTCCCGAATGGTAGCGGATTGGCTTGTGTACCATACACCAGCTATATAGCTACTGTTGGCACGTGTCCTGCAAAGATAAGCATCGAACAGTTCAAAGAAGATCAAAGTTACATGGCCCCACAGTGATATATTTATTATATCTACAATGTTCATCTACTTTTAGAGATCATTTTAGAGCATTATCTAAAAATAAATCATATTCAAAGATCATCTAGACCGCACCATAAATAGCAGTGGAGACTGCTGTTGGCATGTGTCCTGCAAAGACAAGCATCGAACGGTTCAAAGAAGATCAAAGTTACATGGCCCACACAGTGATATGTTTATTATATCTACACTGCTCATCTATTTTTAGAGATCATTTTAGAGCATTATCTAAAAAATAAATCATATCCAAAGATCATTTGGACCACACCATAAATAGCAGTGGGGATAATGATTTTCACCATTAAAAAATTTGTAGGGCACACCATAATGTTTATCTGACATCTAATATGTTCATAATGAAGAGGAAAATAAAATTTATATTGATCGAAAACTTCTATGACCCCAAAAAAGGGTTTCAATGGTAGACGTTCAATCCTCCGTTGGTTTTTTCAATGTGATCCACTTGATAGTTAGATCTGTCTTATTTTTTGTCTCAAGCCTTAAGATGAGTTCACCAAATGGATGAACAATTTGGATATAAAACATACTTCATGATCAGACTTACAAAACTTACGTCGATATAACAGCTATATAGCTAGTGTGAGGTACACTAGCCAATTTGATTTCGTAGCGGATTTCCTGGGAGAGTCTTGTGCCCTTTGGAAGCGGATTGGCCAGTGCTATCTCACACCAGCTATATAGTTTCTGTATCAACGTCAGCAAGTTCTGTGAGTCTGATCATGAGGTATGTGTTATATTCAAGTCGTCTGCCTATTTAACGAACTCGTCTCTTAATGCTTGAGATGAAAAATAAGACAATATAACTATTAAGTGGATCACATGGTGAAAAGAAGTAGGGGATTGAACTTATGCTATTGAAACTTTTTTAAGGATCACATAAATTTTGGATCAATGTGAAATTTGTTTTTCCTCTTCATTTAGGTATTTTTGACTTTATGAACAGAATGGATGGAAAATAAACATTATGATGAGCCCTATGAATTGTTTAACAGTAAAAATCATCATCTCCACTGTTATTTGTGGTGTGGTTCAGATAATCTTTAGATATGATTCATTTTTAGGATAATGCTCTAAAATGATTTCTAAAAATAGATGAACGGTGTAGATATAATAAATACATAACTGTAGGGCCATGTAACTTTGATCTCCTTTGAACCGCTCGTACAACTCGGATATCGAGGAGTGTCATGCTCGTCCTCGCCCGACACGTACCTACAGTAGCTATATAGTTGCTATGTGGTACACCAGCAAATCTACTTCCGCCCCAGTTGTCATAAACTGTAGGGCCATATCTGTCAAAAATCCACTCCGTCCATCAGTTTCGATGCACCATGTTAGGATAAGATTCTAAAAATCAATCAAATCCAAAACTCATGTGGGACATACCATTTGAAACACTGGGATTGAATGGCCATCATTGGAAATTTTGTGGGGGTTACAGAAGTTTTTATTAAGATGATTTTCGTGCTTACAATTTATTTGAGTGGTAATAAACCAATGAACGGCTTGGATGACATATAAACATCATGGTCAGCTCCAGGAAGGTTTCAACAGTAGATGTTTTTGTTCCCACTCTTATTTAATGTGGCCCACCTGAATTTTCGATATGTTGTCGTATTGTGTTCTTGCAAGACCGACAGACGGAGTGAATTTGTCACAGACATATCTTTGGGGAGAAATTTACCACTGTAGACAAAATCTTTTATCCAGCGGTTTGTACGAAGCAATACAAACTTAGACTAGCACGTGTGGATAGCGAATTTGAGGACGAAAATATCCTTACTTTTTAAGTAAGCCGGTTTATGGCTATGGATTTGGCAGCCCTCTATGGCTACGGATAAAGCCATAGGAACCATAGCCAATCTGACAGCCAACCCCGACATTACGACAAGACATGGAAACAGGGTTGACCGGGTCAGTGAGATGTGGCTTTTTGGGCCATGCTCCATCCACATTAAGTTGATTCAAGTAGCATTTTTGTACTGCAATATGAAAAGTGGCAGTTGTGATTTGAATAACATTTTTCTAATGCAAGATTGAAACAACATGAATTTGTGAATCTTTTCTTTCAAAATCATGCATCATGAGGCATTCTTCTTGTATTTGGGCATCAAATACAATGGGGCAAATTTCACATGCATCATTTACTGAATCACCTATGAATCTAAACACATATTGAATAATCATTCCTGTAAAAGAAATAAATTAGAGAGGTAAACAACAAGAAGTGATCAATTTCTTAGAGAAGAAAATGAAAAATGATCCAACATTCTCATATGATGGTTAAATAATTTAACATGCATAAAATCCATCCCATCCCTTAGGTAGACCATTCCTTGTTTGGCCTTGATCCAAAAATCAACTGATTCAACAATCACCCTGTTTAAAAGTATACAGAACGTCAGAAACTACTAAATTCTCATGGCATGGCCAATACTGGGAATCGAAAAAGAATATGAAGAAGAAGAAGAAGAAGAAGAAGAAGAAGAAGAAGAAGAAGAAGAAGAGACTTCTCTATCCATGACACTCTCATTCTAGAAAATCATATTTCATTAAACTTAAGTGGGGAGTTCAACACATCTAAACAACCCCTAAGGCACTTCATCAAAACCAACTAACCATGCGATACACCGAAGAAAGGAATTGATGGTAGGCCAGGCATACTCATTCAACTAAACAAATAGAATAAGAGAAACCCATCTGATCATGGATACAGATTGTATAAATGAAAGATAAGGAAACATAAGATTCACTAATAATGAGAGCAACTAGATGCAAAGTATGTATTTTAGTACTAGTTAAAGTATGCTTTTTAATTAGTGGTAGTTAAAAACCATATCTCTGCCTAAAGTTAGAACAACCAGTAGTTGGGCATAAGCAACCATCCACCTATGAGATAACTCAGATTCCAATAAAACCAGCTAAAAGTCAGTGCAACCAGAACCAGCACGATGGAAGCAGCCTTCCAACAAAAGGTTAGGTTTAAATTGGCACAACAACTTAATCCATTCGATTAGTTTGCAATAACCTTAAAAAAATTACTGAAATAATAGTATTCCAAGCATGTTACGAATTGGACTAAGCCATGTGGCATATTGACTATTATCTTAAAGCTTAGAACAGTCCAAAAGGGTCATACCCCAGCCAAAGGTGCATCTAA
The DNA here is from genome assembly GCA_037074715.1 of Magnolia kwangsiensis. Taxonomy (NCBI): domain Eukaryota; kingdom Viridiplantae; phylum Streptophyta; class Magnoliopsida; order Magnoliales; family Magnoliaceae; genus Magnolia; species Magnolia kwangsiensis. The sequence continues at coordinate 69,213,574 of CM073583.1, forward strand.
AATCTTATCCAAAATCAGGACCACTGTAACACCTCATACTTTTCATACTCAGGTGTTACCGTTAGAACCTAATTCGTAGGCTTGTGTGGGAACACACATGAACCACCCTGCCAATCACCTTTCGAATAGCCACAATTTGATCATCGTGACCGTCTAAAGTTAAGCTATCCAACCATTGACTCTTAGGGACAGACCATCAATGACTTTAACTCTTTCATGACCTCGATATGAAACGAGTACCTTGCACCATTGAAATCCAATCCTAACAATGGAATGTACGCCTTATAGCATTTTGAGCCTTTCATGGTGTATTTGTGCAAACCTGGCCATTAATAGTATGGATCGTCTGTACATCTAGGCTTGAACATTCTAAGAAGACATTGTGGGACACCAATAGTACACCTTTGAGATAATCTAGTTATTGGGTTGCAAGGACGGTCATCAAACGAGTGAGACTTGGTTTGGTCAGAAATTTAGAGCATTTGACCCTTAAATCGACCATCGGAACCATCCAATGCGAGCCATGGAAGGCCTTTATCTTAGATCATCTTAGAATCAGGACACAAATCATGAGGATCACCATTTATTCACTACACACGGATCATCAATCAATGCACATTGAGTAGCCCACAACTTACATATAGGCATGATAATAATGATAATAAATAAATAAATAAAAAGATAAGCAAATAACAATATGCATAAGTAATAACAATGATAATAATAGTAGTAGTAGTAGTAGTAGTAGTAGTAAACATTAAAACTTATAATAGCATTTAATATTCTAAATCCATAGTGTAGGGGGTCCCGGTTGCCAAAATAAATCCTTTAGACCCTTTTAACCGTTGTCGTTCAATTTCAGTATGATCCGACTGTTGGATTGGCAGGAATTCACCAATACGACCCAAATCGAGTGGTGGGCCCCATCTAGACCTTAGATCAGCCTGATCAACGGTCCAAGAGCTCCCTAGATGAATGGATGGTGTGAATTTCATCAAATCCACTTATGGACCCCACATTTACTTGCACATGTACATAATGCAGGAGCACTCGCCCTGCATGGGTCTTGGGTGACCGGTCAGCACAGGCTGACCTGTGTTTCCTTTAAAAAGAGAGGTTTCTCTCTCTCCTTAGTTTTGACAGAGGACAGACGACCGTTGTTTCTTTGATCAAAGGCCCCCTACACTGGCCATCTGGACAATCCAAACCGTCCATCTGATGGAGAGGCCTCAACCTACCAAAACCTCTGATGTTTCACATGGAAGCGCACGCATATGAGGACACAATGATGGGCCCAACGGAGCCGTGTGAGTGCAAATTTTTCCAAAAATGGAAACCTTATCCTGTTGTTGCCAAACTGGTAATTTAAGTGCGTTACTCTCCTTCATTTGCAACCGTTAGATGCAAAGCATCTCAGCCATCCATCTACTTAGGGTTTTCCAAACAAAATCGTATCCGGTTTCGATTCCTACCCACCAGATTTGAAGACGGTTTTAGCTAGAGCAATCTGGGCCATTTAGTTCAGATCGTAGGGCTGTTAGGAAGCTAGAGTGGTAATAAGAATGGGAGAGAACCGAGCAAATGCATCTCCTCTCCCAGTTTTAAGAAAAATGGTTGTTTCCTCCTAGCTTCGAACCCACCACTCAAACAGGCCTAAAGCTCTGAAACCTTTATCCTCCAAGCTCCATACAGTCCATACAAATGGCCTAAAAGAAAGAAAATGAAGAAACAAGTCCTCATGAAGAAAATGTCATTAACGGCCATTTCCTTCTTCGTTGCATCTACCGAGTTCGGGGTAGGTTATAGGGTAAGTCTGTTCAAGTCCAGACTTCGTGTAGGTCTGTGAGGAAAGAAAAGAGAAGGGAGAAAGAAATAGAAGATGAAATAGAAAATGAGAGAGAGAATGAGAATGAGGACGTTATCCTTGCTCTTCTCCCTATCTGTTACCACACCGGGCCGTTCTCAGGCCTAGGCTGAGTCTGGCGAGTCGGAGATGAGTCTAGACTCGCTCTAACTACCATGGTTGGTAGGGAAATAGAGAGACAAGAAAAAAATCAGAGAGAAGATGTGCTGGCGGGGGCCTGTGTTGCACCTGTCATCGAGTTGTGGCCATGCTCAGTCCGAGCTGGACCAAGTTGGGTTCAAGCTAGGTTGGTTCTGATCAAATCCAGACCGTTCTTCTGGTTGAAGTAGTGAAGAGAAGAAAGAGAAGAGAAATAGTAGAAGAAAGGGAGAGAAATAGGAAGAGGGAAGAAAAGGAGAACAGTGGTGGTGCGACAGTTGCACCGTACCATCTTGACTCTACCGCCGCTGAGTCGCTGACTGAGTTGGAACTCAGTTCGGGTCTGGCTAGAACCCCAAGGTACAGAGTGAAGAGAAAAGGAGAGAAGGAAAGAGAAGAGAGAGTGGGCTTGGATGGGTGGCTGCTGAGTTGACTCAGTTGGAACCGAGTCCAGCTGAGTCAAGTTGGGTTTGGCATGGTCCAGACTCTGCTAGAGTTCTAACAGGTGGAAAATGGAAGGAGCGGAGTAGAAGAAAGAGAGAAAGAAGGAGAAGGTGAGATCAGGAGAGTTGAGCCGAGTCTACTGGGATGTCGAGCTGGCTTGATTCAAGTCGAATCAACTATAAGTGCATTTTCTCTAAAACATTGCATCGGAATTTTAATTAGAAAATTAGTATGTTATTTATGCTGTAACTAGCTATTATAACCAAAAGTTCTAATTGTTAAATAAAAGATCTTAGTATTTATTATCATCATTAATGTTGCTATAATTATTGCAATTATTAAATATGGTTAACCATTAATAGGTTAATTTTACTAGTGTTAGATATTATGAGTATTAGATATTAACGTTTATCATACTATACCTATTTTGTCATTGTTGTTTATTAACAATAGGATTAGCATCGTTAATGTTAATAGGCAATTATTATTTACTTACTTCATTCTAATATTAATATGAATTAATGGTATGAGTTAGATTTCAAACTCTAAACCAAAACCCAAGATTAGATTAATGGACAAAACCTTAAAACCTAGGTAATCCAAGTCCTAGGTTAAGACCTTAACCCTAAAAGTGTGTAGAACTCGATCTAACCATGTAATTTTCTAATTCATGATAGGACTCGATTATAAGGGACCACACGTCCCTTAGCCACGTTGGTAGGCGATCCAACTATGAGGTGATGATTCTTCCCCTTGAGATTTCCATCTTTCTATTAGCTTAAGTTATAGTTTTTATTTAGATTTATAATTGATATCTCTCTCTTATAATCATATGTGTTAGCTAGTGGAAATTGAATTGCTATATTGCCTGCTTAATGTTCATCTTGTATATTTGTTCATGAATTATTTATGGATTTCTTATGGAACTTAAACCAGTACATCAGTGGGAAACCCCCACTTATATATGTACACCCATACTTGGGATGTAACTCAATTGACGGTGATTGCAATAGACCTTCGATCTAGTGGTTATTGAGTAGTGGTCTAGGTGGATCATTGATGTGGGCCTACCATCCAGGGTTGTTGTATCCAATGGCTTTTAAGGATGGTCTTTATCGTATAGTTTTGATATTCGCCCTATGTGAAATATTTTGATACCCGCCCTGCATGGTTTCGTTTTGGTGTTTTCCCTATATGGGTTCGATGTTTTATACTGTGCAACCATGTGATGGTAAGCCTCATATACTGTAATATGATTGGCCACTAGTCGATAAGTTTCCATTAAACATCCTAAAATGGTAGCCTCATGGGCCGAGGATGGTGGTAATGGGACACTATGCCCGAGTCGTCAGCCTACATTGGGCCATGTGCTTCCCGTAGTAACCTTTGAGCTTATCTAAATTGGCTAGTTGTAAATAGACTAATAATGGCTTAGATAATTATGCATAGATGGCATATTTACGATGACTTGGATCATTATGCCCATGCCATTACGCCTAGTGTTGCGCTAATGACCAATCATTCGATTAATGATGATGACTTGGATCTTCATGCCCATGCGATTACGCCGAGTGTTGCGCTGATGACCAGTCTCATCCATGGGTGACGACCCTAATGCCCGTCCGGATGTTTTTCCCGGGATACAGACCATTTAGATATTTTACCCAGGTCCATGATTGCATTTATACATCCATGCATCTAATAAGACTGCATTTACTCTATTTTGGTTGTCTGGTTGTTTTACACTATTTCTTACCTAATGCGGCGGTGTGTAATCTTGAAGAGAATTCACATTGAGTTGGCCACTCATCCATCAAATATACAACCGTACAGGTAGTACAGGTGGCTTTAGTGATATGTATGTTCAGACTTGATGAGGAGCAAGGTACAATCGCCAGGGATATAAGGCTGTATTTACCTGGAGGAGCTGCGTGAATCTTGCGGCTTATATTTATATGTTTTCTGTTATCCTTCATGTATTAAATTCGCGTAAATGTTATACTTGTTAAATTCAGAGACATTGGCTTGTATAAGTCCTTATAGGTAGCTTCTTGTATATTCGAATGATAGTGAAATTTTCCTTTATATCGATTTATCGACACTACGCTCATTTGCTTACTCTAATGATGGAAAAAAATGTACACTCGAATTTGACCATCCTTTAAGGTTAACACTCCATTTTTTGGGACATGGGTCATATAGTTGGGTCCTGAAAAGTCATAGCATTATAACCACACACTCCTAGGAATTGAGTAAGGCAACCTAGGAATTGAACGAAGCAAGATAAAAATTGAGCGAGGGTGTAAGGCTTGTATCCTAGACCGTACCGTTTCATAGGTTTCCACGATCCTCCTAGTTGAATTTCGGTGACCCACGATTTGTTATCGGTGTTTACGCGCGATCTTGAGTCGTGTCCCATATACCAGAGTTAGCTCGACTCGAAACTTATATCCTTACGGCCGTGCCGTCACCACCGTTATAACGCCGCGTCTCTCACGTTAAAGTGATACCGGGGCCAGAAGATGTGGGCTCGCATTCAGTTAGAGAAAAACGCTGCACGTTGTAAATCTCGAGAGAATATGTCCCATCAAATGTCAAGTACACACCCCATCACTCCCATCACTCACACCCATCCCCGGTACCATACCCATCCCCAAAAGTCAACTCTCACCATCACCCATCACTCATTCACCATCCCTCTCTCCCATCATTTCTCTCCTGTCACCTCTCTCTCTCTCATTCTCTAGGCAAGAAATCGTCTAAGCAAGAGAGTTTCCCATGGAGAGAAGCTAGTGTTGCCCACTTCCTACCACCCAATCCCACCCTCCATAATTAATCTCAACCGTTGAATCATGTCCCATTGGGGCTAAGATGAGGAGGAGCCCAAGAAGAAGCAAGAATGGTGGGTGATTTTATGATTTGAGGGCCCACATAGGTGGGACCCATCTTGATGTATGCATTGTATGGAGGTGCCCATAGTAGCGGGGTCCCTCCATATTCCGTTCTCTCTCTTCCTCTCTCTCTCTCTCTCTCTTGATGTGTGACCCACCCTGGTGGACCCCACCACAAGGTATGTATTTTATATCCATGCCTACCATCTGTGGGGCCCACTTTACTGATGTCCAGAAGGTGCCTAGACGGTCCAGTGCTGCTGGCACCGTCTAGCAGCCTGGACGAGAAAGGAAAACACAATTAACAGCTTGATCGAGAGCTTTGTGGGCCATCCACGTATGATGCATGTGTTTTATCTAAACCGTCCATTCATGGACCCCATCCTTTGCACGTGTGGCACCACACCATCTAATAAGGGACGTGGGACATCAGGTGGGCCCCACTTGTTGCACGTGTGCAATCCGTCGAGCATTTCTGGACGCTGGTTGGTGGGGTGTGTGTGTGTGTGTGTGTGTGTATTATTTAATAATATATTATTATATCATGTGGGCCCCATCCTCACCGTCCACTATCTAGGATGGTGGGACCTGCCTAACCATGATGTATGGTTTTTTATCCATACCGTCCATTTTCTTTGAGACGTGTGGACCACTACCACGTGGGCCCCTCTGTGATGTATATGTTATATGCACCGTCCATCTGGACGGTGTTGTGCAGGCCTACCTTGATGATATGTGTTTATCCCATGCCGTTTATCTGTATATCCACACCGTTCGTCTGATTGGGCCAGCAGCTGCAACTACTGTGCAATGTCAGTAGGCTCGGTGGGCCAACTATGATATATGTGTTCTCCACGCTATTCATCTGATCATCCAGGCCGTCCATCGTGGCCCACCATGATTTATGTATTTTATCAACTCTATCCATCTGTCCAAGAAGGTGGACTATCTTGATGATGTGTTATATTCGCACTGTCTATCCATTTTGATGGATGTGTGGTCCGCCTTAATATATGATTTCATTTATGCCATCTAGGGATGGGGGACTACCATGATGTATGTTTTATCCACACTGTCCGTGGGATGTGTGACCCACCTGATGCATGCATTCTATATACATGCCGACCATCTGGTGGGGCCCATTTGCTGCATGTGCAGGGCCCACCTATTGTGCATTGGTGCGGCCCATTGAGCTGCCCATCGTGATATGTGTTAGGCCCAGGGCATGCGGCCCATTGATGCCGCCCACTTGATTATATTGAGGCCCATGGGTTATGGCCCATTATGATGTATATTGAGGCCCATGGGTTGTAGCCCATTGTGATGTATTTGGGGCCCATGGGTCGTGGCCCATGGTGATGTATATTAGGTCCATGTATGCGGCCCATCATAATGTATATTAGGCCAGTGTGAGAGGCCCATCATGATGTATATTTGAGGCCCATGTGATAGGGCCCACTTACCTTATATTTAAGGCCCATATGATGGGGCCCACCTGCTTGAATCTGAGGCCCATTATGATGTATTCGTGGCCTATGGACAAGGCCCATTGTGATATGTATTAGGCCCATGACGCGCAGCCCTTTTGAGGTATTCGAGGCTTAGATACGTAGCCCATTTGATGCATATGAGACCCATGTGCAGGGCCCACCTGTTGTGTATGTAGCCCTTGTATGAGGCCCGTTGCGATATATATTAGGCCTTTGTGTGAGGCCGTAGGTTCACTTTATGTTTTGCTTTATGTGGGCCACTTCTTGGGAGAAAGTTGGTTAAATGTCCACATTGATGGGCAATGATGGTTAAATGTCCACATTGTGACCTTTCCTTAAGCCCTTTATGAGGCCGACTGCTGATTCCGATTGTTGAGGCTAATTCTAATTCCGATTGTCCTAGCCGATTGTCGATTGTCGATACTGATTCCAATTATCGAGGTCGATTTTGATTATTGAGGTCGATTCTGATTCCGATTGTCGATACCGATTTCGATTGTCGAGGCCAATTGTTGAGGCCGATTGTGGAGGCCGATTCCAATTGTCAAGGCCAATTATCGAGGCCAATTCCGATTGTCGATACTGATTCCAATTGTCGAGACCGATTCTAATTGTTGATACCAATTTTGATTGTCGAGGCCGATTCCGATTTCAATTGTCGAAGCCGATTGTTGAAGCCAATTCCGATTGTCGAAGCCAATTGTTGAAGCCAATTCCAATTTCGATTATCGAGGCCGATTATCGAGGTCAATTTCGATTGTCGATACAGATTCCTATTGTTAAGGCCAATTCCGATTGTTCAAGCCGATTCTGATTCCGATAGTCGAGGCTGATTTCGGTTGTATAGGCCGACTATAGAGGTCAATTATCAAGGCTGATACTGATTATCGAGGCCCAATGTGATGATATGCGGCCAGTATTTGAGGCCCATTGTGATGCATATTCAACCCATATTTAAAGCTCAATGTGATGTATATGAGACCTATGTGATGAGGCCCATTGTGATACATTTGAGGGCCAGGTGATGGAGCTCATTATGATGTATGTTAGGCCCATGTGAAAGGCCCATCGAGATGTGTATTAAACTCTTAAATGAAGCCCATGGTGTTGTATACTTGGCCCTTGAGTGAGGCCATGGGTCCACTAATATGTTAGGCTCTATGTAGGCCATTCCTTGGGTCAATGTTGGTTAAATGTCCACATTGTCAAGGTCGATTGTCGATGTCAGTTATTGATATTGATTATAAGTATGTGACAACATAACATCATGGTACATGCCCATACACATCATCTGCATGTTTGTTATGAGAAGTGGTTGACCATTGCATATGTCATTGGACAAGTTGTTATGAGACTCCCTGATAGGTGAACGTTATCTCATATGAGCGCACGGAATGCGCAAGATTGATGCATGACTAGATTGTATAACTCATGCACCTTGCATTGTGTGTTGTGATTACTGTACATCCTAACAACATTAGGGTCATAGCCTCCACAGGTGTATCGTGGAGGGCCAGATGAGATATCAAAAATCTATTATTAGCATCGGGCTGCCATAGATGGCCCTGGGTGAAAATCTCTAAACCCTTTTGGTACCAGAGGATGCCCCAATATTGAGACTGAGTGGATATATATGATCGCATGAAGGCCATATACTAGTAGGCTACATTTTTCACTGTGTCGTGGTCATTTAGGAGGGGGTGTGGCCTTACCCGCCTGAGGGATTAGGCATAGCTAGGCTGATTTTGACCAGCTCGTGAATGGGTCCACTTCGAGTGCCGGGTAGATATTGGCTGACTACTGACTAGGAAAATAGTGAGGTCTCTTCCACTTATCCAGTTATGTGCTTGATGAGGTGGTAAGCTAGAGTAGAGTATACTAGACCTCAGTGATGATCCCAGAGATGAAAAATACTGATATGTGGACTTATTGAACAGGAGTTACATACTCATTCATTCATTCATTCTGTAAGACCCATATCTTAGTCCGTACCATTCCGTAGACTTCCGCGGTCTTACCGGTCGAATTTCGGTAACCTTCGACCCTTAACCGATATCGACGCGCGACCCTGATTCATATGCCGTCAACCCGTATCGACTCAATCCAAGACCAATACCGTAGTGACCGCGCTATCACTGCGGTTTTGATGCCGTGACTTGCGCGCCGAGACGATACCCTAGTCAAGAGATGTGGGCCAACGTTCAATGCGAGAAAAATGTCACGCGTTGCGAAACCCAAGAGAATCTCTATGATGTGTCACATCAATCACATCAATCCCATCAATCAATCATCCATCAATCCATCACATGTCAAGTACAAGTCAAGTACACATCACTTTCACCCCTTTTCCCAAGCAAGCCACAAAAGTCTTCACCTCTCATACCTCTCTTACACAAAAGGCCTCAAAAGTCAAGGATTTCTTACACCTCCCATACCTCTCTTACACAAAAGGCCACAAAAGTCAAGACTTTCTTACACAACCATCATTCATCCATCCATCCATCTCTCTCTACAACACTCTCTCTCTTTCTCATTTTCTCATCTCATTCTCTCAAGCAAAAATCCCAAGCTCCATACGTATGGAATTTCTCCAAGCTTCCTAAACTCCAAGTGTGGCCCACCTCTTCACCCCATGATGTCCCCATCCTAACCTTACATTCTCCATCTCCTCCATTGAAATCCAAGCTAAGGTGCCAAGGAACCCCTAGGAGAAAGAAGATCGGACAGTGGGTGTTAGATCATGCTAGTTTTTCCTGTTTTTGAGATGGGACAAGTGAGCCCAACCGATCAATGGTTTGGATCTCACTTGGGACCCTAAGGTGTGGCCGATGGCCCACTAGGATCATCATGATCATTCCATGATGGGGCCATTCTCCATGGACCCCATCATGATGTTTATTTCTTAGAAAGGTCATCTAGACTGTCCATTTTGGTGGAGAAAGGATCTCCACCGTTGATTGTAGATTTTGGTGGTCCCACATGCTTTAGGGCCTACTTGATGTATGATTCATTGCAAGGGAGGGCCCATAATGTCGAGGTCCCTCCATCACAAGCTGGTCCCACTCTCTATCTCTCTCTCTCTCTCTTTCATGTTCCTTTTTTTTCTTTATATGGTTGTGTGGCCCACTTGAATGGACCCCACCACGAGGCATATACCCTAATCAAATTATCTATAAGTGGGGCCCATGTTATTGTGTAGCACCCACACCATACTCCATGAGGTGGCCTACCTAAGCGGGGCCCACCTCTAATGAACTTGTTTCATGCACGTCCAGCATACGCTGGACGTGGGTTGGGAAAAACACAATACAAGCTTTTTTTTTTTAAAGCTTTTTGGGGTGGGCCATTGGTGTAGGCCCCACCTTGATGTTAGTATTCAATCCATGTCGTCTACCTCATCCCTGGAGCATTTGAACCGTTGAGCCGAAAAACGAGGCTGACTTGATCATCTGGTGGGCCATAGTATAGGAACCTGCGGTAGTTACCATTGAAAGGTCGTTTGATGTCTTCTATCCACCCAAAAATCGCAAACTCTGGACTCGTTGGGCTTGTCTCGAGCCAGGGGAGCCAATGGACAGGATGGATTTGTAAGATGCGGGCCCTACACTCGAAAAACCCCAAATAAAAGGGTTTTCTTTTTTTTTTTTAAATGACACAGAGCCATTACCTCTGTCTCTAACGCCTGCAGCAATAGGCGGGCGGCTGTGTAGCCACCCACAGCTGCTGCCGTGGGCCCCACCATGAGGTACTTTTGCCATCCAACTGGTCCACATTGTGGGCCAACTCCTGAAGTGGGCCCCTGCCAAACATTAGCTCCATCCATTACTTGGGTGGCCCACACCAAAGGAAAAAGTGGATTGAACCTCTACCATTGAAACTTACTTATGGGCCCACAGAAGGTTTTGATCAAGCTGAAATTTGTTTTACCCTTTCACCCAGGACCGTGTGACCTTATGAGCAGTCTGGATGGCATAATAAACATTTCAGTGGGCCCCACATGGGACCCACAGTGAAGTATGGGTTTTATTCCCACCGTCAGGGTGACGGTGGGGCCCAAACGGCGTGTGTGTGTGTTGCATGTATGAGTGTTGCATATGTGTGCAGCGTGTGTGCAGCATGTGTACATGTGCAGTGTGTATGCAGCATGTGTGCAGCATGTGTACATGTGCAGCGTGTGTGTGTAGCGTGTGTGTGCAGCATGTGTGTCTATATATATTTATATATTTATATTATATATAATATAGTATATACTATATATATATATATATATATATATATATATAATGTAGTTTATATATATTATATAACATATACTATACGCTATGGCGGGCCCTCATGTGGACCCCGCCATGATGCATGTGATGCATCTGGACCGTCCATCCACTTGGAAAGATCATTTTAAGGCCTATGGGTTAGGCCCATTTGAATTGTAAAAGGCCTATGGGTTAGGCCCATTTGATTTGTAAAGGCCTATGGGTTAGGCCCATTTGATTTATTTAAGGGCTATGGGATAGGCCCATTTGAATTATAAAAGACCTATGGGTTAGACCCATTTGAAATACATAAAGCCCATAGGACTAGGCCCATCTAAGACACATAAGACCCATGAGATTAGGCCCATTGAATGCAACCTAAGGCCCACGAGTTATGACCCATTGCAATGCACATAAGGCCCATTGGAGTGATCCATTTATGTAGCTCATCTGATGAGTAAAAAGGCCCATATGATATGGCCCATTTGATGTATTTAAGGCCCAATGGGATGTACCTAAGGTCCCTTGAAATGTGTGAGCCCCACACGGATAATGTAACGATGTTTGCAACGATCGTTCCTTGGGTGCAATGTTGGTTTGACGTCCACATTGCGAGTGTAATGCTGGTTGGATGTCCACATTACGACTCTCCTTAGGGCCCATTATTAGTCCCGTACTTATCATGTATAGGCCGTCCAGGCCCATCTGCATGTAAGGATAGTTCATCTCATTATAACATGTTTAATATAGCTTCATGACTCATGATCATACGCATCATATGTATGCTTGACATGAGAATTGACTGATCATAGCATATGCCTTCGGTTAGGCGGTGTTGCCCTACATGAGCGCACGATATGCGTAGGATTTGTTGCATGACTGGATAGCGTGATTCATGCATTTCGAATTTGTGTGACATGGTTATTGTACGCCCTAGCTACATCAGGGCCGTATCCTCCACAGATGCATCGTGGTCGGCAGGATTGGATACCGAAAATCTTATTCTATATGGGGTGCTATAGATATCCCTAGGTGAAAGTCCCTAAACCCTTATGGTACCAAGAGGTTGCTCCAACGTCTAAACCGAGTGGTTAGATGAGCGCTGAGTGCCGATTACCAGTTGGTTGTGCTCTCCACTGTGTCGTGGTCGGTTAGAAGGGGGTGCGGCCTTACCCGCCCGAGTGTAGGGGGCAATGCTAGGCTGAGTTTGACCAGCTCGAGGAATGGGTCCGCTATTGATGAGTCGTGCCCGATATTGGCAGATGGATAGTGAGGTCTCTTCCACTTACCTTATTGCGCGCGATGTGGCGGCAATCTGGTTTAGAGTGTACTAGACCCCAGTGATATCCCATTTTTGAGCTGTATTGATGTGTGGACATAGATGAGGATCTGTATGCTTGAGTTACATTGCACATCGCATGGCCTTGGGATGGTCGATACCATTCATGTCTTGCATCGCATAACCTTGGTCCGGCTCATGATATTATGGATTCATCTGTATATTCCGCATTACTCCAATATTGCATGATCATACTATTACCTTGCGCACACGCTTTCACCACCCTCTAAGCTTTCTATAAGCTTATGCACGACCGTTGCGTGCAGGTGACGTTGGTTCGCAGCAGCGCTGAGGCAGGAGCACGTTGCAGATCATTTTGGAGTTTTTGTTCTTTACCATTGTATTTTCCTTTATGCTCATTGTACTTGTAAAGTTTTTGATCATAGTGGAAATTTAATAGAGTTCTTGGTTGTTGTTTATGGGTTATGTCTTTGGTTATGCTTATTACGAATCAAACTGACGTTGAAAATCCTCCTCGTAGCATCCCAGGATCGGAACCTGGCGAATGGGAGTTAGGAGCCGAGAATGGGGTTCTACGGAAGCTGTCGGTGCCGGATTCGGCGATCGAGAATTTTGTGAGCCCGATTTTCGAGTTTGGGGCGTGACACATTCACTATCCACTCAGACTAGTGGTGTGCAACTAATTGTTACATATATCTTCGTAATGGCCAGAATTTCCATTAGGGCGCGCGACTAACCTAAGATCAGGAGTTTACCACATTGAGTCTGACTATCCAAATTAGGTATGAGACTAGTTTGGATAGAAGTCCTTTATGATGGACCCCATAGCCTGCGATACTACGTACTATTATCCCAACTTCACACTCCAGCATGGTCATTCTATTTGCACCTCATATTGCATTACATCCGCGACATATGACATTTTGGGTTACTGTGTTTCTACATTTATATGGTCTAGATATGGCTGACAGTATTCGTGAACTCATCAGGAATTGTATATTACATTGCATCATCGACATATGATATTTAGTTCTTTATGACTCCTCATTCGCATAGTTGATCTATATTGTGCATTCTGATATTGATTGACTCATGGACTTGTCAGTATTTCCACTTACTCTGATGTCGTATGATTCATGATCTTACCAGTATTTTTAATATTGTATGACTATGGCATTGTATTGAATACTTGACACTTACAGTGTGCACACACTTACACCACCCTTTAAGCTTTCTATAAGCTTATGCACGATAGATGTGTACAGGTGATGTTAGGTTGCAGCAGCGTAGAGCTTGAAGCATGTAGCTGACTTCTGGAGCTTTGATTTTGACATATGTATTTTCCTTTCAGCATTGTATTCAAATGTTTATATTTGTGAGATGATGTTGCCTTTGTGATTTGGATAAACTTGTGGTTATGCATATTACGAGTTAAATGTACATTGGAAAAAAAAAACTTCCTTGCAGGATCCTAGGATCGGAATCTAGCGTATGGACACTTGGAGCCGAAACGGGGTACTACGGATGCTGTCGACACCGGATTCAGCGATCGAAAATTTTATGAGCCCAATTTTTGTGTTTGGGGCGTGACGGAGGGGACCTTGCAATTAAGCGAGACAACCTAAGAATTGAGTGAGGCAACCTAGGAATTAAGCGAGGGAACCTCACAATTGAGCGAGGTAACCTAGGAATTGAGCGAGGGAAGCTAGAAATTCAGCGAAGCAAGCTAAAAATTGAGTGAGGGAATCTAGGAATTGAGCGAGGCAACCTAGGAATTGAGCGAGAGAAGTTATAATTTGAGTCAGGGAACCTATGAATTGAGCGAGGAAACCTAAGAATTGAGCAAGGGAAGCTAGAAATTCAGTGAGGCAAGTTAAAAATTAAGCGAGAGAACCTAGGAATTAAGCGAGGCAACCTAAGAATTGAGTTAGGGAGGCTAGAAATTGAGCGAGGGAAGCTAGAAATTGAACGAGGGAACATAGGATTTGAGCGAGACAACCTACAAATCGAACGAGGCAACCTAGGAATTGAGCGAGAGAAGCTAGAAATTGAGTGCGGGAAGCTATAAATTGAGCAAGGGAACCTCGTAATTGAGCGAGACAACCTACAAATTGAGCAAAGCAACCTAGGAATTGAGCGAGGCAACCTAGGAATTGAGTGAGGGAACATAGGATTTGAGCGAGGCGACATACAAATTGAGCGAGGCAACCTAGGAATTGAGTAAGGGAAGCTAGAAATTGAGCGAGGGAAGCTAGAAATTAAGTAAGGGAACCTATAAATTGAGCGAAGCAACCTAGGAATTGAAAGAGACATGCTAAAAATTGAGCGAGGGAAGCTAGAAATTGAGGGCAAAGTCTATCTCGATAAAGATTCTACGTACTTCAAGTCCCAATATGCCTTTAGAGTCTACATACTAGTTTGAAGGCATGTCGGTTACAAACATAATCAGGTGGACCACACCACAGAACTAATGGAGGATTGAACATCTATCATTGAAACCCATTTGGGTCATGGAAGTTATGGATCAATGGAGAATTGTTCTCCCTCTTAATCCAAGTCTTTATGACCTATGATTAGATGGGTTGGAAAATAAACTTTATAGTGGGCCCTGTGAATTGTTTAAATAATGAAAATTATTATCGCCACTGCTACTAAAGGTATGGTCCAAATGGTCTTTCACTATGACTTATTTTTTTGGAATTACCATGACCCACCTTGGTATATGTATGAGGCCCATATGATTAAGCCCATCTTGATGTATTTATGGCCGTCCGTTGAGGCCCACCTTGATATATATGAGGCCCATGTTATGCAGCCCATTGGATGTATTGGAGGCCCATGGGTCGAGGCCCAAT